>OX382233.1:7680794-8927153 GCA_947507525.1 Apamea epomidion
AAGTTTGTATGGATGGATGGATGAATGTTTGTTACTTCTTCACGCAAAAACTACTGAACGGATTTGGATGAAATTTGGCACTCAGATGGTTTATAACCAGGATTAACATAATAATATGGATGGATACTTTTTATCCCGATATTTCCACGGGATCGAAACATTAGCGGGTGAAACCGCGGGGCGCAGCTAGTAGGCTATAATTTCTTGTTACAAATGAATTAGACATCTGTAGCCAAACTAGGCGAAAACCTGTAGGTATTTCGGCTATCAGCGCCAAAACCCTTAATAAGAAATCGGTGAACGAAGTTCATTTATAAGTTAGCCGACGACGTCAACTGTACAATATAGACCAATAATACCAGTGTATTCTGTACCTATCGATATTGTACAGTTGTCGCTAACTTACAAATGAACTTCGTTCACCGATACCAATATTAACATTCTGACGTCGTCCTGTTTAAGTAAATAAAATGAAACGAGCAATTGCTGAGACAGCTCGTCTTCTAAATGACTAAACGAAGATGGAACTTAGTGCAATGTTGAAATTGTGAATGTATTTTTCTGTTAACAGGAATTTTAAGAAAATGTACTACTTAATACCGAGGCAAAAGGAATACGTAAGAATTACTGTAGGTGGCGTTCTGTAGTTTCTGCCTACCCCCATGGGAGGATAGCGTGAGGTTCTATATGTACTATCGCCAACATCTATATCTGACCACCGTAAGGACTATTCCTGCGTGCATCGCATATTATTAGTCGAAGTAAAAAGGATCCTCTTTTGTTTTACTTACGGACGCAGTTGTAGTCATCATGTGCACGCGATTTTGTTTTCAAAATGGTCAGATATAGGCTTTGGCGATAGTACACACGGCTACACATCAGGCTATAATTTCCAGTTTTAGTTGACTTGACATTGTATAGGTTTTTCGTACAATCAGAAGTCAGCTTATACCAGTTAAATATAGCTTGATGTGTAGCCGTGCGAGGTTATCGTTAGAGTATCCAATGGTATTGTTTTTAATTAAAAAACAAACTTTTGGGTAAGTATAGAAACCTCTAAATTCTATTCAAATTTACGATTCCAATTTATGTTATTTCAAGTTAAACAGATATCCACCTTATTCCAGTAGTCATTAAGTTGATTTCAGAGTGACAAGAATTATTTAAAAAGTCTTATATAAATAATATAAAATAATCTATATAAAAAGTTGTATCGTAAACTGAACTTTATTTGTAGGAATTAAAGTTATTTTTCCAATAACTCATATTTGTGTTTGGCAAATTAATCGTGAACGTAGATTAGTAGTAACACCATGATTTGAGTTTTCTTAAAGCTTTGGCTAACACTAACGAGGCTTTAGGCAATATTTTACCCAAACTTTTAACATGATTTTTTTTTACAGTTCATTAAATAAATAGGTTAATAAAAAACCCCAATAAATTTTCACTCTTACCTAGACGACAAAATAAAATGTCATTGTACCGATTAACATTTTAATAGCTTTCATGTCAGCGAATAAACGTTTACAAAGGCTTTACATTAACAACTGTATAGTAATCGCTATTGAGCTACTATTAACACTAATTATTTATCAACGAATAATCCGCTTTGTACCTAATTATAGGGAGGACCTAATTATAGATAATATTTTGCCCCGCCCCACCACCACCGGAATCCAGCCCCATCGAGAGTGCTGTGACACCGGCCGTAACAGTGGTATCGAGCTCGAGCGACGAATTTTTTCCCTGCCGACGTCGCCAGGGGAGAAGCAGGCCACCGAGGAGCTTGGGACTTAGGGGCCACCCGGCCCCGAGCCGGGTCCCCGCTGCGAGTGGTCGTGTGCAGCGCATGAGATAGAATCAGTCTATGTTAAAATAACATTATATACACAGTACACACATAAACTCACGCCATTTTCCCATGGGGGTAGACAGAAACTACAGAACATGACCTGCCGAGTACGTACTCTTTCTGCTTTGTTTACATTACATTTCCATAAAAAAAAAATGCAATTTAGAAACAGTTAAAAGGAAAACCATAAAGTTAATTAAGAATAAATAAATATTTTATTTCAGATCAAAGATACATATGTTGTTAGTAAATGTCTTAACCTAATGTTAATAAAAACCACACACTATATACAAAACTTGAAACGACTGACACCTACGTGTGCAGCCGTATCCAGTGAGCCAGCATGGGGCTGTCCCACCTATCACACAATACACTTAGGATGCTGTGGGGGCTAGCACGTATTCTACCGAGAATAGAAGCGTACCATTTCCGTATAATGGTATGAAAACCATCAACCCTGAAGGCCAATTCTCGTAATTTAAAACGTTCAAAGTCTAGTCGCAGTCTCATCTCAGCGACAAACAAATGTCAAAAACTTGTCAAAATGTAGGGAAAGTAGAAGTATTTTTTGACAGATTGAGACTAAGATCAGACTGTGAACGAGAACGTGAATCTTAAAATTGCGAGATTTGCCCCACTGATCTCGGTGAACATCTCGGAAGCGCTACAAAAGCGTAGTAGACCCAACAGCATCCTGAATACATTGTTATACTGGACACGCAGGGCGTTGTAAATAAAAAAACAAGTTATATCAATCGAGTTATAAAGGTTGCACTATCAGAAATACGTGTAAACTTGTCATTTATATAGACATAATTAATCATTTACTTCAAAGTAAGATTTTTAACATCACTTTTCAATAAACCATTTTTTTGTATCATTCTTTTTTATGGTTCTCGGCGATGGAACGGTTACCGCCCAATGGGATCCCTTGTGTATCATAAATAAGAGAATCTGTCAAGATTATTACCAGCTCTGGGAACTTATAGTCCTCCAGACCGTATTTCGGTTATGGCGGCCAATCTCAATGCAGAGCCTTGGGCGCGGGACATATTATAGTGCAAGACTTTGTGCGCAGACACAAACGCACTCTCTCTTCAGTCACTCTCATAGTACAGTCTGTTGTCAACATTATCTGACCCACCCTAAAAACAAACAAATTTGGACCCTCTACTAGTAACATTAAAGTTTATTCAATTTATATGAGCTTATCAGACAAGTGCTCGAGGACTCGATGAACAAATAATAATACAGACACGCAAATTTGATCTTTATAACGTTAGCCTTAGGTTAAATGTTGTAACTACTTGTTATAATATAATTAGTGTAATAGCTTATTTTATTGATCGTGTTCGAGTAATTCTGGTCTCATGGGCTGTGTATAAGACTGAGAAAAACAAGTTGCAAGATCAAATCCTGCGACGAAGATATTGATTATTTTGCTTTCAATTTAGAATGTATTCCAAAACTATTTCTTGTATTATTGTAAAAAACTATAGACGGATAATCTTCAAATATAAACTTTCTAAAATGGTAATATTTTCGCATAACTTGTAGTTAGGTAGGTAGGTAGTTGAAAAATAAATATTCGTATTCATTATAAAAAGTTTTTTTATTTACCCACCTGTGTACAAGATAAGTTATTAGGCGTAAATCATATTGGTCGTTCTTTAATAATGCAAGCAATATTGTAGAAACGAAAACAAATTAAAAAATAAACTGATAATACTGACGATAGGACGGGAATTCGACTCGACCGGAGAGAGATCAGGCGCAGGATCAACTGGCACGGCGTGACGTCACGCGGAACTTTAACGGGCGATCTTCATCATTTTTCATATAATTGACAAAAGAAAAAATACGGGTCCAATATTTTTTGATAATCGAACTGACGGACTAATTAGATTTTTTTAGGCAACTAACCTATTGGATATGATAAGCATGCACAATATTGTACAGACACCAGAAGGTCAAGCTACCCAAAACTGTCATTTTTTTTCCAATCAACGTTGAACCTTAATGATTTAGCAATAAAGTTGAAAATATATTAAAGAAATTTGACAGATCGTAGTAGCTTCATGTGCTCGCGTCTGCACATAGAGGTGAAATACTTAATACTTTATCAAGAGCTTTGGTACAGTAGTAAGTAACACAAAATATTGTTTTAAAGCGTTCAAGGGAAGTCTACGAACAATTTTCTGTAAATGAAAATCGACATTTGACGTTTTGGTTTTGACGCTTGTGACTAAGTAATAACAGCCGCACGGGTCGATCGATCTGGTTAAGCTACGCTTTCCGCGGTTGGTCCATGGATGGGTGACCATGACGATATTTACATACCAAAACCCCTCCGTGCCTCGGAAAGCAGGTTAAGCCGTTGGTCCCAGCTGTCATTCGTGGATCTTTAACAGTCGTTACTTACGGGTCGTCAGTATCCCAAAGTGTGACAACCAGTCTTACCAAGGGATATCGTTTTACCCAGTAACTGGGTTGTGGAGGTCAGATTATCAGTCGCTCCATGTAAAATACTGGTATTCAGCTGCATCCGGTTAGACTGGAAGCCGACCCCAAAATAGTTGGGAAAAGGCTAGGCAGATGATCTGACGTTTCTTTGTTGATTTGGAATCTTTCAAATTACAACCCAGAATTAGGTTAGAGATCCAAACGTTTACGACCTTATTACAAAAGAAGCTTTATCATCAGACCCAGGTTTTGAACCAGCGAGCCATTTATAAAATTCGAATTGTAATCCGACAAAGTCAAAGTTCTTATTACAAAAACTGACTTTAAACCCGAGTCTAAGTTGTCAATTTTGCATTAAGAACGTTACATTTATCGGAATAAAGTTCAAAATACAGTAACTGGTGAAGGTTTAGGCTAGGTCTAAAGTTGGAAATCGTTTTGATGTAAAACGGTATAAGTTTAAATTCAGACTATATATACACCATTTATTTTATCTTCAAAAACATATTTTAGTGCATTATTTTAGTTAATAACCAACTTTAATTCAATAGGTAACCAAATACAGGGATAACATATATTTATCTACCTTTTTTTTTAAGTTATTCTTAAAACATGCTAGCTAAACAACAACATAACTCAAAAGACAACTAACATTGCAAGTATCTTTAACAGTCACCCAACAAACTTATAATGCTCAACGCTACTAAGTACATAGTGAGTGTAAAATCAGATTATCTCGCGAGGAAGACGGAGCGCCACTCATTAGTTAATGGCGGCGATCAATCTCCATCAATTAATCACCCTGCCGCTATGATGTACTGTTAACCTCCGCTGAATATGAGTGTACAGTCACCAAAGGAGATATCTAACCAGGGTCGTCGGATATAGTTTAAGTTTATTAAGAAACCGATGGATGTTTTCGAATGAAATTTAATTTGCTAAATGAACTGTTTGTTTTCTATTAATTAAATTAAATTTTATTCGAAAACACCTATCGGTTTCTTACTAAACTTCAACTATATCCGATGACCTGGTTAAATTACTTATCTCCTTTGTTGACCGTACTTCTTTGATGTTGCTGTATGAATATAAGTAGTAGAAATAATTGATGAAGCTAGCTTTTGATATTTTTAGGGTTCCGTACCTCAAAAGGAAAAAGGGAACTCTTAAGATCACTTCGTTGTCCGTCAGTCAAGACCTTTTTTTGTCAGAAACGCGGGAAGTATCAAGTTGAAATTAATATCAAATACTCAGGGCTGCAATCCCTTGAAGCAGTGAAAAATTAAACTGCTAAGTCAACGCAATCAAAAGATACTGCGTTTATGTTCCGTTTGTGCCATATATTTTGACACTGCCAAGGGAATCAAAAACTATAAGGTACTTTCCCTTGACCTAGAATCATGAAATTTGGCAAGAAGCAATGTCATGAAGCACAAATAACGGGGAAAATCTAAAAACCGTAAATATCTAGTTACATTAAAAAAAAATCTTATGATAAACTATTTATATTCCTACAAATTGTTTCGAAACCCTCGGTGCGCCAATCCGACTCGTACTTGAGCGATTATTTTCTTTTTAAATGATGCATGGGGCAATAAAGTTGAGATAGTAGTCAGAATTAAATCACCCATTAATATGAACATACACAACAAAAATAGAAAGAAAGCTGATGTTCTAAAGCTACATAATAGTGTAGCTTCATGAATGCCACAAACCCAGAACATATTGAATGACTCCGAAATACAAAACACAACGAAATTATCCCTCAAATGTCACGCAAATCTCAGATTTCACATCCGAACACAAAAAAATAAACAATAACAACCATTTCTTTTGTTTACATTTCGCATAAGCGTGCTATATGATCCATTCCTCGTATCATTACGACCTCATTCCCATATCTTCAAATTACTGTAAAAACAATACCAGAATGTCTATGAGAGCCTGTGCTCCCATAGACACTTCTGGTGTTGTTACATTCGTGTCTCTAATCTTCTAAAATAACGCTTAAATCTGAAATGTATGAGAAAATCGTTACACAGGTTCTTTTCTCTTTGAAAATAAGATTAAAAAGGGACCTAACAAAGTAAGCAAGATAAAAGATATAACCCCGAACATTCCGAATAAGTGGCTGAACTTTCCGAATCACATTTAATTTCACTGTTTGTTTTAATCCTGTTCTGAACTCTCATAATTATATTTTACGGAATATTACCATTTATTGGAAAAAGTTTTATTAAAGTCCAATACTTTTATTTTTTTAGGATCGTAATAAGTTGCGGGGAGTCAAAGGAGCTTGTAAATGGATTCTAATTGGTTGAAGATCTTTTCAATAAGTTTGTAAATGGAGCGCAAAATATTCTTTATAGAATTCCCGGGAAACTTCTACTACAATATCGAGTAATATTAAAAACTGATAGCGATCAGGGCATCTTTAATTCACGAAGGAATAGTTCTAAGCAAATGCAGTGCGCAAGCGAGAACCGCATCATTTCTTCACACTTGATGGCAGTCATCAAGACTTAGACGTAAGCCTATACGATAGCAAACCATTTCCTTAGCATACGCTTGCATTATCACTGATTATGCATTATTATTTTTAATTAGCCTATAATGTTCCCACTACTGGGACACAGGCCTCCTCTCGGTGAGTGGGAGTTGGCCGTGATTCACCACGCGGGCTCAGTGCGGGCTGGTTGATCTCACATGTCTTCAATTTTTTGGTCCTAGGACGTATGCCTTCACCGTTTTGAGAGCAGTGGTGATAAAATAATTGCCTACGATCTACAACTCGTAAATCGTGGCTATTACCACTTGGCCACCTCTGCTCCTATTTCAATTAAAAATGTTTTCTGTAAAAAAATATTAATTTAGGCTCCAGTCCATGAAGAGATGCCAATAGACAAACCCGGATCACCCCATTACAAATATATCGACATAACACGAAGGTACACTCCAAAATGCCATCGTTAACATATTTGGAGCTTCAACAAAAAATTAAACAACATGGTCATATACAGGGGAGGACAAAATGGACGAGTCAACTTGTTAACGAGATTATCCCCGGATATATTCCGGCAGAAATATTACATACTGGGAAATATGTGCGGACTGACATGAGGTATGAGGTAGCTTACAAAAAAATCTCTGTAACATTAATATTTGATAAGTACTGACGATACTGTTTGCCGGGGCTGGCGTAATAAGGATCGTGAGAGTTGGGTGAAAATGTTTTTTTGTAACGTTGCTAAATAGGAATGTGGTGTAACCTTATTTTTTGGTTGAGATGCCTGCCAATTTTACAAGTTTGAGGACTAACAAACGTAGGGTCGGGACACTCTCAGATGGAGCGTAAACTTTTGATGTGGGGGTAGCAGCTGGATAATAGTAGCCAAAAATCATGTTCAACGGCGTGTGATTAGTGACGGCGTGTCTTGCAGTGGAGTGAGAGAGAAAGAGAAAAATGACCTGTATATACATTTTACTAGAATTCTAAGAGAGGCCTATGACCTTTAGATGTCTGGAAAGGGTAGATAGTACGTAAAATTACGGTATGCGTCTACATTAGTAAGGGTTTAATGTTGTTCCACACATATACCTACTCGTAAAAATAATATAGAGACGATGGTCTAAAAAGTTGTCCCTACGCTATGTAATTTAACTTTTGACTCAGTATCTTTGTGTCAGACAGTGTTTAAACTAGGTACTGTTTTTATCAGATAGTAAAGTTGTAGGTACTTATTTAAGTGGTTAGGAGTCACTATCATAATGTTTATGTGTTAAACAAAGTCACTTAGACCATAAACGAGTGTACGTTTATGGTCTAAGTGAGCGATGGCTGACAAAGAGTAAAACTGAGCTTGGTAAATGCATGGCTGGTCTCCGTAGCAGGAGACAATAGAAGAATGCTGCCGAATAGAATAGAAAAAAAATCTCTAGTTGTCAACTTCAACACCTATGATTGAGTTGGAAAAGGTTCTTTTTTACAGCAATAAGATACACCAAGTTCGATTATGTACTACAAAGGCAACTCCGAAAGGAAATGTTATCTTTATTTACACAGCTGTTACTCACGACTTTGTCTGCGATCCGGGATGAAAACTACCCTATGTCCTCCTCCAGGTCACAGTCTACCCACGTGTTAAATTTCCGTTTTAGCGTGAAGCGTAACAAACAAACATACAATTAATAAATTATTTTCTCTTTATAATATACCCTTAATTACCCTCCCCCCCCCCCTTTACCTTTAATTTGAACCTTGTACTTAATGTGTTGCTTTGTGAATAAATAAATATAAACATTACCGTATAATTATCACCCTAATTTCATCGAACTGTTAAATAACTTTAAAATCGCCGATTCTGGCACAATTATAGCATTCATTTATCCTATATTATGATCAGTTTTAGTATAATGACAACAAAACATTCAGCTTAATCCGGCTAAAAGGTTTGCTTGGCCGATTGCCACTAAAACAATGTTTTGCTGTCAGCCCATCTTATGCCGATACTTTGTCTGAAAATAATCGCAGTTTGTGATGGATTCGACCTCACACAACAATATGGAAAAATGTGATACTTAAGTTATTTTGTGAATCTAGTATTGATTTTTCCTTTTAAGCGGTTTAGCAGCACCCCAATTCAGTAACACATTTCCTATCTCAATCCGAAGGATTTGTTCCTGATTCATTACGCCATAAGATTGAAAATTTTGTCTGCTCGACAGCATAAATAACGCAATGACTGTTGTTGAATTGTCAAAATTAAAGACAATATTGCAATTGTATGTGTATGACGCAATTAGTTCGCAGGAGTAGCTGTTTTCTTTAGTATATCTTTTTTGAGAACCCTTTTTTTTGTCTCTACCTTTAAAAACGTCAAAAAAATCACTGTGAAACCTTTTAAATTAAACATTCTTGACCACAAGTTTTCTTTGTTCTGTAGTTTAAACAACTCGAACACAGAGCATTATACCTATTTAATATCCTTCAGGGACCATGCTTGCTCCAAATTCACTATACCAACCTCAAGGGAGTTCCAACCCTATTTGTGTATGAGGAATGAGTTTGGCTACGATAGATAGATCTGGTCTTATGTTCGCGCTTCGAAAGCCGAATTTCGAGTAAAGTATCAGGGATTTTGAGTTAGAGTTTGGAAGTGTAGTCCTAGGAAGCTATAGTCAAAAGTGTTTTGTTGCTTTTAAAACTATGTAGGTAACCGACTTCTCAAAATAATAAAGAAACAGTGTGTTTAAGTTTTCCAACACATTAAAATTTTTATCGCAAGTAAAAAGTATTTCACTCACCTAACTTGCTAAATAAAATAAGGTTAAGTTAAAAAATGTTGTTATCATTATGTGTTTCTATGAAGGCTTCAAGAGCTTTGTTCTGCGTATCACATTACAAGAGCTATGTCTAGATTTCTGTTTATACTGGGAGGAGCTTGTGGCAGAATAATACCAACCTGAGGGGCAATTCCTTCTGCGAAGCAGTCATGCTAGCGAAGAAGGTGGCGGGATGGGCGAGGGAGAGATCCTCACGCCTCAGCCGCCGAGGGAGACGCTCCGGGCGGCGGGAGCCGCGTGACGACTCCCGGCCACCGTAGGCGCGGGCCTGCGGGCGGAGAGCAATGGGTAGCTCTCAGTCCGATCAGGACCAGGCCCGTGCCGGACGGCGCGTATGTGTTCCACGCGCGCCTCAAAGAGATGTCAGCGTAGTTGACGGGGCCCGACAGGGCCGAAGCCTGCCGGGGTAGCGGGATCGTCCGAAAGGGTTACCGCTGCCCTGGTACATAAAGGGCTAAGGAAGGAACACGGGTGGGTTTTAGTCAGTAAGAGTCTGACACTCCCTTCTGATTTCCCATCCTCAAAAAAAAAAAAAAAAGAAAAGAAAAAGGGGCAATTCTCGTAATTTTAAGAACGTTCACAGTCTGTTCTCAGTCTCAATCTGTCAAAAATTTCTCTAATTTCCCTACATTTTGACAAGTTTTTGACATTTGTTTGTCGCCGAGATGAAATTGTGACTAGATTTTGGCTGTTTTAAATTACGAGAATTGGCCTTCTGATCGATTGATCTGTGCGGCTGTTATTACTTAATTTGTCTATATCGTTACTAATATTATAAAGAGGTAAAATATGTGAATTTATTTGTAGGCTAATCTTTGGAACTACTGATCCGATTCCCTAAAATTCATTTATTAATGGGAAGCTACAGTATTGCAGAGTGCCATTGAATATATTTTACGTTAAATCAAGATATTTCATGTGGAGGAAGTCGCGCGGAGAAGCTAGTAGTGTATATTTTTCTCAAAATAAATATGAGTTGCAATTCTACTTGGGTTTTCTCACGAATTATATAGAACCTGGTCCTAACAGTACCTACAATCAAGGGTAGAAACATGACATTTCTACGAGTATAACGGGTGTAAAACTAAGCCGGGAACCACTCCCCGTCATTGTAAAATCTATTTTGTTTTGGACCATACCTGGGAACCTTCTGGTTATGGAGATACTGAAGGTCCAATTTTACTGACTTTTTTTTACGAAAACAAATTTTTGATGCTGTAACATAACTTTAAATACCCCACGCCCTCTGTACCGTTACATACACCCATGAGCGCAATGTTTTGCGTGTGTTACATTGCGCACTACCGCAAGCAGCAAGTTTTGCACGCTAAAAATAAAAGTTGTTTCCCAGCAATTATTTTCGTGCAATGTTATTTAGTTTGATGTATAGAATGCGTAGTTGACGGCTATGTGATGTGTCGTTTTACACCCTGTATGTAACTATGTATCGTGCATTTACCTATACGTTGTCCCCAATTTCCACAAATCTGTAATCGGCGACAGCTTTGACACAAATAGCAATTTCCCACTCGAGCGGTAGATAAAAGAAAAACCATTTCGACGCTCTTCATTGGCTAATACGCTTATGCCGACTTATACGTATCTGTTCTGGTTTTACATACGTACTTAAGTTGGTATGTTTCTTTGTATTGATTAGTAAATGGGTTGCTTATTTTATGATTTCATTGTCTCCGTACCCAGGTTGGCCGAAGCAAGGAAAACCTGTTCAGGTGGAGATTCATAGACGACTCCGCCTTGTAGTGTAAATGTGAAGCTGTTCCACGAACGATAGGACACTTAAAACCGTGTTCTACGTGTCCTGTCAGTTGCACGTTACAGGAACTGATGGCGCCGAATACGCGGAGCCGAATTCTGGGCCGACTCCATTTAGATTGCCATCGACACACTAAGAAGGATAAATTTGATTTATATAACTGTTTTGTTAAAAAGACACATGTATTTTTTAGATAGCTCATTTTGGTAGTGATTGTAGCTTTAATATTGCTTTTGTATTTTATCGGAAAATAAAATTTCCAAGTAATGTAAGCTGGTACTTAAGTACAAAGTTGGCTACGTGGAAGGTGCTACTACCTATTTTGTCCAATTTCCTTTAAGAATAATTACTCTAACATTATATGTACTAAAACATACCTACCTATACATTTTAAACACCCACAGAATTTATCAACTCGTTTTGCAACCCTTTGCACAATAAGCAATGTACGAAAAATACTTCATTATTATATTCATTTTATTTCAACACGAAATTTACTTTTTTACAATTTACAAAGAGCAGATGTTACAAATATGAACATAAGCTCGTTGACATGAAAAAAAAAATTCACTGAGTTGGCTTTATAAAATGTATTTTTCATTCCACAATAATGTGAACGATTTTATATGTAACATAGAGAATTATGATATGCTTCAATGGACTTTGATCTATAAAAAATACTCAAGGCTCATAGAATAAAATTGACTTTAATTAATGGTTCTACAGTATTAATAAGATTAGTTGAGAGCAATCAAATATACAGGAAGATAAAGATAAAAAGTAATTCTCAGAAAGTAAAACGAAGTTATTGCTTTTGTAAGAAATTTATACTCTGTGGGAATACTGCGGCCTTATTAGGAAAACACTACTCGTATATATTTTAATAAAGCAATCAGGATTTCTGGAAAATTCACCAACAGACAAAATTACAGAGTTGCGAGAATTTGGTTTTACAAATTACAGAGTGTATTTTCATAGGATGCGTAAATTGTTTGTAATATAAGTACAGTGAAAGAGGCTTTTATTTTCATTTTCCGGAATGTATACTGTATGTTTACAAAGCCTGCTAATCTCAGATACAATATACATACTTTGTGCCAAATTAATTTTATCTTTACAACGGGTTTGAGTAGGTAACATAATAATGTTGGTAAATTCATAGTTTTTCATATTTACCTCGAAAATTGTCTCCTTTGCCCATTTTTGGAACGATTGGCATAAATATAGGGCCCCCCCACCCAATGGTATGGGGTATGTGCACATACGAAAAATATTTAGTATATCTATTTACAATCTATTGTACACCTCCCCTAGATTTATGTGATACAAGCCTTCGTAAAAAAATAGATGTTTCAATAAATGTTCGCAGTTCTTTTTTATATTTAAACTAATAAATATAAATATCATGAAATTTCGTATTTTTTGCCCATTGATGTTAAAATGTAAGTTATATTTTCAGCAGTATACCTACTGCTGAAAATATAACTTACATTTTAACATCAATGCGCCTTTTTATTATTTTTATAGTGATAGTTTATTATCTTTTGAATTCGAATAATAACATAAACGTTCTAAAAGGCAAGATTAATATTAAAAATATGTTTAGTTTTGTCAATTTTCAGTTAGTATTAAAAAAAAAGATAACTGAACTGAAATAAAATTAATATTCATGAAAGCAAACGCCAAGATAATAATCATAATTGGCTTTAAAGGTACGATCCCTACGGTATTTATTATGTTCCATATCTTTTTCATTTGAAAAACAGTAGATTTTAATTAAACCCCGTTGATAAGGTTTTAAATAAAACACGTGTTTATTTAAATGGGCACGTGCGGCTCTCAAAGCTATTAAAATTTAAGCAATTAAATTTTTTAAATACGTTTACAAAAACACTCATTACTTCATCTAATTTAGAGTCAATGGTACTTTTCAAATAAGTTGGGCCCAGTAGGTGGCGACGTTAATAGCAGCATCATCGACGTTCATTAGATCCTCAAAGGTGTAGCTGTATAGCCACTTGGGACACTCCAGCATGTCCTGGGTCATGTTCTGGGTAGACGTAGACCACTCACATCAGCAGTTGGAGCCCTCAGAAGGGTATTTAATAAAAATCCACTCATTATTTGAAAAGCTGATTAGAATGAAAAGCTCGACGACAAGACGCTATTTGTCTCATTAGACTGTCATCGGATATACGCGTGCATCGTGCGACAGACGGTGCCACAAGTAGCGAGAGCGTGCGACCCTAGCCTGTCGTTGCGAGTCTGCAACTCCACGCCAAGGCCAAGTTTTGATCAAACTGTATGAAAATTGTGAACCCCACTCTGTCGTTGCGTCTAGTCGCTGAGTTATCGTAGTCGCATGTTACATAGTCGCCATGTCTTAATCTTAAAAAGAAAAAAATCATCAATTCAATCGATGTTCATACTTCAGAGTCAAAATGATCGGTAGCGCCATCAAAAGCCGTTAAGGTATTTATTCGACACTAATTAAACTTTAACACGACCACCGAGGTTCGATAATAAAAGCTACATAATAGTAGTAACAACAACGAGGGCCCATCAATATTCCTGTTTTAATATTGGACGTATAAAGGACCCGTTTTATCCGTACCGTGTTGAATATTGGCCTTCTAACTCATGAAAATCGGTTCATGTCACTATCGATGTGTTTAAAGCCTTATCCAATATACATGTCTATTTTAGGATACATGTGTATAGGCACATTGTGCCATCACTGTGACTGCATAGTTTTTAATTTAAAAAATTGAGAATAAATCTAATGGTACAGGATCGCCTTGAAAAGAAGTGGTCATCGTATTAGTGGTTCAGCAGCTTCAATAATATCATGATTTAGCCAGAATGTAGCAGTTCATCGTGGACGTGGTATGACAGCGGCTCCCGTAACATCCTCTCTGTCATCAGAAGATAGCCGCCACGCAACCATCGATACGACGATCTGCTAGAGTGACTATCATTGTGCCCGGTTGATGGCAATGGACTCGCCCGCTAATACGTGGGACGGGTGTACTGTTGCATCTCTGCTTAATCCTTTGGGGAATACAGGCGTAAAGATGCTATGTAGATTGCTTAAAAAGATTTCTATTGAATTATAAAAATAACAAAACCACTTTAATAAATCTACCAAAAAAGTAGATTCTATGAAAATAGTATTAGGGACTAACCACTCTTATTCAGCTCAGTTCAGCTTTTATCCATAGAAAACAACGATGTACGCATTTGTAAAGCTGAACGGATGCGTACGTTTTCCATACAAAATCGTTGTTTTCTATGGGCTAAAGCTGAACAGAGCTGAATGAGTATGGTTAGTCCCTTAGCCTACCATTTTCATTAGAATTCCTCCATCTAAATTTCAAAAAACTCTGATTTAAGTTCCCGGAAAACACAACATCGTAAATAATTACCAACATGACCAATTCTTAGAATGCCTACTCAAGTTTAAGCAAGTCTTTAAGCATCATGACGCACTTGCAAGTTTAACTTGCGGGCCCGCAAGTATGTGATGTTGTTATAACATTGTATCCTCGCGAACTTCCACATAGTTGATAGTTGAATTCTTTATGAAATCTGACCTTTGCTTGTTATGGTGTAGATAATTGTTGGGTTTAATTAAATATGGCGTAGTAAGCTTATGATTTAAACAGATTGGCGTTCATAGTCAAGTTTTAAATCTTGCACGGAAGGTCATGTACGATGACCACAATGTCACAAACTAATAAAAAGTGGGGTTATATTTATTTCTGATCCTCTTGCAAATAAATCAAAACAAACATGGCAAAAAACTAGAGAAGTTAAATTACAATCCAAAACATTAAAAAAATAATTTCGATATCTGTCACCGTAATGGATAGCCTACGCCGTAGCGGATAGCCTACGACGTAGCAGATAGGCTACGCCGTAGCAGATCGCCCCCGCATTGCGTTGAGCCGCTTTCTTTACAAGATCAACCACTTAAACATGTTGGACTCAAAAACGCAAAGATGACAATCCCTATATATTATGAATATCAGCCTATAACTGTCCGACTACAGGGCAAAGGCGTCTTCTCATGTATAGAAGGCATTGATTCAGACTTATACAATTAAAAGTCCAGGTTCCTCGCGATCTTTTCCTTCACCGATGTCAGTAATGTCCAAGATAAACTCAATAATTACAAATTATTTGAAAAAGTCACATTGGTACTTGCCAAAATATTTGAACCCACCCACAACCTCGTTCATGAGAGGCAGCAACTCTTAAAAAAACAAATATCAATGTATACATACTTCAAACTCACAGTTTAAAACACTGTTGTATTTAAATATCAAGATACACAATCAGCTTTCATTTCCTCGCAAAGGCGGACAAGTATCAAGTAGATTTACGCCGACCCGGCCGCTAGATATGCATCGAATCAATTAGAGATGGGCTAATCGCTCCACGTACACGATATGGCTAACGATTGTGTTGCTTTGGAATTGTTTATTGATTGCTTTTATGGTTTTAAAGGGAGATAACATTTATTTATTTGTTTAAGGAAAAAACAATTAGTAGCACAATAAGAAGTAGTCATCATATCTTAAATATTACATTTTAAAACAATTAAGCTACCCACTACGTGATCCACAGATTACAATTTAAAGTATTTAAAGACTAGCTAGTAACACAGATCCAATACCTATACAACCGACACTATCCTAGAACTCATATCTAGATTTTTAAATTTATAAACGAAAAAAAAGAAACGAAATTCGCTGCGGAAGTAAATTTGTGCGCGAACACTATTAAACATTACTTCATCACTATTATTATTAAGCTCTAATCTGTGCAACTTACACAAACATACATACATATACACACACAACACACACACACACACAACACACACACACACACAACACACACACACACACACCACACACACAAACCAAACACACACAATACACACACACAACACACACACACACACAACACACACACACACACACACAACACAAACGCATATACATTTCCATAGTCTTTTCTTGCTATTTTTTGTGAATTACGACAACGATTTGTGTGCATGCAGAGTTTACCTATAAGTGATTGTTGCACTCTATTCCGATTTGTTGCTTATGTTTAAAGTGCTTATAATAGTGTATACAATTGTTGGTGAACCAAATACATAAATAAATAAATCAATGTCATTAACATACACATAATATAGACGGCGCGGTTGGCGCAGTGGTTAAGCGATTGACTGCTGCGCTGCGTGTCGCGGGTTGGATTCCCGCACGGAACAAATATTTGTATGGCCTACAAGTAGTTGTTCCGGGTCTGGCTGTTTGTGTATGTGAGTTTAAATGTTTGTAAACGCACCCACGATACAGGAGAAATTCCTAGTGTGGCGCAAAGTTCTTAAAAAAAAAACTAAAAATATCACGCCGGTAACCCCCGAAGGATAAGGCAGAGGTGTACCCACATTTCACCAGTTATGTTTAAGTCCGATGTAATAGGGTGCGTGCGAGCCTATTGCCAGCAACTGGGCACAAATCCAGACTCTGACTAACAAAGACCATATCGACTTGTGCTATTAAACAACTTGTGTACACACACCATACGTGACACTACCGGTCAGTTAAACCATAAAACAAAAGAAAACTAAATTAACTAAGTCACTGAAGAAGTTACAAGAAATTGTGGCCCCAATGTCCAATTCCTGGTTCCCCTGGTTCCCTCTCGCAGTAGGTACCTTAATGAAATCGGCAAAGTTACCCGGAATGGGTAAAACGTGACTGTACCCAAAAAATTTGGTAACCGACGCCATTAAAGTTGATAAGAAGGGAATTTTATATTGGTTGTTATACTTTTATTAGATTGTCATAAATATTTTTTTACAATGTGAACCGTAGCTAATGAATCCTGTGACGGCCAGTAAATTAAAAGGCTCGTTTCACATTTATTATTTCACTACTACGTGTTTTAAATTATAGAGATTAAGATATTATATTTTACAAAAGAACTAGGTGAGTTTTAGCAAGATGATTATTAAAGATGTACCTTAAATCTTTAATAAAATTTTGTTAGTTTTGTAAAGCTAAACTAACAAAATTTTGTATCCCGGAAGAAGTCATTTTATATCCCGGTCATCAAATGGGCCTGAAAGATAAAAAGACAGTGTGGCTGGAATTTTAAACACGATTTAGGGCTGATTTCTCAATAGTCAGATAATTTATCTGAAGAATAAATATTACGGTTGCCAGCTTTTATGAAAAAAATATGTCAAACTGTCTGATAAAATAATATTCTTTATTTAAAATTTATCTGACTATTAATCTAAAAAGAAAATCGTAATTTAGACATGTTTGCTATAGAAGTGTGTAGTGTTGTATTGTTTGTAAATTTTGAAATTTTCTTTTACATTTTTTTTTGTTTTTTACCTACTTAAGTATAGTTTTGTGTCACTTTTTATTATGTAAATTGCTCTGTACAACGTCTTGGGATTCAATTCTGTAATGTTGTGCATGTTATCATGCCCCTAGCCTTTTCCCAACTGTGTTAGGGTCGGCTTCTAGTCTTACCGAAAGCAGCTGAGTACCAGTATTTTACATGGAGCGACTGCCTATCTAATCTCCACAAGCCAGTAACTGGGTAATATGATACCCCTTGATAAGACTGGTTGTCAGACTTTCGGGCTTCTGACGACCCGTAACGACTGTCAAAGATCCACGAATGACAGCCGGGACCAACGGCTTAATGTGCTCTCCGAGGCACGGAGGGGTTTTAGTATGTAAAGATGGTCACCCATTCACGGACCGACCGCGGCAAGCTTAGCTTGACCTGATCGATGGACCCGTGCGGCTGTTATTACTTAGCCACAAGCCCCTCAAGGTAATGGTGTCCATGTGATCTTAAATAAATAATTTTGTACTTATGAATATGGTTATGCCAAATACAGAACGCCCCAAAATCCAGTACAAAACACAACTTTACCCAATTGTTCTAAAAATGTGACCTTCCTCCGTTCTTACAAGGGTAACATTGATTAATATGCCGCCCGTAACGACCGGATATTAGCAGTCGACTGCGGAACGGAAAGCGTCTAGCGTACCTATATAAATAAATACAGTAACATTTGATTAGGTGACTTTAAGGGTCGCATTAAGGTGACGCTAGAGTAAATAGGGTTAACGACCTTGATACTGTAAAAGTATAATATTATGTGTATAAAAAACAAATATTAAGAAATAAACCTTCAAAGTACTTAGGGCTGAAAGTACTTTGAACTTTTGACAATTCTTCCGTAGGTACAAAAACTGTCAGATATTTGATAGATTGATTTTATTTGTCAAATAACGACCCACAAAAAACTTAAAGGGCTTTGAAAGTCCTATGGCATACCTACTTGTCTGACAATATGTTTTTTTTTTTTCAAAACGGCGGCTACGCTTGGAACATATACACATATAAATCGATAGCCGATATCAATGCAATGAAAAAAAAAATAGTGGACAGCTAGGTAGGCATGCCAAGCTCCGTATAAAACTATGCAATCCCTCTTCAGAGAGAAACATCAGTATATTTAAAAAAACGACACTAACAAAAAATTTAACCAATATAAAAATGTCCTTTCAATAAAATGTCCATGTATTTTCCGTGACCCGCTTATTTTGTCCAACAAGAATCTGTCAATAAATTCCATCGCTGGATCGCACATAGAGGGCCATATATACAGGCCATTATTTATTAAGTAAAACACATACGCAATTGGAAAGTGCACGGAATGCTCGCTTCCGCTTTATTCAGCATGTATGTAGATGCTTGAAGCGCTGCGCAGGTGCTCGAGCCAATCGGTTTAAAATATAAACGAGACTGGGACAAAAATTTGTGAACGTGACAAGAGCTTGTTTGGTTGGTGAAAATATACACTGGTTAAGTACCTTTTTGTAGGAATAGTGACGTATTTAATGGCTTTTGTGTGACTTATTTAATGGCCTAACTAGACTAGGCTTAAAGAGAGCAGTCGTGGCATAATAGTAACTGCCACGAATTACGAGGCGGTTCTCTTTGTCTACGAAACTGATCACCACTGCTCTCAAAACGGTGAAGGAAAACATCGTGAGGAAACCGGCATGTCCTAGAGCCAAAAATTCGAAGACATGTGACATCTACCAACCCCCACTGGGCCCGCGTGGTGAATTACAGCCCACCCCCTCTCGAAGAGAGGAGGCTTGTGTCCCAGCAGTGGGCATATTACAGGCTGATTATGCATTTAGTGGCTTTAATGGATTCACATAAAAATTGCATTAGAAGTTGGTCTCAACAGAAACGTTATCCGCTACATATGCTTGTGTTATGTTAGTCTCAAAACACTGATTAATTACTCAAGAGTTCCATAAATGCCCCATATAAACCCCTCTGCAAATATCAGAAACCCTTTCTACGACCCTCAATTTTTGATTCACGTTATTCACGTTAATTTCAACAAAGTTTTCACGATCCTGCGTACAATTTACCACTAATTCACGTTCTAAACGGTGCGTGTACGTGTGTTCCATTCCAACACCAGTTCAAGACGCTCGAAACTCGAGCACAGGTGCAAAACACGAGCCACCCAGCTTTAAAATACAAACGGATTTGATGCAAATTTAATCAGGAAGCTTTACAAGGCTCGAACCACCTGAACAGGTAGCTACAGATACTTATAAAGGTTCATGCACACACGTCGTTACGTCACCGTCAAGTCACCGACCAGACAACTCAAATATAGTTTGGTAGAAGTCGTATGACATTATACCCATGCACCAGTCACATCGCTACCGGCGTATGTCAGTCAACGTCACGTCATCGACACGTTGTAACATATATTGCAAACGAAAACTACCTCCTATTTCAGATTTATTCACATAGTAAAATGTGGACGGTTAATTTTTTTTTTTTTTTGTCTAACAGAATACTGTAAGCTCATGTTGTGTTTTTAATAAATAAATACACCACGTCATGTCCAGAAACTTGACGTGACTGATCAGTGACGTGACTGTAGTGTGTACACGCACCTTACGCGTAATAAATTCGCGTATATATTTTTATTCTTATTTAATAAATACGAGAGATTTCGTTTGCCAAACAGTTATGAAGAGGCGTTCCGCAATGAATGAGTTTGTAGGGTATTAAAAATTCACGTGTGGAAATTCGCAATGTTCCTTTGCATCATATTATAAGGATGTGTTTCAAATCGTTTGTTACGTCATCACGTGTAATCATTATGATGTGTTTGTACATATTTTAATAATTTAAACGTATATTTTAATTATGGGGTGGAGACAGGAAAGAACTGGTATTGATGACCTTTCAGTTCTAGTATCTAAACTATGCTTTTCTTCAGTCGTCATAAATTAAATACCCAAAGATGTACAGTCACTCCCATAAATACCTTAGACTTTCTCTCACTAGGAGTCAGGCATTGGTGCTGCGCCACGGTGTTAACTATTGCAGGTATCATCGTTTAACATTGTTTGCCTTTGAATGTATTTATTTTTTGTGTTGGTTTTTTATTTTTTGTTGTTGTTTTGTTTTTGTTTTTTGTAAATAAATAAACGAATAAACAACTTACGCAAGATTCAAAAGCGATTTTCTGCAAAAGTTTTGGCAGATTTTTTATGGTGTTACGAACAATAGTATTATCGAAACCATACTAGTATGAAATAAGTATTTTCTTTTTTATTTAAGTTTTTGGTTTTTAAGTGTGAGTGTAGTTTAGGTATACTTCTGCCTAACCCTTCGGGGATAACAGGTGGGACGTTATGTTATATGTTTGTTTTCTCAGTCGCAGTTTTTCTGTCACGAGAAAACTGTATTTATATTTTGCGTAACTGTAACTGTGTTTTGTATGTACTGTATTTAAACTCGTAATTGTACTAAAAGAGTTTCGTATGTATAGCATGAGTAAAATGTATCTTTAATGAGTATATAGAGCTTTTTTTTACCCAGAGATTATAAAACATATGACACGGTTAGCAAAAACATGCACAGAGAATTATCAAACCCGAACATCATCCAAAAAGCATTTCCAATTGATTAAACACGGATTTACGCAACGGATTGGATCCGCACAATCACAAAACCTTATCTACAACAGGAAAATCTCTTCCTCTACCTTAAAAGATGCCTCGCTGCAGTACTTATCTGCCAGTTGATCTTACTCGTAATTAAATCAAAATTTGCAGGCAAAACCAATTCTTATCGTGTTGTCCCGTCCATTAGTTTGAATTCACCACAAATCCTTAGTAATTTAATTATGTAATTTTTTTTTATATAAGTATAATCTCGATAATATTAAAGGCTGTTTAGACTTAAACGAGAACTTATGGTCCAGTAAGGGCGGGTTGTTTCACGTACACTTGAGGCACGCGTATACGTCTAAAATGGCGGTAACTATCGTCAAACCAAATCACAAATTTATGACCTTGCCGAACGTCAAATAATAACGAGTACGTGTTCGTTATTATTTGACGTACGTATGTTACGTTAACCAACCGTTTGAAACAACGGAACCGTTTTGAACAACGTTTGTTTAACGTATGTAACATAATAATGGTATATAAAGATAATAAAGATAGCGCGATGTTATGACAGAGGGAGTACAAATGTTTGTTTAAATTTAATAATACAATTTTATTAATAATAAATAGCAACAGCAATTCATGATTGATTCGTTGAAAACTATGCTGGAAAGTAGATTGCTTCTTTCTTCATTCAGGCACTATCTCATGACTTGGAAATCACATACACGGGAAGGTCCGTGACTGTCTTTACTGAAGTCTGATGAGGTTTAGTAGAAGGATTTTCAACGCTCTGCGTAGCACCGAGAGCTGAAAATCCAACAGTGTGTTTTATTGACGCGATGGGATGCGCTCTGTTGGATTATCAATGTTCCGCTCAAAACCGAGAGTTGAAAACCCAGTGCGCAAAAAAAAAATCGCGGCGACAAAAATATGCCCGTGGGAAGCTGGGCTAAGGCGATAGTTATAATGATCATATTATAATGTGTAGCTTCCTAAAATCATCATCATCTGACGATGATTGACAATTATTTGATTGATTGATTGTGCAGGTGACAGATGATTCTGTCACCTGCACACATGAGGACGTAATGGCTGCGGCGGCGAATGCTATCTGCGTTGCTGAATTTTGGGCCAAACAAATTTATGAAAAAAAAAAACTATATTTATGCCATCGACAGGTCATGAAGAAGATTTTCTGTATTTCCCAACTATGTTAGTGTCGGCTCTTCTAGCTACCTAAAATCTTGCAAGAATGTATAATTTATTCACTTAGTACCATTTAACACAATGTAACACGAATATCAAAGTATTTAAATTCAATAGAAAATACAAGCGTATTAGTTTAAGCCGCTACGAATAATATGAACGGAACGAAAACATGGGGCTTTATTTTAGCTTCACTAAATGTTATCGAACAATTTGCCCGAAAGTTTTGCTCCCGAACTGAATACAAAAATAAAAAATGTTTTTATTCTGCGTATAAAATGTAGAAATCCTATGCAGCAAATATTAATGAAACAAGGTTTAGAATTTCTAAAAAGTTGGAAAAATACGACGAAAATTCGAACAACTAAAACAGTATTTTTTTGTGTTTTATCGTTTTTACTTCGTAGTTGTTATTTTTATGAAAATAGCATTTCAAACAATTCAACAAATTTGTCTGAAATAAAATCGTTACTATTTCAATTCTCAAATACGCATTGCCTGAATTTGAATATCTTTCAAATGTAGTATGTCGATATTTTATTTCAAATCCTTGGGGACTTGAGAAATGGACTCGAAGGTGTCCGCGCGCCGAGAATATGCAGCTGCTATATTTTTTTAAATTATCTAAGGAGAAAATTTTCAGCTGAAAATGTAACTTCTCACAGGAGCGGGAATTACGGCAGAGTGAAAACTGGGTGAGTCCTAGTTTCAACTTTGCGCCATGATTAAATAACTTGTAATAATGTTGAAGTTATAATATTAAGGCTGTTTATTTATGTACAGGTAGTTGTTCCGGGTCTGGCTGTTTGTGTATGTGAGTTTAAATGTTTGTAAACGCACCCACGATACAGGAGTAATTCCTAATGTGGCAACGTTTTTTTTTTAAATAAATAAAAATGAATACATATTTTAGAAGTCTACCTTTTACTTAGTAGTTGGCTATGAAGCCGACCATGGTTAATTGTCTTCACCGCTTAGGGATCCCTGCAATACCATGGGGATCACAGTTGCGATGTCATGCCAGAAACAACGCTGAAATGTCTCATGTGTCACAAACCTATCAAATCAGTGACCGAGTGTCGTTCAAGGGCTGGAAGACGAAGTGTCAGTCATTCGGGGGCGAGATGGCCGGACGATATTGCTGCCATCGTGGGTAGAACCTGGATGAGGCTGGCACAGGAGCGTGGAGATTGGCACACGGAAAGGGAGACCTATTCTCAGCAGTGGATGAAGTCGGACTGCAGACGATGATGATGATCACAAACCTACATGTACCTATACTTTCTATCCTCCAATATAATTCTATAAAAGGCAACCAATTTCAGAACAACATAATGCGAACGTGACGTTGCATCGCGGCACTTAAAGTGCCTCGGAACAGATGTGTTGTGATACTAAATAACGCGTGCTACGCTTTGCTAATCTCTAAACAACATTCTGGAACAACGGAGAATTTACTGAGGTATTTTTGGTACGTTCCCGTTTTTTTGTAGTATATATAAGGTTGTGTAGTTTGTTTTATGAAAATCTTTGTAGAATAATTTAAAGTTGATCAAGATACTGATAGAAATACGCTTTTTTAGAATTTTAAAATTTATAATATTGGCAATGTTTTGGGTTAAGTTTATTTATTCATTTATTTATTATTCTTAACACAACTACGAGTATCATTACAGGTTGCCCCAAATCGGTAGCGTAGGTATATTTGTAAAAATGAAAAGAAACCAAAAATATTCATTTATTGTTTGGTTTAAAGATAAGATATTTATTTTGCAAATATGGGTACAGAACACGGTGACATAAAAAATATAATTAGGAACAGCCATATTTAACCAAAAGGCATGCAAAAGTACAAAATACACTAGAGATGTAAAATACACTAAGTACATATAAATAAAGATAAACAATGTCAATATAAAGATTGTTAACTATAATTACAATTTAATTATGAAGTACTTCAATAGTTATTTATATTATACACAATTCTTCTGCAGTCAACTTAATTCGTATCAAAGGTTGTCTAAACGTTGCCTAAGCCTCTCTAAATTATGAGAGGCCAATGACTTGTGTTGAACTGCGATAATGCCTAACAGTGGTCTGTAATAGACAGAGTTGTCATCAAAATATTGGAATGCGGAACTGAGCCGAACCCAAAATATTTGTATTCCGCCCCACAAAGTCCCTTCCTACCCTATAAGCAATATTAAAAGATTATAGCTCCAAAGAAAACATAATTACTACTACAATAATGTCACAATAGCAAGAACCGGCGAGGTCGGAAACAATAACCGGCCGTGTTTTCGCACAAAACAGTGGGAAATGCAAATTGTTTTACGAACCCAGCCTTGGGAACACTGGGTGTGCATTTGTGTTAAACGCGTCGCGTTATAACGAAGTTATGTAGCCTGTTTACAAGATGGGTGAATATTAAATGTTGTTGATAGGCACGGTGGCTGTTTTAAAATCTTCTTACGTCTCAAAATAACAACCTGTCTTGCCAAGGGGTATTATGTTACACAGTTAAAGGATTGTCAGTGGAGGTTAGATAAACTAAACTTCACCTAAACCCCTCTCTTGATAAATCAAGAGAGGGGTTTAGGCGAGCTTAGAGTGTGTAGTTTACATAGTCGCTCTCGCAGCTCATTAAGCCGTTGGTCCCGGCTGTCATTCGTGGATCTTTGACAGTCGTCAAAGACAGATCCACGAATGACAGCCGGGACCAACGGCTTAACGAGCTGGGAGAGCCAGTCAGAAGCCCGAAAGTCTGACAACCAGTCTTACCAAGGGATATCGTATTACCCAGTAACTGGGTTATGAAGATCAGGTAGGCAGTCGCTCCATGTAAAATACTGGTATTCAGCTGCATTCAGTTAGACTGAAACCAAACTCCAACCTAGTTGAGGAAAGTACGGGCAGATGATGGAAAAGATTTAGCCCCTCAACTGTTAGGATGCCTGATTATGGTCGGTAACAATAGAAAAAGTAATTGTTTATCATTAGTAACAGTTAAGCTCTCCAAAAGCTTATGAACAACTTTGAAAAGCACAGATGAAAGGTCAGAATTAAGGTGTATTTGCAAATATTGTATTGTCTATTCAAAGAACAACAAGTTATAAGAGTCTGTGGTTTCTGCTTACTCCCATAGGAAAAAAGGTGTGAGATTATTCACCTAATTAATATTATTTAATTAGTAATTTGGAAGACTCAAGTTTACGTTGACCCTTCATTGCGAATTATGCAAACTAATAATTTTATGAGTTAAACTAGTTTTAGTTCATATTAACTTACTCCAAAATAAATCATTTCATATTCAGGGACACATCTGTTTAGTTTTTTTACGTAAAAAGATAATTTGAAACTATTATTAAGAATTTCCAATCGGACTGCTGAAACATTTGAAATAGATTTTTTTTAAATCAAATATCCTATTACTGAACATCTGGCTTAGTATTACATTTTTTTATTATTTCAGTGTCTATACCTCATAATTTTGTTACAGAAATTTCTTTTGTTCAAATGCTTGAAAAAACTTGCTAATAATTTAAATAAATTATGCAAGAGAGCTATATAAACTTGATTGTACAGTAATTTTAAGCTTCGTAACATTTAATCTGTGTCTGAATAAATTAATGTAAATTAAATAACTTTATAAGAGTTGTCCTGTGTTGTAATGTATTCAAAGTTATGGTGTAAAGTTGAGCTTGTACGAGCATAAAATATGTGGGTTAATGCTTAACGATATGCAAAGACTGTTTTTTCAGCTTAAATAATAAAGCCTGTTTTAAGTTTTAATCACAATTTTTTTTTTTAAACGATGCCCCAGTCTAAGAATTTCTCCTGTAGCGTGGGTGCGTTTACAAACATTTAAACTCACATACACAAACAGCCAGACCCGGAACAACTACTTGTAGGCCATACAAATATTTGTTCCGTGCGGGAATCGAACCCGCGACACGCAGCGCAGCAGTCAATCGCTTAACCACTGCGCCAATCGTGCCGTCTAAATCAAAAGATACTCTATGAATGAGAGATACTCTATCAGGCAGCAGTGGTGACCCAGTGGTAACGGCCGTGGTTTACGAGTTATAAGTCGTAAGTTCGAACCCAGACAGGCACTTTACTTTGTGTATATTATTTCATCACCACTGCTATCAAAATGGTGAAGAAAAACATCGTAAAGAAACCGACATTTCCTAAACCAAAAATTCGACGACATGTGACATCTACCAACTGTCACTGGACCCATGTGGTGGGTTAAGACCCATTCCCTCTCACTGAGAGGAGGCCTGTGTCCCAGCAGTAAGGACATGCTCTAGGAATCGATTACTTCAAGAACAACTGTCATTTGACAACTGAAATACTAGGGTACTTCGATATCTATGTGAACAGAACCCAGCAATGCATAAATATGTAAGCTGTCACGGCCTTTATGCCTGGAGGCTTTTATTTAGGTAGTAAGTTTTTATTTACATTTTAATTTTAATAAATTATTTTTAAGCTTGACTACGTATAGTTTTTATTATATTTGTGTATATATTGGCGTGGCAAGCTGGCATATGGCAAATAATTTAATTTAATGTTCTGTGTGTCCTGCAATTTAATTACTTTACATACCTAGTATTGCATACAATCAAGTATTTTCGAACTGAACAGACAGCTGTGCTGCTGGGGAGTTTGTTGCGCCACTTCTTCTTTCCAGCGATAGCACTAGGAAGTGGTGAAGGGCGCGCGTTTTTAGGGCTCTGTCTTTTGTAATTTTGACGTTCGAAAAGTGCTGATTTTCAGCCTAATTTTAATAAATGACTTTTGATTTTGATATCCCAAAAGATTTCTAACTTTCAAGAGTTTCGAACTCCTGAATACCTGTAACGACTTTTAGAAGTATAGAAGATATTTGTATGAAAACCAGACCCGACAAATTTTTGTATTCAGCAGAGCATGATGGGGTTTCGATATGTAAAGAATATCGAAGACGTCGTATGTCGTATGTCGAAGACAACTTAACCTTGTAGTTCTACTTTATTGTTATCTTAAGCCACTAATCGTCATAAAGTGTTTAATTATGTAGCGGTATTACAACGCCACATGTGAACTCCGCGACATACTGACATCACGAAAAATCCTGCATCTCGCAAGCAGAGTTTACCGCGCAACTAGCACATATACAATAGCCCGACATGAAATATCCGGCAGTTGCCCACCAGACATGACGGATCCTCCCTTTTCTATGGAGGATTTGTGTGAAATTTACAGCCTGTTCCCCATACTTCTATAAGTAACTAAGGCTTATTTACATTGAATATAGTGCTATATTCATACCTTAAGAACCAACATTTATTTCATACGTCCTTTATATTAACTAAACCCACTTCCATATATAACGTCCTTAAACCCAGCGCTATAAAGTTTCAATTCGCGGAGTAAGAGCGGTTTTCATTACGCATACTCGTAAACAAAGAAAACAAAATGTAACATAATGAAACAATAGGTACCTGGAACTTTTAATGAACGTTACTTCACAAAGGAATATGCAGTGGGTATTGTGTGAAACAAATGTAGTGAATTAAGAAACGAGGCATTGTATCATTGACTGGGTCACAAGGACATTGTAATGGGATGATGTCTTTGTTTTTATTTATAACCTTTAAAATTTATAAAGGAGGAGGTTCTCAATTAATTTGCTCTTTTGTTTTTTTATGTTTATACAGGGTGGCAGGGATATTGACGCGCAAACTGTAACCATGGATTCAGCACATGACTTTAGACCCCATAGCGTCGAAACTTTCGTCGGTTATTACAAAAAAAAATGCGGTTCCATACATTTTGACTGCGTAGGTATTGCACTTTTCTATGAAACAGAAGATTTTTGTTTTGATAACCGACGAAAAATTTCGACGCTATAGGGGCCACGTCGCGCGAATACGGCCGGAGAGATGGGCAAAGGTGGTGAGGCTTCACTCACTGACCGAATCTGGAGAACATCGAGGTAGACCGTGGCGAAGGTGGTGTGACTATCTGATAATGCTTGCGGGGCCAACGTGGGCAGAGATCACACAAAATAGAGAGGTTTGGAAGGAAAAATTGTAGGCTAAGAAAAATTTAAAATGTTATATCGTTAACATTTTTTTAACCTATCTATTCATATTAATATTATATAGTTGATCATTTCTGTCGTAATTTTACGTGTCGAACAATGTAAAATGTACTTAATACAACAACATTCAGCGGTTCCACGAAATGTCACAATCAGCATCGCGTTTTTAACTTCCACGACGATTGATTGTTGATAACGTAAGAGCTTTTCAATAGCAATTATTCCACATAACCAGCTATTATAAATAGCTACGTTGATTCCTTTTTACTTTATTTCCCCTTCAACTATTATTATGACAAAAGCAGCTAGGTAATAAATTATAAAAGAGCAAAGTCAAAGGTAGAAGATAGGTCAGGCAGAGCAACAAGGGAAAGTTCTAAGAAAACTACTCATACATGACTCGGTATTATATTTGCTCGCATACAAATTTAATTATTTACCAAAGGAACAAACTCGTAAGACTTATTATAATTTATTATTATAATTTATTTTCATAAAGTTCCTGGAAAACAGGTAGTAGTTATAATTTATAAATGTGTTATGTTCGCATGTTATAATGTTGTAATGTTAGGGTTCTTTTACAATGAATATCCTTTATCAATCCTTTATCCTTTATCAATGAATATAATAATAATCTTTAATTCTCAACCACTTCAAATGAAATAAAACCGGTGGTTGGGCTGCTACGCCGCGTAGCCACGTTGCTGAGCTACGCCGTAGCAAACGCGTAGCACTTACTCAGAAGAAAGAATCGACTAATTCCTTTTAGCATTACGTCTCAAATAAAGCTCTTATTAACATGAAAATAATGAACATTTTAGTTACCTACTTCAATCGTAGCAGTAAGAGCATAGAGCATTTTTAAAAATACCTGAAAACTTAAACACCCAGACAAAGCCTACAAAGCCTTATACATCTCAAATATCTTGAACGACCTGAATGAATTTATTATTTATAGTTTCTCTAAACGCTAGCCCCGACAAAAGCTCCTTAACTTTCCCGATTTAAGTAAAAATGAGCTATCGAATTTATA
The DNA here is from genome assembly GCA_947507525.1 of Apamea epomidion. Classification (NCBI taxonomy): domain Eukaryota; kingdom Metazoa; phylum Arthropoda; class Insecta; order Lepidoptera; family Noctuidae; genus Apamea; species Apamea epomidion. Next base: position 7,710,603 of record OX382233.1, read on the forward strand.
GCTAAAGTCTGGCCAAGCTAATTCGGTGCGAGTCTGGCAACTTCAAAATTAGTTTAAAATTCGTATGCAGTACTTATTGGATGTGAAATTGACAGGGCGTTGCGCAACCTACGAATTGGGGTCTTCTATTTGCGATACAGTCTTTTTTTATCTAGAAATATTCTGGAATAGGATGAAATGAGGACTTTTAAATTGAGTCTCATCTGTTTTGTGCTACAGCGAAGTCTCTGTAGTAAAACATTTGTTTCTTAAGAACTATACAAAATAAATAAAAAACGCACGCGGTCTTCCCAAGGGGGTAATAATAATAGTTTAATAGCAATGGGTAGCTAAGAGCCTCGACCAACACCTGAGGAGGCTCTCGTTGGGTAGCTGGATCAAGGGCTTGATTCAGAAAGCGGTACTTCTGGACACGGCCCGCATTGTCAGGAGGTTCTTTTCTCTGGGGCCCTGACAGCCGGTAGCTCACTTCCCGATACCGGTGGGCTACAATTTTTTTTATTTAGATGTTTTATATTCTAATATTTAAAAATATTATTTGTATGTATTTAATTGAATAAAAGAAGTTATAAATAATAATAGGAGGTAGAAAAAAACTTAAGAACGCCAATTGCTCTGGGTGGAGCAGAAGGGAGTGTCAGACTCTTACTGACTAAAACCCACCCGTGTTCCTTCCTTAGCCCTTTATGTACCAGGGCAGCGGTAACCCTTTCGGACGATCCCGCTACCCTGGCAGGCTTCGGCCCTGTCGGGCCCCGTCATCTATGCTGACATCTCTTTGAGGCGCACGTGGAACACTTACGCGCCGTCCGGCACGGGCCTGGTCCTGATCGGACGGAGAGCTACCCATTGCTCTCCGCCCGCAGGCCCATTGCTACCATCCCTTACATGCTCCTTTTGCTTCGTTTACGATCATACATCAGAAGGCCAATTCTCGTAATTTAAAACGTTCAAAATCTAGTCGCAGTCTCATCTCGGCGACAAACAAATGTCAAAAACTTGTCAAAATGTAGAGAAATTAGAGGTAATTTTTGACAGATTGAGACTGAGATCAGACTGTGAACGTTCTTACAATTACTAGAATTGCCCCTCTGCACACACACTAATAACATATAATAACTAACATTCTATCCACACTTAATCCGTTTACGCTAAAAACATCCATACATTATCACAAAATACTCACACTTTGGCAATTAAAGCAATAGGTCCATAGTAACAGGCACAATTCGCACGTACGCCATATTTTTATTTGGCCTTTTGGTCATTAATATGCATGGGGATGGCACGGGATTGGCTGGGACAATGAGCTTGGCATACGTGACCTGAGTCCTGAATTAAAGCCAGTTTCGTACCGGATTTATGCCAGTTTTGAGCTGGTTATGCACTTAGTTTAGTGATTACATGGTTTGTTTTATTACGATGTGCTAGGTAGTTTGAACGTGTCGGATTTTGCCACCAGTCAGCTATGCATAGGAGACTTGTCGCCAATCGTTCCTGGAGTTCGTAATTATTTCTAAATAGACAATGAAGCTATTAAATTAATTATCACTATGTTATTATATTATTTAGCTAGGAGAGCAGACGGCCAATTCTCGTAATTTAAAACGTTCAAAATCTAGTCGCAATCTCATCTCGGCGACAAATAAATGTCAAAAACTTGTCAAAATGTAGGGAAATTAGAAGTATTTTTTGACAGATTGAGACTGAGATCGGACTGTGAACGTTCTTAAAATTACGAGAATTGCCCCTCAGTGCTCACTCACACGTTTGTAGAAATAGTACTTATACAATCCTATGTTTTGAGTAAATAAATAAAAATAAATTAACATTATGGTCCGCCGAATAAATATCGTTAACTTCGCTTTTTTTCGGAAAAACATACAAAACCATAAACTCATCCCTTCTTCCCATCGGGGTAGACAGAAACTACAGAACGCTACCTGCTACGATCCTTATATACACCTTTTTCTTCGTTCACATTCATACATCGCTTACCTGAAGTATTATTTTACGTCCTATAATAAGTTATTCCCATCCAACTTGATTTCATTTTATTCCAATATTCGTATCCATCCGATCAACAAAATCTTTTATACCACAACTCAAAAAACTTTTTTAATTTTATTTCTGATCCAACCAACTTGCTCTCTAGAGCGTATTCTATCAATGAGAATGAAAAGAACGTTGTGTTTTGTTTATTCTGCGTTAATTTAAAATCTGCGAATACAGGTTGTGTAAACACAGCCCACAAAAACAAGCAAAAAACGTTTGCACTGTTTCGTAAACAACGTTTTATGTAAAAGCGTATTGATATAGACTGCGAAGCAAATGGCGTGGATAGATTAGCCTATCTTTATGTGGATAGGATGACGTGTTAAGCCATCTAGCTTACATGACACAGTGCCTAGGATCAAATGTAGGCTGAACTACGAGTCTTGTAGTATGAGCATAGGCTTATGAACCTGTAGAAGTTCAATAATTTACACTATACTAACGGTTATTTTAACTACGTGACAGTTATTCAACGAAAAAAATCCAAAATTAATGCCCATGCTTCCAATTTATGCACCTATATATTAATACGAGTATATACTTCTGGTTATTTGGAAAAAGAACTATATACAGGCTGATTTTTTAAAGACCAGCCAAATTTAAGGATGTGGTACAAACCATCAAACTGAACAACTTTCTCCATGGGACCAACATCGTAATCGCGAATAAAAATTCAGCCGTCCCATACATTTAGGTCGAGTAGGTATTGAAGTTTTCTATGGGACAGTTGATAAAATTTTCGCGATTACGCTATTTGTCCCACGGAGAAAGTTGTTCAGTTTGATGGTCTGTACCACATCCTTAAATTTGGCTGATCTTTAAAAAATCAGCCTGTATAATAATAGCAGCACCCCACGGTTTCACCCGCATAAGTGTCGAATACCGGAATAGAAGTATCCTATGTGTTAATCCTAGTTGTAAACTATCTGTGTGTCAAATTTCATCCAAATTTGTTTAGTCGCTTATGCGTGAAAGAGTTACAAATAGCCATCCATCCATCTTCACAAACTTTCCCGTTTATAATATTCGCAGGAAGTAGGATAGGATTATAGTAGGAATCATAAAAATATTTGACAACTTTACAAATGAAATTATGCTCTGAAGTTTCAAAACAAGTTCGTTTTAAAACACAAATAGTTTCAATACTAAAACTGGCCTTCTTCCTTTCACGTTAAACTTCTATTAACTATAAAATCGACTCACTGATAGTACCTAATGTGAGCGCGTGTAATGCTCCGCAAACAGCGATAACTAGCGCCATCTTTCTTTCGGAAAGTAAACTACTGGTGCAGCGAGAAAAGAGACATACCATTAGTTCCAGAAACTTCTGTTTGAACAAAGATATAAAAAGTGTGTTTGTCGAGCTATACAGGGTTAGTTTTCAAAGACCAGCCAAATGTAAGGTTGCGGTACAGACTATCAGACTGAACAATTTTCTCCATGGGACAAACATCGTAATCGCGAGTAAAAATTCAGCCGTCCCATACGTCTACCTCAAGTAGACATTGAAGATTTCTATGGGACAGTTGATAAATTTTTCGCGATCGCGATATAGGTCCCATGGAGAAAGTAGTTCCGTTTGATGGTCTGTACCACACTCTTAAATTTGGCTGGTCTTTGAAAATATACCCTGTATGTAACGTAATGCAACAGAAAATAAGGGACTCACTGCTCAAGCACGAGGTTCTTCAGTCAAACCTAGCACTAATTCAAATTCAAGGAAATACTTTCTAAGATAATCTTGGATATAATAAATTTTGGTTATAGGAAAAAGCCAGGATTTATAATGATCTAATGGCCAAAACCCAGAGACGCCAATGTCTAGAGACATTGACGCGCAAACTTTTACAACGAATTCAGCACATGGTTCTAGACCATATCTTTCGTCAGATATAAAAAATAAATCAATGCGTGCACAAATGATTCTAGATTCACCAGCATTGAAATGCTGGTGAATCTAGAATCATTTGTGCTGAATTTAATTTGCGCTTCGATGTCCTTTAACCCTGTATTATTAACCATTATTATATTCTTAATATATATAATTCTCCTGTACGTGTGTTTGTCACCTAACTCCTCCTAAACGGCTAGATCGATTTGGATAAAATTTTGTTTGTAAATTTCAATGGGTTCCGGGATTGAAAACACAATTTTGAAAACACAATTGGACCTTGCAGGTGACGCTGCTTTTCCGGGCAGGACGACGTCTGCCGGGTCCGCTAGTAGCAATATATATTTATCTAATACATTCAAAACAGAAAAATAAGAATCAAGTGACATCTTAAAAAGTCGAATGAATGAATGAATTAATGAAATGCATTGATCCCAGCGTGGTTCAACCAGAATCGATTAATCGAATGAACCCCAAGATTCGCACTAGCTCCTGTAGCCTCATGTTCATGGTGCTACAGCGACCATTGCATATCAAGGAGTAGACCGGAGGGCGCGGTAATTGTAGGGAAGACGTGCCCGTAGGAAAGGGTAGGATTTAAGAGCTAAACCGGATATGCATCCTAGAGTAAAGCATTGGACTAGTGGAGAGATGGATGATATTTGTCTATGGATGGGCATCTTTTAAAGACTTCGCGGCCAGGTTCTTCAGGTCGAGCTTCACCTGTAAGTCTGCAGGATTTAAACTGCTTTCTCGGCTCTGTCGTAAGCCTTGCTACTGTCAGCGTTTTACTGCCAGTGTTTTTGTAAATCTCACCAGCAAGTGACATCTTAAAAAGTCGTAATAAAATTCTTTCGTCTTAATTAAAATTAATTCAGCGGGAAGCCGTAAAGATTATGGGGCGATAAAAGTAATTAGAAAAACACTTTAGCGAAAAGAGAAAACAACTTTTCGTGGATTTAAGCCTTTTTCATTCGTCCAATTTATTGAATTTCCTTTTTTTGTCATTAAGTAATGCCTTCTCTTGCTCGGTGATTTTAATAGTAGTGCTTACTTATTTTTTTGTTTATTCGTCATAACCCACTTATGTTTATTTAGGTATTTATTAAAACTTAAGCACAAGTCAAAAAAATACTGTACAAAGGTGGACTTAATGCCTGAGGCATTTTCTACCAGTCAACCTTAGGGTGATGCAGAGACAAAACATGGCCGGTGCAACATACGGGATAAATAACTAGGAAATGACTATTAAATACAAGAATAAGTACTAATACATAGATAGATACATGTAAACAAAATGAACTGTCAGGAAATAAAATGATCGGTAGATGAGAAAACGAATCCAGCAAATCAGCGCTGGGTTGTAAGATTCCTGATTTAGAATGATTCTGAATACAAACGTATTCAGAATCATGCTAAATCAGGAATCTTGATATTTAATTAGATTTGAGTGCAGTCTAAATAATATGAAATCCTTCAATTTTAAATCAAGTCTCACGATTAGACGTTGTTCAAGGATTTCTCCTTAGGATTTCTGAAATGACAAGATATTAACGCGAAAAACTCACAAGATTTACACGAATTGCTTTATTTCGTCTTTTTATTTCGTATCTTTAGAACACCCTTACCATAATACGTGTTTTTGCTAAGTGTCTCCCGTCTGACTAAGTTAGAAACAAAGATTAAAATAAACTTTAAATTCCATACACAGATCCAACATTTTGTGGTAACCATTAAATATATTTCGAGACGCAAACTTTATGATACTGTTGTCCCAGTTTTAAAGTGTAGAAACTTGACTTTGTCATTGTCTCGTATCAAAGACAAAGTTTTGTCTGAATCAGAAGGACATCGCAAGGACATTTATACAAGTACAAAGTAGGGAAGCTGAAACAACGAATGACTTTTGTTTTTGGTTGGTCAGTTTGTGGTTATGGCAGTAAATTATTTGAATTTAGTGGTTCTAAAGATATTTTGACTGAGTATTGACACGTTTGAATTAAGTATTTTTTCTATTCAACTAGTCTTGCCAAGTAGTCTTGGGTTACCCAAAAACTGGATTGTGGAGGTCAGATAAGCAGTCGCTCCACGTAAGATACAGGTATTTTATTTGCACCTGGTTAGACAGGAATCCGACTACTTAGTAAGTAAGTAGACTAAGCAAATGATGTAGATGATTTTAGCTATTGTTGAAGCAGTTTAAATTGATGATTGACAGCTGCTGTTTTGGCAAATGACAAAATTCACTTTAGATAAACTGACCACATACTTGATTAGGCTTCAGAAATTAGACATGACTATAATAATAAAAAAAAAAACAAATATAGATTGGGCACTGCAGAAGCACTTTTAGCGAACCATTTTTAGTGTAACCAAAATAAAATCAGATATCTAAGTAATACATTCATGACATAAATCATACAGATACTAAAATATGATTCGTATCACACATTTGGCCTACAAAATGAATATTTATGCGCCGTATGAGCACAGACTAACGTCCATGAAGCACATAACTTCACATTAATTTCGTTTTGGGAATGAAATCATTGCATTCATTAGTCTTTTGTATCATGAAATATTAGTGGAACAAAAGGACTGACTCATGTATAGAACACGCTGAACTATAATGAACAAGAACGCTGGACTTTATACTATCGATAACCAAATGAAGACATTTAACTTTCGCCATTTTGGCGCTGACAGCAACGTGAGCGACCGTGTGACTAATATTTTTGACAGTGAGTTTTACAAGATGCGGATACTCTCAGGTAAAAATATTCTAAATATCTCGTAGTAAACACGAAATACGGAAAAAAGTCTTATTCCACAAATTAGACCTAAATCATCAGAGACGTACCAAAACAAAACAACGGCCATTTTCGGGAATGATGTGTCAATTTTAGTTCCTGAGACGCTAGATCGGGGCGTTTTGAATCGGCACAAGAAACAACTGTCATTTCGTATAGTATAGTTAGTCCAGCGTACTTGTATAATGAAGGTCAATGATAGAACAGGAATAAACGGTACAGTACTACGGCCAGAGAGGGATAGGGATAAGCAATTTTCTATCAAATTCCTTTACCACAGAGCAGGCGTATCTCACCTTTTCGAACTTTAATTTTCATTCAAAATTTTAGCAATGACGTAATCGGAAAACTAAGGTTCAAGTAAAAATTAACCTTAAAGTGTTTAAATATTTATTTCTGAAATGTTCCTGTTTTAATTGTGTTCTTAATGGCGACCACACATCGGAAAAATTGTGTAGGACGCTCTCAGCGTAGAATAGAGAGGTGATCTTTGCTGGGTCGGTAGTAGCAGCTAGATCAACGTAGCTATAGATCGAGGGTGTGAATTGAAGAGGCCTATGTCCAGCAGTAGACTACTAAAGGCTGGTGATGGTGGTAAAGATAATTTTTTATCTAGACAATTCATATAGAACCCACATAGATGCTTTAGATAAATAATTACATTAAAATAAAACAAAAATTCTGAGTTTCATTTAACCCTGTTGCAATCAAAACAATTAAAAACGTAACTGAATACTTTCCGCCTTCACTCGGCACGTAACTTCAGGAAATACAAATTTTAATTTTGCTGCAGATGTTCGCTCTCGTTGCACTTAAAATAAATGAACCGTTAAAATAAATGCTTTAAATTTTAAATTGATTTGCGGCCAGTATCTTGGGTCAGTAGGATAACTTACATATCTGAGGGGCAATTTTCGTAATTTTATGAACGTTCACAGTCTGATCTCAGTCTCAATCTGTCAAAAACACGTCTAATTTCCCTAATTTTGACAAGTTTTTGACATTTGCTTGCCGCTGAGATGAGACTGCGACTAGATTTTGAACGGTTTTAAAGTACGAGAATTGGCCGTCTGCTCTCCTAGCTAAATAATATAATAACATAGTGATAATTAATTTAATAGCTTCATTGTCTATTTAGAAATAATTACAACAATAGTCTGATATTATTATTATACATCGTTAGCTATCGCTAAATAATGTTCATTTCAGAATGCTCACTAAAAGCATAACCCTGTTAAAAACTAATAACGCTAACTCCACTTCAAACAATTTAGAACGCCAGGCTGCATATCTAAAATATTGGACTAAAATGCTTCCGATGTACTTATTAACATTCATTCGTGTCATTGGCAAAGCAGGTATTCAAAACTCTAAATTCATCATCCGCCTAGCCTTTTCCCGACTATGTTGTGTCCGACTGTACTTTCGAGTGGAACTGTGCACGTCCGTTCAAATGACTTGAATGAATTTAGGCCTGTGAAAATTGAGCCTACTAATAGACCCGAGCGACACTTTATCGAAATACTAGAACAGTGGAATTTATTTAATTACATCGGGCAATGCTCGTACTTTCGCCACAAAGGACCAACATTTTCACTAAATTCTTGCCCCATGTATTTTGCCTGTCACTGCATAGAGGAAAACAGCTGCTTAATTACTTTAGGTACTCCTGATGACAATCATTTTTTACAACATGTCATTGCATGCATCACGCCTGTTTTCTCCGAATAGGCAGAGGCATACCTATAGTGCATCCACATTTCGCTAGTTATGTGTCATTGTTTTGTTTCATTTTGACAATTCAATAATACATTCATTGCGTTGGACATTTGGAGTGTGTTACAAAATAAGCCTGCTAGATACACAACACGTATAGTAACATAGGTTTATTTCGGCCCATGCACGAAACTTGAAACAAAGCTTAAAGTTTCCTATAGACGAAGGTGACTATTTCGAGGCTGAGCTTGATTGATAAGGTTAGGTACACATCACTGAACTCTGTGACGCGAATAGCCGTTGTAGCCGAAACAGCAACAAACTGAAACGGTTCCGTTAAAGGTTAGGTTAGACGGAGCGACGTCACTCGTGCGTTTATAATCTCGTGAGCTATGTGCTCGTGCATTGTAGTCTCACATAGAAACGTAGGACCAACATTTACTTAAATTGACGTGTAGTAGACATACACGAGTACGGGAACGAAAACCACGTTATCTCAACTGAATTATCCGTGCCTAGTATTTTAGTTCCAGCCTCATTATGCATGCAAATTATAATAAATAATATATTACAAACTTCATGTAAACTGTATACGAAGTCGCAATAATAATTAAACTCAACGTAAGACCCAGAATCAGTACAAAGTACATTATTTAAGACGCAAACGTGGCAAGTTTGTTTTAAGTAACAACCACTTTTGTTTAAATACACAAAGAAGCATTGACCCTAAGAAAAACTGTACCTATATAAAAGAATATATGTGATATATTTAAATGTCACAAACTCGGAAAAGACGCACGGTAAAATTATCCATATATCAAAAGGCGCGGAATGCTTTTAAAATGGCTTCCCTCGCGGAAAATGTGAAATATTCCAGTCAACACTGAAAAGCTACGGACCACGTTTTTAGGTAAAGTTGCAGTAAATTCACCTCGTATAAATATGAATATTCATGGAACCGTATCATTGAAATGAACCAAATAATATTCGGATGTAGCTGCATACGGATAATTTTAATTTAAACCGTTTTCATAAAATGTTAATATGAAAATGGTGCTTGAATTAAATTTTTCACACATAATGTGAAACTCACTGTAATTTACATCAGCAATTTATAGACCGCTGCTGGTACTACATAAAAACCTGAAACAACCCACTTTTAATAAAATGAAATATAATACCACCAACCTCACGAATGTGACAAAGATTAAAACAACCGCAAGGTCTATGCAGAATAATAATGGTACTTGCGTTAACCCAGAATACGCGAAAATTGTAATAGCAAAATGAGAGCTTAGTATAACGCAAAAGAAGATTCAAAATTAAATAGAGATCCGTTTACAAGAAAATTGCGTACGTACATTATAACCCGTTCAATAACATAACCTATCAAAGAAATGCAATGAACTGAAAGACCTAAAATAATACGATCCACAAAATCCTAATATCTTTTTACAGAATCCTACTCAGTTAGTGCCAAATTATTGGATATCTGCCCTCACTATTGCCATAAAAAGTTAGTATCGTCGATTTTTATGGCTCTCCAGTATTTCGACCCGGAGGCTTGCAGCTCCACATTTGGCACATAATTCGATTAAGAGAAAACTGGGTGTATTTTTAGACTTTTTATTGCCTGGGTATGAACATTTTGAAGCGTGATAAATTGACCCAGATTCATCCTACCCGTCTTCAAGCGTATTGTATGTCATTATCATCACATCACCATAAATTCTTAGAGTCACTTGCACCACGAATCACTAAATGCATTTAATGCTTAAAGAAAAACCTGTTCAGGTGGAGATTCATAGACGACTCCGCCTTGGAGTGTAAATGTGGCGCTGTTCCACAAACGATGCGACACTTAATATCGTGTCCTACGTGTCCTGTCAACCACACGTTACAGGAACTGATGGACGCTGGTGATGGCGCCAAAAAAGTAGCCTAATTCTGGGCCAAGTCCATTTAGATTGCTATCGACAAGCTAAGAAGAAAAGATCTTAAACGTTTGAAAGGATTAGAACGATGTTTTAACTCCGTTTAGCGCTAAATTCTCGTGTTTTGTGATACAAGTGGGCTTTAGTCTTATTGTTTTCATATCCTTTTTAATAGTGTTACACTGTGTGCTGTGCCTAGTGGGTCCCGCTTAATACATCACGCCAGGCCTAGACGGAAATGGTGGGATGAGCTGGACTCCTTTCAAAAATATTGGTCCTTGTTAGCTCTGGACTGGAAGAAGTGGAAGGATAGAAGGGAGGCATTTGCCCAGCAGTGGAATGATATCAATGACTAGTAAATAAATATGTTTGCTGGAACAACATAATACTATTTATGAGACTACCCAACCCTTTGGTCTTATATTACTTGTATACATTTTTGTTTTCTCCACAAATGTCTCCATGTATCGCCTGCGGCCTTTTTGTTATTATTTTGGTTACGTTAGATATCCTTGTACCTATTCTAGAGCGAACAGAACGTATATAAGGTTTTTTTCCTAGAGTTCGTCGCATAAACACGTGTCCACGAAAGTCTAAGATATAGTTTTAATCTTAACAATATGTTTCTTGTGTTTATATTCTTAGTTCATATTGAGTTTCTAGGTAGGACGAGAATTATCTTCAATCTGCAGAAAGTATTCAAGAATATTCCTTGACAACAGTAAGAATTTTAGTTAAATGTTTCGCACAAAACGTTTTTACCGTATCTAAAACATTTTTATTCGGCGTTGTTCATAATTTACATATGTTAAACTCGGTGGCATCTTTTTCGTTCGTAAGAACCATTTAGAAAAGACGAGTCTCATTTCCGACACTGCTTTAAACTATAGTTGTCGCACTTTAGCATCGCAATAGAAGTCATTGCTCTTTAATTAAATTAAATTAAATAATCATTTATTTCAGGAAATTATTCCCTTATTAAAAGCACTATAAATTACATAGAACAAACACAACAAATACAACACAAATTACATACCTACATAAAACATTACACATTCAAAACATTGCGTTAAAAATAAATAAGTTACTTGAAATAAAAAATAAAATTATAGTTATTACGTTAACATTCATTCGATTACATTCAATTATAAAGTAAAACAATAAAACAAATTAATAATGAATTATCAAATGGTGACGAACGGGCATGAAGGTGCATCCACCTCTCCAAAACCACCGAGTTCCACCGCTCGGACAATACGCTCAGGATACTGTTAGTGCTGCGTCGGAAGCGATTTAGTAGCGAGGCGCTCCGCTTCCTAATAATAGCATAAAAGTCATCGGTTTGCGCCTGCGCGAACATCGTAGAAGCGCTGCAAAACCTCAGCAGCCTCAGCAACACCCTAAACGCATTTTTATAACAGTACAAAAACCCACACACACACACACACGTGCAGCGGGTATACAGTGCCTTGCGAGTACAGACTCGCAAGGCACTGTATACCCGCTACACATAGTTGGCCCCTAGGCTGCACCTATAAAAAGACTGACAATAGGCTTTCTTTCCCTAATACCTCGCTGTAGGAACCCATGCAATTAACTATACAGGAAAAAAATCAAACTGTATGGTTACAAAAAAAACTTCTGTTTCATAGAAAAGTGCGCGGTCAAAATATATGGAACAACAATTTTTTTTTTTTTTTCGACGAAAAAGTGCTATTTTTCCATCGCCAGATAATTTTTATTCGAGGAATAAAATTGACGTTTGACAGTTTTTGTAAGAAATAACTGTCAAAATTTCAAAATTTTTAATCCTCGATAAAGTTATCAGATGATTGAAAAATCAGCCCTTAATGTTAACGATATAATCGTGTCTCTTTAAAAGTCCAAACATCCCTTAGATATTCCTGTTTGATGTACAGATACCCTTTGAAAAGAAATAGCTGAAATTTTTTACGGGAAATCCGCTTTGCTCATAAAAGTCGGATCGCCTTATGGATTGGGACTTAGTCTTAAGATAAAGATAAAAAATTATAAGATAACGTTTAAGAAATATGCAGACCTTGCTCAAAGAATTTAATGAAATTTTCCTTTCAAATCATCATCTATTTAGCCTTTTTTCTTCAACTACATAATTATTTTCAGGCCGGCTTACAGTTAGTACCGGATAAAGATGAATACCAGTAATTTATATGAAAGGGCTGCCTATCCGACCTCAACAACCAAGAAATCTTTGTTTTTAAAAGACATTATCGTTGTGTGGACAACACACGATGTTATCAAGCATTAATATCATTAAAATAACAAGTAATTATCATTCGTAATTAGTGGCATATGTTTACAAAATTGCTACTAATCCCACTAGCATATTGTGTACCCTGCATCTGCATAATTATGCAATTAATTATATTATTATCAATTTATCAACTAACACTAGACTAGTTCATGTTACAGACTCAGGACCCAGGTTGGCCGAGACAAGGAAAACCTGTCCAGGTGGAGACTTATAGACGACTCCGCCTTGTAGTGTAAATATGGTGCTGTTCCACAAATGATGGGACACTTAATATCATGTCCTGCGTGTCTTGTCAGCTGCACGTTACAAGAACTGGTGGACGCCAGTGATGACGCCAAACACGTCGCCAAATTCTGGGCCAAGTCCATTTAGATGGCTATCGACAGGCTAAGAAAAAGCTCATATAAAAATTTTGTTGATCAGAAAGTACCTACCAGGCTATCAATATATCTCTCACAGTAATATAAGCTGGTAATGGTGGTATTACAGACAAACACAAAGATCTATCGTAACTGGAAGGATAATGGGTGCTTAAGCTACATTAAACAAGTGAGTTAGGGAGTCCCTCAATAGGTGTATCTACCGTTCATAGGGCTAATATGCGAGGCCCGCACTTCCGACTCAAGGTGAATGGAGAAATAACATGGAATTTTAGGTCGAAATCTATACAAGTTCATAAGCACGTACGCTCAGAGTTATTCAAAGTCAAAGTCAAAGTCAAATCATTTATTTCAAATAGGCACATAAAAGGCACTTTTGAACGTCAAAAATAAAATTAGAATAAAATTGATTCTAGTCGCCCCTTCCAAAAGGTAGTTTTCGTATGGAGAAGAATGGGCAAGAAACTCCACCGTTACTCTTTTAAAATGTTTTACAATATATTGCATACATTATTTATATAATTATATGTGAAGACGATGCACCCAAAAATAAACTTACTATACCACAATAGGTAAAAGAATTAAAATGGATAAATGTAACCATGACATATAGATCAACTATGTGATAGATACATGGTGCTCACATTCACAAACATTCCAAACGTAGACGATTTTCATAAATAAATAAGGAGTAATAAGTCCGGGTGTGACCCCTATTACTGTCGCACAACCGTCAAACTACAAGTACAAGATAGAGACAAGAACATGTCTAAGATAAAGAACGTGCTAAGTAACGTTTATAGATCTTGGTATTAGTCATAAGTAGGGCGCCATAACTCTCCATTCACCCCAGATAAAAAAGGTAAGGTGTAAATAAGTAAATAAAAATCTTTATTGCAGACCACATGATCCATAAGAAGAAACAAGAGAGGGTATGAGAATTAGCAGTATAATCCATCAACTGGATCAAATACTAAAAAAAAATTACTTTAAAATTATTTTTGTTCCTATGTTCCTTTCATCGCCACTGCTCTTAAAACGGCGAAGGAAAACATCGTGAGGAAACCGGCATGTCCTAGAACCAAAAATTCCAAGACACGTGACATCTACCAACCCGCACTGGGCCCGCATGGTGAATTACGGTCCACTCCCTCTCACAGAGAGGAGGCCTGTGTCCCAGCACTGGGAACATTATAGGTTGATTTTGGTTATGCTTCCTATGTTGTAGCCAAATGGCTTGCCTCGTTCGCCCATCCAAGACAAAATTTCAATTTTATTAAAAGCAAAGTGATGCACCTTCCTTCGCAAGCTGTTAGAGGCAAGCGAGAATAAATGAGCTGCTTAATTTTAATCCTGGCAACTTTCTAGTAGCTAAACTAAATGTTAGCAACACAGCGTCGTTTCTTAAAGTGGTAAATTGTTTAAGTGAATACTTTATTATTCTCCGCATAAGGACACGCCCATCGATTAGATAAATGCTGTTTAAAATTCCAGTTAACTGTAAGGAATGCCTTGTAGGCATTTGTTTTTTAGTTGTCATCATTTTTTTTTAAAAATTATAATTCTGCATTAATTAAAAACAACTATTTATTACCTTTTACATATATTCTATAATAGGTAAGAGTTGTAGTAGTTTTTAAACTATCATAATTATATTCTATTATATTCTGGTGAAAAAATGATAATCGTTTGATTATCATTTTTCTAGAGAAATAATGGCCGTTCCTGTACCTATGAAATGTCAAACAAAATAATTTTTTTATTATATATATTTTAAATAAAATTTAGGTTCGATTTTTTTGAAAATTTTCGAATCCGGGGTTTTTTTTACAAAAAGAACTTTTTTCAGAGTTAATATGATAAGTGTAGCCTATAAAAGACAAAGTTTGACTTTGATACAGCATGGTACGAAATTCCATACATCCTAAGCATTGTCCTCTCACGAGGATCTATACCTCTGACTTCTTAACATAATCCATATACTTACTCGTAATGTAAGTCATTATACAAAAGTAACAACAAACCCTTAAAAATAATTCTAGAAATGTAATCTCGAAATTGTCAAGTAATTCATTTTACTAAGCTGACTTGTGATATGATCTCATGACAAAGGATTTTGCTAAAGAATATTAATCATCTTTTGTCCTTCAGTTTTGTGTAAAAGCTTCCCTAAAAACTGTTGAGATTGTATGCCTTTTTTTTTGTTGAATATTACAATAGATACCTTGTCGGTCTAGTAATTGCATTGTGCAGTTGTGGAGTTGCGGTCCTGGGTTCTATCCCCGGATCAGGCAAAGCGTTATTGATTTTTCCCACGAGGAAACTGTCAATAGTAGTTCGAGGTCTGGATTTATCCCAGTTTTGTGGCATTGGACATGCCCTAGTTTGAAATGTGGGTGTACAACTGTACAACTCTGCGTAACCCTTTGGGGCAAATAGGCGTGATATTTGTTTGATTGAAAAGCATTGAAACCAACTCCGTAACAATAGATTTTTGTCTTTCAAAATAATTTACTTATCTTATCACAAGGTAATTAAGTGAGTTTAGCGATTGCTACAAAAAATCAAGTAAACTTGCTTTCATCAGAATAAAAATACAAAGTTCAACTCTCCACGGATCTCTGAAAGAGGCTGACTTGCTTGAGTATTCGGTTACCGACCTCTTCGCTTCAAGATTGGAACATGAGAATCTCATTATTTGTTTAGCAGCCTTTAAGTGCGTAAAAAACGAATGGCAAGTTGTTGCCAAGGTGAATTTTTTGTAAGAAATGAGTGTTTTTTGTTTGTTTATTCTTTAAATCTATCTTTATTGACTTTTTAACGACACTTGAGCTGTTTGTTTGAAAGGACGCTCTTATAATTTACTTGATAAACACATTTAAAATGAATACTTTAATATTCTACAACAAACACTTAGTAGTAACTACCCGCGTAATTAATTATGTATGCAAATCCAAGATTTAAAGCATAAATTAAAAAGTTATGTAATTGTCCTGCCCGATTTCGAACCAATTAGTTTACCACGGTAAAATTGCCTACCTACTTACTCAAAATTGGTTGTAAACCCGCACTTAAGAAACATGAAAATTTCAATAAAGAGCCCTCGAAATTAAACCCAAAAAACCAAAGTTGTTTTTTTGTTATATTTTTTCTGGTGCACAAAAAGAATATAATTATAAATAAATAAATAAACCCATTTATTCAACGTTTTAAAACGGTGAAGAAAAATATCGTGAGGAAACCGGCATGTCCTGGAACCAAAAATTCGAAGACATGTGACATCTACCAACCCGCACTGGGCCCGCGTGGTGGATTACGGCCCACTTCCTCTCACCGAGAGGAGGCCTGTTTCCCAGCAGTGCAAGTGGGACATTATAGGCTGATGTATGTGATTATGTATTCAACGTTTCCTAGTATTTCAATAACATAAAGAATGTGAAAATTTTAATGTAATCCCGAAACAAATTTACCCAGTTTCAAGGTAAACAAATCGTCTAATTGCTGTTGCAACAACAGCTTCATGAATTCTCCTTTGCAATTCCAGTCAGGGCTAATGAATTTACCGCGGTAAACCTCGTTATCGTTGCCATAATTAGAATTACCATAAGAAGCTTTAATTAAGTTCGGTTGGAGTAAACATTCTATGTTTTTTGTGATTTTTTACGTTCAGTTACTACTGGAGTCAATGTTCTTGCGTTTAGTATTTTGAGTGTGATGTTATTTTGTTTTAGTGTTATCGTTTTTTGAAGTGAAAACTTCATTAGGTGTACTTTGCGCTCTTTTTAAACAGGGAACGAAACTGAACCGTCACATTTGGGTCAGTGACGCTGAATCGGGTACCCTCAAATTCAGTCGGTCGGTAACGCTAAATCGCGTATACTCGGCGGTGAAGCCCGTATACTCAGCTTGAGATTTTTAAAATTTTGACTTCTATCGGGTATCATAAAGACAGACAGTTTTTTTTAATATCGTATAGGGTAGTCAAAGTTTTCTTTGCCAATTAAAATAAAACTTCACCGTGATCAAATTCGGGTAATTACTAGATTGTAATGAAATAATTCTATCTTAATTTTCCTGTTATTATTGCTGCGTAAAATAAATACTTTGCTCTTGGGATCGCGTGACGGTGTTAATGTTCCTGTCACAATCTTTAATAACCTGTCGTGACCTAACCCGACGCCTGCGGAAGTGACTGGCAACTTATATAATTGAGAACAGTCCACATTGTTAGCAGATCAATCCATCAAATCCGGCATGATATTGTGGGCAATATGATTTGTGACTTCTTACTTGAAACTGTGTTAAATAATGAATATTAATAGTCTGACTGCCTCGCTTATCTAGTAGTCGTCAGCGCTACTGCTAAGATAAGGTTCTGGGTTCGAGTCCCGGTCAGTGTTATTGGGTTTTTATTTCTGGAATTTCTCAGTAGCGGTCTGAAGTTTGGAGGTGTGCCCGGTTGATGACAATAGGCCCGCCCCATATTACATGGAACTTAGACATAACTCGCGAAATGTGGGTGTATTATTGGCACACCTCTGCCCAGCCCTTTGGGGATAAAAGGCGTGATGTTATGTTTTAATAGCCCGTATCTTTCCAGGAAAAAACAAACCCTTTTCATATATAATTTAAGTTTAGTGTTTTAGCTTTACTTTTTCAGTTCACTCAACCGTGTTAAAAACTAAGTAGTTTTTGTAATTCAATTATCCTTGATGGAATAAAAATCTTTTTTTACATTTGACTTTTACTTGGAGGACTAATTAACTCATTTTATTATAAAGTTAAGCTATTCCAGCTTGAAATCGGCTTAGTTTTCTTGAAGTACTAAAGTAATTTACCAAGCAAATTGTACGGTTAACCCTGTCTGAAATCTTGCTTAAAAGAAAAAGAAAGTTTAGCGTGTAACTTAACAAAAATAAATATGCCTTCAGTTTCACGTTTAGTGTTTGCTCTAGATTTGTAATTTAAAACAATCTCGGTTTGTGAATTATTCATAACATATCTATGAAATTTTATGTGTAACTTCCTTTGTGAAAATTAACATTTCCAAAAACCGACAAAGGAAAACTAGATGAAAATTAGAAATATTCATAAGGTTACTCGTTAATAAAATGACCTTACACTAAACAGACAAAGCAAAACGTTCGAAGCGTAGCAGATTTGCTACGATGCGGCTACCGCGTAGCAGTGACTTCATCACGTCAGCTACGCCGTAGCATAAGCGCAATCCTCTTTGGCCAAAACCACAACGAAGAATACAAAGGAAATACTTTACCCCGAGTTTATACCGGTCTGCAACATTATTGCTAAAGAAAAAACCACCTAAGCTGCTTATCTTTCCAAGTAAATTGTTACAATCTACCCTCTGAAATTGGGTCAATATCCTTGTGATGATATGTCAGTAAGGAACATACATAAGAACTATATTCGCGACTTTTGAAGCTCTCTTACTTTTAGGTAGGAGGATTTTATCATTTAGCTTAATTGAAGTGCCATTTGAAATACAATATATTAAATTGTTTGATGGTTGCACACTCACGAGCAAAAGTATGTATACACTCGGCTTTATTCAAAAGCGATTTACTCCTTTATTTTTTAATGAAATTTTATGTTGTTACGAACATAGCATTTCCGAACCCATAGGTTTATGTAATGTGTCGTATTTCAACGTTGCATTCGTTATTTCACGAAAAAATCGCAGTTGAAAGTTGCCGAGTGTTGACATATTGGTGCTCGTGACTGTACAGCACCACATAATTGATAACCTACCAACTCCCAAAATCGGTTAAAAATTATACCTACTTTTAGTTTGGGAGTTAGAGTTTCTTAAGATGCAGGACTTATTATATAGACACAACCTTGTAGCCTAAGAATGAATAATGGAGTAAACTAAGATCATAGTAATTTGCCTATGTGTGGTTTTAATTAAATCCCATAGGCTCGATTTCTTTTTAGTCTTCCCTCATCTAAACTAATATTATAAAGAGAAAAGATGTGATTTTTTTAATGTTTGTTTGTTACGCTTTCAAGCTCAAACGGCTGAACGGAATAAGATGAAATTTGGCACAGTGGTAGACAATGACCTGGATACGTACATAGAACCTTTTTATCCTGATATTTTTACAGGATCAAGACTTATGATGGTAAAACGAAGGGGCACTGGTAGTGTTTTATAATAAGACTAAAAAATAATAACAAGTAAAAATTCTCACCACTACAAATCACAATTCCATCAGTATCATAAGAACTGGCTACACTACAATTTCGTCTACTGCTTTTTTTTTCGCTCGTCTCAATAAATCTTTGAGACATGAGAGGTAATTTGTTATCCACAACTCCTCGCTTGTCTAAAGGGACTTTTGACTTCAAAGGGATTTCGTCAACGTTTTTGCTTAAGTGATCTTCAATTATGCATTACGTTACCGTTTAATTTAATTCTAGGAATATGAGGAAGTTTTTTTTTTGTGTTTATGAGATTTTCTAATTCTATGTTTCGTGAGGTATGAATTTTGTGTGTCGTTTCAATTTTTTTTTTTTTTTTTTTTTATTATTTCTGTACACACAGTAAAATGTATACAGACACGACATATTAGTATTGAGTACAAAGGTACTGTTTATTTATTAAGAAATTTCTTCCAGCAGACTTGCGGAAGGAGAAATTAAAAAGAAATGTAGACAATAGTCTGTGAGAACACGAAGAGCAGAATTTGATTTTGTGACGTCTTAAACTAAAATATTAAATTCTTGAATAATCTATAGAAAAATCTAGGACATACACTATTTGATAAGATAAGCCAATAACTGCCAATAACTGTGATTTGCATTTCTTTATAGTCTACATTAATAGCTAGGTTTACATAAAAAAGAGAAATAGATTTTTACGATGACACGTCATATTAGGTAGCATAGATACCAACGACAATTTATGAGAAAAGCATGCGCCCTTTAACAGTTAGTGTTAAGAACTTCATGCACAGCAGTAGCGCTAGTGACCACTAGACCAACGACACAGCCGTAAACGTCTTGAATGCCGTCGATAAAAACAAGTAGCAATTCAACTATAGGCCGACCGCTTAACTGAGATGTTGTCTCTGCGCGGTGCGGGAGGGGTGATAATTGTAACAACTTGACGAATCACTGAGCTCTCGTATCACGTCACCACACGCCTCCAACCCTCTGGCTCCGTGCTGCTACCTCAGGCAACGTCTCAGTTATGCGGTTGACCTATAGACGTAACCCTATCAGAGGTTTCCCTTACCAGGTAATGAGACGTGTGTAATTCAGTCCATGTAGTTTCCTGTTACACCTCACTTCATGTTCCACTACGTATGTTGTATGCAGGGGTAATTAAGCTCTGATAACATAGAAAACGTTTCCCGGAATCTTATCCGTAGCTAATTAGCCGTAAGTCGTGTGTAGTGCCTTCAGTGGTTTTAGTAGCAAGGGTGTAATGTGTAATATAATTTACATGAAAATTAACATAAGTAAAAGCTATTATAATTATGTTATTATACATGTAAGTTACAAATTATAAACAACTAGCTTATCCCCGCGGCTTCGCCCGTGTGGATGTCGGAAATATCCCACGGGAACCTGCTACCGGTACAAAAAGTAGTCTATGTGCGTTCTCAGGATGCCATCTTCGCCAAATATCGAAATCCATTCAGTAGTTTAGGCGTGAAAAAGTAACATACAGAATGATTTACTTTCGAATTTATAATAATTTAGTATTGATTTATACTGTTTCAATAAATCTCTTTGAAAGCTTGAAATATGAAATTCTGACTATTATGATCACATTTAAGATCATAATGCAACTAACAAAGAGTGATTATCTTATAAACCGACTTAAAAAAGAAGGAGATTAGGAGTGCTTCCTTCAGGATTGCAGGATGGCAAGGGATTTGTCAAGGGGATAGATGCCATCTTGTGAAAGGACGTATGCTACTCTTTGTCCCGGTAGCACGTTCCCGTGGAATAATTTCTGGCATTCGAAGACGAAACCACGAGCAAAAGCTATATTGAATCCAAGCCACACCAAGAATCGTCACATAAAACCTCTCCAAATACTATTCAAAATCTAAAATCAAAGTAAGGATACTCACAAACTTTTGAAAAAGGCGAGTCATACAGTTTCGCGAAGCATTTCCAATATCTACCCGACTGCGATGTAACTCAGTAGTGGCTTGCTTTTATTTGAAAAGTTTCCCGTTGTTAGTAAGGAAATATTCTGTAATATTTTAGCTAGTCACGGCGCTGTTAAATAGCGCTTTGGAAATGTTGAAATACGGTTGGAGTTGGTATATTTCTGCTGGTACATAAATATAGTAAAATTGGTGCAATTTTGTTAAAGATACTACAGATTTGTTTTTGAGAATGTTTTGCCATTTTCTTGTACAAACGCCAGCACATCAAACTACCCGAAACTGTCAAATTTTCCCAATCAATCTTGAACCTTAATGCTTTAGCTGTAAAGTTGATAATCTATTAAAGAAATTTGACAGATTGTAGTAGCTTTATGTGCTGGCGTCTATACAAAACGGTGCTAAAATACATGTGCAAAAACTGCATAGTTTTTATCCTGTAGTCCCGTTGTCCCCGTAGGCCATGTCCCCGTTAAAGGGGACAAAGGGAATTTAATAAAATAATTAAAATTACTTCCCGTTGTCCCCGTACGCTGTCCCCGTTAATTTATTGTAATATATACTTTTCAAATTATGCCCGTTGTCCCCGTTGAGTTAAAATAAGAAGTGAGAGTGCATTAATAAAGAGAATACTGTACCTATACAAATGCCTACATATAAAATTAAAAAACACATAATATCTAAATAATAGCTACACATGATTAGCGAAAATCATTGATGGGAATGTATGTTACAGATCAAGATACATAAGGCTTCATTCCCTATAGTGTACAGACAGCCATAATCTCAGATGCAAAAAAAATCAATCCCGAAATCACACGCCATTTAAATCCTACTAATATTATTATCATGAAGGTTTGTATGGATGGATGTAGGGATGTTTGTTACTCTTTCACGCAAAAACAACTACTAAATGGATTTGGATGAAATTTGGGTACACACAAATAGTTTATATCCAGGATTAAGACATACTCGTAGGATATTTTTTATCCCGATATTTCACAAGATCAAAGCTTATGCCGGTGAAACCGCGGGGCGCTGCTAGTCCTACTATACAATTATAAACGCGAAAGTTTGTATGGATGGATGGATGTTTGTTACTCTTTCATGTAAAAACTGCTACACGGATTTGGATGAAATTTTGCACACAGATAGTTTATAACCAGGATTAAGACACAGGACTCACACTCTTAATGCCGATTTTCCCACGGGATCGAAACTTATGCGGGTAAAACCGCGGGGCGCACGTAGTAATTAAAAAAACGAAGAACATAAACGTCAGCACATTTGTTTTAATTTTTTTTTAATTTTTATTATTAAGCTACGCAGTCCCACCTTCAACCCTGATTAAAACTCAGTCACTGTACCCATCAGGTCGTCATTAAACCTATATTTATCACGAGCAACACTGATGACTTTCATACACAGGTATTAAGTGACACCCCAAAAGTCAATTTCTCTCATAAACGGCGATCAATCACTGATCATTGACCCTCCCTCCTGTTTAATAATGTATGGGGTGTTAATATACGCGTCGTGTGTTAATCTTTTAAGAAATTCGGCTGGTTTCCAGTTGATGACGAAGGATATTTAGGTCTCATTTTTAATACGTTATTTCGTTAGGATGGGTAATTACGTTTATAGAGGTATGACGAACGGGTGTAAAGTTCCCGCATCCTCCAAAGAAAAAGGAGGATCCTTCAACCAGACGGGTGTTGTGCCTGGCGGGCAACTGCCCGATGATTCATGTCAGGCCGTTGTATATATGATAGTTGCGCGGTAAACTCTGCTTGCGAGATGCAGGATTTTGTGTGACGTGAGTATGACGCGTAGTTCGCATGTGGTGTTTGTAGATACCGCTACACATTAATAAAAGCTGAATTTTGGAGTCTTCATCGTCTACCTCCTAGCAGTGCACTACTAGATTCTTA
This sequence comes from Apamea epomidion, assembly GCA_947507525.1. Taxonomy (NCBI): domain Eukaryota; kingdom Metazoa; phylum Arthropoda; class Insecta; order Lepidoptera; family Noctuidae; genus Apamea; species Apamea epomidion. The sequence goes on from OX382233.1 coordinate 7,733,757, forward strand.
GACCGCTTTCATACTTAGGCGACTGTAGCAGCGCGACAGTCGTGCGACAGACCCGACAAAGCCGCGGGCACAGCTAGTGGTCACACAATTTCCCAAATTACTAACATTCTAATAAAGTACTTATGTCAAAAAGACGAGTTTTATCCTCAGCGCTTACAAGTTAAATAACATAACACACACAGAGAGAGAGTGATTTTAGTTGTTTTTAAAAAAAACAGTTTAAATATTACTGAAAAAACTATTAGGTACTTTTAAACAAATGAACTGGACCGAATTTATTACTAGTCAGGTCAACGATCACTTCGCAGACCTGACTAGTAATAAATTCGGTCCAGTTCATTTGTCATGTGATAATTTATGTTTGCTTCAAAACAAATCCACTGAACTAGAACACACCTATTGTTCCTGTTTCAGCTTTGAAATCAAGACCATTCTATTGAAATTTCTCGTCAAACCGTGGAATTAACAGGTCCCTTCTCAAACCAATGTATTAATGAATATCGGAAATATTATATTAGTTTACCTCCCTGTCTTACTCAGGAATCAATACTGACATAAATACCGCTGAACATATCAGAGTATTAGTTACGTTTACAAGGAAATAATATTCACAGTAAATGAGCTTCCACTTATTTATAAAAGTTTTGAAACCGATATCTTTCTAATTAGTAGAGGGGCTCGTGGCTGAATTATAACAGTCGCACGGGTCGATCTTTAAGGTTAAGCAACGGTTGCCGAGGTTCTTCCGTGGTTGGGTGACCATCCATAAAATACCGAGAACCCTCCGTACCTACCTCGGAAAACACGTTGTGCAGTTGGTCCCGACTGTCATTTGTAGATCTTTGACAGTTGTTACGGGTAGTCAGAAGCCTGAAAGTCTGACAACCAGTCTTGCCAAGGGGTCTCGTTGGGTAAACTGTTCCTCATTATAACATGTCTTTCTAAAAACAAGAACTGATACCTACAAAACAGTTTTGGTTTTCCATTCAACAACTAAAACAAAGGACTACTACACCCACTTCATAATTACAGTAATAGAAAAAGCAAATGAAATATTCCCGAGAACCATAATCTGAAGAACAATTATTTACACGCAATCAAAATTAAATGCATTTACACGTTAACATTGTTACTACTACACCACTGTACCAACTTCTCACAAACTTAAATAAACGATAAAGCATTCTAAACCAGACTCTATTTCTTACACAACAACGGTTATACACGCTGCAAGATCATGTTGGTGTTCGTACCTCCCAAAAGAGCAATCGAAAATAGCCTCTAAACCAATGCACTAAGGTCGTTCAGATATCATCAATTAAACTGTGCTAACGATGATTGCACTGCAGTGTAATATGCCATTACACAGGGTTGAATAATTAAAGTGTATTTATGTCCGAACGATTACACCTTCCCCTGTAATATGTGTGCGATTTGCGATGGGAGGTGACGATGTATTGGTGGCTTATAATTAATGTTGGTTAGACTTTCCTGTATTCAAATGGTTGACTATTTCACAGCAGCAACTTTATAGTATTGCGAAAAATGGTTTACTTGTTTACAATAATGCTGATACATATCTTCCATTGCGGTAGGAACAGACTGCATAACGAAAAATGTCAAGATTTAAGAGTTTTTTTATGTTTGGCGTTCTCTAAATATATCTATTTTTTCTTTTATATTTCATTAGACAAACAAATGAAGTAAGTTGTCTGAATTTACATTTTAACAGATAATTAACAACAAAAGTTAAGTGCTAAAAGAGCCAAAGAGCCACACTACATCCTCAACAATAAACATGTAGGTGAAGTGCAAACAGCACTACTTACAAACATTAAAAGAATCTCCGCTACTTCACGCAGGATGCACTTTTAACCCACATATAAAATAAAAGATCTGGCGAGACTCTCTCCTATATTTCACAAGTACTAGCAGAACTTCCTTCGCTCTTTTCGAGAATATTCTACATTCACAGAAGTATGTTGTTGGTCAACTTTCAACGTATTTCTATTAAATATTAGATGGTAGGGATCCTATTGACCGTCTGTATCCTATTTGACCCTTTAAATCGGTTCGGCCCTAGCTGAGGTCTAAAAATGCTATCTCGCAACCGGTAACGGGGTCCTCAACATTTTATCACATAAGTTTGGAGATATTTACGCAGAAATATAGTTGTGTTTTTCTCGTATGAAGTATTTATGTGTTTTCAAGGGTCTGAAGGGGTCAAATATTAAAATGCTTCTACGATTTATCAGCATTTCTCATAGTAAATCGGTCCTCCAGACTAAATTGGGGCCATGACGACCAGTCTCAGCAGAGACTAGACTTCGGCGTGAGAGATATTGTAATGCATGAGTGTGTGCGCAGACATAGGTAAACTCTCTCTTCCCTCACTCTCATAGTCCGATGGAACGGCAATCCATCTCGACCGAAGAGAGATTAGGCGCAGGACCAACGGCTGTTACTAAGAAATTTCTTGTGGAAAAACAAATAACACTATATCTAACCTGGGAATCGAGCCAGCACTTGTGAACACGAGACAAATGGGGCAGTCAAACTATAAAAAAGAAACTTAAAAGTTAACTAGCAATGATAGCCTTCAAAGTTTTAGTTCAGGATATTTCTGTTTATTATGAAGACAATATAGCAGTCCTTCTCACATTTTAGTATTTTCGATATTCGCAGAATCCTGCATGTTCTATAAAGAACGCGAAGATAATTATTTACCTCGCTTCAAATGCAGCAAGTAATAAACTACAACCATTTTGTTTTATGCACCGTCCCAAAAACGGAGCATTCTCACTCACGGTACAGCATTTGTTTGTTAAGAAATTAAAACTTTATAGCTCTCCCTCTTGAGTACAATAACAGTGACAAAAGCAACGTCAAATGTGTACTTCGTTGCTGCAATGTTGGTGTAACGTTGCTACACAACCCCAGAAATACAAGTCGAGAAATACAACTCGAGAATTGACCCCTTGGAAGCAATAAAAGATATTTTGTATTCTCCGACATGAGCGCGATTAAAATCATTCCGTTTCCAACTCCTGCTCACAAAGTTAATATCATAGGGAGAGAGCTCTTTGCTGTAATTCAAGTGCTGAGCAAAATAAGATCTCATCAACCCCAGCGGGTTTATACCAGTTTAAGCCGGTTTTTGCGCACAAAACTAGTTTTTGTGCTGCTTTTTTAAGAGCACACGTAATAAAGTATTTATGCCTGTGTATAGTAGTGTATTTCTACTTTAGTGTAATATTATATTATGAATATGACTGGCCCTGAATATGTTTGAACATAATAAAAGGGTTAAAAAAAACGGGCTTACTTAAAAAGGCCATCTAGAAATTTGACGCCAGACGAATTATTTTGATATCTGGCCTTACATTATTTTAACAATAACTTGTATCATAAATGATTCTGTTCAATCCGCATAAATGGACATCGATGACAACAAAAGATGTATTTCTCAAAAACGACATAAACCATCTTATTTACTCAATTTATTTATTTATCCTCACACTGGAACGCCATACGGCAATTACACCAACGGAGCAAAGATAAAGAAAGAAAGAAAAAAATAATAAAAGATCGTAATCCCAACTTAACTGTCACTCAAGTAAACTCACTTACTTCTCACAATAAAATCTGTTCGCAACTAAAACTTGGTTTATTGTGCCGTTAACGGTACTGTGTATAAAGTTAAAATGAAAAAGTTGCTCTAACACAGATGTTTTCACACTTGTAAATCGTAATACTACATGATTTATGTTGATGCAAGCAAAGATTTCAATTCGAATACTTGCAGTTTGTTTTTTTTCTTTGTTATAAAAATACTATGTTAATTTAACGCAGCAATAAGATGTTTGCCATATTTTTTCACGCCAGTACAATGATATTTTTGATTTGATGTAAAAATATATGATAGCTTGAAATCGGTTGAAAAATCTTGGATACGTTTTAAATCATTTTAAGGCACATTTTTAAGGATACAGCCGCAAAAATGAAACCTATGTCTAACTTAATCTTCAAAAACATATCTTTGGTAGTTTCATTTTCTAAATATTTACAACAACGTACCTTCACACACACTTTGCACTACATATGATAATAGGCTGTTTAGAACACGACAATAACATACTAGCCTGATGAAATTTCCTCTGCCCAAGAAAAAACGGTACACAAACATCCGGCACGTATCGTTTATTGTAACATATCTGTTAGTGAAGTTAAAATCCTCCGGAACGCCCCTTCGACTCGGATATATCCGAATTTCCTATACCTAGGTCCAAGGTCTTAGCTAAACGCCGATAACTCAGTCAGACCGAAAGTTTTATAGTTAGGCAATAAATCTTTATGATCACTAAAGAAAAAGGCCTTGGAGCGATGACCAGCACTTCGGATCCTTCAAAAAGTTTACAAGATTAAGATATTTAGGGCTAAACTTTTTCGTATCTTTTTCGGGACAATTTTTTTGCGAAGCTTATCAAAGGTGCGGGTTTTTAATTTAGAAGAAGTTTATTGAAGGTTAATGCCCTTACGAATAAAAAGTTTGAAGGTTATTTTGGCTGGTTCAGGTTGTTATTTTTGAAGAGAAACTTCTTAGCGGCGATTTGATAACTGGACGAGAATTGAGTGTTTCAAGGACGCGTCACGTTTAGATAGATTTCGTTACATGAGAGAGAAGAAAGATATAACTCTCTCTCTCTCTTTCTCGCACACACCATCTTTCTCATTCTTGTTTTTCGTATGTCTTCAATAAGAGAATTCATCTGTGACTTTAAAGATGCAATTGGCAATTATTTTGTCTGTGCTAATAAGCTGATACGATTTATCAAATGAATAATACACGTGTATTTTGACAAAGACAGCTAATCTAATCGTAATCTTACCGGTTTCTTATCTCAATCTAAACTACCAATCAGATTTATGGCTATGCAAATCGTAATAACTCAATATCGGGTCACGTTCGCTCGGCTATCATACCGTCATCGTACTATTGCAGTGCAAATGCATAAATTGTTTGCATTCGTGATGAAAGCCATTCTGTTGACTGCTGGCTTTATATTTCAGAAAAGCACTCAAGTTTTATGTGATAGTAGATCGGTGTACGAGATTCCGATATATATTAGTTTGAATATCCGTTCGCCGTAACTTTTGCATTGAATGTTCGGAACTGTGAGCATAATCCGGTGTTTGCACCTTTTATAGGATACCTATGTTTGGGTCCGTTTTAGACATACCTACCTGTAGTTAGACAATAGCTTGTTACGTCATCATCATAATATTCACTCTGTGTCTTGTCGTGTAGCGACAAGTAAAACTGAACTTATGCAGTTAAAGTTAAAATTAAAATAAAGAAGGGAGGTCATAAAACAATTAAAGATATATTTATAACTTTAAGATGGAGATGGACTAAGAGAGGTGTGTAGTTTGTGGAGGTGGGGTGTGTGGATGACGATGCGTGATAGGTGGGCTGAGGAGGCTGAGGTGGAGATCCAGATGGAGGGAGGTAGACGCGAGGCAGGTGCCGGCGACAGATGCAGGTACAGATGAGGGCAGGTCGCTGGTGCGTGGTCGGCACGGAGGACACCCGTAGGAGGGCCCACGCAGCAGGGCAGGCTGCAGCACGGCAGCAGGAGCCGGTGCAGGTACAGGTATAGATGAAGTGCAGGCGGAGGACACCCGTTGGAGGGTCCACGCAGCAAGGCAGGACGCAGCTCGACAGCAAGAGAGAGAGGCACGACAGAGACGCTGTCAGCCCGCCAGGTGAGGCGGCCCTCGGATGAGGCGCGGCCCAATAGTAAGAGAAGCCCTTCACGGAGGACGGAGGACGGAGGCGTAGGCAGGGTCCGACAGGTACCGGAGCGGAGAGGTACGCTGGGTATTCCCGCGATAGGTAGCCCTGGAGTATCAGGCTCTTTATTGTATCCGCTTTAGAGGCGAAACCCGAACTGATCCTTGGATTGCGTGGATCTATAATGTCAGCTCGTAGAATAACATCATGTAGAAAATATGAATTTGAGTTATGAAGATGGCCAGTAATTAAATATATTAAGTATGTATACCTAATTAGCTAAAAAGATACAGGCAGGTAAGAATTTGAAAGAAAGGTTGCCATGGCGACGTATTAAACGTCGTCGTCAAAGCTGTCATAATAAAATATATTATTAATAAAATACGATCAAATCTATAGTTATTTTGTATTAGAAGTATAGTGTTTAGAGGAAAAATGATATCCATCAATGTGGGCGAAATTACCAACCCTTGGATGTCACTAAATCATCGTAGTGTCATCTTAAAGATGGAGCTGTGTCTGTGTACTGATTGTGGATAAAACGTGTCGTAAGAAATAATCAGATCAGCGCCTAACGGTAACAGAATGCTTGTTCTGACCTGGAGGAATGAATGAAGATAACTGTGAGTATGTACATTATGTTACAGTCTCATGAAATGTTTGCAACTTAATTTTAACCTTTTCGGAACTATGTATTTATGTTATAAGATTTTGTCGCCGTACCATCACTCTAATTCCACCTTGAATTCACTTCCTGACATGAATAACGCATCGCAGTACATTATCAAAGCTTTGGCACATTCAATAGGGTAGTTGCCTGGGTAAAAAAATAATTATTATATTTAGTCCGTCAGTTAGATTATCTAAAGATAATGGACACGTATTTTTTCTTTTGTCAATCAAACAAAAAATAACAAAGATAAAGCGCGCTAAAATTTGGAAGTGGGGAGTCGTGACGTTACTTGCTTGCAAAAGTGTCGCAAGCAAGTGACGTCACGCGGAACTTTAACGGGCGATATCTTCATAATTTTTTATATAATTGACAAAAGAAAAAATACGGGTTCAATATTTTTTGATAATCTAACTGACGGACTAATTAGATTTTTTTAGGAAAATAGCCTATTGCCATTTACAAGGCACGGTCTCAATTTCAAATTTCAAACGTGTGAAACGAAGGAGTGTGTCTATGGAACCTTTTCCGCTTCGTGAGGCCAGCAAAAAGTTCTTATTTAAAATCCAAACAGAAAAAAACGATAAGAACACAGTTTTTTTTTTTTTTTTTTTATTTATGAAAGCCTGTTAATCTTGGTTTTCTTTGATAGTTTTTGTCTGTACCAAGAGTTTTTAGATAGCTATGCTTTCGGGAATTCCAAACTTATAAAAACAGAAGTTAATTTATTCAATATCTTTTGTACTTTGAAAGATATCGTTGTTATTTTAACAAGAAATTGGAGCTCGATTATTACTTTACTATAAATACTCGCAGAAAGGGTTCACAGAAACGCCTACATCAAATAACTTGCTTTAAAAAAATTACTTTTATTTTAGAAGTTTTTTCTATATTTAGTTTTGCTATACTCAGGGCTGATTTCACAATAGTCAGATAACTTTTATCCGTAGAGTAAATATGACAGTCTGATATTTTTCCTAAATAAAAGCTGTCAAACTGCCATATTTATCCTTCAGATAAAAGTTAACTGACCATTGAAAAATCTGCCATTAATGGTTTAGTTACTGCAATGAACTGTCCCATAAAAAAATATAAACAAACTAAAGAATAGTTACAACAAGTAGACAACATAATAGAGTAGACTATCGACATTTTTTGTGGATAAAACGTACTACAGTGTGTGTGTGTGTGTATGTGGAAGGGCTTGTGGCTAAGTAATAACAGTCGATCGATCAGGTTAAGCTACACTTGCCGCAGTTGGTCTGTGGATGGGTGACCATCTTTACATACCAAGACCCCTCCGTGCCTCGGAAAGCACGTCCCAGCGGTCATTCGTGGATCTTTGACAGTCGTTATGGGTCGTCAGTAGCCCGAAAGTCTGACAACCAGTTCTACCAAGGCGTTTCGTATTACCCAGTAACTGGGTTGTGGAGGTCAGATAGGGAGTGGCTCCATGTAAAATACTCAGCTGTATCCGGTTAGACTCGAAGCTGACCTCAACATAGTTGGGAAAAGGTTAGGCAGGTGATGATGACGTACTACAGTGTGACTCAAGTTTTTATTAGAGAAAAGAATTGCCTGAATTACTGGAATTATTGGATTGATAGATCTGGCTTTTGTGACTTGTATGTTCTTTGCAAGGTTCCCACTGTAAGACAAGCATTTCTGATAAGAACATTATTACGTAAGCATATTGATATTGAATATGACCCTAATCTCAATTCTTTATAACGCAGACTTAACAGAATATGTCAGACAGAGAGCGTTAATCTAGTTGTTGCGAGAAGACATTATAATTTTTTGAGTCCTGTTATCTATAACAAAATTAATGAGAAATTAAATATATATCCGCTCTCGTTACGAGAGTGTAAACTGAAAATTGAAAAATGGCTCCAAAACCTGACTTATGACGAAACAGAGAGCCTCATACAAACTTAATTATATTCATATCACATCCTCCACATGCACATATACGCACCCTTCCCACACACACAGACGCACTCACCTACACACCCTCCCCCACATACACACTCACTCACACACACACCCTCTTATACTGCTACAACTATTATTAACAAATGTCTAGTTCTATTATTATTAATGTTTATGTCTAGTTTCTACCTATCAGTATAACCAAATTTGTTGTTATTGGAACTCAGTGGTCTTTCGCTCCTGGAGTGGGCGCTAATAACTGCGACACAGTTACTAAACTAACGCAGTATTAACGTACACAAAAATTGTAGCATGTTTTTGTTCCAGTAAAAATATTTGAAATTTGAAATAATATAAACGATGCATGATGGTGAAATATGGCTGAGCTTTAATGTATTATAACAGCTATGAAATAGTATTCATATTTGCAAAATAAATGTATATTCTATTCTATTCTAAAATACAATAAAGCTAATACCAATACAGATGCTACCGTCCAACAATAAAACACAATGTTGTAGAAGATAAAATCAAACGGTCCAATGTTCGACACACCTGAACAACTAAAGTTATCCTTTCACTACACGCAACAACTTAGTAACAATGTATTGATATTGTTGTTAAATGTGTCACAACAACAACTTGGGTGAACATTAACTTTATCGGTTGGTATGTAAGATGTTGCAGGTTTAATAAATTGTCTCCAATCGATTTAACATAGGTGCAGGCCGGGAAATGAATTGTAAAACAAAATGACATCCAACATACATTTTTCGTGTACGATTCATACAACTGTCTGAGAGTGCAGTTGCAATTTCAATATACGGACAATAAAACCTCAACCTGCAAACAATGTGTTATATTTTGCTTGACAAGTAACCAACACAACACAGAGGCAATTGTCGTAATTTTAACAACGTTCGCAGTCTGATCCAGTCGCAATCCGTCAAAAATACCTCAAATTTCCCTACAGTTTTGACAAGTTTTTGACATTGATAGTCGCTGACATGAGATTGCGACAGATTTTGAACGTATTTAATTACGAGAATTGGCCTTCTGATCTCAGTCTCACTCTGTCAAACCTTTAAATTCCCTACATTTTAACAAGTGTTTGACATTTGTTTGTCGCTGAGATGAGACTGCGACTAGATTTCGAACGGTTTTAAAGTACGAGAATTGGCCTTCAGGTTTTAATAAAAACCTTAAATCCTCAGTGATAAATTACAACCCTTATAGAATAAAACGCTACTAGCAGCATCCTAAACCATATATTTTGTACAACTCCGAAGGTGGCCCGTATCAAAGTTTAAATTATAACCGCATAAAACCAAGTTCTAACAATTTACCGGTGTTTTACCGCCATTTTACCGGTAAGGTTATGATTTAGATACGTGACCCGGGTAGGAAGCTCTTCTCCAAAATATACAGCTTCTAAAGGTTTTGTACAAAATATATGTGCAGCACATATCCATTAACTTGCAATATCAGTGGCAGCAATTACACCGCAGCGAGCGCTCATATTTACGTGACATTCATTCTGAACTCTTGTTCGTAACATAGGTAAGTTAATTTAGGGGATATGCATTACAGTGTGTCTAGAATATTTTAAACGAATCAATATTTTTTATTTTGGAAACTAAACAGGTCAATGACATAATATTGTTCGTTCCAGTGACATTAAATTGATTATTAGTTTTTTTTTTGTATTATATAATGACTTGACATCATTAAATTTAATTACTAACAATAATTTGACAGGACGTGATTGTTTTTATTTTTTTACTACAGTATTTTTATCTCACGAAGAAACGCACGCTTTCTTTGTGGTTACCAAAGTGTAAGTATAAAAACATGCTGTGAATGTGTGAGTCAGCACAGGAGCTCTCGGTACCGACCAAAAAATTGGCGTCGTCGTCAAGTACAAGTTGAAAAAAAATAATAACAGAACCTATGTCAATATCAATAGGAATAGTTATAGGTAGGGATCATAAGCGCTATAGCCACCTAGATACTTAGGGATGATTAAGCTATTGAACACGGACAGTTTCCTTTATGAGTCTACCTCCGTAACTAGAATATCCTCCCTCACACACCATTTCATCCCGTAATTACGACGCAGATCCGACCGAAATAATTCATGAGCCCTGGCGCTGTATTTGTCAACCTATCTCTTATATTATGAGCCGACAACGTCCTAATGGCACGTATAGCTAACGAAGTCTGTATCTGACAGACACAACCGAAATACACGAGGAAATAAACTTATGTAAGTTAATATTTACACAAAAAAACGTTACGAAACAAAAAATGTTTCATTCAAACCGCATCCAGTGTAAGCGGTTTGAATGAAACATTTTTAAATTCAGCCCTTGTGGTTTAAAATGAAGCGTTCACTGTTTGTATTCATGGTTAATAATGCTACTTATTTTTCACCTCACCAAACTAATGTTACACACCTTCAAATAATGAAATTCGCGGCGACGCGTGTTTAGAAGGTAAATAGCGCTCATTTATTACGCCCGCATTCAGAAATAAAACAAATAAAGAGGGGCTCAAGGCTAAATAATATCAGCCGTAGGGGTTAATCAAAGGTATAACTACGCTTGCTGTGTTTGGTTCGTGAATGGGTGACCATCCATTATATTACGACACCTCTCCGTGCCTCGGAAAGGACGTTAAGCCGTTGGTCCAAGTTGTCTTATGTAGATTTTTGACAGTCGTTACGTGGATGGATATCGTGTTAACAAGTAACTGGGTTGTCGATAGATTGATAAACCATTTATTTGGCGCACACAAAAGACAGCACAACACACAAAGGTACAATTAGATGATAACCAATTACCTCCATGAATATAATATTAAACCTAGGTGCCGACATAAAAACAAAAATAAAAACATACACGTCGAAGTAAAAGTCGAGGTCGGAGAGAGGTTGTGGAGGTCAAATAGTTCGTCCCTCCATGTAAAACACTGATATTCAGCTGCATCCGGTTAGACTGCAAGCTGAACCCGACATAGTTGGGTAAACTTTAGGCTTTAGGTTTATTGAATTAGAAATAAAATGTTTTTTTTTTATCACTTCGGTGTACGTGGCGATCATTAAAGTGTTAGTTGTAACACAGGTTGCAGCATTCTGTTGGTATATTATACTGGGCATCTATTCGTTGGTATTTGAGATCTTATTATGTACAAGATTCTGAACTAAAGTGCCCGGGAATTTGTGCTCGAAATACCTGTATGAATACCAAAGCAGGGGCAATAATATGTTGCCTCTTGTTGGATAACGTTAGTATTAGTTTCAATCCTGTCAAAGGCCAATTATAAGTGAAAAATACGTACTTCTACCTGACGTTCATTTTTTACATAACTAGTTAATATAAGAAAATTAGGAAAAAAAACAGTACTTTTATTATTTATCTTTATTTGTTTCCTTATACCATGTTTGTATGGGATAAACATGATTAAAGTGTCAAAAACTGACGAATGCGAAATGAGAAAACTTTATCGCCGTTTACGACGAGAACATGGCGAAAATCCTTTATGTTATAATACAAAATGTTTGATGTTTACCACCTTTTACATCAGCATGAGATTCTTTTCATTTTATTTGTGTTATAAAAGTTAAAGATGCAGTTTTGTGTATAACAATCTTCTCGCAAAAGATAATTTCAGAAACAGTACGATTCTCTGTACGGCAGTACGAGTCTGTATTTGTGCCTAGTTGATGGCAGTAGGCTGGCCCCCTATAACATGGGACTACGTACATACTACGTACGTACTATAGGTACAACTCTGCCTAACCCTGCGGGAAATACAGGCATTATATTATTGTAATGGTATGTAGTACTATTGTGGTCAAAATGTTCTACGCTAGTGATGCGATACACTGCACCGACCACATTTGCGGTAAAGAGGATCGAAAGTACTAAGCTTGCTTCTGCTTATTTTTTTTTATTTACTGTAAACTATTTACAATAACTAATTCTGCAAAAGGGTGTCGTAAACGATGGTCTAGAAAAAAAAATGGTGCACAACGCTGAATATGAAAATATGAGTTTTGAACGTTCGCATATCATGGTATGTCTGTAGCAGCGCCAAACAGCCTATTAAAATGAGAATGCCAAAAAAACCACACACATACATTCAACAAACTGATTTTACAGACTGACAACAAACAGTTTGGCAAATATTGATTGGGCGTGGGCTGGCCATGTTTGTCGAAGGGCCGATGCCGACCGATGGAGCAGTCGAGTCCTGGAGTGGAGACCGCGTATCGGCAAGCGTAGTGTGGGACGCCCCCCAGCTAGATGGACGGACGACCTGAAGATGGTGGCTGGGACAGGCTGGATGTGGAAGGCGAAGGACAGGGAGTTGTGGCGCAGCTTGAGAGAGGCTTATGTCCAGCAATGAACTGCAATAGACTGAGTTGGAATATTGATTACTGTTGTATTACAATAAACAAACAAAAGACGAAAAGACATATTAAGTCAAGAAGTAGGTATCGGTTTTTGCACCCCGCTTTGCATGGCTTATCCCGAAAACAATCCTTTAATGGCCGTCCACGTAAGATAAACTATCTCTAAACTAAAGTTACCTACCGTCCGCCTCAAGATTTTACCTTACCTTACACGTGCTTAAACTTTTCTAAGATAAGACTGCGAAAATGTGACGTCAGGAAGCAATTTTCGTCAGGTAGAAAAGTAGGTGTAATTTGAGATGGGTTTCTCGAAATTTTTAAACTCCTTGTCTAAACATTACATAATAATATTATTCTAAAACATGGTTCCGTTTATTTCTAGTGATAATAATTATGCTACCTACAACTTCATTTTCCCCTTGACTATTTGCCGTAAACGTTAGGCCTGGGAAGACCTGTGTTGGCCCTGTGGTAACGACCTCGCCTTACGAATCGTAGGTTCGAACCCAGACACGCGGTTTACTTCGTGTAAAATTTCATCACCACTGCTCTAAAAAAGGTTAAGGAAAACATAGTGAGGAAACCGGCAGATAGCTGATTAAATGTAGATGTCTTCCCCGTAATTTGTACGCTTAATGTCATAGTAAAATTTTGAGACCAACTAACTAAAACTTTCTAAAATCCAGTTAGTAAAACATCGATACCTACTCTAACAAAAAACGAAACACAACCCTACAAAATGCATCATTCTGCAACTAAAAGTCGAATTCATTTTGCATTCATAATTCAGGTACACAATTGAGACCACAGTCCCTCTTCCACTATACATTGGAGACAAAACCCTCGCTGAATGGGATCCTTGCAATAATATCGTGAATATTCTTTTGTACAGAACTCATTTCTAGTGGAGAATAGACCTGTCTGCTGGTGAAAGAAAGCCTCGTAATTATATTTCAAGTTATTGTTATAAATAGCTAGCAAATTACGCTTTGTGAGTGTATTTGTGTTTATGTAAACAATGCAATTGGTGTGGTATTTGCAGTGTTGTTGCGATTCGAGATGAGTTATTAGATTATTATGATTTAACTCGCTGAATAACATAATATCACGCCTGTAATCCTCGAAGGGTGCCTCGCAGAGGTGCATCTACAGCACACCCACATTCAGCCAGTTAAGTTTAAGTCCCATGAATAGGGGTAACCCTATTACCGTCACCTGGCACAAATCCAGGCTCCGGGCTGCTGCTGAGAAATTCCAGATAGAAAAACCCTGAAAAATCTGGGAATCGAAACAAGGACCAACGATGTAGTCAACTCGCTGAATATTTAGTGATATATGGATATTTTGAGATGATTATTATTTTATGAAATAATAAAAAGACTTAAATTCCATGAAGCTATCACTATAAAAACTTGTCAAACAAAAACATCTAAATTGAGAACCTCCTCCTTTTTTGAATTCGGTTAAAAAAGGAACGTCGGATTGAGTATCGATTGAGGGAACAAAAACACAAATTCTGACCCCGATTAATCCTTGTATCAAATCTTTAGTGGCCACAATAAGTTCAGAACCTTTTATCCCTTTAGTAAAAGAATTTTCATTGTATTTTAAACGTAAAAAATACTATCTTTTCCCAGGTTTAGGCCCGCAACAATGTCCTATCGGGGCTATGGGATATTGTATTCTAGATTGATTGATTGTATTGTTGTATACACAATACCTGAATCAGCACATTTGTCATATTCAGCTCTCAGTGAGCTGAATATGACAAATGTTAACCCCCCGGATGCTTAAGCCAATTTCATCATTGTCAAACTATAAAGTAAATAATATGATTAATTAGTTGTTGTTATTTTTATAAGTTTTGAGTTGAGCTACACGAGTTCTGACAAATGCGTGCACTGACTAGACAGGTCCTCTCAATCTGTGTGGTTCTTTCCTCAAAAGACCATCTCAGACATCGACCTACATGGTTTTCATATGATCTGACCAAGATTATGTCTGGACTTTGGGATCGTCCGAAAGGGTTACCGCTGCCCTGGGACCATAAAGGGCTAAGGAAGGAACACGGGTGGGTTTTAGTCAGTAAGAGTCTGACACTCCACCCAGTGCGGGAGGGGTCATTTGACGATTTCCGATCCTAAAAAAAAAAAAAAGAAGACATTGGTCTACATAGTCTTCATAATGATCTAATCAAAATAATGTCTCGACTTTAAAAGAGACTGTGCCCTCTGAATTTGGTTGGGCCTTTTTTCTCAGACTAGTCAGATAGGAAACGCCGACCTCATCTAGTTTTAAAATATGATTGACGTGTAAAAGTGTTTGTACAAACCTACTTATAAAATAAAATATTTATCATTTATTTATCAAGCCAGCTAACATGACATTTTAAAGCTTATGTAAAAGTAGAGTGCTGGAAGGATATTTTATTTATTTATTAAAATTTCCGTTACAACTATCATTACAGGTGTATGTGCCCAATGCGACAGTACGGTCATTTTACAAATTTATACTAACTTTCTTTTCTTTTTTTCTTTTTTATTTGGCGCCTGTATGACATTGACAGGAATAAATATTTTTATTATAATAGGATAAATATTTTTTAAATTATGTCGCAAAAACTGTTTTGACAATACAAGATGTTAGTTCCAATTTTGGTCACGTGACAAAAGGTTCTTGAACAGAGGCGCAATTCTCCTAATTTTAAGAACGTTCACAGTCTGATCTCTGTCTCTATCTGTCAAAAATATCTCTAATTAGGGAAATAAGAGATATTTTTACAAAAAGTTTTTGACATTTGTTTGTTGCCGAAATTAGACTGCGACTAGATTTTGAACGTTTTAAATTACGAGAATTGGCCTTCTGATGTTAATAAACCTATGGGTTTTCAGAAATCGGGTTAATTATAAACATCAAACTGAGTAAAGGAAATACCAATTTAAATCAACACATTGACTATTATCGTGCCAATACAAGAAAAATAGAACCCATAAACTACAGACTAAACAGTACTAAAACAAACGTCTAAACATATAACAATATCGTATTAATTCGAGTGAACACAACAAGTTACCGGCAGCCATCGGGCATCCACAAAGGGTGCAGTCAACCATTAACAAGCAAACATCTCCGTTGTAAAGGTATCGACTCAAACCTCAAGATTGTTTATAGTTTAGACGCTGAACTAACTTCAATATTTGTAAGCATTTGTCAGTTAGTGTCAGGTATGTATTATCTGTAGTAATATACATTACACCTGGGGGCTATTTAATAAACCTAACAGACGCGAAGTGATAGACGATACTCTGACAATTCGAAAATTTTATAGGTTTTGTCATAAATCTTTTGCTTGGCACAATAATAATCTGTCTACATACCTATATAAACAAGCATTGATCGTTGGTAGGCGCATCACATCGGAACGGCTGGACCGATTAGCCTATTTTGTGTTTTAAAATGTTCTTAATAGTCCAAATTAGGTTTTAATGGTAATTGAAAAATTCTGGAAAAACTGAAAATGTTTTCTTTATGGATTTTTTTTATGAATTATTGTAATTTGGATAGGAAAACGTCTGTCGAGTAATATATAAATATAATAAAGAGTGAGTGAGAGTTTAGTTAACAGTACCTGTCGTAAAAATGTGAGAATTCAGCAATTTTTTTATAAATATGTCGCATTGTCAGTTATGTTAAATATACCCCTCGCCCCCTGGTTTCCAAAGAAGAAAGAGCGTGTAGCTTCTCCATATTTCAATCGATTTTACAGTTTTTTTCGTTTATTGCTATGCCTTCTTTGAAACTATAATATTATTTGTTCGAAAATTTCTAATATCATCATCATCTCTATTCTAACGTTATATACATTCTAACGTTACATAAAGTCCTCCAGACCGTATTTCGGCCCTCGGGCGTGGGAGATATTATAGTGCACAGATGCACTCCCTCTTCCTTCACTCCCATAGTCCGATGGGACGGCAATCCGACACGACCGGAGAGAGATCAGGCGCAAAACCAACGGCTTAACATGATTTCCGAGGCACGGGGGGTATCACACCGCCAACTTCTAAACTCCGGGCTGTTAAAAAGAAATTCCTAATAGAAAAACTTACTAACTCTTAGTGGATTATAAATACAAAGATATACTGATGGACGCGTGATACACTTACGGATATACATATATACTCACATGGGAAAACTCCTTGAGTATACCATCCGAATATAAGACGGGCCAAATATAGGGCACATAGTCATAATACATGAGGTGGCACAATAGGAATAAAGGAGAAGCGTAATAAAGATTCAGGACGCACACTGACGATCGCTCTCTGAACGAATTCGGGAAACATACATAACGTCGTTTGTATAATAACGTCTACTACTTATATAAGACAGCTGACGTGACTCAAAAGGCTGCCCACTTAAATGGGACTGGCCAGGACATGTCTGCCGCATGCCGGACAAACTGTGAACACAGAACTGGTGCCCTGAGACAGTGAGGTGTGGTCGTGGCAGAACACGTAGGAGATGGCGGGACGAGCTGGATAGGTTCCATCAAACCTGGAAGGAGGACGCGCGGGCTCGCGAAAGATGGAAGAAGTAGAGGGAGGCCTTTGCCCAGGAGTGGGACAGGATAAGCTAGCAAAAAAAAAATTACATCATGGTAATGCCAATGAATTTCCTTGAATAATGGTGTCGAGAATGGATGCATAATGCGGATTATATCCACATGACTCTTGTCTGTTCACTGGTTTCCTGCATAATTTACAAGACTGACCGTAAGTACCAGTCCCGGCTCACAATAATCAACCAGCAACCTATCTAGAAAATAATTGTTTGAAGACCAGCCAGAAATCGCATAAAGACAATTGCCAATATGGCCTTGATTTAACTCTTTACGAACTTACATCTTCCTCAATAAACGTTTCCGATATAGACACTAAACGGTAATTTCACAGAAGGAAAAATACCTTTAATGCAATGTCAGTATTACGGGGACCGTGTTGGCAATGTCGATCGTGGAATCCCTGAAGAACGCTGACGATAGAACGAACACAACGCGTAACAAATCGACCTAGAGGTCGATTTGTCATTTGTACTAAGGTCTCGAATAAATTGGCTTTAATAGATTAAAGCCAATTTATTCGAGACCTTAGTACAACGACACACTGGCTGAAACTACGCGGAAAAAGTTCAGCTGATGCTTACACCTGCAATGCATCAGAGGAAAATTAGAAGGTAGAAATTCCGGCGTTACGTCAAAGGAGATGCCTTTGACGTAACGCCGGAATTTCTACCTTCTATGCATTTTGTAAAAGAACAACGAAGTGTACTTTTCGCCATGGTGTGTTGCATTGCAGGCGTAAGCAACTGATCTTCAAAAATTACCCAACGGCAATGCTATGCGGAACGGTTATGCTTTTTAAGTTAACTATGCAGGCCGAAATTACGTCGTATATTTTTTCTCGAAAACGCAGCAAAATTTCTGTCCCGTAATTCTCGTCAAGTATGTCGCTAAACTTAAAGTAACATCGAGCTACTAATTCGTGTAGAGTGAAGTGAACGAGTTTCATCCGAAGCTCTATATCTCGACCCATATTGTTGTCGAACGAAGGGCTCAATCACATAGAAACACACGTTGTTTTAGTCAATCTTTGGGTTAAAGAAACACTGTTTCTTAAGTCCGAGGGTTTTATAGAACGATTGACTTTGAAATTGAGAAAATGGATCAACTATCGCACATTTATTGTAGACCGTAGAATTAGTGTGAGAACTGTACTTGGAGAATACAGGACATAAGAATAAAATATGAGACTTTTGAGGAGCATACCGATGTTTTGAGTACCTACCTAGTTATGTGTGAAATCTAAGTGGGACAATTACGGGAAATATTAATGGGACAAATTTTTGTAATAAAAAATTATTTAATAGACCATTTTATTCAATCAATTATTGTTTTAAAAAAACAAAGGAAGGCACTCATATTTACGATCTTAAACCCATTCAGATAACTAAGCATAACATCTTATACCACCCAAAAACTCCTACTTACTTGCAAATTAAACGTCATCCATTAAGAACTATTAAGAAATCCCATTTCCTTCCAATTCACGACGCCTGAAGAAACGACCTCTCGTCTGCCCGAATCTGCCGAGTGGCCACTAATTATGAGCCGTTATTTATTCAACGGGGCATTTTCCGCAATCAGCCAGCCCTTTTACCTAAATACGGCTGAAACGAAGGATGAATTGTTTACATTATTGTATGAGATGTAAGAGGCTTAGGGACACTTTTTCTGTTTGACGTTGGAATCGGAAAGTAATTTGTTTTACAGTGGCTCAACTTTTGTCTCGAAGTGTATGTAATTACGAAAGGGAATCTCAATCGTTTTTTTTTTTTTTTTAATTTTTTTGACTGTTCAATGATGTTCTCTGATTTTCAAGAATCTCGGCACTGATTGCCAAAAAAAAAGAATGTTGGAAAGGTACTGCAGAACTGCCGAAATTAAAGTTTTGGCGCTACTGCGTACTTATCTTTTTTATGTAATTGTAAAACATTTTAAAAGAATAACGGTGGAGTTTCTTGCCCGTTCTTCTCCATGCAAAACTACCTTTTGGAAGGAGCGACTAGAATCAATTCTATTTTATTGTAAATGTTGATGTTCAAAAGTGCCTTTTATGGGCCTATTTGGAATAAATTATTTAACTTATGAACGCTACGATCGCGTATCCACGATACGATCGCTTTTGGTTAGGATGCGGCCTTAGCCTCTGTTCTAACATAAAGCCTTATTAGCAAAGAAGATAAACTGATATTACACCACAAAATAAAATCTTCTATATTCTGGTATTTTACCTAAAATGTTAAAGGTACCTAACCTACTTTTCTATTCTCTTCTTATCGTCCCGATATGGCGAAAACAGCACGAAAAAATATAATAGATTTTTAAATTGATTTGGCTCAAAATTCAGCAACGCGAATACCCGCTGACGCAGCCATTAAGCCATAGAGAGCCATAAGATTATTGTCCTACTACTCACTCAGCATATAATGCCACTATAAGTAAACTTTCCAAGAAGAAGTCAGGAGCTCAAGAAGTATTTTCAAACATCAAAGTACCTAACTGTAAACAGACTGAGCTTTGTGAAGAAACAATAATCTACCACAAAAGGTCCGCTCGGGAGAAAAACATTACATTTTTAATTAAATTAAAACGAACCTCGTTACTGTATGTAGGTTAAATTCTTTAACTAGTGAACCGGCAATAACAACGTATTAAAACTGTAGTTAAAGTTGTACACAGTGTTGTAACTCGTTTAGTAAATTGTAAAGGCCAGATAAAAATAAGTACACACGGCGACATTTTTTTTATTTTTTATTGACAATGGGCTCACTCTTGACCTCAATCCAGCCCAGAGGCAGGGATGAGATCTACGGTGGAACGAGCTTGCCCAGAAGAAGCCTATTCACTCTCGCTCTGAAGAGATTCGGGTTGTATGAACTCGGGAATGCAGGCGCAGGCAGACAAGTCCACTCCTTAGCTGTGCGCATCAGGAAAGACGATGAGAAGCGCTTAGTGCGTATATATGGTATATTAACCAAATACGGGTGGTATCCCGCAGTGCGTCTGGACTCTCGATGGTGAAAAGGTGAAGATGGGATGAGCTCATGTAGCTCTTGAGCACACTGCCCGAAGTACAGTACAGTCACGAGCAAAAGTATGTATACACTCGGCTTTATTCAAAAGCGATTTACTCCTTTATTTTTGTATGAAATTTTATGTTGTTACGAACATAACATTTTCGAATTCATAGGTTTATGTAATGTGTCGTACTTCAACGTTGCATTCGTTATAAGTGTTGACATATTGGTGCTCGTGACTGTAAACTACATGTCAAGCACAACAAGGAATACTTTGTATATCTTTGTATTTAAAATCCACTAAGAGTTAGTGAGTTTTACCATTAGAAATTTCTTAGTAACCCCCGCTGTTTGATAGTTTGGAAGTTGGCGGTGTGATACCCCCGTGCCTCGGAAAACATGTTAAGCCGTTGGTCCTGGCCCTGGTTGTGTCGGCTTGCCGTCCCATTGGACTATGAGAGTAAAGGAAGAGGTTGTGCACCTGTGACTGCACACATACCTGTGCAGTACAAAATCTCCCGCGCCGAAGGCTAGTCATCGTTGAGTTTTTTTTTTTTAAATAAACGTTTCCCCACACTAGGAATTTCTCCTGTATCGTGGGTGCATTTACAAACAGCCAGACCCGGTACAACTACTTGTAGGCGATACAAATATTTTCCGTGCGGGAATCGAACCTGCGACACGCAGCGCAACAGTCAATCGCTTAACAACTGCGCCAACCGTGCCCAAAATTGGCCGCCGTGGCCGAAATACGGTCTGGAGGGCTATATTTATAATTGTTCTGTACGTCTGTATGTCATTTTGATGATTTTTTAAGTGTGTTTGAGTGGATCCCTGAATGGTTTGGATTCACAACAAAATTGGACCCTGTAGGTAGCGTATTCGGGTAGGACGTCTGTCAGTTCCGCTAGTTACAATATGCAAAATGTTAAAGAAAAGTCTTAAGAACATAGAATATTTAAATTATAAAACTTTCATAAAGTAAAATTTGATCACTTTATTGCTAATTTGGGAAAACATTTTTAAATTAATCTACCAAATAATAAAATCAGTAGGTACAAACAATAATGAAACATACAATCGTGTAAAATATGTATAATTTGGTATAGGTACTTTTACGTGACTCGAGTATGTAAAAAACTGAATTTAACGACCTTCTTTTAATTGAGTAAAAGTAAAGTGTGTGCCTATTCCATAGGTATTATACATTTTATAAAGGTAAATTTATTTACACATTACTAAAAAAGATCACAAGGTTTCTTTTTTCTAACCTATTTCTACACTTTTTTCTGTGATTCAAAAAAATCAATAATTTCATTAATAACACTAACAGATTGAACCTCAACTACAGTACAAACAACTTTAAAAATACAAAAAGGAAAACCTAGGCACAGCTGGAAAAGCCTCTCTATTATCCTATTGAAATTAATCCCGTCAGTCCGCTAACTCCTTTGCCAATAAACGGAGTTCCATAGCGAAACTTTAAAACCCTTTCTACGGCATCGCGTCGCATCGGATTAGCAGAGTGCTGATAAGGCGAAAGATTAACTTTTAGATCGTTACAATGTTTTTCTTTGTAACCTTTTAAAGTTTAGTTAAAAAATTTAGCTATCTAAGGATCTATCGGGTGAAGATTGATTGATTATCAGGCTATTTTAATCGAGAAAATGATTAAGAAGCAATAGAATTGTTTGAGAATACTGTACAGACGCCAGCAGATCAAAGTACGCGAAACTGTCAAATTTTCGCAATCAACCCTGAACCTGAATGCTTTATCGATAAAATTTAAGTCAAAGTCAAAGTCAAAGTCAAATCATTTATTTCAAATAGGCACATAAAAGGCACTTTTGAACGTCAAAAATAAAATTAAAATAAAATTGATTCTAGTTGAAAATCTATTAAAGAAATTTGACAGATTGTAGTAGCTTGATGTGCTGGCATCTGTACCTCTGTAGCTGTAGCAAGTGTCTTTCAACCTCTTTTAACGATAATTTTAAAGAAAATACTCTATTTACTTAGATTACATTAAGAAGCTTGTTCAGCAAAGTGAACAACTTTCAACCAAACATTTTAATAAAGAGAAAGCTGTTGGACGCAGTATGTACCGAGCGGTTCACACTACAGAAGACCGTCTAACTTGGAGACGCGTCGTATGTGGTCGCGATCCTCAGCATTAAGGTAACAACGAAGAAGAGAACATTTTACTCTGAAAACACCAAATGGAATGAACCGAAGACCCCGACATTGCCTGAAGGTTACTTCTTACAATAAACAAGCTATTCATTCCACTATCATACGCGTAATTCGACGCAAACATCCCATCCTACCAGGGGTTGTCATCATTTTGCGTATTCTCATACAAAGTTCACCCACCGTGTTACGTCAGATGCCAGCTTACATAAATCGTGGGCGCTGATTTATGTCGGACACCGGTAGTCAGGTCGTGTCACAGTATAAAAAAAATATAAAAAGAAAGGGCTCGCTTTGTTAGCTAAATCACGACATACTGAATAGATGTGGAGCTAGTCTTTTTTGTTTAGGTTAATGTGGTCTGTGACACTTTCGTCTTGTAGTTTTTCTTCATGAATTGCGATTTTATCGTAGAGATAGATAATTTTAGTGGTGGACTGGAAGGATTGTTTCTTTTTGGAACGAAGTAAACTTGGAGAAATCGTCACGTAACGGAAAAGAGTTAGAGACAGAGTCAGAGAGAGATATATATAGTTTTCATGGTTTTCGAGAATCCTGAAGCCGATAGTGAGGTCAAATGAAAATCCAAGATGGCGGCTAAAAATTTTAATTTTTTTTTTAACTCATGCCTACATTTGTGCTGGATTGGTTATCTTGTCTTTTGTTAGAGAAACCCTAGAATTAAATAACTGTTCGTCGTAAAAAAATTCTAAGGGCGATATTTCAATCTTCTGATAACTTTTATTTAAGGATGAAATTGCGATTTGACAGCTTTTGTATAGAAAATATGTCAGACCACCAGCTTTTTTCTTCAGTTAAAAGTTTACTATGGAAAAATCAGCTCGAAGAAAAAGTCATCCTTGTATTCCAGGGGTGCTGCCAAAATGTGTAGTAGATTAATATAAAATTGTTTTGTCAAAATTTCGGGGTTTATTTATAAACGAAAATTAAAGCTAGGTGACGTTAAACGTCAGAAATGCATGGTTAAACAGCCGCTAATCACTACTTAACTTTAAACAACGTTTATGGATGAAGGGGTTCAACTATAGCATTGTTAAGTAGGTGACGCAATTAGGAAACCGATCTTCATCACATGTTAAATTAATGTCACCTCAAATGTACCTCTTACCGCCTGAAAATACCCTTTGAAGTCATCTCCGTGGATATCAAAGTGTTTATACCCTCTCATTCTGCTGAGCCGTTTAATGAGGGAAGCCTGTTCATAGTTTCAGTCATTAATAGATTAATTATTATCCCCATTGAATTATATATTATGGGTTATAAGCTGATAAGGCTAAACACAACGGGTTTCTTAGCTACATTAGTCACAAATGTAGTTACGGAAATTATCGATAAATAGGGTCTATTATTAAAGGGTTATATAAGTGATATGGGTGAGGGGCATATGGCTAAGTAATAACAGCATCACGGGTCGATCGGTAAGATTAAGCTACGCTTGCCGCGGTTAGTCCGTGGATGGATGACCATCCTTATATAGTATCAAGACCCCTCCGTACCTCGGAAAGCACGTCAAGCCGTTGGTCCCGGCTGTCATTCGTGGATCTTTGGCAGTCTTTATGCGTCGTCAGAAGCCCGAATGTCTGACAACCAGTCTTACCAGACGTGATGTGGTATGTATGTTAATAGTGATTGTGGAAAGCTCCTGTGACCAATTTGTTTCGTAATAAAAGAACAAAAAAATACTGGCCATTATCCAGGTGCAAAAGAAAATTTAATAATACACATTGTAACAAGTTTTCATTATATTCTTTTAAGAACTGAAGAGGCAATCTTTTTCCACTACAACATTTCTTCAATTATCTTTTAATATCAAGAAATAGTGTGAGAAAAAATCTCAACGATCACTCACACAAGGATCACAAATCAAATTCTTTTCTTCATGTTCTCACAGACTATTGTCTACATTTTCTTTTTTATTTCTCCTTTCGCAGGTCTGCTGAAAGAAATTTCGTAAGAAATAAGCAGTACCTTTGTACCCAATACTATTATGTCGTACCTGTAACAATCTTACTGTGTGTACATAAATCCTATCCTACTAATATTATAAACGTGAAAGTTTCTATGGATGGATGGATGGGTGGATGGATGGATGGATGGATGGATGTTTGTTACTCTTTCACGCAAAAACTACTAAACAGATTTGGATGGCACACAGATAGTTTATGACCAGGATTAACATATAGTATACTTTTTATCCGGATATTCCCACGGGATCGAAACTTATGCGGGTGAAACCGCGGGGCGCAGCTAATAATAAAAGAAATTAAATGACAATGCTACCTCCAGCCTCTTAAAAAACCCTTACATATACAAAGTCAACGCCAACTCACATAACTCAGCATTAATGAAACATACATTCATATAACTCAGCATTAATGAAACATACATTCATATAACTCAGCATTAATGAAACATACATTCATAAACTAACGCCTTCTTCCCATGGAAGAAACTATAGAACGACACCTGCTACAATCCTTATATACTCCTTTTGCTTCGTTTAGGTTCATACCTCTGATCATGATCCCTCTCTGACTGATGACCTCTGATGATTACGCATGCTGGATGCAAGTACTACGCATTAGGTAACTTTAAAGAATAAACGAATTTGGCAATCCTTAACCACCATCTATTCAAGGAATCTCTATACCAACAAATAATTCCATACACCCACAGGAAATATTGCTATTAATTCACCAACTATTCCTCAGAATGTCTGCAGGTGTGAGGAACGCTTCGAAGGGCGTCCGAAATAGTCATCGTTGAGTGCTATTACGTAGCGAGAAGTAATAATGGCCTGGTCAAAGTTGTGGCCGAATGGCGACGGGTATTTATCTTAATGGGATAAGAGATGGAGGAAACAAAAGCTTATTTTTGAGGCCATGTTATTAGTACGAATCATTTACCCTTGGTACGACCTTTTCGGGCACCATTGAAAATCAGCGCTGTGCTGTGGGTCCCCATAGCACAGCAACATGCTGAGAGGAAGTTTCTTATCACAGTCATGACGTGCAGCTGTCGACTATTTCTGTTTTGTACTCGGTTATAGATCTTTATTGTTTTTATTATTAATATTAATTATCTTTTTGTAGGCATGTGTTTCTGTGACCAATTAACTCATTTTTCTTTCTTATTAATTCTTGGGAGCTTATAGAGCTGTTCTTTTTACCTTTTGGTTGTATGCACATATTTGCCAAGAGTATCGAAGGAATTTGCTTAGGCATTTGGTTAGATCCCTACACCAACTACTTTTGCTTCGTTTAAGTTCATACATCTGGTCATACAGGAACGCCAGTTGCGGGTACTACGCATCTGACCACAACATCACCAATAAGGTCAGTGTATATACTTCTAGGGCATCTACTCCCAGCGTTTCCACTTGCATCGGCCTTATCAATACGTTTTGTTACCTAATGATCATAACTTTACAAAGTATTCTGATATTTCAAAATTCCCAACTTTAAAGACATACAAAATAGAACATTACGTAGTTGTAAACTTGAAAACTTTCCGATTTTCCGATGACCTTTTATCAAAGAATCGCAGGCTTTTGTAATTTGTAAACAGCTATTCATTCTAGAACTAAACTAATTAGGGAAGGATGTAGCTACCTCTCTAAGGTAGATACAACTAAAACATGGCCACCAATTTTCTCTTTAACAAGCAATATCCAAATAAACAAAGTTCTCTTCATTAAACTTACTATCAAGAAAATCTCTCAGCAATTAATATTAATAACTATAATAAAACTAGTAATACCGATTTTAAATTAAAATTTACTAAAACAAGGGACACTGCCTTTCAGTGCTAGACTCATAATTTTCATAGTAGGTATCATAAAATTGAAGCGTGATTTGAGAACATTAATATGAAATAACTCTGTTTATAGTAATGACTGTATTTTGTAATAGCTGTTACACACGTTTTTTTTTAGAACCCTTTAACCCTTCGTGTAGTATTTTATTTTCATTAAAACTATCTACTACTAGATTATTTATTTATTTAAACTTTTCACACAAAAAGGTACAAAGGCGGACTTAATGCCTTAGACATTCTCTACCAGTCAACCAAGGGTGGTGAAGAGATTAGATGGCAGGTGAAAAAAATAAAACTATTAAAACACAAATACATAAATAGGTTATATACACATAAATACTATTTACTATAATATATATACTAACAAGCGGACCCAGCAGACGTCGTCCTGCCCGGAAAAGCAGCGCCAGATACCGGGTCCAATGGTGTTTTCAAACCATCCAGGAACCCATTGAAATATACGCACAAAATTTCATCCAAATCGGTCCAGCCGTTTAGGAGGACTTAGGTGACAAACGCGCGTGCAGAAGAATTATATATAAGAAGATATAATATACATAATTATTTCATTTGATTCACAGAGCATGGACTCGCCTATACTATTAATGTCCGGCCGTCGATATAATGCGTTCCTGACACCTGAAGGCCAACTCTCGTAATTTAAAACCTTCAAAATCTAGTCGCAGTCTCAACTTGGTATCAAACAAATGTCAAAAACTTGTCAAAAATGTAGGAACATTAGAGATTATTTTGACATATTGAAACTGAGATCAGACTGTGAACGATATTAAAATAACGAGAATTGCCCCTCTGGTCCTGGCCTGAGATCTGTCTGACTATCATCTCAATTCTCTATTCACTTTCAACCATTTTTTTTTTCTAAAATACATATACAAAAGCATTCTTGGGATATAAAACCTGATCTTTAACTAACATAACAAAGAGATGAGAAACTACTAATTATTATAAGCTGGTATTTTTCTAACAAAGATGTTATCATTAGTCTTATGTTAACAATATTATTGAGTCTATTATCTTACGGGTAACACGGTATACCTAATAATTAACAGAAATATTATCATATTCTCTGACTACATTATTATTGAAAACATAGCAATATCCTCAGGCGGTACTAAAACAATATATTTCCATGATATTCATATTATTGTAAAGAATAAATGAAAGAGAAGATTACTCAGAGATAAATCTGTGTTTTTCTTATACGAGTACTTTCATGTTTATGGGACGAGAAAAGCTGAAGTAAACAAGTTTTTTTTTTTAAAATGACATATACAATGATGACAGGTACTAGGTAAAGTTAAAAACGGTGTCACAGTTATCAACGCTCGTCTGAAATGAGAGGTCAACGTTGTCTATGAACATCTGCAATGCCAGGATAATCTAAAAAAGACAAAGAGATTTGACGGGACAACCAATAAAGAGAACTAAAATAGCGTTAAACGTACAATATTCCTAAAACCAGCACAACGATCTCAAAACGGTGAAGGAAGCCGGCAAGTCCTAGAACCAAGAAATTCGAACACACGAGGCATCCATCAACCCGCACTGGACCCGCTTAGTGGATTATGGCCTAGTCATTTTCACAGAAAGGAGGCCTGTGTCCCAGCACCGGAGACGTCGCAAGCTGTGCAGTAAAACAAAAACAGTAACTAGATAACTAGTTACTGTTTTTTTTTTGCCGTTAATGTTCCTTTGCTGGGCAAAGGCCTCTCTACTCTCTTTCCACCTTTTTCTGTCCAGAGCTGCCAAGGACCAATCTTTACCAAAGGAGTCCATACGAGGTTTTAATCTCATAATATAAAGTTAAATATGTCGGATAGAGAACTAACACAGCACCTATAGTATCGAGTGCAACTTCGTCAGCTATTCCTACAAACGTTATACCAAAAACAATGACTAGATACAGCGATGTTCAAACCTCACAATACGAGTAAAACATTCCAATAGCTCGTTGTGAGGTCGTTAAAGCTGCCCATTTTACAATCACCCGCCAATTTTAAACTTTACAGCATTTTTCGACGTCAGAATAAAACAATTTTAATTTATTCCCTCCCGGTCAATTTCTCTTTGCGAACACTAAAATGCAAATGAATTTATTCATTTAATTCAATTCCATTCCTTGGTGAATATTTGTTGCAAAGTTTACTGTGAAATGTTTAGAGAAATATGTGGTATTTATCAAGATTATAGATTTAATTTGCAGTCTGGTTCTGGAATATTGCTTTGTTTAATTTAATCAAGTTTTTGCTATGAAAAACTTAACTTTGTGCAGAAATTCTATCTTACGTTACCCATTGTCCTATTGAAATGTCCTGCACCTACACATTTGGTTTTCATATATGAATATTATTACCTCAATATTTGGTTTCCTTAATTTACATATTACATTGTTGCAAGTCTTTGTGGAAAGCCACAGAAGTTCGAGCTGAATACATATTGCAGAGATGTAATATTCAACGCATTCTATCGAAAATTGAAACCGAAGCTAGGAGAATTCGACAAAATCGTCTCGGCTTCAGACGAAGAAAAGTTCTCAACCGCAAGAAAGAAATACATAGGTACCTACAGTATATTCTTCTTTAGAGATCTTGTTTGGTAAACAAACACGTCATTCGCGCATACCAGAAGGCCAATTCTCGTAATTTAAAACATTCAAAATCTAGTCGCAGTCTCATCTCAGCGACAAACAAATGTCAAAAACTTGTCAAAATGTAGGGAAATTAGAGGTATTTTTGACAGATTGAGACAGATCAGACTGTGAACGTTCTAAAATTACAAGAATTGCCCCCTGATCTCAGTCTCAATCTTTCAAAAAACCTCTAATTTCCCTACATTTTGACAAGTTTTTTACATTTGTTTGTCGCTGAGATGAGACTGCGACTAGATTTTGAATGTTCTAAATTACGAGAATTGCCCCTACGGTTTGGGTGAACTTTTTATCTCCGTGAGAAATACTTTTTCGAATATCGTATCACTAGCACTATGTACGTATTATATATAACAAAGTCCCCCCGCCGCGTCTGTCTAGATAGACGCGGCGTTCAGACAGATGTCTGAACGCGACAATTTAAAAATAACAGAACAAATAATTTTCATACGGTTTTCACCAATGATAGATATCGGAAAAAATCAAGGCGACTGCGAACTTAACTGGCGTTATACGAAAACAATGTATTACGGAATTATTGATTAACAGTAGGATACTTTTTATCCCGCTAGTACGGACCCGTGGGATAATTTCCGACCTGCATGCGGGCCAAGCCATGGACATAAGCTAGTTTAAAAAGAGTTGAATCTCAAAATCGGAATCGCAGTTATCATCCATCTCTTGCCTATATCCTGAGTCTCAGCGTTACTAAGATATTTGTTGAATAAGGTAGGTACTTAAAGAAAAATATACTTTATGTACATTGAGTTGGTCATGAAGGCATCTGGATATTATATAAAAGGAAATCAAAATGCCAGAGGTCTAATGTAACCAGACAGTCATTTCATTTATCGAACCAATATACTACACTCCATCTTGGACTAACTGGAGCATTCCGTTTCCAATAATAGTTCCCATATCGGTACGGAACGAATATAGAAATTAATATTGCACCCATATGAAATTTTGTGTAAAAGTACAATTTTATTTTTATAAACGAATGACGTAGTTCCAGACTTTATTTGAGAGAGAGATTTAGGCATGTTAGAAAAGTTTGTGTCTGTAAATGCAGTCCACGGAAAGGGGAAAAACTAGGCTAGAACAACTTTTTCCTACAAGATTCGAGTATAGAAATAAGTTCACAATGTATTATTTATTAAGATCAGTTTAATATACTTGATGTATGTATTTATTATATTATTTAATGGTACACCACAGGCTGCCTTCAGTATTAAAATTTGTCTCTCCTTCCCCGTTTTTAATCCATCCAAAGGTTGTCTTTATAAGAGCACTCTTAGCGATAAGACCGCTAATTGTGTCACCCTTTGTAAAATTTCTATATTTATTTCTGTAATTTATACAGTGTAGATAAAAAAGACTATTCTATAGTATATTAAAAAAAAAACAAACGTTTCTGTTCTCTCGTGAAAACAAAGGAATACTATATACTTATTATTCTGAAAAAGCGATAGCTCGATCCGTTCCAAAATAATAATGCAACTATTGAAATCCCACAAATACTGATAATTACAATCAAAATCAAATGAAATCATCTGCTTAATTCACATCAAATTAAACAACGTATCCGTGTAATTGACTCACAGAGCCACAACAATGATCGAAAATTCCACTCTGCTTCGGATTTAATTCCGGGCGCATGGTCTGCCGGAATACGTAAGCATTGAACAGATTACATAAAGGTTTAGCGCAACTGCAAAATAGGTAGTAACAGAAGTTCGGTTTCGTACAATGAGCGAAAACGCACGCACATATATGTAGAACGCTTCACGTACAGCGAGCGCAGGCGCACTTACAACTGGTATTTGATTGAGGTCTCCATACGTACGCGCCTAGGTGTGCGTGCGCTTGTTTTCGTTTAGGTGTGCGTGCGCTTGTTTTCGCTCGCTGTACGCAGCCGACCTTCTGTTCCTTCCTATGCATCATACAGCAGAACTACGTTGCTTTGTTTTGCTCTCAACATTACTGTTGAATCGGAATTCCAATTTGCACCGACGACATTTGCAGATCGGATTCGCTGTAGTAACAAAATTGACAATGTTGGGGAAAAAAGCTACAATATGGAAGCTTGTCAAAGGGTTTATATGTTAGAATACTTTAATAATCCGTCAAATCTTGACGTATCCATTACCACAACTAGTTACGAGACCCGAGAACCTAACTTTACCTAACGCGGGTTTATAAGACAGGATAGCAAATTTTATAGCAGTACGAAGTCGCAAAGAAGAGCTAAAAAATATATTAAATATTTTTCTAATAAAATATTCCTCGCTTCATGAATAAAGTTTCATATTGGAAAAATAGGTAGCCTTACAAAAAGGAACAATGGTTGGAATGATGTTGGATGTCTGTTAGAATAATAATGTTCTGCGTTGCTCAGTACTTCGTTACTAATTGAGAGCAAAGGTAATAAATACAAGGAAATGTTTATGCTTTTAAATAAATAGGAAAGGGTATCGTGGAAGCCATTAAATAAATTGGAAAGCGGAAATTAAAGTGAACAAGGTATTAATCTAATTGTCGACCGTTTATAGCTCGCTTTTGTTTGAAAGCATTTGTATTACATTTTTTTAAATGTTGTTATTTAGCTCCTCCGGGTTTTACGTCAGCAATGCTTAGTCAGCAAATTGTTAAAAGTTATGCTTCCTATCATTTAACGATACATAAACTACTGAAAACTAGTGGTAGCTTAAGATATATGAGTTTGAGCCTTGAGCGTTACAACTTTGACTCAATGCAACAAACGATAGCCACATAATGTAGTATAGTAGGTTTTTTATTTATTTTTATATCTGAATGGGCTGAACTTCGATCGCGCCTGATGGAAAGCGATGGATGAGGTCTATGATAGAACGAGCGTGCCCAGAAGATGCCTGTTCACTCTTGCTTTCAAGGCAGACAGGTTATATGTGGAAGGAAACACAGACGCTGGCAGTGTTAGGTTATTTTTTTCATGAAAGTACCTACTATAATCATCCAAAAGAATTAAAATATCTCGGATGAAAAGAAATAGAATATTGTGCTCAAGATATTCATTCCTGTGTGTTGGAATCGTTTCAGCATTTCAGAACGGGCTGCCTAATGAAATTTGCATTCAAGTAAAATGCAAATATACGGTAACAAAATAGGATTTAATTTAAATTCATGCAAACGTTAACTAAATCCTACTTCACACTAATATTATAAACCCGAATGTTTGTGAAGATGGATGGATGGATGGATGTTTGTTACTTATTCACGCAAAATCTACTAAACGGATTTTGATAAAACTTTTTAGTAGCATAGCTTATTACGTCCGAATAACACATATGATGCTTTTTATCCCGATATTCCCACGAGATCGACACTTATGCGGGTGAAACAGCGGGGCGCTGCTAGTCAATTTTATACAGTGGATTAATTCTACCATAACCGTTCCCGGAGGTTCTATTACAATATTTATTTTAGGTACCTACTGTTAACATAATTCTACATGTACTGTTCCCTTTTTTTTGCGGATGGGAAATCATCAAATGACCCTTCCCGCTCTGGGTGGAGCGGAAGGGAGTATCAGACTCTTACTGACTAAAACCCAGCCGTGTTCCTTCCTTAGCCCTTTATATTCCAGGGCAGCGGTAACCCTTTCGGACGATCCCGCTACATGTACTGTTCCCTTGAAGGTAAATTTTTACTGTTTCCAAAGTTTTGGGCAGTCTAAAGAGTGATTGAGGAAATCTACAAATGGAAAGCCAACCAGCTCCATAGCCGCATATTTTTTGTCTTTCATAATTTTAAAATGGACATAGAGTTTTACAAGCGAAGGTACAAAATACAAATTTATTCTGGTTTTATATTGCTAAACTCTACTTTATTAACATACAGGGTGGCAGGGACATCGACGCACAGCCTTTTACCATGAATTCAGCACATGATTCTGGACCCCCTAGACCTAGCGTAGAAATTTTATGCGCACATTTTGACCGCGTAAGTCTATTTAGCGTACTTTACCATGAAACAGCCAATTTTTTTTATAACCGACATTTTTTTTACGCTAGCGTTCTATAATCATGCACTGAATTCATAGCTACAATCTGTGCGTCGATGTCCATGCCAGTCTGTATAGTCGTAACCGGCAAAAAGCCGATTTCCTGTCTCAATTCTGTTTACCCCTTCGGTAAACACAGTCGTAATGTTATTCTACTCTACGGCACTCCAAAGCTGATTTATGCTAATCTCATAATACAACTAATAACAGCCCACATAACATTCCTACCTGTTAATTAATTATCGTAACACTAATTACCAGGATTACATGAACTAAGTTAATTTATTAAGTTAATAATGAAACCTTCTTGGGAGATAATTGTCCAACCGTGGCCTAATAAAAGAAAGTAACGTTTTTACGTACTTTTAAAGAAAGAAAAACGAAAGAAAGAAAACACATTTTTTAGCACAGACTAAAAGACACACAATAAACCATATAGGTACATACGTCTGATAAAAACTAATAAAATAAAAAGTGTAAAGTCCTATGTAAGAAATTAGCAGAAAAGGGGGCAATTTACCAGGGTGTCACCACTGTGTGGATCGCCCGGAGGACACGGTGGAGCATACGGTGGAGGTCTGCCCGGCTTGGGCAGGGCCCCGCCGTGTCTTCGTGGCGGCGATCGGCGGCGGCGATCTCTCGCGTCGGCCCTAGTCCAGGCCATGGTACGGAGCGAGAGTGAATGAGAGGCCGTCACCTCCTTCTGCGAAGCAGTAATACTCGCGAAGGAGGAAGCGGAGCGCGTGAGGGAGAGGCAATCTCTGCGCCCTCACGACCCTAGCCGCCGCAGGAGACCGCCTGGACGGGAGTCAACAGCCGTCTCCCGGCCACCGTAGGCACGGGCTTGCGGGCGGCGAGCAATGGGAGCTCGCCGCCCGGTAAGGCCCAGGCCCGGGTCGACGGCGCGTTGTGTTCCACGCGCGCCTCAAAGAGATGTCAGCACGAACTGACGGGGTCCGCTAGGGCCGATGCCGCCGGGGCTGCGAGTTGTTCGAAAGAGATACCGTGGCCCCTGGCACAGGCAACTGAAGGAACACGGGTGGGTTTTAGTCAGTAAAAGTCTGACACGCCCTTCCGCTCAGCCCAGAGCGCGAGAGGTCATTTGATGATTTCCCACCCAAAAAAAAAAGGGGGCCATTTACCACAATTTAAAAGAATTGGACATAACCTAAATTATACAGTACCTACATGCCGCGATGCCATAAGTTTTCACGGTGAGATCTTTGTAGGCTGGCTGAACTTTTGTTTATAGGTGAAATAATAGTGAAATTTAACACTTGAAGCGCTAAGGCTAGGTTCAATGTCCGGGTGAATGAGGTACTATAGGGATTTTCTATTAGCTATAAAATTCTCAGTAGCAGCGCAGTCTGACAGGGAACTAAAATCTGGCGAAATATGGACTTACTAGTCCTACTACACCCTTTAGGGAAATCAGTCGTAACAATTGATTACACTGCCACTGAAATAACAGTGCATCAGTTACTTATAGGTAAACATCACATGCATAAAACAATGAATCAGCGAAATAAGCTTACCTACTTACTGGTAAGCGCTAATGAAAAATTGGTAACATCGGTAAAAAGTTACATTTAAATGAAATTAAAATTGACTAAATAGATTAAACAGTAATGTAATCTTAAGGTAATGCTCTATTAATTAGGACATCGACGAAAATTACAGCAACTAAACTACGTCATAACAAAAAGCAGTTAAAAGAAGGCTTAAAACAGGCACATTCCTATTCAGTTATCCTTTCAGTAAAGCCTACTACTTCACCCTCGTCTCTCAGGCAAGTACCTACGCAGATATTAAACCCAGTACATAATACGGAGAGACGCAATAACCTGCTCACATGGAACTGTTGAATCGCAATCGCAGTCGGTAGCAATTCATGGTCGGGATATTTTGAAATCGATTCCAACACAAGAAGCGAGTACGGAATAGGGAATAACAGAGGGGTTCCTAATTCTCGTAACTTTAAGAACGTTCACAGTCTGATCTCATTCTCAATCTGTCAAAAACACCTCTTATTTATCTTTATTTTTGACACTGATTGTCGCTGAGATGAGATTGAGCCTAGATTTTGAACGTTTTTAATTACGGGAATTGGCCTTCAAAAGTTACATTGAACTAGAATAGTTGTAGTAAGTAGGTAGTACACGCACCCGAGGCACGTGTATGACAAGGCCAGAAAAGCGTAACACCGGGAAGAGTAGCATGTGATTTTCGCTTAGCCCAAAACGGAAAAGGCAGCGTGAGTGTATTGAGATCGTATTATTGTGTGGGCACAATTTACAGTAAAACTATTCCATTTATCTATTCGCTGAGTTCCCACCTTAGATAGTTTATATTTACGCAATTCATAAACAAACTCCTACAACATCAAATCATTGAAGACAACAACAGTGGTGCCATCTGTATTCACCCAGCGTTATTTTTCTGTAAAAACTCATAAAGTTTTCGCTTGCTGATGCGTGAAAATTCCAATAGATGGCGCTGTTCCCAAAATAAATAAACGTCGTCCTTTTGTGTTTCACATAATAATCGCATCAACTTTTATGGGTAATCTACTCTTTTAAATACTAAAAAATAATATTGAAGTCTAACAAATACAGAATCTAGTTTAGACTAGATTATATTAATAGTAACTTCACTGTTTTTTAAAGAAATATAACTAGAAATGATAGCTGTTGCTAACTAAAGACCCTCCTTAATTCTTAGGAAACCACGTTAATAAACTGTGCGCCATAAACCATGTCCTCTGTGGGGAAATAACTGTACATTAGGTACATTGTCTTTTCTCTTTATTACATACAGTGCCGATATCACATGGGTAGCACAAGGTAGTTTCAGTGGCTACGAATGTAAGCGAAAATGTATTACCTACTCGGTGCCACACAGGAATTTATATGCTTTAAATTACATATTAGGAATAACTAGTAATCCTCTCTTTTATTGAATTTGAAATTTAGAAGAGAAATAATCTAAGGATCTTTATTTAATGAATAGGTGATGTTTATATATTCAAATTTTATTCGTTTCAAATTGTCGTTATTTCAAGTTAAACAAATATCAAATTTATTTTTATTAAGTTGATTTCAGAGTGACCAGCACTATTGAAAAGTTATAAAACTTTTTGAATTCGCAGCGTAAACTAAACTTTAGTGTGTAGGAATTAAAGTTATTTTTCCATAAACTCATATTTGTTTACATTTTTGGCGAATATGCTGGTTGCTGACTAGGTAGTTTGGTCTGAAGGAGAATAAGGATTTGTATTATTTCTATCCTAGCTTTTTTATTGCTGTATGGGCCTGCTCTTGATCTCGATCACGCCTGGTAGAAAACGATGGATGAGGTCTATGATGGATGATTTGCGTACACTTGACCCTAGTGTTGGTGCAATTAAGACTAGAGAATGGAGTGCAGAGGTGATCGCCCTGGCCTTGGAGAATAAATGGAATGATATTATCGAGACCATTATCAGACGTGTTCCATTTATAGCTGGACCAGCATGTGAATAATGTAAAGAATGGACACCAGTATAAATAGCATAGGTATTAGTATAATATACTTTATGTATGTATTTATTGTATCATGTAGATGGTACACCACACCAGTAATTGTCTCTCCTTCCCCTTTTTAATCCATCCAAAGGTTGTCTTTAAAAGATCGCTCTTAGCGATAAGACTGCCCATGGTGTCACCATTTGTAAAATTTCTATGTTTATGTCTGTAATTTATGGTGTACATAATAAAAAGTATTCTATTCCATTCCCTTCTGCCTTCTGCGTCTTATTATTTTCTTTTGCCTTCTGTCTTATCAGAATTTTAATTACCTTTCCACCGACATGAAAAAAATGCCAAGCAGGTAACACATGAAGTGTGTGTATTTTGCTAATCTCGTCAAGTTTGTAAAGGAAATCGTACTGTAACGATGTTAGTAAATATATCAGTTTTTCCTTTTCATTGTTTCAGCTTCACTTTATTCATTAAACTCAATGTTCTTCTTGTAACATCTCTCAAGAATGTATCAACGTAGAAGTAAAAAAACGAAGATATGTGACATTTATCAACCCGCTCTGGGCCCGCGTGGTAGATTACAGTCTACTTACTCCCTCTCACTGAGTGGAGGCCTGTGTCCCAGCAGTGGGAACACTCCTTGTTTATGCTATTAAGTATGTACAGTTCCAATCTTTTATGTAGGTAATCGACCCGTATTTTTTTTTAAATCACATCTTTTGAGTCTTACAAATAACACGCGATTGTTTAGTTTGTACTAAATCCTAATAAAACGTTTTTATTGGACTTTAAGCATCAAACTTTGATTCAGAATTATTTTTCAGATGTATTGGTCCCGTAGTAAAAGTTCTTGTTGTTGTTGTTGTTGGGGTCAACAATGACCCATTTTAAGGATTAAAACGATCAAAATTTAACGGAGTATTAAGGGCTGATTTTCCAAAGCCAGATAACTTTATACGAGGAATAATTTTGAATTTTTGATAGTTCTTTCATACAAAAACTGCCATTCGTCAATTTTTTTCCACGAATAAAAAATATCTGTCGATTGAAAAATCAACCCTAAAACTAGTTAGGTACAAAGAATACATGTTTAACAAAGACTATAACGGATTTTTAATTCCGCTTCCGGCCACGTATTATTCCTTGTATGAGGTTTATGTAACTAGTTCCATTGAATGAACCACTTAGCTATATTTTATGAATGGATGGACAATGTTCTCTATTCATAAGATGAAGAGGAGGCAAATTACAACAATATTAATGTTTATCTTCTTTGTATACCGGGACGAATGTACAATAAAATTAAAGACAAGATATTGCTTCTCGTTCCGTATAAATAATTAATTTAACCAACTTCTAAAATAATTATTTTTGCTGAGAGATTTGCCGTAATAGCTACTTTAAATATAATTAAATACCTATATATAGGTACTTTCAATAAAAAAAAAATAGGCAGTTTAAAGTTTATATTTTCAAACTATTGACCAATTAGAACTGTGCACCTAGCTTCTGACGTTTCATGCCCAAGTCGGTTTATGTGAAATAAAATATTTTGATTTGATTTGAAACATAATCACTTTCATATTTTTCAAAGATTCCGATGGCGTGCGTTGTCTGAAGGAGCGTAATTTATAAAACATGAAAAGCTTAGCTTTTTTTCTGTATAAATATTATGAAACAATGGAATTCAAACACACAAAATGTGTATTGACTATAATATAATATCGACATTGTCCGTTTGCGAATGACAATGATTAAAGCATGTGGTAGTATGACCAAGTGTCAGTTGTACCTGTGTTGTCTCTGAAACACTTTGAAAAAAGAGTAAATGCATGTGCATGAGTCTTGTATAGAACTTAATATTAAAACCTATGCGTTCCATTAATTATTTTTATAAATTAAATGATAATTAAATTATTTAATTACTCGTACACAAACCGTTTAAACATCCCACGGTACCCCAAGCGGTGTGAGCTCACAATAAAACAATTTAGCTCGTATCATAAACTATAGCGATTGATCGAGTCATCGACGCGGTACAGATTTCAGCGCAAACATAACAAGCGGTGAAGCCAATCGGTGCTCTTGAGCAAAACAAGGCAGACGGCTAAACAACCAGTACCTCGAAGATTACCATACCGTCAACATTGTGCTACGGTTCCAATAACAAAATAATTTCAAAAAAGAACACTCGTATTTTAATAAAAAAAACTTACAGTTTTTTTTTTATTTTTAAATTAGAAATACAAAAATGTTGTGTGAAAAAAGTTGATCACGGGATGTGAAATAGAAGACAGGAAATGTATCGCAGAATAATTTTCGTATTCGCGATCTCAGTCGTCATCACGCTACAGGTGAGTTTTTGTTTAGTTAAATTAAAGTTTTCTCGCATTAACGGTTGGGAAATTATAGAAAATATTTCAAGATAAAAAAAATAAATATAATAATTTAATAAGAAATTTATTTTTCTTACAATTATAATTACAAATTTGCAATGGTCATTCAAATTTTTTGTAAACTTTTTTTTTCGGTTGCCGGTTAGGTTTTTTTATATAAAATGACCAGCTGATTTATTTTTTAGCAACGCAAATGGTCCATTGTATTTTTACCATTCTTAAAGAAACGACTTAACTCTGTATAAAAGAAGGTAAATAAAGTTTTAATTGCCCACGGAACGATTCATTTTCCATTGTTTGCCACATTGTTTATCTTCCATTTTGAAAAACAAAAGATTAGGAGTTCAGAAGTAGGTAGAATGTGTGTAACGAGAGGAAACTCTATCATAGATTTCTGTACCAAGTAACGTAGGTGTGCCTAAAAAACGTCCCTTAGCCAAAACAAAACATGCCAATTTATCATAAAATCCATTATAAATAATAATCCCCAGTAAAAAGACCCTCTTTTAGTTTAATTTATCACGGTTGTAATCCCCGAAGGGTTAGCCAGAGGTGTACCGAATAGTACACCAACATTTCTCCAGTTATGTTTAAATCCCATGTAAGAGGGAGCGAGCCTTTTGCCATCAACCGGGCACGTATTCAGACCCCGGGCTGGTACTGAGAAATTCCTGAAAGAAAAATCAAATAACACTTTGTCCGACCTGGGAACAGAACCCAGGACGATCATCAGACCAACGAGGCAGTACTCTCTTCTCTTTTAATTTAATATATAAAAAAAATATTAATTTAAGTTAACTTTTAATCGTTTTATTTCGTGCTCAAGTTTACAATAAAATTTTCTTTGCGTATTGTAATTACACTACCTACTAAATAAGCATTAAAAATATAACTTATATCATATTATGATCTCACACCATATATAAACAGAGACAACTTTACGACCTTACTAACTTTAATGTCAAACAATTTCCTTCACATGAAACAATGGAAATTATGAAAGAAAATGTAAATAAAATATTCCGTAACTTTATACTAAGATCATTTAAAACTTAACCTTGCCTCATTAGCATTGCTTGCTACTGTAGGGATTAAAAGCCATAGCGTCAATAAAGAGCCCAAACGAAAAAAAAAAGGAAGTAAAAAAAGGTTACATAACCAAGATGGCCGTTATTTTTTTAATGAATAACTATTCTTGGTAGAGGAAAATTAAATTTTGCAGAATGTAAATCAGAATCATAATTGTGAGACGCTCGTGGGTTAAAAACAGCGTTAATTAATCTGACTATGAGGTTAAGTTACCCTTTCTTCGGTCACTCCACAGATAGGTGACCATTAATGCCTATTTATGGGCCTTTCTTCTCTATCTCGGAAGGTAATAACGGATACTTATTATTAGTTTTTTTATTAGATCCGCCATTTACCTAACGAGAAAATAGGTTAAGATAGAACAAAATCCAATCAAAGTTGGCATTACCTACCTGTCATAAATACCGGACTAATCGATCAATAAAGATTGAGTTAATGAACAATTACTTGATAATAGAACCAATAACTGAGAAATAATGAAGTGAAATGATTAATTTTCTTTGTTAATGTCACTCGGTTCTGTACTTGACGAAATTATTAAAGGACAATGCTCATGGATGTAAAGAATCTCGTACCATGCTGCATCAAAGTTAAACTTTGGTTTTTATGGACTACACTTTTCATATTAGCTCCTACAAAAGTTCTTTTTGCTAACAAAACCCGAATATCGGAGATTTTCAAAAAAATCTAAATAACCTAAACACTCCTACCTACTTTATTTTGTTTGACATGTCATGTACGAACGGTCATTATTGCTCTAAAAAAATGATAATCGTTTAAGTAAAAATTATATTCTATTCTAATCTAGTTATTTTTAATTAATGTAGGATCGGAAAAGTATAATTTTTTTACGTGTTTTTATGAAAGAAGTGATTATGACACTTTTAAAATTCAAGGTTATATTAATCATATCATTTGAAACGGAACGTCATGTAAAGGGAATAATACAATATCAACACTTTTTTACTTTAAATTAAATTCCCGGTTCAAAAATCAAATCCCCGACGCGTAATGTCGTAAATAATTATGAAAATGATTACTAGAATATTTTGATCTTGATGCATAAGACTTTTTGGTACGGCTTTAGGTCATTCGCCTTTTTAAGGGTTCGAACAAAAATAAAAATCGTAATCTATACAGGATTTGACAGATGCGAGTCGATGTCCCTGCCGGACATCGACGCGCAATCTGTAACCATTGATTCAGTACATTATTCTGAACCACCCTTGCGTTGAAATTTCTCATCAGTTTAAAAACAAAATACATAAAATTTCCATACATTTTGACTGCCTAGGTATTGCATTTTTTTATGAAACAGCCGGGTTCTTTTTTGGATAACCGACGAAAAATTTCAACGCAGGTTTTAAAATCATGTACTGAATTCATGATTGCGCGTAGATATCCCTGCTACGATATATATAGGCGATATATATATAATTATGCTGAATTCAAGGTTACATTTTGCCCGTGGATATCTCGGCCACCCTGTCTATTTTTTTTTATTTCTTTATTTTCGGAAGGCTTACAGACTAATAACATTATAATAACAACAATATATAACTAAATTGCTAATTACAAGCCTCGACAGATAAATACAAACATTATTTAAATTACTCCTTCATAGTGTAAGTTACAGCTTATCTATTCTATTTAGTTATTCCCTCAAAATTGGTCCCTGAAAGTCTAATCTCACTCTCTTGTTTTTGTTATATTTGTTTGCCTTCCTTAAGAAAAGTCAGAGCTTTAAAATTTGTAACTGTATTAAGTATTGAACTTGATTTGATTTCTGAAACCAATATTGCAACTTAACAACAACCTGTTAACAATGTCATTTGACGATCAGGCAGTTGTTCTACTATTCCTATAAAGAGCTTATTACACCATCCTAAGGGCTTATTACACCATCCTAAATATCGGACCCGATATTTAGGATCCGATTTAGGACAAGAAATTCAGTCGCCGGTGCTCCTGATTACACGTTCACTGATTTAGGACACTGAATCAGTCGGTAAGGACGACCGACGAGTGACGGACGTGTCGAGTTAAAAAGAAGTATGTCGAAATGGCCCCAATATTAACGAAAAAACAAAAAATTGGTATTATCGTAGCCCAAGCGGTTGGCTCCACACAAATTAAAAAGAGAATAAGAACGTGATATTTTTATTTATATAGTTTGGATCATTTTTGTTCCAAAGATAAGGCATGTCCTTAAATAATTCCAATATATTTGGAATCACCTCCTTTTCTGTAGACATTTTGTTTTGCGTACATAATACCTATGCATACAATCAACGAAAAACATGCGCACGCGACGGCAGGCGAGCGGTGACTGAGCATCCTAAATGTGACTACACCCTTCCGATTTAGAATCCAATATAGATTTAGGACGTCGGAAACCATTCTTGTCCTAAATCGGAAGGATCCTATTTAGGATCCGATTATACCGATACCGATATCCGATTCCTAAATGCGATTTCACTATCCTGAATTTAGGAACGACTAAATATCGGGTCCGATATTTAGATAACTAGCACTCAGGTATTAGTATTCCAGCTGATATCCCCAACATCAAAACTCTTGTTGTCCTAATTACTTGGCCCGTCTTATACATTTATGACGTTTGAACGCAGCATGAATACATTGCTAAAATGTTTTAGGTAATTGCTCTCCAATACATTATACAAAATAGATCATACAATATTGCCGTAAGT
Organism: Apamea epomidion; assembly: GCA_947507525.1. Lineage (NCBI taxonomy): Eukaryota > Metazoa > Arthropoda > Insecta > Lepidoptera > Noctuidae > Apamea > Apamea epomidion. The sequence goes on from OX382233.1 coordinate 7,776,659, forward strand.
ACATAGTTTAAACTAATACCATCCCGTGATTAATAATAAAAGTAATTTATTTTGATGTGTACCAATCTGTACCAGCTATGTGACTAACAAAAATATTTGTCGAGTTGATATAAAACAAATCGTTTGTCAAAGGCAAAGAGATGACTTCATACTCAGGATTTTTGTTTAAATAATAAACCTCTTCTTCCGGACTTTACATAAAAAATTGTTATGTATTAATTATTATCATTCTTCCCAACAATCGTTGTAATAAAGTATTATATATCTCATTTCGTTTCTTCCTTCTGATTGTTTTATATAACAATGGAGTTTCAACGTTCGATATATATTATTATATAAGATTTAAAACAACGTTAACAAGAAATTAAAGAAAGATAGTTATAAAAGCGTTTGGTACATTTCACACCAAACCAGCAGCGAAACATTTTACACTACTTTTATAACTCACGGCAAGAAAAGTAACTCATTTGATGAAATAAATTAAATGCCATAATGGTAAATTATCATGAATTCCAAATTAAAACCTCCATTAATTGTTGATCAAAGAATAAGGTTTTGAATAACAATAAACCTTGCATAACAAGTAAATAAAACACTCAATAGTAGAACTAACAATCAACCTCTTTATTTTTCAGACGACAGATTTTCAAGATAACCTAATAAATGGATACCGGTCACTGATTGCGGACATTCAGGTGCGGACACAGAAATCCCGGGAGGACATGGACACACTGGTGTCCCAAATAAAGCTGCTCATGAAGAACGAGGCGGACAAAGCCATTAACTACATGACCGTGTACCTGGAACAAATATCTTTGTACTTCCAGGTAAGGGGATTTGTTTTTAAATTGGCCTTTTTGAACAGAACCTGGGCTACACATTTCTCATATTTTATTCATTTCTTAAATGAGACGTTTCCTAAGATTTTGTTAGTTGGGATGCTGTATTATTTCGGAAGGAAATTGTCAGATTAAAATTTTGTAATGATTTTTTTTCTTCTTTACACCAACTCGTACTGAGCTCTAGTGGTTGATATTCGCCCACGACCACACACGGAGAGGAGTCCTGTGTCGCAACAGTGGATATATTACAGGCCAAATATGATATCATTCCACCAATCATTCAAAGAATCACCATTAATGCAAACCACGATTAATCAAATGCACAAAATCACTATAAACCATTCCCATACAAAATTCAAACCCTAAAATCCAAGCTTACACATCCTAACGACTTTCAACAAATTACTGCAAGCGTTCATCCGAATAAAGCTGGCCATTTTACTCTTCCCTAGGTGATAATACACGATCGTAAGCCTCGGAACGGGACATATTGCAAAGAGAGCATAGTTAAGCTGCTTGGTGAGAACTTGCAACTGGCCGACGAAAATGTCACATTGTGCCTCGCTCTTGGGTACCAAAGGGTACAGAGATTACCAGGTATGTTCTTCATATTATATTTATATACTTTAACACACAACGGCCATTAGCCAATTACATTACTAAAAGACAAAAGTGTTACCCAAAATATATATCACAACACATGATCGTTTTCCATTCATACGCGAATTATAAATAAAACTCCATCTTAAATTACAAGGCTTATAAAAACAAAGTTTCAGCTTGCATTCCATCATCAGCTTATGCTTGGATAATCATATATGATAAGAGAAACATTTTGGGGGCTGGAGAATAATAATGGACCCAAGATAGCTCCCTGGGAAACACCGAGGGTTGCACTAGTCTAATGAGAACCAAAAATTATGTTTTCTAAAAGGATATAGTCCAACAGGATTAAAGGCATCCTAAGAAACTTTTAACTATACTTGTCTTTACTTAGTTACTAATAAAATCAGAACACAATGGAGTTTTCCACTTCCACGGCAATATGGGTGATATCCACGTTCAGTTTTGCCTTCCGGTCGGTACGATGTTATTGTGTACATAGTCTGTGTTGTAGTTTCGGCTTAATGAATGCGCGGTCGAGCTCAGTTAAATCAGCCTTCCTGTTTGTTGGAGAATCGATTATGCTGGCACTGGGCAATATCCTTTCTCTTTGATCACGTCAAGACACTGAATTTCTTGGTTGTAGGTGACGTTTATTGGATAGCGTTTTGACTTTGGCATTAATGGAGGATTTGAGTCAAATTAATACTTAGTGGAATAAGGGATGAATTGATCGCAATTTTTAAGTTGTTATTATTGTATTTATTTCTTATATTATATCGACACATTTAGGGGACTACAGGTCATAAAATTGCAAAGTACAAACAAGTTTAGACAGATATTACGTAGGAGATAAAAAAAAATTAATGAAAAATTGTCTTGCACTTGTATTTAAGAAAAGTAGGATTTCGGATATCCTCTCTAAATATTCGTATTTAGCAGTAAATATCGGACTATTTACTGCCAAGGATAGTACCAAAATAACATAAGTAAATAGGTTGTTAGTAAACTAGGTGTGTTTACTTTAAATCTGAATTGTTTACGGTTTGGCCGTCGGCTTTGTCAACCCACATACGTCCGTATTATTTTGGGACAACGTTCCTTGTTTATCAACGTCAACATTTCCGCTAGTGACAATACAGGTAGTGGCCTAAACAAACGTAGCGTTGAGTAATAATAACAAAGGTAATGTGTGCTGTAGTAAAATCCAGTATTATGATGGTAAACGTGATTTTAATCATGTTTTTGCGGTTTTGTTTAATCCACTTTGCCGAACTAATGTGATGGAACAAAAATTGTAAAAGAGTATAAGAAGAACGTTATATTTTTGAGTACTGTTTTGAACCATGGACCATTTAATGGATAGTAGATTGTAAAATTTGACAATTGTTTGAGAAACGAAGAGGCTGTTTAATGCTTAGAATAGAAAAAGTAACCTGTATATTACATAAATGCTCGCGCAAATCTTGGAATTAAAAAATATATATTTGTTATAGAAAAATTACAAGTCCACTTCGAAACGCTGGAGAATTTGAAGAAGTATTCCGCCTCAAAGCTGTTCGAATGTCAGAAGCAGCAGCAAGTTGGAGGGAACTGCTCCCATGAGAGTCAAGATCTCGAGAGGACTGTTGTAAGTATCAAGACTGCAAATACGTACCAATTTAGAGTTAAGCTGTCAATGATCAATTTGAGAATTAAGTTCTTGGTGGTAAAACTGGACGCTTGTTAGATCAAATACTTGTAGTTATCAATTTGATTCCGATAAGGCAATGAAGTTTATCAGATTGATGATGTCCGATGCAATCCCGGGACTTATGACGGAGCTCCAATGCCAGAGTTATGCTCAGAATCGGACATAGTAGACAAATAACAAACTCCTACTGATTTGATGTATTCGTGGAGAACTTCAAGGTAATAAAGTAAATGTGAATAGTTTGAAATCGATTAAATCGTAAAAATATTTTAGATCGCTAACTCAACTAACCTCACTAAGTTTTAGTCTGAAAAGCAGCTGTAATCTTTCAGACTGTTAGCGATTTAAAATAATTTTACTATTAAATCGATTTCTAACTATTCACATTTACTTTATTACCTTGAAGTTCCCCATGACTACATCAAGCCACAATTTCCCAACAAATTTTAAGTTTAATAAAAAGTGTTTCGTTCACTATCGTCCAAAATCCGCCGCATTTCCTCCGTGTCACCGACTTCCTGAGTATCAAATAGCACGCAAATAAACAGAAACTAGTAACTAGCAATACATATAACTAGGTAGGTCAACCCCAAGAGGCTAGTTGAGTAGCAACCGGATACGTGATGCCAGGAATTGAGTTTGTATCTACACTTGATTCAGAACAGGAAGCCCGGCTCTGGAATATTGAACTTTGAAAATATGAAGGGAGAGGCATTTTGATAAGGAAGAGTTAGAGATTTGATAAAAGTTTTCACTAAAATGGAGACAATTCTTGTTATTGCCCGTAGGTAATCCTGTTTAAACCGAGACTGCTGACCAAAGTATAGTTAAGAAACATGGTCGTTTTGTTGATATGCAGATAATGAAATATATAGAAACAGATGTCGACAATAATTTTAATATGAAAGAAAATAAATCACAGAGTTTATTAGATGCACATTGCTTGCATTATAAACTGTATCAAATAGAGCATAATGTACAAATAAATGTATACAGTGTAAAGTTTAATTTTAGATATACGATTCTTTTATTGCAAAGTATCCTATTTTTTTATCGTATACGTTTAAATTTTCAGTTCCTGTACGAAACATCGCCATTCCCTGTAGTGATGGCCGAAATAGCCATCCACGGGTTCAAAGAAGTTTCAGATCTTAGCGTGTGCCTTAAGGACATCATCTCCAGAATGATGACGCACTCCGTCAAGGTCATCGGAGACTTCAACAGATGCATCCATAACATAGAGATGCCGAAACTCAAGTATTTACTCAAATTCATGAAGAAATATGCCTGATTAAGCGCATGGTTGAGTTTGACAGGGTTGCCAATTTTTATATGCATTTTGGAAGAATCAATTTTCATGTCAATTTTCCAGTATTGACGTGCGAATCTTATTTTTTTATTTTATGACAGGTCATTTTATATCGATGCAATGATCGGGTTTTAGGTTATTTCAAATTAATAAGTATCATTGTGAAGTTGATATTAATAGAGTGTTGTAGTTATTTTGTTATTATATGACCTGTTACGACGTTGTTTAGCTCAGTTTACTTTGGTATAAAAATTTAGTTAGTAAAACGGCAACCCTAGATATGATTGAAGTATGATTTGTATGGGCTAATCAAAATGTAAATAACGTGTCTTTTATTAACATTCGATATATTAAATTGTAGCGAAATTATTTTTAACTCTCAAAACTTCATAAGATTATCGATTTGAATAAATAAAGCTAAATTGTCTTTTGTTTTATTCATTATGTAGGTTTGTTTTCCTAAACACGTATTCCAAAATATATAAATAATCAGGTTTTTATTCAATGTCTTGTTTAATAAATTATTTATATACCTAATATACCAAGTTATCCACATAAGGGCTGATTTTTCCATCGCCAAATAACTTTTATTCGAGGAATAAAATTGACGTTTGACAGTTTTTGTATGAAATAAATGACAAAATTTCAAAATTATTTCTCCAATAAAGTTATCTGTCCATTGAAAAATCAGGCCTTAATGTGGTAATGACCGCCTTGCAGTTGCCTGATGCATTATTTGCCTACAATCTATCTATCTATACTAATAATAAAGTTGAAGAGTTTGTTCGTTTGTTTGAACGCGTCAATCTCTGGAAGCACCAGTCGGATTTGAAAAATTATTTTTTCTTTTGTAGCCCAATGCTTGAGGAAGGCTATAGACTGCTTAACTTTATGCAAGGAGTCGAGCAACAACAAAAAAATCAGAAAGCGAAGTAAAAGCGTAGAGAGGCCATGCGATTGATTTTCAAATACTGCCTTTTAAAGTGGGTGGAGGGGGTGAAAAAAATAGTGGAAGTACAAAACCCACGCAGACGAAGTACTAGTTTAGTAATAATGGTGTTACACACCAGCGGCGCACTAGTGTTGAGCAGTGGTGGCCTAGTGGTAAAGGTAGCAACTTACGAGTAGTAGGTCGTTGCTTCAAACCCAGACATGTGCTTTACTTTGTGTAAATTATTTCATCACCACTGCTCTAAAAACTGTGACGGAAAACATCGTGAGGAAACCGGCACGTCCTAGAACCAAAAATTCGCAGACATGTGACATCTACCAACCCGCACTGGGCCCGCGTGGTGGACTACGGCTCCCTCTTTTACCGAGAGGAGGCCTTCGTCCCAGCAGTGGGAATATTATAGCTGATTATGTTTGTTTTTGTACATTAGCGGCAGAGTCGCAGTCCGCGGTCCACCATAATAGCGGTAAAGGGGAAACCCCTTTCATACTACTGTAAAGTACAGTCCACACAAAGTTTTTATCTTACGGTTTCTTCTGGGCAAGCAATGCACTAACGATGACTGCATCATAAGTCGTCCAATTTGATAGAAATACGACGATCTAATTTTGGACAGAGTCAGAATAAATCAAACAATATTGCAGGCACGCTTTGCAGTTTAATTGATTTATAAATAAGTCACGCAGTACCAATGTCGGCACTGAAAATTTTTTGCACTCATTCCAATAAATAGAGCGATTTAAATAAAAATGTAGGGTAGTTGAAAATTCATGAAATTCCCGCCATGCGGTGATGTCACTGCTTCCGTATGCATTGCTTTCTATTCCATTCAATGATTCGATTCATTGAATCTCAACACAAAGTCTAGGAAATTGTCTGGAAAGAACTTTGAAAGGAAAATAAAATGGGTGACACTGAAACTGTTTTATTATGAGTAAACTCACTTTATTCCTGTTGGAACGTGAAAAAAAACAAAGTTAAAATAGCCCAAACTCACTTTTAAAGAACTGACGAGATACATTATCAATGTTTCAGTCACATGGCAACATAATAACGTCCTTTTTGACCGACGAAAAAAAGAGGGAAGTTCTCAAGTCAACACGTAAGCTTATTTATTCAACAAAACAATCTAAAAAGATTTAGGGCTGGTTTTTCAATCATCTGACAACTTTATTCGAGGAATAATTTTGAAATTTTGACAGTTATTTCATACAAAAACTGTCAAACGTGAATTTTATTCCCCGAATAAAAGTTATCTGGCGATGGAAAAATCAGCCCTTAATAATCCAATACTTATATTACGCTTAACGAGACTCATTAACACGAACCTAAACACGACGACAACGCCATCTGTTTCGCACAGTAGGAACTACTAAGTCGAGTAACAAAGCTTGCTACGAAGCCACGATAGAACAGTGCTGATCACACACCTACTCGTGAATATGTAGACCTGCTCTTGTAGTCCAGAAAGCCCATTATCTTACTTATAAAACTTAAAAATCTAAGTTCGATCTGAATTCTTGATTTTGATGAGATTTGGGTATCAGTTCATTGGGTTTTTATAAATTTTGAGAATAAGGAGACTGAACATTTTATATAGGTACGTACTTGAAAAATATTTTACAGTACCTACGAAAATTACATTCATTTGGCGTAGAAGTTAACACCAGGGCAACACTGATGTTTCTGTCTTGAAGTGAAGAATAAATATATAAATGTGGAGATTCTTTCTTCCACGGAGACGACAATTTGATTTGAAAAACACCTTTATTTGCTATTTTCCTGTCTTTAGGGAGACTAACTGGTTTCTACTTATTTAGCAAAATGTTTGTGAAGAAATAAATTCTTATCATCCGTATAAAGCTGTCATATCATTATAGAAGTATATAAAGGAATATTGTTTATCTAAACTAAAGAGTAAATATAAGATCATTTTATGTTTTTTGTTACGCTAGCTAGAACGGATTTGGACGAAATTTGTCACATGGGTAGACCATAACCATGACATGCAGAGAAGGACGTAGGCTACGTCTTCTTGGATCGCAGACGAAGTCGCGAGCAACATTTAGTATTATTGAAAGAAATACCATTTTACTGTTGCTTTACACAATATGTCTTACGCTGGGTTCCTATAAACAAAAAAACTAATTGTTTTGCTACCAATGATAGTATACAGACATACATAATGTATGGATCAACAGATTTTTTTTCACCGTAGTAAAAGTGGTTCATAATGATGAGTACAATATGAGACCCCTTTTAAGGATTAAAACAATCAAAAGTTAACGGTGTATAGATTCGTAAGACAGTTTTACCTGAGATAGCAATTTGCATATGGAAGGGTCTACTGTGCAAAGCTATAAGGTCTTTGCTTTATTATAGTAAAGATACAAGAGTCTTAATTTTAACCAATAACGGTCCGTGAATTATACGAATCGGCTATTAGTGACCTGGAAGATCATTATTAGTAATAGTGCCTTACATACGAGCTGGATAGGTTCCGTCCAACCTGGAAGGAGGACGCGCGGGTTAACGATAGATGGAAGAAGTGGGCTTATGCCCAGGAGTGGGATAGCGTAGGCTAGTATATAAAAAAAAACATACAGTAGTCAAAGGATTAAAAGAAGGTTAGTACGAAAGTTGTTCCTGTTTTAACTAGATCTAAACAAAGCTTAAATTAAAAAGTTAATCTATCTCAAGTGAATTTGTGTTGCACCAGCTTTAGAAACCGCCAATCTCTCACGTGAACTTGGATTGTCTCGTCTTAGATGTAGACATCTAAACAGTCTTCATTAGAAGTTACTTTTCTAACGGTTATAGAGGTAGGTACCAGTCTGGGAAAGGAGGTCAGCAAAAGCCCATACAACTTTGCCCAAACATGTACCTCGAGGTACACGTGCACCAAATAGTAGAGAAAAAATAGAGGAATTCGAAAATAATTGTGTTTTTATCCATAAATAATTTAAAACTACATAATATATTATTTAAAGTTTTAATAACCTGTAACACAATTAAATCATGTGGCAACTTTGCATGTACGGGTTGACATTAGAAGTATAATGTGTTCTGTGGACATTATTTCGTGGGTAAATGTCATTCACATGTCATTCCGTTCGTTTTTTGCTTTTCGGGGTACTCGTCTGTTGTTCGTTTGTGCTGTGTATTTTGTTTAATAACTTAGCAATTCTTTCTAGTATTCCGTTTGTCACCTCACGATTTGGTTCTTGACGACGCTATAAAAACATTTGAAATGAAAGAAAAACAACAGCAGCTGCAGCTGACAGCAGACAACTGTCAACTTGACAGGTTTTTTTTTTAATAGGTAATGTAATGGACCAAGGTAGTATAATTGTGCCCGAAATGGCAAGCTTTACCTACGCTAAGCTTTACTTACGTTAAAAGTTATTTTATTCTCGTCCCCGGGTAACCATAACAAAAATTTATAAATGCAATATTATTCAGTGTAATCTAGTGTATTTTATGCCACTAAGTGTACCTCGGTACTTCGTTTGGGCAAATTTTGGTGACATCCTTTATTGTTTTTTTCTTTCATTCAACTTTCTTTGTGTTTTTTTTCCGTAAGAACTTTCTACAAAATATAAGAAAACTTAAAAAATAAGATGGATGAAATCGGACTTTACCGATTTCATCCATCTTTTTTTTAAGTTCTCAAGTTATGACGTGACCAAGCGAAATAGGGATTCATTTTTATATAAAAATTACCCATATCAAAAATGTCAAAAATCGATTCAGTGAACGATTCTGAACAAACTATTTTCATAATGTGCATTAATTCAGTTACACATTGTATAGAAGATCACATTGAAACACGACGTCAATTTGCCGTGTCATAGCCATTTCATGAAACTGCTATAGAAGTGAATTTGATAAACAATTCATTTCTAGGAATATACATATTAATCTATAATGGAATAAGATTACTTGATCTGTGATTTCAACAGTTATTCAGTATTTTATACCAAAAATAACATAAAATAATGGAATTTATTGAATTCAATATGTACGAAGTTTAGTCATAATATTTACTACACTTCGTACCTATGGAATTCAATAAACTCCATTATTTTACTTTTAATTCAACACGTTAATTTAAAAAAAAATGCGTACTGCTAGCAATAAAATGTTAATTAAGACTCTCGTAATTTGAAACTAAGATTAGAATAATGTCAGTTCGAAACTTGTTGCTGAGCGCACTTTTGAGTTAAAATAATTAAAATGTGTTTCCATCACAATGTAGTATATTTTTTAAATGCAATTTGCAGGCTTCAGTCTATCTGTCTAACTTGATGCCCTTGGGAATCAACAGACGTCATTTGAATTAAATAATATGATTGCTCGTGTACGAGCACACACACGCCGAACACGTACGAATCACTTCGTAATTACACATTGGAAATACTAACTGGAAAAACACTGTTCCAATAAAGTATGTCTAATTTAAAATATCAAATCTTCCTTTAAAGTTTCTAAAGTCATTGTTTCTAAGAAAAGGTTAAGTTCACGACCTTGCATACAAGAAAAATCAAGTGATTTTACGTAAAAAAAGAACATTAATCCTAAAGTCACCAACGACAACCAATAGCCAAAAGCTAAGTTACAAACATGTAAAATACTTCATCAATGTTAGTGTAAGTTTTCCAATCAAATGATTGTCATAAAAAATTTCATAATTCAGTCAATTAAGTAAAATTTCCTTGAAACTAATTGCACCAATAAATTATTGACTACAGACACTAAAGATAAGGTTCCTTGACATTTTAAATTGAACGAGCTATTATTTATTATCTATGTATAGACGGTCAATGAACTCTAACTATACCCTTTTTATATAAAGTCTTCCCACTTCAACAACAACTACAAATATTTGCACCTGGTAAGTATACATAGATACTAAAGTTTAAAATAACGAGAATAAAACTTATCATTAAGTAAAGCTCCATATTGTAGCGATAATGTCAAGTGATATCGAAGTGATCAATGAATAATAAGTTAATAACGAAACCATCACCCGTCAGGGCTATTTGACAAGCTTTCACGACCGATATCACGATACACTTGACTTATCAACGATTATAAAGCTGGTAAAACATTGTGTAAAAAACAAATTTCACTGTAAAAGATAAACACTAGAGCTTGTAGGTGTTAAGTTTTAGTCAAAGACATTTATGAGTCAAGTTAATAAATCCATAATAATAAAACTAAGTGGTGCCACTCACCAAAGTAATAAGAACGTCGGCCGAACAAGGCTGGTACTTGAGCAGTCTACTGAATCTTAGCGTTCGTTGGGCCATCGTCAGTGGGCCCACGGGTCTGGACACATGGATGTGCGGCGACGGGGGCGGGCGCGGCGGCGGCGTCGACGACAGCGGCACATTCCGGCGCACCGTCTCCAACGGCACAGTCCGAGCCACCAGAGAGTCACTCCCAACAGAGTTCACACTACCACTGAACATGTTCATCAAATCCCCGATAGAACCACCACCGCTCGAACCACCGCCACAACGCAACTTGTCCAAATCCGTCAAACTAGATCCGCGACGCACGCGGAGGCGCGAACCGCTCACATTCGAGCGGTTCTGATATTGCAGCGCCTGCTCCCGTCGGACATCCGCCTCGCTGATCGCTTGACCTTTCCTGCTCCGGAACATTTTACGAACGTGTGATGACACATCAACGTCTACCACAACACTGAACGTTAACACCTGAGCGAAGAATTTGCATACAAACGAGTGATAGGTGCGATATCAATAGGGCCACGGTCGCCCGCAGGATGCCGCTATCGCGTCCTCGCGAGTTTCCGCCGCCATCGCTTGCGCAATGTTTCGTACCCTGAGCGACACTTTCGAATTTCTTCTGATTTGTATTAAGGGGTGCGTACGCAACAAAGTCTGTTAACGGACTGAGCGGGAACGCGTAGTTTCGTATGTGCGTATGTATGGAGCAACTGAGCTGGACTAATGAGGTGATCGAGTTCAAAGGCGGTAGGGTCTCTGCAGGCGACACCCCCGCTGCGCTAATAGGTCGAAGAAAAACAATCATCGAACCCTAAACAAAAAACCATAAGAAATTATATATTCAATTTGTATCTGTAATAAAAAGTAAAACTGATACGCTCACTGGGGAAGGCTTTCCCACAATTAGCCCGCGGCGAAATTAAACGAAGGAACATTTTTCAACGTATTTTCAAAGGTTTTGGTAGTGTTTTTCTTTTAAGAACAGTTTTATTATTGGAACAGTAAATATCTACATAATTTGGTTTATTTATGCATGGCTTTATGCGAAGTTATACATTTTAATCAGTAACTGGTAAATTGACTTTTTGTAGGTATTTTAATTTGGTGGCGTTATGATCTTGAGGCTGGTTATTCTTCGAAAGTTTTTAGTACAAACTCGGCCTAACAGAGATCCGTTCAACAGGTATCCCAAATATATATGAGACTTTAGTTATTAGTGTGCCGAGAAGCTTCATCTTTTGAGTAAAGATACTGAATTCCTTTAGCTATTCATATTTCAGATTAATGTTGAAACATAATAAGGCAGAATTCTAAGTAGATAATACAGCCTACTCGTTACAAAAGCTTTGAACTTGGTAAAGCGTAATAAAACTATGTAACAATTCTCACAGATAATTTAATATAACTAAGGGTGATGACAAATGACAAATGTTTGACAAAAAACGTAATGGAATTTCCCGTACATAATTCCCCTAATCGTGACAATGTCGTAGACGCGTGATTGTTCCTCTTGGATATTGCGTTTTCGTAATATTTTAACTTACAACGCAAATGTCGTTTCTTTGGTATTTCCTCGTGGTAGTTCGTCGAGTCGTTGAGCTCCATAAGTTCTGAGTTGAGCTACACGATAACTAAATCTTCCCTCAAAAGACCATTTCAGACACTTACATATAATATGGTCCTGACATGATCCTACCAAAATTGACTGGACTTTAAAAGAACCTGTGACCTCTGAGTTTGTTTCGGTGTTTCTTCTCAAAGTTGCCGGATAGCAAACGCCGAGTTTATAAAATATGGTTGACGTGTGAAAGTGTTTCCACAAACTTACTTGCAGAAATGAAATTATTTATCATAACAATAAAGCTTAGAAAAACGGTTAAGATTCTAGTACGTTTTGCCTCTAAGATGAGAACCCTGGCCTCAATTGCCATTTTTCAAAAACATAACTGCTTCAGTCTAACGATGTGCGAAAATTAATTAACAAGACATAATATGAAGGCTAATGAAGTGTTATTTTACGATTGCACTCGTTGAGATGGGTTCAATCAATTACCGAACAAGTTCAGGCCAAGTGGATTGGCGTTAAGTAAATCACTGGGTAGTGAATATGTTAATGAAATTCTAAAGAGATGTTTCTAAAAAGACTATATTTTTATTTTTGTTTGCGGAAATGTACGGTTAATGATTTGTAAGGGAACTTTGAATAGAAAGTGGATTTGTTTCGTTATACTTTTGTGGGAATAATCTCAGAAATACTGAAAGGATTTCGATTAATGTAACTTTAATTTAACATTAGGAAATTTTACTTTTTAAACGCCCTTAGGCCATTTGTCCACCGGCACCGTCAACGATAACGAGATGACGGCACCGCAGTAGCGAAACACACATTTACTATGGACACGTGTCGGCCACACGTCTGTCGCCCGAGCGCTGACATCTCGGCCACGGAATTTTTAAGTAGTTCGACGCGACCGCTAGAACTTGGCCCAAGGCGGTGACGCGCCGATATGCTGGCACACAAGATAAAATTGTTTTGTATTGCAAGCACATCAGCCGCACGTTGCCATCGCACTGACGCAGTGCTGTTGGCCCAGCTTTTGTTTTATCTATCATAACATACTGAACCGCCGAGTTCAGTCGCGGTGCACAAACAGTCACCGGCCGACACAGAGACGTCACGTTCGTTTCGAAAAATCTCTTTTCGCGTTGACGTCCCATTGACGGTGGCGGCTGACAAACGGCCTAAGGAATCGGAAAAAACTCGGCCGAAATTGAAATTCTCCCATCGCTTTGCTACTTTACTCGAGTGCCTACACAAGTTATGTTTTATTCCAAAAAACGGCGAATATACGGTATGTCGCTAGGGGTCTTCATTCAATCAGCAAACAAAAGGGGTATTTGATTTATTTCATTGGGTTTTGATTAAATCAATCCATTGTTCTCCTCAGATTTGAAGCAACAAAGTGGTGTTCAATTCAAACATTCATATGAACTCAATTTACGCAATCAATTAGGTCAAATATTTACAAAGAAGAATCAAATTGTTTGATAAAACATTTTTTTCCTGAGGGATTTCGATCTGAACAATATATTATGTACAATTGTACATAATTCTAAAATAATATTTTAAATAGGTAAAACTGGTATATGTTACATTATATAAGCTAACGTTTAAAATAATAATGTGTACTTGTGAATAAATAAGCAAAAGTATCATAGGGCATAAAGAAAAACTGTTTGTTTGTTAGTAAGAGGTAATCTTTGAAAGTACTGATCTGAATACAAAATTCTTAAAAAAACAGGTTGTTAGGTGTTAGGCCTGTTTTTTTAAGAATTTGATGAAGGTTTGCCAAACCAGGGGGTAGACCCAGTTAGGAAATACCTATTTTGTTGTAGTTTGAGGGACCTAAAGGTTCATATTTTTTTTTCACGAATTTCCAAAATTTTAGCTTTTAACACCTGTAACATTTATTTTATATGTATCTGAAGTTTTTATTTTGTATGTTTGTGGTGTATGATGTATCCTTGTTCTAGCAAAAGTCTAGTAGATGTAAATTAGAACTGAATAATTAGTTCTGAGCTCTCAAAATTTATAAGGAACTAGAAAAAGCTCAGTAAACCCAAATTCAACAAACTAAAAAAAAAAAAAAGGGGTCTTCAAACTAAATATTATTATGTATTAGCTGCGCCCCGCGGTTTCACCCGCATAAGTTTCGATCCCATGAGAATATCGGAATAAAAAGTATCCTATATGTTAATCCTGATTATAAACCATCTGTGTGCCAAATTTCATCCAAATCCGTTCAGCAGTTTTTACATGAAAGAGTAACAAACATCCATCCATCCATCCATACAAACTTTCACTTTTATAATGTTAGTAGAAAGTAGGATTTTCTAAGTGGGTCCACCTACGAACCAATGTTGTTTGACTAACAACCTGTATAAAAATTTAATCTACACTATTGTTGAGTGGCAGGATATATCTTATGGTGTTGTTAACTTCCGCGCGGACGTGTACCTATATACTAATATAATGCAAATGCTTGATAAACATTTAGTTAGTAAAGTAAAGTAAAAGTCATTTATTTCATAATACAAAATGACAATATGGAGGTCCCAAACTAGGCACAGCCTGTATCTTGGGCACCATTACATGTAAAATTCAAAGATTGATTGGTTAGGAAACTTATAGACATAAGAATATTAATGATAAATCCAAAACATGGCCAACCGTCTTGCAATTAATGTTATTATTATTGTGTTGTTATTTATGGAAGGTAATCTAATCACATATGATATGACATAATTATTACCTGATTTACCCTATCAGCCATTAGCACTTAGCAAATTAAGCTTCTTGTATCTAATCTGATTCCTATGACAATCTATTTGATATCATTAGTAACATTTTACTACTTCGCTTAGTTGTTGATAATCAGTACCCTAATTGCGTAACACAATATTACTCTTTTGAAGAATAGTGCTAATCCATTGCTCCATATATTCGAAAAATGTGTCTGCATAACAACGTAAACAAAGCAATGAATATTGTTGAACTGTCAAAATGAAACCCATTGCTGCTGATAGTGTGTTATAGAATTACACTGTCAGTCATTAATTTAACCAAAGTACGTACGCAGAGTACAATTAACGTCTGACAGTTATAGTATAGAAAAACTGTTAAAAATGCTAAATTTATTCTAAGGGTAAGACTTATTCTAGGTATAAGTTTAAATGCCCTAAATGTGACGACTCACTTTGCTCACTCTAAAAAAGTTTGCGTAACGAAAATGATCTCATCTAACCTCCGCTGTTTCTTGGAAAAGATAAAGTGAATCCTGCAATAAGTTTATAATCTTTATGTAAATTGACCTTGGCCAAATGCACAACTACGAAATTCAAGCAGTAAAATTATTTGGATTTCTTTCAGTGACAAAAACTGATCAGTTATTTTCACAAAGACTTTGTAGGTTTTCCGGACACTGCGCTGTGAGGTCAGTAGATAAAATCTACATAAAAGAATACGTACGATATTGTAAAATAGAGAACAGATGCTACAGGTGTCCACTACTATAGGTACACTGGACTAAAATTGCGGTGATTTCACCCTTATGTCCATAGAAATAAAGTTGGTTAGATAAAAACGGTTTTTCGCGAACTTTGCCGACTGCATCTATATTGACTCGATAGCGAGTCGCCGGGTCATTCATGTGTTAGTAACTCTTTCACAAAAGAGACGTGTTTTTAATTTCCAATACTTTACAGCAGCTGTGATTTTTATACCAATAATCTGGCATCATTTACGTGTACATTATCCACCAGATAAGTTAATCATAACTGGATAAGTTGAAAGTATAAGTTAAAAAATGTGGAAAACAAGTCATAACAATTGTTTTACGCATCTGCTCTACCCCTATGAAAATTAGTCGATTCGCACGAATTTACTCGTCCGATAAAAGCGAATCGAACGGCGACTCCCACGAAGTTAATTTATTTGTGAATTTTATGCAATGAAGTTAAGAAAAAACACACGTTGTTTTAGACTAGCTCGAAGTTAATTTATTTGTAGGCGTACAAATAAATTAACTTCGAGCTAGTCACCGATAGAAAAAATAATATTATTTAAAAGTGACAATTCGCACTTTTCGTGCGAGTAAATCCTGCCTGTGAACTTTCCCGTTGCGTTTGCTACTTTTGCAACTGTACTTAGTGAGTATGAGTTATGAAGCCATAAAGTAGGGAGATAAAATCATAATTATGCAAATCTGCACGCCCACTGTAGGGTGAGCTGATTGGAAGTGGGGCAATTAAAGCCACCCAGGGTCCGGCAGTGTTTGCACCGCATAATCTTTGTTCGAAACTTTGGTTATTAGGACAATCTCACATAGAATGCGAGGCGATATGAAGTGGAGCGATGCTGGAGAGTTATGCCAAATTGTTACGCCAAGATTATTTGGTTTTAGACACAAATATAGGTACACGGTGTAAGGGGCCATCGATGCGCAAACTATTATCATAAATTCAGCACATGATTTCCTATCGATGACATTTTCCAACGGTCTTTTTTTTAAATCAGCTGTTTCATACTAAATTGTAATACCTACACGGTCAAAATGTGTGCAGCAGCAGAATCATGTACTGAATTCATGTACAAAAACAGTTTGCACATCGAACGTCTTGAGTACACCTATACGCATATTCCAGTTAGATTCTAAAGGTTTAAAAACTTCACTTTCATTACAAGTTGAGATTTGCCCAGGATCTTCTATTATTTTTAAATTTCATATAGTGAGAGATGCATTACACCTTCTCTCAAAGTCAGTTTGGCTGTGTGGCTTCAATGACTGGATCTGAACCAACGAGCCATTTTTAGGGTTCCGTACCCAAAGAGTAAAATCGGGACCCTATTACTAAGACTCCACTGTCCGTCTCTCTTTCTGTCACCAGGCTGTATCTCATGAACCGTGATAGGTACAGTTGAAAGATGATGTATTTCTGTTGCCGCTATAACAAATACTAAGAACAGAATAAAATTAATATTTAAGTGGGGCGCCCATAAAACAAACGTGATTTTTTTGCCGTTTTTTGCTCGATATTAATAACGGCAAAAGGTAGACGCTTGAAATATTCACAGAATATCTAGTTGTATATTCACTTTAAAAATAAATAATTAAATTAAAATAAATATTTAAGGGGGTTCCCACACAACAGACGTATTTTTTTTGCCGTCTAACTAAAAAAAAGGTTATAATATAGTGTCTAATGTTGTATAGATAGAAACCTGGAAATGGAAATGCAACCTGTTGTATGGAAACATTGGTGCGCGAGTCCGACTCGCACTTGGCCAGTTTTTTTATTAATTTCGTACTTTATTCCGACAGTGATAAAGTTTTAATTTCAAATGATTTCAAACCTGTCTAAAATGACAATTTTGTAATAAGAACTTAACCTCCGTTGGAATAAAGTTCAAATTAGAATTAGAACTATTTTTGTAACAAGCCGGAATGTCTTTTCCATCCCCGTTTCCAATCTTAAAGGAAGACGAAAAGTACTCTAGCTTCCATGTTGTTGCAAGCTTGTTGTTTCCATGTTGGCTTTACTAGCTTCTATCGCTGTATAGCAAAACTGTTAGTGTGCTAAAGTGCTTACTGGTTATTACCAGCGACTGTTAGAAACTACTTGACCGGACAACTTTGCTAAAGCATAGTTTGCTGTTCTAATGCTGGCGTGTTAATAGCTTCGTTTGTGCTGGAATTGTTGGGGATTCAACATTTAACTATAAGTAATTATTGTGTTGGTTATATATTATCTACGTACGTATAGTAGGTATCTCGGGTATATATTTTATGCAAGTGATGGTAGTAACTGAACACAGAAGTCACCTATTTTTAAACCTGAGAAGAAAAATATACTTAGTACAAGTAATGTATCGTAGGTAACGTAATTCGTAGGAAATGGTAAAAATATTTCTCTTCTAATTTCATTTTAAATTCACTAGCAACTATAAGTAAGTATAGGTTGAGGGTGAATTTTTTAAAGTCTTGAAGTAACTTTTAAAACTGTTACGATACGATTATAGAATTTTATTTTCGGAAAATTCTCAATTTTATTTTTCTTGACCATAATGTTAATCAACGTAATAACATCTCAATCAATATGTCCCCAATCTCCCATTTATTGAGTTCCCATTTACCCCGTTCAAGGTCAGTCCCGTTCGAAGGCCACATAACAACATTTAGCCATTTTCTTTCTTCGCCATCTTGATTATGTGCCTACCCGCACAGCGCAGCGGGGCGTAAAGCACAACGCTATTTCTATATGCGTTTGTCTTGTTACAGAATTGTACAGGACTTTGCACTATTTGCGTACTGTGTAATGCATTGGATTAAAGTTCAGTTGCTCCACTATGCAGTGGGATTAAAGTCTTGAATTTAGAATTGGCCTTAGTTTGTTTCGTTTTAATGTTCGTAATGTGTGTCGTTTCATTTTATTATGCGTAGTGCTGTAATTTTAGTGCGCGTATTTCTGAAGATAGAGGAGTGGTTAATAATAATAATAGGGACTTAGGAACATGAATAATGAAGCAAATATGTTCTGTTTAATAGAATCATTAAAAAAAAATGTAAATGGTAGTTACTGAAGTGACGTTTAAATTAGATAAGCACGTACTATATTCTAGCGTTATTCGTTTTATACATATGTACAACGACCAAAACTCCTATTATGTTTACCTAAGTAGTTATTCTTATCATAATTTCAACGTAGATACCAACATTTAGTTTGGAAGTAGAGCAATGAACTGCAACTGCAAGTTACCTAGTTTCACTCTTATATTGTACTCGTAAGCACATACAGGGCTTTGCACTTGGTATATTATATGAATAGCTGTGTTTTGCATTCATACGTCGGGTTAAAGTTTAGAATGCATCGTAAATGCATACGACTACGAGAAGTGCAGTTATCGTAGTGCGATATTGTGTCGGAAACAAACTATTATCTTCATCGTTTATGATATAAAAGGACAATTTATTTGACCATTTGGCACAATCTCATTTCAGTCTAAACTTTGTTTATCGGACAAACTGTACGAGTTATTTAAAATATAATTTACAAAGTATAATATTTACATTCTGATGGTTATTTTAATTAATTATTTCGTAAAAACGTAGAACAATATTTTTGTAACAAATACATAGAAGCTCAATTTCTGTACTTGCCTTCAAAATGTTTCGATATAATGGAGTTCGTTGTAAAACAACAAAGCTTTGAATACTTAATATTGTACGAATATTTTTTTTCAAATCTACAGGAAAATTCCTACGAAGTATTACTTTGCTTAGCAACTGATGGTTACGAAATCACAATGGCAAACCACAATAAATGGCCTCTTCAATCAATAAGTAATAATATTTATTAACAATAACAACCTTTTTTTCTTATTCCAATTCTCTTCTGCCTACAACACTTTTGGTAACCTCAATTGGTGTTGAGAGATAATGAAAGTGTCCATTAAATCGTCAGTAAAGCTATAACACCGAAGGGGGTAATCCATGGGTCACCCCTGCTGAGCCAGACGCTCTTAGTGTAGACTTGTTTGGCACTTTTCCGTACAATAAGAGCTTCGAGGATTTGGTTAGAGATATCTTTAGACGAATTCAAAATGGGTCATTTGGTTGATGTGAGCTATGAAAGTTATTCATTATTTATTTCGAAAATAAATTTTGCGGCATATAAAATGTATTTTTTTTTTAATAACACACAAATGTTATGTCTTGTGACAGACTCAGTTAAAATAAAGTAGATATTGTCGTATTTATGGCCGTGATGTGGACGTGGCTTTCTTGTTTAACATATCGTATTTCTACATCTATAGAATAATACCGGTAATGGTTACACAATATCTTATAAGTAACTTAGTTTTAACACCGCGTGATATCTTAAAGTATCACAAAATTCAATTTTGGTTTTGGTGACAACTTAATAAATAGTAACACTGTTAAAATGATTTAAATTCACGTCGCTCCTATAACACACAATTTGAAAAGAAAGTGACATTGTCCTAAAGTAATAAAGAAAATTAAAATAAACCGCAGACGCATGAAACTGAAACTCTTAGTATACATTGATAAGCATACAAGAAAATACGTTAATTTATCTATCATAGCCGCATATAAATTCGTGAGACTTTGTTGCTGTAAAAAACCTGTTTTATTTCCCTAACATAGCAATTGTACTGCTAAACGTGTATTTGAATGTTCATTAAATTGGGACAATGTACGACAAATTGAACCTTGTTTAGTCCGCACCTATAATTATTTTCAAATTTACATTCAGTGATTATGACTTACCTGGTCCTTTTCAATTGAAAGCTTTGGTTAATTCTCCATGGGTAAAAAAAACCTTATACAAATATTGAAATAAAAATTAAATATTAATCATGTGACGATGGTTGCAGATTTCGTAGTATTCAGTAGTATCAGTTCTGTTCGTTATGGTAGTACATTAGACGCATAGAAAAAATAAAATCGAAAAGGAAAACAAACAAAGAAATATACAACCAAACAAAATGAAACGTAAAAATAAATTAAATAAAACGAAACATAAAATAAAATAAAACGCCACATAAAATGAAATAAATTGAAAAAGAAACAAATTAAAAACAAAATAAATCAGTTTTCCTAAATTCCTATTTCTGCACCCATCGTTATAATTGAAAAGAGTACTCACGTTCAGCTTCATCACGATCTTATTGTACGCACGATGCCACCTCTGCTTCGGCGTCAACTTCGGCTGTTCTGGCTGGAACTCCAATCTATCTTCCTGAGGCCTGTCCTGCTCCTCACGGAACACACTATCCTCTTGTGGATACGGTTCATCCGTCTCTTGGAACGGTTCTTGGTCATCGAACTTCTCCCTTTCTTCCCGAAAGGTATCGACTTGGTATGTATCGTGATCATCACGGTACTCTTCGACATTATCGTCATATAAAGGTTCAGCTTCGTGGAAGCCGTCAGTCACTTCAGGTACCTCGTGGTAAGTCGTGCGCTCTCCTTGGAACGTAACTTTAGTTTTATCCGCGAGTGAATCTGCGAAATGGAGCTTTTCTGTTATTAGGTATGACCATTTTATCGGAGGTTTGTTGGGTATCGGAAGATAATAATTTACTGTGATTTTAATACTGTAATGTGTTCACAAGAATGGTTTGATCTGAAAAATTTAACAATATTTTAAAGTTTAAGTGCTTTTAATCTGACTTATTAAATGTATTTTTGATTTTATGAATGCTTTTAGTTATGAATCACGACAGTCACTTTGGTGTTTTTTATAAGGAAAGAGATGTCACATGTCATAAAATAAAATAAGAACAAAAGCCAGTTACCTTCTTGTGTAGTTGGGACAGCAAGTTTCTCTTCGGGGTGAAAAGAACTTTGCGAGGTTCTACGATCAACAATCGACGGCGTTTGACTGTGATAGCTGTCAACTGAAGGTTTCCTTATTTGAGCCACAGTCCTCGTCGGAGACGCCTGCTTCTGCAAGCTGGGGCTCGGCGGCACTTCCGAGACACGCCTCTCGTCGGGGACTTCTTCAAGGATGGTATCATGACTAAAGTCGTCGTCACGATACCTATCCAAAGAAGTCCTATCGCGGTCTATTGTTTGATCGTATTCAGTCTTATTATACTCGTCCTCGTAGGCACTTTCGTCGAAACTCGGCTGGGTTAACTCTTCGGGTGCGTCTGGTAACGTCCGAGTACGACGCACCGAAGGTCTTTGTATGGACTCCTGTCTCCGTAGAGACGGAGTTCGCGGTAAAGAAACTGGCGCAGACGTGGTCACAGTCACAGTAGACACTGGCACTGACGGCAACACTTCCGGGACGGACGTTGTCGCGGACACGGTACTTGAGAACGGAGTCACGGGAGCAACGGATGAAGCAAAGTGGCTTGTTGGAGCAGTTGTCGCAGGAACTGTGTGTGGAGGCTGGCTCACTGCTGGAGCCGACACCGCTGCGGCGGCTGCACCAAAGAAACTTCCCAACTTCTTTGCACTTCCAGCCATAAATGAACCTAAAGTAGCAGCACCGGCTATTACACTTGTTTGCAACTGTTGAGCAGGTTGTTTTGCATGCTGTTGTTGTTGCAACAGATGCTGCTGCTGTTGCTGTTGTAGAAGATGTTGCTGTTGTTGTTGTTGCTGCTGTTGAAATTGCAACTGCTGTTGTTGCTGTTGAAATTGTAAATCTTGTTGCTGCTGTTGTTGAAATGGCAATTGATGTGCTTTCTGTTGTTCATCATGTTGGAAATACTGCTGATCTTGTAAATATTGCTGGTCTTGTTCAAACTGTTGCGTGAAAAGCTGCTGGGAAACTGGTTGTTTCTCTTCTTCCGGGTACTGTGACTCGAATTGTGAATCATACTTATAGTCCTGCTGTTGCTGGTAGTCTTGTTGTTGCTGATAGTCTTGTTCTTGCTGATAATCCTGTAGGTGCTCTTGTTCTTGCTGATAATCTTGAAGATGTTGTTGTTTATCATCATACTGGCTTTGTTCAGAAAACTGTTGGTCTTGTTGATTGAACTGATACTGTTGCTCTTCGTACTGTGAATCAACATCCGGATAATTTTTCCCATGATACAAATCTTGTTGTTTCGCAACTGACAGTTGTGGTAAATAAGATGAAAGTGTTGATGGCACTGTTTTCGGTAGTAACGAATCGATCTCACTAGTAATAGGGTAAGTGAACTGTGATATTGTCTCTGTTTCGGTCCACGGCGTTTTTTGAGCTGGAAATTGGAAGAAAACGTTGTAAATATTAAATGAAAACTCACCGCACAGACAGTGTATGAATCGGTCTACCATGTTTACGAATAAAAAAGAACTGATGGTCATAACAAATCTATACGCCGCCGTGGTGCGGAAGTTCTTATCTTTTATGTAACTGAATCATTTTTAATGTGAATTATTATAAATTCTTGCTAATGTTGTACTGGCATTGACATAATTTTGATATCGCATACTATTGTTATAAATAGATGATTAAATGAGATGATTTCAGTGTGGATTTACTGACAGACTCAAGTGAAATCAGCTCTAGCAAAATGATTGTTAGACTTTTGACTATTGGTAATGTCGAAAATATTATATACTTAGGTATAGTTTTCGAATAATTCTACTTCTCTTATACCGTCATCTATATTGATCAAAGTAAAGGCGTATATTAAGGCATAATTACCAGCTGCAGGCGGAGTGGCATGTGGCGTTTCATCAAAGAATGGTTGCATCCCATCCGAATCATAACTGTAACAGAGAGAAGAGTAATATAAGGTGCACGATAGAAAAAGAGAATGTTTTTTCCTAATTATACCTACTACAAGAAGAATCAGCAGCAGGGTCTGGAATGGGTGTAGAAATATTATGAATTCATAAGGGGATCTTTTGCAGTTCGTCATCTGCCTAGCTTTTTTCCAAGTATGTTGGGATGGGCTTCCAGTCTAACCGGATGCAGCTGAATACTAGTATTTTACACAGAGCGACTGCCTATATGACCTGGGTTGTGGAAACCCAGTTACTGAGTAATACGATACCCCTTGATAAGACTGGTTGTCAGACTTTCGGGCTTCTGACGACCCCTAACGACTGTCAAAGACCCACGAATCACCACCGAGACCAACGGCTTAATATGCTTTCCGAGGCACGGTATGTAAAGATGGTCACCCATCCACGGACCAACCGCGGCAAGCGTATCTTAACCTGATCGATCGATTCGTGCGGCTGTTATTACTTAGCCTAACCTCATTATTAGTAAAGCGAATTTGTAATGGGTGTATGCAGACTGTAGTAATAAATCATGCTTCAGATTAGTTCAGGAAACTCGTGCTTCTCGATAAGTGAAGTACTGGATAAAATGACTCGTTTATGCACCCTATTATATAGCAACAATGATTCTCAGAATCTGGAAAGGTCTTGCATTCAGGAAAATGTTATTGTTTTAATGTATTTTTATTGTTTCTGGATACATCATTTTATCTAGTAGCAGGTGGTTTCCGCAATGTGGGATTTTGGAGTTAGCGTTTTTTGGAATAAGTTTCTCCTATAGCTGCGAAATCTATTCAAAAGTTAGGCACTTTGTCCCTATCTTATACTTTAGGATTTTTTTTAAAGATGTCCTCTGCTCGGTCATTTATTATTATTACAATCTTACCTCTTATTGTACGGCAAGCCGAACCAATGCTAGGTGAGCTTGTACTGGAAATGTATAGCTTGATATGTAGCCGTGTGTTCCTACCATCATTTTTATCCGAAGAATAAATATGTCCTTTTGACATATTTTCTATACAAGAGCTGTCAAACGTCAAAAATGATTCCTCAGATAAAAGTTATTTGAATAGTGAAAAATCAGTCCTTAGTGAATGATTAATATGTACAGTACATAGTGAATGTACTTACGTCGTATTATTATAATTAGTATCTTGATACGGTTCTGTGGCAGTGTCTTGAAAGTCTTGCTGAAACCCGAAGCTATCGTAACCATAACTCACATCAGGAATAGGTTTTTCAGGTTCTGTAAAATAAAATTTCCCTTTAATAAATCTTTCAGATTTTTTCAGTCTCAGTTTTCAGTATTGCTTGGCTGAAACATACCGCCCAAATTGGGTACTATTTATTGAAGATTCAGTAAAGCCGGTCGAACCGGAGAGAACGTTACCTGTAGAATAACAATACCTGTAGAATACATTTTTCGCCGCCCCGCGCTAATCTTCTGCTGATAGCGGCAAGGTCGTGCCCAGGCCGTAATAAGTCCCGGAGGTCGCAATTGCGTGACAGCGTTTCGTGTAACGTATGGCGTAAGCAACTCCATGCGGCCGCGTCCTAATATGTAGAAAGCAATCGTCGCGCAAATACGCTATCATCGCGTTCTTATGTCATTTTTTGTTTGATAAACCGGAACGCGTGGTCGCGCCGACAGAGGGCGCTTTACAGTTTCCCGAACAAAAAGTGACATATGAAGACGACGATCGCGTATTCCCGTAAAGATCGCTTTCTATTATGACGTCTTTTCGCAACCTTATGAAGTCTAGATGCTCGCTGGGACTCGGTATTCCAAGGCTTACTATACGTGGGCCTAGCACGCACACGCGGAACAAAACGTAACGGAACTTCGAACGATTTTAAAATTTAGAATACTCGTTCCGCACATAATTTTGTTATTATTGTGTTAGACGCAAGAGTTGCATTTTCGACTCAAAATCGTTCGAATTTACGTAATATCGCACGTTCGCGCTAGTCATTTTTCTTCACGCAATAAAATAACATAATCTTCGTAAGCTCAGCTCACCGGGTACGTAAGGCACGTGCGTAAGCGTGGAGGCGGAAGGCGCGCGCCTCGGGCGCGTGAAGCTGCCGTACGACGTCATAGATGACGTCATCGGCGTAGGGGGCTGTGGCAGGCGGCGGCCGCGACTGCCGCGTGTCGAGCCAGACTCGCTACCCGGCGGGACCGGCAGCGCGCGGCCCCGCTTCGGGGTAGACGATGGCGTGGCTGGAAAGGAAGCACGTTGATTCACAGGAAGCTTAGGCAGCATTTAAGGCGTTCAACCAATTTATAGGACCTGCAATATCTATTTTTGTTGGTCCGCAGGCTCTGTCACCTGATTACACCATTCACAGGTCTATCATTTTGTTAAAACCTCTCGTCTTTAGCACTTGAGCTCCAACTCGATGTTATGTCTAATACTTACTATGTACTGTATGTATTTCTGATATTTGTGACGGTAGGGGCTAACTGTGGCATTATTTATAGGCAATAATACATTGACTTGTGAAAAAGCAGAATGGAAGTTTAATTCTCTTTCATTCTCTCTTCTCTATTTAAAAGATCTAAATACTAGCTCCAATTAAACCTTTTTTTTTTCTTTTAAGTATAATAATACGAGATGGACTCTTTTAATAAAAATTGGTCCTTGGCAGCTCTGAACAGAGATAGGTGGAAAGAAAGTAGGTCTTTGCCCAGCAGTGGGACATTAGCGGCTAATAAAATTATAAAAGTATAATAATTTCTAAGCCCTCTACCGAATTGAAGAATTATTTCGAGTACAACTATTATTATTCAAACACCGTATCTCGTTTTGCTGTCGGTGTTTATTCCTGTTTAGCATCGCCATATGTATCAATATTATTTTTTTATCAAGATCTCACGTTTACTATAATTTTGCCGAAGCTTTATAAATGGAGCCTTACAATAAGGAGTACTAAGCTGCTCACCTGGAAGACTAGCGGCAGACCTTCGCGGCCGCGGCCTGTAGGGCGCCATCTCATTGTAGTCGGAATACCTTGACGATGGCACCAACTGAAACATAAGATAAGAATAAAAGTAAATCTTCATTACCTACTAGAAAAATTGGTACCTACAGTAAAACACCACTTGTGTTTGTTCTAAACTTCTTATAGTATCGAAGGAATTAATGTACTTTAATTGTATGACTAGGTGGCCATGTTAATCGTGTCATCTGTTCCGTTTTAGGTCATCAAAAGTGAAGATGTAATCATCATTCTCCTGCATCTTTCTTCCATACTTCTCTATTAGTCGTATCTCGGTAATCACCCCCTTTCTAACCCTTCCCTTTCTTACTTTATCATCATTCACACAGTCCAACCATCGTTTCTATGGTCGTCCCCTACTCCAACAGCCGTCGACATTCATACTCATTACTTTCCTCACGACATTTTCCTCGTTCCTCCTTATCTCATGCTCATACCACACAACTTTTCAGTTGTTCCTTTTATGCCCGCCCTCTTAATTAAATTCAGAAATTCCACAGCTGGTTTCTGTAACCCTTTTTGAAACATTAAAATTATAATAAACTAGAAATACAGTAGAACCGTTAGTAAAATGAACCTACCTAATCGGCAATCATAGGTTACTGAACTACAAATGTTAGCAAACTTACCGGTTTAGGCGGCACTTGCGGCAACTGAACAACTGAAGATCTTCTCTTATTGACAACATTCTCGTAGTCGGTCGGCGTCAGGCCTTGCCCGTCATCGAAGAAGTACTGACCGCCGCCGCCGCTGTCCCACTGGCGAGGGTCGTCACCTACGTACGACGTCTGGTAGTGGTACGACGACGAGTCATAGAACTCCTCGTAACTTGGCTGCTGAGATAAATGCGACTGGTCCCTAAAAATATAAGGGTGGTGTTAAAAATGCATTATTTTAAGCAGGTAGTCATTGGTTTTTTTTACAGAAAGAAAGAAAAAGTATTTATTGCAACTCGTACAGGAAAATCACAAACTAAACTAAATCAAAAATAAATGTCATAGCGCTGGTATTCTGATAGGGCCCGCTGTGATGTCACGGGCAGTTACAGAAATAAATAAATAATAAAATAGAAAATTATGTGTATGTAAAATATTTGCAAATAAAATAAACAATTAATTTTTATTCCGCGCCAGACGTAACCCAATTACTTGTCGATGCCTAGAGTGTCAGCGACACTGTGGTATTGCTACAGATCGGCAGTCAAAAATTAAACTCTACTTCAAACTCGATTCAACCAATCAAATGACTTAAGACTGAGTTGAAAATGAGATACAAAAGTTGAAAAAGTTCTTCAATAAACTTTCCATCACAATATCTAAAACTAATTTGTGAAATGTCAACCCGAAATTTTATTTAACTTTCACCATACATTTTGAATGCAGTGGAGTGCATTATGGTGAATTTTACCAACATTCGCTAGGCATTCCAATTTATACCATCTTATAATGACATCAAAGTCACGTGACACGCATGCTAAAGACCACTGAACAGCAAACAAAAGGGCTGTAAGAGAGGAGATGGCGGAACTATCTCAAGCATTGCCTACAGACTGCGATCTTTGGACTACCTTCAGATAGCGATAAATGTAAGGAAGGAAAGGAAGCCGTTAGTTTGAAGCCAGACATTGAATAAATAACCATGACATGGTAACTCTTTTAGTGTCCGACTGCAATGTAAAATGTTACTGTTAGCCTCACAGCTCGCCACCCGGTAAGGACCAGGACCGGGTCGACGGCGCGTTGTGTTCCACGCACGCCTCAAAGAGATGTCAGCACGAACTGACGGGGTCCGCTAGGGCCGATGCCTGCCAGGGCCGCGGGTTGTTCGAAAGAGATACCGTGGCCCCTGGCACAGGCAACTGAAGGAACACGGGTGGGTTTTAGTCAGTAAAAGTCTGACACGCCTTCCGCATTTGAGGATTTCCCGCCCAGAAAAAAAAAGGCCTTTCGATCTAGGGCTAAAGTAGACCACTTAGTCTTGTCGTGTGTTTTCTCCAGTTCGTCCCGCCATCTTCTTCGGGGTCTGCCGCTACGCCTTCTAGGTCTAGCTATGTCAGGACTCCACGAAGTGGTTACTTTGTCCCACTGCTCATTGGGCAAGCAAAATGTATGAAAGTTGATATGAACGTGCCTCGTGTGCGTGATACTGGTACTGTAGGTCTCGAACCCATACATAGGCATGTTGTCATCGTACAGCGTGTTCTGACGCTCCAGACTTGGCCGACGCTGCTCCTCTGTGAAACGAAAACCAGATTAAAAAGGTATTCAAAATCAACAGAGTTTTAATATATGTCTGTGTAATGCGTGTATAACAAGGGTTAATTTATTAATACCCTTTTGCATTGTGTCAATGGAGGAGATTCCGCAACGAATATTGTGAGCAAAGAATAAGCACGTTAAGCCGTTGGTCCCGACTGGCATTCATGAATCTTTGACAGCCGTTACGGGTAGTCACAAGCTCGAAAGTCTGTATACCCTCTATGATCGACAATCTGTTAGTCAAGTCATCATCTCACAGCCGGAACCTACGGCTTAATGTGCTTTCCGAGGCACGGAGTGGTCTTGGTATATGAAGATGGTCACCCATCCACGGACCAACAGTGGCAAGCGTAGCATAACCTAATCGATCGACCCGTGCGGCTGTTATTACTTAGCCACAAGCCACCATTAATCTGTTAAGCAAGTCTGGATATTTAAATATAATTTTGGTAGCAACCACACAAATCAGCTGCTGTTGGAGTGACTGTCTGAATTGTCACTAAATTATGAGTGAAATTTCCATGGGAAAATCAATTTGCTTACCTCCAGACTGCCAGTCAGCCGCGGTCCTCCATGATATCGCTGACTCCACACTCACTTGTGCGTGCAGCTGTGACCACGTGTCTATTCTGGAATTAGCATAAGAAAATAAAAATTTTAGTTATGATATACATACAATTTCGTCGTTTGGATATGAAACACAATTTTGATTTATACGATCAAAATAATCTGTCGTGATCTTAAATTCCATATTATACAATCTA
Organism: Apamea epomidion; assembly: GCA_947507525.1. NCBI lineage: Eukaryota > Metazoa > Arthropoda > Insecta > Lepidoptera > Noctuidae > Apamea > Apamea epomidion. The sequence goes on from OX382233.1 coordinate 7,806,150, forward strand.
TGCGTAGCATAATCAGCCTACAACGTTCTGTTGCTGGGACACAGGCCTGGGCCCTAATTCACTATGACCACTTAACGATTCCTTACTTCGAAACCACGTCAATTCCTCAGCAAATCCCGCCAATCTCGCGTAAATGTCGCGCGATTTCGTTCATTGTGTCATAGAGAATAAGGCCCCTTGTCTCTGCGAGAGGGGGTGAACGCCATTAAAATGGCACATCGAATTGTATAACAGATTAAGCCTTGTAGACCTCTATATTTGTCACTTATAATCTGTGTGACAGTCCTTTTCTAAAGCCCAATATGTCATACAAACGCAGGGTACGATGAAGGAGCGAAAATATTAAGCAATTTTTAAACATTTATTTATCCCATATCAGCATGTCACTTTTCTTGTTGTTATTTTTATTCAAAATGTAACCTAGGGCGAATTCCACAAAACTTTTATACTTACAGCTGATTTTTCTAACGCCAGATAATTTTATCGGTGGAATAATTTTGAATTTTTGACAATTCTTCCACACAAAAAGTGTCAGACGTCAATATTATTCCACGAATAAAAAATATCTGTCGATTGAAAAATCAGCCCTTAGAATAAGTTTTATCCTGAGAATAAATTTTGAATTTTCAACAGTTTTCCACACAAAAACAGTCAAACGTCAATGTTATTCCACAGATAAAAGATATCTGACTTTGGTAAAATCAGTCCCTAGTCGAATAAATAATTAGGTACAACTAAACATCAACCTTAAGTAATGTGTTTAACATTTTCGTCCCTTGACTATACATAGCGTCAGGTCTGGAAGCCCTTTTAGAACAGTAAAGTTAGTTAACGAAATTATCATAATTATCATTAGCATCAGCTATTAGACTTTAGTCTTATAGTTACCTGTTGGTCCGCGGCTGACTGTTATAATACAGCGGGTCGGTGTCCCCGTGTATGTGGTACTCGTCCCTCTCGTACGAATTCTCACGAGATACCTCCAAGGATCTCTGGAATTACAAAGTAGAGGAATGTTTAGAAAACGTGATATCAATTAATGACTGTAGTTTTATAAAACTATGCGTCTGTAACAATGCTTAAGATGTTACCAACACCACAAATGAAAAATAAGTGAGGACCTCGTGTGTTGAGGATCTTAATTATTCAGAGGCGGGTGAATATGTCAGATTCCCAAGTCTGTCATATTCGTCACTGCCTACCACAGTCGATATGGTCATTATACGGGAGAATTCTATCTCATAAATACCCTGTTGTCACTAAAAATAATTAATAAATAAATAACGAATGAACACCCGCTTGAATAAACAGTAGACAGACTTCAGTTGGCTGCTAGGACTGAGCAGCGAATGACACTAATACGAAATCGACCTAACTGTGTTACCCGAACACTGTTATAGGCTATGACGCTAATGTTTGTCACTTTATACCTAGCATTTATTTTCTATTCAATAAAGGTTTACTAATGGTTTCTGTGATACAATAAATCTAAACTAATATTATAAAGAGAAATGGTTTCATATTTTAACCGACGAAAAAAAACGGAGGAGGTGTTCAAGTCGACGCGTATATATATATATATATTTTTTTTTTTTATGTATGGCCACGCATAACTTTTTACAGAGTAGTCCGATTTTGATAATTCTTTTTTTATTGGAAAGGGTATACCTCAAAGTTGGTTTTCCATATAAATTTGGAAAAAAAACTCTAACCCTAAGGGTGGGAAAATAGGGGTGATTTATTGTTCACTCACTTGAATGCTGAGTTATGTATTATTACTCTACTCAGTGCCACATATGCCTGCCCTTTGGCTAACAATTAGTAGATTATATATATATATTATATATAGCCACAAAAAATTATAAAATAAAAACTTTTTAACAAAAAAATTAAACCGCCGAAAAAACTGAAAAGCAAAAAATAATAAACCTTTTTTATTTAACCTTAATAACTAAGTTCTTAAACTAATATAAGTATACCTAAATAATTTTGAGTCGGTGCCGTTTAAATTTAAGGCAATTTAGTGATCTTTGTTTATTGATTGTTTGGCGCCGACTCAAAATTACTTAGGTATACTTACATTAGTTTATGAACTTAGTTATTAAGGTTAAATAAAAAAAGTTTATTATTTTTTGCTTTTCATTTTTTCGGCGGCTGAATTTTTGTGTTAAAAAGTTTTTTGCATGTTTGTTTGTTATACTTTCACGCCAAAACGACTGCACGGATTTTGACGCAATTTGGCAACTGGATAGACTATGATATGGATTAGGACATATAATACTTTTTATTCGGGTATTCCCACGGGATCGAGACTTATGCGGGTGAAACCGCGGAGCGCAGGTAGTCTTTAGTGTAGGTGACAATTAACCTGGACGCCTGGGCACCTGTCCCACAGCCGGCGATTAACGAGAAGCGAGTAGAGCCAGCCACTAAAAACAAGTTGGCAAGTAACAAGCAATAAGTCGAGAATGGTGACGAACGATTACTCGCTGGTATGCATATGTACCAAGCGTGAGTCCCTCAGCGAGTGTTCTGCCCGCCAAGCGAGCGTCGCTGAACGAGTAGTCTCTTTGATAACCCATGTCACTGCGATAAACGGGTAGTCGCCGGCTGTGTGAACCCTCAGCGGTCAACTAATACTATATTTATATATTTTACTTACAAAAGATTGTTGGTCCCGCATACAATCTTTTGTATGCTTCTTGAGTAAGGAAATCGTTGAAAGCTAATCGCTTCCTCGTCGGCGGTAGGACAGATGCCTATCATTAATAGAAAGTTTACCGGTATCACAGAAAAAAAATTGTGGCACAAAAACTTTGCAAGATTAAACTAACAATAATGATAAACATTTATTTAGTTACCTGTGGTGTATGCATCTGATGCGCATGGTTGCGGAACTGTGACGCGCTGCAGTTGGCATGTTGCCCCACTGGGTAGTTGAGGTCCGACGTGTAGTCCGAATCCTCTGAGTAACCCGCTGAAACAGAAGAGATATTGATGGTTAGAGATGAAAAAAATACATTTGAAGTCAAATGTGTGTTGTACACAAACATCAAGCAAAAGAAGGGCGGAATAGTCACTGTTAACATATCGCCACTGACTAAAACGGGTGTAAAATACCATTAACAGACCCGAGACCCACTTTTTTCCCGTCATCATGATGTTTTTTTTTTCTCACTGAACGACAGCCGGGATATTAAAGGTCGTTTCAACATTTTAGACGTTTTTCTTTTACGAAAACAAGTAAAATTTTTTACAACTTAAAATACTCCCACGATCCCTGTACCGTTGCATGCACGCATAAGCACAATGTTTCGCGTGCGTTAATTTGCGCACTACCGTAAACAGCGAATGAAGTCATTTACCAGCAATTATTTTTGCACAAAGTTACTTAGTTTGATGTACAGAATGCTTATACCCTGTCCATTAGGTTAACCGTTTTTTGACAGCTGTCTTAGAACGAACTATTCTAGATTACGTAAAATTATTTTTAAACTGCGTTTTAAAATAAATATATACACTGCCTTATCTTATTGAATTATCTTATGTATGGCTTCTTACAGACATTATAATACCGTACTTGTATTGTGTGTTGCTGCAATCACTAGTTCCATCGGTCAAAAAACGGTTTGCCTAATGGACAGGGTACAGTGGGGGATCTCTTTACACGCTGTATATTTGGAGTAAACATTAACGTTGAATTGAAATAACAAGCGAGAAACAGAAGTTGGTCTAAACTAACGTTAGCCACACAATGTGTATGGTGCATAAAACACTCAGGCAGGCTCTATAACGCGAGAGATTAGAATAGTCTGGTACCTACCTATTTACCTATGTCATTATCTACATAATATAACGCTGCTTATATAACGATTAAATTAAGTTGCTTTACGTTAAAGGATATAGAGCTGTAATGCAGCTCCATACCGCCGCTGTATAGATAAACAGATCTATAAATTAATCTTCCTGGCAAACTATGGTCGAATGCACTATAGATTGATATGTTATAATCCTCTTCGTGGTTCATAATCATATCATAATCAGCCTTGAGTGTTCCCACTGCTGGGACACAGGCCTCCTCTCTTCGAGAGGGAGGGAGTGGGCTGTAATCCACCACGCGGGCCCAGTGCGGGTTGGTAGATATCACATATCTTCGAATTTTTGGTTCTAGGACATGCCGGTTTCCTCACGATGTTTTCCTTCACCGTTTTAAAAGTAGTGTTGGTGAGTTATTTACACAAAGTATAGCGCCTGCCTGGGTACGAACCCACGACCTACAACTCGTAACTCGCGGGCATTACCACTGGGCCACCACTGCTCTGTCATCGTGGTTGTTAAGTTGTAATTTATAAGTCAACTAATATTTATTTTTAGCCGTTACTTTCCCACTGCTGGGCAAAGGCCTCCCTACTCTCTTTCCATGTCTCTCTGTCCAGAGCTGCCAAGGTATAACATACAAACTCTTCAGAATTACAAGTTTGTATGTTTATACCTTGGCAGCTAGCAGCAACGTAATGACTCATCATCATCATAGATTTATGTTCGCATAACTCGACGTGATGTATGGATCAACTGATTATTATTTCACGATTTCAGGGTTGGCCCGCGTGGTGGCTTATGTCTCACTTCCTCTCACAGAGAGGAGGCCTGTGTCCCAGCAGTGGGAACATTATAGGCCGATTGGTCCCGTAGTTAAAGTTGTTCATAATGATGTGTACAATGACCCCTTTTAAGGATTAAAACGATCCAAATTTAACGGTGTATACTATACTAGCTTCTCCGACTTTCCCCGTGTGAAATCTCTTGTTGCCCCGAATCATCCCGTCACATCGCATCACCTGTCCGAATTACCCCTTCGTTGTCGCTTAGCCCCTCCCCCTCACCCAGCCAGCGGCAGCGCCAGCGTCGCTACCTTTCGCCCGCCTTGCGCGTAATGCGCGCGTGAATTAAACCGACCCGAACGTTATCATACCTATTTTGTTGTGGAGTTTTTTAAAAATTATGATATCTCCTAAGATGTCGATTGAAATTAAGTGATATCAAGAGCAATTTTGTTCACAATTAAATACTTGTGATGAATAACGTATTTATTTGGATCAGGATTAATATCATGTTGCTAAAACACCTTCGTAAATAATGCATTAATTTCGAACGAATTTGATTACCATAAAAAAGGTTATCATCATCATCAGTGAGTCAATCTAAAACATAGTGATCTGTAAGCTACCGAATAAAACCACCGTTGCGCTTGGATGCTAGTGACTCGCTTGTCATAGACACACAACATAATCATGCAGCCACGCACATATATTATCATGGACATTATGCTGTCACGAACTTTTTTTGTTTAATTTTTAAAGAGAAACAATTCATCATACATGTGTTTTGCGTAACTTAAACCATTTTTCCATCAGGGAATCAGGGGTTTCACTTTTCCCGTTTCTGCAACATTTTCCATTGATTCTCCGTTCCTATTGATTGCAACGTGATGTTATATAGCATGTAGCCTTCCTCAATAAATGGACTATCCAACACAAAAATATTTTTTCAATTCGAACCACTACTTTCTGAGATTAGCGCGTTCAACCAAACAAAGTCTTCAGCTTTATAATATTAGTTTAGATATTCTTCATTAAGTTAATAAGTATAAAGTTAGCGAAGTTATGACGATTAAGGGCTACTAGCAAGCTCGGGGGTTTCACAAGTAGCCCCTTTAGAGTTCCACTATCCACCTTCTGGCTTCATCATCAGACCCTCGACACCAAGTGCAATCTATTGGACTCGTCAAAACAAATCATATGAGCCCAAACTCGAAGGGTTTACTAGTAGCCATTGAAGAGTTCCAGTATCCACCTCCTGGCTCTATCATCAGATCAGCCCCAAAATACAATATTAATTATAATTCTGTCTTCCGAACTGCATATACATACAAAGTTTCATTTTGATACGACAATTGTTGCTAATGGTTAGAATTGACTTCGAAGATTTTATTACATTGTTAGTTAGTGAAGCTAATAAAAGAATGTTTAAAAAAATCACATAAACCTACATGGGCACTTATGAAACGTCAGAAGCTAGGTGCACGGTTCCAATTGGTAGTTTTCTATGGAGAAGAGAGGGCAAAAACCCCACGATTATCACTATTTTAATGAAGTCGGTTAAAAATAATTGGCTTTTACAATATTTTCAAATTACAGTGTTAATAGGTATGGGAGGACGGTGTAGGCGTGTCAACAAGTACCAGGTACTTAATAAAGTAGAGGATGGTCTACAACGTTTTCACATTTACAAAACATAAAAGAAAAACATAAGTTTGTCATATAAGGCACATAAAACGCATTATCTTTAAAAGCACTTTAGGTACTTACAATGAGCAATGTACTGCATCTGCCTGCGTGCCTGCTCGGCTCTCTCTGCGTCCAGCGTGCCGTTGAGCAGGTCCAGTTTGCGCTGCAGGTCCGCACCGCCTGTGCCTTCTGCGTCTGGAAGAACGAGAGAGGGAATTTTTATTAAATAAGTCTTTAAACTTTAATATAATGTCTGCAAGAGATCGCCGCCCATAACTCACTAATTTCAAATATGTGAATCCTTTTTGTTGTGTACAATAAAATAGTTAACAAATCCTACTAATATTATAAACGTGAAAGTTTGAATGGATGGATGTTTGTTACTCTTTCACGCAAAAACGACTTAACGGATTTGGAAGAAATTTGGCACACCGATAGTTTATAACCAGGATTAATACATAGGATACTTTTTATCCCAATATTCCCACGGGATCGAAACTTATACGGGTGAAACCGCGGGGCGCAGCTAGTAAATAATAATGCTTGGACAACGATAATAGTTTTGTAACGGACAAGGGGACAAACCTGTAGGCCACATATGGGTTAGTCATACAAAGAAAGCTCCTCTCCTCTAAAAGACATACTTTTTGTCACCATGCAGTTATGAGCATTGAATATTGTGCCACCACAATGCTCTCATGTGTGTCTTCTAAACGGTTTGAAAATTAAGTTACATTTTCTGAACGTCCTAAAACACATTTTCGGAAGCGCTGATTTCCTACAAACTCATTGCAAACAGGATAATAGTCCTCCAGACCGAATTTCGCCCAAGGCAGCCAATCTCAGCGGAGACTAACCTTCTACGCGATATATTTTATAGTGCTCAAATGAATGTACAGGTGCACTCACTCTCATAGTCCAATCCGACACAACTGGAGAGAGGGCAAACAGGATACACCATATTCGAAGGTAAACTGTAACGCCGGGTTTAACCACCAACGCTTAAAACCCTAATCATTGTACAACCCTCAACAAATCCGTCATTACACCTTAGCCAACGCAAAATTACCAAAACATAAACCAGTTTGCCCGTAACACGCCATAATGCTGACAGTTACCGGCTGTTACCGTTACACAGAAGGCTTTAAAATAATTTTATTCTCAATCAAGCTTATCTTGTTCCCTTAAGGTGAATACTCCCCGTCTCTCTAAACTGCTTTGAATTGAAAGTACTAGCCTTTTACATTGGATATACACCAGAACATCAAGCCACTACAATCTGTTAAATTTCTTTATCAAATTTTCAACTTTATCGTTGAAGTATTAAGGTTCAAGGTTGATTGGGAAAATTTGACAGTTTCGGGTAGCTTTACCTGCTGGCGTCTGTACATTCAACTGCATACCGATGCACTATGAAAATCACCTAAGCAGTCCGACACGACATAAAGACACTGTCAATGTGAAAAAAATTGCTTCTCACCCAATCCTAAGCAACTTGAGGCACATCTAGAAGTCACATACTCTCTCACACACACACACATCCTCACAGACACACAGATACAGACACACACGCACGCACACACACGCACTCACAAACATTTCTCTTCTCTTATACCTACTACTTTTCCTAATGCTTTTGTAAATTAGTAAATAAGTAAACATAACATAAGAAGTCTAATAGTGTATTCATGCACTTTATCTAAGCATAAGTTGTGGAATCACTGACTCCCAAGTCACAGGCTATAAACCTAGTTTGGGAGCCAGGAGATAAATTAGTCTCACATCTCTGTACTTACCAAATTATTGTAAAAACTTTTTGTCACCAAGTTATAGATACTTAATAAATTATTATTATATTATTATTATTATGTCAAATTGTTATTCATATGCGGTTGCCGCAGGCCGCATCACATTTTATTAGAAATTCTTGTAGAATATTTAAAATTTTAGGTTGAAATTGAAAGTTATTATAAGCATTTTGATAGTGGATATGAAATGAAAATGAAAAATGGTTTATTATTTTAGCAAGTAAACTGTCAAGACTAGTGATTGGAGTTTTTTTTAAGCAGATAAGTCTGTATTAGGAGACTCCGGTAAGTATCGTTTTATGTATGACTAGCAGCGCCCCACGGTTTTACCCGCATAAGTGTCGATTGCCGTGGGAATATCGGGATAAAAATGACCCTTTATGTTATTGTAATGTATAAGCATATTACTGTATATTACTATACAGTTTCATCCTAATCCGTTCAGTAGTTTTTGTGTGAAAGAGTAAAAAACATGCATCCATCCTCACAAACTTACGCGTTTATAACATTAGTAGGAATAGGAATTAGTAGGATAGGAAATTGGATTATAATTATAAAGTAGGAAGTAGGATTTAATTCTTGATCAATTTACCTATGAAATCTAAAGAAACCCCAAATAATAACTATATATAGAAATGCCAAGCTATATATAGGAATGCTAAGTACCTATATAGAAAAGATAGGCAGACTAGTTGATAAAAATAGCTGGTACCTGCTGGCCGCAAATAGCTCAAGATAGAGACACATAGAATTCTTTAGAGGAGGCCTTCACCTTTACTTGAGGAGGGGTTCATGCAAACAAACTTTTATATTATTATTTATATTTAAACATTTTCTAAAATAAGTGAAATACGTGTAATTAACATCATTATTTTTCTTTCTTTAAACTATGTATGTATCCCACTTTTGCATGGAATAAAAGGTTTTATTATTTTATTATTATATTATATAGAAAAGATGGCAGTATCCCCTTAATATTATACTGTTCGAGCGACCCAATTTCTTAGATTAAATTCATTTCCCGCGACTCAAGTCTCCTTAGATGTCCTTAGCGGCTTATGTTACGTAGTTGCTAATTGATAAATTAATGTCCATTAATGTTCATAGCGTGTTCGTTGACCGAGTCAACGAACACGCTATGAACATTAGGTTGGGAGAGGGGCTTGTAGCTTAATAATAACAGCCGCACGGGTCAGGTTAAGCTACGCTTGCCACGTTTGGTCCGTGGAATGACCATCTTTACATACCAAGACCCCGCCGTTGGTTTCCGCTGTCATTTGTGCATCTTTAACAGTCGTTACGGGTCGTCAGAAGCCCGAAAATCTGACAACCAGTCTTACCAAGGGGTATCGTTATACGCAGTAACTGGGTGGTGCAGGTCAGATAGGCAGTCGCTCCATGTAAAATACTGGTATTCAGCTGCATCCGGTTAGACTGGAAGCCGACCCCAACATATTTGGGAAAAGGCTAAGCAGATGACCGTGTTTGTTGACCTGGATTGGTCCTTGGTTTATCAAGATACTTATATTTTTATAGAAATACAATATCTTACTGTGATTTTTAATCGACGACTACTTGGTTTAAGAAAGCTTTACATTTTCATACAACAAGAACAATAATAAAAGTACAGGAATAACACACAGACAGCTAACAGCTGACAGCAACAGACAGCAGACAGCTGCGTTTTAGAGTTTAGTGGGCAACTCACGTCATCGTCATCATCTTCAGCCTATAGCAGTCCACTGCTGGACATAAGCCTCTTACAGTGTCGATGAGTACCTAGATGATAAGCGACCACCGTAATATTATCGTTCTGGAAATTAATTTATTGATTCGAATTAATTTTAAATGGTATGGTTGACTATTATTATTTTGAAATGTTTACACTTAATATTGTTTATTGTTTATGTAATTTTGGTTTTATTATTGTATTACTCGTATAGATTATTAAATGGCATCTTGTCTCTAGTAAAATTTCTACATAATGTATATTGTTTTAAAATAAATGACTTATTTCCAATTGCACGCCGTTGAACTAGATTTTCGGCAACTCTCATCCAGCTGCTACCAGCCATCCTGCGAAGATCGTCGCTCCACCTAGTCTGAGGGCGTCCCACCTTACGTTTACCGATTCACGGTCTCCACTCAAGAACACGTCTACCCCAACGGCCATCGGTACAACGGCTAATATGGCCGGCCCATTGCCACTTCAGCTGGCTTAATAGTGGCTTAGTGAGCTATGTTGACAACTTTGGTTCAGCTCGCGTAACATGACTAATTCTATCTCTTTCTACCAAGAAATGACAACGTTCTTTCTATCCAACTCGACATCTCTTCTCCCGTGCAGGGGGCGACCCATACACTTGCGTCTCTATGAAGACAAAGATATTTATTCTTAAAATCAATATAGATTCTTGTCCAAGTCCAATGTGATGTAGACTATTTGACACTTGTTGAGAAGAAATGTGTCTACCCCTAAATGTCAAAAGTAGAGAAAAAATCGCCGTCATGTTTGAATTTGTAAGCTTTTGTTGACTGAAGAATAGAAATATAGAGGTATGAGGAACAGGGTGTAAAGTTCACTCATACTCTATAGAAAAGAGAGGATCCTCCGACCAGACGGGTGTTGTGTCTGGCGGGCAACTGCCCAACGATTGATGTTGGGAAATTGTATCTATGCTAATTGCGCGGTAAACTCTGCTTGCGGGATGCAGGATTTGCGTGACGTCAGTATGACGCGTTGTTCGCACGTGGCGTTGTAGATACCGCTACAGAAATATTTCTTCTCTTCATCGCCATGCTGAAGACGGAAGAAATCTTTCGTCAATCTGTCATTTATGTATTCTATCGTCGACAAAACCCGTTTCTATGGTGAGCATGCTAGGCGTGGTGTCGCCTTCTCCATGCCGTGGCAATATCTTGTATTCTGTATAAATTATGTAAAATGTGTCAATGTGCTGCTGTCATGGTCATCAGTTAATACACTATATCCTCCTTCTCCACCCACGATACTCATAGGTTCCTACACATACTTTTATATGAATCGTATAAACAGCTGTCAGCAGCTAATATTATTATCACACACAAACATTACCCCACCAACCCCATTCGCGATTACATATACACATAGGTACAAACCTATTTGCAACTCAATCTAGTGTTGAACCCCTACTTAAGGCATGATGAATATATCCGTCAATAAGTGCCCAGCAATCAAGTTTTCGATATAAATCTTTCTTTGAACGTGACCCTAATAGGTCATTGCACTCTTAACACGTCTAGCAAACTTGGCATCCTCGGCCGCCAGTTCAAAACATAATTTACATGAAATTTCCTGAATCCTAGAACAAACAACGTCGACGAAAGATGGAAAAGATTACCGGGATATTACATCAAATTTCGTCTGAAACCGCAACCGAACAGGCTGAATTTCCAGCCGTATTTCCTAGAACGGTGGAAAATAACTAACTTCGAGATATATACGGAAATTCTTCATTTTATTACTTGTATGGAGGCTTTACTCAAAGTCTATTCGCATAAATATAAACTTTAAACCATAATCCCATCAAAAGTTAGAGCAATCAGGAGAGTTTGCACTCGTAAAATTAAAAATATTTTTTCCGTGCGTATTTTTATCGTAACAAGGTCGAAATTTGCATAACAGGCATGAGCAAGCAATCACTTGGTACGTTTGACGAGTGCAGTAACCCCGCGAATTAGTTAAATGATTTATGGTATGGCAGCTTAATAGTGGACCTCAACATGTAATCGGTACAATCAATGGCAACGAAGAAAGGTTCATGACGCATTTTTATTAGAGTTTATAATTGGTTGTACGAACATTAAACCCTAGGTTTGATTTCTTGAAGAATTACCATTATTTAAAGGGGGTTATACAAACAACATTAAAATCTCAAACTAAAGGATCGAGTGGAATGGAATGAAGGAAAATATCGTGAGGAAACCGGCATGCCCTAGAATCAAAAATTCGAAGACGTGACAACCACCCACCCGCAATGGGCCCACGTGGTGGATTACGGCCCACTCCCTCTCACAGAGAGGCGGCCTATGTCTCCGCAGTGGGAACATTATGGCTGAGTATGTTGATGTGTGAGTATACAATAAACGAGCTACGGCGTTTTTGTATAATTATGACGTTGGTAGACGTCGCCTAACCAAAAGTGATCTTTGCGTCCCTATGTCACTTTTGTTCGAAAAACTTGAATGCGGTTCTCTCTGGACCACACGTTCCGATTCACGGAACAAAAAGTGACATAAATATGAACGTGACGATGGCTTTTGGTTAGGCGACGTCCACCAACGTCATAATTATACAAAAACATCCTTGCTCGTTGATTGTATTACGCTCTTTAGCATAATTAGCTTAGAATGTTTTCAGTTTCTAAATAAACGTTGCTTCAACGCAACGTATGCACTCGACGAAGGCATACGCTCTAAGTGCGATGAGTGCCTTCATAAAGTGCATATTTTTATTTTCACTCATCTAACTTTAGTGCGTCTTACGTAATCGGGTTATAAAACTGTCATCCCTTCAACTGATAGCGAACATTATAGGGCACACATTGAATAGGATGGGATAGAACACATTTAAGGCACCCATCACCGCATAACACGCACTTTGCACGTGATGTTACGTGTTCTCCCTTAATGTTTTCATGAAATGTAATCTGTTTAATGCAGAACATGATTACATTTAAACATATGTTCCAACGACAACTATTTTTGACTTACCATGTTGTGCAATGTGCGTGTTCTGGGTACCTATACCAAATGTAACATAAAAAAGCGTGTTAATTAACGCAAGACCTCATACACCTCAATTAGAGTTTTGAGTTAAACGCATAATACAATGACCAAAACTATATTTTTTAAAGCTACCTATTATTATTTCATTTATTTCATCTAAGTACTTACAAATTAAATTTTTAAATATATTTTATAAACAAAAAGATTTAAAAAAACATTTATAAGTATAAAAAATAGTAGCCCATCGGGAACAGGGTCCAAGCTACGGAGGAACCTCCTGACAATGCGAGCCGTGTCCAGAAGACCAGAAGTACCTCTCTCTGAATTAAGCCCTTGATCCAACTGCCCAACAAGAGCCTCCTGAGGTCCTGGTCGAGGCTCTTGGCTATTAAGCCACTGGCTATCATGACTATCGGCACAATGATCGCTAAGTCCACATCCCACATGTTGACAACCTCGTGAGCTAAGTCAAGATATTGGATTTGTTTATTAAAGCTACCTATTATTATTACGAAAATCGTGTTGACCCTAGCATTACATTATGCATTTAAAATTGAGCTATAAGACTCAATTTTAAATAAGATTTAATTGTCTTTGGCTCAATTGGCAGTCAGTATAGAAAAATACATATTTTTTTAAAGAAATCCTTATATTAAAAGTTACTGAAATCGATTTAGTGGTCAATTATGAACAAACTACTTTCAAGACTTGCGTTTGTTCTGTTCAGCCAATTTTTTATTGTACCTACACGACTTTTACTTGGGTAGCGTAACGTAGGTACATTTTTCAAGACAAAGTATAAACAATTAATAACTTCAGGAACGAAGTAACTGAGATGGCTAGTTATAAGCATAAAATTGTAATTAAGCACAATCATTTCTCAAACTCAATTGCACGCCAGCTTTATGTCTAAGTAGAAACGTCAGAATATTTTAATTTCCTCCGCGTTCTACGGTTATAAATAATTAATAAAATAAATGTTCTTTTCTTTTAAAATAACCTAACGTTTTTAAGTAGAATAAACTTATTTCTTTTTAATTAGCGACCAAAAATGTTCTTGAATAAGTACGGAAATGTAATTAGTCCAATATAGAAATGCTGCATTCTAAATTATTTAGAGAAACAAGGGTCAAACTTTGAACTCTGACATTTGACCTTTAACAATATTTCAGTATTTAATTTTTTCAGTAGTGAAGGACCAGTGGAAAGAGGGGCTCGTGGCTAAAGTGATATCAGCAGAACGGGCCGATCAAAGGTTAGGCTAGGCTTGCGATGCTTCCCCCGCGGGCTGGGGACTGAGCCCCCCCGCCTCGACAATGCGGGAACCCACCGCATTGTCGAGGCGGGGGGCTCAGTAGCCGTGGCTTGGTCACCCACGATGAAGCCAAGACGGACCCGAGGGGGGCCACTCGTCAGGGCTTTGCCAGTAAGCCGACGACGACATAGCAGCCAACAAGTAGGTTGCGGTGCCGCTTGGGCGACATCGCAACTGAGGCGGGCCGCGATGTCGTATGGGAGGCATCACGGCTGAGGGTTGGAGGCCGCGGCGGGAGAAGTGTGCCGTTATTGCGGTGCGCCGCTCTCCCTACCTTCCGTGGCCTTGACGGGGTCGCCACCGTCTGATGGCGGACGCGGTGGGGCCGCAGGGGAGGAGGAGTGTTGGTATGTCGTTGGCCGCTCTCCCTATCCTCTGCGGCCGAAAATTGGCAGGCGACGGGGCCAATGACCTGACCTGTCGCAGGAGGACCAAGGGTGCCCAGGAACGGGGTCGTCTGGCGCCCGTGTGCTGGTTTGTTCCCTGGGGTGGTCATGGCGTGCTATGTGTTCTGGTGCGCCGGTGATGGGGAGTACTCCCCAGAGGAGGGTCCGGTGATGAGTGCTAACGCGTGCCCATGTTCCCGCCGTAAGCGGTAGAGGAGGACACCGTAGAGTTTTAGTGGGATAGAGTCCCACATAACTGCACTATCTCCCCGTGGTAGTGCAGAATGCATGAGCTCCATGATAAAGAAAAGGCTTGCGATGCTTGAGGTTGGTCCGCAGATGGGTGTACAGTCACGAGCACAAATATTTCAACACTTGACAACTTTCAATTGCGAATTTTTCGTGAAATTACGAATGCAACGTTAAAATACGACACATTAAATAAACCTGTGGCTTCGAAAATGATATGTTCGGAACAACATAAAAAAGTCCTGAAATCTGTCACTTTCGTAAGTCGAATTGTAATTTAGAACTAATACTATACAGTAGTAGTGGTAGTTGCAGTAGTAGTTGTTCCGGGTCTGGCTGTTTGTGTATGTGAGTTTAAGTGTTTGTAAACGCACCCACGATACAGGAGAAATTCCTAGTGTGGGGCAAAGTTTTTTTTTTTTTTTTTTAAACAACGAAAGAAGAAAGAATATTCCTAGTGTGGGGCAAGGTTTTTCAAAAAAGAACTTTACCAAAACAGATTTCTGTATTATCTATATAGGTGAAGAAGATTTCAAAAGAACTCAAAATTACATAGAACTTGTTGTACTTATTCGTAAAAAATTATTACCTCTGAATCACACAATTTTTATAATATGCCTACCAACATTCAAAAATATGAATAATGGAAATATTATGTTCAACAGCCGAATTGGGACTTTTAATAATCTAAGAGCCGATTTATTAATAGGCATATAGAGATATGGATATAGAAACATGTAATTATGCATACGTTATAGATTCTAACCTTAATTTACCATACACTTATGATACATATAGCCCACACTACGGAACACTAAATAACAGGTTTACAAATTATTATATTAGATTTAATAGACATGATCTCATACTGTAGCAATATGACAGCCAGTATTGCCAAACACGAACAAAATGAAAACTATAGTGAACAGTTTCTGAATGTTGTACTCCATCGATTTCCCCTTAAGGTAACAATTTTTTTCATGTATAATCTCTTATTTATATTACATCAGAACATCAATGGTCTAATAAGTAAATCAGATGAACTTTCGTTACACTTAGATGAGTTGAACCGTAACAATAAACATGTTGATGTCCTTTGTATCACGGAACATAATATGATAATAGAAGACACTTATTCACTGAAAATTCCCAATTACTCATTAATTTCATCTTATTCTAGGCACAATAGAAATGGAGGGGCGTGCATATTGGTACATGATAATCAGAAGGCTAAAATCTATGACTTATTGGAACATACTGTTAGAAATATTTTGGAGTGTAGTGTAACTAGAAAAGGCAAACATATTTTCTGCTAAATTTAACGAAACACTTAATAAAACTTGTTTACAAAATAAGAAAGTTATTATATCAATAGACTAAAAAGGGATAAAATGTTAATAGAATTGGAGCAACTACTGGCTAGCTATAACCTTAAACTAATTATTAATGAACCCAAGCGATTAGGTAGTAAAAGATGTATCGACAACTTTATTTGTAATAAAAGGAGCTCCAGGTATGATATACTAGAACTAGGCGCTGTCGGATCATAATGCTCAACTGCTGCAATATCCAGTCAAAAAAAGCTTTAACATAACGCATTGGTACACACATAAACGAGACTATAGTGTCTCGAACACGGATAAGTTCGTTGAATGTATCCAAAACCTTGCCTTTGATGAAGTTTACAATGCAGAAACAGCAGATGAAGCTTTTAGCAAATTCCACGATCTATTAAGATTATTCTATGATCTCTGTTTTCCTTTAATAAAAGTCAAACTCCCTATACACAAACGACCACAATGGATATCAAAAGGTATTAGAGTTTGCTCCAAGCGTGCGTGCGTGTTTGCGTCAATTACTTTGGAAATACAGGAAATCACCATGTCAACTATTTAAAGATTCATACATAGTATTTAATAAAATATTAAAAACAATAATTAAAGTAACCCAAAAATCTCAAAACGATTACTACCCGGACTTATTACTCCTAATTTATTTATGAAAATCGTCTACTTTTGAAATATTTGTAAATATGTGAGCACCATGTATCTATCACATAGTTAATTTATATGTCATGGATTCATTAATCCGTTTTAATTCTTTTACTTCTTGTGGTAAAGTAATTTTATTTTTAGGTGCATCGTCTTCACATATAATTATATAATTAATGTATGAAAAATATTGTAAAACATTTTAAAAGAGTAACGGTGGAGTTTCTTGCCCATTCTTCTCCATACGAAAACTACCTTTTGGAAGGGGTGACTAGAATCAATTTTATTTTAATTTTATTTTTGACGTTCAATAGTGCCTTTTATGTGCCTATTTGAAATAAATGATTTGACTTTGACTTTGAGTTTATATATATTTTTTTTACGATTACTCTATTAATTTATAACTCAACAAATAAAGCGAAAGCTACGTGGAAGGTTATCAATAATTATAAAACAAGTATCCAACAGAAATTAAATAAAATTGACAAAATAAACGTAAACAATATACCAATCACAAATCCAATTTGCTATAGCTAATAAATTCAACAAGTTTTTACGAATCAAATACCAAATAAACACTTTCATAACCAAAACCTGCATTATGGAATTACATATAATAATTCAAACTTAGTCTTCATGAACCCGTGTATCCCAGAGAATATCGTTCAAATAATAAAATCCCTAAAAATTACAAATTGTACTGGGTATGATGAAATATGTACTAAAATGATTAAGGTAATGGCGGAAATAATAGCGTCCGTACTGTGTCATATAATTAATAGATGCATTGAACATGGGGTCTTTCCAACAAAACTAAAATTATCCGTTGTCATTCCAATATTTAAAAAACAAGATAGAGAAAATGTGAATTGTTATAGACCAATATCTCTAATACCTATCTTCTCAAAGGTTTTTGATAAAGTCATCTATAACAATTTATATAAGTATATGGAAAAAATAATACCCTTGCGGAAGAACAAATGGGTTTCAAGAAACATAAATCAAGTAACAACGCTTTTACACTTTCCTCAAAACGGCACAAAAGGCATGGATAGTAAAAAACATGTCTCAGCACTTTATATGGATATGACGAAGGCCTTCGACTGCGTCAATCATGAATTAATATTACTAAATATATTAGAAGCGTACGGAATACGGGGAAACGCTAGAGATCTCATTAAATCATATTTAAGTAACAGAGAACAACAAACTGAAATATCTAGCATTTCACATAATACAAAAGTCGAAAAGAAGCACTTGTCTACACCAATAAAATTCTGCATTATATTATCGACCCCCCCCCCCAAATCAATCAAATCCTCCATAGTTCTGTATGCTGACGATGGTACAGTCAACAGCAAAAGTAGATGATCAAAATCAGAAATTCAATACTAATGAACGGAGTTCGCGTCAGAACTGTGTGGCGTCGAAGTGATTCAAAAGTATGTGATTGTAAATTATACCAAACATTAACTACTAGTACGGCCACACAGTTCTGACGCGAACTCCGTTCATTAGTATTGAATTTCTGATTTTGATCATCTACTTTTGCTGTTGACTGTACTGCGATAATTGTATCTGAAGATCTTACGACACATGAACATGAAATTGACTATACGCTATCATCTATAGTTAACTGGCTAAATTTTAATGAATTTAATATAAACTTATCTAAAACATTTATAATGATTTTCAAAAGTAAAAATTCAAAAGTAAGTACACTAAATATAAATTATGAAATTCAAATAAACATAGAAAAAATAAACTCAACAAAATTTCTTGGACTACACATAGACTCAGACATGACATAGAGGACCCATATTGAACAAATATGAACAAAGTTAAGTCGTTATTCATATGCCATCTATATGCTACGTAAAGTGGAAAATCAAAGTGCACTTCTATCTGCTTACCATGCTTATGTTGGTTTGACACTAAGATATGGTGTAATGTTTTGGGGTAGGTAATGCCACTGAAAGAGAAACCATCTTCAAAGCCCAAAAGAGATGTATCCGGGCAATATGTGAATTAAAACCTACAGATACTTGTAAACGACATTTAATAAATTTAAAAATATTGACATTCCCATCTCTATATATCTATGAACTAGCATTAGACATTTAAAATAATATAAATAAATATGAAATTTTAAAAAGTACCAGGCATACCAGTACACTTCGAGCAATACGCCATAGAATGGTTATGTTTGACAAAAGTGCATTTTGTATGGGCCCTAGAATATATAATAAATTACCTAATAATATAAAGGAAGCAACTAATTTTATATCATTTAAAAATAGATTAAAGCTGTTTTTGATCAATAAAGCGTATTATAAAGTTAATGATTATTTAAATGATAAATGTAATTAATTTTTTTAAATAAACGACGAACGAAGAAGGCTTGTGTTTATGTATGTGTATATTTTATTTTATTCGATATTTGCTGACTTATTAAGTTAGGATATGGTTTAAAGAACTTGTAATTATTATCACCTCATGTAACCACCCATATTCTAGCAAATAAATGATTTGATCTGAAGTCACGGTCTCCTCAAGTGCCAAATTTCATCAAAATCCGTTCAACCGTAGTAGCGTGAAAGCGTAACAGCAAATTTACAAAAAATGAAATATTTTCTTTTATTATATTATTATGTAATATTAGTTTAAAAAACATGTTCAAATCTCAAGGACCGGGTATTACTCTATAATAAGTTGAGAAAATCATAAAAACTCTTAAATAACATTGTCCGTTACAAAATAGCCTACTTTGAAGTTGGGTGAAGAAAAGAGACGATTTCCATGTAACAAAGTTATCTTAAATGCGAAGTGAGTGTTTTATTTCTTCGTAAATGGCTTCAAAGGGGGCAGTTATGTCGTATCTAACATCGAACGAGATATTATATTTTAGGGTTGGGACTCACAATTCGCGAACTGATTCGACGGAGTATTATATAGTTGGTTTATATAGTTGGTTTAACATAAACATAACATCACGTCTCATCATCTGCCTTGCCGAACTATGTTGGAGTCAGCTTCCAGTCTAACCGGATGCAGCCGAATACCAGTATTTTACATACAGCGACTGCCTATCTGACCTCCACAACCCAGTTACTGGGTAATACGACACCCCTTGGTAAGACTGGTTGTCATACTTTCGGGCTTCTGACTACCCGTAACGACTCTCAAAGATACACGAATGCCAGCCGGGACCAACGGCTTAACGTGCTTTCCGAGGCACGGAGGTGTCTCGGTATGTAAAGATGGTCACCCATCCACAGACCGACCGCGGCAAGCGTAGCTTAACCTGATCGATTGAACTGAGCGGCTGTTATTATTGCTAAATAATAACATAACATCACGTCTGTATTCCCAAAAAGGTTATGCAGAATTGTACGTATAGTACACTCACATTTCGCCAGTTATGTTCAAATCTCATGTAATAGCACATTGCCATCAACGGGGCACAAATCCAGACAGATTTGTGCCCCGTTGACGGCAATTTGCCAAATTTCAACACAAGAAATTCAAGAAATGTCTCAGTAGGAGTCTTCCTAATGAGAAATGTCTGATGGAAAATCTCAATAACTTTGTCCGACCTGGGAATCGAACCCAGGATCTCATGCTTAGCAGCAGCGCTTAACAATGGTAGTGTCAATTGTTTTATTTGTTCCCACTCTGTATACGCTATGCCAAGAGTCTAGACTATTCTTAGTCAGGCTAAAACTGTCTTCAATAGACACAATAGTTTTCGTGTTGCTACTGTATGTATCCGGTCTAAGAGTCGGTGTACTCTGGTCAAACTGAGGCGAATCCCGAGCGGGATGCAGGACGAGATTTGCTGCCACCGATTGCGTCTATTAACTTGTATGTAGGTGATCCACCTGACGCGAATAGTCGTGTGACTTCCTTGTCCCTTACCCTTGCCTTAGTGGCGTGTGTGTTGGATCATTAAGTTCCCTTCAAAATGGTTGAGCTGAATGGTGCTGATCCATACGGCATGTTCGTGAACGGGCGCCGTCAGTGGAGACTGGTCATCTCTTAGCTGCCACGACTTATTTTAATTTCGGAATTGTTGCACGTTTTTCTACATCGTTCTGACATGTATAATTTTAATATGAATGATGTAACCAATATTTTGTAACAATTTTATGATTTTAAGGAGTGTCCGTAGAGTTTCTTGCCCGTTCTTCTCCATAGGTACCTACTATGCTTTGGAATGAGCAACAAGCTTCATCTTGACAATTCAAAAGTGCCTGTAATTGGTTTATTTGAAATAAATGCTTTCAGTTTGAGTTTATTATTAAAACAATCGACGCGCGCAGTCGCGTCCGCGATCTACGCGGGATTTGCCTAAGTTTCAACAGTG
Source organism: Apamea epomidion (assembly GCA_947507525.1). Taxonomy (NCBI): domain Eukaryota; kingdom Metazoa; phylum Arthropoda; class Insecta; order Lepidoptera; family Noctuidae; genus Apamea; species Apamea epomidion. The sequence continues at coordinate 7,827,319 of OX382233.1, forward strand.
CTCAACGCAACTGCGTTCGGTATTAATAGTTTGCCCTGTTCTGCCCTGCCTAGGCTTACTCTCTGTACCAACAGGCTACACATCATAATCATTCTCCTGCCCCTATGCCAGTTTATTCGGGATCGACTTATGTCTTTTTCTTTCACTATTATTCTTTTTCTCGTCTTTCGCTATTAGCCGTCATCTCGGTATCACCCCCTTTCTAGCCATATCAACATTCCCAGACCCGTTCCTCATTCCTCCGCATTACATGCCTACACTATGACAACCGATTTCCACACAACTTTTCAGTCAACGGTACCACTTTCAGACTTCCTCTTAACAACAAATAATAACCACTCCCTTACAGTAGAACCGCGCCTCGTCATTTCGCGTAACATACAAAGTTATAGCGTTTTGCAATAAATACGTCCGTTCATTGCTTGGTCGTAAAATACAAAGATATGCATGTGTACGGAAATGCTCGTGTACATATGGTGACTCAAATACATGTGTCAATTTATAGATAGAACAATTTGGTCGTGTTTTAGTGAAAATAAACGGGCTGTTCTTTTATAGGTACTAGAATATAAGAGCTTCAATATTTTGCCAATGGAAGGCTGTTCATACATATTTGTCACAACGATAAACTAATTATCAATCAACTCAGCCTATCGCAGTCCACTGCTGGACATAGGTCTGTCCCAGGCTGCGCCATAACACTCTGTCCTCCGCCTTTCGCATTCAGTCTGTCCCAGCCACCTTCTTAAGGTCGGTCCTTCCTATGGGGCATCCCACACTACGGTACCAGAGCAATGACGGGCAGCAGCACCATCGTTGAAAAAGGATTGGCTCTGCGGTCACCAACCCGCTTGCCCAGCGTGGTGACTATGAGCATGAACCTCTCGTGAATAAATTATAATAATTCTACGTTAACTTGTTTTTTTTATGCCAAAGCTATGATTGAGTGACATTCATCTACGCTTATGAAGAAGGTATTAAAGCCACATCTGTTTAAATTACAGAACAATCTCGGTTGCTAATTACATATCTATACAAAGATCAGTTACCTAACTTGATGTTTCAACGTAAACTTGTGCAGTTAACGCGTTATCTGGTTTATTATACAAACATCTAAATATACAGGTTAGTTAAGTAAACATTACATACATGTATGTACATACAAACATGTATATTATCTGCGAAAACAGAGCAACGTGACTAACCTATGCATACATTATATGAACATACAATTAGTATAATCTTTGATCAAGAGTATAATGGTTATCAAAAACACTTGACTGATTTATACAGGGTGGCAGGGACATAGACGCACAACCTATAACCATGGATTCAGTACATCATTCTGAACCTCCTAGCGTTGATAACTGACGAAAAATTTCTACGCTAGGGGGTCGAGAATCATGTGCTGGATTCATTTGAAAAACCGAGAAATGGTAGAAGAAGCGATGGCAGACCAGTAGCCAGGTGGGTGGACGACCTACATCGCAGAAAAGACCTGGACGAGACTCGCGCAGACCAGGGAAATATGACACGAAAGGTATTATTATTATTACATAATTAAGTATAACAAAAGTTCTTTAAGCCTTCATATAGGGTAGGACGTAGATCCACGCGAGACACAATGGCTTTTTAATTGTGTCTGTAATTACGGCATTCAACGGGTTAAACCATATCCTACCTTAATAGGTGTGCAAATATCTATTATAATAAAAATATAAACATACACAAAGTCACGCCTTCCTCCCATCGGGGTAGGCAGATAGAACGCCACCTGCTCCGATTCTTACATACTACTTTTGCCTCGCTTACTATGATAATGAGTCACAATTCCTGAATATTTGCTCGAAAACATTGTACAATTCTGTACATTTCAATAAACATTAGGTACTAAGAACATACTAAAATAGCCGCAGTAATTAAACGCAAGGCAAAATTGAGACACCAATTAAGACTACTTATAAATAACTTCAAAGCTTCCTACGTAGCACTTACATAGTTCGCGTAGCACCGTAGCACGCTACGCCGTAGACACATTATTACAACAGAATTTGTCGTAGCACACTAGCAAAGCTTGAAAGTATTATTAAACAAGGACGGCGGGTCATCGTGACAGCTCGGAAGATGCCCTCGTTTCGTCACAAACCAACCAATGTTATTGACACACAGAAATCATAAACACGACTCTATTCCGACTGATTAAAAATCACTTTTGCTAACAGCTAGGTCGAATTTTGCTTGATTTCCAGAGGCGCGGTTCCGAAGCGAGTTTTTTATTTTAAAATGCGTGAAACCACTGAACTTTTATTCGAGCCTTAGTTTTAATGAGTTAGTTCGTGTAATCAGTTTTATGTGCGTCATTGAATAGGTTTTCAACTTGTTTACTTGAAATGCTTAGTGACATTTTCCGATAAAATGAAAGTTGGTGAGGCGAATAGACCTTTGGAAAGGGTTTGAAATACGAATGATTGATAACTCAGTTTGAAGAATACTCGATTCAGTAGTTATGTTTATTTTTTTGTTTATTTAAGCACAAAAATGTACAATTTTCTACCAGTCAACCTTTAGGTAATGCAGAGACAAACAGTGGTAGGTGCAATTAAGAAAAATTGAGGAATAAATATGTGATTGTGTGTAATTTATGTTCTTTTCTCTCCCTCTAAGGGCTGATTTTACCCATGTCAGATATCTTTTATCCGTGGAATAAAATTGACGTCTGCCAGTTCTAGTATGGAAAAACTGTCAAAAAATCAAAGTTTATTCTCAGGATAAGGCTTATTCCAGATATAAAAGTTTGGTGAAATTCGCCCTTAATGGCATAAAAAGAAGAAATCGCATTACGACTTTCGTTTGTACCTATATACTGCTTTGAATATACTTGATCGATTTTCATGTCATTCTTACCATAACTGATCTTCATCACATCACTTCTTGAGAAAAGTAGAAGTTAGCAATGGCTTTATATTTCATCGCCAAACAAAACCAGAGCGACACACTAGTATAAACAAAGCACTGCTCAGAAATTCTCTTTCCAATGATTGCACCATAAAAGATTAACAAAGTCTGTTTTTCTTTCAACCGTGCAATGATCATACTGTTTCTTTTATTTAAGCATAGAGGTTGCCACCAAATAAAAAATCTATAAAAACCATAATATTTCACAGCGGAACACTTTAAAATGGCCGCACTCGAGTCGTAATCCCGTACATTTCAAAGCCGGCAGCTGTATTATTGTGCCAACAACGAAACTTTTTTTAACTTGAAAGGAAAAATAAAAAAAATATTTGGAGCGCAATTCGTATTCCGTAAACGGAGTGTTTGCATGAGTAGGTGTGCGACAGAGACCTAGTCTTATATACGCGTTGTAATAGGCTAGCAGGTAAATTAATACAGTGTGATTTTTAAACTAAGGGGCTATTCTCGTAATTTCAAGAACGTTCAAAGTCTGAGGGGCAATTCTCGTAATTTTAAGAACGTTCACAGTCTTATCCCAGTCTCAATCTATCAAAAATACCTCTCAATTTCCCTATATTATGACAAGTTTTTGACATTTATTTGTCACCGAGATGAGACTGCGACTAGATTTTGAACATTTTAAATTATGAGAATTGGCCTTCTGATCTCAGTCTCAATCTGTCAAAAATACCTTAAATTTCCGTACATTTTGACAAGTTTTTGACATTTGTTTGTCACCGAGATGACACTGCGACTAGATTTTGAGCGTTTTAAATTACCGGAATTGGTCTTCTGTTTTTTGTCAACATAAAGTTAACAACACGAATATCGGCTACAAGGCCCGTCATCTTGTCTTTTCAATATATTTCACAAAACAGCTGCTCAAATGTTTATCAACAGCGCAGCCCTATCAACGTCATTCGAGTGGTAAAAAATCCTTCCAAATTCGAAGAGCTTACATCATTATGAAAGTAAAATTAAGAAATTATTTATGCACGAAAAACGTATTATGACGGTTGGTCATTGTTGTGTATAGGTATCTACTCTAGTGATATGTTCGGCTGTTACAAACACATGGCGTATGTAGTAACTGTGTAAGTTTATTCGCTGTTCGCGACTGGAAAATTGCAAGTTCGCATTGGGGTTTTTCGGTTTATTAAGTTACTCGGCTTGATCGTTTCTTTTTTGTCATGACAAGGTAGCGCGTTGATAACTTGATACGCCGAATAAAAAGGATATGAGTGAATAAATTCGTAATATTTTTAGTGTTCTTGAATGGTAAATGGGACGGCAAAATCGTGCGATTCAATTTATTTTTTACCTATTACATATTATTAATTTGGGTTCCGAAAGAATAAGCTCGTTAGTTGAAAATAAACTCTTGTTTTTCAACTAACAATTTTTTTTTTTATGTTTAATATTTTTCGCTTTACGTTCTTATTCTTACTTTTAGAGAAGTAAATATAATCTGGGTAACCTTTGCCCAACTATGTTGGGGTCGGCTTCCAGTCTAACCAGGTGCATTAAGTACCAATATTTTACACAGAGCGACTACCTGTCTGACCTCAATAACACATTTACTGGGTAACACGATACCCCTTGGTAAGACTGGTTGTCAGACTTTTGGGCTTTGACTATCCGTAACTAGAAAGAAGAACGAAAGAAAAGACATTTATTTGGCACAAACTAAAAGACACACAATACACCAGATACATACATCAGATAAAACAAACAATAAAATAAAAAATAAAAAGATTAAATAAAAAGTGTGAAGTCCCATGTAAGAAATTAGCAGGTAAGTGTGAATCACGGCTGCGCCAAAAAGGCCCAGTTCAGCAAACATGCCAGACAACTAGTGCCTGACGCTGGTTTTCAACTGGACCTGATGTGTGAGGTGACGGATGTAAATCAGTTTTATACTGCAACGCCACGTGTGTATGCATAATTAAATATATAAATAAAATAAATTTGTGTTAGATAAAAAACAGTAACGAATATGTGAATATGTATATTGAGTAACATTGCAAAAATAAACAAAAAAATACTGATAAATAAATAAGTGAGACCGCCGCATGATAGACCTTCGCAACAATGCCGCGGGTCTATCTACTGCGGATCTATCTGCGAGTCGAACTACCGCCCAAGATCTATAAATGGCAGCTGAAACCAACTGCTTAGCGTGCTTTCGAAGGCACGGAGGTGTCTCGATATGTAATGGATGGTCATCTATTCCCGAACCGAACGCAGTTAGCGTAGATTAAATTTTGATCATTATTTAGCCACGACCCTTCTCCTTTTAGAGAATTATGCAAGAAAAAGATACGTGTGCCGACTCGAAATACATTGGGATAAAGAGAGGAGAATGATACTGATGGTGATGACCTTCTTAGCTTCAACCAGACAAAAGTTAAAGCAACACGCACTCAAGTGTACAGTCACCAAAGGAGATAAGTAACCAGGGTCGTCGAATATAGTTTAAGTTTAGTAAGAAACCGATGGATGTTTTCGAATAAAATTTAATTTGATAAATGAACTATTTGTTTTCTATTAATTAAATTAAACTTTATTCGAAAATATCCATCGGTTCCTTTCAAAACTTCAACTATATCTGACGACCCAGGTTACGTATCTCCTTTGGTGACCGTACATCATTAATTCTGTATCGTCCTGAATAACGCTTTTGATCGCAATATAATAAAGGACTTCAAAACACAATGAAGTTTTAACTTATGTATACCCATTGTCCGAAGGGAACTGTAAATTTTGTATACAATATACATATTAAAACAATGGTGAAGTCAAAAACCTTGTTTTATATGCCTAGTTGGAAACTGTATTAATTAAATGTTGGAACTACGAGTAGGAAAATGTCCATTCAAAGAAAACATTGTAATATCAATCTGCCTAACCAACTATGTTGGGAAAGAAAGAAAAAGAAAGAAAGAAAATACGTTTATTTGCGGCCAACATGACGCATAAAAGCACGCAAACACAAAAAAAAACAAGTTGAGGGAAAACATACATCACATCCAGGCATAACGGCCGTTGTTCAGCATAATGCTTACACCCTATACGAGACAGAGCCCCAGCGCTGGTTTTCAGTGATATCAACCAGTCCAGCATACGATCAAAAAGATGAAAGAAAGATGAAGATGGCTTCTAATCTAAGCGCAGCTGAATACCAGCATTTTACATGGAGCGCCTACCTACGAGTATCTGACCTCCACAACCCAGTTGCTGGGTAACACAATACCCCTTGGTAAGACTGGTTGTCAGACTTACTACCCTACCCGTAACGGCTGTCAAAGATCTACGAACGGCAGCCGGGACCAACGGCTTAACGTGCTTTCCGCAGCCCGGAGGAGTAAACTCGATATGTAAAGGATGGTCACCCATCCACGGACCAACCTCGGCAAGCGTAGCAAACATCGATCGACCCGTGGTGCTGTTATTATTTAGCCACAAGCCCCACTGACTAAAAATAAATGTAACTCTTGGAAACTAGGAATGGTTCCTACGTCTACGTACTAAAGAACAATATTGAAACAGTTTCATGAAAAGATATTCCAGCCAAGTCCTTTAGCCTCGAAACATACACGAGAACATTATTTATTTAGATGCTTAAATTTGTCCTCGAAACTAAAACGTTTAAATTGAACTTAGTATAATCACGTTTAAATACTAATTTAGTTCTAGCTTAATATCGGAAACCAATGCGATCAAAGCTAATTAACTCTAAATACCTGTTACTTTACTAAACCACAACGCTAAAACTTCCACTTTTGGATCTGAAGAACTAAAAACTGTTTTAGATTTCCAGCTCTAGGAAGTTTTAACTAATGTCTGTTTGTATTCATAAGTAAAGTTTGTTATAAAAATAAGGTGGCATGTTCTGTACATTCTATTAAGTGTTTTTTTCCACTTTTTTATTTCAGAAAACATACATTTATGGTTTAAAAAACACACACACACAAAAGAATATTCCAAGTTAGAAAAATAATATCTATACTAATAATAAAGTCGAAGAGTTTGTTAGTTTGAACGCGCTAATCTCTAGAACTATTTGTCTGATTTGAAATATTATTTTTGCATTTGATAGTTCAATCCTTGAGGAAGGCTATTTAATGTCACGCTGGGACTCTTAGGAGCCAAGCAAAACGAAAAAAGTAAGAAAGAACGTTAAGCGAACACGAAGTTATAGCGCGGGCAGGCGATGCGATGCGATGCGACACGATGGGTCGGGGGGAAGTCACGGGCAGAAGCTAGTTACTGAATAAAGTGTATCGTTGTAACCTGGAAGATTTTTTTAAAGTGCCTCTATTGTAGTAACTTAGAACTCTATCGAAAGGTTACGAAAGACGAAAAGACATTGGTTTATCCGGGTTTATCAGCAAGCTCGTGTGATAAACATGCACCCAAACATGCAAACTTCATTATAACATGCGAGAGATAGCGAGATAACAGCCTTATCAACGAGATTGGTTCTCTAAATAGCGCGACTCCTCTGAGAGAAAGGCCTCGAATTAGGGCAAGAGTTTATTAACCAGAAAGATATGGTGGCTTGTAGCCTTCGGTCCATTTATCAAGAGGTACTCACGTGATAACCGCCGAGCTATATACCGTAGTGTGCAGGAAACAGTAGTATAGTTGCGAAAAAATTATCGGTTTAAATACTTGCTTCCTTCTTACCTAAACGTTTTTTCGCTAAAGAAACGTGACTTTTTATGGCAAACTTTAATTGGGTGTGAGTTCGTTTTATAAAAACAAGACACCTAATTATCATCATTTCAACTATCGGAATAAATATAAACACAGACGGACAGTCAACGAATTCACCATAACGGTCCGTTTTGACGTGTTGGTAACCAAAAATAATAATAATAAATTTTAAAAATTCAAATAATTAATCGTTTATTAACCAAATAGTGTTTTTACATTTCCTTAGGTACAAATAAAGTACTCCTAAAATATTATTGTTACAAGGGAAACATAATTTTAATATTTTAACTTGTGGACTCCACACTAGATCGAGCATGTTTCTTGGAGTCCTTGAGAATTTTTAACAATTTGAAATATTAGGGTCGACACTGTATTATAAAATGTGTTACATATTATTTTAACAATACCGTAAAAGCACATAGGTAACTTCAAAGCCTCGGAACTGGTTACAGCCAAAATACAGCCAGAATACTAGCGAATATACTGTTCCGCAATACTTTATCAGTGACATACGCCGTACGTCGGAGCACATACGCCGAATCGGCTGTGTCTACAAGTTTCGCTTCTGTTTACACTATACTGGTACCTATGTACGTTGAATACGGCCGTTTAAGCTAGTGCGGTTAACCAAATTCCGATATCTCCGTTAGGCTTTATATCTTGGGATTATATTTAGACTGGGATGCAAGAGATACCTATTACCTTGATGAATAAATTCATGAAAGTTATGAGTATCATTTGGCTTTTGCAGCCTGCTAGACGGAAATGCTCAGAGATAGAAGAGTTACGTCAAAAACTAACCAAAACGACTACTTAAGTTAAAACATTATGCTACCAAAGAATAAGTGGTTTTTTTGGTATATCCCTCATTAGAGATCTCTATTTTTCTAATAGACTTCAATTGCTATTGTCATCAGCTTCAGTAGCGTATTTTTCTGTCTCGTTTTAAATAGGTAGACCTGCTCAAGTGGAGATTCACAGATGGCTCCGGAGTGTTAATGTGGTTCTGTTCCAAAAACAATGGGGCACTTAATATTGTGTCCAGCGTGTCCTGTTGCCTGTACGTTACAGGAAATGATGAACGGTACTGAAGCTGCCAAAACTCGTGGCCAAATTCTGGGTTAACTCTAAGAAGAAAAAAAGGTAGACGATTTGATATATATATTATATACCTAGATAGAATATGCTTTAGAAGTTTTTGATGTCCTATGATTCTTTAACCTCCCGTTTTTAATATATTTGTACATATTGTTATTATTATTTTAAGACGGTTAGCTTTTAAATTATGTAAATATTATACAGTAAATTATTGTCCATATACTTTATTGAATGCCAACTCCAAAAATAGTAGTACTAGCAAATGATTATTATGTTGAGAGATAATTTCAAAAGTACAGTAAATATGAGACAGTACGAGTAGGTATGCATTTTTAAACAATCGCAGTAATCAATGGAAATATATGTTCAGATATTCCGACGTTAAAATGCATACATGAAGCATTCCCATTCGTTTCCTCTTTCATGCTTATCGATATTCCAATAATTTAACACAATGACGCCTATCGATTCCTTTGAGAGCTGAAAAACGTGTTATAAAGAAGATTGCGATATGATAAACTGCCTGCATTGCGATGTGACTTCTGAATTCCCAGGTTTGGTAAGTTTTCGCTATTAAAATTCTCATTAGCAACCAAGCAGACCATATTTTTATTCTTATTGGTGTTTTTTTTTCGCATAAATACTTGTTTTTTGGCTTCAGTATAAATTTCATCATTAGTTTTCTTTCGTTCAATTTTTTTTGGGTGGGAAATCATCAAATGACTCCTCCCGCTCTGGGCGGAGCAGAAGGGAGTGTCAGACTTTTACTGACTAAAACCCACCCGTGTTCCTTCAGTTGCCTGTGCCAGGGGCCACGGTATCTCTTTCGAACAACCCGCAGCCCCGGCGGCATCGGCCCTAGCGGACCCCGTCAGTTCGTGCTGACAGCTCTTTGAGGCGCGCGTGGAACACAACGCGCCGTCGACCCGGGCCTGGTCCTTACCGGGCGGCGAGCTGCCCATAGCTCGCCGCCCGCAAGCCCGTGCCTACGGTGGCCGGGAGTCAGCTGTTGACTCCCGTCCAGGGCGTCTCCTGTGGCGGCTAGCCGCGTGAGGGTGCAGCGATTGCCTCTCCCTCACGCGCTCCGCCTCCTCCTTCGCAAGCATTACTGCTTCGCATAAGGAGGTGACGGCCTCCCATTCACTCTCGCTCCGTACCATGGCCTGGATGAGGGCCGGACGCGAGAGGTCGCCGCCGCCGATCGCCGCCACGAGGACATTTCCTGCAGGCTGCCATGACAGAATTTCAATTTATATTTCATGAAAAACCCAGGCCATTAAAAAGATTTTAGGTAGATGTCAACCCGACAAAGCTAAAGTAAGCCATTTTGATCCTAGTTATCAAGTAATTAAGTATATACATAGTTTTCTCTGCAATATTCTACTTAATGCTGTTGCTTCAAAAGGTGTTATATGTCCTGACTTGATAAAGGAAAGAATGTGAAAACTTACTAAGATATAAAAGACTAGACCATAGCTAGGTAACCGACATACTCCGAAGAATTGCCAAACCTAGGTGGCAGTGGCCAGGGCACATTGCTCGCAGAACAAATTGCAGATGAAGCCGAATGGTTTTGGAGTGGCGATCGCATACCGAAAGATGTAGCGTTAGAAGGCCTCCTACAAGGTGGACATCGCGATGACCTTGTGAAGGCCGCAGGGACCCGCTGGATCCGAGAAGCACAGAACCAGTCGGAGTGCTATAGGGAGGTGTACATCCAGCAGTAGACGTCTTTCAGCTGAATTGATGATGATGATGATGGTGAGACAGTCCCTACAGAAAAAAGTCCAAGTCAAGTGGGCAAGTCCCCATCAACAACAAGTTTTTAACCTTAAAACAAATGACAACCTAAAATCCTCAATCCAATATCCATTATAATAATGGTCATGTTGCCATGTGATATTGAAATGAAGATATTATGTAGGTACATCTGGCCGTCGACTCAACCCTCGAATAATATATGCGGTATCTCGTAATCGGAGCCATCTTGTCATTACCTAGAGAGCGTTGGTTTATTTAAACGGACTGCTGCGGCGAGCGCGGGTTAATGCTATGAGACTTGTGTATTCAGATTTAAGATTCGACGTTTGTTGTAAACAAGATGTTTATTTTAAAGCTTAGCTAAGAAAATTACTCAAAGATGTGTTAGATACGATATGTGATGTTTTAGTATGCAGTAGAGCTTTTGTGTAAGAGCTTGCCTGGGGAAGTACCTACTACCATCATACCTACCTATTTTTGCCGCCAAGCAGCGTTGCATGTGGCGGCATCTACATTGTAACACGCGAACTACGCATTCAACTGACGTCACGCAAAATCCTGCATCGGGCAAGCAGAGTTTGCCGCGCAACTAGCATATGCACATTGTCCCGATATCAGTCGTCGGGCAGTAACACATCAGACACAACGCCCGTTTAGTCCTAGGATTTTCACTGTTCTATAAAGGATGAGTGACACCAAACATGGATATTGCACCAGGAATTTCACCTTTATCTCTGTGATCGCAACGCATCTGTTATCTCCTTTAATATTGCAGATATTACTAGACTTCCTATCGGGCGATCTACCGGTGTCCAGCCTAACCGGATGCAGCTGAATACCAGTATTTTACATGGAGCGCCTGCCTTACCTTACACCTGCCTTAACTTACCTCCACAACCCACTCACTGGGTAATACGATACAACTTTAATACCAATAAAAAATCAACCCGTGGTACAGCAATGTTTTAATAATTAATTGTGCCCAATATATGAATTATTTACCTGTTATACTTGTCTGAATTCCTTTACGTCGAGTCGCAGTCAATATTCAAAATTCCCGGGGGAATTAACCTCGAAAATGTTATAACCAATTTCGTTTGAAACACGTTCAGAGCTCGATCCAATCTCATAAATTATACTTACCATTGTACATGTAGTTTATTGTTTCAAACCATCACGAACTTTCACTGTTCAAATCTATAATTACGATCTATTTTACTACTCTATCATTGTTAGAATCAAATTGGACCTAATTACATCAATTAATTCAATCAGGTGCCTTATTTCGTTTCCAAGAAAAATATTATCGATTGAACAAATTAAAACCCAAAACTTAATTGGTATGCTATCATGTATGTTAATGTTATCATAATAGACGTGTCTATTAAGATAACATTAATAGTCATTACCCAATTGGTTGAAGTAATACAAACTATACGGAATAAGGTTGCTGATAACGGTCAAATGAAATAGAGAATTTTACCTGGAATTGATTATAATTATCGCTATTGGACGTGATCCACGTGATACCCACACGAATGACTCATGTAGGCTTTGTTTATTCTAACCTCTGTAACTGTACCGACACAAACTTACCTCTGTAACAAGCGAAAAAATCGCGTTAGAAACTACCCTTCGCTCCATAACACAAGCAGTGGATAATTTAACACTAGGAATAGGAACAAACTAGATCAACCGCGCTTCAGATTGTCTAAAGTAAAAACTTATTTTATGGGTTACTGTATAAAATGTTATAATAAAATAAAACTCGATTTTCGTCCTTAAAACATGCATTCAACGAACCCTATGTAGACATCGGAAAGGCAACGCCGCTACTTACCTCCTTCGAAGCAATAATTTGATGTTTTTGGCGCGAAAACTGTATTTTTGTTTATTACGTGGAAACTACAAGGCCTAGAGATTTGAAAATTTTGCGGCTTATGGCAGCTATTATGCCTAAATTTTTGAGCTATAATACATAATGATATCTTCTTTCGTTCGGAAGATATGACATGAGCAGCTGGGGTGCCCTCACTCCAGCTTACACGTATTTATCTGTTTAATAACTCATAGAGTATTTTGACCAGAGATTTGAAAATTTTGCTGCCAGTGGCAGCTATTACGCCTTATTTTTTGAGTTATAACACATAATCATATCTTCTTTCGTTTGGAAGATATGACACGAGCAGCTGGGGTGACGTCACTCCAGCTACACACACGTTTTTGATCGTAGTTTCAACACTTTTTAAGTATTATCGTTCAGTGTTTTCCTTCCTTGTGCACCTATGTTGCCTTATTTTTCTAACTATAGTCCAAAACCCTAACCTCACTGGTTTGTCTGTATTGAATGAGGAAGCTGGGGTGACGTCACTCCAGCTAACACACACTAAACGACCCATATTAACGAAGTTTTTGTGGCAGGTAAATTAAGACTGGGAACTTTGATTGCAGCTATTATGCCTTAAATATTGGCATAGGTAGAATTATTCCATCACATATGAGGAAGCTGGAGTTATACACACGACTATTTAATTTTGACAATTCAAAAGTACCTGTAAATGGTTTAATTGAAATAAATTATTTGAGTCCAGTTGAGTTGGGTTAGATAACTACAGTATTTTGTTCACCTTTTTGACAAGTCTTATTTTGCTTTATTTTATTTATTAAGAAAAACAAACAATTACACATTACAAGTAAATAGAAAATAAGGAGTTATACCAAAGTACTTAAGTTTTGTATACAACAATAATTGTTTATAACTTGTTGCAAGTATAAACGATAAACGAAAACAGTAGACACAACATGTAGAAAACATGTTTTATGCCTTGGTGAAAACGTGGGGTTATAGTACCAAACCAAGTAAGTACACACACATACAAGGGTAGGTAATTAACTACACAAAGATATCATATTCGTGGGTTGTTTGTCGTGATTTATGACAATACTTTGCTCAGTAGCTGTTGAGTGCTCGGCATCAAGTGACACGAATGCTAAACTCAAACAGATTTCGTAATAAGGTATTAGAGTCTCGGAATAAGGTCTTGAAATGAATTATTTATTGCCGTTCGGGTGATATTCTGTTTGTTTGTTAGTAAATGAATGAGTCACAGAAGCTTTTATATAGGACAGGTGTTTGACCATTAAGAGGGGCTTGTGGCTAAGTAATAACAGCCGCACGGGTCGATCTTCAATGTTAAGCAACGCTTGTCGAGATCGATTCGAGGACGGGTGACCATCCATTACATACCTCGGAAAGCACATTAAGCAGTTAGTCACGGCTGTCATTCGTAGATCTTTGACAGTCGATACCGTCAGAAGCTCGAAAGCCTGACAACCAGTCTTGCCAAGTGGTTTCATGTTTTAAAGCAAATAAATATTATATATATAAATATTCTATTCTATTCGTTTTACCGAGTAAATGGGTTGTGGAGGTCAGATAGGCAGTTACTCCATGTAAAACTGGTACTCAGCTGCATCCGGTCAGACTGGAAGCCGACCCCAACATAGTTGGGGAAAGGCTAGGTAGATGAGTGTTTTTGAGCATTGTCTGTCTAGATGATAAAGTGATGATGCGGTGTACCGTAAGGCAGCCTGCTGTACACCGCAGCATCATGGCTTGCCTAGAAGTAACCTACACTATAAAGGGGGGCAGGGACATCGACGCGCAACCTGTTACCATGGATTCAGTACATGATTCTGCTGTTTCATACTTTTTGAACGCGAGGGTATTGTTCTTTTCTATGAAACAGCAGACTTTTTTTTACAACCCTCGAAAAGTTTCTACGCTAGTGGATCTAGAATCATGTGCTGAATTCATGGTTACAGTTTGCGCGTCGATGTATGCCACCCTGTATACACGTTGAATATTATAAAATCTTATATTGTATTACGTAGCTGAGCACACGGATTTAACGTATCGTAGGAACTTGAACAGCCATAAATCATTTCCTCGAAACACGTTGACCCGGAACACACATCGAACCGTAGGCCATTTATATACTTAAAACTTATATGCCTACAGTCGGCCGTAAATATGTCACATGAGTTTTAGAAAACGTTCTGCTTGGTAGAACGTCATCTCTGTCACTCTGGTATCCTAATAATATTATAAACGCGAAAGTATGTGAGGATGGATGGATGGATGTTTGTTACTCTTTCACGCAAAAACTACTGAACGGATTTGGATGAAATTTGGCACACAGATAGTTTATAACCAGGATTAACACAAGAACCCCGATATTCCCACAAGATTGAAATTTATGCGTATGAAACCGTGGGACACTGCCAGTATAATTTATAATAGTGTTCGTAATCTCAGATAATTTACATTCCATCGCAACTTAATCAATTATCTACTTTAGAGAAATGTATTCTAAGTTGATTTTTGAGTGACGATTTGCAACATAAAGAGCCTAATAAGTTTTTAGTTGCAATGGAATTTGAACTTTGTTTAGTATGAAATTTAGTTTTTTGTTCCATAACTTGAAAATTATCACAAATTCTTAATTCAAATATACAGTCGTTTCACAGTTATTTTACCCCTGATTTTGCATCACTGTCCACATCACAGTGATCTTATTCTCATTCTAATAAGGTTGCCTTTGGGTTGCTGCCAGTGATAAATCTGTCAAAATCGGGGATATTAAATTGTATTCATCTAATGTGACGATACTTTAAGATAATAATCGTGCGCATAATAAGCCTACATAATAAAATATCACCACCTTATTACATACATATCTTCCTGAAGAACATTATTTAACAAAGGAGAAGGATTGCGACTCCATTATTAGTTGGTAATATCGATTCTTATTCGGATGAACATGAATCGTAGTTAGGTATTAACGCTGGGTCATATAGACATACTTTTATTAGGTCATTTAGTATTTGTTGTCAATTCACCTTGTTCTTTTTTTAAGTTTTTGTTAAATATTGCACTGATAGACCACCCCGAGAGAATATTTGCGGTGTTAGAAGAGTCGGGCTCTGACGAAGAAGGCTTAAATGCTGCTTCGACAGTTGCGGGAAAGAATCGCAGGTTTTGCGAGTGACCCCACCTAGGAACCTTCGGAGAGGTCCCCCGAAGGTTCCAGGAACTCACAGAAGATGTCAAATATGACCGTCTCAAAGGGATAAGAAGACATCTAATACTTGTAACGCATGCTAGATTTACATGTGCCCAGATCATTTGATTCCGTACTGCAATAATAGCAGTAGTTCTATGTCTCTGAATGAGGAAATAGAAGACTAATTTGTTACTATTATTATGATACGAAGTTTGTTTGTTCTCTATATTATTATGTACGATTATTAATTTATATTATTATTTAGAATAAATTAACAAAAATTTTAAAAATATTAATGTTATGTTTTCAGAATTGATTTTGCATGCGCTATTAAGAAAGCTAGTAAAACTTTGAATTATAAAATATTTGGATTTATTTCTTATTTACTACATATGCAAAAAATACTTCTACTCTTTTAATAAATAATTATTAAAATTTAGATAACTTCTTAAATTTCATGACAATTACTCGATAAAATCTGGGTCATGATGACCCGGTGTCATCATCGGCGTAATTATATTTTCACGTCATTTGCCCCGGGTTAAGCTAAGGGCAGACATATTATTCGTACATTATATTAAGCATATATTAAACGGAAGATTTCAAGCTGATTATATGTTGCTTACTTTTAGAAGCATCGTATATATGTACTTTTGTACTCGTATAAAACTTCGTATGTTAGAAGACTAAGGTCTTCAACCAGTGTGTCCTGCCCGTTATAACATACGGTGCCAAAACGTGGACACTGACAGTCAGCCTGGTCCAAAAATTTAAGGTCGCTCAGCGCAATATGGAACGGGCTATGCACGAAGTTTCTTTGAAGGATAAATTCAGAAACGAAGTTATCCGGAAAAGAGCCGGTGTTACCGACATAGCTAGCAGAGTAAGCAAGCTGATGTGGCAGTGGGCTGGCCGTGTTTCTCGAAGGATAGATAGCTGGTAGAGCAGACGGCCTGGAGTAGAGAGTGCGTATCGGCAAGCATAGTGTGGGTTGCCCCCCAGCTATGTAGATGGACCGACGACCTCAAAAAGGTGGCTGGGAGAGACAGAATGCGGAAGGTGGAGTACAGGATGTTGTGGCGCAGAATGGGGATCCTATGTCCAGCAGTGGACTACGATAGGCTGAGTAGATCAATACCGATACCGATAGTATCTTTCGGAAGCTGAGTCAATACCACATGCAAATAACAAGATCTTCAACATAATCCGGTAATAAAGAGTTCCTACGAATTTACTAGTATACGAGTAGATAATAAAATAATCAAATTGTAATCGGACTTCACCGTCGTGCCCTGAAATACTGGCTTAGGGCGAAACTTTAGGCACTATAATTCAGTATATTAAATTTATGTAACTAGCTCGGAGAAAATCGCGTGAAAATCGGAAAAGCGTGTCGCAATGTGTCAAAGTAAGTATATAAGGTAGATGAATATTGTCAAATAGATAAAAGGGTTTGTAGAGGGGCCCGTGGCTAAATGATAACAGCCGCACAGGTCGATCGATCAGGTTAAGCTACGCTGGCCGAGGTTGGTCTGGGATTGGGTAACCATCTGTACTTACCGAAAACCCCTTCGAACCTCGGAAAGCACGTTAAGCCGTTGGTCCCGGCGGTCATTCGTGGATCTTTGACAGTCGTTACGGGTAGTCCAATAGTCTGACAAACAGTCTTACCAAGGGTTATCGTATTAGCCAGTAATTGGGTTGTGGAGGTCAGATAGGCAGTCACTCCATGTAAAATATTGGTATACATCTGCATCCGGTTAGACTGGAAGCCGAGGGTCGGCTTCCAGTCTAACCAGATGCAGGTGAACAGAAACAAAGTTGGGAAAATATAGAAGGGTTTGTAAGGGAAGGGGTTGTTTGTTGTGCTGCTGCTAACCCTTGGTCTCATATTGTCTCAAAAAAGTGACTTCAATTGTAAGTTTTTGTTTTATAGGGTCCAGAAATGTTTTAGTACAATTTGTATTTATTATATCATACATATAGAATTAATAAATTATTCCATATGAACTAAGGTAATACGGGCTGGTGTCCGCAACTCTACGTCAATGCGCGTATTTTGCGTAGGTTAATTAAGATTAATAAACTATTACAATTTGTCCTTACAAATTGGGGTCCGTGATTTTCTTCATGCGAGTAATTAATGGTTTCTACCTGGCTTCTATCTTAACCCTGGCATAAGTTATCTTCAAATACAAGACCGCCAATAGACGAATATTAACAAAACTTTCTCGACAACGTCTTTACAGGGTCAAATAAAATTTGCTAGCGAAACTCCTTAGACGTGATGGGTATCGATATCTAGACATATAAAAGAAAAAAAGGATTTTTTTTTGTGGGGTCGTCGACATCTGTTAGTGTTTTAAGTTAAAATATCAGTTTAAAAAATCAGTTTTTTTTCGTGTAATCACAGACGTGCAATTCATACTTGAAGTAGAATACATACATACGAGTACTAGAGGTCGTCGACCCCCAAAAAAAACATCAATTCATTTTTATTTTATCGTGTTAATACCCTACACGTCTGCAGAGTTCCGCTAGCTAATTTAATCTGACCCTGTAAATAACGGTATCTACCTATATCACAACTGTCATAAGCCTATAAAGTACAAATTCGCGAACAAAGTTCCTTGGGCGCAAGTTAATTGGTATTATGCTTGCAATAAAAGAGAATTAGGTTCCGAAATGCTATTTTGAGTCGGGATCCTGTCTTGAATTTTGATTGGGGCGCTGAAGCGAGGGTGGTTGGCCTTCCAGTAATATATAACTTATTTCACCCAACGGTATGCGAGGGGGAAAGTAATTTTTGAAAATATGCGTTGTGATTTTAAAATCTTTTGTAGTGAGATGAAAATTGTGATGATAATTTTGGTAAATGAGTGGTAGATTTTAGGGGAGCGGTTTGAATATTAACAGCAAGGTTTGAAGATTGATTCATCATCATTTCATCCGATAGACGCAGCACGTCCACTTCGACCGGTTCTCTCGCATCCAACGGGTTCCTGGGGCCTTTATAAGGTCTTAGATCAGTGGACTGTAGAAGTATTTGTTGATTTGTGGATTTGTATAAAAATAGCAAAAAATATTCCTCTACTATAGTGTCTCTTTATTGCAATCGTACCCTTTTGTGCAATTTTGTGCAGGGAGGAAATCTTTAAGTAATCAATCTTCAAATAATGAAGAGATCCGCAGTAGAACAAGGTAACCGACATATCCCGAAGAATTGCCAAACTTAAGTGGCAGTGGGTGGGGCACATTGCTCGCAGAACAGGTGGCCGATGGGGCCGAAAGGTTTTGGAGTGGCGACCGCGTTTCGGAAGATGTAGCGTTGGAAGGCTATCCCACAAGGTGGACCGACGACCTTGTTAATGTCGCTGGAACCCGTTGGATGCGAGAAGCACAAAACCGGTCAAAGAGGAGGTGGTATGTCCAACAGTGGACGTCTTTCGGCAGAAATGATAAGTCTACTGATCCGTGCAATATGAATATTGCTGTGCATAATTAAAAAGTTTTGTAAATTATCTTTAAAAAGTCGGAACAACTGCATTATTGCTTATAAGCACTAAGTACCACGATACAATACTGTTGTATGGTATATGTCTTTCCACAATCATAGGAAACAGTAATCGGAATCTTAGGGGCTTGTGGCTCCGCCGGGGCTGCGGGTTGTTCGAAAGAGATACCGTGGCCCCTGGCACAGGCAACTGAAGGAACACGGGTGGGTTTTAGTCAGTAAAAGTCTGACACTCCCTTCTGCTCCGCCCAGAGCGGGAGGGGGGGATATTTGATGATTTCCCACCCAAAAAAAAAAGGGGCTTGTGGCTAAGTTATAACAGCCGCACGGGTCGATCGATCAGGATAAGCTACGCTTGCCGCGATTGGATGCGATCGCGCGTGGATGGGTGACCATCTTGACATATGACACCGCTCCGTGCCTCGGAAAGCACGTTAAGTCATCGGTCCCGGATGTCATTCGTGGATCTTTGACAGTCGTTACGGGTCGTCAGGAGCCCGTAAGTCTGACAGTCAGTCTTACTATGGGATATAGTATTACCCCGTAACTGGGTTGTGGAGGTCAGATAAGCAGTCACTTCATGTAAAATACTGGTACTCAGCTGCATCTGGTTAGACTGGAAGCCGACCCCAACATAGGCTAGGCAGATGATGATGAATCTTAGGAACCAAACAAACATGTTAGTGTTTATCCCGCACCAAAAAACAAGTACATAAAAACACACATCGATCCGACAATTTATGTATTTATTTACCAAAAGCAAGGTCCTCATATTTACCCATACAAATTCTGCTTACCCAGTTTCGTAAACAATATCTTCCTCCCTATCCCATCATCAAAATGATGAAAAAGTAATTTAAGAAAGTAAACAAAATAATAAATAATCTCCGAGCTGAGATCAAGTACACGTTTTTTCCTACTTTTCGTACATTTATACAAGACTTTATCGCGACACGAAATAAACGCAAACAGCTCAACAAGGTCCTCCTAAAAACCGTGACAGAGAATTTTAGTTTGTTGTTACAGGAGGACCCTGCTGCATCTGCATGAGTATAGCTTTATGACTTTTACTAATCACTATTTAGTTCCATAGCAGACACAATATATTGCCAGCCATTTGGTTTCGTAGTGTTTTTTTTTAAGATATCATGTTATGAAGCAAAATTAGAAAATCGTTAGAGTACACCATAAACAGAACAAATTATTTGAAAAACATCCTCATCTTATGGGCTTTTCCAACGAGCTATCAACATTTGAAAAAATATCAGAGGTGCCAATCAATCAATTGTTTGATAAAGCCGGCAAAGATGGAAAACCAGAATTACTAAAATTAACGAAAACATTAAACTAACGCCTTGTTTACGTCGTGACACTTTTATATTTAAGATTTTATTGTAACTACGATTGTTTACATTCCATGTCATTACTGATGTTGTCCTTAATTCTTTGTGATAGTTCCTTTAATGAGTTTTGCAACCCTTCTGCTTAGGTCGCCAGCTACGAGATAACTAGTTTAAATGAAAGGTCATGAGATACAAATTGATTGTTAACCGACATCTAACAGAAGGAGGTTATCAATTCGTCTGTATATACAGGTGAATGTTTCAAATCAGCATGGATGGCCAAATCTGAAACTGGTAATGGCGAAAAATACTTAAAGGAGTGTCAGGGCCGATTTTGATAAAAGCAAAAACTGCATCATTAGATTTTTGAGAAATCAATTTCTCTAGCTAAGAATCGACCACCATGTTGATTTTGAAAAAAAAAAACACGGACTGTATTATTGCACCGTCCGATGGTGTCGTTAATAAGAATCAAATTTGCGGAAGTAATGACATACGGCAAAGCAAAGGAAAGTGTTTTTTTTAAGATTAACCTAAATCAAATCAACAAATTGATTAGTTAACGTTTAACAATGTGATAAAAACATAATTTATTATATTAAAATATAAATTCACAACCAAATGACTACTGCTACAGTGTAAACGAACAAATTTCTTACATTCTAGATACTTAAAATCTGTTACTATCGTAAAATTATTGTTTATTGACGAAAATGCACCCTTTCCTTTACTTTGCCGTGTGCCATTACTTACGCAAATTTGATCCTTATTAATGACACCATCGGACGGTCTTCGTCAGATTTGCCTATTTAAGTGACTATGGGTTAGGCCACATACGATCATATGAAAATCAACGGCCTTGAAGATCACTTTATTTTTGGCCCTTTTTTGAAATCTGAAAGTGGTCTCCTGACCAAAGGGGCTTCTATCTGAAACATTTCAAATATATTTTCGTAGTTCTCTCCTCATGCCACAGCTACTCAGCTATCAACTTTTCACCCTGAATATGCTTGCTGAAAAACCCTCTGGGATCTCCTACCAGTGGTTTTTTCATACATTTGTGTGAACTCGGTCATACAGCTGATAGTTGTTACAAGTCTTAATGTAGTTGCATGAGAGTGTAATTTGTAAACACACTCCTGGTACAATGAAATCCTATATGGCAACTTGCTATTTCCACAGCGAACATAACATGAAATAAACAAATGACAGATGAGCATACAACTGCGAATAGGAACGCCAATGAAACTATAAACAAGTTGTAACCTAGATAAACATCAAAGACCCATAACCCACGCTCCAGTGAGCACATTAAATGGCAAAACTTTGTGGAAACAGGCGTCAGTTCTAATTAAACAAACACAACCTGCAACAAAGTACCTATAAATGACAATGACGACTGGAGTGTGTTTGGAATATAATTAATTCACTTGCAACCAAAGTAGGTGGCTTCGAGTATGTGGAAGTCATTCATTATTACTAGGAAAAGTTGCATGAATATCCTAATGGTCTTCTGCAGTTGTAACACCAAGGGGATTGGAGATACATTTCCGACCGTTGAGACGAATTAATTATGTGTCTTAATTTAGTATTAATTTGAGGACGGAGCGAATACTGTAACCTAAAGTGAAGCGACGGTCGAGAAGACTTACATCTCTCCTGATTTTCTTTGAAGACGATTAATCAAGGACTCGATCCCCAACGAAGGACGAATTACAAGGTTTCTGATTGAGCAATATTTAACGAATGTAATCAGTTACTTATTTTATTATACAAAGCGTGCCACTAGAACTTTCGAGATTGAATTCTCTAATCAGACTAGTCAACTATGGAAATATTTAAGGTTCGATCTGATCGAGATTAAATGAATGATTTGGATCGAGGTTCAATCCAAATCATTATGATTTGGATTTCGCTGGAGTCGATATTCATACAAAAATGAAATCAACCAACTACAAAACTAAACTCTTCCCAGATCTATTCATCTTTACGCCCCGACCACAGTTACTTAGCAACGTAACTATAATCCAAAAAGAATGGCTCCAACTAAATGAATACTGTAATCGAAGGTGAAAAGATAATGATTGTGATAATCGCGATGGTCGAGAAGACTTACATACATCTCTCCCGACTTTATTCCAAGAACTCGATCCCGAAGGACTTTTTTTTTTTTTTTTTTTTTTCAGGATGGGAAATCATCAAATGACCCCTCCCGCTCTGGGTGGAGCAGAAGGGAGTGTCAGACTCTTACTGACTAAAACCCACCCGTGTTCCTTCCTTAGCCCTTTATGTACCAGGGCAGCGGTAACCCTTTCGGACGATCCCGCTACCCATCCCGAAGGACTGAGATGAGGTTTCTGATTGAGCAATATTTATCTAATGTAATTTATTATTTATTTCGTACTAGCGACCCGCCCCTGCTTCGCACGGGCATTACGACTTGACAAAATATCTTTATTAAATTAACAAAAAAACATACAAAAAATGAAATCTTTTCTCTCCATAATATTAGTTTAGATTAATATCTATGGTAGTTGTAATCTGTTCTTGTAAAATAAAGGTCAGTATGCCGCCAGCTATCCGTCACTTCATTACTGCTTCTCAAGTCTTAGGCCTTCACAATTAGTGATATCAGCATACGTATGTATTTTATTTTATTAAATAGGAACAACAAATAGCTACATTATGCAATATTATAAACAGAAAAAAATAAATTACTTAAGTAATAATGTAACCCACAGCGCTGTTCACAGATTACCATTAATAAATAAAACTTTTAGTCACTAGGAGGTGAACTATTTATGCATGACAGTTGCGTACGCTAATATTAAAAAAACAATAAAAAAAATAACAAAACAGTATTTTTTAAAACAACAACAACAAACAATTGGTCTAAGAGTTCAAGTGTCTCATACAAAAGGATACGAAACCTTTCAAAAAGCATGTAAGTATATCAATGTGTTCAAATGCTTCATTGTAGTTTGCTGCCATTCACCGAACTGACGAACGTAGACCAGTGTTAGATCGGCTGGTACCTACTGCAAAGAGTTTGCCTTCACGCACCTACCGTCTATGGTATCAGTCATGTAGTTGTTGTAACTTTACACAGTGGAGAACTAAGAAGAGGAACGTCTAAGAAGGAATGAAAAATGCGTTTATTGGCATTACAGCAAAAAAATCCACCTTAAAACTACTTAAGGCCAAAAGGGCCTCAGCCCAGCATAATGGCAGATGGCAACACAAGATGGCGCTGAT
Source organism: Apamea epomidion (assembly GCA_947507525.1). Classification (NCBI taxonomy): domain Eukaryota; kingdom Metazoa; phylum Arthropoda; class Insecta; order Lepidoptera; family Noctuidae; genus Apamea; species Apamea epomidion. Next base: position 7,851,030 of record OX382233.1, read on the forward strand.
TTTCAGCTGCAACCCACGAGTGCCAAGTGTGCCAACGCTAGAATAATAAACACGTAGGGAAGTCTGTGTGCGTTATCATTTGGTTTTATTTTCTGATTATTTATTGAATTTATTTTGTGATTATTTATTAATTAATTCTTATTTCTATATTAATTTTATTGTTTTGATTATTTATTTTAATTTGATTTCATTTAATTTTATTTATTCTGTTTCCGTCTAATTTGATTTGTATTGATTTTTTTTTATTTGATTTTTATCTGATTTTATTTGATTTGATATTATACGTGTACTATGAATGGGTGTTATTTATCTGAAATAAATTAATTTATTATATATAATTGATTCAAGAGATTTAATTAAGGGCTGAATGTTCCAACACCAGATAATTTTATCGGGGGAATAATTTTGAATTTTTGACAATTCTTTCATACAAAAACTGTCAGACGTCGATTTTACTCCACGAATAAAAATTATCTGTCGATTAAAAAATTAGGCCTAAATGAGATAATATAAAAAAGCGTCTATAAGGACAATAGCCATGGAAAGATGACATCAGAAGGATCGGCTTTAGAAGACATCTATAGAAGGAATTAAATTAGAAGCTCGTGGCTAAATAAAAACAGCCGCACGGGTCGATCGAAGGTTAAGCTACGCTTGCCACGGTCGGTTCGTGGATGGGTGACCATCCATTACATAATATATCGAGACCTCTCTGTGCCTCGGAAAACACGTTTTAAGCTGCTTGCGGCTGTCATTCGTAGATCTCTGACAGTCGTTACGGGTAGTCAGAAGCCCAAAAAGTCTGACAACCAGTCTTACCAAGGGTATTCTGTTACCCAGTTACTGGGTTGTGGAGTTCAGATGGATTGTCACTCAATGTTAAATACTGGTATTCATCTGCATTCGGTTAGACTGGAAGCCGACCCCAACATTGGCAAAAGGCTAAGCAGTTGATGACTTAAAAGATAAAAAGGAGACTTTTGAGTCTTTAACCACAGTTTATTAACCGACGAAAAAAAACGGAGGAGGTTCTCAAGTGGACACGTATATATATGTTGGAGAAGGTATATCTGTCTCTCGTTAGCATCAGGCATATTTTAATTACTGTGGGCGTACTATGGGTAATGTTGGTTATAGCACAATAGAAAAACGGTTTACAGTACAAATCAGATTAGAACTTATGAACTAGTTAGTCACACTAGCGAATCACACACTCACACAACTCAACGATTCGGGACGCAATTGACAGTTTCTGAGCACATGTTGTTCGTACGATGTCCAATGTTTCGATGCTCTCGAGAGCTCTGCTCACACGGCTTTTGTAGCTGTTACTCTCGTCCCACCACGAACTCAGGCTAAACTCTGTTTAGCGCCACGAGATGGCACTAACGTTCCGAATAGTCAAACGAATGACTCCGACATATATATATATATTTTTTATAGTCAGATTTTGATAATTCTTTCTTTATTGGAAAGGGTATACCCCAAAGCTGGTCCCATATAAATTTGGAAACAAAATTCCAACCCTAAGGGTGGGACAATAGGGGTGATATATTGTTCACTCACAGATTTTGAATGCTGAGTTGTTTGTTTAGAACATAACTCATAGGTGCGCTCTCCAATCTCCCTTACTACACCATTGTATTTATGTTGTTTTGTTAATACAACGCAGTATTAGATGGGACCAGTCTTTATGTAGTCCTGAGGCGAGATAATACAAAGCCTCAACCTTTTTCCATTACCTTCCTACTAATGGACATTGATAAAAGAGCAACACACATACAAACACACACGCACAGACTCATTTTGTATCTCCGACCTAATACAATAATGTAGAACACATGTACCCACACGGGAAGTACAATACATTGATTAGACGGTGCACCCTCCTTTCACCCAGTTCCCTACTTTCCTGTAGAGTATCGGAGGAAGCGGAGACAAGACGGATGTCGGTTTTCTATGTACCTACCTACATATATCAAGACGTAGTTAGTTATGAAAGAAAATTGAAGCAGCCTCTGGAGTAGAGTAGTGTTTTAGAAAGTAACTAAAACTGCATTCAAACATTTTTTAATATTCGCTTGCCTGAAATGGGAATCGAACCGACCGATACAAAAGCGAAATAGGACATCCTATATCAGTCATCCTGTGAAAATGTCTACTCAAGGGTTGCTTTTTTTATTGAGCTTATATGGAAGAGGGAAATTAATGATATCATTCAGTTTATTTAAGTAAGAAATACTCTTTTTTCGTCTCAAAAATATTGAATTACTAAAAACGAACGTATTTCTTTTTGGTGCGGTTCTCAAGGGCCTTTGAAGGTACAAACGCCAGCACATCAAGCTACCCGAAACTGTCCAATTTTCCCAATCAACCTTGAACTTAATACTTTAAAGATAAAGTTGAAAATCTATTAAAGAAATTTAACAGGTAAATGATTGTAGTAGCTTGCTGTGCTGGAGTTTGTGCGTTAGTGCAGAACCAAAAATATTATTTTTGAACGTTATGAAGATAGCGCAAGGAATACCAAAACCAGTACTATTTATGGGTGCGTCTTGTTTCTCATAAAGTGAAAACTGAGATTTTTTTTTTTTTTAATTTTGTAATATGGGAAAGGACTCTCTACTGTTTTCTCGTGTTCCCATTACATTTTATATTTTACCTGTTAACTGTTATTTTATTAGAGTTTTATACTTATACCTTTATACCTTTTATATTTAATTTCGGATGCATTTTTTTTTAGCAAATTATATGTGTTTTAAGTGGTAAAGTTTACTTATTTATTTATTTAAACTTTTCGCACAAAAAGGTACAAAAGCGGACTTAACAAAAAAAAGTTTAAAGTTCTGTTTTATTTCGCGACAAAATGTTGCTATTTTTTATTCGTTTATTCTCTAAGTATTTAGGTAAGTAATCATCACAAATGCTCCGACGAAACAAAAGTTATATTGATGAACGAATTTTCAGCTGTATCAATGTTTTCAAGCATTTTTATAAAGCCGAGCGGGAAAAAACACGTGATTGCCATGCATAAAAACACAACCTAAATTATTTTCACACGGCAATTTCAGAAGCCGCTTCCGCTACCTGTATCAAAATAATAACTTTCGAAAAAGGCAAATCTTTTCAACATTCAATCCGCATAATCAAATTGCAAAAAAATTAATTGGATCCATTTATAATTGCCAGAAACTTCGGTTATCAGAGTAGCAAAATTAAATGAATATCTTTTTCCTCAAGCAAGCTGTCGGAAAGTTTGGTGTTATTAAAATGAAACTGGATATTATTGTTACGGGATTCAGTTTTGCATGGCCAAGGGTGCCTATGGATAGATTAACAGCTTGAAAATTACTTAAGTTGGAAATATGGTTGGATTAGCAACTCAACCATTTTTCTTATTTTTTTCTAAATACTATGAAATGAGAGCAGTCGTGGCCCAGAGCAGATGGCCCCGACTTACGAGTTAGAGGTCGAGGGTCGAAAAAAAGCAGGCGCTTTACTTTGTGCAAATTATTTCATCACCACTGCTCTCAAATCGGTGAAAAAGAACATAGTGAGGAAACCGGCACGTCCAATGTCCTTACGTCTATTTTGAACCAAAACGTCGAAGACATATGACATCTACTGGGCCCGCGTGGTAGATTCCCTCTCGAAGAGCGGAGGCCTGTGTACCAGCAGTACAGCAGCAAAATTATCATTTTATATCTGTGGTGCTAAGCCTGTGGTTAAGGTACCTATAAAATTCACTGTTATATTTTCAACACCAGAGGAGCAATTCTCGTAATTTTAAGAACGTTCACAGTCTGATCTCAGACGTTCGTTACTGAATAACATTGACAGTTGAGCAGAAGCCCAATTCTCGTAATTTTAAGAACGTTCACAGTCTGATCTCAGTCTCAAACTGTCATAAATACCTCTAATTTCCCTACATTTTGACAATTTGATTATGCGGTTTGACATTTGTTGGTCGCCGAGATGAGTCTGCGACTAGATTTTGAACTATAAATTACGAGAATTGGCCTTCTGCTCAACTGTCAATGTTATTCAGTATCGAACGTCCATAATATTATCGGAACTGCCATGACAGCTCACGCCAGCGGCTGTTTTAAGAGCATTTCATAGTAAATCAGAAGTTGCAGTCACTCAGCTATGACTCCATTCAATGCTACGATTGTCTACTTAGATACTGTCAAAGTTAGACTATAGTTTTGATCAGTTTTCTAAACTAATATTATGTTGTAAAGAGGAAAATAATGATTTTTGTGTTACGCTTTCACGCTAAAACGGCGAAACGGATTTTGGCATCATGGTAGACCATGACGTGGATTAGGACAAAGGGTACTGTTTTACTCGGTATTCCCACGGGATTGAGGCTTTTGCGGGTAAAACCGCGGGGCGCAGGTAGTTATAAATAAAAAAAAACAACTGAATCTCGTTTCTCCAATTTTCTCGTTTCGCCAATCCTGTTAAAATGACGTTAGTTTGAACTGTACCAAATAACCACTGATGAATATCAGCCTACTCATTTATCAAAGAGTTTTTGGTTGATTAAGAATGGCTTTAGGTGAAATACAAGCTCTGAACAAAATTAATAATTACCCCAATTACCTAGGTAATTGGGGTAATTATTACCTATCATTTAGTAGGTACCTCTACTGATTATTTTAAATAAATAGAGGGCGGCAATGGCTAACGTATGGTATAAAGTACCGACCTATATTGATTTAGGGTTACTTCTAGATAAGATTGCCAACATTTACTCTAACAAAACATTTAAAAGCACATATTTTATAGCCTCTACACTGACACTACGACTTATCTCCCCCTTTCGAGCTTAATCGTCTGGTGACCCTCGATTTATCATAAATATACGAGTACAGGAACTGCCTAATACGACCACAATCCATCAATTTTGACGTACGGAACCACCCCGCTGCCAATATATAGCTTTTATGCACCTCATGTTTTGTAATTATGTCTGCAATGTGGGGCACGGATTTGATAAATGATATTTTATGATTAAGTTTAATATCATGACACGTGCTTGCGTTTTATCATGTCTACCAAAATTGGCAACAGTAAAATCAATATTAATTTGCAAGTTTTCCTGGAAACTGACAGTAATGAAGCCCATGGATAACCTACATGGGTACTTTGGTTCTAAAAACTGATTCGAAGTTATTTTGTTTTTAAATAATTAGTATTAGGCACACAGTCAAAGTGTGGAACTCTATGTCAGCGTCTGTGTTCCCTATCAACTATGTTATAGCCTTCAAAGCAATAGTGCAGCATTGTCTGGGTACGCTCGTTCCATCATGAACCTCATAAATCGCTTTGCAACAAGCGAGATCAATGCCAAGAGCACGCTCATACCACATTAAAAAAAACTGAAACAATGGTTCAATGCCTTTTTCCCCCCGCTTCATAAATAGAACAGGCTACCCGCCATAATAACTTCATCCATATTGGCACCATAAAAAAAAATAAGACACATTCAAAAATAGAACGCGCGGCATTTCGCGCCAAATCGTCTACAGCCAGCCATAGACGTAATAAGGCTGTCCATTCATTATCGGTCGGGCGGTCGTCAAGTTCGTCACGTGACACAGCGACCTTGGCACCCGCGCACCGAAGCGTTCGCCCACGAGTCTCACATAGCCGTCCAGACGGCGCCTGATGTTTGTTACATTGTGGACAAAAATAAAAAACCGTCTCGTCCTAGTGACGACGCGTCCTGGCTGGATATCTTTTGTTTCCTTTGCGTTAACTTTTTAATGGGTGCGTTCTAAAATTGTTTGTTCGAGTTTTGAATCGTTTTTCTGATTCTGATTTCATCACGATTACAGAAAGAATGGAACCACAGAAAAAACCAAAACTGATATTTTTTAAATTCAATTTAGGACTAAACCTAATATAAATTCATTTCCCCTAAAATTCATAACGATAGCAATTATTTAACCGTTTCTATTTCATTAAGCCTCTTAAACATTAACAATTCAAGAGTGTCCTAAAAGTTTTTAATGCTCCGAATAAAAGATGGGGTAGTAAATGACTTTCTAAGTGGCTATTTCAGATGTGATCTCATCAGATAACGTAATGGAAAAGCAAAGAAAATAGATAGCAAGGGTCTGTTACTCCAAACTAAATTGGATTACCTCCTGCGATTTTCTCGAACATGAAGAAAAAGTGGAGCTGTTTAGAAAACTCTTAACGGAATCTATTATCATGTAGGGCAGTAATGCTACTGTCTATTTATAAACCAAACGAGAAGAAGGTTCTATGTTCGTCTGTAAGTTGTTTTTTCAAGTATTTTCTTCGATATTTTCATCAATTTTGTACTCATTTTGAAAATTCTTTCTTTTATTTTACTTGCCCGAAAATTAATTTGCGCCCTATAGGGTGAATACGGGAAATCAGCTCAGCCATATAGATATGTGTGAACTGGAAATATTTAACAGCGCCGCACTCCACCAGGCCTCTTATTGTAACAGAAGGAGAAAAATCATTGAAAAATTGAAACCGAGTCATGATACTCAGCAAAACAGACCGATATGAAAGACAGAGAGTAGGTAGCAAAAATATTCACAAAGTTTCACATTTGTAACTTAAGAATATAGATGACGATGGCCTACAAAAGGCGTTTTCTTCCAATCCATAAATAAGAACGACTTGTACGAAAGCGGAAAGAACCATCACACAACATTACTCCCATTTACAGGTCAGACCTAACCATAGATTCTCGAAAATCAGGACATGTAGCATGCCAAGGCTCAAACAGCCAACCAGGCGCCAACCTGACACAGTTGAGATTTGTGCCAACTCGACTTTATATCTTTCTTTATATCTTTTCCTTTATCGATTATGGGATACGAAATGTCGTAGAGAATTGTTACCCACAAACTATTTTTACGCCTCCTTGGGCCCACTACGCCAGTTTTCGTGACAAGGGTCCTGGGTCACAATAATGTTTTACCGTTGAAGTTTTACATTGTTTCAGTTAGATTCTACCTCATTCAGCCTTCGTGGGTCGGAAAGAGACACAAGATCAAGAGTGCGGGAATATTTATGTGTGTATGTAATGTATGTGAGTTTATTAGTAAAATTGCAAATGAAAGTTTTAACAGTTGCTTGCTATTAGTTTTTGTTTCTTGCGTCTAATGCTCTAGATAAGCGTTGAAAAGACTGTATTAAAAAGTTTAAGAAATAAAAGTTGTTAGAGCCTCATTACTCCGAAGCAAGTAGACAAAAGCTCGGATAGCTAAATTAAACTTGGCAAATTCACAACAGACTGCTTCGTTGGTCTAGTGATGCAAGTGCGACTGCTGAACATGAGGCCCTGGATTTGATGCTTAGGTGGGGCAAACTGTTATTGAGTTTTCCGTCAGCAATTTTTCAGTTTGGTGTAGTGTGGGATTCCCCCTAGCCACAAATAGATGGACCGACGACCTTAGAAAGGTCGCTGGTACAGACGCAAGCAGAATACGGAGGACAGGGTATTGTGGCGCAGCCTGCTAGAGGTCTATGTCCAGCAGTGGACTGCGATAGGCTGAGTTAATTGATTGATATTTTCAGTAGCAGCTAGGAAACGGTCGTTGAAATCAGCCTATATTGTTCCTACTACTAGGACACAGGCCTCCTCTCTACGAGAGGGAGTGGGCCGTAATCCACCACACAGGCCCAGTGCAGGTTGGTAGATTTCACACGTCTTCGAATTTTTAGTTCTAGAACATGCCAGTTTCCTCACAATATTTTTCTTTACCGTTTTGAGAGTAGTGGTGATGAAATAATTTAGACAAAGTGAAGCGCCTGTCAGGGTTCGAATTTACGACCCAGAACTCGTAAGTCGCAGCCAGTACCACTGAGCCACCATTGCTCCCAGAGACGGTTCTAGTGCCCTAGTAAATGGCAACTATCTATAACATCGGCTTTATGACAAACGACCAAAATTAAGTCTACCCCAACGCGAGATACAGACGTGATATTATCTTACGTCATTTTCATGAGCCAATTATAATCTTAAAGCGCTTATTAAAAGTAAGTAAGTAATAAGGGAGTGTATATCTATATAATAAGACGCGGTAATTAAGCTTAAATAAGCGTCAATTATATTATGAAAGCCCTTCATAAAGTAGGTATCGGAATTACTTTAATATCCTACTAATATTATAAACGTGAAAGTTTGTATGGATGGATGGATGTTTGTTACTATTTCACTCAAAAACTATGGTTATATTATGGCTGGATGCATGGATTATTTTGGTACTATGGATGGATGCATGGATGGATGGACGCATGTTTGTTTGTTGCTGTTTCACGCAAAAACGACTGAACGGATTTGGATGAAATTTGGCACACAGGTGCTTTATAACCAGGATTAAAATATAAAATACTTTTTATCCCGATATTCCCACGGGATAGAAAATTATGCGGGTGAAACCGCGGGGAGCAGCTAGTTCTCATATAAATTATGATGGAAACTCGTAGGGGTAATCTTTTGTGTTCGGTTTAAATGAAGTTCGAATGTTCTTCGACAGTTGTGTGTGATTCCGGGAGAATAAAGTACCCATTTAGCAATTGTTTTCTCTTTAGCAACAGGCGGTGAAGACTCGGCTTTACATTTCGAATATGGTTCTTTTTAATTTAAAAATAATTCGTAGTTTTGGGGCAAGTCTTAACATGAAAAATAATGTTTTTACTCATATCTCATAATTGATTTAGGTATACAACTCGAAGCTCGAAGTAATTAAAATCAAAATCAAATTAATTCGCATGTTGCGCTTTTAATTATGAAATTTTGTAAGCGAAAATATCAGGACGTCAAAAAGGGATGCCGAAAAGTCATAAAATAAAATAATTTAATTCAGCAGCAGATTTTGCAAACAAGTAGCATGGTTTCAGGATGTAATTAATGATGCGTCGTCCCCTATTTAACAGCTTCGTGTTATCATTAATATTAACTATTTATCCAATCCCTGATATTTATGAGTTAAAATGAACTATTCATAAGCAACAAGTATACCAAATCAATTAATCTATATATATAAAAATGAATTCCTATTTCCCTTGGTCACGTCATAACTTGAGAACGACTTTACCGATTTCATCCATCTTTTTTTTTTTAAGTTTTCTAATACTTTGTAGAAGGTTCTAACGGAAAAAAGAATTAAGAAAGTTGCTTCACGCGGACGAAGTCGCCGGCAGAAGCTAGTAAAAAATAATAATATCCTCACTACTATAATTTTTTTTTGCACCGTTCATTCCAGGGTTGCCCGGAAGAGATCGCAGAAAGCGATAAGGCCCCCCATTGTATGTTTTGTTTTAAAAATGGTATCTATTCGTTTTTGTTATGTATTTTCTGGTGCACAATAAAGTTTATTTAATAAATAAATATAATTACTTGAATTATATCTCAAAAACAAAATGTAAAAAGTTCATTTTATCTACACCTACAGAAAATTTGCGCTGTGGAAGGCTTAAAGGAAATCGTCCCCAAGATACATTGCTAGAGAAAATTGTCGACTTTGCATAAACCCTAATAGTCAATATCCTATTTCATTTTCTCTAGGAAGTCTGAGAATATACTTTATAGGACTAGGGAGTTTACTTGACTGTGTCGGGGTCTAATGTCAATACCAATTTTGTAATAGCACTCTCCAGTACAGAAACAGCTACCTTATGTCCATTGAAATATATAATCATATTCCAAAAGTAATAATAGAGCTACGATTTATTTTAACAAATAATTTTTTTTTAAAAATTACTTCTCCACAATAATTGTTTGTACATTAAAAGATTTTTTGATTATAAGGGTAAATAAGTAAATAATATATTTTTTAAATATATGAGGTAGATTTATTTAGTTGTATAATAGAAATATTGTTAGTGTATAAGTAGTATATATTGTAAATATTCGTATGCCGCTATTAGCGGCGGATGTGTCCTCAATTTATCCATATAGACCAACCAACTTTGTACTTACATAATCGATGGATCTTTGTATTTGTCTTTGAATGATAGGAATACACATGCACAAAAGTTTTGATGTGGCTTACACTTGTAACGGCACATCGGCGTGCAAGCTACTGGCACACTTTTAAGGAATTTACTGGCACGGCCATGTGTTTGTTTACTCTATAATAATAATTTATAGGCATACATAGAAATGTCGGTCAAGTAGTTGCAAGCGTTATTTATTTATTTATCCATTTATTTCAGGCATCAAGGCCCATATAAATACATACAATACAATATTAATATAACTTAAAAATACTTTAAATTCATACAACGTTATAAATATTTACACTAAAAACTAACTAACGCACACGAAATGTCTGCGTCGTGTTTCGCTGACTGGTGTCATGTAGCCGGCCACGAAACCGGCGGTACACAACACCCTTCGGCCAGAACTCTTCCTTGAGGAACTTCTCGAGATGATGTGTCGGAACACGCACCACGAACGACTTGAAGTTCGTGTTGTGACGCGACTCCAACTTCTGGACCCTCAAAGTCCAGTTGGTCTTCAAACGCATGTACTCCACGATCTCCTCAACCTTCGTGGAGTGGTGCAGTCTGGACACGTACTGCTGCGTCGTTGGGCTTGCTGGACGCAGCAGCAGGTTGGGTCCAGCCTGCGCGGTGCCGCACTGGTTCTGACAAGGAGGCTTCTTCTTCTTCTCCACCTTGATGAAACCATCCTTGTCGCACGTGTCCTTCTCTGGAGCCTGTTGACGATGAGTTCTTGGATTCGAATCCTTGGTCGGGCAAAGTGTTATTAGGTTTTTACATCAGAACTTTCTCAGTTAGCAGCCCGGAGTTTATATATTTTGTACCCGGTTTATGAACAATAGGCTCGCCCCCTATAACATGTGACTTAAACATTACTGGCGAAACATGGATGTTACTATAGGTACGTCGCTGCCTCACCCTTAGGAGATTACATGCGTGATGTTATGTTATCCTACTTCCTACTAATATTATAAACGTGAAAGTTTGTATGGATGGATGTTTGTTACTCTTTCACGCAGAAACTACTGAACGGATTTGGATGTTTGGCATACAGATAGTTTATAACCAGAATTAACACATAGGATACTTTCTATCCCGATATTCCCACGGGAACGAAACTTATGCAAGTGAAAACGCAGGGCGCAGCTATTAATATTATAAACAGGAAAGTTTGTGAGGATGGTTGGATGTTTGTTAATCTTTCACGCAAAAACTACCAAACGGATTTTGATGAAACTTTACAGTAATATAACTTAAACATCAAAATAACACATAAGATACTTTTTATCGCGATATTTCCACGGGATCAACACTTATGCAGGTGAAACCGTGGGTTGCTGCTAGTGTTATATGTACATAGAGACAGTACAGAGTGGGTACCTACTATTTCAAACATAAATATGGTTTTTCTAACACAAACGTATTGAAAAAAAAACATTATTCAAAAAACAATGTAGAAAAATAACCTCAATATATGCGGTATTACGAACAAAATCTGTGTGGCAACCAAATGCATGGACATTCGTATTGTTGCGCGTATTGTTCCTGCACCATAGCAATTTGATACACTCTGTTTTTTGAACAATTTCGTGTTGTCCCATTTTTACTGATCTACTTTTCCTGCATCATGCAGCATGCTGGTCCTGCTCCATAGGACAATCTCTAGAGTCTAGACAAAATCAAACTGGTTGCTAATGTAATTGTATAATTTATTCTTTTTTTTATACTTAGACATTGATTTACATTCTGTAATTACTTGGGGTCACACCCGGACTTATTACTCCTTATTTATTTATGAAAATCGTCTACTTTTGGAATGTTTGTGAATATGTGAGCACCATGTATCTATCACATAGTTGATCTATATGTCATGGTTTCATTTATCCATTTTAATTTTTTTACCTTTTGTGGTCTAGTAATTTTATTTTTGGGTGCATCGTCTTCACATATAATTATATAAATACTGTATGCAAAATATTGTAAAACATTTTAAAAGAGTTACGGTGGAGTTTCTTGCCCATTCTTCTCCATACGAAAACTACCTTTTGGAAGGGGCGACTAGAATCGATTTTATTTTAATTTTATTTTTGACGTTCAAAAGTGCCTTTTATGAGCCTATTTGAAATAAATGATTTGACTTTGACTTTGCATCAGTATAAGGGACAAAAATTTTACAAACGACAGTGTACCTTTTTGACACTTATCAGAGGGACAATTCCCGCCTTTTTAACAACGATCACATTCGAAATTGTTTGTATTTTTACCAGATAGAGCTGTCACAAAACTTTTTTTGCAAAAAAAAAACAACCGACTTCCAAAAACGACACTACAAAATGAAAAATAACTTTAATTTCGGAAGTCAGTGTCGTTGGGCTCGCATTTTCGTTGTCTGCCACCGAAGATTAGTATTTTTTTTTAATTTTCGGAATTCGGCATGTGTGGGACACGCATTTTAAAACGCGGCCTGTGTAAGACCGCACTGTAACTGCCCTTTTACACACACATAAAAACACGGCCGCTTATACGATACCATAACGCGATTCTGTTCTTTGAAAGTGGTGTATTCTGAAATACTGTCAAACTTAAATAACTAAAAAAACAAGTATGTATTCATTATTTACCAGGGATCGTAATTTTATTTCATTACTTATGTCTTTCATAACAGCCTCCTGAAATTTGACGAGGATGCAAAACAACAGCTTGTATAATTTGGTTTTTTATTTTTGACTGTGTTTAGTTTCGTTTGTGATCTTCCTGTACGAGTCGCAATAAATACTTTTTCTTTCTTTCTGGTTAGCGTTTTGGAACTCATGCTAACGGAGTATCGGCAGAGTGTTTTATTCACACGTAATGAGGTCATATGCACAGAATAGACAATGGTAGATAATTATGTATGTGAGTACTTACCGAAGGGCGGCTCGAACCTGCAGTCCAATAGCAAGGCATTGCCAGTGGGGCCGGTGGTGCCGACAACAGCGCCACCTCGCATCATCACCTGCGCCTCAAGTTCCACCCACCGCCCCCCACCGTCCGACTGAAATGACAATAATTAAAAGATAAATGATTTTATTTCTGAAAGTAGATTTGGACAAACACTTTTAGGACGGAATTCATAAATAAAACTGAAATGCGTTCAGCATATTTATACCGCATTTGAGAGATGTCAGTGTAATTATTGTTGTGGAATATTGGTACTGACAGCTCTTGAACGCAGTTTAGACGTGCTGATCGCGTTCAGCTTCACTGGCACCAACACGTCAAAAATAAATTGTGTTTTAAAACTAGATTAGTTCTACGATACCCCGTAACGACTCTCAAAGACCTACGAATGCCGGGACCAACGGCTTTCCGAGCCACGCAGGGGATATGTTATGGATGGTCACCCGTCCACGAACTGACCCCGGTAAGAGTAGCTTAACCTTTGACCGATCCATGCGGCTGTTATCAGTTAGCCACGAGCCCCTCCAAGCATCCTCCTTACACTCCAGGAATATGAATACCAAACTTTACGATAATTTCCTCTCATTACTTTTACATGTACCAATTACCCCCCAGGAGTAAATGGATAAGGAAATGCAAATGCGAACACTCCCGAAGGATGAATATTGTGCTTTTAAGCTTATAATATATATTAATATTGGCTTCCTGGTAATACGAATGGAAACAGGAATACGCAGCGAATTGAGATACCTGTTTTGGAACTGAACATTTTCATTTTGCCGTTTAATTTAGTAAACTGAAACACTTGGGATCTGCACCCTAATTACGTAACACACGATCAATCGGAATCTGAATCATTTTGAAGCAAATTGCTAATCCATTGCTTCATAAGTTCTAAAAATTTGTCTGCTCAACACGTAAATAACGCAGCGAATATTGTTGAACTATCAAAATGAAACCGATTCCGATTGATCGTATTGGGGTGCTGTTTTGGGAACTTTGAATTTAACAAACGATAACATAACAGAACATCACGCCTTGTTTCCCCAAAGAGTTTGGCAAATTGAGAAAGAAAATAATATACACAGCTCGTGTTAGGTTGGTCACAAATTCAAAATTATTCCAGCAAATAGTTTTACATGGAATAATTCGATTTTGCAACGTATTTTCTAGCTCTGCATAACAATCTCTCGACTGAAAACTTTTTTGTTAAAAACTATCACAATTTTACTATCATTAAAAAAAAACAAATAAAATAATTTATCATTTATTGATTTTTTTAATGAAAGCGGGATTACGTTTTATTTTCACTATGTTATCTGTGTTCACTTTTGTCCATTCAATCAACTCAGCTTAGCACAGTCCACTGCTGGACACAGGCCTATCCCAGGCTGCGCCACAACACCCTGCCCTCCGCCTTCCGCATCCAGTCCGTCCTAGCAACCTTCTTTAGGTCGTCCGTCCATCTAGCTGGAAGGCATCCCACATTACGCTTGCCGATACGCGGTCTCCACTCCAGGACTCATCTGCTCCACCGGCCATCGGTCCTTCCACAAACATGACCAGCCCACTGCCACTTCAGTTGGCTTACTTTGCAAGCTATGTTGGTAACTCCGGTTCTTTTCCGGATAATTTAATTCCTGTATTAATAGCGCGCTGAGCGACCTTGAACTGACGAATCGACAATGCAAATTTTAAAAAAATGCAAATGCAAATAATAATAAATGGCTGTAAAGATGATGTTTTTGGAGCACCCATCGGGAAATCCATGAAGGAATTTAAAAAAAAAACAAAACACTAACCTCCATCACTTTAAAACTCAACATTAACCGCAAAACGCGTCCTTATATATTCGCAAATGAAGTAAAATAACTAGCAAAGTACTAGAATCAATCGGTCATGAGCTCATTAGCATGAATACCGACTCTCATTAATATTTCAGAGGTAATCTGATCAATTGACTGCTGATGACTGGGCTGCCTCCGACAATTACGTATTGACGCGCGTCGGTCCGACGTTCTGAGGTGCAGAATGTTTTTTTTTTTTTAACGAAGGTAGTTCTAATAATTTTATGGCGATGAATTTTCGCTGTGAAACGATACCTATTTTTATGTAAGTTTGTGTTTTTTGGTTTGTATTGTAAACTGACCAAGATTATGTCTGGATTTTAAAAGAGACAGACTGACTGACCTCTGAGTTTGTTTCAGCCTTTCTTTTCAGAGTCAGATAGGAAACGCCGACCTCATCTAACTTATTATTTTATTTTATTTTATATTAAGACGTGTAAATCCTATTAACAGAATAAACAATTTTATTAATTTCATTTCACTATAGACAATTTGAATAAAAGTACTTTTGTTAGTTAAGTGTTTTTAACCCATTCCCTGTCCCATGAACCACATATGGTTCAGGTTGATTGTTTAACTATTGTGTCTACTTTGTGGACAGTGAACGTGTTAAATATTTTGTGAAATATTCCAGTTAGTGACTAAGTTCATCATCTGTGTAGCGTTTTCCCAATCATCTTGGGGTCGGCTTCCAGTCTAACCGGATGTAGCTGAATACCAGTATTTTACATGAAGCGACGGCTTATCTGATCTCCACATCTCTGTTACTGGGTAATACGATACCCCTTGGTATGGGCATTTACTTCGCCGCCTCAGCCATTATGGCCAGGGAAGTAAAGGAACACTCCATCCGCATACTCTCAGACAGCATGGCTGTTCTGCAAGCGATAAACAGCAATACAGTTGATTCTGGGCTAATATACGAGTGCCACCTGCGCCTCAACCAGGTGGATAGCCTCAATAACATAACCATTCAATGGATCAAAGGACACAGCGGTTCGCTAGGTAACGATGCAGCCGATGAACTTGCCAGAAGGGGATCGAGCATGGCACCAGTGGGACCTGAGCCCATCGCGCCACTTCCCTTCGGATACATACGTACTCTGGTAAGAAAACGCACCAGAGACCTACACGACAAACTTTGGACGGAGCTAGGCGATTGTAGGCAGGCCAAGGAAGCACTTCCCACAATTAATGGCCGCCTCACGGAACAGGTTCTCCGTCTAAATAAACTAAAGCTGCGTACAGTTACTGCAGCATTAACTGGCCATGGGTCATTTAACAAACACCTCTATGTCATAGGAGTACCAGACAGTCCGCTGTGCAGGGCCTGCATGGAGGAGGACGAGACAGCGGCGCACGTGCTGCTAAACTGCCCGGTGGTCGCCACGTACAGGGCAAAGTACTTCGGTAACCCAGGTACCCTACGAGAAACGGTCAGTAACATCAAGGCGTTGCTGGCCTTCCTTGAGGATCTGGGGTGGATCGAATAATCGATTTTCCCACCCTTACGCAAAATACGCGCATTGTCGTGGAGTTGCGGACACCAGCCCGCTGTACCTATTACCTATTACTATTATTTACCCCTTGGTAATACTGGTTGACAAACTTTCGGGTTTCTGATTACCCGTAACGACTGTCAAAGATGCACGAATGACAGCCGGGACCAACGGCTAACGTGCTTTCCGAGGCACGCAGGAGTGTCGCCGTCTCGGTATGTAAAGATGGTCACCTGTCCACAAACAAACCGCGGCTAGCCTAGCTTAACCTGATTGATCGACCTGTGTGGCTGTTATTATTTAGCCACGGGCCCCTCCAGCTAGTGACTATGTTAACGCAGAATATTATTATTGCATGAATCAATAATATAATTATATAGACAGCAAGAGGTACTTTGTAAAAACGTACTTATAATGAATATTATACTAATTTAATTAATAAGCTGTGATATAGTAAAGTAACATATCACAGGTAAGGATATACCCGTGAGGCATTCTTTTGGATACCCCAAAAAATGTCTCACGAGGATATCCTTTTACACATTATTTATGATTTGGCAATTTGTACAGGTAGGTAGAGTGTTTTTTTAGAGGAACCGGGACCACCCCTATGTGCGGATGGTGATCACCCGGGTGGTTTTAGTGAGGTAAAAATCCCACACTCCCCGACCTCACTCCCCGGAGGTCGGGTGCCTTTTGAAGGTTTCCCACGAAAACAAAAAAAAAAGGTACAGTAAGTGCTCTGCATAACCCGACCTATCTTTCCCTCTTCTTTCTTATAAGAGGGGTGAGGTAATGCAGAGCACTGACCGTACTACATATATTATGCCAACAATGGTTGTGAAGTCGTAGTTTTGAGCGTTTCTAATCCACTATTAGGTAAAGTAAAACTCTCTAAGCAAGAGATATCTGAACAGAGACTAAGGGCAAATTCCACCAATGAATCTGGACGCGATCAGCACATCTGAACCGCGTTTAAGAGGTTTCAGTGACAACATTTCAGAACAATTAAATAATGAAACTGACAGCTTTTGAACGAGGTTTAGAAGTGCTGATTACGTTTAGTTTCATTGGTGAAATTCGCCCTTAATCAGGTTCTGAGAAACCGATAGTTAATCTTTACGTATAATTCAACATCCGACTTTGTACAACCCCTGTAATATCAAACTCGGTTAAAACCCGAAACTTGTTAGTCAGTATTCATTAAAAATCTCGTCCGGTAAGCGGTTACCGTGTTAACAAAACGGTGCCGTGTTGACGCCACGGAAAATCCCGCTTACAGCTTTTATGTATGCAAATTCTATACAATTTGCATACTATAGTAAAGTGGATACCCCATATATCGGGCGTAACAATGATTTCCATGAAAATTAACATCCATTGTTCAGTAAAAGCTTACTAAACGGGAGTGTCAACGTTTTCGTGTGTTATTTAAAAACCGGCCAAGTGCGAGTCGGATTCGCGCACGACGAGTTCCGTAGCATTATCTACAAAAATCACGTATGTTGTATGGGAGCCCCACATAAATATTTATTTTATTTTAATTTTATTATTTATTATTAAAGTAAAAATACAACTGAGTATCAAAATATGAATATTTCAAGTGCCTACCTGTTGCCATTATTGATACCGAGCAAAAAAAATCGCGTTTGTTGTATGGGAGCTCCCTTAAATATTTATTTTATTTTGTTTTTAGTATTTGTTGTTATAGCGGCAACAGAAATACATGATTTATGAAAATTTCAACTGTCTAGCTATCGCGGTTCTTGAGATACAGCCTGGTGACAGACAGACGGACGAACAGACGGACGGACAGACAGCGAAGTCTTAGAAATAGGGTTCCGTTTTTACCCTTTGGGTACGAAACCCTAATTATCGCGGTATGTTTTTAAAAACGACCCTTTTCTTGTGTAAGGAGGATTGACACAAAAGAGTATTTGTTACGCCTGTATTTCCTTGATCTCAATTCAAACAATCTGCTTAGCTATTCTCAACTATGCGGGGGTCGAGTTCCAGTCTATCCGGATGCAGCTGAATACATCCAGTATTTTACATGGAGCGACTGCCTAACTGACCTCAACCACCCAGTTACTGGGTAACAGGATACCCCTTGGTAAGACTGGTAGTCAGACTAAAAGAACTTCTGACTACCAGTAACGACTGTCAAAGATCTACGAATGGCAGCCAGGACCAACGGTTGAACGTGCTTTCCGAGGTACAGAGTGGGTCTCGATATGTAATGGATGGTCACCTATCCAGTAACGGACTGCAGCAACCCGACTCTCTCTCTCTTTTGAACTCAATAATTGGTTGCCTAATTTTCTGGTTTCAATTGTTTACCAACTAATGTCCAAAACCTCGTTCTGCCGCGAAACAAATTTGACACAAAACACATTTTTAAGTAAAGGTTTTCCTGGCTAATAGCGAAATTTTGAACGCGTTCGAAGCTTTTGAAACGTTGAAACCACGTAATTTAATTTTAGCGGGTACAATTCTGACTGGTTCATAGTTTCATACTCCCGAAGTTGTAGGGCTATACATAATTTGATCTGGAACGCCCTCAGTCAATATAACATCACGCATTACGTATTCCTCGAAGGGTTTGCAGAGGTGTAACTATAGTACCTACACCCTCATTTTGCCAGTTATGGTGAAGTCCTACGTGATAGGGGACGAGCCTATTGCCAACAAACGGGCACAAATCTAGACTCCAGGTGGCTGCTGAGAAATTCCAGATGGAAGCACCCAATAACATTTTGTCCGACCCGGGAATCAAACCCAGACCTCATGCTCAGCAGTAGTGCTTCTGACTAGGCTGACGTGGCAGTCAAAATATTAATAGAGATGTCTTCTAATACCTACTACTATTATACAGACAAAAAAAAATTAAGAACAGCATTCTCTTTTACTAAACCTCATTACACACACCACAAGCAATCACAATCAATACCAAAGAATTGGCTTTCTCAAGAATTTAAGACTTTCTGCCGACAAGAAAGACCGTATTCTGAGCTAAAAATACTTATTGATTTTTAATGAGTACAAGGCACTGAGCTGCGTTGGTATGCTTATTATATTTTGAGGTACTTATTACGTACGTAAACGTATAAAGATATATATACACGTTTTTCTCTGGATTTTCCTGTATGAGATACAAACGACTATTGGACTACACGAAAAAGAATACTTTTAACTGGCTCGTCGGGCTAGTGGTCGCAAGCGCTGCTGAACATAAGGTCCTGAGTTCAATTCCCAGGTCGCGTTTTGTGTGTGGAATTTCTCAATAGTAGCACAAAATCTGAAGGCTAATTCTCGTAATTTAAAACGTTCAAAATCTAGTCGCAGTCTCATTTCGGCGACAAACAAATGTCAAAAACTTGTCAAAATGTAGGGAAATTTTTGACAGATTGAGACTGAGATCAGACTGTGGACGTCCTTAAAATTACGAGAATTGCCACTCAGGATTCGGTTGATGACAATAAGATATATGGGACTTAAACATAACTGGCGAAATGTGGGTCTACTACAGGTACACATCTGCCTAACCCCTCGGGAAAACAAGGCATCATCTTATGATATTAAAAAGAAATATTTTGGGTCTTAAACGCATTAATCAAACGTATTCCTAATTTTAATACGGTAGCATACCTATGATGCGTAAAAGTCTAGTTTAACAAGTACGGCTAAAATAACAAACAAAAACGCCCACACCATTAATTAATTCACTTGCCAAATTGAATAATGATAGGAGTTGCTCTTCTTGATAAAAGATCTTGCCTTTCTCCGTATGAGCAATGAGACACAGATTACAGGCTGACCTCCAAAGGGGAGGGTTTGTCCATTTTAAATCCTTTAGCAAACTGCACAATCTCACGCACGTAACACTTATGCTACGGCAACATTGCCGCGATAACGCGAACTACACTTGGCGCGCTCTCTGCTGTACAGTCACGAGCATAAGTATGTGTACACTTTGATTTATTCAAAAGCGATTTTCTCTTTTTTTTGTGAAATTTTGTGTTGTTACGAACATAGTATTTTCGAACCCATAGTTGTTGCAATGTGTCGTATTTCATTGTGATTTTCGTTATTTCACGCAGAAATCGCTATTGAAAGTTTCCAAGTGTTGACATATTAGTGCTCGTGATGTACAGCGAGAGAGAGCGCAATGTAGCCGTAGCATTATAAACAAACTATTTCCCATTCCGTTTTAATTCCATAGCAAAGATTTAAATCGCAGATTCGCCCTGCAGCATCAAAAGATGGCCGCGTCTCTGTTTCCTTTTGACACACAAAAAGTTGCCGAAACTTGATTGTCATGGAAACTCCATTATTATTGAGTGAGCTCGCTCCTCAGTATGGACACTTCCGCGCGACTTAGTACGGTAAGGGTAAACATATTGAAGTCTTTGTTCAATGGCATTACACGAAAACGTACTTCCCCCAACCCTTTAAAATGCGGACACGGCACCTGGCAACGACGGTATAACGTATTCATTATTATATCATCTTTCACATGCGAGCAGACTTTATCTATTAAAATTATATAATTATATTTATTTTACGGGGGATATTCCAAGCCAATGGCGAGAAATATTGGTGACGCCCATTCCTAAAAATTGTCCTAATAACAGTACTAAGCTACGACCGATTTCGCTAATATCTTGTGTCTGTAAAATTTTCCACTCCATGATAACAAAACGACTAGAATGGTACGTAGAAAAGAATAAACTGTTATCTCAGTACACTTCTGGTTTTAGAAGAGGGCAGTCATGTCAGGATTGCCTAGTTAAATTAGTTAGCCAGATTTATGTAGGATTTTCGAATAAGGTTCCAACTATAGCTTGTTTCTTGGACATATCAAACGCCTACAATAATGTACTAGTAGACTCTTTAATTAATACATTAGATAATATAGGAGCTGGACAAAAAATATGTATATATCTATGGAACTTCTTAAGCGAAAGACATCTGATGATGAGAGACGAGACCAAACAACATAATTATTCTATTAGATATACTGATAGAGGCCTAGCTCAAGGAGACCCAATTTCCCCCCTGCTTTTTAATGTGGTTACGATGACTTGTTTTCATGAGATCAAAAATGTAAGTATGTGTCAATACGCGGATGATTTTGTTTTGTACTGTTCTGATAAGAATCTTAATCAAAGTAAACATGAATTACAGTTAGCATTAAATACATTTTGTAATATTTTGGATGATATAGGCTTAGAATTATCAGCAACTAAGTCTAAATTATGTATTTTCAATAGAGGATATAGAAAACTAGAAATAGATTTAAACATAAATGGGCATAGTTTGCAGCCAGTAAATAATTATAAATATTTGGGAGTTTGGTTAGACAGTTCATTACGTTGGAGCAAACATATCAATGAGATAATTGAAAAAGTACAGAGGAACCTAAATTTACTCAAAGTCTTGGCTGGAAGTGCTTGGGGCTTGCACCCTAAACACTTGAGACACATCTACTTAGCCTTAATAAGAAGTCGCATAGACTATAGCAGCTTTTTATATGATGTAAGTGCAAAGTGTCACCTGGATAAGCTAAATAAGCTTCAAAATCAGGCCTTGAGAATAATAGGAGGTTTTATTAAGACTACACCTATCCACGTTATGGAAAATGAGCTGTGTGTAGCCCCACTGTATCTAAGGAGAAAATATTTAGGTTATAAATTTTGTTTAAAAGCAAGATCCATAGAAAACAGTATTACTATTGCTTTGTTAGAGGAACTTCACACTCTTCGACAGAATCATTATTGGAATAATAAAAAAAGCCCTCTTTTGGTTTCGTTATATAATGAAGTAAAAGAAGATAATATAGCAGCTTCAAATCCCTTGTTGATGTTTACTCTGAGGACATGGATGACCAATATTAATATTCAGGAAGTAATTATATGGAACTTAGATGTAGTTAAACTATCTAAACAAAACTATGACACTAATCTGTTAAAATTTGAAGTTATTAGAGAGTTACAGTTGAAGTACTATGAATGGCTTAGTATATTTACTGATGGGTCGAAGAGTGCAGAAGGTCGCGGAGCTGCTTTTTATGTATCTAGTGAATCAATAAGCTGTGGAAATAATTGTTTTAAAATAGATAAGGATGTTTCCATAATGACGTTGGAGCTCATTGCGATCTCTGAAGCACTTACATATTGTAACGGCTGTCAACATAAAAATATTGTTATTTGCACAGATAGCAAAAGTTCCTTACAACATTTGGCTCGATGCGCCTCTGGTCGCAGAGGTGTTTCGCTAGCTTATTTTATTTTATCTAAAATAGATGAACTAATTCTTAAAGGTGTAACTTTGAGATTGCAATGGGTTCCATCGCATATTGGAATACAGGGCAATGAAAAGGCTGACATGTTGGCAAAATATGCGGTTAAAAATGGAAAGGAAATGAATGTGATTTTGGATTATTCGGAACTTTTACCTAAATATAAAAATAAATGTTATGACGAATGGAGGGAATATTTTGACAAGCGCTCATTGGACAAAGGGATCTGGTACAAAACCATTCAGAGTCAGCCTTTTCGTGTGCCCTGGTTCGTAGATAGTCATGTAAGTAGAAAATTTGTTGTTATAGCTCACAGACTCAGATCTGGACACATTCCATGTAATAAGTTTGCTTTCATGATGAAGAAAACGAATTCGCCCAACTGTGTACAGTGTGGAGTTGTTGAAGACCTGCACCACTTATTGATGGAATGTGTTCGATATGAGCCTGAGAGAAATGACCTGTTTAGGGTCTTTTTTTTTTTTTTTCTGGGTTTCCTGTTTAGGGTCTTGAAGTTGAACAGACTTGAAGTAGGAACATTTCACAACATTTTATCTAGACCGAATAGCGATGATGCGAAGAGTCTGTTTAGGTTCATGGCCCTGATATGAGTAGAATGTATATATTTAGGATACGATGGGACTGACATACGCATAGCGATTATAAATGTCCCTAAATAAATAAAGAATAAAAAAAATTAAAAAAAAAAAAAAAAAATACACAAAGTAAAGCGCCTGTCTGGGTTCGAACCCACGATCTACAACTCGTAAATCGGGGCTAATACTGGGCCACCAGTGCTCTAACATACCTAAATTCAAATTTTATTTGTTTCAAGTTAAACAAATATCAACTTTATTGTAATAGTTATTAAGTTGATTTGAGAGTGACTAGTACTATTGAAAAAATTATAAAAATGTTTGAAGTTGTAGCGTAAACTAAACTGTATTGTAGGAATTAAAGTTATTTTTCTATAAACTCATATTTGTTTACATTTTTGGCGAATATGTCACGATTCAAAGTTATATATAATGCAATATACCCCGGACTGCACAACGAAGGCCCGTTTGCATTTAAGGAAGCATTTACAGGGATTGCCGTTTCAAGGCTGTCAGACTGTCTCAGATGGTAAAGGCAAAATAACAGGACTGCACGTACACATGGGCTTCCCAATTGCTGTTTTAGTGGGAGAATTTTATCGACTGTCTTTTGTTATTTAGTTATCTGGAACATTCTAGTATGTTTGTGTCGTATGCATGTATGTATTAACTTCTAAGGAAGGAATTATGGTGCACTTAGCTTTTAAAGAGGAATCGAGGAAAGATAGTTCACAGTTTCAATCGTTATTGATGTTTTAGTTTCATTGCTACTTTAGCGGTTTAACAATAAATACCTGTTAAATGAATAATAGGGGTTAAAGTATGAAATTGCCGTTTCATTGTAATAGGTACTTCGAATGGACATAGAACCTTCATGGTTAGATATTTTTGAGTGAAACTTTTTTCACATGGTACCTATGAAGTTCTTCTTTTAAAAAATGTGCAAAATTCGATTATCGACTTTCAGTTGTTTTTTTTATTCAGCTTAGACAAGAAAGATGGATACTTCGAAAATTCGAATTAATTTTGAATACGAGTTCCGACGCGGAACTAACGCGGCAGAAACAGCTCGCAATATCAATGTTGTGTTTGGAGAGGGGACTGCTAACGAACGCACCGTGCGATTTTGGTTTAAACGCTTTCGTGATGGAAAAGCAAAGCTTACCAATAAACAGGTAATGGTAACTGTTTGGTGGTTCCAGCATGGTGTTATTCACTATAGCTTTCTCCGATCTGGTCAAGCAATAATGGCAGATGTCTACTGTGCCGAACTCCGAACAATGATAGCAAAACTAGCAGTAAAACAGCCCCGACTCATGAATCGATCTTCACCATTATTGCTCTATGATAACGCGAGACCTCATACAGCACGAGAAACCGTTTTAACTCTACAGGAACTGCAATTAGAAACCATTCTTCAGCCTCCGTATTCGCCAGACCTTGCTCCAACGGACTACCATTTTTTTCGTGATTTGGACAATTTTCTACGTGATAAAAAGTTTTCTTCTCAGGAGGCAGTACAAAATGCTTTCACACAGTTTGTCGAATCTAGATCACGAGAGTTCTATCGCAAAGGCATAAATGACCTTCCTATTAGATGGCAGCAATGTATAGATAATATTGGTAACGATTTTGATTAAATAAATATGTTAAATTAAAAAAAAAAAACGAATTTCAATTTTTCAGTACAAATCGGCAATTTCATACTTTAACCCCTAATATTAAAGGCACAGACGCCAGCACATCTAGCTACTACCACTTGTCAAATTTCTCTGATAGATTTGCAACTTTATCGCCAACGCATTAAGGTTCAAGGTTGATTGGACAAATTTGACAGTTTCAGATAGCTTGCCTGCGTGCGTTTGTACCTCACATTATGCAATCTTTTAGTGATCTTTGTATCCAAAACTATCCTAACCAAACAGCTCAATAATGTTTCCCTTAAATGTAAGGTCAGAATGGACGTCTTAAAGGAGACAGTACTAGGTAGACAGGGTGGCAGGGACATCGACGCGTAACTTTTTACCATGAATTCAGTACCAACGTGATTCTGAACCCCCCTTTTTTTGGGTGAGAAATCATCAAATGACCTCTCCCGCTCTGGGCTGAGCGGAAGGGTGGGTCACACTTTTACTCAGTAAAATCCACCCGTGTTCCTTCAGTTGCCTGTGCCAGGGGCCACGGTATCTCTTTGGAACAACCCGCGGACCTGGCAGGCATCGGCCCTAGCGGACCCAGTCAATTCGTGCTGACATCTCTTTGAGGCGCGCGTGGAACACAACGCGTCGTCGACCCGGGCTTGGTCCTTACCGGGCGGCGAGCTGCCCATTGCTCGCCGCCCGCAAGCCCGCGTCTACGGTGGCCGGGAGTCGGCTGTTGACTCCCGTCCAGGGCGTCTCCTGCAGTGAGTAGGGGCGTGAGAGCGCAGTGATTGCCTCTCCCTCATGCGCTCCGCCTCCTCTTTCGCGAGCGTTACTGCTTCGCAGAAGGAGGTGACGGCCTCCCATGACCAGGGCCGGACGCGAGAGATCGCCGCCGCTGATCGCCGCCACGAGGACGCGGCGGTGATTCTTAACCCCCTTGCGTTGATAGTTGTCGTTGGTTAATAAAAAAAAAAGTAGCTGTTCCATACATTTTGACCAAGTAGGTCACTTTTCTATGAAATAGCTGATTTAAAAAAGAAAAATGGCGAGAATTTTCTACGTAAAACTACAGTTTGCGCGTCGATGTCCTAAACTTTCGGACTTCTGACGACCAGTAACGACTGTCAAAGATCCACGAATGACAGCTGGGGCCAACGGCTTAACGTGCCACCATGTACATATACTATACAGTACAAAAGATTTAAGCCGAGCCTTCAAACGTTTCCTACTTTTCTGAAGTAGCAATGAGTCTGACTAAACAATACTGCCGACGCCATATTCTATATAAAACATGATATGTTTAATGGAGCATTAACAGTGATAGGTTTCTTGTTTACAGCCAATATACACACATGTAGGTAATGTTCCTAACTCAGTTAGTTTACTTCAGTAACTTAGGTTGCAGCATAAACTACTTGCACTCGATTTTACAGCCCGTAAACTTTCAGCGTTGAACACAAACTCAATAATCGATACATGGAGCAGTTTAAGAGGGAATTGTCTTAATCACTGTACTTGGTGATAGGAGCTTCTTGTTTACATTAGCAGAAAAGAAGACACATTTTGTTTATCTTCTTAACAGAAAAACGAGAAGGGAAAAAACGTTTATTTACGGTAAACATATTGCAGAGAAAAACACAAACAAAAATATATGCGTCATGTCCAGGCAAAACGGCTATCGCTCAGCATAATGCTACGACCCTATGCGAGACAGAGCCCCAGCGCTGGTTTTCAGCGACAGAACAGAATAGCTTTATTATGTCATAGATTAGATACCCATATTTTGGTAGCCTAGGTAGACGATGGTGATATTACAAACATTATAACTGCCAATGCCGAAGGTACGAGTATATAGGATTAATAAATGTGCTTAAGTAAAAACTACACTTACATGCACAATAAAATCCCATTTTAGCAAACCTAAGAATCGTGACTATAAATATTACAGAATTCCTTCAGTGTCCCGCTGTCTCTGCCAAATTATTTTATTAATTCAACGCTCTATGCGTAAAGTATGTTTATCTCTTTCTATCTTACCTCGTTATATGCGACGGAAGTGAGAGGCAGGTAGTGGTAGCCGAGCGCTTTGTCCCAGATGACGCCTTTGTTCCACACTTCCACTAAGAGACCCAGGTTGATGTCATTGATTTCACTGTTGGACAAACATTTTAGTATTAATAATATAACAAAAAATCAAATCAAAAGTCATTTATTCAAATTAGGCTGAGAATCAGGACTTCTCGAACGTCAAAAGACAGTCCCCCAAAACGCCCGCCCTTCACCACTTCCTAGTGCTTTCGCTGGGAAGAAGAAGTGGCGCAACGAACTCTCCAGCAGCACAGCTGTCGGTTCAGTTAGAAAATACTTGATTGTATACAATACTAGGTATGTAAAGTAATTAAATTGCAAGACACAGAACATTAATTAAATTATTTGCCATGTGTCAGCTAGCCACGCCAATATACCTACAAATACAATAAAAACTATACATACCTACTGAAGCAAAAAAATAATGAATTATAAATGTAAATAAAAACTTATAGCCTAGCCTTTTCCCAACTATGTTGGGGTCGGCTTCCAGTCTAACCGGATGCAGCTGAATACCAGTATTGTACATGGAGCGACTGCCTATCTGACCTCCACAACCCAGTAACTGAGTAATACGATAATCCTTGGTAAGACTGGTTGTCAGATTTTCGGGCTTCTGACGACCCGTAACGACTGACAAAGATCAACGAATGACAGCCGGGATCAAGGGCTTAGCGTGCTTTCCGAGGCACGGACGGTCTTGGTATGTAAAGATGGTCACCCATCCACGGACCAACCGCTGTAAGCGTTGCTTAACCTGACCGATCGACCCGTACGACTGTTATTACTTAGCCACAAGCCCCCCAAGTAAAAAAAACTTTCTACCTAAATAAAAGCCTAACCTAACCTACCTTACTAGAAGAAAAGTCTGAAATACACCGTTATATCTGCCTCTTTAATGTTTCTACTTCCATGGTACAAAATAATAAAAGGCTCATGACAAAACCAGAAATTATTTTGGTTAAAAAAATATATATCTTAGGCTGAGATCTATAAACGTTACTTAGCACGTACTTTGGCTAAGCATTATTCCTGTAACTGTCGAACAACTATTAAACTACAAGTACAATATAGAGGCGGGAACATATACACATATATGCCGAAGTAAGTGCTAAGTAATATTTATATACATATCTTGGCCTTGGATACTAAGTCGTTATTTTTGCAACTTTACTTTTAGTTGGATTCTAAAACTGTATAAACGAATTAGCTACCTACTGAGAGAAACACACACATTGGGATTAATTCAGTGAATATTTTTGAGTCTAGAACATAATATCGGTGCAAGCAGATGTAAAAAGCAGTTTTGAAGTGAATTTGACCTCATTAGTCAGGCGACGACATTTCGGAAACTCTTTGTAGTGTGCAGCTATAAAACGATGTATGATTGAACGAAATGTACCAACTTTGAGGGAATAACTAAATAGAATAGATGAGATTTAACTTAGACTATAAAGGAGTAATATTGTTTGTATTTATCTGTGGAGGCTTGTAATTAGCAATTTAGTTATATATTATTGTCATTATAATGTTATTAGTCTGTAAGCCTTCCGAAAATAAAGAAAAAAAACATATACTATTTCAAATCAAAACACAGCATCGTAACTCATGCACACAGACATAGAAACAGGCAACCGGTATCGTAAACAGTACCATTTTAAATCACAAGCAAAAAACCAATCACCCTGGCCGCCAATCTTCAACATGTACCTGCCAACGAACAAAAACAAAACGCGACCGCAACTAAACGTAAACAGTCCATAAAATCAGCTCCGTACGATATAAAAGAGCTTACTGCAGCGAAACGAAGCTTCGTCCTGCCAACGAATAAACCACAGAGCACTGAATACCCGCACCTGCTACGTCAGAGAAGACGGTACTAGTAAAATTCATAGTGCCGATAGTGCATTGACCGTTTACTTGTCACGGACCGGCCGGCATCTATTCTTCTATACTCTATACTTAATGATAATATTTTAATATAATATTAATATTATATATAATAATAATATTATAAAGGGGTAAAACTTGTTTGTTTGTATGTAGGGGGTAATCTCAGGAACTACCAGACGGATTTGAAAAAAATATATTTTATATTTGATAGCCCAATTCTTGAGGAACGCTGTGAGCCACGCACGGTCACGCTATGACCCTTAGGAGCCAAGCAAATAGAAAAAAAATCTGAAAGAACGCTAAGCGGAAATGAAGTGATAGCACGGCGGGCGATGCGATGCGATGCGGTGGGTCGGCGGAACAAGGAATTTCACGCGGACGAAGTTGCGAGCAGAAGCTGGTTTAACAATGAAATGGAAGTGTTTAGTCTGTAAATAGGATATCGGAATCACTCTTACACGATAGGAAATAATTAACAATAAGCAAGATGCAGTCGACAAAAATAAAGTAGAGAACAGCTCAGTCGGGCAATTCTCGTAATTTTAAGAACGTTCACAGTCTGATCTCAGTCTCAATCTGTCAAAAATACGTCTAATTTCCCTACATTTTGACAAGTTTTTGAAATTTATTTGTCGCCGAGATGACACTGCGAATAGATTTTGATCGTTTTAAATTACGAGAATTGGCCTTCTGATTGAAAACATTACATGTGACTCACGTACTTACTGATAGATGTTTACGGCTTAAATAGTTATGTGATTCGTGTACCTAAATTATTTGCTTATATAATTTAATCAAATCGTGTGGGTACATGAATGATATTTAATACGTAAATATAAGTTACATCCCGTACTATCGCCCCTTCCGGTGCGGGAGGGGTGATAGTTGTCACAAGTCAACGAATCACTGAGCTCTCGCATCACGTCACCACACCCCTCCCGCACCGCGCTGCTACCTCAGGCAACATCTCAGTTAAGCGGTTGGCCTTATAGCAGTGGGCCAGTTGTAGTCGAGACGTATCCGTGTTCTGTGGTATAAACAAATCACATGGCTCCGGTACTATTTTCATGCAGTAAAGTACAATTGAAAACTTTTCCGGGTCTACCGAAATTTATGTGTTTTGGGTTAGATGTTTTAAATTGTTGCAGTTTATTAGACGGACAGAATAGATGTCGTTCTGTCGAGTTTCTCGTACTCTTAGTATATCATTTGAATATCTTGTTTATGAGGCTTGATATAACTTGGCAGAAGAAAGGTAGGTGAATAAGTACAGTATTTTTTTTTTTTTGAGGATGGGAAATCATCAAATGACCCCTCCCGCTCTGGGTGGAGCGGAAGGGAGTTTCAGACTCTTACTGACTAAAACCCACCCGTGTTCCTTCCTTAGCCCTTTATGTTCCAGGGCAGCGGTAACCCTTTCGGACGACGATCTCGCTATAAGTACAGTATTAATATTTATTTCGAAGCGACGCGCACTTTGCTTGTGATAACTAAGTGTACAAACACGCAGTGGATGTGTGCGTAAAGACGAGTAGCGTCAGTACAGAACACACACGCGCACACACACACACACACTTCCGACCTCGCCCGTGTCTCGGATGGCACGAGAGCTCCTGAAAAGCTTAAGCTGTCAGAGTATGTTCATAACAATCTCATTTTACTCGCTCATGCATGTTTCATGGTGTTCAACCGTGAACATACTATAGTTGCACGCGCCAACAATAGCATCACAGCGTCAGCGACACACATACGGTCCACGCGCCGGCAACACCAGCACACCGTCAGCACTAAGATGTGGCCTACTGAGATCTTCGCTTCATCGGCTCGATACACACACGACACACATGTAAATAGCCATCAATGTGTATTTACCACAAAAATTGTATATAATTAAGTTCATTATTGTAATAAAGTGAGTCATCAAGCTGGAGTCGAGTGTGATTTATCTCCTTACTTCCTCTTACTGTGGCCAAGACACCTTTAGCCATCATCGGTCCTATGAGTCTGTGGGATCGGCAGTAAGAAAACCATTTCCTGTGTACATTGCACGACGTACACAAAACCCTCTTCCTACCCAAATTCCGTCTGTCACCGTAGGTCTCCTTGTGACAGACTTCCCTCTCGTACAACCAACGTAACCTACGTTTGGTGTGGTTTGTATATAGTAGGCTAGGGCTAGGATAACTGGGGTGCTAGTTAGTTACTGTAGGGCTAGGTTTGGCGTCAGTTGGGCTTTAAGTATTGATCCAGGTTCAATTATCTCAAACGTAGTCACATCGTACACACTTGGAATACCGGCCGTACTAAGCTGTAAGTCCCGGTGTGTACATTTGGTCCTTCGAGCAATTTTAGGAAACCAGGGAGTTTGTGTTATCGGTATTTTAATATAGTAACGTTTATATACATAAAATTAAATAAATATAAAACGTTCTTCTTTCTGTCCCTCACCAATATTGGCTGAATAACGTATAGACGTACTTAGAACTAGCGTACTCAACAGGCGCGAGTAAAGGGACTTATACGATTAATACTAATACGCCATTAGAACGATAGCGGATCGGAATTCGGTTCCAACAAACGGATTCACCGATATTTTGAGAAGTAACGCATAGTATCAAGGGCAGTAAAGATGGACATACAAGGGATAAACGAAATTATAAGAAGCCAAGAAGCAGATTACAACGAACTAAGACAAATATTCACCAACATCAAGAAAGACTCAGCATCAAGGAAGACTCTAAAATATATAACGGAGAGGAAAACTCGACTCACAGAAGTATTTACTAGAACATCCAAGAACCATTCACTACTACAAGACCAAGATGTGTTGTGTGATCACAAATACGTCACTACCAACTACTTTGGGTCTATCAACGCACTGTATACGCAGGCAATTGAATACCTGTTAAAGTGTGAGAAAAGACTACAGGTAGTAAACCAACTATATGAGCCAGAAGATTTACAACCCGAGGAGGAAGAAGGGAGTAGCTCACCCAAACTATTTATTCAACTATTTCGGATTAATCAGATGCAGAAAAAGTTACAGTCGGCAACTCAATTAATTACTGAAGGGAAAGCAAGTTGGTACTTAGAATCTGTAATGACTACTTTGCAAAAACAATGGCAAGAAATTGAAGAAACACATGTACTCATTCTAATGGAAGATAGTACGTTAGAACACAGCTATTTTCACGAGAATATGTTTGAGAGAACGCAAACGGAATTCGACCTTGTGATGGGAAGATTATTTGAGATGATAGGTCAAAAATCAACATACAACCATAAAACCTCGGTTAAGTTACCACAAATAATAATTCCAACATTCAGTGGAAGTTATGAGTCATGGAATTCCTTTTATGATTTATTCTTGAAAATAGTCCACGAAGATAAATCGTTGAGTGACACAGAAAAGATGCAGTATTTAAAAACGCATGTACGAGGTGACGCCGCTAAGCTGATCAAGCATTTAACAGTATGTGACGCAAATTACATAACTGCATGGAATTTGTTGACAAGACGATACAAAAATGAAAGACTAATCATTACTAAGCATATTGATAATATTCTAAGTATGTCGAAAATAAAGAAAAGTAATGCCGCGAACTTAAAAAATCTCCATGACACATTAAACGAAAACCTAGAAGCACTAAAAAATCAAAACATCGACATTTCAACTTGGGACCCTATTTTGACAAGAATACTAAGTAGAATATGGGACTCAGAAACTGATGAAAAATACGAACATCAACTATTAGAGCCTAACAAAGTACAAGAGTTTTCGGCAATGATGCAATTCTTAGAAAAAAGGTTTAAGTGTCTGGAAACTTCAAGCACTCTGAGAGAAGAAGCGTTTGCTCACAAATCGCGCCATGAGTCTTCAAATTCAACTACCAAACAAGTAGATCAACGTGTATGCTGGTTTTGCCAAAGTCGCGAACACAGCATTTACCAATGTACTGGTTTTAAAACGCTATCAGTACAAGAACGCAATAACATCGTAAACGAAAAACAGAAGTGCAAAAACTGTTTGACTCATGAAACGTCGGTAAAGTGTCACAGTGATAAAAGTTGTGGATACTGTGGAAAAAGAGGTCATCATTCCTATTTACACCATCATAACAATAATGTTACTACCAGAAACGCAAAAACAGAGCCAAACAAGGAAAGTTTACCGACCCCGTCTACAAGTAAATTCATGAAAAAAACTGTGTCCAACATGTCTACTATTAACAAAACGAATATACCAAAAACCACACTACTAGCGACGGCCTTAATAAAAGCTCACTCGTTGGACGGGACATCGCATTTACTGAGGGCTCTATGTGATCAAGGTTCAGAGGCATCATTTTGTACAGAAGAGGTTGCCCAACTATTGGCATACCCACGTATTCAGATAAATACTGAAGTGATCGGGATTGCTGACGAAAAACCTAAAACATCGAAAAACTCTATCAATGTCATGCTACAGCCAAGATTTCCGAGCGAATATAGGTTACCAGTCACACTTATAATACTACCAAAACTAACTGGCTGTTTACCAGAGAAAAATGTACTAGAACTAAAATCGGATTGTTTACAAAACAAACTATTTGCCGATCCTACATATTACAGAAGAGGACCAATAGATATAATATTGGGGGCTCAGGAATATAGCCACTTACTACTAAACGGATTACACAAGATGCAAGACGGAATCATCGCTCAAAATACCGAATTTGGGTGGATTTTATCCGGCATTTGCGGCGATACCACTAATACTAATACAGTTATCAGTATGATGACACGAACTACAGAAGTTCAGCAACTAAACAAGTTTTGGGAATTAGAAGAAATTCCTGAAAAATACCAAGTAACTAACGAGGATCAGGCTTGTGAAAACTATTACCAAAAAACAACCATAAGAAATCCAGATGGGACATACACAGTGAAACTTCCATTCAAAAATCAAAGCGTAGATTATGGGAGTTCGCGCAAAA
Source organism: Apamea epomidion (assembly GCA_947507525.1). NCBI lineage: Eukaryota > Metazoa > Arthropoda > Insecta > Lepidoptera > Noctuidae > Apamea > Apamea epomidion. Next base: position 7,884,818 of record OX382233.1, read on the forward strand.
ATGCTATTGCAAGACTATTACAATTAGAACGGAAGTTCGACAAGGATGAAAACTTACGGAAAAAATACCAAGAGTTTCTCAATGAGTACTTAGAAATGGGCCACATGAGGAAAGTATCGAGTACTGACTATTACCAAGGTAAATACTATATACCACATCAACCAGTCATTAGAGAAGAGTCACTAACTACTAAGCTACGAGTAGTATTTGATGCGTCGAGCAAATCAAGTACTAACATAAGTCTAAACGATAATATGTTTACGGGACCAAGACTACAGCAAGAATTAGCAGTAATACTGTTACGTTGGCGTAAACACAAGATAGCATTTATGGCGGACATCGAAAAAATGTACCGATACATAAATATTAACAAAGAAGACTATACCTACCAACGAATAGTATGGAGGAATTCACCGAAACATATGATCGACGAATACGAATTAACTACTGTGACGTATGGAACTGCAGCTGCCCCATACTTAGCGATTAAGACGCTACAACAACTCGCAGCTGATGAAGAAGCGAACTACCCAATAGCCAGCCAAAGAACTCTCCAGGACTTCTACGTGGACGATATTTTGTCAGGAGATACGAATGTTGAGGCAGCAAAAAATTTACAAGGAAACTTAATAGATATGCTACGAAAAGGCGGATTCAGGCTACGCAAATGGTCGTCTAACAGTGCTCAATTGTTGGAAAATATACCTAACGAAAGCAAAGACGACAAAGTGATGAAAATACCGCTAGTTGAAACTAGAAAATCCTTAGGGGTGTTATGGTCACCATTAGAGGATAGTTTCTGTTTTCAGATTACCATTAATCAAAATGAAAAACCAACAAAACGATTTATTTTATCAGAAATAGCTAAGATATTTGATCCTCTGGGATGGTTAGCACCTGTCGTCATAAATATGAAACTCATGATTCAGGAACTTTGGACAAATGGCACAGAGTGGGATCAGCCCGTAGAGGAAACTATTAAAACAAGGTGGATTGAATTACAAAAACAACTTAAGACTATTGAGAAGATATCCATACCAAGATGGTGTCATTTTTCAGATAAATCGAGGGTCGAGCTGCATGGATTCAGTGATGCTTCTGAAAAAGCGTACGGTGCAGCAATATACTGTCGGATACAAAATAACAACACATTTAACGTAACCCTTTTGCAAGCTAAGTCAAAGGTAGCGCCAAAAAAGCAGAAAACTACATTACCAAAGTTGGAGTTATGTGCAGCTTTATTGTTAACCCAACTGATGGAAAAAGTGATTACTGGAATGGAAATGCAAATCGCGAATATTTACTGTTGGACGGACTCCATGATTACTCTCGGTTGGATCAAGGGTGAAGCGGAGCGATGGAAGACGTTCGTAGCTAATAGGGTATCAGAAATACAAAGAATATTACCAGAAGCAAAATGGAATTATGTAAATACATTACAAAATCCAGCTGACCTAATTACAAGAGGCATTGCACCAAATAAATTACAAAACTTATCACAATGGTGGAATGGACCAGAGTGGTTAAAAAGTGATAACATGCCTAGTACGAAAACTGTACCAGAGATATGTGAGGAGATTAAACGATGTTATCACATAACTATTATACCAAAAAACAAAATCTGGATAAGATTTTCAAGTTTCAAAAGGATGATACGAGTACTATCATATTGCTACAGACTCGTGAATAAACAAGAATACAAAAAACCATTAAGCTGTGAGGAAATTAATTCAACAACTAAAAAACTCCTCCGCTTAGTGCAACAAGAAGTATTTGCTGAGGAGTACAAAACAATTAAAGCCGGACAATCATTGAAGAAAGGAAACAGGTTGTCATGCCTAGATCCATTTATTGATAATGAGGGCTTACTGCGAGTAGGAGGAAGACTTCAAAACTCCAGTCTACCATACGATCAAAAACACCCAACTGTGTTATCTCATGACCATCATGTAACATTAATCATAATTCATGATGCTCATTTAACTACATTACATGGAGGTAATAGTATGACCTTAGCGTATATAAGACAGAAATATTGGATACTTGGAGGAAAGCGAGCAGTGAAAAGTAGCATTAGAAAATGTGTAAAGTGTACTAGATACAGATCATCTACCGCCTCACAAAAAATGGGTTCATTACCAAAACCAAGAGTGACGGAATCGTACCCATTCAGTCACACAGGTGTGGATTATGCTGGACCAATATCAGTGAGAACAATGAAAGGAAGGGGACATAAATCTTACAAAGGCTACATTGCGATATTTGTTTGCCTATCCACGAAAGCGGTACATTTGGAGCTGGTAGGCGACTTATCAGCAGAAACGTTTATAGCAGCACTACGGAGGTTTATGGCACGCAGAGGTCCAGTATCACACATGTATAGTGATAACGCGACGAATTTCGTAGGCACTGCCAATTACTTGTATAAAGAAATGTTAGACATAACCCAGTCTGACGACTTTCAAAACACGTTGACCAATATTGGAATACATTGGCACTTTATTCCTCCATCATCCCCCCACTTCGGAGGGATTTGGGAAGCAGGAGTAAAATCTATGAAACACCATTTGCGTAGAGTGATAGGAGAGCAGACACTAACTTATGAAGAAATGAGCACGTTCTTACACCAAACTGAAGCATGTTTAAACTCAAGACCATTATGTGCACTAAGTGAAGATATAAACGATAACATAGTGTTAACACCAAGTCACTTTCTAATAGGCAGAGAAGCGGTAGGGGTACCAGACCCGCTATCGGAAACTAATACAGATCATTTAAACAGATGGAAACAAATCCAAAAAATGAAAAAAGATTTCTGGAAAAGCTGGACTAAAGACTATTTACACCAACTTCAACAAAGGTACAAATGGAAAACTATTCAAGGAAACTTGTCGGTTGGAACTCTAGTAATTATAAAAGATGAAAAAGTTTCGCCTAGCAAATGGCCACTTGCAAAAATAAAGGAAATACATACGGGCAACGACGACCTATCCCGAGTAGTGACACTTCAAAAGTCGTCAGGAACAACTCAAAAACGATCAATTCACACATTAATACCATTGCCAATTGATACAAATACGTGTAGTAATAGCAATGAACCTAAACAGTCAATACAAACAAATACCATTACAATCCTAAGAAAAAACAAAACTAATCAACCCAAACAATGTAATAAAATATCTAAATGGTTCACGTTGCTGTTCATCATGTTACAAATATTGGGATCAGCAAAATCGACTACAACGACATACTCTGTAAAAACAGTACCACCAGGATTTTATGTTGAAAAAATAGGAACGGCAAGCATTGATAGAGGAATGTTTAGGATAGAAATAAACTATGAAAAACAACACCTAGAGCAAGACCTTGTCAAAATAAAAACAATGACGTCACAATTCAGTCAACTATGTACAAATGCTGAACAAATAACAGCTTCCGGATTTTGCAAACAATTGCACCATCATTTGTTAGAAGAAGCATCAAAATTAGAGCGAACTAAAGAGTATTTGACAGAAGTGAACCAGATTAGGAAGAAAAGGGGAATATGGGGAGAGTTACTAACTGCTATCTTCGGAGTGAATGATGAGGCATACCGAGATATAGACACATTAAATTTAAACCAAAAAAAGTTAATTGAAGCTGCCAACCATCAAACCAAATTCATGATATCAACAATCTCACAAGTAAACAAAACTGAAGAAAGAATAAAACAGAAACTTATAGGATTTCAAACTAAATTAAACCAAGTCATAGGTTACATCGAGAGTAACAACCATTGGTTCAGTAAAGTCGACCACAACAGTGTAAACATACGTATTATGCAGACTTACCAGTTAGCATATAATTACATGGAAGAAATCATGGATTATTACAACGGACTATTAGAGATATACTTAACCAAGGCGACAGTATATAGTGTTTTAACACCAAAGAACGTCACTGACCTAATATCATCAGCAAACAAAAAATTACCATCTAAACTAAGAATCGTTCAACAACAGTTACTAGACACCAAGATATATGAGAACAAGACTCATTTAAAAGTATACGCCTATTTTCCTATACAAGAGATAACTAAATATACTTTAATGTATGTCACACCAGTCCCAAAGATAAATTCTGACAAGTCAGCCCAAAGTATAGAAGTACATAAAGCTTACATAGGGTTAGATTACAACAACGAAATGTATTTTGACTTGGACTATGAGGAGTTCAAACGTTGTTTAGAATGGACTAACCATTTCATTTGCTTTCCTGGGGCCGTGAAAAACATGCAATTAAAAGAAAATTGCATTGTAAATCAACTATTCAAAAAACCAAACACAGACGAAATGTCCTACTAAAACATACTATTTATCCAATAAAATAATATGGAAACAACTTTACATGCCAAACACTTGGTTATTCATTGTACGAGATCGAGTTACGACGTCAATACTTTGTGATGGACAAAGAGAAGAATTCGAGCTTCAAAATTTTGCTACGGCCCAGCCATACTGAGATGGATTGGAGTCACATTGCAGCACAAGACCAGAAGAACAAGTCCCGAGCCAGAAAACCAACCAGCAAGAGAACCAAACTCGCTTGCTGCCAACAAGACAACTACCAAACCGACAACAGGCCAACCAACTATCACAACGGAACCTGTGTACAGTTTACCACGTCAACACGAAACTATCGAATTATACCAACTGGAGCCTAGGTCCTGAGAGGCGCCAGAATGTTCAACCGTGAACATACTATAGTTGCACGCGCCAACAATAGCATCACAGCGTCAGCGACACACATACGGTCCACGCGCCGGCAACACCAGCACACCGTCAGCACTAAGATGTGGCCTACTGAGATCTTCGCTTCATCGGCTCGATACACACACGACACACATGTAAATAGCCATCAATGTGTATTTACCACAAAAATTGTATATAATTAAGTTCATTATTGTAATAAAGTGAGTCATCAAGCTGGAGTCGAGTGTGATTTATCTCCTTACTTCCTCTTACTGTGGCCAAGACACCTTTAGCCATCATCGGTCCTATGAGTCTGTGGGATCGGCAGTAAGAAAACCATTTCCTGTGTACATTGCACGACGTACACAAAACCCTCTTCCTACCCAAATTCCGTCTGTCACCGTAGGTCTCCTTGTGACAGACTTCCCTCTCGTACAACCAACGTAACCTACGTTTGGTGTGGTTTGTATATAGTAGGCTAGGGCTAGGATAACTGGGGTGCTAGTTAGTTACTGTAGGGCTAGGTTTGGCGTCAGTTGGGCTTTAAGTATTGATCCAGGTTCAATTATCTCAAACGTAGTCACATCGTACACACTTGGAATACCGGCCGTACTAAGCTGTAAGTCCCGGTGTGTACACATGGATTGTACACAAACCAAATACACGGTGGCAGGGACATCAACGCGCAACCTGCTACCATCGATTCAGTACATAATACTGAACCGTTCAGAATTATGTTCTGTCGTGTTGAAATTTTCTGCCAGTTATAAAAAAAATAGCTGTCCCATACAGTTTGACTGCGTAAATATTGCACTTTTCGTTGCAACAGCATTTTTTTTTTGTATAACCGACGAAAGGTGTCTACTCAAAGGGTTTTTAATCATGTGCTGAATTCATGGTTACAGTTTGCGCGTCGATGTCTCTTCCACCCTAAGACCCTACGACCTACATCTCGGTAAGTCCGAGTAATATTATAGTGTAGATTAAAATGGTTAACAGTACTGTGTTACAATTTTTGACAGCACCACACCACCTTCTTTATGATGTAAACAAACTATTATTATTCCTAATTATAACAAAGCTCAGACACACCTTCCGTGATTCACGACCGCTCCCTCTTTCACAGAAACCTATCAAAATATACTAATATTCGCTAGAAGAGCGCTGTTTTTCTTTTTAAATTTGTTTTCTTATCCCGAAGTGACAGAAGCATGAAGTTTAACTTATATTCATCTTACTAGAGGCGGGAAAAAGTAAAGTTTTATGAGCTAATATTTTTCTTGGAGGTAGTATTTCTCATTTCCTCGGTTCAATTCTAAGTTTTGATTTAGTTCAATGGACGTACTCTTGAAATAAAATGTAGTTATAACTGCTTGTATTATTGACTTTTGTATAGTTCATTTGTTCTGTGGGAGTTAACAAACAAGGCAATTTTATCTTGTGAGATGACATAATGATAATTCAAACCTTATTTTTTACTATAATTGAACCTTATTTCATACTTTATTCTAATTCCTAATTCCAGCCTGCGTCGCATGTCACCTATGCACTTGATGATCTTATGACTGTTTCAGTGAGCAGAGTTCGCGCAGCTGAATTTTGGGCCAAAGATGTGCCAACTTTTTGCCATGGATACTCTAAAAAGAAGATTACAATCATGGACTAACAACGATAAAGCCATGTAAACTTCTAAACGAACATTATTAAGACGTAAAATTGTTTGTTTATTTGGAAGAAGTAACCTCTGGAAGTACTGAACCGAATATACTTTCATTAATAGAAATCTCAACTATAGCCAAATGTCAAAAGATATGTTTTATGGTATAATTGCCTTCCACTTGGGAGCAAGTCACAGGATGTCAGTCTGACATCGGTGACGCCAACACATCAAGCTACTACAATCTGTCAAATTTCTTTAATAGATTTACAACTTTATCGTTAAGCTTTAAGGTTCAAGATTGATTGGGAAAATTTGACAGTTTCGGGTAGCTTAACCTGCTGGCGTCTGTACATATGAATTGAAAAAGTCACATTGGTTCCCCGTATTTGAACCCTCGTGCATGAGAGGCCAGGCCTTAACCATTGTGCAATTTCCATTATCAAAATCAGAAGTCATTTATTCAAATTCAAATACAAAATTACAAAAGGTAGACCCCAACACGCCCGCCCTTCACCACTTCCTAGTGCCGAAAGCACTAGGAAGTGGTGAAAGGTGGGCGTTTTGCTGGGAAGAAGAAGTGGCGCAACAAACAGAGTTGCCTGTTCATTAGCGATAATAGAGGATATAATACTATAACAACAAGCTCTGAAGAAAAAAAAAATACAAAAAATAATTTGTACTAGAATTACATTGGCACGCCATTATCCCTTGGCGGGGTTTTCTAATTCCTTCGAGAAAATACCATATTAACAAAAGCAGTACCTACGTGAAAACAAATTTGCTCTATCCTCTCTTAACAGTTAATTAACTTACCGTATAAAGAACAACCTTTGTTCTCGTAGCAAATAAAATTTTATACTTTTCATTCTAGCTGTGCACTTCAAAGAAATAACTGACAAGAAAAATCTACTTTATTGTAGAGTTGTTGTTCCATGTATTTTTATCTCAGGAGTCTTGTTATGTGCTGGTGCTGCTTTTCAGTTCCTTTGATAACACTTTTTGGCATTCGCTTTTCTATATGAGTTTTTAAATAAGTTTACATGTATACAAACGCGAATATCTGTATATATGCATGCAAATTTACTAGAGATAAGAAAGCTTAGAGCTTAGAATTTTGCTAGCTAATTTAATTTGACCATGTGGTCAAATTAAATTATTATTTAAATTGTTTTTTTTTTAGGGGTCAACAACCGCTGGTAGTATTGTTACGTGAAGTATGAGTTGAGAAAATATGTTTTATTGTGTTTAGTTATAGACACCAATCACGTCTGTGAAGTTTACACAAAAAAAACTGATTTTTTACCAAATACACTAACTGCGGTCGTTGACCCCATGTCCCAATTGAGTCAAAATCTATACGTACATCTACCTATATATATGTGTATACATGTACCTAATATTAAATAGTAGCGAAGTCAAAACTGTACATTGAATATTTTTGATAAAAAACGTCATAGCTACGAGGTGTGTGAACTCTGATCCCGAAAATCTAGTGTTTTAAATTTTTGTTCGTTTGTCTGTTTATTCTACTAATAGTATAAATGCGAAATGTATGGGTGGATGGATGGATGTTTGTTACTCTTTCACGCCAAAACTACTGAACGGATTTAGATGAAATTTGGCACAGAGATGTTTTATAACCAGAACACATAGGATACTTTTTATCCCGATATTCATACGGGATCGAAACTTATGCGGATGAAACCGCGGGACGCAGCTAGTACGAATGTATATTCCGGATTAGCGCATAAACGCCTGAACGGATTTGGATGAAATTTGGCACACAGATAGTTTATAACCTGCATTAACACATAGAGTACTTTTAATCACAGTAGTATGTTCCCTTCGTTTATTTTCCGATACCCACGCGGGCCAAAGCTTTTTTTTTTATTAGCCGTTAATGTCCCACTGCTGGGCAAAGGCTTCCCTACTCTCATTGCACCTCTCTCTGTCCAGAGCTGCCAAGGACCAATCTTTATGAAAGGAGTCCAGCTCATCCCGCCATCTCCGTCTGGGCCTGCCGCGATGTCGTTTGCCATTAAGCGGGACCCACTGGGTCGTATGTTTGGCCCATTGATCGTCTGGCATGCGGCAGATGTGTCCAGCCCAATTCCATTTAAGCGTGGCAGCTTTCTGAGTGACATCAGTTATTTTAGTGATGGAACGGATTGTTGTATTCTTAACCCGGTCCACAAGTTTAATACCCAGAATACTCCGTTCCATAGCTCTCTGGCAAACCTCGAAGGCAAAAGCTGGTGACTGAATAATAAAGTAATCAGTAATTTGACTGTTAACTTGCCTGACACAAATTACTACTCAATTTTCTCCTCACTTTTCGAAAACTAACAAAGTAAAGCAGTTATCGAAATGAGGTCCATTCACGGATCTATGGGTCCATTAAACTAAACACCGCCTTTTTAAATGGCCAACTTTCGAACGTAGTTATTACTTTACTTGTACACTTATATGGGTTTCTAAATGTAAGTAAAAGCAGATCCTAACTACTTTAGTCGTATATTTCAGCTAGAGGGTAAATTAATTAACTAATAAACGAGGAGTAAAGCACCAAATATTTTTTGAGGTTCAAGTTCGGCATAACTTTACTTTACTACGAGTTTATTAACAAAGGGGCTAGTGGATATCTCATTTTTATAAAGATGGAGACGAAAATACGACGAAAAATAAACTGCGTAATGACGTTTACTGTCAGCATACGAAGTTTCAATAAAAAAAATATACTCGATAGATCTCGGAATTTTATTCCCGATTGCCACCTGGTGGCAACCCATGTAGGGGCGACTGGGTATATTCCTCATGGCGAATCGACCCATCACTACTATTTACTTTGTTTCAAAAAAATACACTCACTTTCAAATACAAAATATATTCTTTTTATTTTGATGTTAGGGTTTTATTCATTTATTTTCGTATAATTAATACATTGCGCGATATAGTCAGCCAGAGTAGGCTTTGAACCAGCTAATTACCTAACACACTATCAGTAACAATGGCTTTAATTTTGACAGTTCAACAACATTCATTGCGTTATTTAAATTGTAAAGCAGACTACGCATATGAAGCAATTGATTAGCAATACGGCACGATAATGACGGCACGGTTGGCGCAGTTAAGCGATTGACTGCTGCGCTGCGTGTCGCGGGTTCGATTCCCGCACGGAACAAATATTTGTATGGCCTACAAGTCGTTGTTCCGGGTCTGGCTGTTTGTGTATGTGAGTTTAAATGTTTGTAAACGCACCCACGATACAGGAGAAATTCCTAGTGTGGGGCAACGTATTAAAAACAAAAAAAAATATTCAAATTGTGATTTAAAGTGTGTTACGCAATCATGGTGCTGGCCTATCCGAAGTTTAATCTACTAAAAGTTTTTCTAATACAGGAGTAAACCTGTCACCATATTTCACAGGTCCCGTAAACCAAAGTAATGGAGTTTGCATTTTAAATACGTTTTGCAATCAGAATGGAAGCCTCCCATAATTGACCAATTAAGTATAGCAACAGCGACGTTTTAGAAGCAGTTAGTAAAAGAATTGTATTCACAGACATAATCAGCCTACATATAATGTTCCCACTGCTGGGACACCGGCCTCCTGTCGGCGAGAGGGAGTAGGCCGTAGTCCACCACGCGGGCCCAGTGCGGCTTGGTAGTTGTCACATGTCTTCGAATTTTTGGTTCACCGTTTTGAGAGCAGTGGTGATGAAATAATATGCACAAAGTAAAGCGCCTGTCTGGGTTCGAGCCAACGACCTACAACTCATAAGTCGGAGCCGTAACCACTGGGCCACCACTGGTCTATCAAAGAATCGTATTTATTTTTATTTAACTACAAGAAACGAATGTTATTTTTGGTTTATACTGAGCTGACTTGGATGGATATGTTACAGGGTTAAAAGTATGGAAGTCTAGTTTTTTTTAAATGAAAAAAAAGCTTTGGTGTTTTCGTGTTGTGGCTAGATTTAAATTACAGAGAAGACATTTTTTTTTTTAAACATTTATTGATGGTGTTGTTTTCATTGGCAATGTGAGATGTGAGATTTTTTCTCAGCGAGTTTTCTGTAGCGATCTAAGATCTAATATTGTATCTAGCAAATTAGTATGTTTTCAGTCTAAATATGGGTATTTTACACAGAGCAACTGCTATGAATAGCAAAACTAGGAAGTAGTCTAAACAGGGTAGTAAGGATCTCGATGCGCAACCTACCGTTACCATGGATTCAGTACATGATTCTGACCCCCCCCCCCCCCCTTTTTTCGATAATCGGCGAAAAATGTGTAGACATTTTTCAATTGGGAGTTTAAAATGATGTGCTAAATTCATGGTTACAGTTTGCATGGTTGCAGTTTGTTTGTTTGTTTTCGGTCTATACCTTCCTTCTAAAATGCTGCCGTAGATTAAGTCACCTGCATCCATTAGGGAAATAGGCAGACAGTAGGTTTGGTCCACAAATCCAAGGTCGCTCAGCGAGTTTCTTTGAAGTATAGAATCCGAAAATAAATTATGCGGAAAAGAATTGAAGTTACCGGCACAATTGCAGTGTTAGGCAAGCTGAGAGTTAGAAAGCTGAAATGGCAGTGGGCTGGCCGAGAGACGCCAACTAGTGAAGCACGAAAGGTGAATGACCGGGTTTTGTGACACAGCTTTGGATTGGAGAGGCCTATGTCCAGAAGAGGAATGCAGTGTTGATGATCCATTAAGGCGTGATAGTGAACTACTTCCCCTATGAAACTAATATTCGATTATAGTTTGACCGAAACTGCTGTACCGCGCCTTAGGAATGCGCGGCGAGGCGGGTGGAATGCGCGGCGAGGCGGGGGGCGGGACGCCGTGAGCGATGACGAATGAGCAGCCTGCACTGCCCCCCCCGTCTCGCCGCGCACATACCGAAGGCGCGGTACAGCGGTTTTGGTCAAACTATAAACCACAGAAAAAGATACAAAAGAAAAAGTAGAAAAACAACTATTACGTATACATGTACTCGTATGATTTTTGGAATGAAATTCTTTAACGAAGTTTACGGTAGGGGTGAACTTGGAGAAATCGTCACGTAACGAAAAAGCGTTATGCTCCTCTTTTTATTACCTATAAATGAGAGACTCAGAGAGAGAGATGGTTTTCATGGTTTTCAAGGGTGCTAAAGCCGATAGTGAGGTCAAAATCAAACGCACGGAACAAATATTTGTATGTCCTACAAGTAGTTGTTTCGGGTCTGGCTGTTTGTGTATGTGAGTTTAAATGTTTCTAAACGCACCCACGATACAGGAGAAATTCCTAGTGTGGGGCAAAGTTTTATAAAAAAACAAACAAACAAACAAAGAAAATGAAAATCCGAGAGGGCAGTTGCAAAAAAATTTAAATTTTTCATCATTGGTGTTGTTTTTATGGATTTCGAGAGTGCTGAAGCCGTCAGTGAGGTCAAAATGAAAAACCAAGATGGCGGCTGCAAAAATTTGAAAATATTCGCAGCCACCATCTTGGATTTTCATTTTGAACTCCGTTCCTGCCGGGGGTCCCCCGACCCCACACGATTTTTTATTTTATTACGAATCAGATATGGGTAGGATTATGAATCATTATGAAGGTAGGTAGATAGACAGGCAGAATCACCCCCTCATCGAATGCTAGTGACTAAATCAACAGCCTGTATAGTGCCAAAAGCTTTATTCCAATTGAAATACTGTTTTTTATGAAAGCAAAGTTTACTATGAACAATGGCACGTAGATTTTTATTGTTACCATTTTTGTACAATATGATTCTAAACTTTTAAATTCTATTGTCTAACAGAAACGTGTATTCAATATTTTATTATTGTTCTCTTTATATCTAGGGATTTGAAGTTTTCAGCTGTAACTTTTGCCACTTTGAATTTTAATCTGATTGTAATATGATGCTAATAATGGCTGGCCATAAGCATAATCACCCTATAATGTTCCCACTGCTGGGACACGGGCCTCCCCTCTGTGAGATGGAGTGGGTGATAATCCACCACTTGGGCCCAGTGCGGGTTGGTAGATATCACATATCTTCGAATTTTTCGGGTTAGGACATGCTGGTTTCCTGACGATGTTTTCCTTCGTCGTTTTCAGAGCAGTGGTGATGAAATAATTTACACAAAGAAAAGCGCCTGTCTGGGTTTACTGATATAAAGTGCCTCTGGTATTAAGCCCGCCTTTGTACAGTATTTTTTTTTATTTGCACAAGTCTTAACAAATAAAGCTCCTTTTGTAAAAGTCGGTTAAAACTTTGGACAGAAATGCGGTATTTTCTAAACTATTATTTACAGTAGGTATTTTCATCTTGTAAATAAGAATACTTCAAGAGAAAATCGCTTCAGACTTTCAAGCTCCATCATGTATCTTGCTATACGAGATTTTGCCTCCAGTTTTTCACTAAATAATTCCCTCTCACTCATAACGTATGTGTCTGGATTCTTTTCTCAGTATATTTTTACAAAATGTGCATTGCATTGCAATCCCGTCCTGAAAACTGCCTTAAAATTCTACCTCTAGAACGTCTGTTGTAGGAACACTCGGACATAGATAATGTAAACTTTTATAGTTTCTAACGTGACGATATTGTCGTGGATGTCTACGTAAAATGTATTTTATCGTGGACAGCAATTTAAAAGCGTCTTTATAATATATTACCATACATTTTACTTCCATACTATATTATCGTGAACGTGGAAGACCACGATAATATACCTACAGGCGCACATGGGTATACAGATAGCTAACTTGAAAACACTTTTAAACAATATTACGAGTGGGCTGAGCAGTAATGTTGTATGGAGATGCACTTGTGCATCTTAACCATAGAACAGTATCTTATTTTGCACACAATTAAAATAAATATTGGCAGAGTAGTGTAAAAATAAAAAAAATATTTATTAAATTAATGTTAAAGAAAGATTACAAACTAACAAAAAACTTAAATACCATGGATAGATAGAGAAATTAGCTAATAACAATTTTCTAATTGTATTAAACTTTTACCTAACTGTGTTGAACTGCACCTGGTATGAAATATGCACGTTTAGTGCACGGGAAGTACGGGAAGTTTCGTCCTACCCTGAATCTGCTTCCGTGTAGGAAACTTAAGCAGCACATAAACTCCACCTTATAGGTGGACTAGAGTTTATAATTGAAAACTCGTAACATACTCTGCAATGATAGTTAGTAATAATCCTGGCTTCAGCTTAAAAGAAAGCGGTTTCATATACAAAACAAACCTCTTTTTTTTTTTTTGAGGATGGGAAATCATCAAATGACCCCTCCCGCTCTGGGTGGAGCAGAAGGGAGTGTCAGACTCTTACTGACTAAAACCCACCCGTGTTCCTTCCTTAGCCCTTTATGTACCAGGGCAGCGGTAACCCTTTCGGACGATCCCGCTACCCCGGCAGGAAAACAAACCTCTTACTGTCCATTTTCAGAAGTTACCACCGTCGAAATTAAAAAATAAATCTTCGAGTGGCCAACAAAAATTAGCCTCATTGTTTATTTAGGTACTTTATGTTGTGGAGGTCAGATGCAGTCACTCCATGTAAAATACTGGTATTCAGCTGCATCCGATTAGACTGGCAGTCGACCCAAACATAGTTGGGAAAAGGCTAGGTAGATGGTAGTATTTATTTACTCTATGTGGGTGACATATCTAATCTCTAGCTTTTGCCCACGGCTTCGCTTAACTCTAAAGTTTCTAATATAATTCAATCATGATTCAAACGACACGTGGCGCCATCTATTATCATAACAACGTTATTGTTGCTTTCCTCGGGAACAGCATTTTTTTCGGGATGAAAGGTACCCTATGTCCATTTCTGTACACCTGAAAATGTATATGCAAAATTTCAGGAAGATTGGTTCAGTAGTTTAGGCGTGGAAAGGTGTTGCTTTCGTGTTTATAATGTTAGTTAGGATTTCACATTTCACAGCAATAAATAACACATTTGACAGTCGTTATGGGTCGTCGGACGCCCGAAAGTCTGACAACCAGTCTTACCTAGTGGTATCGTAGCGTAGTACGCAGAAACTGGGTTGTGGTGGTCAGATAGGCAGCCACTCCATGCAAATACTGGTGTTCAGCTTCATCTGGTTAGACTGGAAGCCAACCCCAACATAGTTGGGAAAAGGCTATGCAGATGATGACAACAATAATAAGTACCTATTTGATGTATAAAAAATCTTGTGCCACTACTGGACCTAATTCCTTTGAAGATCAATGATAATTTTTCATACATTTTGTCTAAACACGCCCATGTAACCGTGGACCGCATCGCCATTACCATCAACGCAAAAACGTATTTAAATATCAGTCAAACTATAGAGGAAATAAAAACTAATTGCCTAGAAAGACCTAACTAAAATCACGACTAATCCGTATATTCGAAAGCTTCGTATTTTGGCCCGAAGTCACCTCTTTCGTCCCTAATTGCACCCATTGAGCCCGGATAAAACGACTTTATGCCCCATTATAACATTAATGGCCTATATTCAAGAATACGGCGCGAACACTTGAATCCAGCCAACTTTGAATTAAGCCTTTGTGCAGGTGAAATCAAACTAATGATAAAAATATAAACTTACTAGCCTATACCCGCGACTTTGTCCGCGTGAAAGTCTTGTTCCACCCATCGAGCCTATCGCATTACATAGCCTACCGTCTGACTTATTTTTTTTTTGCCCGGATCCTTATGGTCCTAGCGGTGTTAAGTTAGGTTATAGCCTTCCTCAAGAATTGGGCTACCAGAAGCAAAAAAAAATTTTTCAGATACTAACAGCTGGCAGTTCCACAGATTAGCGCGTTCAAACAAATAAACAAACTCTTCAGCTTTATTATTAGTATATCTATGTGTATATCTATAGATAGATGCCAAATCATTTATTATATATTAGACCCACTATGTAGAATAGAATAGATGGATCTGAGATACTGATATGTCTCTTTATATGTATTTGCTTCTGCTGATTTTTATGACAAAATTATCCAGCTTCTGTTGCCATGTGTACAATCTGCTTTGGAGAAGTGGTATAGGGGCAGGACAAACATGATATAGACCATATGAATTACAGATATAAGAAGAAATTTTACATTGGGTAGCACAATAAGCGGTTTTATTGCTAAAAGCGGTCTTTTAAAGACAAACTTTGGATGGATTTAAAAGGAGAAGGAGAGACAATTGAATCCTGCAGGTAGTCTGTAGTGTACAATTTACATCTATATATATATAAAAATGAATCCCTATTTCCCTTGGTCGCGTCATAACTTGAGAACGACTTTACCGATTTCATCCATCTTTTTTTTTAAGTTTTCTAATACTAATAATTATAATAAATAATCTTTTTTCTTTCTTTTCTTTCTAATACTTTGTAGAAGGTTCTTACGGAAAAAAATATAAGAAAGTTGCTTCACGCGGACGAAGTCGCCGGCAAAAGCTAGTAACAATAAATACATACATACATAAGGCATATACTAAAGCGTTTCTTTTTTGTTTTGGTTGCAAAAAATGTGTATCTGATGGAAAGTGTTACTGCCGGGTATAGACTCAAGGAGACAAGGGATAGCCGTCACGTTGCTGACAATAAATCCTACTTAAAACTTCGCGAAAAATGTAAGTTTTTAATGAAATTAAGTGTTATCCACGATTTTCTATTAAGAACGTATTTTTGTTACGTGTTTATTTTTTTATAATAAGAAATGAGATTCAACGCTTTTTCGATTCAAAGTCTTTGAATCATTTTACATTTTTTAAAGTTATGAGTACACCCTGTACGAACAATAAAACGGAGATTAATTTTACACTCTGTTTAACAAATGCTGAGTCGAACAAGGGCGGATCCAAGGTCATGGGGCATTTTGTTCATTTTGTTTTGCCGCCCGGGCCCCTGACAGGATTAGTCCGCCAATGGTTGGAGCCTGTCCTAACTGGACCCCAATGAGATCCCGGAGCCCCTGCCTCGAAAGCTGGATCCGAAGAAGCTGGATCCGCCCTTTGTGTCGAATAGATAAACTTTTTCGTTATTAGTTAAAATTCAAAGGAAAATATTTATTTAACCCTCTAAAAAGCATATTGACGTTCTAATTATGGTTTTTTTTTTTAATTATTGAATCTCTAAAGTAAACTGTGCACCGGCGAGCACTACAACCAAGTAGGTTATTTAGTATTATTAGGACCCCAAAATAGGAGTTGTTTAAGGTTCACAAAAAAGGCGCAATCGTTAGATTAGATAATAAAAGTGTTTAATCATATTTTTAGGAGCGCAAAAGGGAATTATTTGAGGTTCGTTTAAATACATGCCAAATCAAAAAAAGACAGTCTAAGAATCAATTAGGTAGGTACTCGTAATATCTTCTGACTTGACATGCTAGAGTTATGTCATACTCGTAATCAAACAGGTTTCAATCATTTCGTAAGTTGAGCAGCGTTGTAAAATAATACTAAAAAATCTATCATCTTAGATTTTTAAACTATTTATGAAAGTAACTCGCATTTATAATGTTCTATTCTAAAAATATTGTATGTACCTTATTTTGTTATTTGATACGTAGTCCTAAATCTTCTTAAAACGTTCAAAAACATGACGTATAAAATAATTCCCTAGGTGTACCCTCAATCAGTTCCAAAGTCCTGATATTAATGTCTGACATCACGCGTTATTTCAAAAGGCATTCAGGCAGGCTTAGCGCGACACGAGCACTGAATCTCAAGATCCCTGTACTATAAGATCCCTTTTTCAAAATGAAACTCAGAGACTTCTAACTGTCTAACATCGTAAGGATATCACAGACATACGTCTGAGAGGCGTATGAAATTAAATTGGACGTCTATTGGACGTGGACCTGAGTCAATCTGCACTCGTGACCTCGGTAATCGACAGGGCCGCAAATGAGATGTGCCGTACTCCATAGTCATGACGTAATGATTCTCGAACGAAATTGCCACTTTTCCTTGTGTTCGATTTATTTGGCCTAGAATCGAAAAAATGGGGGCGCGTAAGATTTGGTTGCGATTTTATGCGTGTTTTTGGTATTTCAACAACAAAACATCTAGTCATCTACATACATTCGCTATATTATCATTGGCCTAGCTTTTTCCCAATTATGTTGGGGTCGGCTTTCAATCTAACCGCATGCAGCTGAATACCAGTATTTTACATGGAGCGACTGCCTATCTTACCTCCACAACCCAGTTACTGGGTTACACGTTATACCGGGTAATACGATACCCCTTGGTAAGACTGGTTGTCAGGCTTTTAGGCTCCTGACTACCCGTAACGACTGTCAAAGATCTACGAATGACAGCCGAGACCAACGGCTTAACGTGCTTTCCGAGGCACGGAGGGATCTCAGTATGTAAAGATGCAACAATAAACACAAAAAACTAAATCACTGAAAACGTTAAAAAAACCCTGTATTCCCGCTGTCCCCGTCACGGGGCCAAGAGAAGGTCATATAATTCCTTACCGTTGTCCCCCTTATGTACCTATGGGCAACGGGGACAACGCACAGTTAAGATTTCACGTATATTTCCACTTTTAAAAGCCACAAGCTAAACCTCACTTAACATTGAAATCACCACTTCATTTAATTCTCACAATCAATCAAACCCATTGTTGGGATCGATTTTAAAAGCCCAAGGTTTTGTACGCACTAGTTATCGAGAATTGATACACAATAAAGCTCGAACTAAATACTCGTTTGCAAAAATTGGTAGGTACCTACTACCTACGTCGCACAGACTTATCATATTAATAACTTGCACATTTGATAAAAATCTAGTGCTCGTTTTATCGATCGGTACTTCGCGTGATGTTGATATGAACATCCTATATTATATTTCATTGAGTTTGTTATCCGCTTAGTCATTATTTCAGCCGAAAGACGTCCACTGCTGGACACTGCAGAGTAATTTCGTAGCACACTATCAATAGCAATGGGTTTCATTTTGACAGTTCAACAACATTCATTGCGTTATTTGCGTTATTGAGCAGACACATTTTGCAAATATATGGAGCAATGGATTATAAATATGCTTCAAAATGATTCAAATTGAGAATAATAGTGTGTTGCGCCATTAGGGTGCAGGCCTTCCTCAAGCATTGCCACTTCGACCGGTTGTGCACTTCTTGCACCCAGTGAATTCCTTCGCCCTTCACAACGTCATCGGCCCACCTTGTGGGAAGGTCTCCCTCGCTACGTGTCGTGTTTTCCGGTACACAGTCGCCACTCCAGAACCTTTCGCCAGCTATTTTGCGAGCAATGTGCAACTGCCACTTAAGTTTGGCAAATCATCCGCATAGTTTTGAGTTTGTTCATTATAATTTGTTTAAATCCGGTGCATTTAGATGCGGCAAGTGTGCGTATTATATTTGCATCTTATCATTAGTCTCTGTCCCTTTATGACATAGGACTAAAACAAAACTGGTAAAATATGAGTGTACCTACCTAAGGTCTATTCAAATTTGTTTTAAATTGATGTTATTTCAAGTTAGCCAAATATCAACTTTATTACAATGGTAATTAAGTTGACTTCAGAGTGACTAGCACCATTGAAAAAGTTGCAAAAATGTTTGAAGTTGTAGCATAAACTGAACTTTATTGTATAGGATTTAAAGTTATTTTTCCATATACTTATACAGGGTTATTTTTTAAAGACCAGCCAAATTTAAGGATGTGGTACAGACCATCAAACTGAACAACTTTCTCCATGGGACCAACATCGTAATCGCGAATAAAAATTCAGCCGTCCCATACATTTAGGTCGAGTAGGTCATGAAGTTTTCTATGGGACAGTTGATAAAATTTTCGCGATTACGCTATTTGTCCCATGGAGAAAGTTGTTTAGTTTGATGGTCTGTACGACATCCTTAAATTTGGCTGGTCTTTAAAAAATAACCCTGTATTTGTTTACATTTTTGTCAAATAAGTCGCAATTGCAGTTTACTATATACCTGAGGGGCAATTCTCGTAATTTTAAGAACGTTCGCACTCTGTGGGGCTATTCTCGTAATTTTAAGAACGTTCACAGTCTGAGGGACAATTCTCGCAATTTTAAGAACGTTCACAGTCTGAGGGGCAATTCTCGTAATTTTAAGAACGTTCACAGTCTGAGGGGCAATTCTCGTAATTTTAAGAACGTTCACAGTCTAAGGGGCAATTCTCGTAATTTTAAGAACGTTCACAGTCTGATCTCAGTCTCAATCTGTCAAAAGTTTATCTAATTTCCCTACATTTTGACAAGTTTTTGAGATTTGTTAGTCGCCGAGATGAGACTGCGACTAGATTTTGAACGTTTTAAATTACGAGAATTGACCTTCTGATCTCAGTCTCAGTCTGTCAAAAGATACTTCTAATTTCCCTACATTTTGACAAGTTTTTGATATTTGTTAGCCGCCGAGATGAGACTGCGACTAGATTTTGAACGTTTTAAATTACGAGAATTGGCCTTCTGCTACATACCTCTGCCTATACATTTGGAGAATTCAGGGCTTATAGTATGTTATCTTATCACTGAGATCTAGATAATTTGTGTTTATGTATTTGAATGTATTTTTGCCTAGAAAGGAATTTTCCAGTGGTAGCCCGGAGTCTGCATTTGTGCATATCATTATTTTAAATGTTAGCTTATAATAATATAATGTAAATATGATGTGATTATAAAAAAATAAGCGAATAGAATTTCTCAGTAGTCTAGATTTGTGCCCCCGGTTAATAGGCTTGCACCCTATTACTTAGGACTTAATCGTAACTGGTGAATGGTGGGTATACTGTACAATAGGTGCACCTCTGCCAAACCCTTTGGGGAATACCAGCGTAATGTAACTTTAACGGAATGCATTTTAAAGTCATCTCAGTCTTTATAAATTCAAACTCAAACTCAATAAATATATATATTATAATAAATTGCTTACTTTACAGATAAAGCAGCCAATTAAAACTATCCATTGACAAATAAAACGATTACGGAACGATTTGTATACATTTACAATGTTTTTCCGGAATCCCTGTTATGTAATAAGCATTCTAAACTGAAACCGCGATATGTGTCAACAGCAAATGAAATCACATTTAGTAACAATACTAGCTGCGCGCCGCGGTTTCACCCGCATAAGTTTCGGTCCCGTGGGAATATCGAGATAAAAAGTATCCTATGTATTAATCCTGGCTATAAACCATCTGTGTGTTAAATTTCATCCAAATCCGTTTAGTAGTTTTTGCGTGAAAGAGTAACGGATAAAAAGTATTCTATGTGTTATTCCTGGTTATAAACAAAGAAAGAAAGAAAATGCATTTATTTGCGGCAAACATGACGCATGAAAAAAGGACATAAACACACAAAAAAAAAAACAAGTTGGGGGTAAACATGCGTCACATTCTGGCAAAACCCTCTGTGTGCCAAATTTCATCCAAATCCGTTCAGTAGTTTTTTCGTGAAAGATTAACAAACATCTATCCATTCATCAATCCGTCCATCCATCCATCCAAACTTTCACGTTTATAATATTAGTAGGATTAATATTAGTTATTAAATAATAATACTAAGATAACATAACGCCTGTATTTCCCGAAGGGACAGTCAGAGATGCACCTGTAGTACACATACATTGCGCCAGTTATGTTTATGTCCCATGTAACAGGGGGCGAGGCTATTGCCATCATCTCTACTGAGAAATTCCATTCACTTATTTATTTATTTTTGTTATTATTTACATCATTTATTTACATTATATTTAAGCTTTTTTTTTTTTTTTCTGTGTGGGAAATCATCAAATGACTCCTCCCGCTCTGGGCGGAGCAGAAGGGAGTGTCAGACTTTTACTGACTAAAACCCACCCGTGTTCCTTCAGTTGCCTGTGCCAGGGGCCACGGTATCTCTTTCGAACAACCCGCAGCCCCGGCGGCATCGGCCCTAGCGGACCCCGTCAGTTCGTGCTGACAGCTCTTTGAGGCGCGCGTGGAACACAACGCGCCGTCGACCCGGGCCTGGTCCTTACCGGGCGGCGAGCTGCCCATAGCTCGCCGCCCGCAAGCCCGCGCATACGGTGGCCGGGAGTCGGCTGTTGACTCCCGTCCAGGGCGTCTCCTGCGGCGGCTAGGAGCGCGAGGGTGCAGCGATTGCCTCTCCCTCGCGCGCTCCGCCTCCTCCTTCGCGAGCATTACTGCTTCGCAGAAGGAGGTGACGGCCTCCCATTCACTCTCGCTCCGGACCATGGCCTGTATGAGGGCCGGACGACATTATATTTAAGCTAACATTTAAAATAATGATATGTACATGTGAAAAAATAAGCAAAATAATCGTAGGGCATCAAAAAATTCGTCCGCATCGCTGTCAACAGGAACAGTGCCCAAAAGGCTGGCAGTATTGCCACGTTGTATGGCGATGCTAATTCTTAGGCCAAGAAACAGGCCAGCCCTCTGGTCACATGTAGAGTCGACTAACCGCTGTGCGATATCTCGAAAAACCAAGTGGGCACTCGGACCCCATGGCCCTAGTGTCTCAACCCCAAACGGCTCGAACATATAACTCCCAATTAGGTTGGAATATTTTCGCCGTTTGAGGTTTTCTGCACCAGCAGCAGCCGCTCTAGCACAGCCCACCGTGCTAGGAAGATGGGATGGCGCAAGGGTGTCCACACATGTTGCATCCCACATCAAAGGTCTGCCTAACTTCCAGGGCATTATGGTCATTCCGTCTGTTCTCTTCCCACCGTCGCGTGCCAGGCCATTGGGTTCTAAAACAGCTGGCACCCGCCGGTGACAAGATTTAATTCGCTTAAATTATATACATGTCAGAGTCATTCGTGTGACTATTCGGGACACCAGCGCCAGGCAGCGCTCGACTGAATCTAACCTGAGTTCGTGGAAGTCAACGAGAGCGCGTAAGGACGCGTAAAGACGTAAGGTGGGACGCCCTCAAGCTAGGTGGAGCGACGATCATCGCAGGATGGCCGATAGCAGCTGGATGAGAGTTGCCGAAAATCGAGTTGAATGGCGTTCAATAGGAGAGACCTATGTCCAGCAGAGGACTGCTATAGGTTTATGATGATAGTGACGAGGGCAGTACAGAGCAGTGTGGAGCTCTCATGACCACTGGACATCATACGGACAAAATTTGCTTAGAAACTGTCTCGCGTTCCATAGTGTGTGATTCGCTAGTGTGATCAATTTCTGATTTGAACTGCAAACCGTTTTTCTATTGCACTATAACCAACACTACCCATAGTACGCCCACAATAGTTAAAATACGGCAGATAATATCGAGAGACACGTACCTTCTCCGTCACACAAAACAAATAATACCATGAGGCCTGTATTTCCTGAAGGTGTAGACAGATGTTTCAGCACGCCTACATTTTTTGAGTAACAATTAACTCCATAAATGTTCTTAAGGCACATAAAGCATCTAAAGATCTCTTTAACCACTCATAATGATACATAGGACAATAGGTACAAACCAGATGCCATTATCTTCACTCACAAGACACATTACATCTGAAAGCATTACTATCCTTATTAAATAAAGTACCTAAAGGTTTATATTTAGACGTACAATGGCAACCCTGGGCGTGCCAATGACGTGCGTCATCTTTTTAGGGCAACACTCTTCATTCGTCTTGACTAAATCTCAAGCCTTATTTTTCGATTTTTCCCCATCAAAATGCTCTATTATAAATGGTTAAGGGGACGCAACAACTCATCTCGAAAGTGACGTACCGCTGCTGACTTATTTGTAAAATGGTATTTATTGTAAACTAGTTTTTTTACAGGCGGATTCGCTCGCGTAGTTTGGATAAAAAATTGAGTATTTTGTATGACGTATCTGTGTTAATGTATTACAATACACATCTCATTACGATAAAGCATAAGAATAATCAGCCTATAATGTTTCCGCTCCTGAGACACAGACCTCTGTGCGAGGGAGTAGGCCATAATCCACCACGCGGGCCCAGTGGGGGTTGGTGGATGTCAAATGTCTTCGATTTTTTGGTTCTAGGACATGCTGGTTTCCTCATAATGTTTTCCTTCAACGTTTTGAGAGCATGAAATTAAATACGCAAAGTAAAGTTTCTGCCTGGGCAATGTCAAATGTCAAACTGATACTGAGAAATTCCGACCCGAGAATTGAAACAAGGACCACATGCTCAACAGTAGCGTTGTGAAGACTAGATTAACGAAGCAATATTAGTACAATAACCTTATCGGAAATCATATTTCTGAGCCGTGGCTAAGTATTGCCATACAACGAGGTAATGCCGCTAGTCTCTTGGGTACTTTACCAGTCGAAAGCGATGCGGATGAATTTTTCGACGCTATATTTAATTTGTGTATAGTTTTGGTTAAGTTAGGAATTGTTTTTTATTAATTAATGAGGTATTAGTTGTTATTTGCAAACTTATTATTTTAATTTACAGAAATAAATGAATACACCACAAAGCAATATTTAATTTCCTAAAAATGCGTAGCAATGAAAATATATGAGCAACTATAGGATTCATTTCTATGTTTACACAATTCATTATGGCTACTTTATCCAAATTGAAAGGCATAAGTTCCTCGTGTACTTCCGGTGTAAGTAAATAAGTTCTAAACAAACATTGTTGTTCAAATTATTTTCTGTTAGTCCTACTGATATGATCAGAATTCCATTAACAACACTGTTAGGTACCTGTTGAATGTCTTTTAATGTTCTTTATCACTGCGAGGTGCAAAGTAATGGTCACTAGACTACTATCACGCTATCAACATACCTCTTCAGTCGGATATAAGACAAGACAAGAAAGATGGTGTAGATGCTATCTCTTTCTTTATCTATCTACTAGCTGCGCCCCGCGGTTTCACCCGCATAAGTTTCGATCCCGTGGGAATATTAGGATAAAATGTATCTAATCCTGGTTATAAACCATCTGTGTACCAAATTTCATACAAATCAGTTCAGCAGTTTTTGCGTGAAAGAGTAACAAACATCCATCCATCCATCCATCCTCACAAGCTTTCGCGTTTATAATATTAGTAGGATCCATTAGCTGACCTGACTTCATTTTCACGCGCTTTGGCAAGGAGTAAGATGGCATCCTGGGAAAGGACATAGGCTACTCTTGGTCTTGGTAGGATGTTCCCGTGGGATAATTTGTCCTCTTCTTTCATAGAACTCTATCTGCGATCGACTAAATATTTATCTACTTTCTAGTCGTATCAATCTTCGCTCGTTACGGGGTCAAAGAATTCACTTCGGTGCATAAAAAAATAATTTAACACCAATCTTTCACAGCTATCCGATGGATGGGCGACTAATTTGTCCAAATGCTGCGCCTCGGAGTGCGCGGGCGCATCCCATTGTGTTAGATCAAATATGGCGTCGTTAATGGCGGCCATAGACGCTGACATATTGGCTTACGTGTATTGTAACTGTTATTCATCGGAGTACCACTGTGTGCCTGTACGAAATTGAACAGCTTTATGTTAACCAGGTCATGCCTCCTGACCTCTTGCTGTCCATTCATCGCTTCCTCAGTCTTTCTCAATTGGTATATCTATCCACATTCACTGTCAAAACTTTTCTCACGACACGTCCCTGAATTATTTCTTATAAATATTTATAAAACGGCGTCCAAATAAAGACAGAATCTCTTTTTACACAAACCAAGCTTCTAAAATTGGCAACATCTTTCTAAAAATAGACGCAAACAACACTAAATGCAATTCATTTTCTCCCCTAGACAAATCCTGATTCCATCAGACGTCACAACGCGACGCATATTGTGACTTTACAACGCTCAACGCTGTGCAATGTTCACGCGACAGTGGGGGTTGAAATGCTAATATAATACAAATTGTAGTCGCCAGCGACAGGGTTGGTAAACCCAGGATTTCCTGCTCATCTCCTAAATTGTGACATACTTCGTACAACAACAACAACATATCTCCCACCACATCCCACACCACATCACCACACCACACCACACACCACCACATCACCACACCACACCACCACCACTCTATATCTCCGTTCGTCAATAACATATCTTCACGCCTATAATTCCTGATGGGTTAGGCAGTGGTGTTCCTGTAGGTGTGTCATGTATCACATAAAATACCTTTTTTTTTTGTTGCCCGGTGGAAATCCTCATGGACTTCCTCCATAGTGGGGGTGATAGAGGGGTACGGCGACTCTTACCGGCTAAAATCATCGCGGTGTTCCACCTCTGCCTATGGCCGGGGGTGCGGGATTCGCATAAGCACGTGACACCACCATACCTCTGGGGGCGAGCCTATTGTCATCAACCGGCCACAAATTCAGACTCTGGGCTGCTGCTGAGAAATTTCAGATAGGCAAACCCAATAACACTTTGTCCGAACGTCATGCTCAGCACAACGCCTGCGACCACTAAACCATCGAGGCGTTTCGAGGTCGTAATGATGTCGTATAATATATTTTGTTGATAAATTATGATAATTCGTCAGTTTTAGACACTTTGCTGTCACTTATTTAAACAGAATTGTCCAGCAACGAATTATGGTACCCTAATATGATAATTTATTTATAGTACCGCAGTAAGACTTAATGTCAAGGTTTGTTTGGGTTACTACTCATTTTACGATGTCCACACTTGGTGACTCTAAACGTTTTGCTTTTAACTCGTAGAAAAGACTATATACGTATACGTACTCGTAATACGTGTAAATAGAGTTATTATCAGTTTTTTTTTTAATTATAGTTTTGTATTTTTTATATTATTATTGCTTTGTTTTTTTTAAATTAGTTTTGTTTTTTAGTTTTTAATTATTGTTTGGTTTTTTTTTCTATAGACCAAAAATATATGTGATTCTACCGGATAACGCCAGCAAAGGACAGTTTTGGACTGTACATCCTCGAAATAATACTTTATTTCACCTTACTCTATAAAACAAAACCATTACTAGTCACATAGTTCCGTCTTTACCAAGTAATACAACACGAAACAAGATGTCTGACACATCTTGTTTCTATTTACTATGCAACACCAGCTGTAAGACCCAATTGAGATTAATGACCCACGGCCTGGGACCCAAGCCTTTGGTATTTTTGGACTACGGGTACGAACGTACCACATTAATGAAGCGCAATGAAATCTTTTATTCAAATTAGACTTGACGGTTTAATGTTTTAAGGGTTGAAGTACTTCCTTTTTAGTTGAAGAGTTTAGTACTGGTTTTAAAAAGACGCAGGATGCTAACGATAGTTTTCACTGTGCTGTTAGATTTTCAACACTCGCTTCAGCGCCGAAAGTTGAAAATTGAACAGCGTGGTTTTATTTGGGCATTTATTTAGGTGTCGTTTAGAGTTAGAGAAAATGGGTATACAGCCTGATTCTAGAGTGTGAGAGAGAGAGATGGAGCTATACATGACCAATAGCACCATCCCTTTTAAGGACTGGAATCATAATGGCATTAATACTTCATAATACGGCCTCTGCCTCTCTTATTTTAGTCCTCTTTTACCTACCAAACTGTCGTCTTACAAACCTTTGCTAAAAACAGAAGATAATATTATTGCCAAATCGAACGACAAACTTCTGATGGAGTATACAAATTGAATTCTAAACGTGACCTCTCGAATGTTAGGCCATCTATTAATACCCAAATGCCAACGATTGGACATTGGAAATTCACAAATAAACAATTTCTGTTTACTCAGCGCTTCTCGTCCATATTTATTATGCGCACAGCCAAATTGTGGAACTCTCTGACAGCGTCTGTATTCCCTTTCACATTTAACACGTCTACCTTCAAAGTAAGAGTGAACAGGCATCTTTTGGGCACGCTCGTTCGTTCATAGACCTAATCCATCGCATTCCATCGGGCGTGGACGAGGTCCCGTTCAAACAATAAAAAAGCCTACATTTTTACTACCGAATCGTATTTGATTGTTGAATTTGGTGGAAATCCAATCACGCTAGCCAATTACTAACAGAATAAATCGCCGATGCTACCCAAAGCTAATCACACAACACAAAAACGCACACAATTTGACCAATCTACTCCACAAAACAATTAACCGCCACATACATAAATGCATGCACATAAACCAATACGACCTACACAGGGGCAAAGTCATAAAAATCCTAGCATTTCGGATTCGATACAACCCTAGAACGCGGTTAGGAATTACAAGTAGGCATTTGCGACCTACGTCAGTGAGAACGACGTCCCGTTGCGAAGTTATAGTCTCGCTTACATATTGTTCGTCCCTTGGCATTTGTAGGGTTAAAAGAATTAATAATACCTGCAATAGGTGCCGGTATTATTAATTCATTTAACCCTACAAATGCCGAGGTGTACAGTTTAATGTTTATACGGAAAATGGGGGCAACATTTGTAAAGCAAGTGATTTTGCACTGAAGTGTAAAGTTGTTCTGCCCTTAGTTTAAAGCTTTTTTCTAATTAGAATGAAACATTGGTATAAGTTCAGACAGTCAACTTCAAATAACAAAATCAATATTTTTAAATGGTTTGATTTGTCAATAGTCTTTAAACGAAAAGAACACTCTACGTGAGCCATTGAGTGTCGAATCGACAAAGTTTAATAGTTTTGAGTTAAACTGATGCTTAACAATAGTAATTAAACTCAAAACTAAATAGTTTAATGATCTATTTTGACATTTTAACATGTGCTAATGTAATAATTTAACATGGTTTAAACTAAACGAAACATATACTTGGCCGAGTATTACATGTAAAGTAACTTTAAATACCAGCGCTGAAATTCAATACATCTGGGAATTTAGGTAAATTTCCAGGCTAAAATACTAAGCACAAAAAAATCTAAAATTCTCACTAATTAGACAAGATTCCTAAGAAAAAAAACACAACCACTCACTTCGACTACTAGAAAACACTCTACTTCACACAATTTACGGCCTTTAGCTACGAGAATAGACGCTAGAATTGCATGCATATAAATTTAAACAAAAAAAAAAGTTAAAAATACTCACAATAGGAAGTCTTGCTCCCAACATGGAGTCGGGCCCTTAACTGTCACCGTCGTAGACTTGACATTCTGTAGTTTGAGTGTCACATAAGTGTTAAACTGCTGTACCCCTGCAAAAGAAACCGTATTTTTACAACTAGTAAGTTTAAAATCGCTTAGCAGTTAAAGAAAGGTATTCTAGCGCTTGAAAAGAAAGACTATTATATAGGTTTCCTAGTATAGGATCAATCAAAGGCCTAATGAGCGTTGAAAGTTAAATTAGAATGAATGTAGGGTAGTTGTAAGGGTTTTGTGCGGGTCTGTGTGACCGCTGGACATGTTGAACTTAATTCAAAGGGTTCGCTGAATTGTAAATAGAACTTGGGTTTCAGGGTTATCCTTGTACATGTTTATGTACACGCAAAATTATTTAGTATAGACCAACACTGCTTAGAAATAGATTGCATTTATTATTCGCAAACAGAGTCCTCATAATCAGCTTACGAGTACAATGTTCCCACTGCTGGGACACAGGCCTCCTCTCGGTAAGAGGGAGTGGACCGCAATCCACCACGCAGCCCTAGTGCAAGCTCAAACTCAAAGTATTTATTTGAAATAAACCAATTACAGCCACTTTTGAATTGTCAAGGGGTCGGTTAGTTAGAAACATGAAGCTAGTTGCCCATTCCAAAGCGTATAATATCACTTGTGCGGATTGGTAGATGTCACATGTCTTTAATTTTTTGGTTCTAGGACAGTATCTCCAGCATAGGTTTCCTCACGATGTGTTCTTTCGCTGTTTTGAGAAAAATAGAGTTCTAATGCCACGTAAATCAAAGATTTTTTGTATTAATATTAATTATAAATAAATACAATGATTGTAGGGGTCACTTTTGAATTTCACTATGAGTAAACAAACATACCAACATAGGAACACTATACAAAACGCGACTTCACTTTAGATAATACATGAATGAATATCGACAAACAAAGCCTGTAATAGATACTGTACCTAAATAGTATTTAGGCATAGGTTACTCCAGTAGTGTTAAATCGAGCCACCTTACATTTTCTTTATAAAAAGGTCTATGACTTTTTAAATGGTTGTTACTTCAAATTTGGAGCAATGATGACACCAAAATGATGGACAGTGTCAGTTTTAAAACTTCATCAAAACTTTTTCTTTGACTTAACATTTTTTACATACATTCTAGCTGACCCGGCGAACAAAACTTAGCGCCGGCTCAGAATCCAAAATACATTATCTTCATTTTGTTTTTCGAGAATTTTCTCAACTTTCGCGTTCGTTTAAATGCGGTGCTGTTCCACAAACGATGGGCAACTTGATGTCGTGCCCTGCGTGTCCTGTCAGCTGCACGTTACAGAAATTGTTGGACGCTGGTGATGGCGCTAAACAAGTGACTGAATTCTGGGCCGAGTCCATTTAGATTGCTATCGACACGCTAAGAAAAAGAACAAATCAAAGATCATAAATATCGGTCCAGCCGTTCTTGAGTTATAAATGGTGTACTTAACGAACCCGACTTTATTTTATTTATATAGATTTTGATGTTGTAGGTCTTTATACCCAACATGGAAATGCATGTAGGCTCGATTTAGTAGTTATTTTGAAACATGAAACAATTGAAAAATAATTTTAAAAAACAAAATCTTACCTTGCATAGAAACATAGCGCGCCTTTTTTACTGAAACAAACAAATAATCACCATTAATTACAATCACTATTATTACACCGTTTTGACCCCTGAAATAGTCGAGGAAGGTCAACGCCCCCCGTTCATATACACTGTTAGAAATGACTGAGATTGCTGGGCGGGATTCTTGGTAAATAATAACTACAGTCGCGGACTGAAAATGTTCATTACCCTAAGGTCCATAATTGCTTGCGTATGAGTATTAATGTTTTACTAGCTGACCTGACAGACATTGTCCTGTCCAAATTTCAATAATTCATACAATATGACTTTCAGTTTGAGGGAACTTTTCCAATTTTTCTTTCCATAAAAACCTGATTCGAACTAAGTATTACGAACATTTTAAAACAAAAAATTGCCAAATGGCTCTAGCTGTTCTCAAGTGATGTGCTTACCAACGAAAAGCATTTAATTTTTACTATATATTCCCGTGTAATAGGGGGCGAACCTATTCCCATTAAAACACAAGAATAGTTGGTCCGACCCAGGAATCGAACCCAAGACCTCATGCGCAGGAGTAACTGTTGCGACCACTAGACCAAAAAAGCAGTCAAATTGGTTTTTATGACCTAGGTTTCCATTTACGAGTAGTAGGTACACATAAATGGGTTCCTTAAAGCTCTATAGTCGCTATATTTATAGGATCGTGGTTTGGGATAACATGAACTACGCAGAAGGACCCATTAAGGTCATGAAATGTCAAGACTCTTGACTGTTGGTCTCCTAGATCACTATTTATAACACTTCAGTTAGCTTAGAAGTTTGTTCGAGCTCTTAAATGGCTAAACATAGACAATAAAGTATAACAAATATGACGCTATATTTTCATGGTTGGAGCCCAGTACACACTACATAAATAAATGCCAGCAAAATCAATGAGGTTTTGCAAACTTGTACTTGAACGACTAATGAGGATTTACGAGATGAAAATATCCTAAACAAAAACATAGTTTTGTAGTATTTCGTACCCTGTGCTCGTGCTATGCATCAAGTACTTTCATAGTCGTACTTTACACTAAAATATGTTCTAGTTGCTTAGCAATAGAAACAACTATAGGAGAATTACACTGCCTGGATTCCTTTATAACCACAAAAACTCTATAAACAGCGCTTTGATATTATTATTAGACTTTCAGAGAACCTTTTCACTTATTCACTTGCATAACTTCACCTAAACACCCATTATTCATAACGTCTTTAAACGAATTGTT
Organism: Apamea epomidion; assembly: GCA_947507525.1. NCBI lineage: Eukaryota > Metazoa > Arthropoda > Insecta > Lepidoptera > Noctuidae > Apamea > Apamea epomidion. The sequence continues at coordinate 7,916,100 of OX382233.1, forward strand.
ATAGCCTTAATCGTCTCAGTTGACATGAAAGGCTCGAATATATAAACACTTCTTTTAAAAAAAAAACATTTTTTTAAATAATGGGATAATACTTTTCACATTTCCTTACATGTATAAGCTTACAGTAACAATAGAATTTATAAACCCTTTTAAAATTTCAGTTTTATAAACAAGGAGCTCATAATTATTCTACACTTAAAATTTTACAGTAACTGTGCAACAAAATCACTTTATTTCAACCATAAAATGTGGTCAAAGGCTATGTTAGCCACGTGCAGCGTTTGCGTGTGTACCGCTGCTACTACAAGAATAGGTACCGCAATCGATGGTACTACCCCACCATGACTTATTGAGTATTAAGAAAACGTAATGGACTGTAATAGATATGCCTGTGATATGTTTTAATTAATTATTTAAGGCGTTAAATAAGTTGAGTAATTAATAGGGTTTTCCTTCAGATTGACGATTTTTTAAAAAGTAAATAGGTCGTATATTTGTGTTTGAATGTGGTCTTATGGTGGTTTTGAGCTGTAATGTTTCTACTATGGTAACGGAACTTTGTTAAATATAGGTATTTTTGGACACTTAAAATTAGACACAAGTTACGCCATCAAACTAAATAAAATAGTTTCAATGCCTAACATAAAAATGATACGTATTTTATTATAAACTCAAATAAGACCTAGATATAACAACAAATGATTAGAAAATTAAAGTTTCTCCTAACCTCCAAACTCTAGACATGAATTACGATTGTTTCAAACACAAAAATATCTAATGAATACTTTGATAAATGGAAGTTCTCCAATTATATTTGTTAGCCGGTCCCTTCGAGGTTACAGAGAAACAACAGGTACACAAAAACTTTAACTACCCGCAATCTGTATCAATTTATCAAATCCCCCGAAGGCGGAGTTTGGAGACTTATCTAGGGGACTTGGCTAAAAGTTAGCTCATTGAAAACATCGTTCCCACGACGGTAGATAACAAAAACTTTACACTCCAACATTTGAATACTGTGAGAGGGAGCGGCTGTTAAATTGTAGTGGTTTAGTTTACGGTTAAAACTATTACAGGTTATCGACAATTTAGAACTTACTACAGCCAATCCATTCTGTAGAAATCTTACCGTCAAATTTAGGTGAAGTGAGCTTAAAGAGAGCTGTCAACAATGGCATCAGGATTTTTACAAAATAGACCAATTGTTCTAGTTTTGCGTCAAATGTTATTAGTTATTTTTTCTTTTCTGCTACCACTAATAATATTTGTAGAGCTTGTTAAAAAATTAAAATTAATCATAAAAAAAGTTTAAATTGTCCTGACGTATAAGAACAGACAACCAACAATGTGTAACCTAATAATCGTGTTTTGTTTTTTGTTTTTTCTTATAACAGGGTTTTGTTTTTACCAGTGCGCAAACTGTAAGCATGAATAAGTACAGCATATGATTCAGGACTCCCCAGCGTTGAACATTTTCGTCTGTTATAAAAAAAAGTTAGTTGTTTCACCAGTCATTTTGACCGCGTAGGTATTGCACTTTTCTATGAAACCGCAGATTTTTTTGTGATAACTAGAATAAGAAAGAAAGAGGGACTAGAATCGTGATTACAGTTTGCGCAATGGTTCAAATTCAATCCTGTAATTAGTTATGTACCTACTTCTAGTAGTAGACCAAGGTTTTTGTCTTAAATTACCGTAGTCGTCATCTGCTTGTTACGTCACCAATCCTACTTCCTACTAATATTATAAACGTGAAAGTTTGCATGGATGGATGGATGTTTGTCACTCTTTCACGCAAAAACTACTGAACGGATTTGGATGAAATTTGGCACACAGATGGTTTATAACCAGGATTAACACATAGGATACTTCTTATTCCGATATTTTTACGGAATCGAAACTTATGCGGGTAAAACCGTGGGGCGCAGCTAGTTCAAATATAAAAGTCTAAGCACACACATTGCCGCTTCTCTCTCACTACTTGAAGCGTACTACAAGTACTTTAAATAATTCACTCCCACAGGATAGCCTAACTTTTCTCCCCGGACCAACAGTTCGCCTTCAAATTCTAGATTTTTCGCCAACGCTAGCGCTAAAAAAATAGGAAACAACTTTGTGTACATATTTTATGTAGTTTTGATCGCTTTTCTGTTTTGTATAAATCGGTTTTGATATTTTTGTGACGGTAAAAAGTAAGTAGTTGGTTTAACTTTAGGTACAACGTGGCAGCGGCTATTTCAGTTTACTGTTTTGCATGTAGGTAGGTACGTATTTTTTTAGGTTCGTGTTTATCTATTATGTTAAAAATTTGAAAGATTGAGCAAAACACACAAGGTCTTACATTACAGTACCTACAGTAAATAAACACAAATTATTTTCCTCGTTTCGCACACCTACCATGCCTTATGACAGTCCACAATGTTCTATCCCCTAGATCTTACCCCGATCTCCAACCCGACAGCCGAGCGCAATGACCAATTACCGAGGCAAGATTGTCAATTGCAGTGAAAAAACCATGTTCAGAAATAGACGTAACGAGCCGATATTTATGACTTAGATCTACAATTCTTTATTTTGTAGTTGGAATAAGTTCTTGCAATGAAAAACACATCACAAAACAGTTGCGATAAATAATCGCCAATCTGTGAACATTACCAATATACTAGAGTTCGCGCACTGCGGTAAAAATCGCTTGCGAAATGAGTTGCGTTTGCGATTTTATTGCGTAGCAACATGCGATTAAAAAAATCGGACCGCGGGCGCGCTCAGCCTAAAAAAATCGTTAATAAAACTTGCAAAAACGGGCCCAAAAAGATCAGAATAAAAGATGCTCCACTTTGTAGCACACCAAAAATTAAATCAGCCCAATTAAACAGTGTGACGTACAGTCTACCCAAAAGCTTTCGTCAGTAAAATACTTCAGAAAGTCCTTTAACAACGTGCGGCATGTTGCCATTTGTGTATTTTCGCATGCAAATAAAAATTACCGCAAAAAGGTCACACAGGCAGCTCCGACGAATATAAGGTATGTAAATTTGTCCTTTTGTAGTCAAAGTGTATAAATAAAAACGGGTATGTAAAGTATTCCTAAGCTTGAACAATTTTTCAAGCGACATCGAGTAAATATTGGCAGCTTTACAAACAAAATACATTTCAATATTTTTTTTTTTATTGTTTTAAGCGTAGGTAAACAACTGCAAAGTATGGGGTGTGTTTGTGTAAGATATTCTGTGCATGAGTGTGCGAATTGGAGACAAGCAAAATGGGACGCGGAATTTTAAATTAGGCAATCTCTACTCGAGTTTGTTACGACATTTTTTCTTATAGGAGTCACACAGAAAATTTTCTGTAGCTATCTCATAGAAATGTATGTGTGTAAAGTGATTGAAATGTACATATTACAAAGTCATGTTATTGTTCGTGGAGTTCTTTAGTTACTGCCCTTATTCTCGAAAAAGGCATGTGAATAATTCCCAAAAGTTTTATTTTTAGGTGTTTAAGCTTCTAAAGCTTGGAGGTACTGAGGCAAGACATCGTGGGAAACTACATGCAATTTATATGAAGACAACTGAAGGATTATGTGTCCAAAGTACGTCTGTATGCAAATGCCTCTGTGGCTCTTGCCTCTACTGGTTTATTTAACGAACTTTCTCAAACTGTGGTAATTAAATGTAGGAAGAGGATTCAGTTGGCAAGTTTTGCGTGTGAGTGCTGAAGTGTTTGTTTTTTTTTGGTACTCGATCTCTCTGGAGAGGGTTTGTTACTGGCACTATGAGATACTGACCTCTAAGATTGTACAAGTTAAATGGAGAATTTGATTTATGTTGTGCTTTTTTTTGCACTACGATATTCTTTGAAGGATAAAATCAGAAAGGAAGTTATCCGAAAAAAAACCGGAGTTACCGACATAGCTTGCACAGTAAGCAAACTGAAGTGGGCTGGCCATGTCTATCGAAGTACTGATGGCCACTGGAGCAGCCGAGTCCTAGAGTGGAGACCGCGTATTGGCAAGCGTAGTGTGGGACGCCCCCCAGCTAGATAGACGGACGACCTAAAGAAGGTGGCTGGGGCAGACTTGATGCGGAAGGCGGAGGATAGGGTGTTGTGGCGCAGTCTGGGAGAGGCCTATGTCACGGTAATATTGTCTATACAGTATTGTAACTCGGCCGTATCTTTGCCTACAGCCGCGCGGTACGTAAACATGCGATAGGGCTGCCCGCCTCCAGCATTTAAATTACATTTGCCTACTTTGTGTTTCCATTTAGTTTTGTGATTGTAAATATACTTTTTTATATAAACAAATAAAATACTTTGTGAATTGATTAGGAAGTGTTCAATAAAAATGCGTGTTGTGTTTTGATTGGTAGATTTAAGCAAAAAACAGCACAATATATCCCACTCATATATATTAAATATGTACTTGAACTTATCTTTAGTGAAAAAATCGCGCGGTTATTGTTAAAAAAACAACACACCGTCCGTTCGTCACTGCGGCACAGTCGTGACTGTCTGCATGCCGAGCGCATGCCGAGATCGAGGCGCGTAGGCATAGCTCGCGTTTCGTCCGTTTGTATGAAGTTGGAATACTGTATAGATAATATTACCATGCCTATGTCTAGCAGTGAACTATGATAGGCTGAGTTGATAGTGTTTTTGTTATGGCTAACACTTTTTTTGTCATCTAGATTGAGTAGAAGTCATCGTCATCATAATTTTCCTGCCCTTGCCCCATGTTACTTGGGGTTGGAGCATCACGTATTTTTCTTAAATTCTCCCGTGTCAGCCGCTACGCTACCATTCACTCCCTTCTCTTTCATATCATTTCCTTCTATTTAGCAGCACAACCAGCCTATAACGTTCCCACTGCTGAGACACAGGCCTCCTCTTGGTGCCATAATCCACCACGTGGGCCCAGTGCGGGTTGGCGAATGTCACAAGTCTTCGAATTTTTGGTTCTAGGACATGCCATATTAGCAGTACCCGGTCGAAAATATGGCAAATCGAGTTTGAGACAAAGTTCGGCTTTATAGAGCCTGTGTCAGTCATGCCCGAGGTGTTAACTGTAACACTGTTCTTATCACAGTTGCAACTTGGATTAGACACAGTTGTTAACAACAAAATTTTGATATACCTAGTTGTTTTTGGAGTAGGTTTAGGAGTACTATTTTGTATATAACTTATTATATTAACGGCAATTATTTACATAATCTAAAAAGCTTAAAATAATAATATCTGCAAGTATATAAAATGGAGGGGAAATAATCAAAGGGCATCAAAAAATTCGCATCGCTGTCAATAGGAAACGTGCCCAAAAGGCTGCCAGCATTGCGACGCTGTATGGCAATGCTAATTCTTTGGCCAAAAAATAGGCCAAGCCTCTGGTCACGTGAAGAGTCGACCAACCGCTTGGCGAAATACTAAGTGGGCACTCGGACCCCATGGCCCTAGAGTTTCAACCCCAAAATTGATACAGAGATCTCTTTTACACGCTGATAAACCGTTCAAAGAGTAAGTACAACAACAAATAAACAGATTGACTGAGTCTTTGTTTTAAGTACCACTTCCTCACATATCCACGTACTAGGTACGTACTCTACGTACAGAAAAGCTCGTAAAACTACATTATTTGCGTCATACGTTCAAAAGGGTCGGTCCGCGCTCAAACCAGTGTCCGTTTTATGATTCCACCTATACCAACACACATTATACGTCCCCTGAATTCGTGATTATATAAACTCTGCCGATCTTTATTTATGTTCATGTCTTATGTACTTTAGATTTTATGAAAGGCGATTAAGGGATTGTGTTTTAGATTAGGGCAATGTTTAAGGGTCCGTGGCTAAATAATAACAGCCGCACAGGTTGATCGATCAGGTTAATCTACGCTTGCCGCGTCGATCTGTGAATTGATGACCATTTTTACATTCCGAGACCCCTCCGTGCCTCGGGAAGTACGTTAAACCGTTGGTCTCGGCTGTCATTCGTGGATCTTTGACAGTCGTCACGGGTCGTCAGTAGCCCGAAAGTCTGACAACCGGTCTTACCAAGGGGTATCATATTACCCAGTAACTGGTTGTTGAGGTCAGATAGGCAGTCGCTCCATGTAAAATACTGGTATTCAGCTGCAACCGGTTAGACTGGAAGCAGACCCCAAAATAGTTGGGAAATGGCTAAGCAGATGATGATTAGGGGAATGTTTACTTGATATTGTAGTGAAAATAATTATCTTCTAGATTGTTTATTATAGTCAATATATCGGTCCACAATAAAAGTAACTGATCGCCTTGTTTTGTTAAGCTTAGTACATAGTGTAACTATATCTATTATATTTATGTTATAGATAACTAACTATTTACACTGGGTAAATTAAACGACTACTACTACCTATTTGTTTTTTTTGTTTAATTAATACTATAATTAGTGCTATAACATTATTGTTACGGTTACTGTTAGCCTCCATCATCCCATTGCTGTGCAAAGGTCTCTCAGGACTTCCAGCTGTTTCGTTCCAGGGCTAAAGTTGACCACTGTTAATTTGTTTTGTCCAGCTCGTCCCGCCATCAACACATTATTCTTAAATAATTATATTCTATGATCTGTGATAATATAGACTGTACATTGTAATGTGTAAAATTGTGGGAAAAAAAGATTGATATGATTTGAATACTTTATCCTTGGTCTATTGAGGAGTGTTGGATATTTGCGAAGAGGTAAAGATTACATTAAATGCATTGTCATTAATATGGAACGTTTTTATAAAGTTTCAACTTCATAAGCGAAAAGGAAGTAACTCAAAATTAACTTTGAAAAATTCATCTCGACATACAAATAATAAGACCAACTAAACAAAAACGAAGAGGTAACAACTAAAGTATTGCAATATCGCTACGCCGTAGCTCTCGCTACGAGGTGGCCTACGCCGGCTACGACGCCGTAGCAGATAGTCAATTCTCTACGCGCCGATTCATTATCCATGAACTTTGTTGAGCGTCGCCTTCGAATGAGGTTTTGAGTTATTTACGTGTGGTTTCCCTAAATGATGACATTTCTACAATGGATGCTGCTTCAGGAACTTTTAAATTAAAAAAAAATATATCTTAAGGAAATAGCATCACATTAGCACTTTGTACAACTTGGTTGTGTGTAACTGAATTAATGTTTGTTTAGTTAGTATTTTCGACAACTGAATCGATTTCTGTCATTTTAAATATAAGGATTTTTTTTCCCAAATTAATTAAAGCGACGTAAATTACAGCCATACTTCCGCTGTACAGTCAAAACAAATCAAAATGGATGAAGTACCTACTACGCCAGACCCTTATTCGTGTGCGACTCTGTGCGTGCTTAGATTTGTAATGTGAGAACTGTTTTCTGCCACAATAAGTTTAACAAATTTAATTAATAAACATTTAATAAACAATGTTTTATACATAATAGTAAAATTCAATGTATGTAATATAACATAATATTCTAATTGGCGTGGACATACTTTATAATCTCAAAATTATGACAATTCAGAAAAAGCACATTATCTTTATGTTTCCGTCATCATTTCTTATTTATATCGAAAATGAATATCACTCGTCAAATCAAACAAATTCAGGCTTAAATATCATGTTGTAACCTTTTGTACGCCACCATTGACCAACAAAGCCTTCGTTTTTGTTGACAATAATAAGATTTAGGTAACAAAAGCAAAGAGAAGAAGGCTCTAACGTACAATGACAAAACCAACAACCGCTCGCCACAAATTTAAATAGGTACCATTACATTAATGGAATTCTCGGTGTGAATAGACTACAAGGGATTTATCTGTTCACATATTCCATAATGGCGAATATTGGGTCCTTAATATAAAAAAAGAAACTTTCGGACTTTGTTTTGAGATTATACTGCAGTGGATTACTAAATCGTTTATTTTCAGGGACCTCGTTTACTTTGACACTTCAGGAATACTTTAATACTTCTTTGAGAGGCTTGTGGCTAAGTAATAACAGCCGCACGTGTCAATCGATCAGGTTAAGCTACGCTTGCCGCGGTTGGTCCGTGGATGGGTGACCATCTTCACATACCAAGACCCCTCCGTGCCTCGGAAAGCACGTTAAGCCGTTAAGCTATCATTCGTGGAGCTTTGACAGTCGTTACGGGTCATCGAAAGCCCGAAAGTCTGATAACCAGTTTTACCCAGGAGTGTCGTATTACCCAGTAACTGGGTTGTGGAGGTCAGATAGGCAGTCGGTAGACTAGAAGCTGACCCCAACATAGTTAGGAAAAGGCTCGGCAGATGATGATGATGATGATTTGCTTTGATACTTCGCAAGTGAATTTTAAAAAACCTCTGCTTGAGTTTTATAAAATTATTTTAAATTCAATATACTCACTAATCGTGGTCCTCATATGACCTTAGCAGGATTATGTCTGGACATTAAAAGGGATGTGACGTCCGAGTTGGTTTTGGCATTTCTTTTCAGTGTAGGAACAACCTACACCACCACCAAACACCTAGTTTTAAAACGTCATTTATTTTAATGTTTAAAACTGTTTTTGACACATATTTCCAAAAAATAATTACGTATCATTTATCATTTAAAATGCGTTTTTCCATGTGCCTATCATATGATAACACTGCGGTACTTGAGTGTTTATTATATTGAAACAGAGCCGTAATGTTTTTGTAATTTCGCTTCAAAAGGACAGAAAGATTAGTCCAAGAAATAAATTAAGAACAATGGACGCTAGCGTCCCTAAAATTGAGTCTATAGTCGGACGCCCTTCGTACTTAGCTTGACAAATAAAGTTTGCTTGAAAACTGCGAGTACGTACGAAAAATGTTACAAATGCTTACTTATGAACTTATGTTATTTTCAATATGTTTGACTTAAATTGTCAGAGGTAAACGAAAGAATATAAAAATTATAAGTAAGAAAAATATCTTTAGTAATTCAATATTTCATTAGATATTATTTACCTCCAAAATTCTAAGTATAAAACTTGAATATTATACAACCTCATTAGCTAAGCTCTAAAGCAAAAATATTTAATGAATTTTTCTTCGAGACTAAATCATAATTTTATTTGGAGAGCATAAATAACAAGATCATAGTGTGCTTGTTGTGTTAATTTTTATATAAAATGCTACCTTATAAAAAAAAGTTGAGGCTTTTCTTGGTAGACTTTAGTTAGCAAGTTATAGCTTGATTCAATCAATCAACTCAGCCTGTCACAGTCCACTGCTGGACATAGGCCTCACCCAGGCTGCGCCACAACAACCTGTCCTCCGCCTTCCGCATCCAGCATAGCTTGATTGGTACACTATAAATGTTACTTTCTACACTTTGGGATGAGTGTTCAATTCCGTATAACTAACTATCTAACTAGCCTGTACTGTTGCACTGCAGGACAAAGGCCTCCTTCTCCCTTTTCTACTCAAGTCTGTCTTTTGCTAGCCAGTCCTTTCAGTAGGAATCAAACTCGTCCCGCCATCTTCCGTTCGTCCTGCATTTAGTGGGATCCAACCGGTGGTTCTCTTAACCCATTTGTCACCTGACATGCGGCAGAAATGTCCAGCCCAGTCTCAGTTGAGCTTAGCGGCTTTCTGGGTAACGTATGTGTGATCTTGGTTTTGATTGGTTGTCTTGGTTGTGTTCCTTTTCTGAAATTCACAATTCTGTAAAAAAAAAACAGGTCAAACGGCTACAGCTAGCAGATAACTCCAGCATTCGCAAGATAGGTAAAACGCTTTTCCTAGAAAATGCAGATAGACATAAATAAAGGTAATAATCGCCCAATGTTTAATTACTTTTCCATAACTATGTAGCAAACCCACACAATTTCCATTTTTATTTTAACCAGTAACACATTTATTTCTTATTCTTTATTTCTAAAATTGCCAAAGCAAAACTACGTACTACTGTTAAATAGCTAGTTTTAAAAAAAAAACCGTCTTCTCCGTCTAATTATAAATTATTCCCGCCGTATAGTTAGAACAGGGAGTTGTTCCCCAATTTGCTATGACACCCACGTGCTGTCGACCAGATAAGCGAATCCCTGATTGCTAATTGGTTACATTTTGTTTCATATTTTTACAAAGATTTTACAACATGATTTGATTTGACGATGAAAGGGAATGGAATTCGTAATTTTTATAAAATATTTTTTAGGCTCCTAGTCTAAGAGCTGTCAGCACGAACTGACGGGGTCCGCTAGGGTCAATGCCGCCGGGGCTGCAGGTTGTTCGAAAGAGATACCGTGGCCCCTGGCACAGGCAACTGAAGGAACACGGGTGGGTTTTAGTCAGTAAAAGTCTGACACTCCCTTTTGCTCCGCCCAGAGCGGGAGGAGTCATTTAATGATTTCCCACCCAGAAAAAAAAAAAAAGGCTCCTAGTCTATATTCTAAAACGTTCCACATATACGTTTACTATTTTAACGGTCATTTATTGGTCATGCGCCAGTGGTAACTGCCGCAAAATGGTCGTAGGTTCGAACCGTTCGACAGGCGCTTTACTTTATGTAAATTATTTCATCACCTCTGTTCTCAAAACGGTGAAAAAAAACATCGTGAGGAAACCGGCATGTCCTTCATAAACCAAAAATCGAAGACATGTGACATCTACCTACTCGCACTTAGACCCACGTGGTACTCCCTCTGACCGAGAGGAAGCCTGTGTCCCAGCAGTGGAAACATTATAGGTTGATTATATGTTTTTATATTTATTGGTAAACGCTTGAGGACAACACGGCCCAGTTTTGGTAATACGAGTAGCTAACTGAATAACGCTGTATACGTAAAAAATACTGTAGAAACTGAGCAGCAAGCTGAAGCTTCGTGTTATTTTGATGTTTCCTATTAAAACAAGATAATCAAGTATTTAACAACTTGAGAATCACAAGCGCGTACTCCAAGCCATCACAGTTCGGTAAGCGTTCATAATTTTAAACACAGAAGTTCGTCAACTGTCGCAAATTATTCTAGTCTCGTAAGCTGTTCTAAGAAATGGCCACGATTGTGCGACGCATTGTGTTGGCACCCATGGGTACACTGAAACGATTATTTCACTGAAATATTAATAATTATACTATAGTTTGTTAATTTTCATTGTTGCTAAACGTCCCAAATCAACCTGTACCTATAGCATAATCAGCTACGCATGTGTTAGATTATTCAGTATGTACTAAAAGTATATGTACCTATATATTACCCAAATAATAAGCTTTGAATATCAGAATGGTTACTAGTTAGTTATTTACTGTGTTTGAAGGTTGTTAATGAATATGGTTTCTAGGGGAAGGGTTTTATGAAGTAAAGCACAGATAAACAAGGCTAAGCATTTATTTTAATTTAGGCTTGTCAGTAATTAATCAGAAAACTAGTCGTCCGTTCGTAAAACTAGGTCATCATGGAGAAGAAGGACAAGAACCTCCATGGAAACAGTATTAAAGTATTCTATCAATACATTTCTTACGTTGTCATAAATTATCGTTATTTTTAAAAACAATTAATTCTATCTCCTGGACAACGGACCAAGAGAATTCAAAATAATACCAACATAATAACAATTGTTAGGAATATTGGCCATAATATGACTTACAGAACAACATAGTCATAATAAGCATTAATTAGGGTATAATATCAAATTACTTAACTTACGTGACATCTGGTCGTTCTATTCCACATAATAAAGGCACTAGAACTAACCAACTGAACATCTACCAAGCAACTGAACTGATACCGTCATTACAATCCTTTTTATATACTACCAACGTCTTTTACGTGAAACATCTACCGTCATTTTGAACCAATCACAGATCATCATATATTTTGGCTTAATGTCTTTTAACACAGGTAGTATAATCAAATCTTATGTAGTGATACCGTTTTAAAACATTATAAGGTAATTAATCAATTTAAAGGAATTGATTCGTAATTCTTAGGCATCATCAAAAAGTATATCAACATCAACTGACAGTATTGTACCAATCGTTTGAAACAACCTATTATAATAAAATAGCAATATAAAATCTAAGATATACTACAAGTATAATGAAATATTACTTAATCATTTATAGTACTAACATTTAAGTGTTTTTTTTCATTTAAGTTAAGACTGTTGTTTTTTGTAAACACAATATCTAGTCAAATTAGGTACTTCTACGTTGGTCTCAAGCTTCTTAAATGTGACAGATGCCATTATCCAACAAACAATATTCTAATATTATAATTATATCAAAATGAAGCATCTAACACATGCATAAGCATGTTCCCACTACTGGGACACAGGCCTCCTCTCTTCGAGAGGGAGTGGCCAGTAATCTACCACGTGCGCCCAGTGAAGGTAGGTAAATGTCATATCTCTTCGAATTTTTGGTTCTAGGACATGCTGGTTTCCTCACGATATTTTCCTTCACCGTTTTGAGAGCAGTGGTGATGAAATTTTTTACGGAAAGAGCGCCTGCCCGGGCTCAAACTGACGACCTACAACATGTAAGTCTGGGCCGTTCCCTCTAGATCGCCACTGCTCCCTTTAAATAAATGATATTGACTTCTATAAATTGCTTTTAACAAACACGTTTACCCTTTTAAAGTATTGTAGATTCTGTATTAGATGTCCCTAACAAAGTTTTGCATAAAGAGGGTCATCTCAACATGATCCTATAAGTTTGTACTATGTAGGCAGCGATCAGTGGTCAACAGTGGGCGTTCTTGAGGCCTTCTGTTATTGACGGCCAAAGACTAAGCTTCTGTGTCCTTTGAGATTGACCTTTATATGAATTTCCATAATAAAAGAATCTTTGAAACCTGTGGGCAGCTGGGTTCAGGAGGGATTAGGGACTAAAAATATTTAAATTGATGGTCTATTCATCTTTAATAGATGATTTCAACAGCGACATGTTCGCTCTTTGTGTGCCTACTTATAAACCTTTTCTACAGCTGTTATAGGTACAATGTTTTATGGTGTTAAATATAGAACGAGTAGATTCTATCTATCTATCTATTCGTGAGGTAATTATGAGTTCATTTTAACTTTTTAAGTGTACTCTTTATAAGTCTTTTGTCGATTAGATTTTGATGAAGAATGAAACCGTTATTGAATGTTCAGTTGATGAAGACATATGTTTGAGGAAATACTTGTGTCAAACTCCATACAAAAATTAACAAACCATTTCGCAAGTTGCGTGGGTAGCTTTACCACCCTCCCATCTTCATGATATGAGTCTATCTTTAATTTTAAGCTTGTTTTCTTGCCCAAACTGGGCAGGTATCCAACCTGACGTGGTACTAACAGTTTTCGTATCGTGTCACTTAACAGCTTACCGCTTGGAGTGCTACCAAATGTTCGATGTTGTGATCTTTGGCATGGCATTCGAGTTAAATTAAAGAAGCTTAATACAAGCTGTTGTTTTGCAACCTCGTCAAATTTCAGGAGGCTGTTATGAAAGACATAAATAATCAAATAAAATTACGATCCCTGGTAAATAATGAATACATATTTGTTTTTTTAGTTATTTAAGTTTGACAGTATTTCAGAATACACCACTTTCAAAGATCAGAATTGCGTTATGGTATTGTATAAGCGGCCGCGTTTTTATGTGTGTGTAAAAGGGCAGTTACAGTGCGGTCTCACACAGGCCGCGTTTTAAAATGCGTGTCCCACACATGCTGATTTTCGAAAATTAGAAGAAAAAAAACCTACTTATTTTATTATTAATTCGTGGCGAGAATTAGTAGCATAGTTACCTCCTTGAATTTGACGAGGATGCAAAACGACACCTTGTATCTAATACTATAACTGTGTACACAGTATTGAGTATCACTTGTTCTCTGTGAAGAATAGTCTGTTCTGCAGTCTGTTTTTTCAGTATGTTTAACGATTCCTTTTGAATCTTATCTTTGATTTTCTGTATTCATTTTTAAACAGGCTCTATGAAAGCTCTCAATGTTCGCGCTGCTTCTCTTAAATATTAAGTAAGTGAATCTTCAAGAGAATGTCGAATTTCCATTGAGAGTCCGAATCATCGTGTCGCATTGCCGTCCCATTGGACTATGAGAGTAAATGAACAGAGAGCGCACCTGTGTTTACGCACATACTTGTGCACTATAATATCTCCTGCGTACTTGGCTAATCTACGTTGAGATTGGCCACCGTGACCGAAATCGATGGTCGGGAGGCTATTTTTTTTTTAAATATACGACATATATTACGAATATTCGTGGTCGCTAGTCATTGGCACTCGAAAAGTGGCTCACTTTTTCATGAATCATAGAATCGCTTTGGATTTTTCCATGAAAATCTAGATTTTTAAATAACATTGTGTAACTTTCATGTGACACATTCATGTCTGTTGTTGTTTACGGGATGACTCACGTGTTTTATAGCGATTTTGAACTTAATATCAACTATGTTATTGTAATAATGGTACCAACTGAGTGAATGTAAATTCTCTCCCCACTAGACCAAATTATTTTTGGGTAAACAGTAATAGATAATTCCTTAAGCTCTAAAATTAAACTACACGTATATGAAATCGTCAACAACACACTTCAAGAAGGTAAACGTGCCACTACTTAGGAACGACAAGAATATATTTTTCTCAGTCGCATGTTATTATAAGTACATGGCTTCAGGCAGTAATAACATTATGCATCAATGCACTCCGCGCTCCTACACTTGTTTACATTATTACTGGAAAACATGGCCGGTGTGATCATTATACAAACTAAACGAATCAATTTACAAGAGAATTCTATTACGTTTCCTCTATATGTTGTACAACAGTGTTATTAAAATCTAGTTATTGATAAAATGGGCTGCGAAAACAATGCGGAAATTAAGGTAGATAGTGACTATCTTGATGTTCATAATGATGAGAAATACTTAAACAAGTGTTCTAAGGGTTATTTGCCTTACAAAAATATGGTTTAAGATACCAATAATTGTGGAACACACTGTTGAATTGGATTTATCTGACGTACAATTCGATTGGCTTCATCTTCTTCTTCTATTCCATTCCTGTGGGTCTGTACCTGTAGTATACCCGTCTCTGTAGTGTCTGTAAAGCCCGAAGGATTAAGCAGAGGTGTATACAGGTACCCGGTTTTTTTACCTGTAATAGCGACGGTTATTATAATGCAGTTTTGATTTCTATCTTGTAGACTATCTGTTGGGCAGTGCGTTTTTAAAACGTCAAGAATACAGCACTGGTTTGATACCTACTGACAGAAATGTAATTAATTCGTGGTTAAACATGGACTACGGATAGCAATTTAAATCATTTAAATGATGTTTAACGAGTTATGTCCAACACACAATGCAAAGTTTCGTTCGATTGTTTTCGATATAAAAGCTATTAGGCATAATGGAGTTTTAATTTTACATTGAAAGTGGTTATAAATTATTGATATGTATTAACTGATAAGTGTATTATTGCACTTGTATACTATGTTGCATTCGAAGGTGCAACTGTAACCTTTCGGTTCGAACATGCTATCACTGTTTTGTATTGCAGAAAAATACTTGTGTAGTTTTTTATTTATAATATCATCTAATAATAAAACTGAAGAGTGTTCGTTTGTTTGAACGCTGAAATCTCTGAAACTACCCGTCGGATTTAAAAAAAACTCTTATTGCATTTGATAGCCTAATTCTTGAGAAAGGCTATAGGCTACATAACATCACGCTAAGATTCTTAGAAGCTGAGCAAAATGAAAAAAAAAGTAAGAAAAACCGCTAAGCGAAAACGAAGTAGTACTCGTACCGCGGGCAGGCGATGCGATACGACAGGGAACCAGAAATTGTATGCAGAAAGAAGCAGCCGCGGGCAGAAGCTGGTTTATTTATAAGAACCTGAATATTTTTTATTTATACACCGTTGCATTTTGATTGTTTTAATCCTTAAAAGGGGTCATTGTACTCATTATTATAAACACCTTTTACTACGGGACCAACCCTGAAAACGTGAAAAAATCAGTTGATCCATGCATTATGTCGAGTTATGCAAACATAAATCCATCTCCTGCTGCCAACATAAATCCATCTACTGCTTCATCTCCGGCTGCCAACCAGGACTTGTCTATGTGGTGACGACTACGTAGACTAGTCCTGGCTTCTGTAGCAGTATCTACACCGCCACATGCGAACTACGCATCATACTGACGTCACGCAAAATCCTGCATCGCGCAAACAAAGTTTACCGCGCAACTAGCATATATACAACGTCCCGAAATCAATCGTCGGGCCGTTGTCCACCAGACACGACACCCATCTAGTCAAAGGACCCTCCCTTTTCTATAAAGGATGAGTAAACTTGACACCCTCTATACTTCTATGTATCTTACATACTATAACAATATCAGCCCAGTGTCCCAATACAGAGGAAAAGCATCTCATAGCGAGAAAGGACGAGCTATGAGCATTTATTTTATTTTATATTTTATTTATTCGAGCTTAGGATGTCCGTAAAGAGGTTTTCGAGGACATAGAAACCTTAAACAGCTAGCTAGACACCAATAGCACATCGTCTTCAAAAGTGAGTTTAAATGTTTTGTAAACAACAAATATGTATACGATTAATGTTTTGCAGTTGACACTCAAAATAATACTATTAATACTCCACACTTTAACAATAACAAATGATATACAACAGTACTAACAGTACCGCACTAGCATTAATAACAGAAATAAGGAATACCTATAACAACAGTTTCACAACGCATGTTTAATCCCCCCTTCCCCCCATTATTGGCCTCCGAAAAGCCGTGACAAACCACAACACTACGGATTTATAAAAAGCCCGGCCTGCAAACGACCGGGGTCATTATAAGGGCTAATATTTTTGCAATTCACGCAAATATCAACTTTGTTCCTTAACAACAAAGTTGATTTTCTAATGATTGAAATGTGTAATAGGATATAAAATATTTTCGTGGAATGTAAACTAGACTGTGGACGATGGTAATAAAGTTTACAATCCTTAACCGTAAGCACTTAAAGTGGCTTACATGCAGGTAATTTGACACGATGTTTTTACTTTTGCATTTCTCTTTTGCAGAACTTTTCCTATGAATGATATGTTAAAATAATTAAGTACATTATAATTATCTTAAGTGAATATTAAGTTAAACATGAGATGAGCTACTACGAAGTATGGTTAACCTAAGTGGTTTACTTTGCAAGATAAGATAAGTAGATTGAGGCAGTTCAGCAGATCTGACGCTTAAGTGGAGGGAATATTATTCTTAAAGGAGAGACTATTATGTGAGATGATTGACCGCGAATCATCATCTGCTTAGGTTTTTTCCAAATATTTTTAGGTTGGCATTCTAAATGGATGCAGCTGAAATACCAGTATTTTACGTGGAGCGACTGCCTATCTGACCTCCACAACCCAGTTACTGGGTAAGATACCTTTTGGCAAGGCTATAGTTGTCAGACTTCCGGGCTTCTGACGACCCGTAAAAACTGTCAAAGATCCATGAATGACAGCCGGGACCAACAGCTTAACGTGTCTTGGTATGGAAAGACGGTCAGCGATCTGCGGACCGACCGCAGCAAGCGCAGCTTAACCTGGTCGATCAACCCATGCGGCTGTTATTACTTAGCCACGAGCCCCCTTATTACTTAACCATGATTGACCGCCACTATTGTTGTTAGTTCGTAGTTAACCTAAAAGTTCTAGGAGTAGGGGTTGTTTGGGTTTTAAGGAAATGGACCGTATGTTTACCGACCGACTGTGTGTTCTGGGTATGCAAATTGCTGGCAGAATCGGTACACTCCGCTCACAGTTATTTTACCTATGATTTTGCATCACTGTCCAAATCAAAGTGATCTTTATTCTGATTAAAATCAGAGGGGCGATTCTCGTAATTTTAAGAACGTTCACAGTCTCAATCTGTCAAAAATTCCTCTAATTTCCCTAAATTTTTTGACAAGTTTTTGACATTAATTGTTGCTGAGATAAGATTGCGACTAGATTTTCAGCATTTTTAATTACGGGAATGGGCCTTAAGGTTGCTATTGCCTGGCACAGGCAACTGGAGGAACATGGGTGGGTTTTAGTCAGTAAAAGTCTGACACGCCCTCCCGCTCCGCCCAGAGCGGGAGAAGTTGTTTGATGAATTTCCACTAAAAAAAAAACACTCACGTCAAATCTTGACATTAATATTAGTAGAAATATCCCTTTATATGTTTACAGCGTAATTTTTTTTGTAATATATTTTTCTGGTGTACAATGATAAAGTATAATAAATAATACAAAAATCTGACTCACAAACTATCTATCTAGCCTTTTTTTGATTCCAACCATCTACATTCGAGTCAATTATCAGTGTGAACAGAACACTGATCACAACACATCAAAATAAATTCTGTAACCCAATTACTGGGGAATATCCGAGATTAGACTGGTTGTCAGCCTTTCGGGCTTTCAACTACCTGTCCCTAATAACTTCCGTATATGATAACTGACAGTTTAAGTAAGCAATTTAAATGTCCGAAATAAAAATCATTATTATTGGTATTATTAAATAATAATTATTATTATTTTTATTTCGGACCAAAGAATCCATAAAGTGTTAGTAACATAATATTATAACAACTTATTATCTAGTGTTAGTACCAATCACCTCGTTAGTACCATCAATCATTGGAGAGCCGAAACTCTCCGCTACAGTTCTCAGGATGCTGTTGCGACTGTCTCTCACTCTCCTCAGGAGTGACGCTGTTTTTTTTGCGAATATGCGCATTAAACCCGTCGGTACGAACAAGCGTAAACATTTCCGACGCGCGCGCGCTATGATTAAACATTAAATTTTCTGTGGCAGTATTACTAGGAGCCATAATATTACTGCTTAGATATTTTGTAGGTAGATCAGATTTTTTTTTTTTAATAATTATGCACCTATCTACAAAATAATTGAGAGCAGTGATGGCCCATTGGCAACGGCCCCCGCCTTACGAGTTTGTAGGTCGTGGGTTCGAACCCCGACAGGCGCTTTACTTTGCGTAAATAACTTCATCACGACTGCTATCAAAAAGGTGAAGGAAAACATCGTGAGGAAACCGACATGTCCTAGAACCAAAAATTCTAAGACATGTGACATCTACCAACACGCACTTGGACCCGCGTGGTCGATTAAAGCACATTCGCACTCTCGCCTGTGTCTCAGCAGCAGGAACATTATAGGCTGATTAATGATTATGCTACAAAATCATTTAGTTTTAGTCCATATGCATCCTTATACACATAAAGCCCATTCAAAACGTTTCAAATGTATGTTATTTCAAGTTAAACAAATATCAACTTTATTTCAGTGATAATAAGTTTATTTCAAAGTGACTAGCATTATTTAAAAAATCTTAAAAATATTTAAAGTTGTAACATAAACTGAACTTTATTGTGTAGGAATTAAAGTAATCTGTCCAATAACTAATATTTATTTACTGGCAAGTAAATCGGGAACGCAGATTAGGTACTCTGCGTAGGTACCTATAGAAGCAGGCACTATTGCTAGCATGGGTACTTTAGATTAACATGACGTTCTGATTACCTGATAACAGGAGAACGATACACATAAAAGTACTGAAACAGCTAAGTAGACAAATTTTATGTTCGACTCTTTATGGCATCGCTGACATAAAAAATCTCAGCTGTAACAATAACGAAAACAATTACGACAAAAACAATAAAAACACGACTTTTAAAATTGTTATTGAATTTCATTTTTTACCAAAATTCTGTCGGGTTTTGACATGGGGAATTATTTAAGTGCGCATAAAACTAAAAATGAAATGATGCAGTTTTAGTTTTTTTTATCAAACTCAACCTAAAATACTCAAAGGAGTCCTTTTATAGTTCAAAAATCCACCCTATATTCCTCCGTACGTGTCCCTTATAAAATTCCGTATTTTTATCTATCCAAGCCGGTAATAAATCTTCAATATTTTTTACGAAGGAAGATTTAAGGATAATAAAAAGTCTTATCTATTTTTTATCGAAATTACTTTAGGCGATAACGATTTTTTTTTTGTTTTAACCACGGTTTTGATAGATTTGATGACTTTTGATGTTTTACTAATAGGCAAAGTATTTATTTAGGTAAGTCTGCATTCTACAATAATGCAATAAGTATTTGGACATCATTCATTTCGTACCCAGAAATGAAAGTGCCGAAAAAAAGTACTGCTGTCTTATGGGATCGCTGTAATAGTAAAAAATGCTCAAGATGTTATTTCCCGTAAGAAAATATTACTACTGTAATTAAAATAGTAGAACAGTTAAGAAAATACCGGCTCTTTAATTTTTAGGTATAAATGTTCGACACTTGAATGATGTCCTTTCAAAAGGACATCGAAAAAATGTATCTATGGGTCCCACTGTTAGATATAAAGTCACAACAATACTTAGATCGAACGAGATTCTTATCCTGTGTTGTGTAAACGTACGATCAGCAAAAGAGATAAGTAACCAGGGCTGTCGGATATAGTTCAACATTTGTAAGAAACCGATGGATGTTTTCGAATAAAATTAAATTAAATTAATAGAAAGCAAACAGTTTATTTGTCAAATTACATTTCATTCGAAAACATCCATCGGTTTCTTAGTAAACTGCAACTATATCCGACGACCCTGGTTACTTATCACCTTTGGCGACTGTACATTCTTCCGCTGTTAGATACTGTACTGTACTACAAATATACATCTATTCCAACTGGATCAAGTTTCATTCAAGTAAACAGGGCGCCATTATGTTCCTAAAAGATCATCATACCTAATTTTGCCTAAAAAACAGTTAAAAGAACAGCTAAAGTTCCTGGTCGAATAATATTTCTAATAGTTTCAATTAAAACTATAATATAAATGGTATTAAAATAGATGGTGTTCCTTGTGGAATTATATGTAGTAAAATAGAATGTTCCAATAACTTTATGATTGGTTGATTAAAGTAATTTTTGCTTATTAAATAAAATGATTTTTTCGCTACAAACGGTGAAGATTCTTCTCAACAGACCGTTTTCCATAAATCAGCGTTTCTCATTTGGTAGGTCACAACCCGGTATCGGGCTATGAAAATAAAATACCGTATCACAGCCACTGATAGATTTTTAGTTATCTTGTCGGCAAGAATACACAAAATTAACTAATCAAGCAATAACTTTTTTAATGCCTTTTGTCACAACCTATAAATATGAAGCTGGGTTTTCAACACTAGTTTACCTTAAAAATAAATGTAGAAACTGAATTGAAGTGGAACCAGACCTCAGGATAAAACTTTCATCATTTGCGGCGAACGTGAATTCTTTGGTAAAAAAGTAAACAGCTCCATGCTTTGCACTAAATAGCCGATACCGAAATATAGTTGGAAAAGTTATAGTAAAAACATTTTTAATCGTAATTCATGTGTCGTAATAACCACCGGTGGGAGGGGGGTTAAAACTATTGAGTGGTCACGAAGGTATAGTCTGAAAATTACCGGGCCATGACAGAACAATGTTTGGGAAACACTGCCCTAAATCATTGTCAGGAAGCTAAAATCTGTTGTAGGTACTGTCGAACTACAATAATAGGAAAGTAATAAATTCACCCGACATGACGTTGGGATCATATGAGATGAATTCTTAAAGAACTTGTACACATACTTATTTTTCAAACTTACAGAAATGTCAACTTTTCTAATAAGACAACTAAGTTGAGTTCAGACTGACAGAAAACAATTTTAGGTGCAAATAAATCTGAACTATGCTTAAAAGGATTAAGGTTCCTAAACCCAAATCATGTATCCTTTACATAATGACTGGTGTTCAGGCGTATAGTTTCCAGTCATTATTATTGCAAGATATGTAGTTTTAGAAATAGACTGTCATAGTAGAATTTTTTCTAAAAACTGTTGGCCATATTTACGGCTGGGAAGAATAAAGATGGACGTCCACAGGTCCACACCAGCCCCACCGCACGCACGGCACGCAACGTATTGAATGGATTTGCCAATGGCCTGCGTTCACTGTACCTTCGGATAGTATCTCTTCTTTGCAAATAATTTGAATATTGTCGACGTTTCACATCATACAATTCTTCATATCTTGTTACTATTAGTATTAAAAGTGATTCATCCATTTTACAATGGTTTTGGCGGTTCTTACCTCGATTGTATACAAAACAACATGCGGCAGTGAGCGGTGCACGCAGTGAACTAATCAATATAACGTCACCAGCACGCAACGCATTTTTATAGCGATCGCAGTGCTATAATAATTCATACAAAGCGAACCAAAGCCAGTTGCGGCCGGTGCGGACCAGTGGGCGTTCACCTTAAGTAGTTGCCAAAGTTTTTTCAAGTGAAATGTATTATTGCGTAGGTTTTTATGTCACATATAACAATAAGATAGGTGCGGGAACTATAAATTCCTCTTCCTACCGCATCCCTTTTGGTACCGTACAGACAAAGGGATTATACCTACATGATTGGAGACAGTGTCTATGTATGGAGCTGAAACATAACACAGATTAGTTTTGTATATTGAATGGAAACTGCCAAAGCTTATTCAAGTAATTTTCATTTTGTGATGTGCTTGTGGAATGCTCATCGCTTCACGATTAAATAGAACCTTGTAATAAAGTTTTTTTTTTAATCTTAGAAGAAGCCTGAAAGAGCCACGCCTTTACTATCAATAATATAAAAAACAACGTATCTCTGTCCGAATATCTGTCTATCCGTTACTAGGTTTATAACTCGAGAACCACTTTAATTGCCTCTTAAACGATCATCTGTTGAAAATTACTACGTTAACCAACAGTTCCACAAATCACTATACCTCGTAGACGGCTTTGATAATTTATTTATATATACTTTATTGTACACCAGAAAATACATAACAAAAAATACGATTATCACTACAAACCGTACAATGAGCGGCCTTATCGCTTTCTGCGATCCCTTCCAGGCAACCTTGGAATGGACAGTGATTGCGTGGATATAAAAAAATGGGGTGGTCATTGGTGCAAAATAATATACAAAAACAAAAAAAAAAAAAAAAAAAATACATAAATACGTAGATATACACCGTGTTCCGGACGATATACATAAACTTGGACCTTAATGAATTCTTTTTTTTTATTTATTTTCATACAAACTAAATACCTTAACGTAAATCGCCCAATTTATCCCTTTATCCGAAGCATTTGATAGGTTTATCATTTTAATTGCACTAAGCGGCAACATAGGCCAAATTAAGACCCTTTCTTAAATGATAAATTTCATTAAATGAAATTACAAATATCTTTGTAACGAAGCCTTTTTATGTACTACTTCCTTTGTTAGATTTGATTTGTAAAAGCTATAGAAGCGTTTGCCAAAGTTTATGGATAACGTGAAGAACACAGTGTATACAGTGTAACAGGAAAACTGACGTATTCCTTGAAAAGCGTTTTACTAGAGGTCATTAGCAACTTTAGTCCAGTTAACTAGGGTTCAAAACTGGATGGTTACCGAGCTATATCGGTTCTTCGATTTTTTAGAAATTTTCTGACTTGTTACCAAAAACAATTAATTATAAGAAAAAACTACTCCACTCCAAACATTTAATTGATACTTTTCTAAAGGTTGAAAAAAGAGCGATCATTTTTAAAAAAATGCTTGCAAAACTTACATAATCTCCGAAATAAGGTCTTTAATAGCAAAATTTTTATTTTTTAATCATCCAGTTTTGACCCCTAATGGACTGGACTAAATTTGTTACTAATGACCTCTAGTATAACCCCTTTCAAGGAATACGTCGAGTTTCCCTGTCACCCTGTATATATATATTTGCTGTATAATAGATATATACTAAATATACATAACAACGAAAATAAATGATAATAGCAGTATTTTATGTCCAGTTATCATTAACAGACAGGAAGATACCATTCCTCATGCTCCTTGACACAATCCCCTATGGATATATAATCATAAGAGAAGGTAGCTTACTCCTAGCCAAGAGATAGAAACCATTACACATATTAAACCTTATAATCTTCCCGTTACAAGCCGAGGTCAATAGGTCAGGTTAGTAGCACTGAGCCTATTAGGTTAATTAATACTGAAATAATAACTAACGTCACGAGAATTGATTACTTACTGTTATGATATGCACTTGCAACGTTCGTGTGATATGACATTATATAGGAGAGACAATGATACTCGTAATTATGTAAATGAGTAGGAATAATATTCTAGTTAGCTGAGTGTACTAGCTGACATATGGCAAAAACTTAATTTAATATTTTGAAAGAAAGAAAAATGCGTTTATTGGTATTACAGCAAAACAAAATAAATCTTAAAACTGACGTTAACCTTTGGTGTTTCGTAATGTTAATTATTTTGCACAATAATGTGTAGAATAAAGTTTTTCTAACTGAACGTAGGTATGCTGCTGGGGAGTTTGTTGCGCCACTTCTTCTTCCCAGCTAAAGCACTAGGAAGTAGTGAAGGACGGGCGTTTTGGGGGTTGTCTTGTGTAATCAATACGTTCAAAAAATGAATCAGCATTTTTTTAACGTCTTGATTACTCATCCTGTTTTGAATAAATGACTTTTGATTTCCATTCTGACGATGACGTAAATGCAGCGGATACCAGTGTGTGTTTGTAACTTATTTTTTGTTCAATTAATTGGTATGGGTCTAAACTTATAAACTTTACAAATTCCTCAAAGTCAATAAAATTATTACCATCAAATAACATGCAGCAAAAATTTTAGTTCTCACATTTTTTCAAATACTTATACCTCACGAAGCGACGCGCACGAAACACGCTGTGAATTTGAAGTGTTGTTGTTGTACACTTGGTTATCGAAAGTAAAGCGCGCGTCACTTCGTGAGATAAACATACTGTATTCATTTATGTGTAAGTTGAGCATATAGTAAGGAGATATAATTCTCTACCAGTCACATATTTCAGCCCACACGCGAAGCAAGAGTTTACCATCTGTCTAGTTTGAACTAGTTTGAAATGCCTCAGTTTTTAGCCAAAATATTTTTCTGTCTGCTTCACAAAAATTTATATACGATCATCCTACACGCACTTCACATAGTATAATTCAAACAATATCAACTACAAAACCTTTACGCGGATAAAAAAGAACGTTTTCTTCGAAAAATTTCGTATTCAGTAAGTAAGCTTCCTAATCCCACACGTACATACTCTTATATACATAGGTACATAAGTTTCGAAGAAACTCAATGAACGTTCGTTTCCTCCTTACTATAAAGTAATGCTACTATTTTATTTCGTTCAGAGAATGTATTTGACTAGCCTTAAAAATATTAAAGTCTTTCGAATGGAAACCTTAGAGAAGTGATATGGATTTTTGGCGACACATCTGGGCACAATTGTTCTTTATTTCACAATAACTAACATACAAATAAATACAAAAAATCCTTTTGTTTTTTGGTCTCATCGGCATCGCTGTCACACGTTCCCAGAAAACTGGCAGCATTGCCACGTTGAATGGCAATGCTAATTGTTTGGCCATAGACCAAGACAGCCCTCTGATCACGTGAAGTGTCGACCGGATGGCGAAAAATTTCAGAATAAGGTACCTCTATGAATATTATTATTAAAGCTGAAGTGGGACTGAGCTGGCCACGTCTGCAGTATGCCCAATGAGCTGTGGGACAAAATAACCATCACGTGGAGCCCTGACACAGCTAGAAGGCGTTGCGGCAGACCCCGTAGTAGACGGCGGGACGAGCTGGACAAAACTAACGACCAGTGGTCCACTTTGGCCCTGGATCGAAAGAGCTAGAATTTATGGGGAGTGGCCTTTGCCCAGCAATGGGATGATGCAGGCTAACTATAACAGTAATACAAGATAATAATGAGAGTAAGTTTATATATAACTAAAAAAAATATATAAATAATATTTAATTTATATAACGTCGCACTTAAAAGACTTGAAGTTACATTAGACGTAATCCAAATTGTATTCATAACAAAAGCCCCAAAGAACATCATTTAACTTAAATACTTATGTAGCAGTGGTGCAGATCTTGCAAAATAAACTTGCCCATGTGTATTTTGCTTCACGCTGTGTTTTCCAAGACAAAACATGCTGACAATAATATTGCACTTTGTCGTTATTTCTACTAAGATCTCAGTTGTACTATTGTGGGTAAACCACTTACAAAACTTATCCTCTAAGCTTAGCTAGAAGGATTCTACAAAATCCCGGAAGAAATCCAACGTCTAGAACAAAATTCTAGTATGCACAAAGTCACCTCAAAGATACACCACACTAAGCAAAACAGCATATTGTACATAACAGCTATATTACCAGTCTATGTAATACATAGGTGGCAATTCGAAACTGCTGCTACTGCAAAACATCGTGTTTGAAATGTATCAATCATGCAATTCAAGCACCTGACAGAAACGATTGTGTTGAAAAAGCAGGTAAGTAATGCAGCTGTAGCATCGATTTGTGAAATATACTACCCTAACAACACTGGATAAAGCACATGCTTTACGAAACCAATTTTACAACCAAATAATAGAGCTCACATCGCGAAACTATCGATTTTCTTGCGCTTGAAGAACGGTCTAAACGACTGTACGAAGATTTACCGATCGTATATATTTGAACCAATCTAAATGGAAGGGTGAAAGAGACCATTTAAAGGACTAATAACAAATTGAGGGTGTTCTTAAAAAGGTCGATTTATACTGAAACTTTTTACTGTGGGGATAAATTGGTGCTTTCTTTATATTCATGTGTTTTTTGTGGAGTAAACAAAGGCTTTTTTAATGATCCCATCAATACGTCAGCCTATAAAAGTCCACCAATAAACATGGGTTTTCCATGACCGCAAAGATCAACGATATCAAGGGAAAAGGAGGTATAGAAATATAAGGAACAGGGTGTAAAGTTCTTCATTCTCTATGGAAAAGGGAGGACCCTCCGACCAGACGATCGTTGTGTCTGCCCGACGATTACTATCGGGATTTTGTATATATGGTAATCGCGCGGAAGTCTGCGATGCAGGATTTTGCGTCACGTCAGTGGCGTTGTAGATGACGCCACATCGGAAAGAGAGTAGGAAGAAAGAAGGGGTGAAGGGATTGCTACTATCATCATGCACTGTCTGAAAAGAGGTGGCATATTATAACAACAACACGATTCAGATTCAAATCACATTTATTTGTTTTAGGAGGTCATACCCATATCATTCATCATCGGAT
Source organism: Apamea epomidion (assembly GCA_947507525.1). Lineage (NCBI taxonomy): Eukaryota > Metazoa > Arthropoda > Insecta > Lepidoptera > Noctuidae > Apamea > Apamea epomidion. The sequence goes on from OX382233.1 coordinate 7,943,311, forward strand.
ATTGTAATAATATTCTTTTGGATACTTTCCAAAAAGATTGGCCAGAAAGGCTATGTGCACATAGGGTATATAGAAAGAATAATATAGGTTTCCCTGGTCTAGCAAAAGCGCTGAAAGAATCCATGTTTTTTTGCTCAGTCACGGCAAAAGGTGGAAAAAGTCTCACAAGATGGATTGCAGGCTATATTGCCCACGCAGTGGGAGATGTTCGTACGATTATTTTAACGATGTGTAGGAACGGCTTACCTAATCGGACACCTGATAAATGGAAACTACAAAATGCATATAGGTAGTCTGTTGTACGTAAGCATTCAGCATCCGTATTCTGAAACAAACTCTTAATAACAGTTGCTTTAATTTGACAACACAATCAAATCCTTTTAATTTGTCTGATAATAAAGCATATTCTATCTTACTGCAAAAGCTGATTATTGATGATTATCATTAGGAGCGTGTTACGCCTTGATAGCATCCTGATGAATGCTGAAAATGTATTATTATTAGCCATTAATGTCCCACTGCTGGGCAAAGGCCTCCCTACTCTCTCTCTCCACGTCTCTCTGTCCAGAGCTGCCAAGGACCAATCTTTATTAAAGTAGTCCAGTAATGCTGAGAATGGTCCGTTTTAATGCAATTTACTTAAATTAATAGAAAATGCTGCCATTTTATGTGTATCGAAGATATAGTATTTATTAGCTACATAAATTGTACGGAAGAGTATCTGCAACTATTCTCTACCAACATCAACCTCAGAATTGTAGGTTTTTATAGCTTTCTTTTGTTTACACAGGAGTATCTGCAAAGTCACTACGAAACATCAATCTCAAAACACATGCTGCAAAACACATCGAAACAGATTATATTATTAGAAACAGGTCGCGCCCAACGGTGTTTGACAAATTGTATCAAGCGTTGGAGCTTGCATTGGCTACTTGAAGGCAGGGTAAATCTATCAAAGTCGTACCTACAAATAATAATTGTTATAGACTTGGTTGAACCGTGAACACTTTTCAAGAACAGACACACAGAAGAAGACGCCTTGTAGCGGTATCTACACCGCCACATGCGAACTACGCGTCATACTGACGTCACACAAAATACTGCATCTCGCAAGCAGAGTTTACCGCGCAACTAGCATATATACAACGGCCCGACATGAATCATCGGGCAGTTGCCTGCCAGACACAACACCCGTCTGGTCGGAGGACCTCCCTTTTCTATGGAGGATGAGTGAACTTTACACCCTGTTTCTCATACCTCTGTAGCATCATTGATTACAAGGAAGCACGTCCGTCAAACTTGAAGATAATCGGGTAATCCTGGAACCTATTAAAAATAGAAGGTTAAAATTGGTACCCCATTACACCTCTCCTTCCTTTACACTATGAATACAAATTAGTGTCCTTAAAGGCAACACCGATTGAAGCTACTTTGACCGGTTAACAGTGAAGTTTTTGAACGAAGAAAGTGAACATCCTGCCATTACTTTTCCGAACCCGCGTTTGATTTTGTGTTGATACTATACTTTCGGAATATCTCTCTTCTATACAGGGTGACAGGGACATCGACGCACAACCTGTTACCATGGATTCAGTACATGATTTTGAACCCTGCTGCCCCTGAGTTGAAATGTTTCGGTAATTAGAAAAAAATGACCTCTGCCATACATTTTGACCGCGTAGGTATTGAAGCAGCTGATTAGTTTTTGCTAACCGACGATAAATTTCTACGCTAGGGGTTTAATATCATGTGTTGAATTTATGGTTTCAGTTTGCACGTCGATGTCCCTGCCACTCTCTTGACAAGTCTTTCATTGGGTATACTCGTATATGTATATATACATTGCGTTTAGAAATAGTTAACAAAAGCTAACATCAAAACATAGATCGTCATCATCTACCTAACCTTTTCCCAACTGTGTTGGTGTCGGCTTCCAGTCGAACCGGATGCAGCTGAAATGCTGAATGGAGCGGCTGCCTATCTTACCTCCACAGCCCAGTTACTGGGTAATACGATAGCGATACCCTTTGGTAAGACTGGTTGTCAGACTTTCAGTCTACTGGCGACCCGTAACGACTGTCAAAGTTCCGCGAATAACAGCCGGGTCCTAAGGCTTAACGTGCTTTCCGAGGCACGGAGGGGTCTTGGTATGTGAAGATGGTCACCCATCGACAGACCAACCACGGCAAGCGTAGCTTAACCTGATCGATCGACCCGTGCCGCTGTTATTACTTAGCCAAAAGCCCCTCAGCATCAAAACAATTAATGAAACTACATTTTGATTGCTCTTTGTGTCTAAACACATAAAGCAATAAAAATGGAGTGTCATTTCAACCATAACCTAAATGCAATATAAATAATACAAATAACATTGTCACTAAAATTCCTAAACTTAGTTTTCACTAAAACATTTTATCTTCATTTTATTGTCAAGTTACAATGAAACGGCCTCGTAAAGCGTTGAAACTGATTCACAGAAGGAGAGTATAACAATAAATCTTGGATAATATTTATTTAGTAAATAGGTCATGGGGGATTGAGGTCGTTTATCCTTTTCCAGAGTTTTCATGAGACCTTTGAGACATTACAACAGATTTTCGGAGCCACCGACTGAGCTAAATTTAAAACATTGCTATTTCTTACAAACATCACAAGTATGACCACCATAGAAACGAGATATGTCGACGGAAGAATAGACAAAATGACAGATAGAATAGACAAAATGACAGACAGAATAGACAAAATGACAGATAGAATAGACAAAATGACAGATTTCTTTAGAAATCTAAAATTTTAGAACTGCTAATCTAACAAATATCACATCACGCCTATAATCCCCGAAAGGTTAGGCAGAGGTGTGCCTATAGTACACCCAGAGTTATGTTCAACTCCCATGTAGTAGGGGGCGAGCCTATTGCCAGTTTCCGGGCTGGTCAGCTAGTTCATGTCAAAACATCGCTATTTTTAATAACAGGTATTCAATATCTACGTAATTACGTAAACAATAGCAATAAAATTACCTAATGGCGCCGATTCCTTTGTTGCCAAACTAAACTAAATTTAAGTTCAGTGCATCTTTTTCTTTCTATTTCAATAAGAAAAGGACAGAAGATAATTATTAGTTTAGTCCTGTCAAATTAAGATACTCCATAGACAGTTTAGACGTGATTAAAATCATGGCGACTAAAAATACGTCAATTTACGTCAGGCGCTGCCTAATTATCATATTCCAATATTTTATTTTATCAGTAATAAAGGGGTACAAATTACCAACATTTGGCGGTTTGTGGGCCAAGAATAAGGCTTAGTACATAACATTAAGATTTTATGTCAATGGCAGTCTGCTAGACTTCTGGGCACCAATAAACACCATCGTGAAATAAAGCTTTATAGACTTTGAAGACATCGTCTGAAGAAAAATAAAGAAAATACGAGATTTTTACACTTTTATAAATTGGTTCAAAGTGATTGGGGACGAGATTTTTTGGGACAGTCGTTTCATGAATAGATACTTCTTTTTAGATGTTCAAGAAAATAGGTCTTGGATTGTCGTTTAGCTTTAGATAAATCTGTATTTGTTTCTAGGCATTCTTTACCAATCTATATACTAATAATAAAGCTGAAGAGTTTGTTTGTTTGTTTGAACGCTCTAATCTCTGGAACTACCACCAGTTAGAATTGAAAAATTATATTTACACTTGGTAGCCCAATTCTTCAGGAAGGTTAAAAGCTATTAACATCACGCTACGGCCCTAAAGGAGCCGAGCAAAAAGATTAAAACTTAAACAAACCGCTAAGCGAAAACGAAATAATCCCCCACCCGCGCTAGGGCGGGGGATAATTTCATGCGGACGCAGTCGCGGGTGGGAGCTAGTGTCAGACAATGTTTACTTAAAACGTCTTTTGCAGAATATCGGCCTCAGCAAACGGATTAGTGATTCGTAATGTCATACTACTAAGTCAAATTATTACAAGAACTAATTTTACATTGAAATTACATGATTTTAATGTCATTGTCCTAAGACATTGTTTAAGCTGCTAGATATATGGACTCATCAGTCAAGCTCGATCAACAAAACACCAACCCTGTACAGTCACGAGCAAAAGAATGTATACACTCGGCTTTATTCAAAAGCGATTTACTTCTTTATTTTTCAATGAAATTGTATGTTATTACGAACATAGCATTTCCGAACCCAAAGATTTATGTAATGTGTCGTATTTGAACGTTGCATTCGTTATTTCACGAAAAAATCGCAATTGAAAGTGGCCAAGTGTTGACATATTAATAGTGCTCGTCACTGTACGCGTATTTTTAGGAAAATCTCTCTTAACGCCTGTGTGTGGCTTTTATTATAAAAATAAAAAAATATTTTAGTTGTAGTTTATTTTTAGGCATTATAATTGTATGGGAAATTTGCCACTCTTGGCTAAATGTACACCTTTTGTAAACGTTTTTATTAAATAAATTATTATTATTATTATTTAGTTTAGTCTTATGATCGTCCTGTACGAGTCTCAATAATTACTTTTTCTTTTTTTTTTCTTTTACCTTGGCCAGAGGCTAAGCATTACCATACAACGTTGTAATTCCGCCAGTCTCTTGGATACATTACCAATCGACAGTGATGTGGATGAATTTTTCGAATGTCTAATTTAGTTTTGTTATTTTTATTGATTAATTTGGTATTAATTGTTATTTTCGGATAGCACGTTAAGCCGTTAGTCCCGGCTGTCATTCGTGGATCTTTGATAGTCGTTACGGGTCATCAGAAGCCCAAAAGTCTGACAACCAGTCTTACCAAGGGGTATCGTATTACCCAGTAACTGAGTTATGGAGGTCAAATAGGCAGTCGCTCTATGTAAAACACTAGTATTCAGCTGCATCCGGTTAAACTAAAAAGGTGACCCCAACATAGTTGGGAAAAGGTTAGGCAGATGATTATCTACATGATGTTGTTAAATAGTAAAACGAAAAACCCACAAAAAATATGACAATATACAAGAACTCATTTAAGATACCCAACAAAAAACTACCCATCAGACCAGAGCTAGCAAGTAAATTAAAGTCTCAGACAATACGGGTTACGGTAACAAGCAAATTAACTTGCTGCGCTATTTGCAAATTTATTTCAGCGCTGTTATTTTTCAGGCGATGCTTTATACAGCTTATACAGCGCTGTATAAAACAAGAGAGCTTTCTTTTCTGCACTAGTGATTTCTTGCGACAATTGTTGGCAATCGTTTTTTTAAGCAAAAGGAATAGTTCTTTGAATCAAACCTTTAACAAAAGGTACTCTTCTTGTCATAGATAATGGGCAAGAAATAGTTACAGTCTTAAAAGGATCTTTTAAGGCTTGAATGCCTCTAATCGGTGAGAGGGGGTGAGCCGAAATCCACTACGCGGGCCCTGTGCGGATTGGTAGACGTCACATGTCTTGGTTTGGTTCTAGGACTGGCGGCTTTTCTCACGATGTTTTCTTTCACCTTTGATGAGATAATTTACAGAAAGTAAAGCGTGTCCTCAGTTCGAACCTATGACTTACGACTTGTAAATCGCGGCCGATACCACTTGTTGTTGGAAAATATTTACGAAATTGTTCTATGAAATAATATTGAAAACACAAGATGGCGGGGTTAGTTTCGACCACGCGCCAAAAGATTCTCATATTATGTTGCCGTCAACATTCAGTAAGGTTTTCAATTTATATTGATTTCTGTCAGTACACGTGTCGTAAAAACTCTTTATAATATTGGTATTATAATACCAAAACAAAGACGAAACCAACAACGATATTATTCAAATACATGTGAGAGAGTCAACACAGCGAACAAAGTTAAAATAAAGTCTAATAACAAGTGACCCCAACATTTGCATTGCAGTTCCCCGAATCCAGGTTTATTTATAGCGAAAATGCTTTTGAACGGGATCGATATCCGTAAAAACTGACCGATATACTGGCACTAGTGATTGTGTTTGGTTATAACGTATACCAATTGTGTTTAGTTATAACTTATGCCAATTGTGTTTGGTTATAACTTATGCCGATTGTGAAAAATATAATTTATACCATTATTTTACATGTTTAACAAAACATGTTACTACTGCTGCGCTGCTAGGACTCAGGGGTCCGTAACCACATGTCGTTGAATTTTTCTTTCTAGGACATGTCAGTTTTCTCACAATTTTCGCCTTCAAAGCTTTGTGGAGCAGTTCCTATATAAAGATCTGAATGAAAAAAATGCAGGCTTAAAATACATATAATGTAAAAGTTAAAACGGTCTGTAAAATACAGGTCCTGGGAATGAGTGTACTGCGACAACGGAGCAGATAGACAGACAGCCCTCATTATTAATGCATAGTTCTAAATTACCCTCAGTCTACAGGCTGAAACGAGGTTGAATTTTTAAAGTCGGCAGTCGATATTACTTTATACGATTTAACTACTAAAGGAGTAAATTTTAATGATAAAACAAATGGTAATGTTCGGCTCTACTCATGTTTTTACCTTTATATGTATTTAGTTAACACACTCTGTGTTCATTCCTTTATTCATTACAAGCTTTTATTTCTTCATATAAATGGCCGATTTGCGAGGATGTGACGCATATTTTCACCCAACTTGTTATTGTTTTTTTTTGTGTTTTTGTTCTTTTGATGCGTTATGTTTGCCGCACAAAAACGTATTTTCTTTCTTTCTAAATTATATGTATTCAATTTAAATATAAAAAAAAACGCAACACAAACACAATACGAACCCTGTCAAGGAGTACTGGTTTCTAAATCAGGCCGTCTAACGAGAACCTCGAGAAATGTTGGTCGAGCCTTTCGGGCATCAGACCATTAGCCATTACGACAAGTGGCACATCGGTGTGTTATTATTGAAGTGAAAATTTCTTTAGGCGCACTTTGCGCTCACAACATTGAAAGAAACTGAACCGTCACGCTCGTGTCAGTGAAGTTGAATCGGGTATACTCGGCTCCAGTCGTAAGTTTTCGTGTGGTCATATACCAACAAATACAATAAAAACTATACGTACTCAAGCAAAACAATAATAAATGAAAATATAAATGTAAACAATATGATAAAATAATGTATATAAATAGAGAATCTATATAATATAATGGGGGCGAGTCTATTGTCGATAAAAATGAGATGGCTATATTTATAATAAGGCTATTTCAACTCAAGATATCATTGTAAGATCAAATTAATAGCAACATACCTTAAAAGATAATTAAATGAGTAGTTAACGTGACAGCCTTATTTGAATTGCGTGTGTTAAAATATATGGGTCGTACAGTTAGAATTATAGGCATATTAACCTTTTGGATTTATTGCCACGGGAGCTAAGTGTGTTTCAAGATTTATCAAGATGGTATAGATTGATTGAAAGAGAGATTGTAAATCCTACCAATATCATAAACGCGATAGTTTGTGAGTATGGATGGATGGATTTTTGTTACTCTTTCACGCAAAAACTGCTGAACGGATTTTGATAAAACTTTACAGTAATATAGCTTATACATCAAAATAACATATAGGATACTTTTTATCCCGATATTCCCATGGAATCGACACTTATTAAGGTGAAACCGCGGGGCGCTGCTGGTTGTTTAAAAATAGACTTTTACTTTTTGGTAATCTTTATAGCATTTAATCTAAAGCACACGGTTTACATTTAAAACTGAATTCAGTCGATCTTTTCTGTAAAAATCTCACCATGAAAACTTAGGTGAAGTGAGTTTCAAGTGAACTAGGGATTGACCAGTCACTAAACATTTTTACAGAAGAACCGAGCTATTCTGTAAATATCTCATTGTGAAAACTTAGGTGAGGTGAGCTGTCAAAAGTGGCAATCTCACTAACTTCATCTAAGTTTTCACGGTGCGGTTTTTACACAATAGCAATGCAGCACTACTGTATACTGTGTGATAATCTTTTAGTACATTTTATAGCAAAAAATATTTTTAAAAGAGTGAATTACGACGTATATTAGGACTTACACACATTTCACATTTTCATTACCACCCGCCCACACACGACACTCAATTCAACCAACCATATGTTTGCGTTTTAAATTACTTGTAGGTACTAAAAGTTTTGACAGTCAATTTCTAAGCCGCCATGTTTGTTACGAGCCGGGCCAACTTTTTATGACAGGTAACTAAATTGGGAACTTGAAGCTACGTAAGTTCATGACTTCATGCTACAGGCGCCAAAACGGTAGCAAAATGTACTGTGAATTTTCCATCAGTGTAGTAAACGCTTAATAACAGTGTTACAAAAAATTTGAACCAAAAATAGCACAGCGTTGCGTGTTTACAAGTTATTAAGCATAGCGCACACGAGCTTACAGAGACTGATTCCAAATACCGGATCACGTAATACAAATAGGTATAGTGCATGTAAATTGGGTACTAAATTTTCTTAAATTACGTCCAATTTTAACGATAACTGCTAATTTATGAAAAAAATAATTGAAAATGTATCAGAATACTACAGACTACTAGCGAAACGACGTGACTAGAGTAATTAAATTGAGGCAGTTAGTTTTTCGCGACTTGATCGTTTTTATGGCTGTTTGAAGCAATTTTTACTATAGGTAGCAGTGTTCATAATCTCAGATAATTTACATTCCATCGCCACGTCTTAATCAGTTATCTACTTTAGAACAAAGTGTTGTTAGTTGATTTTTGAGTGCACATTTGTAATAAAAAGGTCATAATAAGGTTTTGGTTGCAATGGAATTTGAACTTTGTTGAGTATGACATTCACTTTGTTATTCCATAACTTGAAAATTATCTCAAATTCTTAATTCAAACATAAGAACTTTTTATAAGATTGTGTTAATCCCGGTTATAAACTATCTGTGTGCCAAATTTTATACAAATCCATTCAGTAATTTTTTCGTGAAAGAGTAACAAACATCCACCCAACCATCTATGCATCCTCACAAACTTTCACGTTTATAATATTGGTAAGATAACAATAAGAACAATTTATTTGCAGAAAATATAGGTGTTACCCGTTGTAAAAGTTAGTAGTTTAATTTACAGTCCATATTTTGCCTGTTTAGGGCATGCAAATTAATTTTACATGAATAGTACTATACTACTTATAGGTAATTATTTTAATAAAATATATATAAAATTACCTCATGTTCTAAAACTGTGTATTAACAGATATTACTTTGACTTTCGATACCTACAAAATTCTATAGTGAGCTTGCCAAAATCAGACGCGTAAGAAAAATGGTCTCCCATTTTAGTGTCTGGCATAACTTGTCGACTACTTAATAAACAAACTTCGTAATAAATGACGAAGAGGCTGGCAATATTCCAAATACTTCTATTTTCCTGTAATGTTGTTATCGACAGCATTTCTGTGTTCAGTCGACGACATATCAAAGCTATACATCTACTTAATACTGTATAATCAGCCTATAATGTTCCCACTGCTGGGACGCAGACCTCCTCTCTATGAGAGGAAGTGGGCAGTAATCCAACACGCCGGTGCGGTATGGCAGATGTCACATGTCTTCGAATTTTTGGTTCTAGGACATGCCGGTTTCCTCACGATGTTTTCCTTCGCCGTTTTGAGAGCAGTGGTGATAAAGTAATTTACACAAAGTAATTTTAATCACCTAGAGGATTTTTGCTATTTTGTTTTGTTTTATATTATAAGCTCCAAAAGATTATTGATGATTATTGTGATACTCAAATAGGGAGTCAAGAGTGTCTCTCCTAAATACAGATTACTCAGTAATCTAGTTATCAGAACTACGATTCACCCAACAATTCGTTGTACCTACAACGTGTAATTAATAATGCATACTTTGTAAGTCCCTCATGTACTACAAAACCTATATCAAAATCAATCATCATCATCTATTTCAGATATTATTATTTCAGATATATCCATAGGTAAATTTTACACAAGTCAAAAGTACAAAATAGAATAAAAATAAAATATAATAAAAACTCAAACTTATAAAAACCTACCCTACCCACCTTATGTACGACCACGACCTACAACTCGTAAGTCGTGGCCACTACCACTGGGCCAACACTGCTTTTACACACACACACACACACACACACACACACACACACACACACACACACACGCACACCTACGAGTACTTAATAAAAATCTTTAATTCACTGACAGACACGCACAGCCTTAACCGCTGGGTCTAGAAACATGGTTTTTTGCACAAGAGTCCTTATATAGCGAAAATGAGCACTTTCTAAGGATTTTTGAAAATACGTCCCTTAAAAGGGTCCTTAAGGGGATGAAAGTTGTTGTTGGGGATGTATTTTCTGCAGTACAATAAAGAAAAATTTTCGACGCCATATTTTAGTTTGTTGGTAGTTTTAGTTAGATTAAATAATATATTGTTATTGTGTAATATATTGTTATAGCTATAAGAAAAATACAATAAAGTATATGCAATGTGTAACTGAATTAATGCCATTGTGAAAGTAGTTTGTTCAGAATCGTTTACTGAATCGATTTCTGTCATTTTTAATGTCGGTTATTTTAGATCCCAAAAATAATTAAAACTACGTAAATAACTGTCACACGTCCGCTGTACAGTCAAAACAAACCAAAATGGATGAAGTACCTACTACGCTAGACCCTTATACGTGTGCGACTGTGTACATGCGTAGATTTGTAATGTGACCACAATTCTCTCCCACAATCAGTATAACTAATTTAATAAAAAAAAAACAATGTTTTATGCATAATAATAAAATTTCCGTGTATGTATTATGATTATAACATAATATTCTAATTGGGGTGTTTGAATTAACGCACACAATGTGCGTTAATTCCGGGACATGTTGTATAAATTAATAAAGTTTCGATGGAAGTTCGTTATTTCTGCCTATGGGAAACCTCATCAGACACACGGCTAGTTTCCAACATAAGCTAACCTCACATTGCATAGGCTTTCCTTACATTGAGAGATCAGCTTATACTGGAATATATAGATTCTTCACATTTCGTCGTTATGCGTACTTTATATATCAAATTCTTACAACAAGGTCGAGTTAGGATATTTTATAAAATAATGTTTTATTCAAAAGCCATGCTTGTATCTAAGACACCTCTGACGGGGAAGGAAAACATCGTGTAGAAAATTGGACTTAATATTCTGAAGTCGCTTACAAGAGGAAGTTACTGAGATGATTAATGGTCGTATCTTCTCTGTATGAGAAAGGGATTTTGTCCTTCAGTGTGACAGTCACAGGCTGGTATTGTTTTTTTTTTTATTATTCTCAAAAATACATTATTTTGTTGTTTTTACAATTTTACTCGCCAACTTTCGAGTTTGATGGCGAGAAGCGCCTGTTACATACACACTACAATAGTAAAAAACGAACCTTAAAAACTACCAACTATGCACTATTTCACTCAGGGATCAGTCACACTGGCACGGACAGATTGCGGACGAACCGCGAACACCGGACACTTACAGATTCTAAGTACGTGTCCATCTGGAGAAGTCGGCGTCCGGAGCCACGTCCACAATTATCCGCCACCTGCCCGCGCCGGCATGACCAAACCCTTAGCGTGATTACCACCTATTACATAATAATGATACTACAATACTTACTCATTTTAATACTATTTTTTTCTCAATAGCACCTACCACTGTATGTCTCTGCATGACCCAAAGGTTGACTATTAGAAAATGCCTATGGCATTAAGTCCGCCTCTGTACATTTGTGTGCTTAAAGTATGAAAGAAATAAATACTATAAGTATATGGTGTGAATTTATTTCTCGATAAAGGCAGATTCATCGTTACCGAGAAACACACTCCCTAATTTAGATTTTAACATAACTTTACTCAATTTAGGGGTTTGTCTTAACAGATCTATTTATTAACTATTTTGTCAGCAAACCTGTGATCAGGCATGGATAGAGAGGGGGGCAACGGGTGCAGTTGTCTCCTTCCTTGGGCTTTGACCAAACTGAACCTGAAACTCGAAATAAGACATATACATACTTTTACAACCTATAGTATCCGCATAGTAGTCATCCTTGAAACGGCCCATTCTTGAGTTTTCGAAAAATAGGTGTCATAGGTTTTTTTGAAAAGGCTTTAACGGCTTGTGAAATCCCGCCCCTCCCTCAGAGGGAAACATTTCCCCCACTACCCCCTTGAGCGAAAACCCAGATCCGCGCCTGCCTGTGATTAACTGGTTCCAAAACTTAAAGGATTCTTTAAAAGTTACGCAAGATTATATCTTAAGGTAATCACAAAACCATTTCATCATCTTCCTGGCCTTGTCCCATGTTGCTTAGGGTCAGCGTAACACGTTTCCTCTTTCCATTCTCCCCTGTCAACCGTCATGCTATCATTCACTCCCTTCTCTTTCATAATTATGATTCCTCACACAATCCATCCATTTTTTCTAAGACCTTCCTCTCCCTCTCCTTCCATCGAAGTTTATATTTATGCTAGCTTCTTCCGCGCGTGACTTCGTCCGCATGAAATTTCTTGTTTCGGGTCCCACCCCGTCACATGGCATCGCCTGCACTTTCTATTAAGTACTTTGTTTTCGCTTAGCGGTCTGTCTTTATTTTCTGTTTGCTTGGCTCCTTATGGTCGTAGCGTGATGTTAACAAAGAAAAATAAAAAAAGCAAATTATATTTGAAAAAAAAAAAGAAACAATAAGATAAATGAAACAGAAAGTCCGATACGAGGCCAAAAGGCTCCTATTTCAGTATGAAAAACATATAGCCTTCCCCATGAATTAGGCTATCAAATGCAAACATATTTTTTCAAATCCGACTGGTGGTTTCAGAGCTTAACGCTTTCAATCAAACAAACTCAACTCAATAAATTATTCACAATATAAGGAGGTAAAAAACTTGTGCAAATAACAACAATTCTAAAGAAAAACGTATAAGATACCTTAACTCTTCTCCTCAGTTTATATCAACTTCTAAATCTGACTCTTACCGTCGTGTTTGCTATCATTAAAACAATGTAAACTATAATGAAACTTAAGTCAAATAATAAACATTATCCTAAAATAATACGATTGTGTTTATATCCTTCTCTTAAACTAATCTTAACAACTCAGATTTTGACGAAAGTAAATAGCGATACAGAAAGTTACCAACGATAATATTTTGTCTGTTTTTCCATGGGGGAATAGAACTAAGATATTCCGTAAGTAACAGCAGTGCATTTATTTATTGAGCTATGAATTTTCATAAAGTGAACGTACACGAGCAGTCGAGTGGCCTAGTGGAAACAGCTCTGACTTACGAGTTGTAGGTTGTAGGTTCAAACCCAGGCCGGCGCTTTACTTTGTGTAAATAATTTCATCATCACTGCTCTCAAAACGGTGAATCAAAACATCGTGAGGAAACCGACATGTCCTAGAACCAAAAATTCGAAGACATGTGACATGTCACGCACTGGGCCCGCGTGGTAAGTTACAGCCCTTTCGAAAAGAGGAGGCCTGAGATCCAGCAGTGGGAACATTAAAGGCTGGTTCTGAAAGTAAACGAAACTCCAAAGCGATGATGTTTAAAACATACAAGTCGTTTTGGTGTAATACCATAGAGTAGGGTTATTTACTTTGTTAAACAGACAAATTTTTCGAACATATGAAGCAATGGATTATCAATATACTTTAAATGAATCAGGTTGTAACTGATAGAGTGTTCCGCAATTAGGGTGTAGGTAAAGAAATTGAAGCCCAAAAAAAAAGAAACTTTCAAGGTGTCCATTAGACACCTATGTACCGGATAAGTACTTGCCAGTTGTTGAACCTCGCATCGGGTGCTCAAAAGTCGGGCCCCGTAACCCCCGAATCCCAACAACTACTAACAGCTAAAAACATAATTAAAATGTAGCTCCAATATTTATAGCTATGGCTGTCCTTTTAACAGTTTATAGTGTGACATTTAAAAATACGGTCGGTTGGCTCAAATCCCAGTGGGAACGACTCCGCAACATTAAATAGAATTAAAGAACATTGTGAATGATTGGGCTGAATCACTGCAAAGCTTCGCAAAATGCTTGATACAGAACCAAATTAATGTCAGCAGGTGCAAAATTTTACTGCTAAGTATCCTTGGGCTCCTCAGAAACCGTTTAACTGGTTTAAGGCCAACTAAGCACGAGGGTTTTTAATAGTTTTTTCATTAAGAATTTCTTAGTTGCAGCCCAGAATTGCAGCGGTGGCCCAGTCGTAACGGCTGCGGCTTACGAGTTGTAGGTTATAGGTTCAAACCCAGGCAGGCGCTTTACTTTGTATAAATAATTTCATCGCCACTGCTCTCAAAACGGTGAAGGAAAACATCGTAAGGAAACCGGCATATCCTAGAACCAAAAATTCGAAGACTTGTGACATCTACCAACCCTCACTGGGCCCGCGTGGTAGAGATTATAGCCCACTCTCTCTCGAAGAGAAGAGGCCTGTGGGCTGTGACCTAGCATTGGGGACATTACAGGCTGATTACGTATGTTCAAAACCTGGCCAGTAAAAGTATTTTGAAAGTCAGAATTTAAAAGTCATAAACTACAGTGGTGGTAATTTTTTTTTTTTTTTAAACTTTGCCCCACTCTAGGAAATTCTCCTGTATCGTGGGTGCGTTTACAAACATTTAAACTCACATACACACACAGCCAGACCCGGAACAACTACTTGTAGGTCATACAAATATTTGTTCCGTGCGGGAATCGAACCCGCGACACGCAGCGCAGCAGTCAATCGCTTAACCACTGCGCCAACCGTGCCGTCAAAATGCTTGTTTTCCCTCTCTACGAGAAGATGCCATTAGGGAAATACAAATGTGTAAAAATAATACGATTCTCTCATTCGAGTTAATAAGATTACTCCAGCTCGTTCGTTTTATATAAACGAGACACACTGTTGAATTCATAATTTATCGTGCCTATAGCATTTACATACAAAATGTTTAAATAAAGTAAAAATATTACAAACGTACGAAAAACGTGACGTACAAAAGCTCCAGAATATTTGAAGCCGATTTAAATACCTTTCGTAGACTCGGACAATAAGACTACGTACGTAATCGTAACGTAAACCTCGTTTGTGTAAACTTTTTTTCACACTATCTAATGGGGGTCTGATGGGCTTTCTATTACATAACATACATTATCAGCCTATAAGGTTCCCACAGAGGGAGTGGGCTATAATCTACCACACGGGCACAGTGCAGGTTAGTAGATGTAATTTTTGATTCTACGACATGCCGGCCATAAGATTTCGATTATGATATTGATATTGTTGTAGAAAGTGAACTTTGGTATTTCTTGGACATAATAAGGTATCCATAGTAATTTTTGATTGTGCATGAGCGCACGAGCAGCGATAATAGTAGACAAATGCTATCTATGAGACTATTAACTGAAACAAAAACAAACATGAAAATTCGGTAAATCGAGCTTACAGTTCAAGCTTTTATATTTACAGTAAAATAAATAGTGTGTTGATAATTGTTTTCAACGCAAAACTTCGTGATTATGTATGTGTGTGAAAAAGCAGTAAGCATTTCCTTGAAGCAAACCACTTTATGCTCATTATATAAACTCCGTCGTCACCTACATAAAAACACAAGGTACGTTTTTATTTGATTTACAGGGTGAAAAATATAATTAACATAACATCAAGCCTGTAATACCCGAAGGGTTAGGCAGAGGTGTATAGTACACCCACATTTCGTCAGTTTTTTTTTTTTTTAAACGTTGCCCCACACTAGGAATTACTCCTGTATCGTGGGTGCGTTTACAAACATTTAAACTCACATACACAAACAGCCACACCCGGAACAACTAACTGTAGGCAATACAAATATTTGTTCTGTGTGGGAATCGAACCCGTGACATGCGGTGCAGCAGTCGATCACTCAGCGACTGCGCCAACCGTGTCGTCATTATGTTTCAGTCCCATGTGTTTAATAGGGGGTGAGCCAATTACTGTCAACCGAGCACAAATTGGCACTACAGGCTGCTACTGAGAAATTCAAAATGGAAAAAAATCTAATAACAGTTTGGCCGAGCCGAGAATCGAACCTAGGGCCTCAAGCTCAACCGCAGTGCTTGCGAACACTAAGCCTACGGCGCAGGCAAATAAAGATAAATAAACGAATTTATATATTAATATAATAATTTTTTATATATTAATATATATAATATAATAAACGGCAAACGTTGTTTTGCCATATAAATTATTTCTAGCTGCCCGGCGCTACTTTGTTCGCGTGGTGTCCTACCGCCCTTAACATTTAGGGGTATGAAAAATAGATGTTGGCCGATTCTTAGACCTACACGAATGCACACAAAATTTTATTAAAATCGGTTCAGCCGTTTCAGAGGAGTTTGGCAACAAACACCTAAAATTCTCGTGTCGCGGACACGAGAATTGTATATTTTAGATATAAATTCGTTTTCTTCATTTTCTATGAAAATAAAGTTCTTATTTGTTCTTCTCTTTGTTCACCTTTAGTGAACAAAAAGAACTTCGATTTCTGTTTTTAAGCATTTAGTGACAATTCTTCGGAAATCATAGGCGCCCTTTTTTTTTTTTTGAGGATGGGAAATCATCAAATGACCCCTCCCGCTCAGGGTGGAGCAGAAGGGAGTGTCAGACTCTTACTGACTAAAACCCACCCGTGTTCCTTCCCTAGCCCTTTATGTACTAGGGCAGCGGTAACCCTTTCGGACGATCCCGCTACCCCGGCAGGCTTCGGCCCTGTCGGGCCCCGTAAACTATGCTGACATCTCTTTGAGGCATCATAGGCGCCCTGAAACGTTTTTTGCTCGTCCTGCCTCAATAGAAAAACTGACTTTGTACAAATAAACACAATACACCTATTTATAAATCAAACAATACTTCTAGCATAAACTAAAGTTTGCCGTTTATAAATCTATTCTTATACTTATTTATATTGAAATAAATGTCGTACTGTGGAAATTATAATAATTATACTAAAAGTTTGAAAACTTTGTACTGTTCTTGTTAAGCTTAGGGCGATAATAACTGGGGCATAAGTTATTTTTAAGTGACAGGTAAGTAATACGCATAAAATTAACTAGAATATTTAACATAATTGATATTTTGTTATTTATAGTCGTACTATATACCTAAAGTAATTAAGGACTCAAAATCACTTCCAACTTTTAAAAGGCTATTAAAGCACCTTATTAAGAATAATGTTTGAATTGTAAGTCCGTACTCTTCTTTATTTTATTTTTATATAACTTAATTTTAGATCATAACCCTGCGAAACCGTCCGAAACATAAAAACTAAGATAGGCGCTTAGTTTTTATGTTTTTCCTTATAGGAGTGAATAGTTGTATTCTTTTTGAGTGAAATAAATTATCTTAAACCGTATATTTTTACATTTACGCCACGTGCGAACTACGAATCATACTGACGTCACGCAAAATCCTGCATCGCGCAAGCAGAGTTTATCGAGCGATATGCAACTTCCCAATATCAATCGTCGGGCAGTAGCCCACCAGACACAACACCCCTATATTTCCTTTAAAAAAGAAGGGAAACTACTTCAACAAAGAGTATGAAAACGCCTACACTACAAATTGAGCGTAACCCACAAGCTACATGATAAAATAAAGGATACGATACATGATAAGATCCACGAATGACACCCGGGCCAACGGCTTAATGTGCTTTCCGAGGCACGGAGGGGTCTTGGTATATAAAGATGGTCACCCATCCACGGACCAACCGCGATATTTAAAAGGATAGAAAAAGGTGTCGAGAGTTAGCATAAAGAGCTCATTGTTCCCGTGAGCTTAAAATAAATACATTCTTTGTTAGGAATAATTATCATAATATTACAGTACGCCTTTCATTGATTCCGGTAATAAGAAAGCGCGGAGCTCTTATAGTACCGACTCTATAGGCTAATACCGCAGCTTACGATAGAGTACGTTCAACCTGACAGGATTGTACTCGGTACGAACCTGACTGATTAAAAGTATTACATATACGCTCCGAAACCGTAGACTGTAGAGTAATAGCATTATTTTGAACGCGTTCAGAAGGCCAATTTTCGTAATTTAAAACGTACAAAACCTAGTCGCAGTCTCATCTCGGCGACAAACAAATGTCAAAAACTTGTCAAAATGTAGGGAAATTAGGAGTATTTTTTGACAGATTGGGACTGAGATCAGACTGTGAACGTTCTTAAAATTACGAGAATTGCCCCTGAGACTGTGAACGATCTTAAAATTACGAGAATTACCCCTCTGAGTAATTCTCGTAATTTTAAGATCGTTCACAGTCTGAGGGGCAATTCTCGTAATTTTAAGAACGTTCACAGTAGTTCTAACTTCTACCGGCAACTTTGACCGCGTGAAATTTTTTGTTCTCCCAACCAACCTCGTCGCATCGCATCGCATCGCCAGATCAAGCTTTTACTTCGTTTTCGCTTAGCGTTCTTTCTTTTAGCTCGACTCCTAATTTAGATAGTCCTATCGTGATGTTCAATATCCTATGACATTCCTTAAAAATTGGGCTACCAAATGTTAAAATATTTTTTTAAATCCATTCCAGGTGGTGTACTCTCTAAGTCCGTCAACGAAGATACAGGCCTCTCCGAAAGTAGTTGATCCGATCCGAGTGTTAAATTCAATTTTTCGGACAAACGGCGAATTCATATCAGGAGTGAAGACAACTGTAAAATTTCGGTGTCACTCAGTCTTAGTTCGGGTCCCGAATCCGTAAGTAATACTGAGTAGGATATGCCCTCAACTTAGGCGGAAACTACGGATTTCCTACTGGGAGAGTAGACTCCTTGAGGTAAGCGCATTCAAACACACAAAAAACAAACATACTTCAGATTTATTATTAGTATGGATTATTTATTTTCTATGTCCATTGACCGAAGAAAACCTGTCATCAACAATGCATTGAATGTTCATTTGTGCCACATATAACCATGTCAAACAATAGATGCATAACTAAAATCCTTTCACAAAATTAGAGTCGGAGCAAGTTTATAATGCCTTTTATATAAGGCACGGTTTTGGCGTATAAACGTATCTGTCCACAAGCTTCCATAGTGGTCCATACAACTCTGACGAACCGTGCCTACACACGGCGTATAAACCGTAGGGCCTATATAAAATACAATATCCCTACTATATTCATTGAAATAGACAATAAATCTAAAATCGACAGGAGCGATTGAAAATAAACGATCGTTCAAAATAAATGGTTCGGGGTGTTATAGTGACAATTGAACTGTGCCAATAAGCTGATCCGCACGTGAGCTTCGTAATATAGATTTGTGGAGACATGAATCATTTTGAATGTTTTGATATCTAGGAACCATTGTATTGTATGTGGGTTGATTTTAACACTTAATACGAGGATTATGAAACGAAGTTCTTTAACGAGGCTTGCGGTAGGAGTAAACTGTTAGAAATCGTCACGTAACAAAAAAGAATAATGTCAGAAAAACGTTGTGTCATAGGGTCCAGTTGAAAACCAGCGTCAAGCATTAGTTGACTACTATACGCCAAATATGGCCAATATTTGGCGTATATTAATGACTACTTTCAACCATTTATCTACTTCTACTTCTATAAACCATAAATTGCCTTTCACTAAAGTATATATAAGAAACTATTTACAGAATACCATTACAGACAGGACTATTCCTGTAACCGAACATTTCCGAGCCCCCACGAAGTTGGCAAGTACATTAATTATATCGGCGAGGCAACCATGTCTAATTAATCTTTTTATCTCGCTGATCCAATGTCTAACTTGGATGACCCTGTTTATTATTATTTTACTTTTTTTTCCTTAATCGAAGACGAAGCTTGTAGAAAAATGGTATCTATATTTAAGAAGGTTTTTGTCTAAGGCTGTCTGGGATCAAGGGAATTTGACAAACTGTGAGAAAAAAACCAAGACCAAGTAAAGATGATGTACAGTCGACCAAGCTGTCTAGTAAAGGTAAGGCAACCATATTTAACGGCACGCGATAGAAGTGGTCATCGTTTTAGTAGCTTCAATATTGTCAGTGGCCAGGATTGTTCCGGAATATAGCAGTTCATGGATGTGGTACGACAGCGGCTCCCCTGACTTCAACTGTCATTAGAAAACAGTTACCACGCAACCATCGATGCGACGCTCCGATAAAGCTACTGTTATTCTTATTTTCAGAACACGATGCAGACAACAAGAGGGCAGTGAGAGCAGTGGACCAGGGGGTGGCTGGCGGTGTTCTATAGTTTCTGCCTATTCTCATGGGAAGAAAGCGTGAGTTTATGTGTATGTAGAAAACAGTGCTTCTCTACACACAAAAATAGCTCCACAATCCACATTCACACGATTCAGCATCATTCTCTAATTGGAATCCACATAGGAACTAGGATCGTCAAGTCAAAAAATTTCAAACAAAAAAGATTCACCAGTTGTTACAAAATAGCGCGCGCTTACAACAAAATTTCAACCATAAACTTATGACAATAAGGTTTAATATAACAAAAGTGGGATTATAGGAAGTTTTCGTAATATGGATAGAAGTTAATGGCTCTGTGCCAACAATAACGGATAGCCGGCTCGCCTGTGCGAAATTATGCCTTTATTACACGGCAACAGATATTCCACAAAGTTTTTGATATTATTACTCGTAACTATCGTTTTATGGGTTTATTTTTATCGTTATGTTGTTGGTCATACTAGGTCATATAGGCAGTCGCTCCATGTAAAATATTGGTATTCGGCTACATCCGGTTAAACTGGAAGCCGACCCCAACTTACATAGTTGGGAAAAGGCTAGGCAGATTGATTGTTAGTCTAGTGTTACTAGTGTTACTAATGTCTTTTTTTTTTTTTTAGTTTGCCCTGAAGACTTTCGTTGTGATGCTGTCCATTGGAACAAGAGTATTAAGAGCAGTGGTGCAGTGGTGGCCCAGTAGGAACGGCTAGGATTTACGAGTTGCAGGTTCTAACCCAGATAGGCGCTTTACTTTGTGTAAATTATTTCATCACCGCTGTTCTAAAAATGGTGAAAGAAAACATCCTGAGGAAACCGTCCTAGAACCAATAATTTTAAGACATGTGACAACTATCAACCCGCACTGGGCCCGCATGCCCACTTCCTCTCACAGAGAGGAGGCCTGTGTCCCAGCAGTGGGCACATTATAGGACTGAATATGACGGTCGACAGACGATACGTATTTAACGAGGAAATAAGTTCCAGCCTCGATTCTGGCTTGATGGTTCCTTAATCCATATGGTTACAAATTTTTGCGTTTATTTATCTAATCTAAATAATATCCAACTATACTCAACGCCCGCCCCTCACTACTGCGGAAGGTCCTAAGGGCCTTAACTTAATCAACGCGCCTCGTAAGAGAATTGTTTATCGCGGCATGATGTTAATACAACCACCTGTTATAGCCGATACCGGGAAATTGAGATAATAATAAAATATACTTTACTGAAAAATAAATCTATACAGTATCTGGGAGTTAATATGGCATTTAGGGATCTAGAAAGAGTCACACAGGTTATTTATGGGGGCCGATTTTCACCGTCCGGCTGGTCGGGTCACAACCCGAATCGCGACCCCATTTACACAGGTCGATTAAAATCGCAGGTGATTACTTCATTTGGCATCAAAATGTCGACCTTTATGAGGCGGGCGATCGCCTGCGACTGAGCATTTTCACGGTCGATTTTAGGCATGCGACCTGTCGCCACAAGACAAAAGTCGAAACCTACTCTACTTTTGAACTTGCGATTTCAGCCTCCTGCGGCCTAGCCGAATTACCATTTAAACATGTTCATGTTGTATGGGTTCACTCATGAATTCATTTTTCACTTTTGATTAATTTTATGTTCAGGCGGTTCACTTCGAGTGAAAGACAAAAATGAACAAAAAGTTAAGCGTCTGATAACCGCTTAAACGTGCAACCAACTTTTGATTGATATGATACCTTAACTCGAAGCATTTGGCTTCTATCGTACCCATCCTTTTCTGAACAGTTTCAGCATCTGCCAAACCGTTACCCAACTATGTATGTTAGGGTCGGGTTCCAGTCAAGACGGGTGCAGCTGAATTCCGGTATTTCACATGGAGCGACTGCCTATCTGACCTGCATAACCCAGTCACTGGGGAATACGATACCCCTTGGTAAGACTGGCTATCTCTAAGCCACAGCTTCTTTCTTTTTTTTCTACTAAAAAAAAAAAAAAAAACGTTGCCCCACACTAGGAATTACTCATGTATCGTGGGTGCGTTTTCTGTTTGTCACGCACGAATTTGAGAATATATACCAAAGATACACACTCTATAAGTAGAGCTACTATATTCAGGGAAAATATTTGTTAACCGGACCGTTTAGACGGTCCTTTTCTTAGACATTGGATTTCACTTGACGTGTGCGCTCTACTTTTTGTGGGGTTACTAACTTACATAGTTCTTAAGTACTTACTAGCACAAATATGGATGTTCTCTGAAATAACGGTATTATTATTAAAACGGGTACCAACTTAAGTCCATTATAAATTTGAAAATCACTCGTGTGCTTGTCACGCCTAAACCAATAAACGGATTTCGTTAAAATTTGGCAAGGGGATACATTGCACCCTGGAGAAGGACATAGGCTACTTTTGTCCCGGTGGCACTTTCGTGTCTACGTCCTGTCCTGTCGTCTGTGGGATAATTACCGAGATCCACGCGGGTGAAGCCTCGGGCAGAACTTAGTTGTCTAAAAATAGAAAACGAAATACGAAACGAAATCTTCAAAAGACTCATCCTTTGCTACTGCCTCAGAAATTATAATCTAAAATCACTTAATGACAATAGTCACACTATGTAAAGTAAGGGAAATTAATTATTTATCAAATTGACTAAAAACTGTTGCCCGTAAATTCATACAACGACTGTCATTCTTTGACAGATGAATGAAATGGCATATCATCATTGGCAGCCTTATTCCAGCCACTGCCGAAAATAGGCCTGTTATTGATTTGTGTTTTTATTAAAAACTCTTTAAAAAAAACACATATCTTCAACAGGCATAATACGATAAATTTACGTAGGCTGTCAATTTGCTTTACAATTAATTTCCCTTACTATACATAGGTACAATTATATTTTTTTATTTTATTTTAATTAGGCATACGCGTAAAGTGCTTTTACTGCGACAATTTCCACAATTTCAGTAAATTGTGGAAATTGTCGCAGTAAAAGCACTTTACTTTAGTCAGTACTAACGACAAAACTGGGCTAGCATTAAGGTACTAGTGCGGGTAGTACCACACAGTTCTGACTAAACAAACCTGACCTTAGCCATTTTAAAAGTCGTTTGTTTTAAGTACTCATCAAAACCTAAATGCCAGCTTTAAAACTGAACTGAATCAATAACAAGCGTTTGCAAATAAAACTATTCTGTTGACTTACTCCGTTATACCAAAAACTGTTTTTTTATGATAAGTGCTTCGACTAACTACTCTCAACCATAGACACTCATGAAAGTCAGTGTTAACAATCTCAGCCAAAAACAAAGAGATAATGAAGCCTAGAAAGTTCCAAAGATAATAATTAAACTGTCCGGGAAATTAATTAAAAAGAAAATTGTAGGTACAGATATAATCTCGTTTAGTCTAATTTAGTTATTTTCACAGCGTTATGTCCTACGGTATTCTGCTGTGGGGCAAAGCCGCTGATATACAAAATATATTTGTCCTTCAAAAACGAGCTGCTCGAGCAATTTACCAGCTAGGTGCTACAGTTTCTCTAAGAGATTTGTTTAAGGATATGGGTATTCTCACGGTTGCATCACAATTCATCTTCGCCAACATCTATATTAGGCAAAATTTAGACTTTTACACTAAAAACAGTGATATTAACAGTGTTAACTCTAGGACAAACTACGTGCCCCCTTTCACCGGCTTCATAAGGTTCATAACTCATTTGTTGGGCTTGGTATAACCTTTTATAATAATATACCCTCTTCTTTGCTAGACTTGCCTTATAATGCGTTTAAAGCTCATATAAAATCCAACCTTTGTTCAAAGGCATACTATTCCATCAACGACTACTTACACGATAAGAATGGTGGCCCTGATTACCTCAAGACAATGTTTATGTTCTTTCTCCAGAATTAGCTTACTGACAGATTATATGAGTTCATATAATTCTTTATTTTTAATTGACTGTATAAGTCAATTCAGTTTAATTTTTTAATGTATTATTGACATAATCTACTAATTTTAATGTTTTTTAATGAGTTGATTGCAATATGTGGTTGGCTAGTGACCTCGACGATTGATCATATTATTCATGCCTGAACAACCGGCAGCATGTTCGTCATGCTCCCTTAGATGTCACTCTTTGCGGTAGCGTCGGGGGTCGGGTTGCCTCCTTCCCTTAAATATGGCGAGGGGGTAATGGCTGATCTTTGCGTTATGCTCGTGAACGGGTGCTGCTTGTGGTGACTGGTCGTCTTGTTGACCATGGTTTTATGATTGTTATTAGTATTAACTTATTTATTTATTTAACTTCGATGGTCCTAGTCTATCATTTGTGACTTCAAGTGACAGCTATGTGAACAGAACGCAGCAATGCATAAATATGTAAGCTGTCACGCCCTTTATGCATGGAGGCTTTTATTTAGGTAGTAAGTTTTATTTACATTTTAACTTTAATTAATTATGTTTTAGCTTGAGTACGTATAGTTTTTATTATATTTGTTGGTATATTGGCTAGCTGACATATGGCAAATAATTTAATTTAATGTTCAAGGTCTTGTAATGTTAATTACTTAACATACCTATTATTGTATACAATCAAGTATTTTCTGCTGCGGAATTTGTTGCGCCACTTCTTCTTCCCAGTGATAGCACTAGGAAGTGGTGAAGGGCGGGCGTTTTTGGGGGACTGTCTTTTGTAATTTTGACGTTTGAAAAGTGCTGATTTTTAGGCTAATTTGAATAAATGACTTTTGAATTTGATTTTTTATTTTAAATCGTTGTTCTAGATCGCAAACCGCTGAGCATGAGGTCCTGGATTCGATTGCCAGGATTCGATTTCCACAAAGTTGGTCCCATACTAAACAAAAGAAGTCCAAACTCGAGATTTGTCAACAGGCAATGGAGCGCAGCATAATAGGTGTTAAGCGTACAGATCGAGTTAGAAACACCATCCTACACTCTATTACTCAAGTACAAATAGCCAGACTGAAGTGGGAGGCCATCGTCGTCGGGGTAGTCCACGGGAAAGGTGTGTGAGTCACGGAGAAAGTGTGACAATGTTATAGCGTATGCAAAGCCAACACGGTCTGAGATCGCACAAGAAAGGGAGGATTGGAAAAAGAGGAGGCTTTTGCCCAGCAGTGGGACATAATATAGGCGAACAAAACGTGTAGCCGTAACGCGAAGGAACCCCCGCGCACAAAATACGATCAGTCATTTCATGCGCGTTTTTTATCGGTTCACTCACACGGCTCGAAGGTCGGAACGCGAATAAAACATGCTTACTGCTGCTTTTATTCAGTTAACTTTTACTTATGTACGTCTGTAATATATTTTGGTTACTTAGTCATATTTCAGCCATAATAATTTAAATTAAGTTTCCTTTTTTACGTAGCAAAATAGTATTTTGTTTCTGTTTTATTTTTTAGTCCGTGATGTGTAATAAAAGAACTAGGCACTATTAAGTGCGCATTATTACCTATTTGACGAAGAAGGTACCTCTGGCATCTTCAGTCATATTTTAATTACTGTGGGGGTACTATGGGTAGTGTTGGTTATTGCGCAATAGAAATACCGTTTCCAGTTCAAATCAAATTATTTTTTACGAACAAGTTAGTCATACTAGCGAATCACACATTGTAGGTACAAGACACAACTAGATACGGAACGCGAGACAGTTTCTGAGCACATGTTGTCCGTACGATGTCCGATAGTCTGTAGTCTGTAGCTCTCTCGTCGACTCACACGAACTAGAGAGACTCTGTCGAGCGCCGCTTGGCGCTGGCGTTCCGAATCATCAAACGAATGACTGACGTATTTACGACATATTTATAGCTCTTTGATCTTATGATCCGCAGTGTCTAATTTGAGCAATCCACAAAATAACAATCTCAACCTCATCCATTATTTCAAATAAACCAATTACAGGCTAGTGGTCCTTTCAAAGGTTCTTACGGAGAAGAACGGGCAAGAAACTCCACGGACACTCTTTTAATACAAAATATTGTTACAAAATGTTGGTTACGTCATTCATGTTGAAATTGTATATTGAAAACGATGTAGAAAGACGTGCACGTTAAAAGCGTCACTTTACAAATAGAAATATATATATATATGTTTAGGTACTTGTGTAGTAAGTACCTCAACATATATATATATATACATTACTACACTAAGGGCTGATATTTCCAACGCCAGATAATTTTATCCGAGGAATAATTTTGAATTTTTGA
Source organism: Apamea epomidion (assembly GCA_947507525.1). Taxonomy (NCBI): domain Eukaryota; kingdom Metazoa; phylum Arthropoda; class Insecta; order Lepidoptera; family Noctuidae; genus Apamea; species Apamea epomidion. The sequence continues at coordinate 7,969,790 of OX382233.1, forward strand.
CAGTTCTTCAATCCGTCAGACGAATTCAAAATGATTCCTCCAATAAAATGATCTAGCATAGGAAAAATCAACCCTTAACATTACAATTGGCAGCCCTAATAAAAAAAGAATAACGCCTTGTTTGTTCCAATAAAAAAGAAAGCAAAAATTAAGTGAAAACATACACACGAAAACAACATGAAGTTTATTACAATACTGTTTGTAATCACACCAACATTTTCTCATAATAAAAGGGAAATAAATCAAAACAATAAACAAGGAAAAAAATCACAAACAAATAACATTGCTATTACGGGAAAGAATTTCAAGGATTTTTTACCGAAGAAATTGCGTAGTTACGAAATTCTAATGTAGTACGCGTTATTCTGCAAAGTTTTCTTTAGAAGTTAAGAACAATGAAACAACAAAAACCCAAACAAAGTTCAGGGTTGAGCCTAGGAGCCCCGTGTTTGCTATAGCTAAGGGTTTTACGCAGTATTTCCATTTCTAGTCACATTTTTGTAGTAGGTATTCTAAGTAGGTACAATGGACAACGTTTCTTTATGCTGAAACTTAGGGGTTTATTTTTAAACAATGATTAAAGTTAAGTGACGTTTAAACGTCAAATATGTATGGTTAAACAGTCGCTAATCACTACCTAACTTCAAGCAACGCTTATGAATGGGTCTATGTCTGGGAAGCGAGAGAACATCATCATCTGCCTAGCCTTTTCCCAACTATGTTGGGGTCGGCTTCAAGTCTAACCGGATGCAGCTGAATTTTACATGGAGCGACTACCTATCTGACCTCTACGACCCAGTTACTAGGTAATACGATACCCCTTGGTAAGACTGGTTGTCAGACTTGACGACCCGTAACGACTGTCAAAAATCACCTTGAAGATGGTCACCCATCCACGGACTAACCGCGGCAAGCGTAGCTTAACCTGATCGATCGACCCGTTCGGCTGTTATTACTTACCCACAAGCCCCTCAAGCGAGAGAAATGATGTCAAAACTAATTTACATCCGTCACCTCACACATCAGGTTCAGTTGTCTGTCATTTTTGCTGAACTGGGCCTTTTTGGTGCAGCCGTGAGGCACACTTACCTGCTAACTTCTTACATCGGTCTTTTTACTTTCTATTTTGTTTTTTATTTGTTGCTGTCTGATGTATGTATCTGAGGGGTAATTCTCGTAATTTTAAGATCGTTCACAGTCTGAGGGGCAGTTCTCCTAATTTTAACAACATTCACAGTCTGATCTTAGTCGCAATCTGTCAAAAACATCTCTAATTTCCCTACATTTTTGACAAGCTTTTGACATTGATTGTCGCTGAGATGAGATTGCGACTAGGTTTTTAATTACGGGAATTGACCTTCTGATCTTAGTCTCAATCTGTCAAAAACACCTCTAATTTCCCTACATTTTGACAAGTTTTTGACATTTGTTTGTCGCCGAGATGACACTGCGACTAGATTTTGAACGTTTTAGATTACGAGAATTGCCCTTCTGGTGTATGGTGTGTCTTTTAGTCTGTGTTAAATAAATGTGTTTTCTTTCTTTCTTTTCTTTCAATTTACTTATTTATTTGGTATCAAGCTACATAATATGTGCTAAATATCATCAACATATAAGTTTTTTGTATTTTATCCGTAAATATATACGAGTACAAACATTGAAGACATACATAATTCTTCATAATTACAAATATTATAAGCTACACTTGCCGCGCTTGTTCCGCACGGAAAACGTGTTAAACCATTGTTCCCCGCTGTCATTTGTGGATCTTTGACAGTTGTTACGGGTCGTCAGAAGCCCGAAAGTCTGACAGGTCAGAGTCAGATAGGCAATCGCTCCATGTAAAATATTGGTATTGCGCTGCATCCGATTAGACTGGAAGCCGACCCAAACATAGTTAAGAAACGGCTAGGCAGATTTTTTGAATTATAAATATTATAATAATAATATCCTCCCGACCGAATTTCAGTCACGGCGGCCAATCTCAACGGAGATTAGTCAGGTACACACGAGATATTATAGTGCACAAGTGTGTGCGGAAACACAGACGTACTATCAGCTCCTTTACTCTCATATTCCGATTGGATGGATACATATTAATTCATGCACGAGTTAACTCTACGCACGAAGTACCTCACACGGTGGCACAAAGATTTTGCCAGTCAGCAAGGATGGTACGGACCCAGGTTGTGCCAGATATAGATAGGTAAGTATAAACAGTGATGTACGCTTATAGTCATAGATGTGTAGCTTAAAGCTTTGACAATGGAGCTTCTAATCGTATAAGTTCGCGTGTGTATATGTGTGTGATGCAGAGAGTATCGAGTCTGTTTGAGGTAACTCGACCCCTCATCAAAAAGCCGGGGCGCCCTGCGGACTCTCCGTCCGCTTATCGGCCCATCGTGCTGCTCGACGAGGTGGGCAAGCTCTTTGAAAGAGTAATTGCAGACCGCCTTGCCGGGCAGCTGGTGCGGGTGGGGCCGGATTTGGCGGACAGCCAGTTTGGTTTCCGCAGGGGGCGCTCTACGGTGGATGCCATCATGCGCGTGCGAGCCCTCACGACGGGGGTTGCTGTGGCCCGGGGTGGGGTTGTCTTGGCGGTGTCTCTAGACATCGCCAATGCCTTCAATACCCTGCCCTGGAATTGCATCAGGGAGGCACTCGGGTATCACCGGATGCCGACCTACCTCCGTCGCATTGTCGAGGCCTATTTGACGGACAGGGCCGTCATCTATCCCGGTCACCGGGGAGAGTAGAACCGGCGAGAGATGTCGTGCGGTGTCCCACAGGGATCGGTCCTAGGGCCGCATCTGTGGGATATCGGGTACGACTGGGTGCTGCGCGCCGACCTCCCTGAAGGCGTCAGCGTAGTTTGCTACGCTGACGACACGCTGGTCCTGGCGCAGGGGAGGTCGCACCAGGCGGCGGCCGAAGCAGCGACACGCGGGGTTGCGACAATCGTCGTGAGGATCCGGCAATTGGGACTCGAGGTGGCATTGCACAAATCTGAGGCCATGTGTTTTCATGGTCCTCGGGACGCGCCACCGTCGGGTTCACAAATAATGGCGGGAGGGGTTCACATCGGCGTCGAGCTGACGATGAAGTACCTGGGACTCGTCCTCGACAGCCGGTGGAATTTCGTGGAGCACTTCCGACGTTTGGCTCCCAGACTGGAGCGGGCCGGGACTGCCTTGAGGCGGCTCTTTCCCAATCTAGGGGGACCAAACGCCTCCTGCCGGAGGCTCTATGCGGGGGTCGTGCGGTCCATGGCCCTTTACGGGGCACCGGTATGGGCGCGGTCCTTGAGGCGGCGACCAGCCCGCCGGTTGATCGCGTCCCAAAGGGTCATGGCTGTCCGGCTCATCCGAGGATACCGCACGGTCTCCGCTGAGGCGGCGAGCCTCCTTGCCGGATTGCCGCCATGGGATCTGGAGGCCAAAGTCCTCGCCCACATATGGGAGTGGCGAGAGGAGGCAAAACGCCGGGGCGTTGCTCCGCTGCCGCGAGAAATCACGGCACAGCGGACAGAGCTCCGACGGGATCTTATAGCGGCATGGAGAGTGCGATGGTCGCAACCCAGTGCTGGGCACGCCACAATAGCGGCGATAAGTCCCCTCTTTGAGGAGTGGTTAGAGAGGCGCCACGGCGCCCTCACCTTCCGCCTGACGCAGGTCCTCACCGGACACGGTTGTTTCGGGAGGTTCCTGTTCAGGATAAAGCGGGAGGAAACGCCAGGGTGTCACCACTATGGGGATCGCCCGGAGGACACGGTGGAACATACGGTGGAGGTCGGCTTGGGCGGGGCCCCGCCGTGTCCTCGTGGCGGCGATCGGCGGCGGCGACCTCTCGCGTCCGGCCGCCCGGTAAGGATCAGGCCCGGGTCGACGGCGCGTTGTGTTCCACGCGCGCCTTAAAGAGCTGTCAGCACGAACTGACGGGGTCCGCTAGGGCCGATGCCGCCGGAGCTGCGGGTTGCTCGAAAGAAATACCGTGCCCCCTGGCACAGGCAACTGAAGGAACACGGGTGGGTTTTAGTCAGTAAAAGTCTGACACTCCCTTCTCCGCCCAGAGCGGGAGGAGTCATTTGATGATTTCCCACCCAGAAAAAAAAAAAAAAAAAAAGGTAACTAGACCCAATGCATGTTTACAGACTAATAAGCGCTTGACCCGTTCCGTTTATAGTCGAAGATCTAGAGACAAAGTGGTTGACAGTTAGGTCGATTTACGCAGAGGAAAATTGGTTTGACGTATGTGCAATGGTTTATGTTCCGGATCTTCTGCATGGTATATTTGTGTAAACGAGAGGTAGGTGGTATTGATAATGATGTCATTTAAACCGATCTAAAGTAGACAACTTACCTGCCGGGGTAGCGGGATCGTCCGAAAGGGTTACCGCTGCCCTGGTACATAAAGGGCTAAGGAAGGAACACGGGTGGGTTTTAGTCAGTAAGAGTCTGACACTCCCTTCTGCTCCACCCAGAGCGGGATGGGTCATTTGATGATTTCCGATCCTCAAAAAAAAAAAACTATCACCTGTTAATAAGCTGATGATGATGAATTGAATTTGTATTGGAAATTACACTGTCGTACAATGAAAATAATGTTGCAATTTTAACAAAAAAATCTATACCTAGACATGAATACACAAAAATGCGTTCATACTATTGAAGCATAATAGTAGGTATTGTTTTGTTTCCATTCAAGAATTCTACTTACTACCGCTAGATTAAAATCGACTCAATTTATAGACACTTACAAATTAAACTGTGAATATGTGACACCTACATTTCAGTATGACTATACGAATTTGCAATCAGATAGGGTTATCATGCTTCCATTCCCGGTATTGGCCTAATTTTGTGTCAATGTGCACGAAAAGATAAGTATGCAAGCTGGCAACTACTTTTTTAACCCAATTCGCGAGTCACAACTGCTCGATTTTGCCCATGGCTTGTCTGAATAACCCTTTTTGTAAAAAAGCTATTGTACGCACAGAAAATCAATGATCGATAAATTGGGTTTTTTGTTCAGTTAATTGTAAGTAATTTAAATAGCAGCTTTACGTGTGTTTTTGTGTATTTCCTATCAGACTACAGCTGACAAGAAACATCAAAACCAACTCACAAGTCACGGTCTCTTTTAAAGACTAGTAATTTCTTATAATGATTAGGTGATATTATCAAATGTTCCTAGCCGTTTCCTATAATGATTAGATGATATTATCAAATGTTCCTAGCCGTTTCTTATAATGATTAGATGATATTATCAAATGTTCCTAGCCGTTTCTTATAATGATTAGGTGATATTATCAAACCGCACCGTATGCCGTGTCACATGCACACGTAAGACCTGCGTCAGCGAATGCTATCCGCGTTGCTGAATTTTGGTCCAAACAAATTTAAAAAATTAAAATATTTTTGCCATCCGCGACATTTGATCTTCTTCATAGCGTCGATCGCTATGAAGAAGATCAAATGTTGCGCACGTAAGGCAAAGATGTTGATTACTTTCTAACCATCCATAACCATTTGATACCATACTATACCTACACAATTTTTGCTCAAGTCCTAAGGCTAATACGTTCGTTGAAGTGTGAATAAGTACCTATATACACTCCCCTTTGGCCATAAGTAGGTATACAAGCGAGATAATGCTTTGTTTACCTGAATGAACACCCGTGACCTTGTCCATTATTTGAGGTAACGTATGACTAAACCGATTAGAGGATTACGTTGAATGTACGATGGAATAATTAATGTTGTCATGGTAAAATGTATTTTACGGGATAGGTTGTAGGTTTAACTTTTTAGATCCAGTTCTTAACAAGGCTATTAACAACCATTCAGTACGCGTCCGTGCCGAATCAACGTCAATGTTATCGAAGGAGCTAAACGCTGTTCACAAATTCAAAACCCGAAACTTTTGTTTGTTTAAACCAAATAGACGACCGCTATACTTCCGACGGCTATTGGCCCATTGGGTCTCAGGGACTAGGCAAATCAAGTAATCGAAATTGTGTCATTTATAACTCGGAAGCCTGTCGGATGGTTGTGAATAGATATGCTGGTATATATGGGTACAAATTCTAACTTAAAACCAATATATTCCTTCATTAAAATAATCATACTACTGATTTAGCACGAAGCATAATTATGTTTGCATGGGACTTTAGACCTTTTTTTTTTTTTTTGTTTTCGGGGGGAAGCTTTCAAAAGGTGCCTGGTCTTTGGGGATAAAACCAGGGAGTGTGGGATTTTTACTCACTAAAACCACCCCGGTGGTCACCATCTGCACATGGAAGGGGCACCGTTACCTCTCAAAAGACCAATCCGGAGCCCCCTCTGTGCAACGCCTGTTAATTATGTTTGCAAGGGACTTTAGACCCTTGCAAACATAATTAATTTTTACCTATTCTGAAATCGATTACACATGGAGCAAAGGTAGAAAAATGTGCAATTATCTATCTGAATTTTTAATTAGAATAAAGACTAACCCGTACCTCAGTTACCTTAAATTGCAGCCCACAGTAAAACACCACACAGAACCATTTTGTGAATCAAACTAGACACACAATAGTACATTCATTAAATTTCCTTACAAACCTCCATTCAAACATAAACTTCTACAGTCAACACTAACTATGAGTCATACAACAACCGAATCCCCTTGAAACTTGAACTGATCTCCACATTGCGCCACAACGTCCCAGTGATGACGTCACGATGTGGCCGAGACCTTGTTGTTCGGGGAAGGGCGGGTTTCGCCATTGACACAGAATAGATACGTACAGAAGGCCGGGTTCATACAACGAGCGAAAAGGCACGTGCACACATACATATACACGTACTATAGCCAAAACCTATATCTATCCATTTTGAAAACAAAATCCCGTGCACATGATGACCACAGCTGCGTCCGTAAGTAAAACAAAAGAGGATCCTTTTTAGGATTTTGGCGATAGTACATAAGTCCGTTCAAATCCTTGTTTTTTCTCGAAAGAACATCTCAAACACACTAATCTGCGTGGTACTCATATGATCCAATTACGATTGTGTCTGTACCTTAAAAGAGACTTTGAACTGAGTTTTATTAGATTTTTTATGACGTGTAATATTTTTTTAATAGTAACCTATTTACAGAAATTAATCATTTAGTCCCAAGAAATAAGTCCCGCAGACGCGACCCTTCTTTATATATATACTAGCGGACCCGGCCGACGTCGTCCTGCCCGGTTGAGTCATCATATACCGACAGCAGCGCCACGTAGCGGGTCCAATTATATTTTCAAACCATCCAGAAACTCATTGAAACATACACACAAAATTTCATCAAAATTGGTCCAGCCGTTTAGGAGGAGTTAGGTGACAAACACACGTACAGAAGAATTATATACATTAAGATTTATCTCAACATCATATTACGGTCTAGTTAATTAAAATGCACATTCTTAAATAGAGAAAGGTGTGTGAGATAAGAGTGCTGTTGTAGGAATGTTATTTAAATGTCTATACGCCGTTAAATTTTGATCGTTTTAATCCTTAAAAGGGGTACTACGGGTTTACTACGGGACCAAACCTGAAATCGTGAAAAAAAAATCAATTGATCCTTACATTATGTCGAGTTATGCGAACACAAATATATGGATCAACTGATTTTTTTTTCACGATTTCAGGTTTGGTCCCGTAGTAAAAGCTGTTCATAATGATGAGTACAATGTTCCAGTTCCACTGATTGCCGCGGGATTTCTTTCGTGTGACGGACCACCACACTAAAATAAATGTGTGTGTTTTGGCACGTTGTATAGAATCGACCTTTTGTACTTACCTATTTTGTGTCATCGACCTCTGCATTCCCGCCCTGAGGCATATCCAAGGTATCGTGCTGACATTCAAAAAACATATTGTTTCTTGTCTATATAATGGAAGGTGAGGCAAGTACAAGGTAAGAATATTTTGGAGGAAGTTTGGGATTTGGGAAGGAACATAAATAAACCAGCCGGGCAAACCCGAAATTACGACGGGAGTAAGACAGTGAACATTAACAAACATAGACACACGTTGTAAAAGTAAAAGTTGTTAAAAAGTATTTATGGCCCAGTGGTAAAGACCACCACTTACGAGTTGTAGGTTCAAACCTAGACAGGCGCTTTACTTTGTGTAAATTATTTAATTAACTCTCTCAAAACGATGAAGGAAAACATCTTGAGGAAACCGGCATGTCCTAGAACCAAAAGTTCGAAGACATGTGACATGTACCAACCCGCAATGGGCCTGCGTGGTGGATTACGGCCCTCTTCCTCCGACAGAGAGGAGGCCTGTTTCCCAGCAGTGGGAACATTATAGGCTGATTATGACCCGTGTACAGCAGATATGGGTCGTCATAAATAAAAAGAAAACAAAGGGGTAGGGTAGGGGGTGGCGTTTTCTCATAGTAATAGTTATAAAAGGCTTAATGACAACACAATCTAACAAGAAAAACAATAGTTTACCCACACACTGCAAGTGACCAGCAGCGGATGCAAGAAACTCCCAATCAATTTCTTATTTCATTATACTGACATCCACCTCACATTGTGGCAGGAAATGAGCATCCTGTCTGTCTTCTGTAGCATATTACTCTGTGTAAGTAATTATAAGTACGTCACGGGGTCGTCTGGCGCCCATGTGCTGGTTTGGTCGCTGGGGTGGTCACGGCGTGCTATGTGTTCTGGTGCGCCGGTGATGGGGAGTACTTCCCAGAGGAGGGACCGGTGACGGACAGCCGTGGCGGGTTCGCGGATGAGTGCTAACGCGTGCCCGTATTCCCGCCGTAAGCGGCAGAGGAGGACACGGTGGAGTTTTAGTGGGTTAGAGTCCCACATAACTGCACTATCTCCCCGTAGTAGTGCAGAATGCATGAGCATTTCTCCACGTTAAAAAAAAAAGTAATAACACCCGCACTGGTCGAACGATCAGGTAAATCTACGCTTGCCGCGGTTGGTCCGTGGTTGGGTGACATTTTTACATACTAAGAACCTTCCACGTCTCGGAAAGCACGCTGTCCCGCTGGTCCCGTATGTCATACATGAATCTTTGACAATCGTTAAGTGTCGTCAGAAGCCCGAAAGTCTGACAACTTGTCTTACCAAGAAGGGAAATCATGTTATCTAGTAACTGGGTTGTGGAGGTCAGAAGGCAGTCGCTCCGTGTATATTACTGGTATTCAGCTGCATCTGGTTAGACTGGAAACCGACCCCAACGTAGTTGGGAAAAGGCTTGGCAAATGATGAGTAGTAATTCGTAGTAATAATGTAGGTCGGGATGTCCCAATGGTTACATGTGTTGGTATATTGGCGCGTGCCTAAAGCTAAAATATCCTATCCTACTAATATTATAAACGTGAAAGTTTGTCTGGATGGATGGATGTTTGTTACTCTTTCACGCAAAAACTACTGAACGGATTTGGAAAAAATTTGGCACATAGATAGTTTATAACCAGGATTAACATATAGAATACTTTTTATCCCAATTTTCCCAAGGGATCGAAACTTATGCGGGTGAAACCGTGGGGCCAATAATATAATTTAACAGTTTGTGTTTCGTAAAGTTAATAACTTATTGTAGTATAGAATCAAGTTCTTCTAACTGAACAGATAGCTGTGCTACCTAATCACCAATTTCACGCAGACGAAGTTTCGGGCAAAAGCTAGTAATATTATAAAATTTGTTTGTATGTTGGGGGTAATGATAAAAATGATAAATGATTTATTTTCTGTAAGTAGGTTTGTACAAACACGTCAATCATATTTTTTTTTAACTGAGTTCGGCGTTTTCTATCTGACTACTCTGAGAAGAAAGGCCGAAACAAACACAGAGGTCACAGTCTGTTTTAAAGTCCAGACATAATCTTGGTCAGATCATGTGAAGACCATGTAGATTGGTGTCTACAATGGTAATCTCTGGAACTACGAACAAGTCACTTGCCTTCGTTAAGCGTCTTTTTACACCAGTTGTTTCGAGAACATTAATTGAATTGAAAAGGCCTCTCCAGCCATTTACGATGTTTTCAACACACTTCACTTAACATCTACGTAGTTGGTATTTGTTCTGCTCTTAACCTTTCCTGTAACTACTGAAACAAACACTTTAACAGGAAATAACTATATTTTCGTATCTTTTTATGTCCTTTTATTGTTACCTGTAGGTACCGGTGACCGTAGCGTGGGTCGCACGATCTTAAAAAGCCAACTGGAAAAGACTGGTTGTGTAAGAATACCTGGTGTTGTAACCCCAAGTTTGAAGAGGCCTAGACCAGCAGTAAATGTGAAAGGCTGAGTGAATAGGTTGATGATAGTTAACCGCTCACCTCATCACAGCAAAGCTACATGCTACGATCATGAGACACATTTGTGATTTAATGACAAAACGTTGACGGGGTAAGGCTAATTCGTACTGAAGATATTTCAGCGGAAAACCGCTGAAATATCTTCAGTACGAATTAGCCTTCAAAAAAAATCATTTAAATCATTTTGAATGAACGAGTTCTTGGTAAAAACCAAGAACTCGTTCATTCAAAATGATTTTATATTAAACTGAAACACTTCCTTTTAAAAACATCAATTATGTTTATAAAAGAAAATACTAATTAACATTTTCTTTTTAAATTATTCAGACTCATAGCCACAAAATATACAATAAGTAATATAATTAACGCAAGACCTCATAGCGGTGTATGAGGTCTTGCGATTTGAGTATTAAGTTAAAAGCATAATACAAAGACCAAATCTGTTTTTTTTTAAAGCTAACTATTATTATTAAGAAAATCGTGTTGACCCTAGCATTACTTTATGTATTAATAATTTAGTCTTATTGCCTTGAAATAAGATTTAAGTTTCTTTGGCTCAATCGGCGGTCAGTATGGAGAAATACATAATTTTTATTTAAAAAAATAATAACAATAAATTTTTATTTCAGAAAAAACACATTTAAGGTTCACAAAACCATTTTCCAACTAAAAATTAACATTACAGAAAAATGTGTATCGTTGGTTGGTATTTTGAAAAAAATACCTATTGCAAAGTTACTGAAATCGATTCAGTAGTCACTTAAAAACAAACTACTTTAAAGAGTTACGTTTATTATGTTAAACCTTGTATACATTAACGGCATAACCGACGATACAGAAAACATATTTAATTACAATTAATCCACTACATAAAACAGCATAAGAACTTTAACATCTTCCTCTTCCAAGCAACTCAAAACAAACAGTTTAAATTATCAAAACACTATGTTTACCAACACGAAGCGTTACTAGTTTGTTTATTTACCCACAAACCGATAGACGCGCTGACAAGGGCAATGTACGCCGTACTATAACATATTCACTATTACGTCATATTATAGTTCACACTATTGGGAACTTGTGCTTTCTATGAAACATAAATAACGAAATGTACATACGAATATGCTTTATACAGAATGGCAGGGACATCGACGCGCGACCGGTTAGTGTGGTTTCATTACATGATTCTGAACGTCCGCATTGAAATTTTTACCGATAGATACATGGTAGATATTGCAGTTTTCTATGAATCAGCTGATTTTGTTGTGATAACCGACAAAAAACTTCTACGCTAGCGGCTAGACTATGTAAACTGAAACAAGGAATTCAGTATTCATTGTTTTAGTTTGCGCGTCGATATCCCTGCCATCCGGTGTTTAGAATGTATTAGTAACAGCCTGAAATTTGGAAGTTGGCGGTATGATACCTCCGTACCTCGGACATCACGTTAAGCCTTTGGTCCTGCGTCTGATTTCTCTCCAGTCGTGTCGGGTTGCCGTCTCATTGAACTATGAGAGTGAAGAAAGAGAAGCAGCCGTAGGTTAGTCTCCGCTGAGATTGGTCGCCATGGCCGAAATTAAGTCTGAAGGACTATTATTAGTACTCCTATTTACAAAATAATTATTTGATTGTATAATTTAATTACGAAGCTAAAGCTACAACATTATATAATGTTCTGCGCGTCATAAAATATTCAATATCCAGCTAGGCTTTCATGAAATTGAAAATAGAGTTGTTATTTTGTACATTATATGATATCCAGGTTAGTATTATGATGTGGTTGTGATAAGATACGACAGGTATTATAAAAGGGGTCAGTATGTCCAGCTTGAACCTTGAACCAACTTAGCGTTAATCATCCTGCTATAAGAATCATTTTACTTATTCGTTTTTTTTATTATACACGACATAACAACACGAAAAGTATATCTGCATATCTTTCTTTTAATATAGCTTATTACTTTCCCCTTTTATTAAAATTCCACATCAGAATCTCTTGGGTTGTGACACGTAGTTTTTGCGTAGCACTTCGCTACGGCGTAGCGCTTAGCTACGGCGTAGCACGTAGTCTCTTCGTAACCCTAATGCTTTAGAACCCTAAAGCTTTAGAACTAGCAATAAGATAAATATAAGGAAACTTCTTTCATTTTACGTGTAAGGTATTGTATGGATGATTGACTTTAGCGTTGTGCTGAGTAACTTCTTAAGGGAGTAAATAAAGGGGAGATAAGTGAGGCTGAGGGTGAGGAATAAACACTCACAAGTCATGAATAGGAAAATATCACACCACGACAAGACCAAAGTTGGATTGGAGCAGGACCAAATATATATGAGGAAAAAATGTGAATTTTATGAAAAAAAAGTATATCATAAAGTATCCAATGCATAAAAAAATCTTCGATTTTTTTTCTCTCAAGTGAAACATAAGTGAAATTTGAAAAATTGTTATATAACGTATTTTTGTGCAACTAGTAAAACAAAACTTCCCAACATAAATATCCGTGGCTTCACTAAAATGTTCCCAGAGGAAATGTTGAAGCTGAAACATTACCGAAAAAATGCACCAAAACACGTATTTTCATGCAACTATTACAAAACCAGCGCGTGCCTGCAGTAAAATGTATTCTATATTTTAATCCGAGCAATAAACTACCTGTGTGCCTAATTTCATCCAAATCCATTCAGCCATTAAAGCGTGAACGTGAAACAAGCATACAAAATCACAAACATCCAAACTTTCGCAAATTCATAATTACTAAGTAGCCATGCCACAAAGCTTTCATAAAACATTTTAACTATGTATTACACTAAAACAGCTGAAGTGCATAATCGACTCTCAGGCTTAAAACATAAAGGTATGTATCGGTTAATTTTAACTTCAGTATCCGGTAAACTCGTGTCATTGGCAGAGAGGCTTAAATTAATGGGATGATGGTACGGCGAGCTTGCAAACCAGTTTGTGGAGTAAGTTGTAAGCGATATTATCGAATATTTTTTAAAGTCGAGGTGGGACAGAAGTGTAAGAACTCGCTTCTTAAAATGTATCGATTCAACTTTTTTAATGTCAAATATGTGTCAATTCAACTGCTTCAATGTCAAATATGTGTCAATTCAACTGTTTAAATGTCAAATATATGTCAAATCAACTATTTAATGTCAAATATGTGTCAATACAACTATTTTAATTTCAAATATGTGTCAATAAATTATTTTTGACTTAATATTTCTGGTCTGTGTTAGGAATTATAGATTTTTGTTTTCGGTCCAAAGTGTCACTTACTGAAGTTAAATTATATTTTTAATATGCACGTGTTTCTGTGTCAATAAACTTGTTTTCTTTCTTCCTTCTTTCGTTCAAATATTTTATTAAATATATATATATTATTCATCTTTTTTATGGCTATAAAAAAAACCTTTAAAAATACATATTTATTTCGGTAACAGGAAGTATTTTGGTAAGGTGACAATCCCTTAACAATACACGTCTTGCCTTTCCTTGAAAGATTTTTATCTTATAAATCCCTAAAACCTTTTATTAGCAAATAGTGGGGCGATTAAAGGATTTAACACGATTTTATGTAATCTAGAAATTAGGTTAAATTAAACAGGCAGTAACGTAGGATCATCAGAATTTCGTTTCATATTTCGTTTTCTATTTATAAAAACAAATGAACCTACGTAGAATTAAATAGTTACATATATATCCACAGGCGGAATCATCAATCTGAACGCCATACTTATTATTTAAATATTAATTATTATGAACATGCGACATTACACCGACCTCATTGTGTGAAGGTTGTTTTAAAAATAGCTCCGGCTTATATTTTTTACAATTCCTTTTTTATAACTGTAGTTCAAATGAAAATATAGAAAGTGGAAGAGTTATTGGAACGCCATTTGACAGTTAAACGAAATGAATGATAATTACGTCCACCAATCTGTATATAGTAATAATAAAGCTGAAGAGTTTGTTTGTTTGGACGCGCTTACCTCTGGGAGTACCAGTCGGATTTGAAAAAATATTTTTGCATTTGATAGCCCAATTATCGGTTAAGGTCATAGGTTACTTAATATCACGCTAGGGCACGCTAGGAAACCGAGCAAAAACAAAAAACAAGTCAGAAAGAACGCTAAACGAAATCGAAGCATAAACGCGGCCCGGAAATGCAATGCGACGAGGTAGGTCGGGGAAACAAGAATTTTCACGGACGAAGTCGCGGGAAGCTAGTATGTAATATTCAGGCACATACAATCGTATGTCTGTTATTTTTCCCGGGGATGTCTTTATCAACGGTCCAAAATTATCACCATATAACATCATTCACTCCCCAAAAATCTCTGCTCAGACCAGAATGACCGCCTAAGCGATCGTCGAAGATTTCACCATAATAACCTCAGTTTTTTATCTGTAGTTTGTTGCTAAAAGCAGACTGAGGTTGCTGCCTATCCTCTCGACATAATTAACAGCAAAATCAGCCTATATTGTTCCGACTGCTGGGACACAGGCTTCCTCTCTTCGAGATGGAGAGGGCTACAATCTATCACGCGGGCCCAGTGCGGGTTGGTAGATGTAACATGTCTTCGAATTTTTGGTTCTAGGACAAGCTAGTTTCAGCACGATGTTTTCCTTCACCGTTTTGAGTTAATTAACAGCAAAACATATTAAATACCTTTGTACTTATATTATAATTATGTCATATCCCTATGTATTTTACCGTGTATACATAAATAATAAAATAAATAAATAAATTTCCAACTGACTCCGCACAACATGACGTAGTCCTCTAAACTGAAGGTCAAACCCCTACACGCGTTGAAGCACTCTCGCGTGCATATTATGTGCACATTATATGCATACGTAGTGAGCACTCATTGAAGTGTCCTCGGATCGGGGGCGGCATTTAAATAAGTGCATTTTAATGCTTAATTATTATGTGGGACCTATGTACCTATACGTATTCTACTTGATCTATCATATCATAATGAACCTATAATGTTCCCACTACTAGGACACAGGCCTCCTCTGTGTGAGAGGCCGTAGTCCATCACGCGGGCCGATGTTTTCCTTCACCAAAAAAAACTTCATCTATACATATTATAAATTAAATTCGATTTCAAGTCTGACTGTGTAACCGCGGTGTTTTTCTAAACTACGCAACAGATTTTGATGTGGTTTTCAGCATCATTTACAGAATTTATTCCGGTTCATTAAACTGACATAAATAAAATCTCGATGTTATGTCAAGTTGTTAAAATTGTTTGAACCAGGAGCGAGATAGCTACTGTTGGATCGTTTATTATGCTTGTGTACTTAGTAGGAAAGTCATATGATTGTGATATGGCTGATAAATATGGAGAAGATGGAGTTAGTTTTTATGCACAGAATGCGAAGTGTCAGCTTGGTGAGTGAGTCCTTTTACACCCTGTATGTGACTCTCGGTTTGGGATTAATAACGGGTTTAAAAAACTCATCATATTTTTAAACCCGAGATTAATTTGTTTGGCTACAGATAAAGATTACTATTTCACAATATCTATCAACTAATCCAGTTAAATGCGAAGGCTTAACTGCATGTTAATTAATTACGTCATAGCTGCTTAACACATAAGCTTCTACGCACTTACTCTCTTCATAAACGTCATCACTATATATTCTTTGCTTCGACTTATGAGTCAAGGTCGTGAGTTCGAACCCAGGCAGGCACTTTACTTGGTTTATTTAATTTCAGCACCACTGCTCTCAAAACGGTGAAGGACAACATCGCGCGGAAACCGGCATGTCCTAGAACCAAAAAATTCGAAGACATGTGACATCAACCGACCTGCATTGGGCCCGCGTGGTGAATTATGGCCCACACCCTCTCGAAGAGAGCCCCCGACCCAGCCGTGGGAACATTACAGGCTGATTATGCTATTCTACTTTCCTTAGTAGAAAATTAAGACCTTTTCAACCAACCAAACCGTTAGCCTACAGAAAGTAATATGTATTATTCGAAGGCCTTCAGTTTGCATGTCGATTCGCTAATACAAAATGTGAAGCAAGGCCAACACAAGGGCTATATTGGTTTGTCATGTTTTACAATCAATGGGAAAGATTTCTAGGGGTTTGTAGGTCACCTAGATTTGCGATAGTAGTATTTAGATTTAATAAACTGTAGGACCTTGTATTTGCCACTATATAAGTGGCATTTCCTATTTTTATTACAACAAATCATCGGGATTTCTTTATAACACGTAAGTAATTTCAATGTATTAACACATCATCTCACTGCTCGTTATGCTCCCACAACCCAGGCGATCAATCTGCTGAATGCCCTGATTGCTCAGGAGCCGGAAGTTGACATATTTACGTCTAGCAGTAAATCTATGTTTAATGTCTGTATGAAGTTTTTTAGTTAAATGTTATGTTGTTAGCTTGTTGCGCGCTTTGGTGTATACTGTAAGTGCAGCAAGCAATTGATATATAAATAAATAAATAAATAAATAAATCATCATCATCATCTGCTATAGCCTTTCCCAACTATTTTGATGTCAGCTTCCAGTCTAATCGGATGCAGCCACCAGTATTTTACCAGTTTTTTTTATTTTTTATTTCACAACCCAGTTACTAGATAATACTATACCCCTACTGGTTGTTAGACTTTCGGGCTTCTGACTACCCGTAACGACTGTCAAAGACCCACGAATGACAGCTGGGGCCAACGGATTAACGTGCTTGGAAAGATCTCAGTATGTAAAGATGGTCACCCATCCACAGACCAACCGCGGCAATCGTAGTTTAACCTGATCGATCGACCTCTGTGGCTGTTATTATTTAGCCACGGGCTCTCTCGGTTAACACAACAAACTTCCAAAATATATATACTAATGATGGTGAAAACCGCATCAAAATCTGTTGCGTAGTTTAGAAAAATAATGCAGTCTCACACCACGAAAATCTACTTTATTTTATTTTATAATACGAAATGTATAGAAGAGTACTGTAAAACTAATACATTACAGATGAACCCTGTCAAACCTGTCCTTAAAACCTTTCCTTTAACCGAAAAACGGATATGATTTGTACCTTACATTTTATATCCACCGTTCTGTATTTTTTTACAAATCATGGCACGTGCCGCAAACCATATGTTACACTTTTTACCAGAAAAAGGCACACTACCGTATATAATATGTATTCCCCCAACTTTTTACTTTCGTCCTCCTTTACTCTCGACAGTGTAATCATATTAAAGGTTTATTCGCGACCAACATCCGTCCCATTTGGCTGAACGTGTTTTTTTTTCATTGAGTAATCTCCTAATAGGGTTAACAGTTACTTAACCAATACTATAAATAATAACCAATACTATAAAATAATACTATAGATGCTGCTTCAGGTAGCATAAAACCCTGCCGGGGTAGCGGGATCGCCTGACGGGGTAGCGGGATCGTCCGAAAGGGTTACCGCTGCCCTGGTACATAAAGGGCTAAGGAAGGAACACGGGTGGGTTTTAGTCAGTAAGAGTCTGACACTCCCTTCTGCTCCACCCAGAGCGGGAGGGGTCATTTGATGATTTCCCATCCTCAAAAAAAAAAAAAAAGGTAGCATAAAACTAGGTAGGTTGTTCTTGTTTAACGTAAGGTTTGTTAGATGTTGTTAGGTTTGTAATTTAAGTGGCAGTGGGCATTGCTCGCAGAACAGATGGTCGATGGGGCCGAAAGATTCTGGAGTGGCGACCGCGTACCGGAAGTCGTACTTGTAGCGTTGGAAGGCCTCCCACAAGTTGGACCGACGGCATTGTGAAGGCCACAGGAACCCGTTGGATGTCAGAAGCACAGAACCGGTCAAAGTGGAGGTGCTTGGGGGGGGTTATGTCCAGCAGTGGACGTCTTTTGGCTGAAATGAATGATGATGATGTTGATTCTTGTTTAGTCTTGTCTTGTCGTTTCGGGTTGTGAGAAGCCCAAAAATCTGACAACCAGTCTTACCAAGGGGTAAAGTATTACCCGGTAACTGGATTGTGGAGGTCAGATAGGCAATCGCTCCAAGTAAAGTACTGGTATTCAGATGCATCCGATAAGACTGGAAGCCGACCCCAACATAGAAAAAGGCTTGGCAGTTCTTGTGTTGTTTTTTTTTCGGAAATCCAAATTTAGTTTGTCTGACTCAAACAATTGTTAGATGTTGTCAACAATATTACAGGTTTTGTCAGTAATATAATTTAAACATAATAATATGTAATTTTTTATTCTATTTAGGTATCAATGAAAACCAGCAATCCCTAAACTGCCTATTAAATTATTTCCAACCCAATAATACAGGATTTCAATTTCAATATTCAAATGATTTCGTATGGCACTGACGGAAGATTCTCATTTTGTCTATTATTATATTTAATTGGACAAAATCTTTGCCAATCGTTTATTCTGAGTGGTACCCAATTATTTTATGATTATAATACCATCTTTTTGACCTTAAAAAGTGGGGTTCTGTATTTTTTTATCATTATTATTGTTTGTTTTGTGTCTCATGAATTGTTAATGAACTAAAAATATAATCATTTTAGCTTTGCTTTGGCCGCTTACAAGAACGTACAGTGATCTTCAGTTGTTTCGTAAAGTTTGTTTCCTCGACAGGTCGTGTTCTAATAGAATGCGATCGTCGCGAAATCAATATGACGTAAGTACGAACACGATCAGTTGCGTAGCCTTTGTACGTCATCTAAACTTAACACTATAAAAATTGTTTTTTTGGTACTAACTGCGCCCCGCGGTTCCTCTCGCATAAGTTTGGATCCCGTAGGAATATCGGGATAAAAAGCATTGTATATGTTAATCCTGGTTATAAACCATCTATGTACCAAATTTCATCCAAAACCGTGCAGTAGTTTTTGCGTGAAAGAGTAACAAACATCCATCCAAACTTTCTTGTTTATAATATTAGTAGGACGCATGTTTGTTACGCTTTCACGTAAAAACGGCTGAACGGATTTAGATGAAATATAGCACATGGGTAGGCGTACGCATATGTATGCACGTAAACGAAGTAAAATGAGTATATATTATAATGATCGATAGCAAGAAGCGTTCTGTAGTTTCTGCCAAACCCCATTGGAAGAAAGCGTGAGTTTATTTTATGTGTTGTTATGTTTACGACCTCAAGAAGGTCGGTAGGTAGATTGGATACGGAAAGCGGAGGACAGGGTGTTGTGGCGCAGCATGGTAGAGGTCTATGTCCAGCAGTGGACTGCGATAAGCTGAATAGTTATTATGTTTAACAGTAGGTACTAATTCTTCTGACACTAGACACACTATTCTAATTTCTATTTACGCAGTAATTCACCCATCAGTTTCTCTCTCTCACTGTAACTAATGGCTCTTGTTTATTCAAATTCAAACGAGTGAGCGTGCAATTACACACAGGATTGCGTTCACAGTGGATTCACTCTGGATTCAGTTGCAAAGGGCCTTACATACGACACGACATAATATAAATGTTGTAACTATGCTGAAAATGGCATGAGTTTATGTAGTAAATAGGTATATAACTTTGTGCTGTCTTGTACATTTAGAGCTAAGGAAATCCTACTGTGTGCTATTTTGTTTACGTATAAATAAATATATAAAATAAATTAGTTTTATTCAAGTAACAAGACTTATACAAACAGATACATAAAGGATACAGACAGGATAATAAGCACAGACAAAAACGAACACTCACAAGGTCACAATATGTCGGCTGCAGCATTACCGGATATAAGGGTGTAGCGGTATCTACAACGCCACATGCGAACAACGCGTCATACTGACGTCACGCAAATCCTGCATCTCGCAAGCAGAGTTTACCGCGCAATTAGCATACATACAAACTTCCCGACATCAGTCGTTGAGCGTTTGCCCGCCAGACACAACACCCGTCTGGTTGGAGGTCCTCCCTTTTCTATGGAGGATGAGTGAACTTTACACCCTGTTCCTAATACCTCTAAAAGGGCAATCCATTCTGTGTAGCTTAATACGACCAGTGGTTCGGCCCTGACTTACGAGAGTAGATCTTGGGTTCAAATCCATGCGGGCTTTACTTTGTGTAAATGTAAATAATGTAACCACCACTGCTCTCAAAACGTTGAAGGAAAACATCGTGAGGAAACCGGCATGTCCTAGAACCTATAGCTTAATATTTATACTTACTGCTTATACAGAGTACAGTGTTGTTAGCAGACATATTTTAGGGCTGTCCAAAAACGAGCTTAACCCCGAATTAAATTTTCCATCAGCATCTTTACAGCGAATAAGAAATTTGGCATTAAGGATAGAATTACTCACGTAATGATATATTAATAAATGTATTTTCATCCTTTTTTCTTTACATTGTAAATTCAAGATTTTATGGTCCCTTAACCAAATGGCAAAAACGGAACCCTTGTAATTTCGTCATGTCTGTCTGTCCGTCCGTGGTCCGACACGCTCTCGGTCGATTTCAAATAAACTGGGATAAGCAGGCACTTTACTTCGTGTATTTCTTTTCATCACCATTGCTCTGGGTGATATCAGCATCATTCGATTACCCTTATCCCAATTATTGTATATCGCATTGTAAATAAATAAAATACTAGTAGAAAATATTATTTTGCGAGGCCAATCTGAATTCCCGGAATCTTAACTCAGTTAAACAACGACTAACCGAAAAAAGATTACAAATTGTATTATGAATGATGATTTGACTACCTGTTGCGTCCACAAGTACTAGTGCAACGTGTTATGTATCACATATCAACCGTTTAAACTCCGGTTAATGATGAACCGGAGTTTAAGCGGTTGATATGTGATCGTGATTGACTGGTGCACTTTAACACCACTTTTTAGGTAGAATCGGTAGGTATTTTTATTCCCAATAAACAGTTCTAAAACAACCTAATTGTTACCATTTTCGATTTCATATAGACTTCTTTAATACGTTTTTGACAATACTGACTAACGAAAGCGTATAAAACCCTAATTCACTAGCTGAAAATTTCTTGAAGCTATCTGTATAGTATTTTTATCTTATGAAACGACGCGCGCTTTATTTTATGTTACCAAGTGCACAAACACGCTGTGAATGTGTGTGTAACCGCAGGAGCTCTCGGTACCGTCCGAGACAATGGCAAAGTCGGAAGTGTGTGTTCGTGTGTGTGTTGTGTGCTGACGCTACACGTCTTCACGCACACATTCACAGCTTGTTCACCACAAGTAAAGTGCGCGTCGCTTCGTGAGATAAAAATACTGTACCTATCTACACTGCGGTCGCATGACCGTTAATATGGTTCATCACATTAAAGAAAAAGTTCAACTTTGTAGATCGTCGTGTATGTCAACTTATACCTGACAATGGGCGTTCCTCAAGGTTCGATATTGGGTCCATTCCTCTTTTTAGTTTATATTAATGATTTACCCCAATTACTTCAAAATCAACCGAAGATGGTGTTATTTGCAGATGACACATCATTGATCTTTAAAATAGACCGACGGTCACAAAATCTTGACGACGTGAATAACTCTATTCTTCAGGTCCAAGATTGGTTTACGGTAAATAATTTAGTACATAATGAAAAAAAAACAAAATGCATTAGATTTAAATTACCTAATGTTAGAAGTAGCGAATGTGACATCGTATTGAATGGCCAAAAATTAGAATTTGTTAATCAGACAGTTTTCCTAGGAATCACGCTAGACGAGAAATTACAATGGGGACCTCATATAACATCTATTGCGGGGCGGCTAAGCTCGGCCGCATATGCTGTTAGAAAGATAAGACAATTAACAGACGAAGAAACCGCGCGCTTGGTCTATTTTAGTTATTTCCACAGTATTATGTCATATGGCATTTTACTGTGGGGTCGGGCTGCTGACATTGAATCCATTTTTATTTTGCAAAAGAGAGCTGTCAGAGCCATTTACAATCTACGTCGCCGCGAATCTCTTAGGGAACTATTTAAAAGGGTTAATATTATGACGGTACCTTGCCAATTCATTTATGAAAATATTATGTATGTAAGAAAAAATCAACATCTTTTTAATAAAATAAGTGATAGACATAATTTTAATACTAGAAATAAAGATAAATTAGATCAACCTTTTTTCAGATTATCTAAAGTACATACATCTTTTATGGGGTACTGTGTTAAATGTTACAACAAAATACCTTGTGAAATATTGCAATTAAATGAAAGGAAATTTAAAACTTATATTAAAATTACACTTTGTAAGCAAGGATATTACAAATTAGAGGATTATATCCAAGATAAGAATGCTTGGAAACATGCTGGTCTTGCTCCATAGGACAATCTCTAGAGTCTAGACAAAATCAAACTGGTTGCTAATGTAATTGTATAATTTATTCTTTTTTTTTTTCTTTGACGTTGATTTACATTCTGTAATTACTTGAGGTCACACCCGGACTTATTACTCCTTATTTATTTATGAAAATCGTCTACGTTTGGAATGTTTGTGAATATGTGAGCACCATGTATCTATCACATAGCTGATCTATATGTCATGGTTACATTTATGCATTTAAATTCTTTTACCTATTGTGGTATAGTAATTTTATTTTTGGGTGCATCGTCTTAACATATAATTATATAAATAATGTATGTAATATATTGTAAAACATTTTAAAAGAGTAACGGTGGAGTTTCTTGCCCATTCTTCTCCATACGAAAACTACCTTTTGGAAGGGGCGACTAGAATGAATTTTATTTTAATTTTATTTTTGACGTTCAAAAGTGCCTTTTATGTGCCTATTTGAAATAAATGATTTGACTTTGACTTTGACTTTGACCTCTGTGTGACAAACTTTTTCTAAAGCTCTAACTGCCCTATTCATGACGTAGTTCTGTGCTTTAGGTCATATTTGTTTTTTTTTTTAAATACACCGGACCGAATTTCGACCATGGGAACCAATCTCAGCCACAGATTACTGAATAGTTACTACGTAACAGATACTTCACTCAGTAGAAAATTTCCAATACCTATTACGATAATTGCCTACTCCCTCGCGTCAACAACCACTGTATGCTAAAATGCGCCTAAATGCTCAAGCGTACAGCAGTGATTGCTTCGCACCGCGCGATTCCACAGTAATCGCAGGGCTGCCTCTTCGATAAAATTAAATTAACATAACTTTTTATCTATGTTATTGAGAACTGTGAATATGTTCTGACTTTTATGTGGCAGTTAAAAATTTTATCATTTATAATATTTAACCAACTTAAAAAAAAGGAGGTGATCAGACATACAGGCCAAACTGAGATGTTTGACTTGTATGGTTTGTAGGTATGTATGTTTGTGCGCGATAATCTCGCGTTTGGCTAAACCGATATCGATACGGTTTTCAGAAAAGGATTTGTTACATTTAGGAGAACGTTTTGAAATAAGTATAATACTTCTTAGTTTGATGATGATCTTCGGAGATGTTCACTAGAAATGAAAAAAAAAGCCTTAAAAAAAGAGAACGAAGAGGTAAATGGAAAAATGTTAGGTGTTTATCCCTTCTTTTGCTTGATTTACACCCATCTACAGCACATAAGGCACCACACGGCATCGTAATACGCGTACGAACGAACAGCACTATTAAAATTGAAGGGCGTGCGCGCGCTTCGCTTGCGAAAACCGCACTGAATTTGATCCGCCGGCGGACCGAGACCGCTCGGCTGGGCGGTAGGCACTTATAGCGCGCAAGTACATGGAGTGACGGAAGCCTGTCTCAGCGGAGACTAGCCATCTACGCGAGAGATATTATACCGCACAATTGTGTGCGCTCACTCTTCCTAACTGGTCAATAACGTGTTGTTAGCTCAAAGCTTTAGGCCGAGGTCTATAAACATTAGTTAGCACGTTATGCTTGAACTCAGACATGCTCCCGTCTCTATCTTACACTTGTAGTTTGACAGCGACAGGAATAGCGCTTAGCCAAAGTACGTGCAAGGTAACGAAGATCTTGGCCTGTGTAGAGTAGAATGAAAGGATCTTTTAAAACACTTTTACATGTCAATATCTTGTTGTTCAATATTTTAAAACTAGATGGCGCGGCATTTTCTAGCTGACTGATCCCTGAGAAGAAATGCCGAAACAAACTCAGAGGTCATGGTCTCTTTTAAAACCTAAACATTATATTATTAGGATTTTATGTGAGTTGTGTGCAATGATATTATTATTTTGAAAACGTTACAATGATATTAATAACGACAGTTAAAAAGTAACATAACCCATTTAATGTTGGAAAATATGGCGGAGAAATAAAAGATTGTATACATACTTCGAAACTGTTTACCCTTGACTTGCAAACTACAACAAAAAGTCGATTTAGGAAAAGGTTTTATTGTTTTAGATTTAATATCAAATATGCAAACATCCTGTTTTAAGTAAACTAAGCGAGGAATTAAAAAATCAGCATTTAACGCACTTTATAAGAGTAATAAAAGATATAGATTAGAGAATTAGAAATGTTATCCTGAGTTTCCCCACAAGACCCACTCAGTGGAGGAACCCCGAGTTGGAATTTTTATAGAAAATTAAGCTACCTCATTTTCCCATAAAACTTATATTGAGGCGGAAGCGAAATCACTTTTATAACATTACGTACTTTTAAAATGCGAATATTGTAAAGCAACTTAGTTAAGTAAGTCAAGCTAGCACCTTTCAATAATAATTGCGACAATCGCGCGTCGAAACAGTGTGTGAAGGTCCTTAGCGGAAGGGAGTGTCAGACTTTTACTGACTAAAACCCACCCATGTTCCTTCAGTTGCCTGTGCCAGTGGCCACGGTATCTCTTTCGAACAACCCGCGGGCCTGGCAGGCATCGGCCCTAGTGGACCCCGTCAATTCGTGCTGATATCTCTTTGAAGCGCGCGTGGAACACAACGCGCCGTCGACCCGGGCCTGGTCCTTACGGGGCGGCGAGTTGCTCCTTGCTCGCCGCCCGCGAGCCCGCGCCTACGGTGGCCAGGAGTCGGCTGTTGACTCCCGTCCAGTCGCTCCATAAAATACTGGTATTCAGCTGCATCCGGTTAGACTGGAAGGTGACCCCAACATAGTTCGGAAAAGACTCGGCAGATGTTGATGATGATGATTATATAGTCATGAGATACTCGTAGGATATATAATTTTCTCTGGGTCTTCTACTGCCCCCCTGAACTCAAACGAGTCTCAAACGCCCACGAGGGGGCGTTATCAACCACATTGAGAATCTACGCTCTAAAATTTTATTAAAAGCTTGCGGTTCTAAGGAGATAAACTTGCACGTATTGAAATAACCAATGAAATTGGTATCAGACATTTTTGGACTTTAATGTAAAGGTCGTTGAGGTCAAAGAAAGTTGGAGAAAGGAATAATGTTCGGTGACATTTATAAATGTTTTTGGTTTCGATGTTTGGCATTAAACTCGTCGTTAATGCATAAATAATGGTATAGCTTGACGCCTGGACGTAAAAATATCGCGGCGGGATTTTATCGCGTACTGGATTTTCAACTCTCGGTGGTCGCATTGAGAATCCAATAGAGCACGTCCCACCACGTCAAAAAAACACACTGTTGAGTTTTCAACTCTCGCCACTAAGCATTGCGTTGAAATGGCAGTGCGCGACAAAAAATTGCCGCGGGATAAAACCCGCCCGTGCGTACCAGGGATTACTGAAATCGGTGCCTTAGTATACGAATCCCACGATAAAACTATAGGAATAGAGTCTAATAAGGATACGTGATCTAGGTACCTGTTGACGACCAGCAACCAACCTTTATTATTTTGATATGTTTATTTTCTATAAATTTATTGTTTTGTCTTTGGCTGTCACTCTGTGAAAAACGGTAAAAATATACACCTAAAGCTCTGATCGTGTTTCCATTCTAACAAGCATCTCATAGCGATCCTCAACACCAACCAATACCAATTAAAAAACTACCAAATATTTTTACTTACACCTAGTATTAAGGCCCAATTTAGTAAATATTTATGTAAATCAATTACTTCAATAAACAATAAACAATCGAAGCACGTCGAATTCTTTAATGTATAATTGTCATCGTAATTGCTTAAAATCACTTTTGACAACAATTCTCACTAAATTAAAATTCCACTATGGTTGAAAATATCTAACTGCCACATATACAAATCGACCTTATCGGTTCATGACTTGCAAGTGACATTGAACCTTAGGGTGATGAAAGAATTTGTGATACTACAAGTTAATGACATTTACTGGTATTAAAATCCTATGTCCGGATTCTAAGCTTCGAACTACGATTGCATATCATTCCTAACACCCGCTTAATTAGCTAAAATGGAAGGAAGTGTCTCACAGGAACATTGAAGGTAGTACATACATAGGTATATAATCCATAATCTCCGAGTAATTAGGGGCATCTATTGGAATTTATGGACTATTCTAGAATCTGGAATTCCAGACTATAGAGCATTGAATGTGCTTGCTTTATGTTACATACTAAGTGCTTATCCTAAAGCCGACTTCACAGTTGTGACAGCCGATCTATTCTGTAAATATCTCACCGTGAAAACTTAGATGAAGTGTGCTGTCAATAGTGTGCCCTGATGAAACCCTGTGTGAACTGATCTTGAAGTGAGCTGTCATTCCACTAGAATGTGTGGAATGACAGCTCACTTCAAGATCAGTTCGCTTAAGTTTTTACGGTAAGATTTTTACGGAATCGATCGGCAGGTATTTTGTCGGAGGATTTTCTTTTGTGAAATGAGGAGCCTTAGTTTGGTCCTGTCAAATTAAGATACAGTTTAGACGTGATTAAAAACATGGCTACTAAAAATACGTCAATTTACGTCAGGCGCTGACTAATTTGACAGGACTAAACGAATATTTATCTCCGGTCATTTTCGTAATGAAATAGAAAGAAAAAGATGCACTGAACTTAAATTTAGTTTAGTTTGTGAACAAGGGAATCGGCGCCAATATAACATGTTTTCCCCGAAAGGAAAAAAAAGAAAGGTTTTGAAAGAAAGGTTTTGCTCGTAGAGCAGGGGTGGCCCACTGGTAATGGCCGCGAATTACGACTTGTAGGTCGTAGGTTCGAACCCAGACAGGCACTTTACATTGTGTAAATTATTTCATCACCACTGCTCTCAAAACGGCGAAGGAAAACATTGTGAGGAAACTGACATGTCCTAGAACCAAAAATTCGAAGACATGTGATATCTACCAACCCGCACCGGGCCTACATTGTGGCCCACTCCCTCTCACAGAGAGAAGGCTTGTGTCCCAGCAGTGGGAACGTTATAGGCTGATTATGTATGTTATGTTCCCCGAAAGCTTAAGTAAGAATATACCTATAGTATACCCACATTCACCACTTATGTATAAAAATAAACGAAGTGGTATGAAAGTAGACCCTAGCAGCTAATTAAATGATTCTCCCAACAATATAACGGGTCTATGAAATAGCGGCACGGCTCCTTATATTGATAACCCTTCATATCAGACGGTTAGCACACTTAATAGTCAGGACGTGATGTTCCGAAGGCCTCAACGTGAAAAGGACCTAGGCCCGTTTTCACTAACAGCAAATGAATGCCTAAATATGAGCATGCTGTTGGATTATCGACACTCGGCTCGGCACCGATAGTTGAAAATTCAACAGCACGATTTTGGTGTCATCTAAAGTTAGTGAAAACGAGCACTCATGTTCTTTGCCAAGTCATGATAACAGGTTTTGTACAGTCCGACTTTGACTGTGGACACGTTCGTAGACCTAACTACAGTCTTTTTATTTATTCTTCTGTATGAATTTTGTTGGAGCCCTGTATGCTTTTTCTTTATTATTTGATACATGTAATCGTTACTATTGGTGCTCGCGGCTAAAAGATAACAGCCGCACGGGTCTATCGAAAGTTAAACTACGCTTGCCACGATCAGTTCGTGTATGGGTGTATGGTGTACCATGTCGTCTCTCGACATATCAAGACATATCGAGATCCCTCCGTGCTTCGGAAAGCACGTTAAGCCGCTGGTCACGTCTGTCATTCTTGAATCTTTGACAGCCGTTACGAGTCTTCAGATGCCGGAAAGTCTGACAACCAGTCTTAACAAGGGGTAACGTGTAACCCAGCAACTGGGTTGTGGAGATCAGATAGGCAGTCGCTTCATGTAAAATACTGGTATACACCTGCATCCGGTTAGACTGAAGGCCAACTCCAACATAGTTGGGAAAACGCTACACAGATTGATTGACATCTAAATATTGCAAATATTGAAGCGAGTGTGACCAAACTATGAATGATATAAACAAATATGAGTTATTGGAAAAATAACTTTAATTCCTACACAATAAAGTTCAGTTAACGCTACAACTTCAAACATTTTTAAGACTTTTGAAATAATGCTAGTTACTCTGAAATCAACTTAATTACCACTATAATAAAGTTGATATTTGATTAACTTGAATTAACATCAATTGGAAACGTAAATTTGAATAGACCTTAGATGGTTTGGTCATGTTGAGAGGACAAGTGAAAAGACAGATGTGAGTGGAAACGCCTGGAGTAAGTACCTCCGAATTGATACGTAAACAAGGTTCCGAAAGTTAAACAAAAGGTTATTTTCGAACTTCTTCTTGAATATCGAAATAATGGGTTGAAGGCGTTCTCCACCCACGACTATGCCTTATAAAAAGGTAAATAAAAAATTGCAGAAAGAACATCGTAACCATCATCACGCCGGTATTCCACAAAGGATAAGGCAGAGGTGTACGTATAGTACATATATCCACATTCCGCCAGTTATGTTTAAGTCCCATTTAATAGCGGGCGAGCCGGACTCCGGGCTGCTGCTGAAAAAATCCAGATAGACAAACCCAACAACACTTTACCCGACCTGGGAATCGAACCCAGGCTCAGCAGTAGCGCTTGCGACCACTAGGTCAACAAGGTAGTAGCAGAAATAAGAAGTAAAATAATATATCAAGTGTAGACCACGTTTTTCATGAATTAGGTATCGAGTTTGACCTGAGTTGCTCTATTTCAGAATAAAGTTCAATGCAATTTTCTAGTTCTGTAGCAAAGAAGTTTTTTTTCTAACGAAAGTTATAAAGTATTTATACGTGAAACGCTTGAAATTTTAATGGTGCCGATGGAATGTACTTTTAGTTTGAAAGTGAACTATTTTCCACCTACAAAAAACGTAGGATATTATGAGCTATACATAGTGCTTCCAAAGCCGAATTCACATTTGTGTCCATTTGTTATCTGCTTGAGTATATCTCAAGCAGCTACT
Organism: Apamea epomidion; assembly: GCA_947507525.1. Lineage (NCBI taxonomy): Eukaryota > Metazoa > Arthropoda > Insecta > Lepidoptera > Noctuidae > Apamea > Apamea epomidion. Next base: position 7,999,374 of record OX382233.1, read on the forward strand.
TGATAGCCGACCCATCCAGTACAATCGAGACCCCTCCTTACCTCGTAAAGCATGTTAAGCCGTTGGTCCCGACTGTCAATCGTTTCAGGTACTCAGAAGCCCGCGTGGAAGATTACGGCCCACTCCCTCTCGCAGAGAGGAGGCCTGTGTCCCAGCAGTGGGAACGTTATAGGCAGATTATGCTTTTCCTAGAAACATCGTTTTTAACATTCTTCCGCGCTGTCATTTGTTTTTAGCGGAAATTATTTATGCAGAAGATATCCGCATCCCTAGTAATTGTATTGCAGTAGATTCTAGTGGACTTGCTTTGATCATTTTTATTGAAATCTAGGCCATCGGGAGAGACGTTTTTCTATAGAGACGACTAAGCGGCTTATTGGGTCAGGATCGGTTCCAATTAAAATATCGATAGGAAACTGTCATTCGCTCTTCATAACTTTTATAAATGGCGTCTTAGTCACTCAGTCTTCACTTAACAATATTTTACTTTTTTTTAAATTGGTGAACGTCCGAGGCTAAATAATAACAGCCGCACAGGTCGATCAATCAGGTTAAGCTACGCTTGCCGCGGTTGGTCCGTGAATGGGTGACAATCTTCACATACCGAGACCCCTCCTTGCCTCGGAAAGCACGTTAAGTCGTTGGTCCCAGCTGTCATTCGTGGAACTTTGACAGTCGTTACGGATAGTCAGAATCCCGAAAATCTGACAACCAGTCTTACCTAGAGGTATCGTATTACCCAGTAATTGTAACGGTTGTGGAGGTCAGATAGGCAGTCGCTCTATGAAAAATACTGGTATTCAGCTGCATCCGGTTAGACTGGAAGCTGAACCTAACACAGTTGGGAAAAGGCTAAATAGAATGAAAGAATAATGACTTTTTTTTTTTGTAACAAGTTAGCGAATGTTTACCTTCTCTGGACACAAGTGGGAAGACGTAACTCCAACCTGGTAAAGTGGGGCTTCCTCGACGGAACGGCAGCAGGGTGTGGATGTGGAGCTATGTCGTAAACCATGCCCCACCTCCTATCCTGCCCTCAGAGCAATAAATGATGATGATGAGCCCCAAAACTTGCAGTCAAATTGACCTCTGTGCTGCCACCGAAGTGGTGAAGTTTTGGGCCAACATAATCTGAGAAAGTCACGCCAGTGACACAAAGAAGAATCAGACAGTACATAATGAGTGTTACGATATTTGCTTCCATATTCTTTGCATTCCACAATGAGAAACTAAGGTTTTTGTCGGACACAGCAATCTAAGAGAGAGAAAGCTTTCAATAAGTACTACAGACTTCTATACAAAGTGACATTCTATCAACGATAGCGATGCTGGAAAAGTCAAAACTATAGTCCGTTCACAGTTATTTCACATCTGACAGCAGTGACCCAATAGCATCCTTATAGTAACGAGATTAAAGATCACTATGACTTTAACAGACTTGTGTAACCCAAATACAACCTTATTGCGACTATTATAAATACCAGTGTGATTTTAACAGACTTGTCAATGGCAGCAACCCAACTGCAACTTTATTGCAACTATAATAAAGATCACTGTGATTTTGACAGTGATGCAAAATCAGAGGTAAAATAACTGTGAAAAAATTCTATACATTGGATTGACATAAGCTATCGAAAACCTCATGTAAACCTGTTGAAAGCTTTTTTCGCCTTGTAACCTACGACATGCTTCGAAAGCGATTACCACCCTCAGGTTTCCCTTTATACAGGGTTATTTTTCAAAGACCAGCCAAATTTAAGGATGTGTGGTACAGACCATCAAACTGAACAACTTTCTCCATGGGACAGATAGCGTAATCGCGAAAATTTTATCAACTGTCCCATAGAAAACTTCAATACCTACTCGACCTAAATGTATGAGACGGCTGAATTTTTATTCGCGATTACAATGTTGGTCCCCCGGAGAAAGTTGTTCAGTTTGATGGTCTGTACCACATCCTTAAATTTGGCTGGTCTTTGAAAAATAACCCTGAATATATACATACATAAACTCAGGCCTTCTTCCCATGGGAGTAGGCAGAAACTTCAGAACGCCACCTGCAACGGACCTTAAATACTCCTTTTTCCTCATTTAGTACGCACCTGACCTTTCTAACACATCACCTATAAGGTCACTATATTATGTCCTCCTAGAGTGTCCCCTCTCGTGCTTCCACTCACGTCTGCCTTGTCAATACTTTATATTTACTCCAATAATAAAATCTGTTCAACAACCTTACATTTCCTCGTCAAGAAATCCTACGACAGTTGACAGGGTGACCTATTGTTGCCTCAAGAGCTTTTATTCACATGCATTCCCAGAGCTTCTGTTAAATCGAGTGCCACTCATGATCGCTTAGAGCCCGATGTATCCTCGCCAGGGCTATTCATTGCTCGCTCAGTGCGACAGGTAGCAGTTGACTATTATCTACAAAGTGCAGTGTATGCGTTCAATTGCGTTGCAACGTAGGTACGGGTCGAACAATGACTGGGTTCGCTGTTTGAAATTAGCGGTGGGTTTTGTGCACTGGCAGGAAAAAGGACTTATTTCTATTTTTGTTCTGTTTTATAAATTGTAGATTTTAGTGCCAGTGTTATTGTGATATCTGACTATCCAGTATTTTTATTTTAAACTAAATGTAGCTGCGACAAGAAATCAAGCCTTGAAGACACATCATATGTAATTAATTATATTTATATAGATGCACCAACCCCCGGGAGTCCAACGCATCAATAAGTTAATGTTTTAACCATCTTCTAAGTGACGTTAAGTCACCATGAAGTGTATAATGATCAAACATAAGGAGTTGATGTTTACCTACTTTGGTAATACCTAGGATAACCTATAAAATATGCCTACCAAGAACCCAAGTCGCTAAAAAAAATTGCATAATTTGTCACTTATACTATGTCGTGTCAAGATGGCGTATCACTACGCCACTGACATTACAAGCTACGCACACACAACACATTTACATAGCAAGGAGGGTTCGTGCAAACAATAACTAATTTCCCGCGTATGTTTACTACGTCATAAATTCGGCTGCACTATGCTGTGGAAGCCGTTAAATTTTATGTCTGTTACGTGTGTGTACAAATTAATAATAAACGGTGACATGACACTATAGAGTATTGGCAGTTTACAGGTAGATACCATGTCATAAGGATCTTTTGGCGCTCGAATGACGTTGACATGGGGGCGCTGTTGGTAAACATTTGTAAAATTGTATTGACAAAACAAGATGCGTTAGTTCCGATTTTAGCCACGCGCCAAAAGATGAAACGTAACTGGTGAAATTTGGGTGTACTGTATAATACTCTTCTGCCTAAGGGCCGGCGTCAACTGGCGGCACGGCACGGCAAAAGATTTTTATGCAATAATAAAAAATATAATTTAAAAGTATGACATTAAAATTTCAATTTTAAATTATAACGCCCGAGATACGGACGGAGTCGGGTGTATGTGTGCGTGTGTGTATTATGTGACGCTACTCGTCTTCACGCACACATTAGCGTGTTTGTACACCACATTACCACAAGTAAAACCCGCGTCGCTTCGTAAGATAAAAATACGGTATCCTAAGCAACTTTAATTTCTCGTGTTGTTTAATCAACGTTCTTTAACTACATAGCTGAGTAAATCCTCTTTAGTGTAAACGCAAAAATGGTATCTACCTACCTGCGTACAAGGTGAAGTTTCAGACCCCTGTTGAATAATAAATGAAGCCCAGAAATGTGTAGAGATGAAATTTAAAGATTATGTTGTTGCACGTACCTACCTAACTACCTATAACTTGGAAGATGTTCAGAAAATCAGGTACCTAATATAAAATTTTGATAGCTTACTTTGTATTTTTTTTCTACTTTCAATGTTTTATTCAGAAGTAATAAAGATAATAAAATTATATCCTAACTAAACTAAAACTATTCACAAACTAAAACATGGCGTCGAAAAATTCATCCGCATCGTTGTCGACAGGTAATGTACCCAAGAGACTGGCGGCATTACCACGTTGTATGGCAATACTTAGCCTCTGGCCAAGGTAAAAGCCAGCCGTTGGGTCACGGGAAATGTCAACCAGCCGTTTCGAGATTTCCTTAAATATTTGAATCACAAAGCTTCATGAACATTCTTAAACATAACAAGATAAGTTAAAACAGTGTTATAATTCAGAGTTGATTAGATAAATAAGTTTGGAAATGACTAACTTACAAAGTTACCTTGAAGAAACTTTTGGCAAAAGGAACTAACAAAGTGACTGACAACAAGCATGATAATTATAACAACATTCAGACTACACCAATCAACTACAACTTTATGAATAACCTCATTAAGCTTATATTATATCAACCATAAGCTCCAACTTCCGTTCGTAAGTTTTAATTACAACAAAAAATTCCATCCTATCGATATGTTTGCTCTTTCTGCTGGTAGATTCAAAAAGATTGTACTCAAAATACTTAGTCAATAGTCTTTTTTTTTTTTTCATTAAGATTTGCCTTCTGAGTTTTGCTTTGTTTGCTTTTAGTTTTTTTTTTGCTATTTAACACAAGAAATGTTTTCTTAACTTAAATTATTGTAGTTTGTAGGTTTTAGCGAAAATAGCATGGTAGCACCAAGACCCCTCCGTGCCTCCGAAAGCACGTTAATTCGTTGGTCCCGGCTGTCATTCGTGGATCTTTGACAGTCGTTACGGGTGGTCAGAAGCCCGAAAGTCTGACAGCCATTCTTACCAAGGGGTATTGTATTACCCAGTCACTGGGTTGTGGAGGTCAGATCAGCAGTCGCTCCGTGTAAAATACTGGTATTCAGCTGCATCCGGTTAGACTGGAAGCTGACCCCAACATAGTTGGGAAAAGGCTAGGCAGATGTTGATGTGTATTCCGTGGAAAATGTTGTTAGTTACACATTTGGCCGTATCTTTTTTGGTATTTCTTCCTGCAAAATGTAATTTGTCACTGTTTGTTTTCCCTAATTAATAAAATTAAAATCAGTTACGCATTACTTTCGAACGTCCGCTAGTAACTGGATGAGTTGAGCTCATATCATTACGTCTAGTGCTACTTCTGCACGACTTCACACAGGAAAGTTAGTTTGTAGCATAACTGTGATTTTGAACGGTTACACACAACGGCAGTCGCTGCCTCCAGGGCACAGTTGCTAAACTACCCAACTGAATTGTTACAATTACTGCTGGTATTTATGAATGGTATACTTAGTAACACACAGATATTTTTAAGAGGCCCTGTTGAGTTTTGCTCGGTTCCTATAAACAAAAAGGAATCGTTTTGCTTACCAATGGTAGCATTCTTTATAATTGTCAAACTGGGTATATAAATAGATTCGTAAGCTAATTTTACCTGTGATAGCTACTTCCATATGGGAGGGTCTACTGTGCAAAACTATTAGGTATTTGCTTCATTATTGGTAAAGATACAAGAATCTTAATTTTAACCAATAACGGTCTGTAAATTATGGGAATCGGCCATTAGATAAGATAAGGTAAGATAAGTCTTTATTTGCTTTAAACATGGTATAAAGGTGTTACAGTCTGGTTTTTGTATATATGTTGACATGTTTAGCTATACACAAATTGTATCAATTGCATGCAAAATAATTTATAGGTACACAATTTAATAATAATATATAAACATTAGATTTCGATCAATTCACACACACATTTGCATTAATTCAATTCAATAAATAATAATAATAATACCTGTAGAACATATTTTATATTTACATGTTAAAGAAATCTTTAATGACATAAAAGTTATGTCCATTCAGCCATTTATATAATTTGCTTTTAAATGAGTTCGTATTATTTAGTAATTTTAGTTCGTTTGGTATTTTATTGTATATACGTACACACATGACAAGGCAGCTTTTAGCATACTTGGCTGACTTAGGATTATCCTTTAATACAAGTCTGTGTGGATCCCTTGTTGGCCGAGTGATTACTTCATACGCTTTTTTGAACAATCCCTTATTACTGTACACATATGTATATAGAGGTTACGTAAATGTAAAGTGAGGGAAATGGTAATAAACCTAGCTTTTTAAAAAACGGTTCGCAGGACTCATCGGGTTTAAGTCCACAAATGGCCCTGACGCATTTTTTTGTGCAATAAATGCTCTATCTTTATCTGTACTGTTTCGCCATATAATGAGCCCGTAGCGTAAAATGGGTTCTATATATGCGTGGTAGGCAGTTATTGCCGTTTTTCTATTTGTCACGTTCTTCTCTTGTCTGAAAGCTTGAGCAAATTTATTGATCCTATTGCACAAATTGTCTACATATATGTACTTTCCCATTTTAGTCTTGATCTATGAGGATACCCAAGAATTTGGTTTGTATAACTTCTTTCAGTCTATCAGCGTTAAGTATAAAATTGTATTTAGCATGTTTAGATTTATTTAATTGTATAAACTTAGATTTGTCTAAGTTGATTTTAAATTTATTTGTCCGTAGACATTCTAAAATATTGTCAATAGTATTATTAATGTCAATTTCATGATCAGATATTGATTTATACTTTTATCAGACGTCACAATAATTGAAACGTCATCTGCAAATAATATACATTTATGATTAGTCACTCGTGTTATGTCATTTATATACAATATAAATAAAATTGGTACATTAGTAGTGACTTTCAGTGTTCCGAATTGATAAACAGATACCCGCGAATTGTCTCGATTGTCATATCAAATCAAATCATTTATTAGTGTTATTTAGGTAATAGGTACAGTAAATCTTATAAAAATGTTTTGTGCTCAAACATCTAACCATAGAGCTTACACTATACCACATTTTAAAAAAAACTATCATTATTTACTAGCCTACGCTGTCCCACTCCTGGGCAAAGGCCTCCCTCCACTCCTTCCATCATTCGCGAGCCCTCGCATCCTCCTTCTAGATTTGAAGAAACCTATCCAGCTCATCCCGCCATCTTCTACGTGGTCTGCCGCGACCCCGCCTCACTGTCTCAGGGCACTAGTTCTGTGTTATTTGGGCCCACAGTTTGTCCGGCATGCAGCAGACATGACCTGCCCAGTCCCATTTAAATTGGGCAGCCTTTTGAGCCACGTCAGCTATCTTTGATTTAAGGCGCAGTAACAAATTAATTGTGTTTATCTTTTTTATAGATTCATTCATTACCTTACTTTGGCTGCATAAATAATGACGAGTCGATTATACTTTCATATTTCCTATACACAATCGTTTAAAATATAATTTGACCATTACAAACTATTCAATTTAAAGTAATCATAAAAAAGCTAACAAAAACCATCTCGTTTCAACTGCGGACACTTTCCCATCAAACACGTTTGATGTCAAAGGGACAATAGTGCTAAGACGGACTGGCGATCATGAAAGAGATCAGGACCTCAATTTCTATCACTTTAGAAGTGTTGCAATAACTAACTGTAATACTGGCTGAATTTACGGTTCGGCAACCCAGAGCGTTAGCTTAGTATTCCGCGCCAAAATACTGTTAATTCGCTTGAAATCGCGAAAAAAAAATGTAGGGAACAGCTGATTTTTTTTTCGCGATTTCATGTTTGTTCCCATAGTAAAAGTTGTTCATAATGATGATTACAATGACCCCTTAAAAGGATGCCAATGAATTTAATTTCACCTGTATATAGGAATGGATATATTAAATTGACTCATTGTTTTTAAGAAAACTAATTGAGATCAATATAACATTCTATAAATCAAACGGGTTTGTAAAATAGGGGAAGCACAAGTATTATTAATAACTTAATGGGGCCGCCTCATAATATATTTATGTAATGGTTTTGGAACAATAAACAATTTATTATTTATTTAAACGGTCAGTCTAGGTCAGGTACGTAATACTTGCAACCGGCGTCCGTGTATGACCGGGGTAATTGCGTAACACACTAACAGGTAGCAATGGCTTTCATTTTGGCAGTTAAACAATATTCATTGCGTTATTTACGTTGCGAGTAGACCATTTTTTCAAACATTATGAAGCAACGACGACACGGTTGGCGCAGTCGCTGAGCGATCGACTGCTGCGCTACATGTCACGGGTGCGTTTCCCGCACGGAACAAATATTTGTATTGCCTACAGGCAATTGTTCCGGGTCTGGCTGTTTGTGTATGTGAGTTTAAATGTTTTTAAACGCACCCACGATACAGGAGTAATTACTAGTGTGGGGCAAAGAAAAAAAAAAACAACGGAGTGCACTCCTAGAGTGGCGGCAGAAGTGAAAACTTGAATATTAACGTTGTGCATTTTTTATATTTTGGAATGCTTAGGAAATAATTTTGCACGAATTGGTTTAATTATCAGTATAAAAGTACTATCATTAAGTGGTAAAATACAATATTCATTTCTACTCTCCCTCCGTCTTACGAATTTTCGATCAGGTCACGTGTCCTGACGCTAGCTCCTTCTTACGAATTTTCGATAAGGCACGTGTCCTGACGCGAGTTTAACTTTTTTTACCCATCACAACAAAAGTGCGCAACGCCAAAAAATGGATGATGATAGATATCCTTCAAAATGATTCAGAGTGTGATTGAAAGTATGTTACGCTTTTGGGGTGCAGCTGAACGTAAACCCAGCAAAAGGAGTACGTAAGGATCGTAGCAGGTGGCGTTAGTTTGTGTGTGTAATGTATGTGTATATTAGTCTATATTTCAAAGACAAAATCTTATTGAAATCTTACAAGCTTAACTAAGGCCACCCGTGACAGGGCCGAAGCCTGCCGGGGTAGCGGGATCGTCCGAAAGGGTTACCGCTGCCCTGGTACATAAAGGGCTAAGGAAGGAACACGGGTGGGTTTTAGTCAGTAAGAGTCTGACACTCCCTTCTGCTCCACCCAGAGCGGGAGGAGTCATTTGATGATTTCCCATCCACAAAAAAAAAAAAAAAAAAAAAAAGGCCACCCGTGGTTGAAAGGGAGATTTCGCGGTAAGATCGCGACCCTACCGGCTTACCGTGAAGCCGTCCTTCAGGATTACACGGAACAACTAAACACGTGGGGGGTTAATAACCTACTATTCAAATCTCAACCATTCACGTTAACATCCTACTAATATTATAAACGCGAAAGTTTGTATGGGTGGATGGATGGATGTTTGTTACTCTTTCACGCAAAAACAGCTGAACGGATTAGGATGATATTTGGCACACAGATGGTTTATTTATTTATTTTATTTTTATTTTTTTCTTTATTGGCCAACCAACAATTGTTTACACTGTAAATATTTAAAGTGCTATCTACCATAATCTAGGGTTAGTTATTTATAACCCGGATTAACATATAAGATACTTTTTATCCCAATATTCCCACGGGATCGAAACTTATGCGGGTGAAACCGCGGGGCGCAGCTAGTAATACTATAACAATAAATTAAGATATTCCTCAAAATATTCACGATTTATCCCCTTATCTTTCCTCTACCCAAGGATCTGCTTACAAGGAACTCTAATCGACTTCATCCGATCTTATGATCAGGGTTCTAGGAAATCTTATTTTATGCAGTTTATGACAAACCGCAGACGACTCTAGAACTTTAACCTATATTTATAATATCATCCGGTAATTGCTTCACTGCAGCGGAAAGGCATATTTTTCTGCAGAAAAGGAACATCGTTCATTGAAGTGTTGATTTTTTCAGATATCTATTTCTTTGAATTCTCTGTCGGAACTCGGAAGTATCTCAGGTTTCATAAAAATGTCAAATTCGAACCTAGGTTTATATATAAAACGTGTATCCGAAATGTGTGAAGTCAATCATCAAACTGAACAACTTTTTCTTAGACCAACATCGTAATCGCAAAAAAATTATTAGCTGTCCCATACATTTAGGTCGAATAGGTATTGAGGTTTTGTATGGGACACCTGTTTGTTTTTATGCGACTACGATGTCGTATCTTCATGGCACCAAAAGTTCAGTTTTCAAAAGTTTGGTTCTCTTAAATTTAACCACACAATTCTGATAAATTCTCAAGTCAATAAAACTATTTATTTACCTAAAGACCTTCTTATTCCTGCCAGGGTAGCGGGATCGTCCGAAAGGGTTACCGCTGCCCTGGTACATAAAGGGCTAAGGAAGGAACACGGGTGGGTTTTGATTTCCCATCCTCAAAAAAAAAAGACCTTCATATTCGCCGACTCCAACTTTTATTTGCTGATTTTTCAATCATCTCATAACTTTATATTCGTGGAATAATTTTGAAATTTTGACAGTTATACAAAAACTGACAAACATTAATTTTATTCTTCGAATAAAAGTTATCTGGCGATGAAAATATCAGCTCATAAACTGCCATCGAATCTACGAAAATATTCAAGTCGATTGAAAAATCAGCCTTTAGGTATTAAAACACTATCTCTCTCCTTAAACACACACAAACACAAACACAAACTTTTTTCTTGTTCTTTGCACTTGTTTCATGATTATTAAGGTATATTTTTATAAATAAGTATAATATGTTTTAGGTATCATGTATGTATTTATTGTTTATATGTAAATGTTACACCACAGGGTAGTCTGTGGTGTACAGACGCCAGTACATAAATTTACTACAATCTGTCAAATTTCTTTAATAGATTTTCAACTTTATCGCTAAAGCATTAAGGTTCAAGGTTAATTGGGAAAATTTGACAGTTTCGGGTAGCTTAACCTGCTGGCTTTTGTACCATAGTAGGAGGTTGTTTTGAAAATATCGCGTTTAGCGATTAAACCGCCCATTGTGTCACCCCTTGTAAAATATCTACATTTATATCTGTAATTTTTATGGTGTACATAAAATAGAATATTGTATCTATCTATCTAAAAGTATCATAACCTATTTAGCAACATTGTGTATCAGAATCAGAACTGATGTGTCACTGACCTATTTGGCTTTGCAATGAAACGTACCAACACAAAGAAGTAAAGAAAGCTTTGAATGCGAAGCTGTGAGTCAACGGCTCTTTTTTACACAAAGTATCTTGCTGTACATTTCATATTTGCACTTTCAGTGATGATAGAAATGAATAGGGTTTATAATTTACAGTTTGAAAGTGGCTAAATAATAAAAACATCGTGTGCGGTTGAGAGACCCTCGTCAAGAAGGAAGCATGCACTCGTAGGTATATTATAATAGAAAGAGATGAGAGAGATAGTTTTCATGATTTTCGTAATTTTAATTAGCTTTAGATAGGCAGTCCTTGTAAACTTCTGGTATTGCTGCACCCGGTTAGACTGGAAGCTGACCAATACAATCTGAAAGTTAAAACTAGATTATGGTTTAGCTAGTTAAGTGTTCCTGCCTTTTCAAAGGAGGAACTTAACCACTTCGTTCAACCACCCCCTAAAAACTATGCTCTATACTGGAATCACAAGGTAAATTCGAGCTTAGCAATAAAAAACCAAATCGCACCAAAACTATCGTCGTTTCTTCAACTCTAAAACACGTTTTTTTTGCGTTTTCATAATTATTACCAGCAGTAACGGAGGACCGGGTACTGAGCAATGATGTTTCGACTATTGTTGTGGTCTTGCGTGCACGGCACTGATAAACTTTGAGTAGTACTATCCCCATGTACTGATTTGGTGCGGTTGGCTGTGACAATAGACCTTCACGAATATTTTATAAGTTGATGGCATAATATTATGAGATAAACATATTTGGAAACAAGCAGCGCCCCGCGGTTTCACCCGCATATGTGTCGATCCCGTAGGAATATCGGGATAAAAAAACCCTATGCGTTATTCTGATGTATAAGCTATATTACTGTAAATTTTCATCAAAATCCGTTCAGTAGTTTTTGAGTGGAAGAGTAACAAACATCCATCCATCCATCCTCACAAACTTTCGCGTTTATACTATAACTAGCTGCGCCCCGCGGTTTTAACCGCATAAGTTTCGATCCCGTGGGAATATCGGGTTAAAAAGTATCCTATGTCTTAATCCTAGTTATAAACTATCTGTGTACCAAATTCCATACAAATCCGTTCAGTCGTTTTTCTGTGAAAGAGTAACAAACATCCTCACAAACTTTCGCGTTTATGATATTAGTAGGAAGTCGGATTAGAAAATAATAGAGACTCAACTAGGAATGCTGAGAAAGGGCGTCTAGCGAATAGCAACAGTTCTAGAAATAACTATGCAAATTATAATATAAATACCCCTTTCATTTCCCTTCTCTGGCTTTCCTTGACGAAACTGGCCCGGTAAACAAATCTGTCCAATTCAAAAACCACTTAACTCCATGCCATGAATACCTGGCTTATTAGTAGATTCACACGAAAATGGCATATTTGGAATTATATTTGCAATAAAGTATAGAAAAAAAGGACACTACCGCACAGGAGTGATATGAATTAATTATTATAAAACGTGTACTTTTTTCTTCTTTTTTTGCATAACATCCAAAATGTGCCAATTACCTTTTACATATTTCTGGAGTTGTCGGCTCGCTCACAAATAAATAAATTTCGTGAGACTTGCCTATTATAAATAACGATTCGCCCATTACGGTCGAGTAAATTCGTGCTAATCTACTAACAAGCCGAATACGAGGATTTATTTACAAACCTTGACAATCATCGAATGCGAAGCGTTTCATAAAGATCACAAGATTCCCTCTACGCAACGTTAAACAATTTCCAGCGGAAATAATATACAGACAGATAATATATCTGTAGGATGAGCATCATCCTGTGTTCTACAAACATACTTCGTTCCCCTACGAAGATTGGTGATTATGGTAATATCCCTCTGGAATACGTCGTTATGGACCTTTATTGAGTTGCTCCGTGGACATCATAAAATTGCTGGTATGAAGGCCATTTTTAGGACAAAACTGTGCTTTATTACCTTCTTACTTAGGTACAAATAATTTGTTTTTTTAAGGAAAAAGTTATTGGAATTTTTCTTGTGTAGTGATTGCATAAATAAATAAATAGGGAGAACTCAAAAGGGTGAAGAAAGATATCGTGAGGAAACCGGCATGTTCTAGAACCAAAAATCGAAGACATGTGACATCTACCAACCCGCACTGGGCCCGCGTGGTGGATTACGGCTCACTCCCTTTCACCTAGAGGAGGTCTGTGTTCCAGCAGTGGGAACATTAAAGGTTGATTATGCAAACAGACAGACTCGGAACAACTATCTGTAAATTAGATAAATGTTTGTTCCGTTTGGAAATTGAAAAGCAACTCATTCGCAACAAACGGAAAGTCAGCCACCGACTGTCAGCACGCTCACTAATACCTCATAATAACGTAATGTCTGTTTGGTGTTAACGAAAAGTAGATTATGTATGGATATAGTAAACTACGTAAGACACGCTCACAGTCGGTGACAATACGTTTGCTGGGTATACGCAAAGCGCAGCAGTCAATTGCTCAGCCACTGCGCTAAACGCGCCGTCAAAAGCTCAATGCCTCAATACATTTAGCTTGGTAGTATAATATTTTACTCATGATTGAAGAAATGTTTAGATACCACAAGTATCCCTGTTTATATTTGACTATTTCCCCAGCGAAATTCCATTTCTAGAGATGGAAGCTCAGTATGTAAATTATTATGTCTATCTCCTCTGGCTTGGCTTTCGATTCGGCACAAATGCCTCTCAATTTCATATGAGCATAGAACGGCAGCTGTAACAGTTCCCATTTTTGCAGGAAAAACGGTTTTTGAGAACAAGCTAATATCAACATTTTTGGGAACGATGCTATCAAAAATATAAAATGAAACAGTCTTTACTTTTGAGGAATATAAATGACATCGTAAATTTTTTTCATTACCTGATATTCTGCAGGTAAAATATTTTCATTTACTTGCAAGTTATCCTAACGAAGATTTTATTTAGGTTTAAAAAATAATTATCAGTGGTGTCCTAGATCTAGTACCTCATAGGAAATCGTAAAGGAATATGTACAGCCGTACTTAAAAATAGATTTTTCTTAACCCAAACCGGTAGGTAAGTTCTGAAAGAACTAAAACTGCGCGATAATTACATAACACACTCTCAATAGCAATAGCTTTCATGTTAACAGTTCAACAACGTTCATTGCGTTATTTACGTTGGTGAGCAGACAAATTTTTCGAACATATGAAGCAATGGATTAGAAATGTGATTCACATTGTGGTGCTGGTCTATAAGTAGTACTAAAAACAAACTTCGGTAACACCTAGATAGACTCCCGTTCTAATCATACTCTCTTCCGCAGATTAAAATCGATTTAAACACACACATAAAAACACACCGTTTTATCTTTTTCTTCACGGAGTTTTTCCAAACAGAAGCGTAGGTGTCTGAGTAATCATTGACAATCTGCTTATACCTACATCTTTAACGGCTGTACTCTGTAGCTACTTTATTTTACCTCATGCTTAACCTCAGAAAATTCTACAGCGTAGGTAGCACTTATGACATTAAACTCACGACTCTCCGGTAAAGGTCACAGTTCACATAAATGCTCATTTAATTTTATTGCAAACAATTTGTTGTATAAGTTTACAAGCGGATTTTCACGCGTTGGAAGCTTTAAAACCGACTCATAAGTGCCCGTAATGACTGTCGAAGTGAATACATAAAAAAGTAAGTGTTTGTATGACCTATATACGTTTGTTTCGATACCGAATTTCAGACATAGGGACTCGTTTTCGGTTATTCTTCAAGAAAGTTTAAAGTCAAAGCATTTATTTCAAATAGGCAGATAGAAGGAACTTTTGAACGTCAACATTTACAATAATATAGAATTGATTCGAGTCGCCCCTTCCAAAATGTAGTTTTCGTATGGAGAAGAATGAACAAGGAATTCCACCGTTACTCTTTGAAAATGTTCAATTTTTTTTTAAAGATACTGCCTCGTTGTTCTGGTGTTCGCAAGCACTACTACTGAGCATGATGTCCTGTGTCCGATTCCCATGTCAAGCAAAATGTTAGTGGATTTTTTCATAAGGAATTTCTCAGTATCAGTCCAGAGTCTTGATCTGAGCCAGGTAGATGGCAATAGACTCGTCTCCTATTACATGGGACATAAACATTACTGGCTAAATGTGTACTATAGGTATACCTCTGCCCAACCCTTCGGGGAAACAAGGCGTGATGTTATGTGTGTGTTATACAGAATTAATTACAAAGTACCTACATCATTCAGGAATAATGTACATTGTTATTGATTCTCTCTCTCGCCCGCACTTGCAATATAACTCGATGCGTACCATTTCACCTAAACTACCTATTACGCTATTACAATCGACATAACATTTTTACACCTGTGTTCTACTCCAATCAGGCGATAGACGGCTCATAGAATCGTGCTGTACCCGGAAATTGACGACACGGTTGGCGCAGCGGCTGAGCGATCGACTGTTGCGCTGCGTGTCGCGGGTTCGATTCCCGCACGGAAAAAATATTTGTATTGCCTACAGGTAGTTGTTCCGGGCCTGGCTGTTTGTTTATGTGAGTTTAAATGTTTGTAAACGCACTCACTATACTAGGAGTAATTCCTAGTGTGGGCCAAAATGTAAAAAAAAAAAAAAATGCCTTGACTTTGTAGGTTAATAGCACCATTTTGGTGACATTCGGGGCGGATGTTTCAATACAAAATGTCAAGTGGATTTTACACAGATTTTGTAAAGAAATTAATCTGCAAGAAAATTGGCAATTTCTATAAAAAACTTTTTTCGATGCCAATCGAACCTGTTTCTCATAAGGTTCAATAAACCTTTAAGCCAGTGTGGTTTGAGTAGTAGAAAAGTCAGAAATCGCAAAAAAGAAAAGTTTTCCCACACATTTCGTAGAAAATGAGACTACAACTTACTTACTTTCTATGATGGATAGATTTATTATTCTATTCTAAGCACTTAGCAACAAATGATACCCAAAATATTTTTCAAAATGATAAACAAACAATCTAAAACTAAGAATATTCCACACTATCTCTTAACGTTGCGAGCTTTTATGCAACGTTTTTATCATATTTGACGTCACATCTTGATTGCCTAGTGATAACAGTTTTATTCTGCACCTGGCAACATTTTTTCTAGCTTCCCTCAGCAACCGAATACCGTATCCTCCGTAGAAACCATTCTCGAAAGGTAAAACCAATAATATTACCTAATATCTTCAGGGATCTGACGGCCCGTTACCAATACCTCCGATATTCGAGAGACAGACTGCCATGGTTACGTTAGAAATGCGACATAAGTATTTGTAAAAGTAGACATTTTTGTATAGTGAAGGAAAATACGTATAAATACGAATCTTGGCGATTTTCCGGCCTATTGTCACGTTTCACTGAAAGGTCGTGCACTCAATTAGTGCAGCCGTTTCTTCTCACTGAAGGGAAAAAATGGATTGGACTGGCTAGATTTTCTTTTACGTAATATTCCTTGGGTTTTGTCCTGTTCAAAAGGTTTAGCAATTGTTTAAAATGGTGGACTGCTGTCTTTTAAATTCTATTTTTATAAAAAAGAACTTTTATGTAAATTGGTGCCTTTCAACTTTCTCATTTCTCCTAGTTTTTTAGACTCATTAAACACGCTACTTCAAATAAAACATAGGTTTACTTGTATTTTATTCGAAATTGCGTGTTTATTACCAAAGTAGGCCGAGTTTTAGAAAAAGTTCAGCATATTAGAGCGTCGTCTCTGTCTCACAGATATAAACGTATATAGTCTCCGGACGATATACGCATAACGTATATCTTTTACGGTTATCTTACCTCTGATTTGGCATCACTGTCAACGTCTCAGGGATCTTTATTCTCATTTTAATAAGGTTGCTGTTGGGTTGCTGCTACTGACCAGACTATCAGTTAAAACCACTGTCATTGCTACGACATAAAACCATTGTCAATGGCCAAATTTTAATACCTCTAATTTCCCTACATATTTGACAAGTTTTTGACATTGATTGTCGCTGAGATGAGATTGCGACTAGATTTTGAACGTTTTTATTACAAGAATTGGCTTTCTGAACGTGCTGTTTACTGTACTATTCTACAAGTAACCAAGTGTCCAATTATCGTCTTAAAACAAAGAGTCTTAATTCAGTATTTAGGGTCGGAATCCGTCCAAGTGCCTCGCTTCACCCTTGGTACGACACGATTAAAAAATGGTTCATCTTGACATAGTTCCCCCGAGTTGGTTCACCTGTCTTTGAATGTGGTACAAAGTATGGGCGGTTTGTGATAATTAATAAGTACATAAACTTGATAGGAAAACTCATAAAAGAACTAAATTAATTGATTTTTAAGTTTAGTAGTATAATAAATAGATTCTATTTAATAATATTAAAATCTCAAATTCAATTAGTCACTGACAGGCAACGCACAGTCTGAACCGCATACCTACATAATCAACCTATAATATTCCCACTGCTGGAACACAGGCCTCCTCTGCGAGAGGGAGTGGGCCATAATCCACCACGCGGGCCCAGTGCGGGTTGGTAGATGTCATGCCTTCGAATTTTTGGTTCTAGGACGTGCCTGTTTCCTCACGATGTTTTCCTTCACCGTTTTGAGAACATCAAATTTTACACAAAAGTTTCTTATATTAGAAATGATTTTTGATAGGGATTGACAGTTTGTATGGAAGTTCGTTATTTACGGCACACAGATGGTTTATAAGCAGGATTAACATATAGGACACTTTTTAGCCCGATTTTCTTACGGGATCAAAACTTATGTGGGTGAAACCGCGGAGCGTAGCTAGTAAAGAATAATGAAAAAAATAAATTAAATATTTTTTTTAAATATTCCTTAATATCGATGCTAGAAATAAATATCTAGCATCGATATAAAGAATTAAATAAAAAATAAATATAATGAATATTTTTTATATTATTTTTTTTTTCTGAGTAAGTAGTTTCTAAGTTATATTTGGTACTCGACTATGACCTCTAAACCCTTTCTTATCTGTAGGTGTCGCAAAATGAAACTACTTTACAAATTGCTTTAATAAGTGAATGAGGAATAGCCTAGCGTCCGCCTCTTAAACTAATTACCATCATCAGTAACAAAATGTGTCCTTATTTTTACGAGTTAATTCATACACGAAATAGTTTAAGAGAAACATTTATAGGTGCTAGAATTTCCATATCATCGTTTTTTTTTTTATCTATGTATTTTTTTTAACTGAATTATTATAATTTTAAAACTGCGCGTTCCTACTTCGCCGCCATGTTGAAAGTTGTAATCTAAACGACAACGTCTCTAAGTATGTGTATGTGTCATAGAACACACCTCTCATACTGGCTTGTCATTCCTTGAAAAACTAATGTCTGCCTGTGTCTGCTCTGAGAGAATTAAATCTGATCATATGTTATAATTATATTCTTATTTTCCTACCAATAATCCATCAGGTTATGGGCCCAGTACACTTCCACTGCGCAACTGTGCCGCCGCCGCCGCCCGCTTCACTGACAATAAATACTACGTAGAAACTAGTGTAATGGATATTAAAAAAATAAGGAGGCAGTATTTGTCGTGTGTGAAGTTATTTTTTTTTTAGGGTTGATTTTTCTATCGACAGATAACTTTTATTGGAGGAATTAAATTGACGTTTGACAGTTTTTGTATGAAATAACTGTCTAGTTTTCAAAATTATTCCTCGAATAAAGTTATTAGATGACTGAAAAATTAGCCCTTAGAAAATAATAAATATTTTCTATGGCTTCTTTAGCCCTCATAGGTGGTATCTATAGACCTTATATACGGACGAATATATTATTATAAATGAATTATTTTATATGAGTGAATAAGCCGTCCTGGTTTCAAAACACGCAATTCTAAATTATTTTTGTTAATATTTCAAGAAGTAAAAACAAAAATTTTTCGCGAATCGGTTACTTAATGTAATAGCTCCCACTCAAGTTATAGGTACAACTAAAAAACAGAATCTACATTTATCAAACATGAAGAAACAGCTGTCTGAATTCGCCTACGTTCTCTTAAAAAAGTAGAAACGTAACTGGCTGTTATATCGCTGACAGAAAAAACATAAAATTGATTAATGAACGTACCATGAGTTGAATTTTTTTTAGTCTTACCCATGTTTGCACTGGCGCATTTTTTTCCCACAACGACTATTTTTCGCGCACTGTATTTTGGGCTTGTGGCTAAGTCAGAACAGCCGCACGGGTCGATCGATCAGGTTAAGCTACGCTTACCGCGGTTGGTCCGTGGATGGGTGACCATCTTTACGTACCAAGGCCCTCCGTGCCTCGGAAAGCACTTTAAGCCGTTGGTCCCGGCTGTCATTCGTAGATCTTGGACAGTCGTTACGGGTCGTCAGAAGCGTGAAATTCTGACAACCAGTCTTACCAAGGGGTATCGTATTACCTAGCAAATGGGTTGTGGAGGTCAGATAGGCAGTCACTCCATTTAAAATACTCGTAAACAACTGCATCCGGTTAAACTGGAAGCCAACCCCACCATAGTTGAGAAACAGGCTAGGTAGGTGATGATGTTGACTATAAGTTGAACTTTCGAATGTAACTAAAAAACCTGACTTTATTCTTTTACTTACTTAAATGTTTTATTTTTGTTGTTGGAAAACAAGAAAACAAGAGTTTTATTGTTGTTAAGATCCTTCTTCATATTGATTTCAATGCCGATTATAGGTTAACAAACAAGGTTAACAATAATTTGGCGACACGGTTGGCGCAGTGGCTGAGCGATCGACTGCTGCGCTGCGTGTCGCGGGTTCGATTCCCGCACGGAATAAATATTTGTATTGCCTACAGGTAGTTGTTCCGGGTCTGGCTGTTTGTGTATGTGAGTTTAAATGTTTGTAAATGCACCCACGATACAGGAGTAACTCCTCGTGTGGGGCAAAGTTTAAAAAAAAACACAAAACACAATTTGAAAAAAAAACAATCAATTTACTTTTCCGAGACTTTCTCAGCAGAAGAATTAAGTTGGCTCGAAAATTCCATACAATCAATACTTTAAGGGAAAATTACGTTTGAATATTGTATTAAGGCTGATTGTTCCATCGAAAAATAAATTTTAGGCCGGTTTTTTCTATCGCCAAATAAATTTTATTCGAAGAATAAAATTGACGTTTGACAGTTTTTGTATGAAACAACTGCCAAAATTTCAAAATTATTCCTCGAATAAAGTTATCAGATAATTGAAAAATTAGCCCGAACTGTAATGTTTTATGCTCGTGAATGTACTCTACTTATCTTTTCAGGGATAAATTTAAACTTACGGGTATATCCACAAAAGATCCCTTATGATATTTGAATGTATTCTCGCATATATCATTTTCTACCCTCGATATCTGTCAACGAAGTCACGTTCGACTTATAGTTATTGAAAATGAAGTGTGTGTCGCTCTCTGGGGAAATCTTACTACTACTGTCTTAGAATTCAAAATGGATTCAATCAATTTTACACTACCTTCTGAAATGGGATTGCAAGGCACAGGAATTATTATTTAGAAGCAATTGTATTATAGAGGAAAAATTCTGTAATTAAAAGTTAGAAGACTTTATTACACAGCTTGGTCTACAATAAATTTAAAAAAACTGGCCAAGGGTTCCGTATCATTGTATAACACTACTTATCATTTTAAACACGTTTCTTGCATGGGTATTGCCCCTTTCATTTTTAACTAAGTATATTTTATTTTTAAAACCGCCTTAGTGGTACACACTCTGTGAAAATTTCAAGTGTCTAAGTATTACGGTTCAAAATCTACAGCCCTGTGACAGACGAACAGACGGACGAACGAAGCCTTTGTAGTAGGGTCCCGTTGGCACCTTTAAGATACGGACTCTAAAAAGGACAACAAAGGCTACCGTAACAAATACAAGGATTATATTTAGGCGCATATTCCCAGCTCTTTTCAAAATATGATACGCTAAAAAACTTTACGAAATTATGGAAAAAGCTGGCAACTTTAAGATTCCCGTCTGTACAGATTGAATTTGAAAATCAGATTAGCCTTGCGACTTCTTAAGGTCATTTTGAATAACTTAATTATTAAAGTTCCTCTCGCAACGAATTCGAAGTTGCCACGGCAAGAAGTAGCAAATTGGCATAATAACGCCCCCTCTAATGTTAACAAAAAAACGTTTTTGGCAACACTTGCAGAGTTGGTACTTACTTTGATTTGCAAGTATTTTAGAACATTAAAATTCGAACGCTCGTTTTGAAGCGGCAGAAGGTTTGTAATCTCTAGTCTTTATAATTATACATACGCATGGAATCAGTCTGTACTGTATCATACGTGACATTGGCACATTGAGTATGTGTTTATGTAAAGTCTATCGATTAATGGCATAACATAAGTTTATGTTTACATTGTCATTTTTAAGAGTTATTAATCCATTAGGTAATTTTTCTTTGCTCTTTAGTATTTTTTGTTTATTTAGGAATCTTTAGAATTAACTAAGGCACTATCCTTTTTATTTAGATGCACGTGCCTGTTATACCTTTTTATTTCTTTCTTTCTTTGCATACACTTTAGTCAATTTAACCCATTTTCTCAATGCTTATTTTCAATTCAAAATACTTTGACAACAACTAAAAACAAGAGTGATGTTATTTTATGTAAATATTGTAATTTGTATACTTAACCTTAAATGGAGATCTTGATGATAGATTTTCAACTTACTATTTTACAAAAACAACCAACATTTCTCTCTTAAATAAACAGGAAATCTGTAATCAAAACAACCACGAAAGCTTCCATTGTAGAGAACATAAGAACAGCCAACAATAAGATGTAAAGCGATTCACGCACAACAGCATCTGTTGTTCATGAATATCTAAACGATCCAGCTTTTTCCGATATACCTCGCTTTATAATTCATGCGAAAACTGACAATCTTATGTGATTACAACAGAATGAGTAAACACGAATTCTGGGTTCGAAAATCACGTTTAAATCTTTAGTTTTTTGAGTGGGAACATAATAAATTATCGAGTGTTAAACCGGATTCATATTATTGTGTTGTGTCGTTGACGCCTTCTGACGCAGTGTGAGCCAATCAAAACTCGTTGTGATTTGACATAGTCCTGAACACATTTGTTTGATTGGTGTGTACGGTATCTACAACGCCACATCCGAACAACGCGTCATACTGACGTCACGAAAATCCTGCATCTCGCAAGCAGAGTTAACCGCGCAACTAGCATACATACAAAACTTCCCGACATCAATCGATGGGCAGTTGCCCGCCAGACACAACACCCGTCTTGTCGGAGGATACTCCATTTTCTATGGAGTATGAGTGAACTTTACACCCTGTTCCTCATACCTCTATAGGTGTATCACGAGTCACGCCACAACACGAGACAGTAATGTGTCTGTGGCTTTACAATATTAATACTATTGATTGCGGTTTTATTCGCAGTCTATGGTAAAAGGGATGTTTAATGTTGTTTCCCGGGATATCTCGGTAAAAAGTATTATCGAGCCTCAAAATATCTATTTTCATTTTTTTTTTAAATAGGTATATAAACATCATCATGGAATTTAAATACGGTGGTTCAATATGCTCGCCCCTAAGAATTACAAAGGACTTAAACATAGCTGGCGAAATGAGGGCGTAATATACCTACCCCTTCAAGGGATACAGGTGTGATATTATGTGTTGTGTTGGTCCAACACCTCAAAGTAATATAGCTTCACGCTACCGCCCATAACTTGAACGAAGCACACACCAGTTTAATATGTCAATATGAGCTTATGTGAGACAGCTGTGTAGGCAGGGCTCCAGTACACTATCATAGGACTTGTACACACAAGCACATACAACGTGCAGCCATTCTTTATGTCCTTCCCGGTACTGTGTGTGCATGGGATTATTTTAGAATCGATAGTATTTCATGAAAGCTTGAGTTTGTATTATTTTTTTAATGTTGTTTTATGGGTAATACATAATAAACATCTAAGAAATGTTAAGTTCACTAGTGAAAGCAGTTTAGTAACAAAATGTTTATGGAACATATTTTTTAGAAAAAAAAATAATATTTTCAAAGATGTTTTTAAAACAAAAAATTCTTTTGTTTTTTTTATTGCCTGAGCAACCAATGATATGAACTTTGCTTTTGTTTTTGGTTAGTCATCTATATTTTTTCCCTATAAATTATTAACCTGAAAGAATGATTATTTTAGTAGGTAGTCAAAAAGTCCACGTGTGTACCACTTCTGTACATTAATCTTAAATTAAATAAAGGTAACGATATTTTATTTTTCAAATATGGGTACAGTACGTGGTGATAAAGGGAAATAGATTCAGGCATATTTTAACAGTAGACATGTAAAACTTAAAAAAATTAAAACGAATCCACTAAACTATAACTAAATACTAAACTTTAACAAACAGAGCCAGAAACAACAAAAAATTAAACATAATTGTTATTTTAAACATTATTGTAATCAGTGTAAGTTTTTTTTTATCAATCAAAAACTCTGTTACACTATAGTATGCTTTGAATGTCAAAAATTCTGTTACACTATAGTATGCTTTGAATGTCAAAAATTCTGTTACACTAAACGACTTCAAAAAAGGAGGTTCTCAATTCGACTGTATTTTTTTTATGTTTGTTACCTCAGAACTTTCGACTGGGTGAATCGATTTTATGATTCTTTTTTTATTTGAATGCTGGTGCTTCCCGTGTGGTCCCAATTCATTTGGTTCTGACAATGGCATCCATATTTAACTGTATTTAAGTCTTAAATATTCACAACTAAAAAGTGAAAGATAAAAACTTTTTTACACAAAAAACACTGTGGCAAAAAACTAAAATAGAAAAACCAAAGAAACCGACTTCCGAAATTAAAGTTATTTTTCGCCTTGAGTAGTGTTTTTTGGGAAGTCAGTTGTTTTTTTTTTTTTTTTTTTGTAAAAATGTTTTTGTCATATATAACCGGAGCCATGCAGTAAACACTTTTGCGCATTAGTGCTGTCTTAGCGAACTGATGACACAGTAGGTTATTGTCGCGCCTATTACGTGAAACTACATCAGCAAGACGTTTAAAACGATTTGGGTTTAACTTAACTAACAACTACTTCTAATATGTACCCTTTCATTTTAAGTAAGTAGTAAAAAGCCTTTTACAGCTCTTCTACTATCAATTAGTTTCCAAGTAGGTATCAAGCTTCACTAGCTTGTAAACTTCCTCGTAAGCTTTTAACTTCGAGAGCCAGTTTCGTAAAATAGTTATTTCAGTGGAGCCAATTTTCAGAACTTGTGCAACAATCTTTTAAAATTCCTGAACAGCACTGACCTGCCAATTATAAGCTGCACGGCTGCACGGAGACGGTAAAAGTCGATAGAGGGTAGTATCACTAGTAGGGTTTATAGAAAGAAGTTTTTTTTGCAATAACCTCGACGAACTGCAAAAGTTAATGTACCTGTCATTTGTTTTTTCGGTCGCACATTCTTTAAGACATTTTAACACTTAGGCCATTTTAATACAGGGTATGGTTTCATCACGGTACGGCGTAAAAACCGTGCCGTACAAAAAACGTGTCCGTGTACAGTCACGAGCAAAAGTATGTATACACTCGGCTTTATTCAAAAGCGATTTACTCCTTTATTTTTTAATGAAATTTTATGTTGTTACGAACATAGCATTTTCGAACCCATAGGTTTGTTTGTTTTGTAATGTGTCGTATTTCAACGTTGCATTCGTTATTTCTTGAAAAAATCGCAATTGAAAGTTGCCAAGTGTTGACATATTGGTGCTCGTGACTGTACAAGCTTCCACAGCATTCCATGCAACACTCAGGACCGAGCCTACACACTGCGAATACGCCGTAGTTTTTCACGTCAAGAAAAACGTGTGTGTACAAAGGACCTAAGTATTTGTTTTAAGAATGTATTACTCTCATTTGAGCTCAAAACTGGAGGAACAGGAATATACTATAAGCTACGTGAGCCATTATTTTAAAACAATCTTAAAAATCTCGATGACATCTTCACTTACACTTTAACCTTCGATCGTTTAGTCTTAAATTCTTGGCAGGCTGTCTAGATATTATTCACATACACACAGGTACATATTCGGCTATGTACTGGTTGTCCATTTCCCAGGAATAATCCCTTAGTCGCCTTAACCGATACCCGTGGGAAGGAACGGGTCGGCCACATTTGTGGCCGGAAACTAAGCAAGGAGATACATGGATGTTTCATATTATATTACAAAACAAGCAAAATGTTTATGTAATGGACGGTATGCAAGTACTCACCACGAGGATTCGGTTCGACAATTTGCTTTGCAAACATTCGTTGTGCGAGCTTTTGTTACGCATCAAAAAATCAATCGCGAAACAAAGTTTTGATCGCGAATGAATGTTCGTTGCACAACAACTGCTTGCAAAACAATTTGTTTTGCAAGCAGTTGTTGTGCAACGAACGAGAGTGCAATGAGTGAGTACGTGCCTATAATGTCAAATGTACAGACCATTCATAGTTATTTTACCTCTTACAGTAGCAACCCAACAGCAACCTTATTGTTACAAGAATAAAGCTCACTGTGATTTTGATAGCCTCCTCAGTGGCAGCAACTTAATAGCAACTTTATTGTAACGAGAATAAACACCACTGTAAGTTTGACACCGATGCAAATTCAGAGGTAAAATAAGTATTAAAGGACTGTAACTGGTTCAAACTCATGAATCATCAGAAAGAAATATTGGTCAAAGGGCTGATTTTTCCAACACCAGATAATTTTATCGGAGATTTTTTTTTTACTATTGACAGTTCTTCCATGCAAAACCGTCAGACGTTTATTTTATTCCACGAATAAAAATTATCAGTCGATTGAAAAATCAGCCCTAAAAAAATCTTGTTTGAATGACAATTTTAAGTACAAAAGGTAACGTACAGTTATGTCAACACCAACTTGAACTTACAAACGACGCGACGGTTTGTTGGTGAGCAGCTCTTCAAAAATCCAAACTTTTTTTTTTTTAGGAATCATTAATATGAACACCTCACTAGTATATTTTACACAGATCACTAATAGTCAAACGTCGAAACAAAGCTCTATATCACTAGTTATAATAGAAAATATGGAAACCAAATGAAACGTAGATACACGCTAGCATGCATATAGTAGATTAAATACTAACGGTTGTAATATATTTACCAATCAATTGCTTAGATTAATATCAGCACTTTAAAATGAAACTGTATTTCTGACGTAGCCACAGAACTTAAATATATGGAAAGGCTAAATATAAATTGCCTATATAACGATGAATGACTGCTATCAATTTAAAAATGACCAAACAAAGGCTTTTGATCCCTTCAAATAGTATTTTTTTAAATAAAACTGAAGTATGCTACAAAAGGTAGAGTTGAACAATCAGTAAAATATTGGCAAAAAAACCCCGTTTTTAAACTGAATAAGTTTTTACAAACTATGACAGGTTGCTACTATAACAATTTGAGCAAAGTGAAACATGTCAGCTTCATCATTGATTTATTCATCATTCATTTTGTATCAACCTATACATTTCCAGTATAAGCTGACTTCTCATTGTACGAAAAGTCTTTACAATGCGAGGTCAGCTAAAAAAGGAAATGGACAGCTTGATATGTCGTCGTGTGTACCTCAAAATACTAACTACTAGCTGTTGACGCTTACCTCTCGTCCTAGGGAACCTACCCACCTTCATTCTTCGTTCATAACCCATGTGCTAATCCAAGACATTGGCTACTATTCTGTCTGCGTGCCAAATCCTTCGAGACATTGATGCATGATTTAGTATCAGACATCTTCACAACCCTTTATATCCGGAATAGTAAGAATATTAGGATAATAAAGTTATTACCGCATAGACATAGCGTTTTTAATAAAGATATTTATATAATATATAAGCTAACAGTCTTAAAATAATAATAATGTTCAAGTATATATAAAAAGGGAGGGAAAGGAATCATAGGGCATCAAAATATCCATCCGCATCGCAGTCAACAGGAAAAGTGCCCAAAAGGCTGGCAGCATTGCCGCGTTGTATGACAATGCTGATTCTTAGACATAGATTAGATATACTACAAACGGCTTCCATAAAAACTTAGACACATGTCACATTAATAAAGGAAACCCATCTGTTCAAACATACATAATATAACAAAATAAGCCATGTTACTTACCGAAGCATTACATAATATCTTCGGTATCTATAAATCGTGAATATCAATGCGAAATGTTTGCTGGGTACGCGAAATCACACAATATATGCGTAGATAGTTGTAGACAACAACGCTCAGTGAATTAATAAAGCCTGTTACTGATATGCTTTTCATACATCGACCAATCTGCCCAGCCTTTTCCCAACTATGTTGGGGTCGGCTTCCAGTCAATCCGGAGGCATCTGAATACTAGTAAGTACCATGGAGCGACTGCCTATTTGACCATCACCCGTGCGGTTGTTGATGTTTAGCCACGAGCTCCATATATCCTTTCCATACATTCAGTACGAAAAAACTTTCAGATTTAATCGCCTATATTTGTCAAACACGATCACTTTTCAGGTACTGTGGCAGTTTAAAAAAATCAGGCAGGAATTAAAACAATCAGAATATTTAAAGATTTCTAGGTAGAACTTAATATAGACTCAAAATCTAATAGGCATAGTTTCTAGCTATACTGTTAGGGAGATTAACTGTTTATCAATTTCACACATTACGGCAATTCGCTGAGTTACAACAATTTCGTTGATCACCACCAACAAAACCAACCAAACAACGAACCAACTAAAATAATTCGCATATTTAAATACCCAAGATACAGGCTAATACCTAGTTTGGGAGTCGCCGTCTATTCTATTCTTGTACAAATTGTTATTAATAAATATTTTTTTAATTTTTAATTTTAAGTTAAATATGCGGATTATTTTAGTTGATAGTGAATTTGATAAAAAAATACATTTACCTGGTTTTACGACACAATTCAAAAGTCATATCAGTTAAGTTTGTCGAAAACGACAAATTTAAAAGGATTTAGGTGCAGAATGCCCATTTCTCAAAATGGCAACTGAGTCTTTAATGGACTAATTCTCAAAATGGCTAATTCTATAAATGACTAATTCTCATAGTGCGACAGTTTAAAAGAACTCAGGCTGGAAATATAGACTGAAGATCATTTAAAAAACTCCGTGTATGGAAAAAAATAAGCGAGTGCTATCATTAGTTTTAGTACTTCAATCAAGCGCATCGATGGAACCTTTAAGTTATGTCGTACCCTAATCACTGTGTAGGTAGGTTCTCCATATACTCAGTGTTGTGTCATGTCTAAAGGGTTCGTCGGTTATTTGAATGTTAATAAGTACACAGTCACTAAGAATAGTATGTTTAAATGTTAATTGCAAATAAATAAAAGAAAACTTTCATAAAGCTTAGCTGTATTATATAACGTAGATTCGGGCTAAAAATAGCATATAATAGCGTATTACAACTGATACAGCCCCTGACTACAGTGTCGACATCTATGAGAAAGTAAAAACCTAGAATAGAATAGGTACTCTTTATTATGTACAGTCACGAGCAAAAGTATGTATACACTCGGCTTAATTCAAAAGCGATTTACTCCTTTTTTTTTTAATAAAATTTTATGTTCTTACTAACATAGTATTGTCGAACCCGTACGTTTATGTAATGTGTCGTAATTCAACGTTGCATTCGTTATTTCACGAAAAAATCGCAATTGAAAGTTGCCAAGTGTTTACATATTGGTGCTCGTGACTGTAAACCATATAAATTACAGACATAAATATAAAAATCCTCAAAAGCCTCATAAGCTTTAATTGCTTGTAGTCTAGCGAAGAACAGAGTAAAATACTACAGGAACGCAACTTAAAAACATCGACTACAATAGTTTACTGCTGCTTTTTCAATCATCAGACAACTTTATTCGAGGAATCATTTTGAAATTTTGACAGTTATTTGATACAAAAACTGTCAAACGTCAATTTTATTCCTCGAATAAAAACTATCTGGCGATGGAAAAATCAGCTCTAAGCGCATAAAACATTTCCAAACAAAGTTGTAAACAAAACGTAATTTCGTAACAACACTACTCCCGCATTTACTAGCCGTGTGTTTACTACTCCTGCATTTACTAAGCGCATTCCATTTACTCGATCAATCTCTCGAATAACTCGGCACCTCGACCAGAATAAAATGAATTAATCCAATATTCAATAAACTGAGAACAATTAATTACTTTCGCTTTTGTTTGAATAACTTTCGACACAATTCCTCTCCATCATGAGTGTCAGTGATGCTGAAATTCTGTGGGAATTCCATGGAAACCTGTTGCAGTTTCAAGTGATTTAAGACCAATAGCGCCAATTTGTGGCCGTTTACATGTTTGTATTTGAGATTTATGCTGCAAACTGGTCAAGCTGAAACTTGATTGATTCAATCTTCGGCTTACCAAGGATTATTAATTTTGGTTTCGGCTAGGCATAATCAGGCTATAAATGTTACCACTGCTGAGACACAAGCCTCCTCTCTTCGAGAGGGAGTAAGTAGGCTGTAATCTACCACGCGGGCCCAGTACGGGTTGTTAGATATCACATGTCTTCGCATTTTTGGTTCTAGGAAATACCGAATTTCCTCACGATTTTTTCCTTCACCGTATTGATAACAGTGGTGTTGAAATCATTTACACAAAGTAAAACGCCTGTCTGGGTTTAAACCATAGGTTCTTTGCCTTATTTTGCGCACCACCCCTCTCAGAATATTTTTTTTCCAGAGCCCCCAATTCTTTTACTTACCATCTCGCGAATCTGAAACAGCTATTGCCACGATTATATTTAATCGTGTAATATTATATAGTCGTAAGATAGGATATATAATTTTCTCTGGGTCTTCTACTGGCCCCTGAAAGTCACAAATCCGGGACGTTATCGCCCACGTTGACTAGCGTCTCCGATATCAATACTAATTAAACTTACATGATTTCCATCTAAGTACCTATATTCTGAAAACTCAGTGCAATAAAGTTGGGAGTCTTCCAAAGCCTCTAACTTCATACATACTTGTTAAGTTCCTAAAGTTGACTATCGAGTTGGAGCGCGTATGATGAAAAACTATTGAGTTTACATATTAATTAATCACAGATCTGTGCTATGTGAATGACAACAATATTGCACGTTAGGAAAACTATGCACAAGAATTCCTTATAAAACCAAAGTGGGGGTACTGGGAAGGGTTTATGAAAATCATGCCCTAAAAGGGTGAAGCAGAGCAGGAAAGTTTGTATGGAAGTTCGTTATTTTAGCCGATGTTAATTTTGAATACGGGTTGCAATATATTAGTCTGTCGTGAACAAGCGGCTTTTTAGTCGATTCGCACGAATTTATTCGCACGAAACGGGCCAATCTTCACTTTTAAATAATAAAAAAGATTACATAAACATATTTTCGACTAACAAGGTCTTGATAATAATTTAGTCCTCAATTTTATAAAGCGATGTTTTCAAACCGGGACTATATACATGCGAGCTAATCTCGAAAACTACTGAACGGATTTCGGTTCAGTTTTACCGCCACAGAGAAAAGTTTCGACGTAATTCAATTAATTTTACGCGCGCCAAGCCTCCGGT
Source organism: Apamea epomidion (assembly GCA_947507525.1). NCBI lineage: Eukaryota > Metazoa > Arthropoda > Insecta > Lepidoptera > Noctuidae > Apamea > Apamea epomidion. Next base: position 8,029,943 of record OX382233.1, read on the forward strand.
GGGTTTTCTCCTTACAATTTCAAACAAATTTTGAGTTAATTCAGACAGTATTTTCGATATTATTCTGTATATTGTGTATTCTGTATCTGTGTGGACGAGAGGTGTTGACTTACGGTTAGTGGACATTTACTGAGAATTTCTTTATTTATTCCCCTTACGTCGCAGTAGATAGTTTACTTGAAATAGTAAATACATATATTCTAGTAAATACATATATTCTCAATTAAACAAAGATAATTTCATTTTCTTAGTAAAGGTAAAGTTCAGGATGCCAAAGTAATTGTAATTTAACACGATTTAAATAATATCCACTAAGTAGTACTTTACATAATCTAAATCTAGATGAGGCGCAATTATAATATCTAATATCTTCTTACTTTCATCTGTATATCTCTTGCTTTTCCGTGTGGGGAATTAAATAACTGAACAAAATGTATCGTAAAATGTAATGTAGTGCCATAGTATACAAAGTTTCAACTTGATAGGCAAAGAGATATGTCCAAAATTATCTTGCGAAATCCAACTATGTAAAAAGTTGTGAAAAATTAGGTAGGTTCCTATATACTCAAACCGTAGGTATAGCTTACGATACAGGCGGGAATTTTTCACCGCCAAACGTGTCGGCGTAAAAATATTAGTTATAACGTGTTACACGCACTTAAATGAATTATTCAACGTTTTGACAACTTAGAGAGATTCATTATGGACTGACGGGCGAGTAAAAATAAACTAAAAGCCGCATAAAATATTGTGGGTTTAAAAAAATGCTGACCTGAAATAATTTTTAATTTGACACCAGAAAAATGTATATAACGGACTGGATTGCTATTATATCCGGCAATGCTGCAGCAGACATAATGTTACCTTGTTCGTTTTTGTCTGTGCTTGTTATCCTGTCTGTATCCTGTTATGTATATGTTTGTATATGAGTCTTGTTACTTGAATGAAATTAATTTTATTTTTATGTATATGATTTCTGCACGATATCCTTTTATTGTATTTTTTGTAATTTTTTTGACAAAATCACATAAAACGATCTTGATCAACTAATCATGTTCAAAGATAGTGATTTGTTGAAATGTAAACTTAAATGAAGATTCTGTCTTTATATTTTTACGATATATTAACAAATCCTAAAAAAACACACTGGGTAACCATTCGAAATTCCACCGTAAACAAATTCAAAAAGTATACAATCTAGCTCAATGAATAACGGAATTAGACTGCCTCCTGCCATCGTTTGCTTCGTCGACATTCATTACTTTGGAATCCCACTTATTTTATAGCAAGGCGTGATTGCATTAAATGTACCAGGAAAACAGATTAGTTCGACTCCTTTTTGTAAACTGATATTCAGCATAACGTCTGACGAGATCACAGAAAATCTTATGTAAAAGTTCAGTTTAAAAATCCGTATTAAAGACTAATTTATGCTGAATACTACAACCGCACAATGAAATACAGCCCATAATAAGTAGGCAGTTAATTGTTTCAGTTACAGAAAGGCATCTTGTTATGGTCACGACCTACATCCGCATTAAATGGGGCAGAACATTGTATACTATAGGTATACTTAGCCACCCTGCGTGGCTCGTCGATGCGCCCGCTCTAGCACTATTGAATTAACTACCTCACTTCAGATAATGCGGCCTTTCTTCAATACATACAGCGAAGACGTCTGAATACGTTCAACTTTGCGATTCTAGAAATTGCGACGGCATACACCGACTGCTGAAAACGTTCCAGCATAAACAAAACACTTAAATAGCGCGCAATGTAGACCCACATTTCGGCTCGGTGAAAAAACCACTTCTAAATAATGTATAATGCCGTACTTTCAACGATTTATTGTTATAGAAAATGTCACGAACATTAATAAAATCTATAATAATGCTAAAATGCAACATGAAGCCACGCGTGCCGTGACTATGACCTTTATAACCAATAGCACACGGTTGATACACGCGATATGCGATCGTAACCTACGCAAAACAAACTAATATATCGAAACTGGTAATCAAACTTTATTTATCTGATATCAGTCAAACAAAAAGTTCTCGGAAATACATTAAGCATGCGGTCATAGCTACCAACACTGGGCTATATGTAGCGTCTGTACATAGATGGCTCCTAAGAAAGAAACTTGTTTTTCTCTTCAATTATCAATGTAACTTGGCTATTAGTTGATCGCATTACGTTGCCCCAGTCGAGTCCTTAGCCCTGACCACCATAAGTACCTGAGCACATTCAGTACGCGTCCATAACGACCACAAATTGCTGCGTAACTCTCGTATATCTTAACACAAAGCGGGTTAGCACCATCAGGGGGGAAACACAGCACTATATACCTGTGACGCTGAGCAAGGACATGATGGGACGAGCGCCCGTCTGGCCAGGCTGGCCCGTCGACCCGAGGCGGTCGGCGGGGCCGGCGCCTCACCGGCCGCCACGGGGCGCCATTTGTAGCACACGCGCGCCCGGCTCAACGCGCGGCCGGCGACCGACTGACGCCCGGCTACCCACTGTACCCACTAGTACCTACTAGCGTCCTCACGCATGCGCACCCTGTACCTTCTGACATCACCGGTACCCGGATTATTTTCGCCCGGCGAGGTAAATACCCTCACATCGATCGAGCCCGGTTAAACTTGATGCAATTATTGCACTGCCCTAGTCCTTACAGATGCAGTTTTAATGACCGTTAACGAACTCCTTCCTTGGGCCGCAGGTGCTGGCGACGAACCAACGATTATTAGTATCCGAGCTGTCTTCAGTCTTCACGCTTTTTAATATGCGAGTGGTTGAAAGCTGCACAAGTTTGCAATGAGTTTCATGAGTCGTTAATTATTTTCACAAGAATTCCGAGCTCAGTTTTTACAATGTGCTACGTCTGTTCAAAAGCGTAATTTCTCACAAAGGAAAAGCTGCAAATCTAAATTTAGCTTTCAATGCTGTTGCTGGCGATGTAGTAAAAATAAATTATCGTAGCGTACGGAGCACGAGCGCACGCGAACCATTTTTCTTTTTACTTAGAAAACGGGAATCAAGTTTTATCTCGATGTCAAACTGTCTGTCTCAGTGCGTCTTCCCTAGATATTTTGACTCAAGCTTGCTCCAATCACGATGAAAACAACGCACAAATGGAACTGGAAGTATTTTTCACAATGCAATGTCTACTTCCACGTCAAGTGGTACGAACCATTTATTTTAATCGACTGCGGAACGGTTGAATGAATTAAACGATTTGGTAGAGGCGGGAAATGTGTAGGTTCGTTTGAAACGATAAACTCGTGTTCGAAGTACTATCATATCAGCTCGTTTCTATGAAAACATCACCCTTCCCATAAACTGTTTCAACAAACGCTCTCGGGGACATATTATCATGATCAAATATACTTCGCAGGCCATTTTGGAGACCGCAGTTTGATTTTATGACACAAAGATTCTGAACACATCCTTTTAATAAAATCTCGTTGCCGCCTTGTACTACAAGGCGGTAACGAACAGCAGCCTTCGGGAAGTGCACTCGCCTACGCAAGATCCGTTTGTAGCCGAGACCTCGTAGACTGGTAGCATAAGAGGTAATAATAGCTACAAGGTAAACTTACTACGTTCTTATTTGCACCTTGAAACTTATCAGCTACGAGCTGGCACAAGTTCGTAGCGAGCTACGCGTTGCGTAGTACCTTGCTACGAAGCTATTCTTAGCTCGCGGCGTAGACTTCGTTTTACGTAACCAATCAATTTCGTTGGGAGTAAAAAGATTATTTTACAGCTTTTATTATTAATACTGAATTGTATTTTAGATGAGAGTTAGTATATTATTATGCAACCATATCTTGAAATTATGAATGTTCATATAAATTTTAATTTGTGCCTGACTATAACTATTTCACAGGTACAACCGAGTACAAAATTGTATTATACAGCGAAATAGGAATTTAATCACGTAGTCGAGTGCAACTAATGGGTTATAAATTCATTGCACGTCGAGACGCCCGCAGGCATGCTCTGAGCTACCACTTCCGAATGCTACTATCTTTGTATATTATACTTTTATGAGTCTACGCTAAGATATTATTAATTGCTTAATATACGAGTATACTTTAGGGAAGGAGAAAAGTTTTCAATATATGACAATTTATTCTTCGTAAACGTCACTACTGAACTTTGGCTGATACAATGAACAGGTCGCAAACCCATAGCAGTACTACTTTAGCCCTGGATCGAAAGAGCTGGAAGTCATGGGGACAGGCCTTTGCCCAGCATTGGGATGATGCAGGCTAACAGTAACAGTAACTTCACAAAAACTACCTACAGCATATTTTTTTAATTTTTGATGAAAATCTTAGTGCAATTCTCGTGATTTTAAGAACGAAGTCTGATCATAGTCTCAATCTGTCAAAAATACCTCTAATTTCCCTAAATTTTTGACAAGTTTTTGACATAGATTGTCGCTGAGATGAGATGGCGACTAGATTTTGAACGTTTTTAATTACGTTTTATCTTATTGCAGCTTATAAATTCCGTTTTACATTTTAACTCCTACTTAAGTCTACCGGGACAAATGACAGTGGCAACAATAAGATTACATTAGGCTTAAATAATATGATGAGAAAAACCCTTGACTGAATTATTTTTTTATGACAGAGCCTCATGTGCACGACCAAACAGATTTATTTCCGTAGTACGCGAAAACTTCGTTTAAAAATAATTCACAATTTATTCATGATTTATTTTAAATAGGTTAAATTGCACCTACATTTATAAGCCCCCGTGCAATGAGTGAAGCAGTTCATTACTTATGCAGGTTGGCTTGTTAAGTCCTCCACTACCTACTCCTTAATTAAAGTAATGTGCGCGGGATTTTACTAAATTAGCAAGTTAATTTCACGACCTTTGAGAATTTTGGCATTTACTGTCATTTCTTCCAGTTCTACATACTAAGGGCCGGTTGTTTCAAACGGTTGGTTTAACGTAACATACGTACGTCAAATAATAACGATTACGTACTAGTTATTATTTGACGTAAGACAAGGCAATAATTTTGTAATTGTAATTTTAAACAACGCTTTTTTGGTTTGACGGTAGTTAGCGCCATTTTTGACATATACGTGTGCGTCAAGTGGACGTGAAACAACCCGTCCTTAAACTCACACTTACTTCCCATTGGAGAAGGCAGAAACTACAGGAAGTCACCTGCTACGATCCTTTAATATCCCTTTTTTTGCGAAATGGGCCTTTTCTTGACTTCGATCTCACCTGGTGAAATGGGATGGATGAGGTCTTTGATGGAACGAGCAAGCCCAGAAGATGCCTTTTCACTCTTGCTTTGAAGGCTGACGGGTTATAAGTGGAAGGGAACATAGACGCTGGCAGAGAGCTCAAACTGGCCGTTTTCCTCTACTCTTTCTCCCACTTATAATGAGCTTATGACCTATATAAATCGATAGCTGACATTAATGCAAACAGAAAACATTTCCGAGATATTAACGTTCAAAGTTGATGATTGAGTCACGTGATCAACTTGCGTGGCTGCTAATTTCAAAATGTCGCGACAGTAGGTATACCAGGCTCCATATAAAAACCTTCAAACCCCTTTTATGGTAATTATAAAGAGTATTCTATTCTATCATTATTCAAGACTTTTTCTCCCAGCTCTAGCAATTGTGGGTTTTTCTTAATATTTCATACATATTGTCTGCCAAATATTAACTCGATAGCCAAAAAACATGTAACAAGCATGCAACCTCTCTTTCTGGAGCAGTCGGACAAAAACTACATAATCTTTACCAACTGTATGTTGATTTTTCTTAATATTCAAGACATGACGTCTACCAAATAAATTCTTAATTCGATAGTCAAAAAGCATGCAACCTGAGTTTCTGGAGCAGTTGGTTAAAAACAGCACGTATTCTGAAATCGTTATTGTATTATGTGTAGAGGACGTAAATAATAAAGCTTCGACAGGTCAAAAATATTCTATTGCAGTACATAGAATTCCGATTGAAAATGCTACAGCATAAAATTCAGCATCAGAAGAATTGAATTCAATTTCGATGAAAATCTCTAGGGAATGCATTCAACAGATAAATAAATCAATGGGAGTCGCTGAAATTAATCATAACACGCAAAATGGTTTTTTGTTTCGTAAATGGATTCAGGTTTCGGGATTCCGACATTGTTGATGGATTTTTCAAACTCAAACTCAAATCATTTATTTTAGATAAACCAATTATAGGCACTTTTTACTACAAGTCTACAAGCTAGTTGGCTATTCCAAAGAGTAGTAGATACCTACGGAGAACAACGGGCAAGAAAATCCATGGACACTTATTTTTTATTTTTTTTTAATTGTTATTATTAGTCTCTTAAAAAATCTGCAATCAATTAAAAACATCGAGCTTTTTTTATTTCGCTAACATTTTCTTTGTTCTATAAACCGTCCGGTTGTTGTCCGCTCGTGTTAGTGCGGCAAAGCGTTGGCACAAATAATCTTTGTCAATGAGTTGTAACCATCATTGCGTAACTTGCACGTGGTGGCGCGTCACTCGGCCCTTTCCGACCTTTCGCGGGAACGACCGAATCCGAATATCGATCGGAACGAGCCCGCGAACAACGCGACACTGCTGTGACGTCACGTGATATGCGACTGCGAAACGTCCTAACATCAACCCTTCATCAGCCAAAAACCAACACTATTCTCCGTAGTTAAAGTTGAAATTACAATGGATAATGTTAGTTTTGAGTCTGTTTTTTTTACACAGGGTGAAATATAAAGGTGGCGGTTCCCCGCGTGCGAGCCTTACTGACCCACATCGGGCGATGCGTAATGCGTATGCACCTGTTATTTGTACTAGTACCCTAGTACTATGGCGTGAAGCTCAACGCGTAAGTTGTACGGCAAGGGGGCACGAGTTCGAGTATTGTTTATAGATGACTAGATAAAATGTAAAATGGCACTTATGAAGTGTCATTGCGGATTTTCCGGGAGATATTTCTGCATAATGTCAAACTGAATGTTTACAAATCATAAAACTGATGAGTTAGTAATTAATAACAAAAGAAACTTTGCCAAAAAAATGTGCCTATATTCAAATTTTATTTGTTTCAAATTGACGTTGTTTTCAATTAAACCAATATCAACTTTATTTTAATGAAAATTAAGTGGATTTCAGAGTGACTAGCACTATTGAAAAAGTTGTAAAAATGTTTGAAGTTGTAGCGTAAACTGAACTTTATTGTGTAGGAATTAAAGTAATTTTTCCATAAACTCATATTTGTTTACATTTTTGGCGAATATGTCGTAATTTTATTCTATACATATTTTATTGATTTACAAGCCGTGTGCCCGATGGGATTCCCTATCGGCAAAAATAATGAACTTCCATAAATCTTTCATCCCCTTTTTAACCTCGTTAGGGGATGACTTTTCTAAACATCTTCCTTAAGTAGTAACTTTCGTTGTTTAAAGAATTGTTCATGGTTGCAGACCCCACTGGGTCTGGGTCTGGTCTGGTTCAAGCTGTGCGATATTAGTCAGTGAATGAATGAATGAAAATGAAGACTTTAATTGAGTAGATTTCTTAATACAAAAAAGATAGATTATTACTTTGTAAAAAAGAATTTAATAAATCGCTGGAATTTCTTAATAAAGCACCAATCTAGTAACGACTTCTAAAATTAGTGAAGTCTTCATAAAGATAGATCTACGTGGCTACGGTGCTACGGGCTACAAGACGTTGGCTACGAAACGCTACGAAGCGTAGCACTGCCACAAAAACTTGCAAAACTCAGCCAACCGTTAAACAGATTTCGTCTGATGATCATTCGCGTTTTTATGTTTACCTAGGTTTTAAGAAAGAGCGATGCAATAGTGAATTTGTTCTATCATTCGTGGCTCGAATATTTGAGACGATCTTTTGGTCTGTCTTTCTTAAGGTCTCGTAGGCAAAAACGGGATCTCTATAATTTCGTGCTGTCCATCCGTCCGTATGTCACACATGTCCTTTTTGTGGTGTTCAATAAATCCTATTTCCTACTAATACGAGGGCGGAGTGATAAGTCTGGTAAAAATCTATTTTGGAATAAAATGATCGCAAATTGCATGGAACCTCCTTGTATACAACTCTTTTGAAGGACTAAATTAAAATTTTCAGCCAGTACTGCCGGTTAGTTTTTTTTTTGACAGCTATTAAAGAAAAACAACTGATTAAGTTTTTGCAAAGATGGAGAAAAGTGAATTTCCTGTCGTGATTAAACTTTATTTTTTGCGCAAAAAAACTATAACGGAAGCAAAACAAAAATTATGGGGACTGCTCCGACGTTTAAAATTATTCATAAGTGGTTCAACGATTTTTGGTGTGGTCGTACAAGCACAAGTGATACTGTGCGTCCAAGACGCCCAGTTGAGGTCACTAGTCTAGAGATAATCGCTAAAATTCACGATATGGTGTTGAACGACCGAAGAATAAAAGTGAGGGAGATAGTCGAGATAGTAGGCATCTCAGACGAACGTGTTCGCAATATCTTACACCAACATTTAGATCTGAAGAAGCGACCCGCGCAAAGGGTGCCGCGTTTACTGACTGTTGATCAAAAACGCATGTGTGTGACCACTTCGGAGGCAGGTTTGGCGTTGTTTCAACGGGATAAAACTGAATTTTTGCGTCGTTTTATAACAGTAGACGAAAGATGAATCCACCACCATACCCCAGAAACCAAGCAACAATCGAAACAGTGGATTGCTACCTGCGAACCAGCTCCAAAGAAGGCGAAAGCAGTTTTATCAGCCAATAAAGTGATGGCTACAGTTTTTTGGGATGCACGTGGGGTGATCCATATTGACTACCTAAGACGAGAGAAGGGTAAAACGATTAATGGCGCATATTATGCCAATTTATTGGACCAATTTGACCAAATATTACGTGAAAAACGACCGCATTTGGCTTAGAAGAAAATCCTCTTCCACCAAGACAACGCACGAGTGCATACCTGCGCGATTGCCATGGCCAATCTTCATGAGTTGCGCTATGAGTTGCTTTCTCACCCACCGTATTCGCCAGATTTAGCCCCTTGCGACTATTTTCTGTTTCCGAATTTTAAAAAATGGCTTGTTGGGAAAAGATTTGGTTCCAACGAAGAGATCATGCACGAAACCAATGCCTATTTCGAAGGGTTACCTAAGTCGTACTTTATGGTAGGGATCGAAAGCTAGAGAAACGCTGGATGAAGTGCATTGAGTTATAAGGAAACTACGTTCAAAAATAAATAATAGTAATTCAATAAAATTGACTCCTTTTTAATTTTTACCAGACTTATCACTCCGCCCTCGTATTATATACGCGAAAGTTTGTATGGATGGATGGATGGATGTTTGTTACTCTTTCACGCCAAAACTTCTGAACGGATTTGGATCAAATTTGGCACACAGATAGTTTATTACCAGGATTAACACATAGGATACTTTTTATCCCGATATCCCCACGAGATCGAAACTTATGCGGGCGAAACCGCGGGGCGCAGCTATTTATTTAATCATTAATTGGCCCGTTTACAAAAAGGTTATTAAGGCGCTGCTGCACACAGCTAAGCTACGCACATGTAGGTACTTAGCTTCGCTTTATATAAAAACGTAGGCGAGAACGATCCCGCACGCATTCCAGCGTACAGTGGCCGTGAGTCACAGCTTCGACGCCAAGCTGCGACCCACAGCTACACTATATTCAAATTTTATTTATGTTTCAAATTGACGTTATTTCAAGTAAAACAAATATCAATTTTATTTTAATGGTTATTAAGTTGATTTCAGAGTGACTATCACTATTAAAAAAGTTATAAAAATGTTTAAAGTTATAGCGTAAACTGTATTTTATTGTGTAGGAATTAAAGATAAACTCATATTTGTTTACATTTTTGGCGAATATGTCGCGAATGCAGATAACGCAGGACTGCGTGGCTGGTAAACAAAATAACCACGCAGAGTTACAAACTTCTCCGCATTACACATTTTACGTACCAGTGGTCGGTCGACATTATTGTTGTGGGTTGGGTACCTACATTTAAATGCGGTGATTATATTAATATTCATCACACACATAAATTTTAAATAAAAAACAACATTTAAATTAACATTTATTGAAATGTAAGAAGTGTCTTTTATCTGAATCGAAATCACAAACATTATATTGCATACTATGTAGTAGGGTAAACATTTGGTACAGACATCGTAAATCTTAAAAATGTAATTCATTTATATTGGCAATTATCAATAATCCCCTTATTCATAAATGTCTTATAACTAAAAAGATGTAGTCTTTATTACGTTCTCGTTTCATTGGCATAAAATGAGAAGGCGAGATAGTATTAATGAAATAGTTACTTTTCTATTTTTTCTGTATGGCAATTGGTACCGATGTCGACAATTGGTACCGATGTTGACAATTGGGACGAATGTCCACAATTGGTACCGAAGTCGATAATTGGTACCAATGTCGACAATTCTGCCAATGTCGATAACTCTGCCGATTCAAACTTTATGGCGGCTCTGAACATGAGGCGAGTCGCTGAGCAGTATCAAATTCATGAGCCAGCGGGGGTGAGGGGTGCGGTACTGCGCAGCGAGTAGCGCACTTCAGAGCCACCATAAAGTTTGACGCGAGCTATACTTTACGTAAAATTACAAGATTTTAATGATTATAGGAGTAAATATTTAGACATTCATTCAATATCATCTGCCTTCGATCTAAAATCGACGTCACAAGTTTCTAAACACGGCGTCATTTAATAGAAAAACTACTTAATTAATGCCTAAAAAACCTGAAATCTGTAGTGGATTCCTCTTATTTTATAAATAATATCTATTAGGAAAGCTAATTTGCGCGATAAATATTTTAATTGTTTCAGAATACAAGAGTGACGTCAATACACCTAAATATTTATTTTATTGAACATCAGTCAATGTCTTATCGAAGAATACCCTTTACATTGATTATTTCACTCTTTGCGGTACACTAAACGCCCGTCGACGTAATAAGAATTCAACTTCTATCGTGTCTCGTTCAGTGTCCCTCAATGAGTTAATTTCTACTTACTATAAAATGCACCAACACTACATTGAAACTTGTATTTACATTTACTTTATTTTCGTACGCACTGCAGCATATGTTTTTTTTTAAAGACGATTAGTAAAGTAAAATTTTTAGAGCAGCTAGATTTTTTACTGCAGTCTTAAGAGTTGACAAAGGTCGTCTGTCGGTGGTCGGTGAAGGAAAACATCGTGAGAAAACCAAGCATATCCTAGAACCAAAAATTCGGAGAAATGTGACATCTACCAACCCGCACTGGGGCCGCGTGGTAGATTATAGCCCATTCTCTCTCGAAGAGAGGAGGCCTGTGTCCCAGCAGTGGGAACATTATAGGCTGATTATGCTATGCTATGCATATGATAGCTGTTTTAAACAGTTCCATTACATCTAGGTTCAATACAGAGATCTACATTGGCGCCGATTCCCTTGTTCACAAACTAAACTAAATTTAAGTTCAGTGCATCTTTTTCTTTTTATTTCATTAAGAAAAGGACAGAAGATAAATATTAGTTTAGTCCTGTCAAATTATGATACTCCATGACCAAATTAGACGTGACATTACTACTAAAAATACGTCCATTTACGTCAAGCGCCGACTAATTTGACAGGACTAAACTAATATTTTTTTTTTCTTTTTCCTTAATGATATAGAAAGAAAAAGATGCACTGAACTTAAATTTAGTTTAGTTTGTGAACAAGGGAATAGCGCCCGTCGAGCGCACTTTTTTTCTAAATAGCAAACAATTGGATATTAAATTAAATATTTAATTTTAAAAAACCTACTCTCCTAGAATAACTACTAAAACTGGATTAATATCCGAAAAATGCATTAATTATAAAATATATTTATTTTATAACCAATTTCTATTCAGGCTAACAAATCTAACAACTGCGCAATCTATTTTCATACAAGTTTGAATGCAAAGAATTCTATTCATCAAATCAAGGCTTAAATTATTAAAAAATCTTATATTATGAGAGTGCAACCCCTGACTAGATTTTTATGATATATAAATAATTATAGTAATGATAAAATTGTAAAATCATTGCATGAGTCTAGCCTGCATTCAGAATAAACAAGTAATTACCCCAGCCATCAATTGGTAGCAGCCTGAGTATGTTACAGTTTATTACATACTATTTAGGAATTAAAATGCAAAAAGAGACCTTCAAAAAACTTTAAGTAAGTTTCATAGGCAATAGTAGATTTGGTTTCTTCTCTCCGCCTATCTTTTAACAATGCCTTCTCGTGCCTAATCAAGACTCTATAAACTGGACAATTCCAGAGCCAATTTTTTTTTTGTTTTGTAACATTATTGTGATGCTCCGTCAAGTCTGCATTAGCACACTTTTCACAAGGCTTTTTGCGTTCAATTTCTAAAGCTGGCTTGGTTTTATTCTCGACAAACCCATTTAATTTGTTCTGTACACCCAAATAGTTATACAAAGTGTCTAAGATTTTATTCACAATAAATCTCCGGTGATACCAGATTGTCTGATGATTTTTGTAGTACTTCAGCAGGTCATCATTTGATAATAATTCATAGAATAACACTTCAAGTTTGATTAAAGTTGAATTCCAAGTTGCGTAGCATGCGCAATTACCTGGAGAATAGCCCAATACAAGAGCAATAAGATCATCATCATTTGTTGTACTCATGATCTTGCTAGGCGTCACAACTGGATCACTAGTCAAATGACCAGCTAATACCTTCTGGAAATTCTCACGTAAGTTTACCTTCATATCTATTTCAAATACTGGCCACATATCATCAATTGTGAAAAGCTTGCCAATACAGACCTGACGATAGTGAAAACAGCTGTAGTCAGAAACGTGACTTGCTGTCCAATCCTTAATGAATTTGTATTCGTCTATGTGAACCAGGGTGCCGTGGAAGCGGTCTCTATTGCGCAAGCATAGATCCATTACAAAGGCGCGGTGGTCCCAGCAGTGGTAGTTGTTCATGCACTTATCCGCAGCCATATTGCAGACTCTAATCTCTTCATTAACGAGGTCAGTTAAAAACTCTGCGCTTGAGTCATCATCCTCTGAAATCAACAATAACAATACTTAATGTCAAAAACGAATTTCTTAAGAGCTTGCTGGAGTCTGGTTTTGTGCACTGTTGCTTGCCCCTATAGGATTAGAAACATAAATATTTCAGTGCATCCAGTACTTGTTTATAACAGTTGTCATGAGTAATAAAAATGGTGTCATAACCACTCTGTATTGGAAGTTTTGTCAGCCAGTTTTAACCAGGTTTTGCCAGATTATCATCGTAACTAGCTATTGCCTGCAGTATCATGTGTCATCTTAAAAAACTGCTTCACATACCCAAACAAAAAGTATCCTACATTCAGGTCTATCGCTGTGCCAAATTATAACCAAACCTATTCAGACAAACATCCCTATTATCACAATTATCTATTAATAATATAGCAGATAATGGAATCAATTTTAATGCAATAATAGCTAAATAATGTAGGAACAATTGGAACATTTTTTTGTTTTTGTATTATAAAAAATATCCATTTTCATACCACTTACTATTACAACACTTACCGCTTACAAATAAACTTGTTAAAATCCATCTCCTGTATGAATAGGCCTCATTACATTTTGGCTTCCTTGTTAGTACCAATTTAGTAAATTGCATCTCTGAAAACCAGCTGTGGAACCGCTGCGACGTCATCTCTCTTCTTTTGTTCCATAATGAGGTTACATCTGGGTTTATCAGAATTGTTGCATTTAAAAGGTGATAAATCCTCTTATAGTTTAGATTTGATAATCTGCTGAGTCTTCGCTTTGGCTCAGTCAAAAAGTCCCGAATTAATTCGGAATAGCAGTAGTTGTACACATGCTTCACACACCAAGACTCCAGTCCTAACGAAGTTGCAACATACAGAACAGGTGATTTGTTTGTAGTCGATTCCACAGGAACAATGTCAAACTCAGTCCTGAAAAAACATGTTGGATTAACACGCAAGATCTTTACAGAATACTTATCATGTATCTTGAATTTTTGCCAATTTGTAGGTAGTAAATATTTACAATCGACGGTCCTCCAGAACTTGATTCAACTCCTTTATTATTTTCTCCGATAGTCCGTTCGTATCCTCGTTCATAGTTGACATGACAATATTGTAGTCTTGTAGAAACTAAAAATGTATTATATATTGATTTGACTCTTTTTAGAAATCAAATACATATAAATAAAAACAAAATCACGATTCATTGAACACGTATTTGTATAGCATCTAGAAACGTTTATCTTATCAGCCAAAATGTCATTGTCATTTTCATTGATTTCCAAAGACAACATTCGTCACTTTCTCAATTTCAATATTGATTTTTTTATATTTGAGCTCTAGGTGTTTGAGGCCTTCATAACAATAATAAATACAGCCTTGTTATCACATACACAACCGTTTATTCTATTCAAAGTATGAAACTTCATTCATCTTTATGATCATGTTGATTACTGAACGAATTCAGTCTGTGCTGAGTTGTCATGTCACTGCCATCTGTCAAATTGTTGGAGTCAATGAAATGTCAAACACGAAAATAAGACACCTAAAAATATTGTTTTCTTTTAATTTATCAGTGGAAGGAAATAATTACTGATTTTTTTTAAATCAATAGCATCGGAATTAGGAAATTGTTAAAATGGTATAGTCATTTTATCTTTTACACGTCTAATATTCTTCAAATACTGAAGTAAATAAGGATCAAACTAAACGCTTGTTTTACCTTTGTTTTCAGAGTGCTATATTTAATTTTCAAAGCTTGCTGTCCGTGATACTACTACTCATATGCACCTGTGCGTACTTAAGATCATTCTTTCCAAGTATTATGGATCGGAATAAGACAGGGTAAGTTACTATGCATGATTTAGGTAACGTAGTTCAATGGGCCAAAAAAATCCTGAATATGACTGCCGGGAACACAAACCTTGTATTCATAGATATTTTATCACAATACTGTGGCTTGTATGTCCAGGCAACTGTATCTGTTAGATCAAAATATAAAATCTAAATTAATTTTAAAGTAATCATATTGAAACTCTGATTCATATAATTATTTACAACATATTGCGAAAACAATATGTAAGATACATTCTACAAGTTGCAAAACTGGTAGAGCTAACAAGGCTTCACTTTGTATTACTTAGTAGTGGTTTTATTTTCAGGTTACTGGGAACCTTTTGGAAGTGTGCGAGGATTGGTGAAAGAAAATCTCCCTATGTTGCTGTGAGCTGCATTGTCATGGCATTCAGTATATTATTCCTCACATAATAATTGTAAAAAGAATATAATTTTTAATACTTGTAACAATTAACTTGCATATTTTTACATTTGTAAATAAATATTACTCATAATTAAAAAAGAATTTTATTTTACTATGGATCCATAACCCTCCATACTCCAAACAATATACCACAATAATTATATAACCATAATTCGTAACTTTTATTTAGAGGAAACCGGTTGGTAACTAGCTATATTATTCACCTCTTGCAAGCCTATCAGGGCACATAGGCATGATTTTGCATGCATATAAATAAAAAAGAAATGAGAAAACCAGTAAACACATGTAAATTTTTAATTTTTTCTGGGACAGTCAGGCTGTCCTGCAAGTGCTAAACAGCCACACAGTCAACTCTATGTGACTCAGGCTGGCTGGACAAATCTTCAAAATGGCTCTCATTTAACTAGGTCAATAGGGCACTTTATGTGACGGCTAAACACCCTTATTTCAGAATTTGTAACGCCACAGAATCTTAGATAATCGATCGAAAACGTCCAGCCAGCTAGAAAAACCACTTTTCGCTAGTCTCTCAATCTCGGTAAGTGATTTTGACGACTTTTTGCATATCAACGGGCGTCACATAAATTTGTAACAGGCATCGAGCTAAAAGTTTTGTGATACGTACAGCGGAATATGGTTCCTTTAGTAACATTTAGTGACGCAATGTATAACAGTAATAACGTTTGATTTAAGGCGTCACATGTAAGGGTTTACGAGAAATAAATAAAAACTTAATGTCCAGCCAGCCTGAGTTCAAGCTGGCTGGACACATGTATCTCCGCTGCCTGATGACCTAAGGCCTTCAAAATATGTTCAAAATTTTGTGACAAGTGTGTGTAAGTTTTTATTGATTTCTCGTAAACCCTTACATGTGACGCCATAAATCAAACGTTATTACTGTTACACATTGCGTCACTAAATGTTAGTAAAGGAACCATATTCGAAAACGCTCCCTTTATTGAGATTCAGAAGTGCCAGCCAGAAGTTTTATACGTAAATTCAAACTGGCTGGACACAGATTTTTGCATTTTTCTACTAAACCGCTGTATGTATCACAAAACTTTTAGCTCGATACCTGTTACAAATTTATGTGTCGCCCGTTGATATGCAAAAAGTCGTCAAAATCACTTCCGTTACCGAGATTGAGAGACCAGCGAAAAGTGGTTTTTCAAGCTGGCTGGACACGTTTTCGATCGATTATCTAAGATTCTGTGGCGTTACAAATTCTGAAAGAGGAGTGTTTAGCCGTCACATAAAGTGCCCTATTGACCTAGTTAAATGCGAGCTGTTTCGAAGATTTGTCCAGCCAGCCTGAGTCACATTCAACTCTGGGCTATTAAGCGAGTGTCACCAACGCCTGAATCCAGGCGGAAGCCTCAATAACATAACCATTCAATGGACCAATGGACACAGCAGTTTGCTAGGCAATGATGTAGCCAACAAACTCGATAGAAAGGGGTCGAGCATGGGACCAGTGGGACCCGAACCCATCGCGCCACTCCCCTTCGGGTACGACGAGACAGCAGCTCATGTGTTTTTAAACTCGCCAATGGTTCCCACATACAGGACCAAGTACACACATCAACACCGTCTAGGGATATTTTGTATAAAGTTATTAAACTCAAAAAAAAAACTGGCCAGTTTTAAATTCATTTGAAGAAAGCTTATTTTGTAAACCTTTTTGATCGATTCTAAATTTGAATTTGAAAAAATAAATTAAAAACAAGACTTACGCGGCATAATGGTAGCGAAGTCCGAAGGTTTCATTAACCTACAGTAGTTTTTGCCTATTTTTTTGTGTCGAATTTAAGTTTTATAACAAGTTATCGGTTAATTTCGAATTAATGTTATTGTGTGCATCATGCAGCGGCGCCATTTAACGAGAGAGGAATTGTTAAGGGCAGTAGGCATGCTCCAAACTGGGGCTACTCAACGGAGTATTGCCGAGGAGATTGGAACAAGACAAAAAGTGATATCAAGGTTATGGTCACGTTATCGTGCTACTGGTGATGTGGCTGAAAGACACCCAGGCGGGAAGCGCATTACCACTCAACGACAATACCGATTTTTGCAAGTTGCCGCGAGAAGACAACCAAATGTTACGGCCATGCAGTTGGTTCAGAGGCTCCAGTCAGAGCACCAGTTGCTTGTGAGTGACCAAACTGTGAGGAGAAGGCTGCATGAAGCTAACCTTCATGCTCGCAGACCGCTTCGTACTCCAGCACTTCGCCGAGGAAATCGTGGACGACGACTAGAGTGGGCTCGTGAAAATTTGCTCTGGGAAGATAACCAGTGGTCTGTAGTGCTGTTTACCGATGAGTCCCGGTTCGGTTTCCATCCCGATACACGTAGAGTACGCGTTTGGCGAGTTCCTGGTCGTGAGAGCCGTCTGCAACATCCTCAGGAAGTCTATTCATACCATGGCGGGACAATTATGGTTTGGGCGGGAATTCGTGTTGGTGGAAGAACCGACCTCGTTTGGATCAGAAACACCATGACGGCTGAAAAATACCGTAACGAGATGCTAGTACCAATAATCTACCCCCATCGACTACAAATGGGCCAAGAATTCACGCTCATGCACGATAACGCCCGTCCGCACACAGCGAGAGTGGTGACGAGCTGGTTGCAGGAGTACGACGTATCGGTCTTAGGCTGGCCCGCTCAATCGCCTGACCTAAACCCGATAGAACATGCGTGGGACATGCTCCAAAGAAGGGCTTTGAGGAATTTCCCTGCAAACATTGCGACAGAAGAGCAACTTTTTTTGCATCTTAGCCGGACTTGGGACAATATACCGCAGCAAGACTTGGATAACTTAATCCAAAGCATGAAAAACCGTTGCAGGACCGTTATTAACGTCATGGGGTGTTTTACTGACTACTGATTTTTCACATAACTGTTAAAAACAGATTAATTTTTCCTTATTTTTCACTTTTTCTTGAGAAACACATTCATTGTTAGTTTTACCATTATTTCACGTTTTTTCTTTATTTGAATAAAAATTCGTTTACGCAAAAAAAATAGTTTTCTTTTATTCTGGAGTGTAGTCTGATAAATTGGCTTTATAAAAATATATGCATGTTGTATGTTATTTATAATAAATTTTGAGTAAATTGAGTAAATCCAAAATATCCCTAGACAGTGTTGATGAGTGTACTTCAGTAACCCAGGTACCCTCAGTGAGGTTGTGAGTGCAAAATACGCGCTTTGCAACTCCACAGAGTTGCGGACGCCAGCCCGTATTACCTATTACCTACATTTCGAACAAGAATTGCAGAAGCTACAGTTCCTCCAAATAGTAAATCAGACTGATATTTGTACATAATTATTTATCTTGATTGAGTGGTATCATAACACTTAGTAGCCCTTCAACAAACAGGTTGGTACTCGAAATTAACTTTAGGGGGTAAAAATGTAACCATACTATGTAGTATGTGTGATTATAAAATACGGTCAAATAAAACACACAGTAATTTTCAGTAATTTTATTTTTATACGTCTGGGTTTCTAAAAATAGAAAATGCTAAGGGATAGAATATAAAGAGATTACAAAACAGTCACAAAATCTAATACTAACCATTATAATATACCTTGTTATTATTTTTTCATAACTGAATAACTGTAATGAAAACAAATAAATGCCTTCAAATATATAAATAGCAAGTGTAAGCACCAGCTGAGTGATATGCAGATATTAACTAGTGCAATCACTTCACAAACTGTGCCGCTCATAAAACTGTGAATATTAAACATGCTTGCAAATATTGCGTTGAATTGTAAAATTAACATACGATTAATACGACTCATTATTCTCAAATAAATAATCATAAAACCAATATGATTTTATCAAATAACTTTGTTTGATTGGCGATCAATCCGTACTAACGTAGCAATTCCAATAAGCTTATACTTTGTCAATATGCCTAAAAATTGTAATAAAATAAACATAAGCATTGTAAAATGTTTCAAAATATTAACAATATCAACTCCTATGCTATGGATATAATCTCTGAATTTCAGTACAAAATTTTTATCAAATGGGCCGAATATTGCAAATTCTTA
The DNA here is from genome assembly GCA_947507525.1 of Apamea epomidion. Lineage (NCBI taxonomy): Eukaryota > Metazoa > Arthropoda > Insecta > Lepidoptera > Noctuidae > Apamea > Apamea epomidion. Next base: position 8,049,404 of record OX382233.1, read on the forward strand.
TCACTTTTTGTTACAATTTTGTGGAAAATCTAGTGCATAATACGTAATACTAACATGTCTAATTGGGCTTAATTCAGTCTAAACATTGTCCTATCGTAAGCTAAACACTTAAATACAGCGACGACACATCCACTAGTTCTACAAGCTAATACTAAATAAATAAACCTTCGATGCATTGATGCGCGTTATTATTCCAGCCATCTCGAGATAATCCACCACTATGCAGTCACGAGCAAAAGTATGTATACACTAGGCTTTATTCAAAAGCGATTTACTCCTTTATTTTTAACTGATATTTTATGCTGTTACGAACATTAGCATTTTCGAACCCATAGGTTTATGTAATGTGTCGTATTTCAACGTTGCATTCGTTATTTCACGAAAAAATTGCAGTTGAAAGTTGCCAAGTGTCGACATATTGGTGTTCGTGACTGTACAACTATCCTGTATTAAAAAGCCTTTGCAATAGTGAAAACAGGCGGAATAAGGACAAAAGCAAATTCCTTATTTAAATCAATATCCATTTGCAATAAAATTTAAAAATACTCTGTATAAAAATAAAATCTAAATAAAAAAAATGTTTATATAATTTTACAATGCCAAAGAAAGTAGCTGGTTCTGATTCTATCTTTAAATCTATGAAGGAAATAAATTAATATAAATACTTGAAATTAGCGTTGCGTCGCCTGTGTTACTTGTGTCATAGAAAACGACAGCGATTTTATTTATACTTAGCAGCTTTATAAAATTGTGATGTAAAGCGAGTGCAAGTATATAAAGTACAGAATATATGGCACTAGAAATATAAACTGTCTACAGTAACAACACATTTATTGAGCAAGAGGAAGGGGAAGAAGTTCGGAACGAGTTTGAGTCAGCGAGTCTACAGATTTGTCTAATTTACTTACAGTTACAGCACCCAAAAAAAGGAAAAAATAAGTCAAACAAATCAGTAGGCACCCCTAAGGCCCTTTGTACACACACGTTTTACTTGCCTCGAAAAACTACGTTTATTCGCCGTGTGTAGGCACGGTCATCATCAGTGTTGTATGGATTACTATGGAAGCTTGTTAACAGACACATTTTTTCTACGTCGCGGTTTATACGCCGTAATGTAAAGAAACCGTGCCACACTCTAATATAATCGTGTGTGCTTGAATACGCGCATACGGCGACGGCACTGTGCCGTGGTGCCGCCGTGTCATCAACAAGCTTCTATAGTGACCCATTCAGAACTTTTCACAGCAAGAAAACCGTGTTTGTACAAAGGGCTTTACACAATAAAAACTATCAAAATGAAAATTTGATTAAAATCATTAATCACAGAATGAAATGCAAAATTTCATGAAAAGTATAATGAGACATTATCACAGAGAATCAATATAGTCAAGGTGCACAGCAATGATTGTAAGTGCAACATTTAAACATGTAATTTAGCAAAAACAACACCAGTCTACAAGTCACGACTCATTTCTATCACATTCATACACTTTACCTAGTACATTTTTGGTGTCTTAAGAATGATGGTCGAGCTTTACTCCTAGAGTTATCTACATCTAGATATACTACTAAAATAATCGGACTATAAAGTACAAAAATCTAAATAATCGAATAGTATAAAAGGATTATTAATATTAATTCTATTCTTTATGAATTTAAAGCATTTTCAGTAAGAGGTATTCTCATAATTACGATGATCTTAACTTTATTATTGCTGGCGAACTCGAACGCCTTAGAATATAATCGAATCATTTATTTTAGCAAAAGATTGTCCGCTATAAAGAAGACCTCTCAATAAAAATAAATACTGAACGTCTAAATTTATAAATGGTGCATATTTCTCGCCCACAAATTACTCTTAATAATTAAAATAAATGCTCAAGTTAACATAAATAAATGTTTGTTTTTTTATTATTATATGTATTAAATAAAGGGGTTTATTTATAAACGATGATTAAAGTTAAGTGATGTTTAAACGTCAAAAATGTGTGGTTGAAGAGTCGCTAATCACTGCTTAACTTGAAGCAACGTTTATGAATAAAGGGCAAAATCTATAAATAGGTCTTATAATATTAGAGAGCTGATTTTTTGTTAATTTTTAAATAAAAATTGCTTTTTCAAGAAAGGATCATAAGGTTATGTAAAATACGCACTTAGAAACGTAACTTTTGGCACGAATAAGCTTGAAACAAACGTGTAGTATGCTTAAGTTGTCGTTAAAGTAATACAAGACTAAAGCTAACAATGACTATGCATGAACGACTATTGGAAATTCCTTATTTCTACGTCGGAAGACTTACGTCCGCCGCTACCTTTACCAATACTCCGATACAATTACTGCTTGTTACCCTGGAACAAAGAAAAAAAAACAGTAACTAAAACACACACAAACTGACAGAATAAAATTATTTCACACAACACATTATCACGCTTTGTTTGCCCGAAGGTTAGGCAGAGCTTTTATTTATACAAACTGGATTTTAACAGTTCCGATTAGATTCGTGTGGTCTGTGGTCCAAAACGTTTTGATGTTGTTAACAGCATGAATCATCCACCTGTACGAAGACTTTCTTTTGGGTTGGTCCAGCTCATCCCGCAAGATTTATAAAGAAAATAGCTTTTTCCTGCGATCCCGCATCGCCTGTACACGCTATTACTTCGTTTTCGCTCAGCGGTCTTTTTGACTTTTTTTATTTTTGCTCGGCTCCTAGAGTGATGTTAAATAACCTTTTTCAAAAATTGGGCTATCAAATGCAAAAATATTTTTTCAAATCCGACTGGTAGTTCCAGAGATTAGCGCGTCCAAACAAACACACTCAAAAACAAACTCTTCAGCTTTATTAGTAGTATAGATTATTCAAAGAAAAACAATTCATAGTATGCCAAGTTACCTGTGTATTAGTAGTTGTATCCTATCTGATCATCTCGAGATACTTGTGCTTGTGTTTAGTGAGCATCTCGGTCACGGTCACCAGTTTCCTTATGGCGGGCTGAGTCTTGGCCAGGCCTTGCAGCTCCGTTAGGTGCGACACGCATATGTGGTGGAGTGTTGCCAGTTCTTTCGCTGTAGAAGAACATTAGGTTTTTTATGCGAAAGATATTTTTTGTTGGTGGAAGTACTTTGAGTAATACTTCTAAATATTTGAATTATTATTTTAACCAGATTGTTGGTTTTAGCATCCACTTCTATTTGCATTTCTGAGTCAGTTTTCCCAACTATTCTTATATTAATTAATTATTAATACAATGAAAGATTGGAGTAAGCCCCGAGATAGACTTTGGTAGATAGAAATAGTAAATATAATTTATTATGCTTGCGAATACTAAATTGTTATTTATGAAATACGTAACGTAAACGTACTTTAGGTAAATATGCAATCCGATATACGATTACTGGTACGTAAGTCTATTCAAACGAGTGTTTCAAATTGATATTATTTCAAGTTAAACAAATATCAACTTTATATTAATGGTAATTCATTTGATTTCAGAGTGACTAGCAGTATTGAAAATGTTATAAAATGTTTGAAGTTGTAGCGTAAACTGAACTTTCAAAAATACAAAAATTTCAAATTCAAAATTGTTTATTTCTTCAACCAGATTACAACAATTAGTTTGTATTTGGAGCCTTCTTTTAAACAAACAATGCCTGTATTAGAAGACTTTATTGTGTAGGAATTAAAGTTATTTTTCCGTCAACTCATATTTGTTTACATTTTTGGCGAATAAATCGTGAATGCAGATTATATTTAAAAACCTCGTAAATAATCATGAGATTTTGTTCTTACCAATATCGAAATTGTTGTTAGGAGCGGGTGGCGGGTTGCCTGGATCAGGCACGTTGCTGAGCTGGTCCAAGAACACAACCATACGCTCTTTATTCTTCAAGATGAACGGGTTTACCACTTCCATGTAAGGTTCCTGCGAATATCAACAATTTTAGAATAATCATCCTATAATGTTCCCACTGCTGGTACGCAGGCCTTCTCTCTGAGAGGGAGTGGGTCATAATACACCACGCGGGCCCAGCGCGGATTGGTGGATGTCACGTCTTTGAGGTTTTGGTTCGAGGACATAACAATTTCCTGACGATGTTTTACTTCACCGTTATGATAGCAGTGGTGATGAAATTAAATACAACAAATAAAGTGCCTGCCTAGGTTCAAACTCACGACCTACACAACTCGTAATTTAGGGCTTTTTCAACACTTTTACTATAATAAAATTGCTTTTACGCTAGGCATTTTGGATTCTGTAATTTCATTCAAAGTATAAAGCCGAACCGAAGCGTCAGCGGGCCGGGAGAATTTGCAAATGGGAAGCGTCCCAGATATTAACTAATCTGGGGTTCATAAAAAGCGTGCTGCTCTGCTGTTGTTGCTTTGTCACGTCACTGACGCTAAGGCATGCGTGGGTAAGAACGTCTCAATGCAAATTACGCTTCCGTCTCGCAGTAGCCTGGGTTCGGAGAAAACTATCCCCTAGCTATCTACATCCACGAGACTCCTTATTAAGTTTTGTAGTCATAACAAGTAGTCACACGCTACCTTGGCGCCGAACTCCACGAGGTTGGCGAGGTTCTGCAGACACTTGGCCACCATGAGCAGGCTGCGCTGCGCGTGCGGCGGCGGCGCGGCCGCCACCAGCGCCCACGCGCGCGGCTCCACCAGCGCCGGGCACAGCAGGCGCAGGAAGATGAAGCCTGGGGGGAGGGGGGGGGGCTTATATTAACTGAAAATTCCAGGTTTCCTTCCGATATCCAGCCTATAGCAGCCATAGTATTTCCTATTAAGTCAACCTTTACGTACCTGAGACAACTCTGGTGCGCACGAACCGCTCGTTGGGCCACTTGGCGACGGCAGCGCGTTGCAGACAGCCGCACAGATAGCGCACCGGGCGCGGACACGCCTCCGGGGACGTGAAGATTGATAGCGTTATCTGGAAACCATAACTCACATATAAACCTCATTTTCATAATCAACTTATATTAGTCCTCTACTGCATAGGTGGGTTATGTAATGAGATGGTATTGAGCTCTACCATTGGTCATACACATCTGTTGGTGATCTCTTTGTCATAGAAACCTGGTGTGTGTGGTAAAATAGAGGATGCACAGCATGTGTGTTAGTGGAATGTGCCCAATATGATAAGTTCCTCAAGTAAGAGTTCTGGCCGAAGGGTGTTGTGTACCGCCGGTTTCGTGGCCGGCTACATGACACCAGTCAGCGAAACACGACGCAGCTACACTTTGTGTGTGTTAGTTAGTTTTTAGTGTAATTATAAAGTAGTATGTATTTATAGTATTTTTAAGTTATATTAATATTGTATTGTATGTGTTTATATGGGCCTTCATGTCTGAAATAAATTGATGAATAAATACAAGAAATGCTGTTCTCAACTAGTTGAAACTGTCGGTACCCAGGGGTGTTGAAATATTCCATGGTATTTTAAAGTTGTCAAAAAATTAAAGGCCCGTTTTGACATTGACAGTTCTAGTAGTTAATAAAGATCAAATTCGCAAAACACGTCTTCGTTTTTATGAAACTGACAGGTGTCAAGAACGCATTGTCAAATATCAAAATGGGCCTTTTATTTTTTGACAACTTTAGCTAAGCCTACTTCTGAGACAGCTGTGCTGCTGGGGAGTTTGTTGCGCCACTTCTTCTTCCCAGCGATAGCACTAGGAAGTGGTGAAGGGTGGACGTTTTTGGGGGACTGCCTTTTGTAATTTTGACGCTCGAAAAGTGCTGATCCTCAGCCTAATTTGAATAAATGACTTTTGATTTTGAAGCAGCAAAAATATTATATACTTTTTTATTACATAACTAACTTCTGCCCGCGACTTCGTCCGCGTGAAATTCTTGCTCCCCCGCCCCACCCCGTCGCATCGCATCGCTCACTCGCACTATCACTTCGTTTTCGCTTAGTTCTCTTTCTGACTGTATTCATTTTGACCTAGCGTGATGTTGAACCGACCTGAACGTTATCATACCTATTTTGTTGCGGAGTTATTTTAAAATTATGATATCTCCTAAGATGTTGATTGAAATCAAGTGATGTCAAGAGCAATTTTGTTCACAGTTAAATACTTGGGATGAATAACGCATTTATTTGGATAAGGATTACCATTTGGATAAGGATATCACGTTGATAAAACACCTTCGGAAATAATGCATTAATTTCTAACAAATTTGATTACCGTAAAAAAGGTTATAGTGAGTCAATCTTAAAAGATAGACATATGCTGTCGCGGACTTTTTTTTATAACTTTTAAAGAGGAACAATTCCATCATACATAATTTTTGCGTAACTTAAACCGTTTACGCAGCGCACGCAATGGATGCTCTCAAAAGGAATCATTTTTCCCGTTTTTGCAACATTTTCCATTGATACTCCGCTCCTATTGGTCGCAGCGTGATGTTATATAGCCTATAAACTTGCTCGTGAATTGGTCTATCAAATGCAAAAATTCCAGAGATTACCCCCTACATACATACAAACAAACAAATTTTACCTTTTTATAATATTAGTATAGATAAATTAGATAAAGTTCACTTTGTTTGACTAAGATTAGTTTATTTAGCTTATGAATAAGTTGTTATTTATAAAAGCACGATGGGATTGACAGCGTCGCATATGTGAACAAAAATGCCTTAAATAAAATAAAGATTAAAAAAGACACGGCTGGATCTTTTCATTACAAAACTTTATTAAATGGTACCCTTATTTACCTGATCCAGTATCATGAGCAGAAATTCAGCATTGTTGCACGCGTCGTCAGGAGAGTCCATTTTCGTTGGATTCAATTCGGCTGATTGTTTCGCGTCTATTAGTCTTTGAACCGTTTCCGAAATGGCTGCCTGCAAACAGAATACACATTTTTACCAATACGCCGCATGATTATTTCGGCTACCATGAATAAAAATACGGTCTTTATTCGAAACTGTAACTAGTCGGGCGATCACGACATATGTACGAGAATAAAACAGCAAATAGTTATTAAGAATTAAGAATGTTTCTAGATCTTTCTTTACATTTTTTTTTATTGCAACTCAGTCTTGTTCGTTCAGGATTGTATCGATTTTTTTATTTCGTTATCACAAAGCCCCTTTGTCACGTGTTGCTTGATACGAAAATGTAATATTTACCTGCAGGAAGGGCTTGCAGTGCGCTCTCATAAACTCGTCGACGAGCGCGGTTGCTAGCGAAGCTGCGCGAAACATAGCTCGGTGATCAGTCTCGCGGGCCACTTCCGCGCTCACTAGTTCTCGGGCTAACTCTGCACCGCGCCCGCATTCCGTGAATGCATGCAGTAAGGCTAAAAAGGATACAAAATCAGAAATAAAATAAATATCAGTTGATCCATACATTATGTCAAGTTATGCGAACATAAATCTATGGATCAACTGATTTTTTTTTCCACGATTTCCGGGTTTGTCCCGTAGTAAAAGTTGTTCATAATGATGAGTACAATGACCCCTTTTAAGGATTAAAACGATCAAAATTTAACGGTGTATATACATGTATACGTATTATATTTTATCTTGTATTTTATTAATAAATCCGAAGCCACTACAAACATATTTAGTGCAACAACAGAATTGATTAAAAAATACGCGACTCGATCTTATTTTCTTGCGAGTTTTGTCAAATCATGTATTTGAAATAGGCACATAAAAGGCAGTTTAGAGAAGGATGGCTCTTCTCCATACGATTTTTTTTTGTTTGTAAATTTTGACGTACAGGAAACTCTAATGTTAATCTTTCGTGGCGAGTTTGTGCATAGCAGATACTCTTCAAGCGATACTCACACTCGTATGTTTAAGCTTAATGACCAGATAATGACGGCTTCAAAATAATATGATAATACTCACAAGTAGCTAAGGGTTGTCTGTCAGTGCGGCACAGATCCGCCAAAGCTTTGACAGCAGGTAAGCCCGGTTCCAAGAGTAACTGACGCAACGGGTTGTATTCTTCTCGAGGCATCACCAATTCTTGCATGTATCTGTAAATTAAAACACGACTATTCACATCTAGGACTTTGATCATAAGTAAATCGGTCACAATATCTAGATACGAAAATTAATGCTACCAGGTTCTGCTCTGGCAGAAGTCTATTTTGAGTCATCGGCTCAACGGAGCGAGCGAGCGGTGCAGAGGGGAGCGAGCGGTGCAGAGGGGAGCGAGCGGTGCAGAGGGGAGCGAGCGGTGCAGAGGGGAGCGAGCGGTGCAGAGGGGAGCGAGCGGTGCAGAGGGGAGCGAGCGGTGCAGAGGGGAGCGAGCGGTGCAGAGGGGAGCGAGCGGTGCAGAGGGGAGCGAGCGGTGCAGAGGGGAGCGAGCGGTGCAGAGGGGAGCGAGCGGTGCAGAGGGGAGCGAGCGGTGCAGAGGGGAGCGAGGCGAAGGCGGCGGCGACAGCTGCGTCACCGCGCGCCGCCAGTGCGCAACAAGATCGTCGACCGGTCGCGCTCGCGCATCCTAAACCTTTTACTTGTTTGCCGTATAAATACTTAATATCATTAATATGTACGTAATCATCATATTTATACAGTCCACTTATTTAACTACCTATACAGGGTGTTAAAGAAATTGTAAATGTATGTATATTCTATCTACGCTGAGTCATCGTAATCCCTGTACTTCAACCTTTAACAACCTCGATTTCTGCCAATATTTAAACGCATCCGTAGTTTGAAGGTAGTTTAAACACGATGGCACTATTCAATTGTTTTTTGACAGCAGCTAAAGAAAATAATTAAAAGTTACCTTATACGCAGTCTTAAAGATCCCCACTCCCCAATAGGCGTCATACCCGCGAGCGGGTACCATTCCTCGATCTCTTCACCGTTCGCGAGATTCGCTAGTTCTATAGTTAGTTCAGCAACCTGAAACAATTCATAAGTAAGCATTTCTGAAAATCTTTTAAAATTGATTGACATTCAATATTGTTTTACTTGAAACGTGGACATTGACGTCGGGCTGGTCCACAAATTCAAGGTCGCTCAGCGCGCTATGGAGCTCGCTCATGCTCGGATTCTCTTTGAAGGATAAAATCGGGAATGAAAGAACCGGAATTATCGACATAGCGCGCAGAGTAAGCAAACGGAAGTGGCAGTGGGCTGGCCATGTTTGTCGAAGGACCGATGGCCGGTGGAGCAGACGAGTCCTGGAGTGGAGAACGCGTATAGGCAAGCGTAGTGTGGGACGCCCCCCAGCTAGATGAACGGACGACCTAAAGAAGGTTGCTGGGACGGACTCGATACGGAAGGCGGAGGACAGGGTGTTGTGGCGCAGCCTGGGAGAGGCCTATGTCCAGCAGTGGACTGCGATAGGCTGAGTTGATTGATTGATTGTTTTACTTACTTCAGATTCTTTTCCTCTCTTCCCCGTGTTGTGGACAGTTATTGTAAACGAAGTTACATCGGGAGGCACGTCGCTGTAAAACGAAATTATTTATTGAACAATTTTAAAAATGCCCTAGCCATGCTTTTAACCGATTAATGGAATATGATTTCGCGAAACGAAAGGTCAATCACCACGCTAAGTTCTCGTCGTTTGAAAAGCTTTACATTTGTTGCTTGTGTATACGCAATTACGGCGTATGAAATAAAACTACGTTACCTTTTTTGCCCATAGCGGTATCTACAACGCCACATGCAAACAACGCGTCATACTGACGTCACACAAAATTCTGCATCTCGCAAGGTTTGCAGCGCAACTAGCATATATACAACGGCCCGACATGAATCATCGGGCAGTTACCCGCCAGACACAACACCTGTCTGGTCGGAGGATCCTCTCTTTTCTATGGAGTATGAGTGAACTTTACACCCTGTTCCTCATACCTCTATAAACCTATTTAATATGTATGTGCGTGTGTTTGTACTCACTCGAACACAAACTCGTCGTCCCAGTGCGGGTCGGGCGAGGGACGAGGCTTGGTTGAAGCCACGGGCGCTGCGCCTAAAGCCAGGCGAAGATGCGGGCGAGGTGCTAAACGTGCGGGTAGACGGTGAGCTGTTAAGCAGCGTACGCGTAACGCTCGCAGCCAAACTACGCGAGCCACCTGGGGGAGGAGAGTCACATTCAAATAATAAAATAAAAAAGCCTTTATTATTTCTTAATTACAAAATAGAAAATTTTCATAATTCTACTGATTAACACTAGATAATTAATTTAGGACCCCTCGAAGGGTATAGGCCTCCTCCAGTAATCTGCAGCTTTGTCTGTATTTTGCTTTCATTAGTCATGATTTACCAACCAATTACTCTATTTCGTCTTGCCAAAGTTCTGCTGGTCTGCCTGTTCTTGTCTTTCCGTTTAGATCACATTCAAATACAAGCTTGAATTTTAATAGAACCGAGAAATCACGAAGAAAAAACAACTGCTCCATGCATTTCGTCGATTTATATGAACATAAAAATCAATGGAGCAGTTGTTTTTCTCTCTCGTGACTTCAGTGCTGGTCCCATAACATAGCGAAAGTTAAAAGTGAAACATAATGAAAAGTGTGTTTGAGTGTCTCTGTGTGTTTAGTTTTTAAGTGAATTGTTTTTTTGATTCTATGTATTATTTTTTGTCTCCTTTGCTCTATCACACGCTGTCTACATCTCTGTATCTATTGTCCTATCTCAGGTACGCTGGAAGAGATTTCTTATGAAATAAGCATCACCTCTGTACCTATTTTTTCTGTTCTGTTTTTCATTGTCTGTTTATATATATGTGTGTACATAAATGGTCAAATAATTAAAAATGAAAATGTCGCCTTTTCCGTTTGAGGGTAAACAAAAACTGAAGGTTGTACAACTACTCGCCATCTGCCAATGTTATTCCAAGTACGTTGGGGTCGGCTTCCAGCCTATGCAGCTGAATACCAAGTTTGAGGCTATGCAGCTGAATACCAGTATTTAGCGACTGCCTATCTGAACTTCATAACCCAGTTCCTGGGTAACACGAAAAATCCACACAACACTATATGAGGAACACATACCTTGCATTGATGTCTCGCCTGCTGCGGCACACAAAGCGGCCTAAGCGCATCAAGCCAGGCGCGTTCTTCGGTCGCGGAGTTAGCGGCGAGAAACGTGTGAGTTGACAGGCACGGTAATGCACGCTCCACTAGTTGGAAACAGAATTCACGCTCCCAGAGAGACTCGTGGACCTAGGAACACGAAGCAAGAATTAAGATTTTGTAATGCACAAGGCAATAATTAATTTACTATTATAGATAGACGGTGAATTTGCATTATTTAAAAATCTTGCTATTAAAATCACAATCGGAGAACAAAACCTCGGACTTCAGACCTATAATTGATTTTGCACATCACTCACACATATACTATCTATTCTGTTACCATTTCATGCCTAAACCACTGAACGGATTTCGATACTTTTGCTAGACTATAGTCACAATGCAGTCTACACTCAACCACACGCCCATGGTAACTACTTGACATTGAGAGCGCACTTTACAAGCAATAAAGGTGATTTTCGTAGTTCAAGTTAAAAATATGTTAACTACATCATCATATTTAAGCAATACACGTCCTCACCTGATAAAGGTAAGCACACGACAGGTCAATCAATCCTTTAGGCTTTGTCCTCTTCGGCGAGTCATAGAAGTACAGATGCGTGTCAGTCCCTTCTTGCAACAACACAAAGTAGAGCGCCTTCCATTTCTTCGCTCCCTTATCCGACTTCTTGTTGAGATAGCCTTGGTGTTTGATTCCCTTGGTCTTCTTGAGGCCTATTTGGTCACGGCACTCGCGTAATGTAGCGTAGATCTTCTCAGCAGCTGCCCCGGTTGTGCTTTGTTGTGGTTCGATTACATGGCCTTCTGCTATTAGCTGTTGGGAAGACAATATGTGTTAAAAATGGCGGCTTTAAAAGAAACTGTTGTAGATATCCGCTGTGTTGAAGTTTGAAGAGTGAATCACAAACACTACCAGCCATATTACATCTACATTATTTAAACAAAAATATAAATAAAATCGTCCTTAAATACAGGGTGGCATGTCGTCGCGTTTGTACGCGCAAGCTGTAACCATGAATTCAGCACATGATTCTAAAGCCCTAGTGCATAGAATGTTTTCGTCGGTTATCAAAAAAGAAATTAGTCATAAAAAAAGTCAATAACTTCGCAGTCAAAACGTTTGGAACAGCTAATTATTGCAGAATCATGTACTGAATCCACTGTAACAGGTTGCGCGTCGATGTCCCTGCCACCCTGTTTTAGTAGGTACAATTAAAAATTACCGCGAAGTAATTATCGTACTGAGTAAAAGTTTGAAACATTTTAGGTTAATAAGTTCTCACTCTTCAATTGTTCTGTTGTGAATGATGAACAGATAAAAATATGCGACGCAAAAACAATCATGTACTTGATACTAATCTCCTATCTAATCAAATTATTGTAAATATGTATGAAATATTTACAAAAGCCTTTTATGTCGTGATAACTTGCGATAATTTGTTTACAATGCTGATATATATATATTATATTTAGGTTATGCAAGTTTTAATACTTCAAAAACATGCAAAACTCTTTACTGGCGTGATACGAAATTATAAGGAAGCGAAAGTCACGAATAGATTATTACAAGGTTAGAAAAAAGCGCAAGAAATGTATGTAACTAAAGTTAAAAATACATCGTCAGGAGCTAAACTGAAAACTTACGACACTCAGAGCTGTGTGTTTGTTAGAGTTTCGTTTCTATACAAAGAATTATTCCTTTGTCTATGCTACCCAAAAAATAATCAAATGAAAATAATGCAAATAGTACATTAAAACCAACTCACCGGCTGTCCCAAAGTATGTCCTTCAACAATCTGCTCCTTCCTGTACCTATTTATGACAGCATCCAAGCATTCAAACGTCCTCCCACCCATGAGATACCTCACGCCTTTCTTCTCTATCCTGAACCTTTGGATCTGGTTGTTAATGTGGAAGAACAAGGAGTAGTCCCCGGGTGAATTGTCCGAGGGTCTCACGAGGAAGCTCCCTGGTCCAGCCTTGACTAACATGTCCACTGCCTCACTCTTCGTGCAGTTGGGATGGAACCATGAGAAGACGGTATTCGGATCTATTGATGGGTCAAGATCCTCAACCAACTCTCTGAAGATCATTCCTTGCTCTCCAGTTCTGTGAAAGCAAATATTTGTTTCTAAATTACACATATTTACTGCACAAAACTAACACATTACACCAGACAATGATCCTAACTAAACAGGTAAATGGTATTTCAAGTGACTTAAGGAAAATCATATGCACTAATAAATGAAGTATTGCATTCATGTTTAACCTAATAAATCATCAACTACAATAATTAATTAACAAAAATCCCATCCTATAATGTTCCCACTACTGGAACACAGGCCTCCTCTCTGTGAGAGGGGAGTGGGCCGTAATCCACCACGCAGGCCCAGTGCCGGTAGGTAGATGCCACATGTCTTCGATTTTTTGGTTCTATGACATGCCGGTTTCCTCACTATGCTTTCCTTCACCATTTTAAAGCAGTGGTTACGAAATAATTTACTCAAAGTAAAGCGCCTGTCAGGATTCGAACCTACGACCTACAACTCGAAGGCGCGGTCGTTTCCATTGCTCCCAAAACAAAATAGCGTATTATCACAATAAAATAAATATCTAATCATGCCTACTATATTGACTTCCTTCCTACGCTATAGTGACCATTGACCTGTAAATAAATTGTGCTACGAACGGTAGACCCTTTCTAAATATAATAGCCGTTCAAGGGAACTACGCATTAGTTGTACATTTAATAGCAGGATGTTAGATATCGGGAAATAAACGGACGCATTGATGCCAAGGCAAGATATCGGGAATTATCTACTTGAACGAACTGTTACTCATAGTAGAGCGACATGATCTGTGTCACGTTTTTGGCCATGACTTTTATATCAGCAGTGTGTGTGGGTGTGTGTGTGTGTGTGTGTGTGTGTATGTGTACACCATAAATGTTATGTAATTCAAATCATCATCTACCTAGCCTTTTCCCAACTGTGTTGGGGTCTGGATGCAGCTGAATACCAGTATTTAACATAGACGTGGCCTCCTCAGTAGGTGTGAATAGCGAATCTCCAATCATTATATTGATTCAGCCACTGGGCTGAATCGCTGAACCAATATAATGATTTGAGATTGGCGTATAAACTGCTCAATAACACCATCGACTGCCCACAATTGTTATGTAGGTTAAATTTCAGAGTACCACGTAGACCACCTCGCAAACCTATGACACCCTTAGCTCCACCTGTTCGCCGTACAGTGTCTGGTGCTAATTCGCCTGTACCCCGCATGTTCAAACTCATAAACGAACGCAGCGACCTGGTTGACGACGCAGACTCAATATCGACGTTTGTCAGACGCCATTAATATTAGTATTTAATAATAATATAATCTAGAATTTAAGTAAATACATTGATTTTTTAAAATTGAATTTATAATTACAAAGAGCATTTTGCATGTGGTGTTTGCCTGTAATTGGTTCTGCAATTAGACTTAAGACACAATTACTTGTATGTAACTATATGTATAAAATCTGTAACAACTGTTGGTGAACCTTAATTAAATAAATAAATAATAATCAATCAAAGTACTGTCGACGCGAATAGAAAAAGACATGGATTGACTGCCTATCTGACCTCCACAACCCAATTACTGGGTAACACGATAAACCTTTATAAGTCAATCTGCCCTCGTCAAATGAGGGACAAGATACAATTTCAGAAACAGGTCTGACATATACACTTCACCATGAAACAGTTAAACATAGCTAAGTATATCTCGATAGTGGTATGGTATAGTAAAGTGGTCCACTTTAGTACTGGATCGAAAGACCTGGAAGCAATGGGGAGAGGCATTTGCCAAGCAGTGTGATGTTACAGGCTAACAGTATCAGTAAGTATATCTCACCTATGTGCAGTGACCCAGAGCCAGCCGTCGCCCATGTCGTTGTGCAGAAAGAATATGTCTCCCTTCTGGAAGGTAAGCTCGTCTGTGTCGGGCATCTTCGTATACGGGAGTATTGCTACCACCCTCTGTCAACAAAACAATTCAATACATAAACATTAGGTAAAATATCATCAGTTTTGCCGATAACATCAAAATAAAAAAAAACCAGCCAAGTGCGAGTCGGACTCGCGCACGAAGAGTTCCATACCATTATCTATAAAAATCACTTCTGTTGTATGGGGTATAATCCCTTAATTATTTATTTTTTGTATTTGTTGTTATAGCGGCAACAGAAATACATAATATGTGAAAATTTCAACTGTCTAGCTATCGCGGTTCTTGAGATACAGCCTGGTGACAGACAGACGGACAGACAGACGGACAGACAGACGGACGGACAGACGGACTGACAGACAGCGAAGTCTTAGTAATAGGGTCCCGTTTTTACCCTTTGGGTACGGAACCCTAAAAAAGACAAATCTGCGAAATAAATTCTAGTGAAATTATTTTATCATCAGGATTACCTTTATTTAGACATTAGAAATACTGTGTGAAACTAATACTTTTCGCGATTTTTTCAATAAACTGATTTGCGGAACGTTTGACAGCTAATATTGTTTTCATAGAAATGTAAAAAACAGGAGAAGTGGCAAGGAGGCGTGTCTGTGTCGTCGCGGCATGCCCGAAACGACAATGCACTAGGCAAATGGCCGTCTCCGCGAACTAGTGCGCTTTCGACAGTGATCGTGAAAAAATATAAGAATGCCGTGTTGTTCATTGGTTTCTTGTGAAAACCGAAGCCAAAACCAAAACTTTGTAAATCATGGAATCACTTACCATAGGTATATAAGTATTTTACTATATTTGTCTTTAAAATCATGAAAAACAACAAATTGTAAAATATTTCTTGCTTTTCCTCCGTTAATTTTGTTTTCAAATATCGCAACGACTGTACTATTTTCGCAGTAAATACATCTGTCCAACTACCACTGCCTAAGTACGTCACTAAGAGACTAGACAAGCAATATAAAATCACAAAACGATATTGTATTTATGCGGTGCATCGCATGGTACAGCCGCTGCTTCTTGCGGCCAGCTAGTGATGTGGCTGTGCAGATCCACTAACGTAGGCTATCGACAACAATGTCGATTACCCAACGAATATATAGTTAATTTTACAATTTGTCAACAGTTTTAACCCAGTGGAAGACCTAAAAAGATGACGTTTAAATCCGGTTGGATGACCCTTGAGAAGACGTAAGATGTAATATAATGTTTAAAAAAATTTTTTTTTGCTATTTTTTATCGATTTATAATATAATATATTCTGAACATATCGTTTTTTATTTATTTTATTTTCAGAACCCCAAATTTTTTTTTAGTAAGTATAATAATAAAAGGAAGAATCGATAACTTTCCGATTTAATCAATCACTAGCGTATATTTTTTTTTTTTTTTTATAAAATTTGCCCCACACTGGAATTTCTACCGTATCGTAGATGCATTTACAATACAAACATTTAAACTCACACACACAAACAGCCAGACCCGGAACAACTACTTGTAGGTCATACAAATATTTGTTCCGTGCGGGAATCGAACCCGCGACACGCAGCGCAGCAGTCAATCGCTTAACCACTGCGCCAACCGTGTCGTCAATATGTAAAATAAATGGCTTTTGCACAGCACAACGATAGCGACAGATGTTTTGTGTAAGTTGTACGGTGCATGGTAAATGCACGCTATCTTTGATGAGTTAAGGTTTAAAATTGATTGTGTAGTACGTTCTGATTTATGAATTGCAAGTGTGTGCGCGACTTTGTATCTATTGCTTTTACTGAACTTCATGTATAGTAGTGACGCGGTAGTGGGATCGTCTGAACGACATGGAGTTCCGATACATTTTTAACTACAGGGTATATCTCCTTCTAACCTATATCTATGATTGTTTTAATCACACATGCTATATGTATTTGTATTGCCTTAAGTAAAGATAATCCTGGTGAGAATTCTTTACTAGGATTTTTTTGCAGAAAATATTACTTCCCTGGGTGATAACAGTACAGGGCTAAATTAAATTAACTAGTGAAACTTCACAGATGTGATGGGATGTGGTGGTGATGACTGATTGACGCGGCAACGAACTATAGCATAATTTAATGCAATTTGGTTTAAAAGGTGTAAGTTTATGTGTGTGTGGTTTACACCTTTTTATCGTTGACAGGTTCAGGTGGCGGCACTGGCTCCACGAGCCGCTCTCTCTTCAGAAGGTCAGAGCAGTGGCTGTAGAAGCCCACCAGCTCTGTCAGCGAGTCAAACTGACGACCACCGATGTAATAATCGCCACATACCGCAGTTATTCTGTAAACACAATAAATGAAACAGGAAGGAAAACGAAACTCGGAGAATTAATTAATCACACAGTTCAAAATTGCATGGCATGGCAAACTAACAATTATTTAGGGCAATTCTATGCATATTATTATAAATTAAATTCGCTTCTTATGTCTGCTGTGTGACCGCATTGTTCTTCCAAACTAACGAACAGATATTGTATGACTAAACAACGGATGATGAAAACCGTATCTTTTTTGTAAGGTTTGTATGAATCTTACATATAATTAAGAAATGTTGTCGTGTTTCTCAAGTCGTAAAAACCGTGCGTAACGGGGGCGGGTCGCTAGTAAAACATAAATATTTGTAGAAGACCAACATTTACTTACCTAAAATGATTAATTCCAGTGCGGCCCAAGTAACTCAAAACATATGATCCTGGTTTTCGATCACTCTCTCGTACTGAAAAGGAATATCATTTTAAAATAAGTTATTCTAGCAAAAAGTTTAATGTAACCACTGGGCAAGTTTCCACACAATGGGTGCCTGAAGATGGACGGCGCCGCCGAGCCCGGCCCAGAAGGCGGTGGCGAGATCACCTGGACGCGTATCGCGAGGACAGGGTCGAGTTGGCGCAGGAAAAGAGTTTCTGGAAGGAATTGGGGGAGGCCTTTGCTAAGCAATGGGACAGTATAGGCTAAACAAAAAAACAAAGCCAAGACCAAACATTTTTACTTGTTAAACATATTATCAGGCGCCTTCTCTAAGTTTATTTTAAAGCAGACAGGTGGTCATGTCAATAGCAGTATGATCAATTTCATGAAATACAGAACAACTGGTTATTTTATAACAGTTTCATTCGATTTTTCAACCAGAACCTCAAATAAAGGGTATACTGTAAGCATATGATGCAAAGTTCCCAAGTAAGACAGGAAAAAGATTACACATTATGTATAAACTATGAAATAAAAATCGGCCAAGTGCGTGTCAGGCCACGCATACTACGCATAGAATAGGGTTCCGTAGTCATCCATAATGGCATGTGGATTTAGAAGGATATTTTACATGTTTACTTATAATTTCATTATTTTTGTACGAAGTTTTCCAAGTAAGCGCATTTTACAAGTTAGGCCTCTATAACTCCTGAACTAACAAAGTTATCTAAGCCGTCATATTTTTCCTTCAAAGTTCATAACATGGACTACCATCATGAATTCTTTCAGATTTTCCAAGCCAGCCGTTTAGCTTTTAGAGGCGGGGGGACGCCCTATTTTATCAAAAAAATTCGCTTTAAAGTTGAATATCTCGCAAACGGCTACCTAAATCAAAAAATCGTCTTAGCAACCTCTCAATAATTAAAATGCCTATCTTATGATACCCCACACTATGGGGTAGACGCGAGAAAAAAAATCATCCCCACCTTACGTGTTACCCCAAAAAAAATATTTTTGACTGGTAGATGAATTTTATTTTATCATCAATTCTAAAATGAAGGACACGTAAACATGAAAGAAAATTATTACCTAGCAAGACATTGATACTTGAACTACTAAAAATTACTATTTTTTTACACTTTAATAATTTAACTGATAAGTTGTTCGAAATGAGACACTTCGTTAAGATACACAAATTTTGTCTTTTTTGTAATTCACTTCGTGTAGCCTTCTGCAAAGTGTTGTGCTGTATGCTCCTTATAACATTTTCAACCCGAACCCTTAGCTTTTCTACAGTCTCATAAGACTTTTTGTAAATAATATTTTTTACGTGGTTCCATAAAAAATTGTCCAGAGGCGTCAGGTCTGGAATATGACTATATCAAAATTGCAGTTCTGCACCGGAAACAAAGTTAAATGTTCTATTTTTAAACTTTTCGTCAGAATGTTTCGTCTAAGAAGGAAATGTGCATAGAATTATTAATACCTATTTTCTTATCTAAGTCTTCAACAAGGTACTTACAGATAAATTAGCAAACTTGTACTTCATATAATGTCTTTGAATGTGAGAGTTATAACAAAATTATAACGTGTCTTTTTGTTGAAAGTGAACAGTTCTAGTCTAGGTAATGTTGATTAAAGCCCTTGTGTAGTAAATATTCGATTTCATAGATATCTTGTACGACAGCCGAGTGTAAAACCTAATGTTTCTTGGAGAAATTTGATCATTAACATTGACTGTATTAACTAGTGAAATAAAATAGCCAGTGTTTATTTTTTTAATTTTTAGCTGGTTCGATTCCCGGTTTAGGTAAGCTTGTCGAGAAATCTGTGAACGCATTCACAGATTTCTCGTTTCTTTTTAAAAATAAAGAAATGTTTCCTTTAAGTCACTTAAAGATTTAAAGTGGTTTCCCTTCAGAGCCCATTGATTTTTTCCACCCTGCATATGATTATTATTATATTTTATTGATGTTCAAATTCAAAACATTGTCTTGAACATCAACAGTCTTAAGAAATTGTTATTCTGTTATAAATACATACATACAATAACAACCCATTGTACCAACTTTGTAATATGACTTGCTAATAAAAACTCGTAGCCATATACATACGAAACTACATACATTGTGTTATCTTTGTTGAACAAGTGAAAACAACAGAACAATGAATCTAACATTGTAGTTGTATTATCAATCAAATAGCTTGTGCCCGCGACTTAGTTTGTGTGAATTTTCGTATTTTAACAATATTTTATGTTAAAATACGAAAATTCACAGATATGGTTAGGAACACGACCATCCATTCCATAACAAAAATAACTGATGTCACTTGGAAAACTGCCACTCTGAAATGGAATTGGGCTGGACACATCTGCCGCATGTCAGGCGACCAATGGGCCAAACTTACGACCCAATAGGTCCCTCTTAATGGCAAGCGACATCGCGGCAGGCCCAGACGGAGATGGCGGGATGAGCTGGACTTCTTCAACCAGAACTGGTCCTTAACAGCTTTAAACAGAGAGAAGTGGATAGAGAGTAGGGAGGCCTTTGCCCTGCAGTGGGACATCACAGGCTTTTAATAATAATAATAACATAAACATAACATAAGCTTGATACTAATGATCGCATGGAAGTATGGCAGAGTAAGGAGCTTCACGGACGCTTTTACCGGGCCCTACATGGACCCGATGTAGATCTACTAGCGTCCGTAGCCTGGCTGCGTTTCGGTGACCTCTTTGGAGAAACCGAAGGTTTTGTCTGTGCAATTATGGACGAAGTTATGATGACGAACAATTACCGGAGATTTATTGTGAAAGACGGCACGGTTGACATCTGTCGGGCATGCCACCGGCCGGGAGAATCAATCAGGCATATTATCTCCGGGTGTTCTCGTCTAGCTAACGGAGAGTACTTGCATAGACACAACCTGGTAGCCAGGATAATCCATCAGCAACTTGCTCTGAAATACAGCCTTGTGGAATCTGAGGTCCCGTACTATAGGTATGAGCCCGACCCAGTTCTCGAAAATGGAAATATCACATTGTACTGGGATCGATCCATCATCACTGACAGGACTATTGTTGCCAATAAGCCTGATATAGTGGTGGTGGATCGATCAGAGCGACGCGCAATGATTGTTGACATAACCGTCCCGCATGATGAGAACCTCGTGAAAGCCGAGAAAGATAAACAAATCAAGTATCTTGACTTGGCTCGCGAGGTTGTCGACATGTGGGATGTGGACTCAGCGATCATTGTGCCGATAGTCGTGACAGCCAATGGCTTAATAGCCAAGAGCCTCGACCAACACCTGAGGAGGCTCTCGTTGGGCAGCTGGATTAAGGGCTTGATTCAGAAAGCGGTACTTCTGGACACGGCTCGCATTGTCAGGAGGTTCCTCTCTCTGGAGCCCTGACCACCGGT
Organism: Apamea epomidion; assembly: GCA_947507525.1. Classification (NCBI taxonomy): domain Eukaryota; kingdom Metazoa; phylum Arthropoda; class Insecta; order Lepidoptera; family Noctuidae; genus Apamea; species Apamea epomidion. Next base: position 8,070,568 of record OX382233.1, read on the forward strand.
AGCTTGGACCCTGTTCCCGATACCGGTGGGCTACTATTTTTTATATTTTTAAATGTTTTTTAAATATTTTTGTAAAAATATTTAAAAATGTAATTTGTAAGTTTTAAAATGAAATAAAGGAGATAACATAAAATATATAATTGCATCGCCTGCTGTTACTTCGTTTCACTTGCAGTTCTTTCTGACTTTTTTGTTTTGGCTTGGCTTCTAAGCGGTTGTAGCGTGATGTTAAATAGCCTATAATATTCCTCAAGAATTGGGCTAAAAAAAGGTTGTCTTTAAAGATAGCTCGTAATAGTATAATTTATTCTTTTTTTTTTCTTTGACATACATTTACATTCTGTAATTACTTAAAGTCACACCCAGACTTATTACTCCTTATTTATTTATAAAAATCGTCTACTTTTGGAATGTTTGTGAATATGAGAGCACCGTGTATCTATCACATAGTTAATTTATATGTCATGGTTTCATTTATCCATTTTAATTCTTTTACCTATTGTGGTATAGTAATTTTATTTTTAGGTGCATCGTCTTCACATATAATTATATAATTAAATGTATGCAAAATATTGTAAAACATTTTAAAAGAGTAACGGTGGAGTTTCTTGCCCATTCTTCTCCATACGAAAACTACCTTTTGGAAGGGGCGACTAGAATCAATTTTGTTGATGTTCAAAAGTCGCTTTTCTATTTGAAATAAATGATTTGACTTTGACTTTGACTTTAGCAATAAGACCACCCATTGTGTCACCCTTTGTAACATTTCTATATTTATGTATATAATTTCTAATTTATAGTATGGTGTACAGACGCCAGCAGGTCAAGCTACCCGAAACTGTCAAAATTTCCCAAACAACCTAGAACCTTAATGCTTTGCCGATAAAGTTGAAAATCTATTAAAGAAATTTGACAGATTGTAGTAGCCTGATGTGCTGGCATCTGTACATAATAAAGAGTATTCTATTCTAAAAATGCAAAAAAAAGCAAGTCTGACTAGTTCCAGAGATTTGTGCATTCAAACAAACATACTCTTCTGCTGTATTATATTAGTGTAGATTCTTATAGGAAATGGCATTCACTGTAATTGCATAATTATTTCTCATAGAAAACACCATGGGAACTGTTTCATTAGTCTGTGTATTGTTATGACTGAAAGTTTGTAATTAAATGTGCCTACAAGTTATTGAAATGAAACTTTTTTCATACATTCTAATGCCTGTTTAAGTACTTAGTTATGACATTTGAAAATTAGTTATTTTTCAACACCAAATATGGCCCGTTCCTGGGGCTACGATGATAACAACACAAAAATAAGGCAAATAATGAATTAATATTTGCGAACATATACAAATATGTTTTATGTATTTTGGTTGACCTCAACTAGTAGGAAAATTTGTTTTTAATTGTTAAACATTTTGTTTGTTCATTAATTTGTTTGTATAAATGAATTAAGGTAAATGTGATACTGATAAAGAAGTACAATATTTTGTTTTGACTATACTACTAACTTGGCCACAAGCTATGAGGTTTATAACTATGATTAAAGTCAAAAATGTATCGATAAACAGTTGCTGATCACTACTTAACTTTAAGCAATGTTTATGAATAACGGGGTGTATGTTTAATGGGTTATTGCAATAATAGCGTAGCAGAAGATTCATGCTTCGCTTATAAATTCATTTAACCCCTTGCTACTCAATTGCTATTGACTAAAACCTAGACAATTATATGCATGCATTTATTTGCATGCCAATTTTTAAGGCAAACATGATGATCTGTGTTACCCCTACTTTTAACATCTCTTGCATGCAGACAATTTGTGTTGTATGTATTGCACTCATGTTTGAGCAAATAAATGATTATCTTATCTTATCTTATCTTATAGTCTTAGATGACCCTCTGACCCTTCTCTGGTCGAAAATTAAAACATTTCAATAAATACAATAAAAGACTGTAAAAGTATGTCTTACCTAGATAGCTCCCAAGTTTCCCAGCAGCCCAAAGCCTTTCTTCAGAGGTGTACCTATCCAACCGGCCATGGTACCACTCGGTCTCAGGAGGGGCCAGCACTGCCTGCCTTTCGCCTGATACAAATCATCATTATATCAACATCCATTCATGCAACTCACAAATAAATAAGGCCACATTTAATTGTATCGTCTGATTAACTTACCATTAGTGGTAGGTCCATCAGCTTCATCCAGCTCTAAATCTGCCGCTAACTCTGCGATATCACCTCCACCGTCCTCAGATTCTGTCGATGGAGACCCCAACTTATCCTTTAGAGGGGGTCCGATCGGCGCCCCCATAGCTCGAATTAAATCGGCCATCTTTCAAAACACAAACAATTTGGATCCGATACACTTCACTTGTACGCGTTAGAGCTAAACCAGTGACTCATAGTTTATTCAGGAACAGTATGATATAAAAATTTTAGGAAATATCTCAAACGTGTTTACAAAAGAAAAAAAAATACTAATTAGATGCCGTTGAAGCAATGAAATTGTATGTAAACCAAGAGCAGCAGTACAGTATTAACACATTATTTTGCCGCATAAACTAAGCGATTTCTGTTATCACTGGTTAGATGACAAAATATTCTTTCTCTAATTTTTCAAGAGTCAATTTTCTTTCGATACGCCCGCGTCACAGATGATAAAATAAATAGATTCAAGAATGGTTCTATCAATCCGTACAATCTAGTTCAATCTAATGTTTGACATTTTAAATCAGTGTTGCACTCTCTTACTAGTCATTAAATAAAACGCATCGCAGAAGCCAATCGAAGCCACCTACCCGGTGATTAACCTTCTAAGCTTCTAAGGCTCAGATGGTTAATCACCTGCAAACTACAAACTTGTCAAGTCAATCAAATCAAACCATTTTTGTTTGTGCACAGAAACCGACATTTGAATGGATCCTTGCAAGTCCACCACAAGCCAGCCAACCGCACTACCCACCATCATCTAGTGATGTCTCAACTATTTGGAGATTGGCTTCCAGTCTAATCAGATGCAGCTGATTACAGCCAGATTCAAACTTTATGGCAGTTCTCAACCCCGCTGACACGTGAATTTGTTACTGCAGACGATTGTTAGCGACAATTTGTTAGCGACTTGCCTCATGATTCAGGACGGCATAAAGTTTGAATCGAGCTGTATCAATATTTTACATGGAGCGACTAGCTAGATGGCCTCCACAACCCAATACTGGGTAATACGATTAAAACCCTTTGTAAGAGTGATTGGCAGACTTTTGGGCTTTTTTGTATTATACATAGTATGCCTAGCCAGCTCGCCCTCACGGAACCGCGCGACTCTAGTGGAGACGCGCCTTTATACGTACATAATTAAGCCAAAAGACTGGTGTCCATTCCCAAAAATCAATTCCAAATCATTCAAAGAGTGAAATAGTGAATGAGGAATCGTTTTCATTCAATGGGAGGTTCGCTTTTTCGTGTTATGTGAAATACGGTATCTGGAAAATCAATTTGAGATTGACTTGCGTTGACTAAACAGTGTTTTGTGTTTATTGTAAGTTTATATTTGTACTGACCTTGTTATTCCTGCTAAGTTTAAATTGGTAAGTCCATCCGATTATTTATCATTGATACACTCACAACTGCCTTCTGATTTCCCCTCTGTTGTAAAATGACGTTGTCATTTTTAGTTTTACACCAGATACAACGATTGGCGAATCTACATTTTACGACGCCATTTTGTGATCGCGAACTTTCTTTGTTCTTTGTCCTAGTTTGGTAGCCTTCTCGTATCGGAGACTTGAACCAAATTTATAGTTTTTGCCGTCCTAACTAGCTTTCCTCGATTGTTACAGATATCATAATGCAGATTTTCGTGAAAACCTTGACGGGTAAAACTATCACTCTTGAAGTTGAGCCATCCGACACTATTGAAAATGTAAAGGCTAAAATTCAAGACAAAGAAGGCATTCCCCCAGATCAGCAGCGACTGATCTTCGCTGGAAAGCAGCTGGAAGACGGTCGCACACTGTCTGACTACAACATCCAAAAGGAATCCACCCTCCATCTTGTTCTGCGTCTCCGTGGTGGTATGCAGATTTTCGTTAAAACCCTTACCGGTAAGACTATCACCCTTGAAGTCGAGCCTTCAGATACTATTGAAAATGTGAAGGCTAAAATCCAAGACAAGGAAGGCATCCCCCCAGACCAGCAGCGATTGATCTTCGCTGGCAAGCAGTTGGAAGACGGACGCACATTGTCTGACTACAATATCCAGAAGGAATCCACCCTCCATCTTGTACTGCGTCTCCGAGGAGGTATGCAAATATTCGTTAAAACACTTACAGGCAAAACCATAACCCTAGAAGTGGAACCTTCAGATACCATTGAGAATGTAAAAGCTAAAATCCAAGACAAGGAAGGCATCCCCCCAGACCAGCAGCGTCTTATCTTCGCTGGAAAGCAGCTGGAAGACGGTCGCACACTGTCTGACTACAACATCCAAAAGGAATCCACCCTCCATCTTGTTCTGCGTCTCCGTGGTGGTATGCAGATTTTCGTTAAAACCCTTACTGGTAAGACTATCACCCTTGAAGTCGAGGCTTCTGATACTATAGAGAACGTAAAAGCTAAAATCCAAGACAAGGAAGGCATCCCCCCAGACCAGCAGCGACTCATCTTCGCTGGCAAGCAGTTGGAAGACGGACGCACACTGTCTGACTACAACATCCAGAAGGAATCCACCCTCCATCTTGTACTGCGTCTCCGAGGAGGTATGCAGATTTTCGTCAAAACCTTGACTGGCAAAACCATCACTCTAGAGGTTGAAGCTTCAGACACGATCGAGAATGTAAAAGCTAAAATCCAAGACAAGGAAGGCATCCCCCCCGACCAGCAGCGTCTTATCTTCGCTGGCAAGCAACTGGAAGATGGACGGACCCTTTCTGACTACAACATCCAGAAGGAATCCACCCTCCATCTTGTACTGCGTCTCCGAGGAGGTATGCAGATTTTCGTCAAGACCTTGACAGGCAAAACCATCACTCTGGAGGTCGAAGCTTCAGACACGATCGAGAATGTAAAGGCCAAGATACAGGACAAGGAAGGCATCCCCCCAGACCAGCAGCGTCTTATCTTCGCCGGCAAGCAACTGGAAGATGGCCGCACCCTTTCTGATTACAACATCCAGAAAGAATCCACCCTCCACTTGGTCTTGCGTCTCCGTGGAGGTATGCAGATTTTCGTCAAGACCTTGACTGGCAAAACCATCACTCTGGAGGTCGAAGCTTCAGACACGATCGAGAATGTAAAGGCCAAGATACAGGACAAGGAAGGCATCCCCCCAGACCAGCAGCGTCTTATCTTCGCTGGAAAGCAGTTGGAAGACGGACGCACACTGTCTGACTACAACATCCAGAAGGAATCCACCCTCCATCTTGTACTGCGTCTCCGAGGAGGTATGCAGATTTTCGTCAAAACCTTGACTGGCAAAACCATCACTCTAGAGGTTGAAGCTTCAGACACGATCGAGAATGTAAAAGCTAAAATCCAAGACAAGGAAGGCATCCCCCCAGACCAGCAGCGTCTTATCTTCGCCGGCAAGCAACTGGAAGATGGCCGCACACTCTCTGACTATAACATCCAGAAAGAATCCACCCTCCATCTTGTACTGCGTCTCCGAGGAGGTATGCAGATTTTCGTCAAGACCTTGACTGGCAAAACCATCACTCTGGAGGTCGAAGCTTCAGACACGATCGAGAATGTAAAAGCTAAAATCCAAGACAAGGAAGGCATCCCCCCCGACCAGCAGCGTCTTATCTTCGCTGGCAAGCAACTGGAAGATGGACGGACCCTTTCTGACTACAACATCCAGAAGGAATCCACCCTCCATCTTGTACTGCGTCTCCGAGGAGGTATGCAGATTTTCGTCAAAACCTTGACTGGCAAAACCATCACTCTAGAGGTTGAAGCTTCAGACACGATCGAGAATGTAAAAGCTAAAATCCAAGACAAGGAAGGCATCCCCCCAGACCAGCAGCGTCTTATCTTCGCCGGCAAGCAACTGGAAGATGGCCGCACACTCTCTGACTATAACATCCAGAAAGAATCCACCCTCCACTTGGTCTTGCGTCTCCGTGGAGGTATGCAGATTTTCGTCAAGACCTTGACAGGTAAAACCATCACTCTGGAGGTCGAAGCTTCAGACACGATCGAGAATGTAAAAGCCAAGATACAGGACAAGGAAGGCATCCCCCCAGACCAGCAGCGTCTTATCTTCGCTGGAAAGCAGTTAGAAGACGGACGCACACTGTCTGACTATAACATCCAGAAGGAATCCACCCTCCATCTTGTACTGCGTCTCCGAGGAGGTATGCAGATTTTCGTCAAGACCTTGACTGGCAAAACCATCACTCTGGAGGTCGAAGCTTCAGACACGATCGAGAATGTAAAAGCTAAAATCCAAGACAAGGAAGGCATCCCCCCCGACCAGCAGCGTCTTATCTTCGCTGGCAAGCAACTGGAAGATGGACGGACCCTTTCTGACTACAACATCCAGAAAGAATCCACCCTCCATCTTGTACTGCGTCTCCGAGGAGGTATGCAGATTTTTGTCAAAACCTTGACTGGCAAAACCATCACTCTAGAGGTCGAAGCTTCAGACACGATCGAGAATGTAAAGGCCAAGATACAGGACAAGGAAGGCATCCCCCCAGACCAGCAGCGTCTTATCTTCGCTGGAAAGCAGTTGGAAGACGGACGCACACTGTCTGACTACAACATCCAGAAGGAATCCACCCTCCATCTTGTACTGCGTCTCCGAGGAGGTATGCAGATTTTCGTCAAGACCTTGACTGGCAAAACCATCACTCTAGAGGTCGAAGCTTCAGACACGATCGAGAATGTAAAGGCCAAGATACAGGACAAGGAAGGCATCCCCCCAGACCAGCAGCGTCTTATCTTCGCTGGAAAGCAGTTGGAAGACGGACGCACACTGTCTGACTACAACATCCAGAAGGAATCCACCCTCCATCTTGTACTGCGTCTCCGAGGAGGTATGCAGATTTTCGTCAAAACCTTGACTGGCAAAACCATCACTCTAGAGGTTGAAGCTTCAGACACGATCGAGAATGTAAAAGCTAAAATCCAAGACAAGGAAGGCATCCCCCCAGACCAGCAGCGTCTTATCTTCGCCGGCAAGCAACTGGAAGATGGCCGCACACTCTCTGACTATAACATCCAGAAAGAATCCACCCTCCACTTGGTCTTGCGTCTCCGTGGAGGTATGCAGATTTTCGTCAAGACCTTGACAGGTAAAACCATCACTCTGGAGGTCGAAGCTTCAGACACGATCGAGAATGTAAAAGCTAAAATCCAAGACAAGGAAGGCATCCCCCCAGACCAGCAGCGTCTTATCTTCGCCGGCAAGCAACTGGAAGATGGCCGCACACTCTCTGACTATAACATCCAGAAAGAATCCACCCTCCACTTGGTCTTGCGTCTCCGTGGAGGTATGCAGATTTTCGTCAAGACCTTGACAGGTAAAACCATCACTCTGGAGGTCGAAGCTTCAGACACGATCGAGAATGTAAAAGCTAAAATCCAAGACAAGGAAGGCATCCCCCCCGACCAGCAGCGTCTTATCTTCGCTGGCAAGCAACTGGAAGATGGACGGACCCTTTCTGACTACAACATCCAGAAGGAATCTACCCTCCATCTTGTACTGCGTCTCCGAGGAGGTATGCAGATTTTCGTCAAAACCTTGACTGGCAAAACCATCACTCTAGAGGTTGAAGCTTCAGACACGATCGAGAATGTAAAAGCTAAAATCCAAGACAAGGAAGGCATCCCCCCAGACCAGCAGCGTCTTATCTTCGCCGGCAAGCAACTGGAAGATGGCCGCACACTCTCTGACTATAACATCCAGAAAGAATCCACCCTCCACTTGGTCTTGCGTCTCCGTGGAGGTATGCAGATTTTCGTCAAGACCTTGACAGGTAAAACCATCACTCTGGAGGTCGAAGCTTCAGATACGATCGAGAATGTAAAAGCTAAAATCCAAGACAAGGAAGGCATCCCCCCCGACCAGCAGCGTCTTATCTTCGCTGGCAAGCAACTGGAAGATGGACGGACCCTTTCTGACTACAACATCCAGAAGGAATCCACCCTCCATCTTGTACTTCGTCTCCGAGGAGGTATGCAGATTTTCGTCAAGACTTTGACTGGCAAAACCATCACTCTGGAGGTCGAAGCTTCAGACACGATCGAGAATGTAAAGGCCAAGATACAGGACAAGGAAGGCATCCCCCCAGACCAGCAGCGTCTTATCTTCGCTGGAAAGCAGTTGGAAGACGGACGCACACTGTCTGACTATAACATCCAGAAGGAATCCACCCTCCATCTTGTATTGCGTCTCCGAGGAGGTATGCAGATTTTCGTCAAGACCTTGACAGGCAAAACCATCACTCTGGAGGTCGAAGCTTCAGACACGATCGAGAATGTAAAGGCCAAGATACAGGACAAGGAAGGCATCCCCCCAGACCAGCAGCGGCTTATCTTCGCAGGCAAGCAACTGGAAGATGGCCGCACCCTTTCTGATTACAACATCCAAAAAGAATCCACCCTCCACTTGGTCTTGCGTCTCCGTGGAGGTATGCAGATTTTCGTCAAGACCTTGACAGGCAAAACCATCACTCTGGAGGTCGAAGCATCAGACACGATCGAGAATGTAAAGGCCAAGATACAGGACAAGGAGGGGATCCCCCCAGATCAGCAGCGTCTTATCTTCGCTGGCAAGCAGTTGGAAGACGGACGCACATTGTCTGACTACAACATCCAGAAGGAATCGACCCTCCACTTGGTACTCCGTCTTCGTGGCGGCAACTAACTTATCTATCCTAAAGATATGCCTTAAGCACATACAAATTCTTAATATTCTTATCATTCCAGTTACAGTACCTAATTGAAACTTTGATTGAATAAATAAATATCTTTCATTTCTGATCTTGTTGTATTTATTTCTTTATCTTACACACCCCCATACGCAAGTTTGTTTTTGATCACATTTTAGCTTCTCAATTAGAAATTTCTACGACTACATTAATTACACAAACAAGATAAGGCAGGATAAGCTGATAAGTGTGACATTATCCTAATAGGTACTGAAAGTTTCTTAGCACTCCACTACTGGACATCATAGGCCTTCCTAATGTGTCACTGACTCTGGCAGGGCCATCATCAGGGATTTTAATTTTGATAACACAAAAAATTAGTCGAAATTAGTCGCCAAATATCAGAAATTGTCGGTCACTGGTTCAACCTTGGATTCTAGGTAGCTGATCTGGAGAGTCCCCAGCAGGGCCACATTTATATCTCAAAAACTAGGGCACCAAGCGAAGATCTGTTTTCTCCCATATTTTGTCGCTAATTAGTCTCAATTTGTCACCAAGTTACAGATTCAGTCTGAGTATAATTAAAAAGATATTAAAGAAGTCAATTTCGCCATACAGTGGTACAAGAGGGTTCGATCTAGTTCTTGGACTATGCCTTACTAATAATTGAACTCATGATATCTCCTAAATTAAGACCCGATTAAATCTGTGACTTGGTGACAAATTGCGACAAAATATGGGAGAAAACATCTTCGCTAGGTGCCCTAGTGTTTGAGATATAAATGTGGCCATGGTGGGGAGACCCTTTCCAGATCGGCCACCTATAAACCCTTATATTTTTTGAACCCGTGACCGACAAATTTTGATATTTGGCGACAAATTTCGACTAATTAGCGACAATTTTTTTGTGTTATCAAAATTAAAATCCCTGATGGTGGCCCTGCCAGTCAGTGACACCTTCCTAATGAAATGACATGCCATTTAACACTAACGTCAACTACCTACTCATCCAGCTACAACACTGCATCCTGTGTTTGTCGCTCTGCTTAGCCTGAGGGTATTCTGCTGCTACCCTACGAAAATACACACCTGTATACCACAATACACGCCGATGGTCGGAATTACCGAATTCATAATTGGGTAGTTGCCTGGGTAAAAAAAAATAATTATATTTAGTCCGCCAGTTAGATTATCAAAAAATAATGGACACGTATTTTTTCTTTTGTCAATCAAACAAAAAATGACAAAGATAAAACTCGTCAAAATTTGGGAGTGCAAGTGACGTCACGCGGAGCTTTAACGGGCGATATCTTCATCATTTTTAGGGTTCCGTAGTCAACAAGGAACCCTTATAGTTTCGCCATGTCGTCGGTCTGTCTGTCAGTCCGCGGTTTAGCTCAAAAACTATTGGTACTAGAAAGTTGTAATTTGGCATGGGTATACACGTTAATGAAGCCGAAAAAGTGGTAAATAAAAATTTTGAAAAAAATAATTATTTAGGTTACCTCCCCTACATCTAAAGTTGATCAATGATCAATGATCAATTTTTTTTTCGTCCTTCCCATAGTGTGGGATATCGTTGGATAGGTCTTTCAAAAATATTAGGGGTTTGGGAAGACCGTTTTTTGCTTAAGTAAACCGTTCGTGACTTATCAAGCTTAAAAGTACCAATTTTCGTTTGAGTCAAGTGTCCCCCCCCCCCTCTACCAACTAAACGGTTATAGCTAGAAATTCAAATGTCACGGCAGTAGTACCTATATATAACCAAGTTTAAAGGAAAACTATCACACTCAAGTGGGCTTTACAAGTTTACGAGTAATAGTCGACCAATTGTATTAGACTCAAAAATTTCGAACAACTCCATAGAAATGTCGATAGATGGCGCTAAGCGTCAGTTGTATCGCGCTATTGTTTCATTCCTAAATAAGTTTTATAAAAAAAAAAACAGTTGCTACACAGGCTATGACAAGGCTTATCCAAATCTCAAAAAAAACATTAAATTTTCCGTGCAATATTGTCGGACCAGGTGAGGATTTGTATAGGAAGTCAAATTAGGTAGGTAGTCATGTTTGGCTTTTAGTTAGAGCATGGTACGAAACTATCAGTCAGCGAATACGGTACCCGCGCTTGGCTGTTATAAAAACTACGGGACCCTATACTGCGCGTGGCCCGACACGCACTTGACCAGTTTTTTATATATAATTGACAAAAGAAAAAATACTACGGGTTCAATATTTTTTGATAATCTAACTGACGGACTAATTAGATTTATTTAGGAAAATAGCCTATTCGTTCCATAACTCGCTGAGCGACTTTGAATTTGTGCACCAGTCTTACGATGGATAGTCCACGTTTTAGCGGAACATCCATACTAAATACCTGAGTTACTGTCTCGTCGTCTCTCGAGCCCGATTTAATTACTAGACCGTACAAAAACTAATTCACCACAATCATTTCCTCATGCCTTTCACCTCTTGCGTCGCATTATGTACTATCGCCAAAACCTGGTTCATGTATTTATCTAAAGTTATTCTAACTATTTTCGAGATAACTAGGTACCTAAAGATCGTTTCACAGATTTTTGTATTAAGCAATGAACGAAATACATAAAGGAGAATTAACCCACGGTTTATTCAGCTACAATGAATAAACCTAAGGTTGATTGAACTAACGGACGATTCACCTACTGTTGGTTTTTGATAAAAAATCTGATTTTGTCTGTTTTTGTACTTTTGAACCAGAAGAAGACGGTCGACGTCAGGGGCACCCCGAGGTTCGGATTGGTTAGGTTCCTTTAAACCCTGCAGACAGAAATAGGGGTTCCGTCGACTACGTCTTAAAAATATTGCTTTTAAAAACCAACTTAGACCACAACTACCTACCCACCACTTTAGAAATAAAACGAACGGTCTAGAATCATTTGTGCTGAATTCATGGTAGTGTAGTTTGCGCGTCATTTCCATTACACCGTTTATACATTACCTAGTTCAAATAAAATTTCTTTGTCTGAATCTCAAGGCGAAGCAACGTCGAGGTTATTTGAAAGTAATATCGCTGCAACTTAATATATACAGGCTGATATTTTAAAGACCAGCCAAATTTAAGGATGTGGTACAGACCATCAAACGGAACAACTTTCTCCATGGGACAAATAGCGTAATCGCGAAAATTTTATCAACTGTCCCATAGAAAACTTCAATACCTACTCGACCTAAATGTATGGGACGGCTGAATTTTTATTCGCGATTACGATGTTGGTCCCATGGAGAAAGTTGTTCAGTTTGATGGTCTGTACCACATCCTTAAATTTGGCTGGTCTTTAAAAATCAGCCTGTATATACGTAACTTACAATTTGCGCATCTTCATTTTAATATTAATTTTGACCTATCGTGAAGGTAAAACTGAATTCTTTATTTTTTATTTAAACAATTTTGCTGTAAAACAAAGCATTTTCAAAATTAACTTCTATTTGAACTTGCCGACGTGGTTGGGTGCAATGAAACCTAGAAGGCAAATAATCCCACGCAAAAACAACCTATAGTGAAGTTATAATCAGAGAATTGAGTTTGAGAATACTTAGGCGCCTTCCTCACAGAATCGGCGCGTTTTCGTTTCTGTATAGTCACGAGCACCAATAAGTCAACACTTGGCAAGTTTCAATTGAGATTTTTTCGTGAAATAACGAATGCAACGTTAAAATAAGACGTATTACATAAACGTATGGGTTCGAAAATGCTATGTTCGTAACAACATAAAATTTCATTTAAAAATAAAGGAGTAAATCGCTTTTGAATAAAGCCGAGTGTATACATACTTTTGCTCGTGACTGTACCGAATCTGTGTAGGTACAGATTCTTTACCGAGAACTACTTCTTGACTGGCTCGCGGTTTGCTACGGTTTTTGTCATTTGTTATGGGTCCTGCGCTGCGTGTGAGTGAACTGCGGGGTGGTGCGCCCGGGCGGGAGTGATGGGACGGGCGAGTCGAAAGGTTCGGTAGTACTCGGTACAGAGACGTGCGTATGCGCTCGGTAAAGAATCTGTACAGATTCGGTACCGGACCGGTGAGGAAGGCGCCTTAGGTACAGAAAGTAGATGAGCATATTTAAATGAAACAAAAATAAGTGTTTAATTGTTAACATTTTATTAGGAGGCGAAAACGAGCAATAAGTTTCGGGATAAATTTTAATACAAATCAATAATATTTGCATTACATCTCGTAAATCGTCAAGATTAAATCTATGAAATTACAGTATTTTAAGATTACAGTAACATGAACAAGAATAATACACCATAACAGACGTAGGTATTCGCATCAATAGCAAAATATTTTGGGATCCAATATAATGAGTACTACGACACGTAATTATACCTTGGTATGCTAACAAATCACCTCTCAGAATAATGTTACTTGTTGTTGGAATAACTCGACTTATAAATACATTAAAGATACTGACAAGTTTTTTTGTCCAGTATTTGTGTAAGTTTGAATGAAGTAAACCTTCAATTCGATGTTTTAAAAATACATTGAGTCAACTGTGAAGCGTTTAACAACAAGTATCATTACCATACAAGCCAATGATTCGACATACGTAACAAGTGAAGCAACACTGAACCAACACAGTATAAGACAACTACAAAATTAGTGTTTGATAAACTAGTCCCTTTAACCTTTCCTAGGTAGCTAACGTGATAAGCCCAGGTTTTCAACAAAAAATTGGAAATGATTTGATCATTATCCATTCATGAGCACAAATAAGTATGAAAATTTGCTAATTTTCTCGTAATTTATCTTATAGAAGCGGTATCTGCGACACTTATGGATAGCCGGTTTGTAAAATTCGGCAATAATTTAATTAGGCAGTTAATTGATTTTCGCTCTTTGTTTCATACTTATTTGTGCTGGCGCCTGTACATGCTTTTGAGTGTCATTTTATGAGCTGAGGTACCTATAGTTTGGTTTGCTTTCCTCATGAGTAGGCTAGACTAGTTTATCGAACACGGAAACACGTTCACATCGTTCATATCAATCATTCACTCATTCCCAAGCTAGTAGAATTTATACACATTTAAAACAACAACTGTCTAATTCCGCTCTGTAGGATAGTGATAAGATCGTACTGCATTCGATTAAATGGTATGCATATTGAGAAGGTCATAGCGATATTAAGTGATGGCGGACATATTGTAACGTCCAGTGCACGCCGTATCACCTCACATTAAACATTGAAACATGACATCCTCGTAACATTGATGAATATATTTATTTACTCAAAATACTTATATTAAGAGACACTTGAAGATAGAACAATTATTTATGAACTTACATACAACTAACATTAGATCTAGGTATTGTCTTTTGTATGCCAGAAATGTGATACAATGGGGTCCGTTTACGACAATAATGATGCGATGAATTTATTATAAATTACTTATGTTCAATATTACTGCAACATCAATATCGGACAAAGTGAATAATATGACGATTTAAGATCTTACCTCTCAAGTGCATTAATTAAAGTACATTTAACATTACTATTGAATGGAGGCCATGTACATTTACTAATTTCGATATTTTTTGGTATCAATCATACACATTAAAATATAGTTAAAATAGGTAGCCTAGATAATGTAATGACTAAAGGAGTTATTATGCGAAATGTCGAAAAATTAAATGGGGACTGGTATAACATATAAAAAAATACATGACAGGACACCGCACCAACAGCATGATATATATAGTTATCACAATTACGTTATATTATGTTTTATAGCTTGCCAATAATACATCAAACATCGAAACGCCATAGATTTCTGGCAATAGTTTAACAACTCTTACGACTCCATCCCTTATACTCTCACAATAATAATTGTATAATATACGTTACATTGTATACTTTCTCCATTCAGTTAAATAATTGCCCGCAAACATACATCTATAAAATCTAATCGCATGTGTTAACTAGTTTTATATAATATAGTCCTAATACATACTATAATATCCCGTTCCTGTGCCTTTACTTTTCGGTACAAATTAGGATAATAAACTAAATAAACTAATAGTACATCAAAGGATAATACTATACAAAGGATTATGCACCTAAAAAAATAGATGCACGATATTTAACTAATATACAAAAGTTAGTTTAACAATATCACTTTACAGATTTTTTTGCTGCTTCGTGGCAGAGAGCCGTCAGCAATAATGTATTGCGATTGACATGACGTATCACTTTGCTTAAAATTATCAATCTCATTTATCGTATCCACATCGATAAACTTGAGCTGTATGTATTTGGAATGCAACATTATGGTCTGGCATACACTTGCCACTATATATACGCACAGCAACTTTATTACTATGTGGACAGTACTTCATACTCCAGCTATTATCAATCAATATGATTCCTATTCCTTCGAGTCTGAGCAAAGGTACTCTAATTGATGTTGGAATATTTGGCGTAAGTCACTTTTAAAACTAATAAAAATACCTAATACATAAAAATAACGGCAATTTACTCCCAACTCATTACTAATATAAATCGTCATGAAGTAAAATGGCAACATGATTACAATGATTTCTATTACGATAATTTTAATATTAAATAATTACTTATTTTGGCAATAAATGCAAACAGTAGGTAGATACGATACAAAATAATTTCATAAGTAAAATTCGTAGCATTATCTCCTCGAGATTAGATTAGATGTTTACATCTAGAAAGTCAAAAACATTCAATTTTATTACTATATTTTTAAAGTTTGGAAGATTGATTTAATATTGAATATTTAATATTGAAAGACATGATGAAATATCGTCAAAGAAATTCTGCTACGATAAAAGGATGACGAAACTGTGAAATACACAGGAAGACAAATTGGAACCGATAAAATTACATAGTTCATCAAATTATTCAGCGTAATAAAGGAGGTACTATAAACAGCTTGCCATTGAGCTTTTGACACAATAATAGATTCAAATCTACGTAATACTGCGTAACGTGACGTCGTAACGAATGAGTAAGAAGTGTAACACAACCTTTACAAAGGTTGGGCCGACTCGGCATTGGTACCATTGTTCAAGTTGAGATTCCTTGCGGGTACTACGGGGTCAAAATTAAATTAGCTAGCGAAACTCCGTAGATGTGATAGGTATCGAGATCTAAAGAGAACAAAACATAACTTTGTGTAACAAAAAAATCTGACAACCTTAAGTAGTGTACTTGAAATATCGGTTTTGTTTATGTGAGGTTACAACAAGATTAAACAAAAAAAAAACAATTTTATCAAATCATACTTTAAGTTACTACAATTGACTTTGACCGTTGACTTTGTTTATCGCGTTTAAATATCGATACCCATCGTCGATACGTTTGCGGAGTTTCACTAACTAATTTAATTTGACCTTGTATATGATCTCGCATTGTATCGGTTCGTCTTCGTAGCAGTATAAAGGTGTGTTACATTAGTAGGGAATGAATGAATACGTCGGTGGTTAGGTGTGGTCGCGGTGCTTACATGTTGGGTAGCGGCACAGTGACCTGCACGTAGCTGATGGGGAAGTAACCGGTCTTTCCGTTTACCGAGCCCTCGAACCAGTTGTCGTCAACTTTGTTGATCAGCGTGATCACGTCGTTCTCCTGAAACAAAACATTTACATTCCCAATTATGAGATTTAAACTTCGACTTTTAATTGTATTCAGTAACTTGACAGTTCAAAGAAAAATAATGTTACCATTCCAAAACCAATAGTGTTGGGGTCGTGAACGATTTTGCGTAAAGAACGAATGATAAAAATGTTGAATTTAAATAAAACTTTAAATATTCGTAATATTTTCGTAGTTCGTCGAATATTCGAAAAATTTAAACAACTCCCAAGCTGTCCTGAAAAAAAAGGCATTCAAGAGTGGCTGAATCATAATAATAATCAATACATTGTAACTAAGTTGTTCTACTGAGAAACAAAATGTATAAGAAATTCTACAATTTTTAATAGCTTATATCGTGTTTTTAAGAAGAGTTAAGTATAATATAGTGTAAAAAGTTATCATTTAAGAATATTATTTAAGTTCATTAAATTTCGTTCATTCTTGCACCACTTCACTATCTTTTTTTTTGGTCAAAATCTGGTAACCCTTCAACTGTCAAGTTACTGAATACAATTAAAAGTCGAAGTATAGTGTTAATTTCACCTATGAAACTAAATGGGTTCAGCAAATCTATACTGCGTTCAAGAGCTGTCAGTGACAATATTCTACAATACATATGATACTGGCAGCTCTTGAACGCGGTTTAGATGTGTTTACTGCGTTCAGTTTTCATTGGAGGTTTGTAAAACATACAAGGACTTTATATTGGGGTCGGGTCTCATGCTTTTAGACATTATCAAGAAAGTCAGCGGCCGTTCTTCTTCTGTGACGGTATTATAATAACGCGTTAGTGCAGTCATTGCGTCAGCACAAGAGAGAGAGAGATGGAGTTATACAGGACAAATAGCGCCTTCTCTTTTTCGCAACGGAGCAATGATGACTTTTTTAAAATAAATTATTATTCCTGTGGTCACAATTACTCTTTAAATATACACTACTACTATAATTTTTCTTAAATTTAATGTTTACAAATAGAGTACTAAATTAAATTTACATTTAGTCAAATCACAACTGTCATTCTTTGACAGTAGTGACGTTGCCTAACAATTAATTTCCCTGACTGTAAAAAATACTATAATTTAGATAATAAAGCTCACCTTAAATCCTAGTTCGCCCTGATTTTCGGGCTCGAAGTCATAGAGAGCAGTGCAGCAGGGGCCTTTGTTGGCGACCACTGGGGTCCGCGCGGGCGACTTAACTGGCGACGGCAATGGGGATGCTGCGGGGACAATAAGTTTTAGTACGAACATACAGACTTAGCTAAACTTGGCTTTTATCACACCGCAGCGAAATGAAACGGTAGTGATCATATCCCTATGTTTTTGAATCAACGGTAGAGGTGCTATACACGGTGTAAGGGACGGTTATTTTTAAAAAATCAGCTGCTCACATACATTTTGACCGTTAGGTATAGAACTTTCAAAGCATTTGTTTCAATTAAACCATCTACAGGCACTTTTGAATTGTCAAAGAGTCGGTCAGTTATTCAGATAGTTGAAGCTAGTTGCCCATTCCAAAACGCAGATTTCTATTGAGAAGAACCGGCAACAAACTCCAAGGTCACTCTTTTAAATCAAGATATTACAAAACCCTGGGTACATTATTCTTGTTGCTTCTATATGTAAGAACAATGTAAAAAATTTAATGACGAAATCATTCAAAATATAAGATTAAAAAGAAGCCCTGGCAATTAAGATTTGTATGTCCCTTACACTTTGAATACGGGTATTTTAGCTCGCTTTCGCTGCAGTGTGCCAAAAGGTGTTAAGCCCAAAGTAAATGCGATACTGTTCGCGACAGCAATCGTTGACTTTCCACTACTTACCATTTTCATCTTAGCCATGTTTACTAAGGCTACATATGGACTTACAGGTAGCTTGCTTAGAGCCTAGACTTAGCGACTTAACATCCTTCGATACACGCTAGGCGACTAGCAAAGGCCCCAAGCGCGCAGTGCAGCCGAGTGTGAAAATTCTAGAGCGTTCGTTTCATGTCGCTACTTGCAAGTTCACTCTCTAGACTCTAGGCGCTAAACAAGCGACCAGTCAGTGCGTCCGTAGCCTTAGGGTAGCCATTTGCTAGAAACTACAAGAGCATTATTATAGTTCTTAACATAATGTTACCATAAGGCTTATAATAAAGCACAGATCGCAGTTGCTAAACATATCACACTACGCTTTGGGCTCTAAAGCGGATACACAGTCTGCAGCATCAAATTCAACTATTCTGCTGTACCCATATTGTGCCAAAAATTCTATCATTCAATTGATAGTCAACATAAACGATAGTAAACCAAATCTTTCCGTTTAGGTACCTGCTAGTTTAAGTTTGATGCTGAAGAATGTGTTCTCACCTCTAGTAGATACTACGTGTTATGATAACGATAATACAATGTTAGGTAAGGTCGTCCCATGTATTTTGGCCTCGTAAAGATGGAGTATACTTATACGGGCGGACTTTATACGGGGTTACTTTAAATTGGCTAGCTAAACTCCGCAGACGCGATGGGTATCGATACATAAACACGATAAAATAAAAAAAATTGACTTTTTATTTGAGAGGTAAACGACCGCTGTGTGTGATGTTACTTGAAGTGCAAGTTGAGAGAAACTGTTTTCTTATGTTTTATCGAAAGATATCGACCCATCACGACTGTGAAGTTTACACACTAAAAAAAAACAGATTTTCTAAACTAATATTTCAAGTGACTACAATAACTGCGGTCGATGACCCCACAAAAAAATCTAATTGATTTATTTTTGTCTTATCATGTTAAGATGTAGATTACCCATTGCATCTGCGAAGTTTAGCTAGCCAATTTAAAATAACCCTGTAAGTGAGTTCTGCATTAAATCTAATTTATGATACAGCAACTCGTAGTATCTACCAAACAATATGAATAGTATTAAAAAAAACTGCAATCAATGTTTATGAGAGTATGTATGGTAATTTGACATCCTTTCACAGTGTAATGAATGTTTGACAGTTACATGATATGACCATAATATGGCTATGCTGAAGTTTCGAAAGCGCATGCCATCAAATATATCGCATTCACACGAACACTACTGAACGTCACACGGGTATGTATCTATGATTCTCCGTTTGACATGCACAGAATTATTTTTTTTAGGGCTGATTTTTCAATCGACAGATAATTTTTATTCATGGAATAAAATTGACGTCCGACAGATTTTGTATGGAACAACTGTTAAAAATTCAAAATTATTCCTCCGATAAAATTATCTAGCGTTGGAAAAATCAGCCCTTAGTTAAAAACTTGGATTTAGCCGTTACGATGTAATATTAGCCTAAGTTTTTAGCCAAAAGACGATTTATTGATTGGTTTTGCTAAGACTTCACAAAAACGCCACACAAGTTTTAAGCAACATTGAAAAGCGGTAGTAATTTTGTCAAAAGCAAGGGTACAAACTTGAACTCATAATCTACTCTACGTGTTTTGTTTTGCTCTGAGTCCAGTCAGCGGTTTTTAACAAAATAGAAAAGCATTTTTATAAACTACTCGAGTTATATTTTTCTAAACGATTTGTGTCGGTGTATGATGACGTGTGAAAGATTGCATTTCTATTTTAATATGAAAGCTGATTAGTTATTTTAGTGTTTAAGGACTAACATCTGCTTTTGGTACAGAACTGACATCAGAAGGCCAATTCCCGTAATTAAAAACGTTCAAAATCTAGTCGCAATCAGTCGACAATCAATGTCCAAAGAATGTTGGGAAATTAGAGGTATTTTTGACAGATTGAGACTGAGATCAGTCTGTGAACGGTCTTAAAATTACAAGAATTACCCCTCTGGTCTGGTCTCTAACGAAAATTATTGACGTGTCAAAATCAGGCAAGTCAAGTGTTGTGATTGTCTGTTGATGACTAATCCAACGAATCACAGCAGTTTACGCGCGTTTAACAATTTGTCAGCTGATTTTTTTGTTGAATTTTGTTCCAGAAAGATTACTAAAAAAAAAACAACATTCATATTATTATGGATTTAATGTTTCAAAGAGCTCCCTAAATTTTCATACTGATCTCTAAGTCGAAACTATTACATAATTTCGAATAAAAAAACTATTCATGAATGAATTCTTTACGTTATATTAACATATTATTATGCATAAATGTTTCAAAGAGCTCACTTAAGTTTAGTACTGATTTCTAAGTCGAAACTATTTCATAATTTTGAATTAAAAACTATTAATGAATGAATTACGTTATATTTACAGCAATCATTAAAAAAAATCAATCTAAAATTTTAGTACAATCAGGTAGCACGTTCACGATAGACGTAAAACCATTGAGAAGTCATAGCGATGTAACTCATTATCTCGGTAATTTATACTTTATAATAATGAGATAAGAGTTACATTGCAATGACTAACTAATGGTTTAAGTCATTCAAATTTATTCATGAATGCGCTACTTCAGGCAAATCTAAAAAGATGCAATCTCTCATGATGTATGTGTTCGCGTGTTACCATTGGTTGAGCGCGACGGGTTGCCCGATCCCGGGAACAGTTCCAGGTTCGATGGCGGCTTGTGCTCCGGGGAACCGGCGTGGGAACCAGCTTCGCACAACGTGAACAAACCATATACTCAATGCCCACAAAAACTAATTTCGTAAATGCGAAAGTTGTTTCGTTAGTGCGAAAGACGTTTCGTAAATGCGATAGTTATTTCGTAAATGGATCGAATCGAATCGATCTATCGGTAACAATCGATCAAGTTTTTTTTACGGTGATTTATAATTTATAATTTACCACAATACACTGTGTAAGGGATATTGACGCGCAAACTGTTACCATGGATTTAGCACATGATTCTAGACTTCCCAGAGCAAAAATTTTTCGTCGGTTATTACAAAAAATCTGCTGTTCTATACAAAAGTGAAGTGTATAAAACACCGCAGTGAAAATATATAAAATAGCTGCTTTTTTTTAATAAATGGCGACAAACTCCAACTGGATGGTCTAGAATCAGCTATTCTGTAAAAAATTCACCGTGAAAACATACCGGGTACAACGCCCATGGGTTAAATATAAACCAGAAAAAATATGTGAAGTGTCAATTCCTAGCATCAGGTAGAATGACAGCTCACTTCACCTAACTTTTCACGGTGAGATATTTACAGAATAGACCGGCAGGTACTGAATTCATGGTTACAGTTCGTGCGTCGATATCGCTTACACCCTGTATTGATTAAAATTTAAAATAGAATCAGAACTTTTCTCTAAAAAAAACTGTATATTTTTAACAATTAAAATAATATTTAAGTGTAGCTTTAATTTCCCGCGATGTGCATGTCAATCAGTTCGTCTGTAGAGGACTGAACATCGAACATCTTCAGAAATAAGAAAGAGACAACAAATATCGACTACTCGAAGAAACAGGAAGAAAGATCATACCATACTTTGCTTTCCTACCAGAGACAAACATACATAATATCAAAATAGAAAGAAACATGTATTATTGTTCTATAAAGAGGAGACAATTATTAACTGCAAGTAGTGTTGCCAGTTCTAAAATATTAAAAAATATTTTTTTTTGAATAGGGTAAGCAAATTATTATATTTCTATTTCAACTTTCTTGCTATTACTGGCAACACTAATTGTAGTAACACACATATTAATTAGAATAAAATTTATAAGAATAAGGTAATTCCTAAGTTAAAATGGGAGGAGGGATATAGGACAAGGATTTTCGGCAACCTGTAAAAAAAGTTGTCAATAATCGTCCCACGCCTGTGAGTACACCTTTTCGGTTATAAACAGAAAAAGAGAAGCTCAAAATAAAAAGAATAAAAATGTTATGTCAAAGTAATTTAGCCCCAAAATTATGTACAAAATACCGTTCGAGAACCGAGCGACCTGAAAACTATTGGCGAAACTACAATATTTACATTTTAAATGCTATCTCTAAAATATGTATTAAAATAGAAATCGTTTCTAAATATGTGCACAACTTCCACCCGGCTTTGGAGAAGCTGATAAACTCAAATATTAACTAACTCGTTTGACGAAATAACAAGAACCAATCGAATCACTTGACACAAGATTTGGCAACATACAGTATGGCGACGACAATAAATGAAAACAAGGGAAAAGAATCAGGAGTATTTTCAAACTATGAGCTAAATTACATAAAAATAAAAAAAAGGGTTTTTTTTTTAAACAACCTAAATAGTAGTGATGGGCCGACTATTGGATATATTTGGTTGAATTTTTGTATGCAAACTGGGAACAAGGTCAAGGTCAGTGACCCTAAGGTCAACGCCAATGCCCTTGAGGTGTCCCATGGTGTTCCCCCACCCTACTACTCCCACATCACACTGGGTTCCAAAGGCTTGCTTAGGCGATGGTCGAATTCTTTTTTTCATAGTGCCCCGTTTCGTATCCACTGACCTTAGTAATTAATTAGTTTAATTTATTGCCGTATTGCCATCTTCACCTTGTATAGAAACCAGAGGTTAACTTGTTGACATAATTTTAAGACTCCTGTATATTGCCTTCTCCATACTTTTACTAAAAACCGACCAAATATTTACATATGACTAACATCATACATTACACCGGCTAGTGTAGACTAACATACTTTTATTTGTTAACTAGCGAATATCTCTTTTTTGTTTGAAACCTTCTCCGGCGCGCACACAACGACTTACCAAAGTTTCATCACAATCGGTCGAGACATTTTCAAGTTTTTACGAGACTGACCTACGACGATTGATTTTTATATTTGTTAATAAAGACTTAAGAACCACTGATAGATTATTTACCAAAGTTTTGTGAATCTTTAGTCACAATCTACACGGAAAATAGACACAACTAAAAGTTTACACTGAAAATAATCCACTTATTACTATCAAATTAAAGACTCTCTAACTAAACGTTCTATTAATTCGTTTCTAAAATGTGTGTGACCTTGACAGCATATGAAATATCGCGCATGACCGTTGCCAAATCCAAAATTACCTACATTTCATGAAAGTCCCGTTCCAAGAAATTAACATTATTCTAATGTATACCGTGGTTAGTTATGAGTGATATGTGTATTATTAGTCCACCATCCTACCACAAAATATATGGGTACAGAAGGTTGGCTACATAAAACGATCAAAAACGCACTCACACTTGACATGCTTCACGTACAACGGGTGCAAGCGCACTCGTGACAGCATTCGATTGAGATTGCCGCACGTACGCGTCTAAGTGCCAATTTCATCAATGAATCTGAGCACGATCAGCGTCAACATCAAAACTGCGTTCAAGAGCTGTCAGTGGTGCCGATTCCCTTGTTCCAAACTAAACTAAATTTAAGTTCAGTGCATCTTTTTCGTTCTATTTCATTCAGAAAAGGACAAAATATAATATAAGTTTAGTCCTGTCAAATTAAGATACTCATAGACTCCTTCTGACTCCTTTTCTGAATGAAATAGAAAGAAATAGATGCACTGAACTAAAATTTAGTTTAGTTTGGAACAAGGGAATCGGCACCAATGTCAATATTCCGCAATACACAAGTTTAAAACACACTGACAGCTCTTGAACGCGGTTTAGATATGCTGATCGCGTTCAGTTCCATTAGTGAAATCCGCCCTAAATGAGAGTGCGCCTGTTTTTACCCGTTATATGGAGCCGACCTTCTGTACCACTCTATTTTATGGTCCTATCATCTCGCGGAACTTGCAATGTGCCCCGAAGCGTGCAGAATGTCCTCAATGAAATGTGTAATAGTGCTATAAGATTTCAACCATGGACCGCTCCCAAAAATAATAATAAAATAAAATTAGAACCGCCACCTAGCCAAATCATGGTAAACAAAAGTTGCGGAACATCTTTGGAGCAACATGCTTGTGGAACATGTTTCGAGCAAGAACAAGTTGCTGCAACATTACGCAACTTTTGCTGACCAAGAACACAAAGACTTTACCGTCCATAACCAAAACTAAAGATATAACCCAGCAAATAAAAACCAAAGTCACCTGTCCAAGGGTCCCTTCCATTGATCTGATTTCTTGGCGCCGGGTGCGGTTTGAACCTTGGCGCTGGCCTCGATTGGGCACGATAGGGTGGGGGTGCTTCCCAAGCCGTGAAGGGGTCTGTGTTGCTGAGGTCGCCGACAGAGGAAGAAGGGGGGATGTGTTGGCGAGGACGGGACAAACTCTGGGTGGAACCGTACCGCCTACCATTGTTCAAGTCGTGGATGCCCTCGATGTTGAGATCCGCTAAGGTCTTTGGTACGAACTCCATCTTGGGACGGTTCACTGCTTCCTCTTTCCTGGAAACGTACAAAATAGTTATTTTAGTAAAAAAGTTTGTTAAATTTGTTAGTTACTCCTATCACGATGTAATCACTTATCGGATTTGGATGATATTTGGCACACATGTAGACTATGAATGACTTGTATTAACAATGCACATAGATAACGCTTCAACCGGTTACATAATATTAGCCCACGTTCACACGGACGTACAAATATCACGCACTGGATTTTCAACTCTCGGTGTTGAGCCGAGCATTAAGAATCCAATCCCAGCGGGTTCAAAAAAACACACTGTTAGATTTTCAACTCTCGGGCGCTAAGCAGAGCGTTGAAAATTCAGTGCGAGAAAATACCGCCGCGGGAAAACATGGGCGTTTACGGGATGCGAGTGAAACTGCTGGTAATACGTTAAGCAATAAAATAAAGAAAAAGATTAGCTCAAAAAAAAAAAATTGTGCATGTAAACCAATTTAAAGTTGTACTCACTTTTCCATAAGTGTAGAGACGAGTCCTTTGAGGATCTCCGTGCATTGCTGGTGGTACTCCAGTAGACTCTCTGCGAAGAACGTCAGCTGTGCTACTTGCTCGACCTGTGAACGATATACACATTAACATGGATACTTAGAATACGAGACTATTGGTTACCCTTTATAGATTCGAGACATAACTTTAGAGCTCTTTGTCACTCTTTGTGAAGGAACTCGTCCGGGGATGTTGTCTAAACTAATATTATAAAGAAAGAACATTTGATTTTTTGTATGTTTGTTTGTTGCGCTTTAACGGCAGAACGGATTTGGATGAAATTTGGTAGATGAGTAGACGATAAATTGGATTAGGAGACAGGATGTTTTTATCCCGATATTCCCACGGGATCAAGCGGGAGAAACCGCAGGGCGCAGGTAGTACCTAATAAAGCACTAAGCAGCGTTGTTGTTTCGGTTAGAAGGATAGGTGGTTCATCGACTGGTTTGCTAATAAATAACATACTACTACAAAGGTACTTACGTCATTATCAAGGAGGTTGAACATCCCGATCTGGGCAAGTTGAAGCGACTCGGCGAACTTCTCCTCCGCCTGTCGGATTTCATCGTCTGCAATATGAGCACCTGATGTTACGGCCGCTTCACAAACGTACGGTACGCACACGGATACGCAACAATACGGATACATACGCCAACATTAGATACAAAAAAAAAAAAAAAAAACAAACAAAAGGTGCATACAAACCAAACGGCGAAAATAATACTCAGGTTATGAATGATGGTTAGGAGCGACGCAGACGGAGGACGGGAACAGAAACATGAAAAAAATGAGCGCACATTATACGATTTGAATAAAATCTAATGAGGCTTTGAATGACGTGTTAGCTCTGCACTACAGGCCTATTGTGTTTTTAGTTTAGCATTTTATTTTTCCCCACATACCCTGTCTTGGTGTGTTGTGACTTGGGCTCATGTAAGGGCTCGCCCGACCGGGGCCTGGCCAATACATTCGGAAAAAAGAAAAGTAAGAACTTAGAAAAATAGACGAAAAATAAAAGTTGATAGAGGCAAACTAATTAAAAAGAGGATCATGGAATGTGATCCATAAATGGTAATCACCTTTAGCCTGTCTTCGCCGTTTGCAGTCGAAGTCCAACCGGCGGCCCTGAAGTTTTTTTCGGTGATGCTGAAAAAGAAGTTCAAAAGATCAGTTAATCCTACTTCCTACTAATTTTATAAACGTGAAAGTTTGTATGTATGGATCGATGGATGGATGTTTGTTACTCTTTCACGCAAAAACTACTGAACGGATTTGGATGAAATTTGGCACACAGATGGTTTGTAACTAGGATTAACATATAGGATGCTTTTTATCCCGATATTCCCACGGGATCGAAACTTATGCGGGTGAAACAGCGGTGTGCTAAACCTTTCCTTTTGACGGCTACCAGCTCCGATAGAAACTAGAATAGGCAAGATTCAGTATTGCAACTGTTCCTTTGTGAGAAAGCTTCTGATAGTAAGTGATAACTGATAAGCCAGGGAGGTGCTACAAATGAACAAAAATTTCTTAGCACTACACTACACAATAAAATGGTGGACTATTCTACATCGTAGGTAAAACATACACAAGCCGTAGTTAAAACAAAAATCTAATTAATAATAATTACCTACATAAAAGATTATAAAGCGCAGAACTCACCATAACTTCCTTAAGATCTTTGGTCTGCAAATGATGAAGAGGTTCCAGGAAGTTCTGCTTAATGTTGTCGTCCAGGGAATACTTTACGTCAGCCATTTGCTTCAGAGCCTCGCCCATCTCGATGAGACAATTCGCTAAGAAGTTATTTTTTTATTAAAACATTAATCCTATATTACTTGAAGAATAATGAAACAGGGTATTTAACAGTATACCGTTAAGGCCTGGTTTCAATAATATAGGGCGATTTTTGGATGGGGATCGAACCCAGGATCAGTAGGGGTTTAAGCTAGGTTTATTTTATATACTTGCAATTTTTCGTGTCCTGGAAAGAACGTTTTTCATAAATCATAATGATCTAGATAAACAATTTATAGAAACAAAATAATATAAAAATAAATATTTGATGTAAATGTTAAGCTGCAATTTGGCTTCATTAAGTGACTACACTTATCTTAGACTTCCAATATACATCAGATGATAGGAGCTGATAAGACTTCAATAACAAATTAATATTACGGATAAATCAAAACAAATTAAAATTATCATTACAACTGAAAAAGTGTCAGTCAGTTTATGTCCCATCATACTGGCGTATACTGGCCGGGCACGCGCGACTCCCGTAGGAGCGCGCAGCACCCGCAGCGTCCACGCTGCGTGCACGTCGCGTGACTGCGAAACGATAGAACGGAACGAAAAAAAAGAAGAAAAAAAGGGCGTCTGTGCGATGCCAGGGTAGCGTTCCACCGCCGCGCGACGTGCATGCGACGTCACGCGTCCACGCCGCGTCAACGCTGCGCTCTCGTTCGAGTCACGCGCACGCCCGGCTCACGCCAGTGTGCCCCTCCCGCCATACCGTGTCCATCTGAATGACAAAGTTTGGTTCACCATCTTCGAAAAACACTCTCAAAACATTAACATTTTTAGAGAGAAACTTACAGAAGACGGTGTCCTCCCCCAGTTTCTTGCCGTAGAGCAGCATGCAATCGCCAAGCACGCCCTCCGGCTGGGGGTACGTGTTGCTCTTGGCTTGCCCGCTCAGTTTGCTGATGCCCTTCACGGCCGCCATCTTCGCCCGAGCCGTAGGGTTCGGCTGCAGGAACTCTTTTGTTTTTGTTTGTAATTCTTCGACTAGCTCGCAAGTGACGTCCGTTTTCTATAAAAAATATATTGATTATTGAATATTTTACATTCAGTAGTATATTCATGGTAAAATATACATGGGGTAGCTGATGAAGTCAAATAAGATGTTACGGGACCGTACCAAACTGAGCCTTCCACATAAATCATGTTTAATAACATTCATAAACCTTGGCAAACAAAATGTATTCGGAAGCGGTTACGAGCTTTACGTAAACGTCCTCACTTTTATTACATTCGATTGTGAAATAATATCTGAATTCATATTCCTCTCCGAACCACGTATCTGAAGCTTTATTGTGTTTCCATGAAAGCAAATAGTTACTGCTGTACTTACTCTTTCCATCTCCACAAAGTCCAAATCCAATTTTGTGCCCTCGGCACCTCCCATCTTTTCTGTGACATACTGAAATAAAATAAAACGAATGTTATTTATAGTCAGAAAATGATATCAAAACTTCAATAGAACTGCTTGTAAATCTATACTCTATATGATAAGTGAATATTGTAAGAATAACGAGCACCTTATATAACTACTGAATTCAATTACTTAGTAAGCTCGAGCAGGTATTGCTTATTAAAACTGCCACCCACCCACTGAAGGAGTAATTGTTCGGAGAAAAGTTGCTAAGGTTTCATACTTTTCCAATGAAGACCTAAAACATTTACCGAAGGAATCTAATAAAGGAATGAAAGCATTAATGCGTTGCATTTTACTGTTAAAAACTTTATACGAAGGATAAACCGCGGAAGTACTGGGAACGCGAACAAAGGCTTGGGTCGAGGTGTAGCCTTGGCCGGATTGTGCCCGTTCTACATTGACATCGAAATTGTAATAACTGGGAAAGCTTCTGCGTAAATGACTCAATATAAACGCAATCAGTGTCTGGTAACTGTCTATATTATTAATATTAATCATTAGCCTTCCATTCATGGATGATTTGTCAGTCATTATACTTTTTCTGAAGCTAACGTATGTAAATCCGTGAATACATAATATAAGTAACCGTCTCATAAAAAGCAATACAGTTTGTAATATAATAGAAATATTATTCTTAAACAGTTTAATATCTTTTCCAAGAATAAACCATAGAAAATAAGCCTTAAGGTACATTTAATGTAAACAAGGGAAAGTATGAAAAGATTAGCGGCTTCTCAAAGTGGTGGAAAAAGTGTAGCTACTCGTACATTGTTAATGGACCCAAATTCTAAGAATAGAGCTCGTACTTTACATTACCAGCCATTTGTTATATTATTATATCCTGAAGTAATTTATAATGTGAGCTTCAGACTCCGAAAACTGGAAATTGAAATTTGGATTTTCGCCAGAAGATAGGCAACCAATTGAAAGTTTTGCAATTTCCTAATTTCCTTTCGAAGTCGTCATAATTTATAGTTACCTTGCCGAGCCGTTACTTATAATAATTACTAGCTTCTGCCCACAATTTCCTCCGCGTGGATGTCGGAAAATATCCCACTAGGGAACGTGCTACCGGGACTAAAAGTAGCCTACCATCCTCCTCAGAATGCCATCTATGTATCTGCTAGTCAAATTTTATCGAAATCCGTTTAGGGGTTTAGGCGTGAAAGTGTAACTACAGACACGAGTTACTTTTGAATGTATAATCTTAATATGGATTTGCTTACCAAACCATCAAATAACTCTGAAACCCATTACATATAACTAACTACTCTACGGAATATTTTGAACATTAAATTCGCGAACATAAACCTAACGTGCCATCTGAAAATGTTACTGGACATAACTGCAGCTATTACCAGATTTACCAGGGCACCTAAAATTCATAATGTCATTTCGTTTCACTCAACTACGCGCGCACAGGCCCATTTGCAACGATACAATGGACAGTATATAATAAATTGAAGAAGGCGGGACCTTTAACAAAGACCTTGTTAGTCGAGAAATAAGATCCTTGTCATGTCTCGTGGACGTCGTAAAAACAGGGACGGACTCGTAAACAACGTTTGTGGTTTTACTGCACAACTTTTAGATAAGCAAAAAATTGTCCTAGTTGAAACGAGACAAGGCTTTTGTCTTTAATATGCTAATTGTTTTTTTTCTCAGGGTTATATACCCAAAGAGTACCAAGGGACCTATTACTAAACCTCTGTCGTCCGTCCGTCTGTCCGCCAGCAGGCTGTAGCTCATGAACGGTAATAGGTAAACAGTTGAACTTTTCACAGAGTGTGTATTTCTATTGCTGCCATAACAACAAAAAATAAAATTAAAGTAAATAAAAAATAAAGGGGGGGTCGCCATACAAGAAGCGTGTTCTTTTTCGATGTTTTTTGCCTTGTGGTACGAAAATCTTCGTATGCGAGTCCGAATCGCACTTGGTCGGTTTTTTTTTGTATATTGGTACTTTGTTCCTTTTCTTTCTATTCGTGTAATTTGTTATCATTTAATTGTGCTTTTGTCTGTTGTGCTATTTCTTTTGTGTGCACTGAATTAATAGTTTATTTATCTATGTATCTATCTAATCTTTCACTCAAACCTAGTTTATAATTAGGTATTTTCAGCTTGTGTTGTCCCACAGCAGGGCAAGCCCTCGCCCTTTCTTCTAACCATTCCTCTCGATTTTGAGCAGGTGCAGACCAATAGTCATAGTCATAGCCATTTATTGATAAGAGATTCTTTAAAGTTACAGTTACAAACTTACATATAGAAAAAGACAACAAAAAACCAATCCTGTCTGTATTGGCAAGCTCGTCCCGCCATCTAAAAAGTTACCTAGTTTACGAATGTTCACAGCTACAGATACATAAAGATTTAGGCTGTGAAAATCACAATCAGTCAAATCAGTCCCGAAAGGTTCTATGAGCACCTCGCCCCTCTATGTCATCACTGTACCCTGTTAGCTTAAGTTTTCTCCTAACTATGTCGAGGCTAAAAGGATTGAGGTTGAGTGACTCCCGCGTGCCTTAGCTAGGGTATGTGGGTGACCTCGAAAATTGTTTCAGGGATAGACTTTGATAAAAATAGAGTGGATTTATAAGAAGTAATAAGCGAGTGTCCATTTGTAGAGTCCATATTGATAACTTTACCTAAACATCTAATTATTTTTTAAATATTTTATAATAAATCTTTGTTGTATCTTCTATCTGAATATTATGTAGGTATCTATGTTCACTTTCCGTGAAGCAGACACACACAATAGTGAATCTTAGGGACAGGGAAAGGGTTGAGGTAATCTTTGCTATTTTCTCGGCAAGTATGATACATTTTCCATTATCCACTAAATTCAAACTACCTTCTATCTCAGTATCCTATATATGCATAACTCCATTAAAGCGATCTAAGTGTACTCCCGCTTCAATGTCGCAGGACTAGAGGGAAGCTGCGAAGGCCGTTATAATTGGGGCACCTCGTCGATATAGGGCAGGCTAGGTCACGGCCAACCTCTTCCCGCTCTTCCCTTTTAACACCCAAGGTGGGATAAGTCGAGATTTTCACAACATGTGCTCCAATCCTCATACATTTATAACATACATCTATATAATATTAGCGTAGTGAATATAAATGGCAGACAACATGCAGGTTAAGTATGGAATGTAATTTTTTTGTATATTACGTCTAAGTTTTTCTGAATAAATAATAATGTGAAGAATTATCATTACGAAGATACAATGTTGATACAGCTCTATGATTCATTTTTAAATGGATACTGGTTGTATTTATATGAAAAATCGATTGCGTGGCCTAAAATAGCGGAATTATTTCCTTAGCTTGTATGGCATGGTGATTTGTTACTGTTCATGTGAGCACGGCTATGACATGTTGATAAGTAGGCGTAGGCAGCGTTTTCCGAGATCAATAAAGATGGCCTTATGATGTCATTCGAACGGAATATGATTCATGACTACAAGAATTACTACGCCCAAGATGCGATGTATTGCGAACGTAAACATCACAAATGAGAGGAAGTCATCATCTGCCTAGGCTTTTCCTAACTATGTTGGGGTCGGCTTCCAGTCTAACCGGATGCAACTGAATACCAGTATTTTACA
Source organism: Apamea epomidion (assembly GCA_947507525.1). Taxonomy (NCBI): domain Eukaryota; kingdom Metazoa; phylum Arthropoda; class Insecta; order Lepidoptera; family Noctuidae; genus Apamea; species Apamea epomidion. The sequence continues at coordinate 8,102,716 of OX382233.1, forward strand.
TGGAGCGAATGCCTATCTGACCTCCCCAACCTAGTTACTGGGTAATACGATACCCCTTGGTAAGACTGGTTGTCAGACTTTCGGGCTTCTGACGACCCGTAACGACTGTCAAAGATCCACGAATGACAGCCGGTACCAACGGCTTAAAGTGCTTTCTGATGCACGGAGGGGTCTTGGTATGTGAACATGGTCCACGGTCCAGCGGCAAGCGTAGCTTAACCTGATCGATCGACCCGTGCGGCTGTTATTACTAAGCCACAAGATTATCTTAAATTGCGTTTATCGCTAGGTTAACTTCCAACAAATGGTATAAAACGAGGTCGCGCGTTCAACCGATTGACGCACTCCGCACTCCCTGAGTCCTGACTGTACAACAAATTATATTACATCGAACGCAATTTCTTCAATTCGATTATACTGAATGTGTCCGTGGTTTATGAGTACCTAAGGATTTTATTTTCTGTAACAATTCGAAAACGTAAATGAATTCAAATCTGTACCTGTGTTTCAAAGATGACACACGTAAATTGGTAATTTGCTGATACTATAAAAAATGTCAATGCCTATCCAACCAGAATCAAATAATAAACAGAATATTTCATTTATATTTGGAGCTGTTACGTGGCCTTGGTTATTTTATCGTACTTTTTATGACGAAAAACTGCACGGTAAGCAGACCGGACAGTTTATTACGGCGAAATGTTTTGTGGTCCTGTAACAGTCGTAAAACGCACATAAACGAACGCTTACTAAACAACAGCAGATGACAATTTATTCACAGAAAGAAAGATGGAAAAAGAAAAAAGTGGAAAAGACTTGAGACAAACGAACTACGATAAGTCAGGGTACACGACGAAGGAAGTTATCTCGTAAGACAAAAGGACTCTTTAAACGCGTTCTTATCTACTAAGAAATTTCGGTCAATTTTAATGCACAGAATTTTTGGCATTTCATGACCATGAACACACTGTGTAGGTTGACTATCTATACCTACCTATACTATGTTGCTTAAAAATATAAAAATATACTATGTTGCTTAAACTTTCTTAATTTTTTTTCCGTAAGAACCTTCTACAAAGTTTAAGAAAACTTAAAAAAAAATGGATGAAATCGGTAGTCTTTCTCAAGTTATGGCGTGACCAAGGGAAATAGGGGTTAATTTTTATAGATATATAGATATAGATTGTGTGCTAACGTTATTAAATTCATAGCCAGCCTATAATGTTACCCCAGGGGAGCGAGCCGTAATCCACCTCGCGGGGCCATTGGGGCTGGTAGATGTCAAGTCTTCTTAATAATAATAATTTACAGAAAGTAAAAGCGCCTGTCTAGGTTTGAACCTACGACCTACAACTCTTAAGTCGCGGCCGTTATCACTGGGCCACTACCGCTCTCATTGCTGTTGTTATTAAATTATCTAGGCAAAATGAACTAGAGGTAAGTACCCTGAAATAATATTTTCATTCCTTTGACAAAGTTTGCTCAGTTATCTGTGTAACTTTCATTAGCGTTGAGACCAATTTAGCTTGAATTCCACTTTTAGTTGAAAGTAGAAAAGCTAATTTCGCTCTGTACTAGATATAAATGGAAGTTTGCTCATATATTCCACGGAGATATAGTTTCTTGGTGGGCGTAATCGAGATTTGCCATTACCGGGTCTGTCGAGCCATCAATCACGCCAGATTTTTGCCTTCCTGTATTAAGTAAAGTATAGCCTTCATTCTGGAACCGGACGATTGTTCCGGTCTAACAGATAGACCGTCTAATGGCCACATACGATCAGATTCTTCTCCTATAGAAGATCTAATTTCCCACAGAGAGGTAGCTGGTTATACCTAGTTGTTCATATACTTTATCAATCGGGCTATGCTATGTTAACGGTGGAGTTTTTTGCCCATTCTTCTCCACTACCCTTTGGAAGGGGCGACTAGAATCAATTCTATTTTTTTTGTAAATTTTTACGTTCAAAAATGCCTTTTATGTGCCTGTTTGACTTTTGACTATGATGACCGATGATATTGTTGAAGTAATCGAATAATAGCTTAGTATGAACTGCTATGACTGTGCCGTAATAGTAGAAAAAATTACGGGAACACTGAGTATTCTTGATGACGTAAAAACTGTTTAGTTAACACCACGAGGACTCGACAGCTCGCCGCCTCCGCACTTTACGAGCGATCCTTATGTCATCATTCTACGTAATTTTCCGAACAAAAAAGTTTAAAAAACGGTGATACAAATGTGCCAGATAAAAAAATGTGCGTTAAAATTATCCACAGGGATTAAATGTTACCAAAGCCTATAGTTAAACTAAAAACTTTATAGCACTGGCTATCGCAGTCGTGAATCTTTTCATGAATTCATTACTCGGTAGGTACGTGCTTTGAGCCCAGACTGTATCCCCGGAGGTAGAGGTGCCCTCAGTTTATTTTTCATCAGGTTATAGGCGACTAAATAAATAACCGACCTGGCTTTCACAGTACTCGGCAAACTGTTAAACATTTCATTCATTAACAGGAAACATAACGCTGGGGAGAGGAAACTAAGCTTACAAAACGGCGGGATTGTTATATTATCTAAATATTGTTGTAGGCTCAGTGAAAACAATGTCGGGGATGGTATGGTTATTAACTTTAATAAACTCCGTGAGCATCCAGCCGGTTAATTGAAAAATATTCATGCAGAATCGATGGAACAATATGTCGCGAGGTGAAATGCTGACTCCAGGCCAAATTGATTTTTTTTTTTAAACCGGTCAAGTGTTAACCCTGGTTGCGTGATAAATGTTCTCTGCATTGGCGTATTGGTATTGTTGTAAACAAAAGGCGGTAGAAAAGTTTTGTATGAAAACAAAAACACGCGAGCGTGTAGTTGTGTACTTCTTATTTCCTGTGTTGGAGGTACAATGTGTAACAGCGCTGTGATGCGAGTAAAATATTGGATTTGATATCATTTCATATCATACAAAGAAGGAAAGAAGTTTTTAAGAGTTCGAAGACAAACAAAAACATGATCTCAATAATTTTCATCATAGCATGATTGGTAAACAACATGACTAAACGAATAAATAACCTCCCACTCTGTAAATTGGCTTATTCAGCAATGCTTCAGGGCAGGTATACATTTTTACACCTCATTTATTTTTTCCCAGAACAATGTTCAGATTTGTTTTTCAAAGCTTTAGCAGTGAGGCGTTAAAGGTTAAACACCTCATTTGTATTTCACATTGTTGAAAATAAACATAAAAGTAAAGTCATAATCGCTTTTATTTTATCCATACGAAAACAGTACTATAACCTAACGACTATAAATATTTATAACCATTATACGAAAATATAGGTTTGATATTTCAATCATAAGTAATTTATTCATTAAGTTCTATGAATTTAATCCAAAACATCATTACTATGAATGTCAAATCTTTTCGCAGTAGGTATAGGTATAATACAATACAAATATCATCATGAGTCTAGCCTTTTCCCAACTATGTTGAGGTCGGCTTCCAGTCTAACCGAATGCAGCTGAGTACCAGTATTACATGACTCTACAACCCAGTTACTGAGTAATACTATACCCCTTGGTAAGTCTGGTTGTCTGACGACCCGTAACGACTGTCAAAGATCCACGAAGCCGGGCTTAACGTGTTTTCCAAGTCAGTCTTTGTATGTTAAGATGGTCACCCATGCACGGACCAACTGTGGCAAGCGTAGCTTAACCTGATCAATCGACAAGTGCGGCTGTTATTACTTAGCCACAAGCCCCCCACATAGGTATGTGTATAGGTAGTACAATATAAAGCCGAATAAATTATAATAAAGAGGAAATTAAAAAACCTACCTTATTATAGAATAAAAGTAAAATCTTAACAAAATGATATCGAAAAATAAATTAGAAATGATATATACACCAACACTTATAAGCTTTGAATTAGAATTATAAGCTATGAAACTTGACAAAAGTTCTCTGTATATTCCCCGCCTAAGATGGTTTAATCCGCCAAGCTTTCTTTAAGAAGTTTTTAATCTGTCTTCAATATTTTTCCCTAAGACTTGGCTCTTTAAAAATGAACGTTTAATAATATACTCTCTCACCTGATTGGCTTTGTTGATTTGTTTCTTTAGACCGGCGAAAGCCATGGTTGTGATGTTGCGCCTATCCTCACGTTAAATTATCTGAAAAGAGGAGAAATTAAATAGTTAAGTAACACTAACATAATATAACAACACCTCTCTCCCTTGTATATATGTATACACCGTTAAATTTGGATCGTTTTAATCCTTAAAAGGGGTCATTGTACTCATCATTATGAACAACTTTTACTACGGGATGAACCCTGAAATTGTGAAAAAAAAAATCAGTTAATCCATAGATTTATGTTAGCATAACTCGACATAATGTATGGATCAACAGATTTTTTTTTCCACGTTTTCAGGGTTGGTCCCGTAGTAAAAGTTGTTCATAATAGTAGTAGTGTAGTTGTTGTATATAAATAAATAAATAAATAATAATGATGAGTACAATGACCCCTTTTAAGGATTAAAACGATCAAAATTTAACGGTTTATATATGTTATAGTGTAGGTATGTGTACTTCTAACCTATTTTTGTATTTGTGTACCTAGTTTTTTTTAAATAATAAATTGTTTCTCTCAACCAAAGCACCTGCCATCTAATCTCTTCACCACCCTTGGTTGACTGGTAGAGAATGCGTAAGGCATTAAGTCCGCTTTTGTACCTTTTTTCTGTGCGAAGTTTAAATAACATAACGCTTGTATTCCCCGAAGGGTTCGGCAGAGGTGTACACCCACATTTCGCCAGGTATCTTTGAGTCCGATGTAAGGGGACGAGCCTATTGCCATTGGGCACAATTCCAGTCCCCGGGCTGTTACTAAGAAATTCCAAAGTTCGTGAAATTTTCAATAAGCATTTAATTAAATTTCATTTAAAAAGTAAGGATGAATGGTTTCCTTTTAATATAAGCCTAGAACTATAAACTTTATGCCGATCAATCGATCGGAGTTCAAATAAAAATTATTTACTACTAAGTAGGAGTTCCACTTATTATGCTTCAGTTGGATTGTAGGATTAACTTCTGTTCGCGACTTCGTCCGCGTGATTCTTGTTTTTCTGATCCACCGCGTCGCGTCGCATAGCATCGAATCGCTTGCCCGCGCTATTACTTTATTTTCGTTTAGCGCTCTTTCTGACTTTTTTTTCTTTTTGCTCGACTCCTAGCGTGATGTTAAAGTCTATAGCCTTCCTCAAGAATTGGGCTATCAAATGCAAAAATAAAAATATGATTTTAAATCAGACTGTTAGTTCCAGAGATTAGCGTGTTCAAAAAACAAAAAACAACCCTTCAACTTTATTATTAAAGTTGTCAAAAAATAAAAGGCCCGTTTTGACATTGACAGTTCTAGTAGTTAATAAAGATCAAATTCGCAAAACACGTAAGTATTCGTTTGTATGAAACTGACAGGTGTCAAGAACGCATTCTGAAATGTCAAAACGGGCCTTTTATTTTTTGACAAAAATAGTATATTTGACTTGCTCCAGGAAGTACTATTTCCATAAATACGAGGGTCTACGTTTAATAAATTAAAGAGCTCAAGTAACTTAAAGTAGACGACTGCTACGTAACTGATAAAGTGTAAGTTTTAAAGTTTGGGCGCCGACTGGCCGTTACGAAATAATTATTCTGTACGTGTAGCCGACACGGGCAGTAAAAAGCACTCACAGTTTTAACACCGAAACTTTTATCATCGGGCACAAGTCCCTGTTCTCGGGAGTCGGGCAGCACAGAGAGTAGGGTAGGCGAGTTTGTTATTGGCACGGTGCCACATTAACGGATCGATACGGTCGCGGGAACTGTAAGTAACATTATGTAATCGCGGGCTTGTTCAACAATAACCCTATTACGGTAGTCCAGTTTAATGTGCACTATGACCGAGTCCGGCGACTGACCGCTCACCCTACTAATGGATACTTGATAATCTATTAACTTTGGCCTTGTAATACGTTGTCGGTTGCTGGGGTCGACGGGGGAAAAATCTCGGCGGGTTTATCTTACATAATTTATTTTAATGAACGGACGAACTTACGTTGTTTAAGCTTAATTTAATTAATACTAAAATGTTTCAGATTAGTTTAATTTCGTGACTTATTCCAAGGTCTTTTTTACTTTATGATCACAGTATATTCTGTTGATTTATAATTGTCTTTTGCGAGCAAAGACGAAGAAAATTCTAGTGATCCAAATGTTTGAACTGTACACTATTTAACTAATTCAACATATGAATTTTCATAACAAAAAAAAAACAAGTAATCACTCAGGATTACCTGATTGTTTTTTTTTTTAATTTTAAATCATAATGTGGCGTCACAGCTGAAGTGGAAAAATGTCAAGAGGCCACTGTACATAAATTCCGTTCATAATAATACAGGCTCATCATCAGCTGCCTAGCCTTTCCTAACTATGTTGGGGTCGGCTTCCAGTCTAACCGGATGCAGCTGAATACCAGTATTTTTACATAGAGCCACTGCCTATCTGACCTCCACAACCTAGTTACTGTCTAATACGACAACCCCTGGTAAAAGTGTAAAATTGGTTGACTTTCGGGCTTCTGGCGACCCGTAACGACAACACATAATACACAATACACACAACACAAGCACACACACGCAACAAAGGCCACAACACACATATACAACACAGGCATATAATACACACATGAGACACGTACACGCCACTCACACATATACAAAAGTGTACATAATACAGGCTATATTAATAAAAGCACATTAAGGGCAATGTACACTGTTGCGGGTTAAGGGCAATGTACACTGTTGCGGGTTAAGGGCCTATTTAAACTCCTTAGCCATGTCATAACCATTCATTTCTACGTTAACGACTTGAAGTATGAACTATACACTTTTAAACATCACTCAACTTGTTGTTGGACTGAAAATCGATCGTTACAGCCCGAAATAGCGATACATTAATAAGTTTCCGTTGTTCTATGGAAGACAGCGGACAATTGCGAAGTTTAATTTCAATGTAGGTACAATTTGACAGGAGAGGAATAATGTTGTCATCATCACGATATTATACCGTTCTAAGTAATATTCACGTGAAATTATCGTTCGCTTTTGTAGGAGAATAATAAATAACATTCACTTGTTTGAATAAATAATCCAAAACATCATGTTTGGATTTAAAATTCTGGGGCAGTACCCGTTTCGTAATTCATGACAACGTAAATTAAAAATTCACTAAACGAAGATAATATAAAACGCAAAGCAATAAGAAATAATAATAGGTAATAAAAAGTTTATATATAGGAGCGAAATGTTCGCAGAAGATAACAAAGGAACGTTTACAAAGTTTGCTTAGCTTTATTCTCGTAGCACACCGTAGCGCTTTGTAGACCTAGCGGCCGTGGTGGCTGCGGCGTAGCGCTACACATTAATGTAATTGGAATATTAAGCTCATTACGTGAATTATGCTGGTTTATTCTAGTGTTGTTTTGTTTGTCTACTATATTTAGCTAATCTAGCACATTATGCTTCATGGCCTGAGTCAATCTGTTTAATCCTATGAATGACGCCACGTCATTAGTATGCAAAATGTCGGTTGAATTGATTCAGTGCGCAGTATTGGGAAAGCTCGTCTTATGTGCACACGCTTGTTATAATAACAGGTTATGTACCGAAAGACCCTAAATTGCTTCTGTGAACCCTTTTTTTTTTTTTTTTTTTGTGGATGGGAAATCATCAAATGACTCCTCCCGCTCTGGGTGGAGCAGAAGGGAGTGTCAGACTCTTACTGACTAAAACCCACCCGTGTTCCTTCCTTAGCCCTTTACGTACCAGGGCAGCGGTAACCCTTTCGGACAATCCCGCTACCTGTGAACCCTTGGCATCTAGGTTAGACGTGTGCAAGCCTGCAACTATGTCAGCACACAACCACTTACCTAGATAACAGGCGCTCCAACTTAAATGAAGTCGAATGCACCGACATCAAATCACATACAAGGTTCTGCAGAACTCGTATCTTTGTCCGCAGAGAGCCCACGATTAAGTCTAATTGGACCCCTTAAAGTTTCATTACGTAGAAGATTGCAATGTTATTTTACACTTCATAAAGGAGGTTTTATAACGAGGGAGATATATAGGGTTTGTCATGCTCATGAATATATAACAGTAAATGGAAATTTGTGACATTAGACAGCGATACGTGGGCGGTCTCGCGTTACTCATTATAGTGATATTAAAATTTGTACGCTTGTGAGAGCATCCCTATAATTTTATACCACCTTTGGGTATGAAAGTAATTTCATTACATACTGGATGTTTCATTGTGAGAGAATTTTCATTAACAATTATATTTTGGGACGGTTTATAGGCCTGAGGAATGAAATTATATTACTATTTTGGGTATATCTATCTATTATTACTAATAATAAAGCCGAAGAGTTTGTTTTTTTGTTTGAACGCGCTTATCTCGGGAACTTCCTTTTTTAATTCGAGAGCCCAATTCTTGAGGAAGGAGGTTATAAATTATTTAACGTCACGCTACGACATTTAGGAACCGAACAAACATAAAAACAGTCGGAAAAGGAGTAATAGCGGTGGCGGGTGATGCTATGCTATATATACACACAGTTAAATAGATCGGTAACACTGCACGATAACCAGTTCGGATTTCGTCCCCGGCTGTCCACTGAAAGTGCGATACTGTGTCTTAAGCATACCGTCAAATACTACACAGACCGTAAAACGCCGGTGTATGCGTGCTTCCTTGATTTGTCCAAGGCTTTTGACCTTGTAGCGTATGACCTGCTGTGGAGCAAGCTGAGGAGCATAGATGTGCCGCCGGAACTTCTCAGCATGTTCCAGTACTGGTATGCGCACCAGTCTAATAGTGTTAGGTGGGCGAGGGCAATGTCCGATGCGTATCAACTCGAATGCGGAGTCAGGCAGGGTGGCTTAACATCTCCAACCCTGTTTAATTTGTATGTGATCGTGGCGCTTAGCAGTCAGCATGTCGGATGTCACATTGACGGTACCTTTGTCAATAATCTAAGCTATGCTGACGACATGGTGCTGCTGAGCGCTTCGGTCTGCGGCTTGAGGAAACTATTACAAATATGTGAGGAGTGTGCTTGTGGTCACGGTTTATCGTATAATGTAAAGAAGAGCCAGTGTATGATCTTCGAAACCGCTAGTGCAAAATGTCCGGGGAGCATACCTCCAGTTAGTCTCAATGGGGTTCCTTTGCAGAGGGTCGATCAGTTTTCATACTTGGGGCATATTTTGACTGTTGATCTCAAGGATCACGCAGACATGCAACGGGAGCGGAGGGCGCTGTCTGTTAGAGCGAACATGATCGCCCGCAGATTTGCGCAGTGCTCAGATGGGGTGAAGGTTACGCTCTTTAGAGCGTACTGTAAATCGCTGTACTCGTGCAGTCTGTGGGCTCACTACTCTAATAGAAGTTACAGCGCTATCCGCGTGCAGTACAATAACGCGTTTAGAGCGGTGATAGGGCTACCCCGACCTGCAGTGCCTCGGGTATGGTCGCAGAGACGCGCACCGACTGCTTCCACGCGACCATGCGCAGGCGCGCCGCGTCCTTGGTGCGCAGGGTACGGGTTAGCCCCAACATCGTACTCATGATTGCGGGAAGGCTGGACTGCCCCTTCATCCAGCATTGTTCCAGCAGACATGTTGCTGTGGCAGTGTCAGAGAGAGGGTACTGATTTTATTTTGTGATTATTTATTTATTGATTTTATTTTGTGAGTATTTGTGGATTTTATTTTGTGATTATTGATTAATTAATTCTTATCTCCATATTAATTTTATTGTTTTGATTATTTATTCTAATTTGATTTCATTTAATTTGATTTATTCCGTGTCCGTTTAATTTTATTTGTAATGATTTTATTTAATTTAAATTTTATCTGATTTTATTTGATGTGAGTGAAGGTATAAAATATGAAGGAAAATTAATATATCATCAAGTATATCAAGCAAAAAAAAACCGGTCAAGTGCGAGTCGGACTCGCGCACCAAGGGTTCCGTACAAATTTGTAGGTATGTAACTAAAAATTTACGGTTATCGCAATTTTTCCTTTATCTGTGCTATAAGACGTTGCTTCGTACCAAATTTAAAGATTCTGAGTTCACGGGAAGTACCCTGTAGGTTTTGATTCCCTTGCGAGTGTCGAAAATTTGCGGCATAAACGGTTGTATCTTTTGATTGTGTTGGCATTCCAGCTTGATACCTCCACGTGTTCCTGAGAAAAAGGGTCTTGACAGACAGACAGACGGACGGACGGACAACAAAGTGATCCTTAAGGGTTCCGTTTTTTCCTTTCGAGGTACGGAACCCTAAAAAAAGAAACGGTTGTAGGGATCTATATATATATAAATGAATCCCAATTTCCCTTGGTCACGCCATAAATTGGGAACTACTTTACCGATTTCATCCATTTTTTTTAAGTTTCCTTAAACTTAGTAGAAAGTTTTTACGGAGAAAAAATTAAGAAAGTTGCGCAAAAAATTAGAAAATTTAAGAATTACGCTTTTACGCTAAAACTGCTGAACGGAGTTAGATGAAATTTGACACATGGGTAGACTATGATCTGGAGAAGGACTTCGGCTGCTTTTCATCCTGTATCGCAGACGAAGTCGCGGGCAACAGCTAGTATAACTATAAATTTACGGTTTTCGGATTTTCAAAATATGCGGCATAAGCGGAACATAAACACCCGTATCTTTTGATTGCGTTGACTTAGAAGTTTGATTTGTTCACTGCTTCAAGGGATTGCATCCCTGAGTGTTTGATATTCATTTCAACTTGATAACCTACGCGTTCCTGAGAAAAAGAGTCTTGACTGACGGACAGACAGACGGACAACGAAGGCATCTTATAAGGGTTCCGTTTTTCCTTTTGAGGTACGGAGCCCTAAAAAGGGGCAACTTATTCGTAACCACACTCAACATTAATTACACCTCTTCACGTTTTAGTAAAGCTTGTATTTAGGCAAAGCTTAGTAAAATAAGACTTCAAACTTTGAACAAACCTGAACAATCTAGATTTTATGTGAAGACTTACATTGATGCTTTTAAGAAAATATCGAAGGACCTGAAGTATTTCGTGTTAACGAAGAACAAGACAAAAAAATCAAGTATCAAAAAGTTGTGAGATGTTGTGAGATTAAGGTTTTTACACAAGGAGTAATATTATAATATCAGGGAGAAGGGAGGTTGAAAGTCTCGCTGATAAATTTTGCTTATTCCTATCATTCCATTATTTTGTTATGGAAGAGTGTAGGCGATGATGACACCTACAGGGAAAGGCTTATTTCCATTCTCATTATTTCGGAGAGTTCGTTGAAAAGTCAAATTGTACCATTCATATTTTTTCGTTACGTAACACTACGTTTCAAGACCCACATGAACTATTCTCGTGTAGTTTGCGTTGAAATGAGAAAGAATTCACATTATACATAAATGGATCCTCACACCCTCTGGCACCCACTTATCTGTTCATTTTGATCTCCACATGCATGTTAAAGTTAAAATTATGAAGATTGTGTCAAACACAAAAGCTTTTGAGCACAAAAATGTATTTTTTATAATCATTGGTTCTTATCAAGCAAATAAGTCACAGTTTCAAATTACACCTTTATTCGAGACCTCATTACTTAAATCCTAAATTATAATTATGGTGCTAATGGAATTATTTAATTTTCCCCGACGTTATGAGCTCTGAGCAGTCGAGTTCACGCGTACAGCCCGTGACTGCGTTAACATCTGCTAATAAAACATTTAGTGAAGCCAGTTTTATTTCAATGGATTTATATTAGTGGCACAACTTTATATATTGACTAAATTGCCAATTGCACGTAGCCAATGAGCGCATCGTTGCGGCTTCACACAAACGGACATCTCGCTTCACTAACCAATTACAGAACATCAAAGATAATATCAATTCGGTTTCATTAGCTCTAACTACTTATTAATACATATGTGCGACATCCTTCTACATTGATTACTAATGAGATTAATAGCTTATCTATTCAGAATTGTCTCTGAATAGCCATTAATCTTACTAAGCTCAATATAAAGGTCAAAGCAGAGTCCCTGTACGTCAGCGATAAATGAAGATCCAGCATTATGTAAATCATCCGGGTTAATTTATACGAACGTGAGGTTTTGTTTGAACATACAACGGAAAAATTCACAAAGAGAAAAGTGTGAACATGAAACAAATGTAATTTAGGGCGAGCGGTATTTGATTCGGCTGGAATCATCTGCCTATTGCGGTGCGTTTGGTTTCATTAAGCTTTATAGTACTTGTATCGACGTAGCTTGACATTTACTGAACAGCGAAAGCTATTTGGGAATAAACAATGATGGAAATGGCTGGAATCATACGGAATTAGTAATGAAACCGGGTTTTGGAGCTTATAATGTCACATGGGCCGAATATCTTACATATTACAGAATTACCATATTTTAACATAGAGCAACATTATCATATTTTGAATGTCCGCTAGAGAGCCACACAGACGGTTTATTAATATAAACCCGTTACCTTTAAATGGACCCGTTTATGTAAATGAAGCACATGGGATTTTCTACGATATTATGATTTACAGTTCACATTGGAATCGTCCCAAAGGACCAGAGTAAAACATATTATTAGAATGTTCGCCGAGCGGTTACGTAATGTTGGAGAATAAAAGCTTGTATATGATAGCAATATGTCCGCGAGGCGTACAATACACAATACTGCTCCATTATAAGTTTTACGTTGTGATAGGAAACTCGCAGCAATAGTTCGAGAGCCTTTCTGTAAACATTTCATGGATATAATGTCAGGGGTTATAATCTCGATGGATTAAAGTTCCTTGCAACATATACTTCGTATATATATCAATATTAATACAAAGTGCCTAATTCCTATATTATAATAATCAGTTTCTATGGTAGGTAAAGGATTCATGGAAGTTCTAAGATATCATCAATATCTTAGAAAGGAAATGACGCAAATTCATTGTCAGCAGAGTTCACTTGTTTTCTGATAACATCAGCTAGAAACTGCGGGTTATGGCTTTCATTTTGACAGTTCAACAACATTCATTGCGTTATTTACGTTGCTGAGCAGACAAATTTTTCGAACATATGAAGCAATGGATTAGCAATATCCTTCAAAATGATTTAAAATGTGATTGATACTGTGTTACGCAATTATGGTGCAGAATCCTATAGATTTTAAAGTTATAAAAAGTAGTCAATTCAAAATAAACACACCGTACTATTGAGAATCAAGGGCTGGTTTAACTTATAAATAAAATCTTCAATGAAAAGCGTTCAAAATATTTCTCGCACGTAGATTCTCGTAATAAGCTTACTATAAGCTAGTCGTACTTATAGAAGTAATATACTTTCCGAGAATCTATTATGTTGGTTATTTTCTTAAAACATTTGTATAATTATATGTTAGCATACGCATAGCATAATCCCACTGCTGGCACAGGCCTCCTCTCTTCGAGGAGTGGTAAGTAATCTAATCCTCGCGGGCCCAGTGCGGGTTGGTAGATGCCACATGTTTTTGAATGTTTGGTTCTAGGACATGCCGGCTTCCTCACGATATTTTCCTTCACCGTTTTGAGAGCACTGGTGATGAAGTTATTTACAGAAAGTAAAGCGCCTGTCTGGGTTCGAACCTACGAACTACAACTCGTAAGTCGGGGTCGTAACCGCGCTGGGCCTCTTTCCGAGACTGTATTACTTATGTTAATTATTTTCCTAGAACATTTCTGTAGTTATATGTAAAGTAAAATAAAAAAAAAAAAAAACGACGACACACTATCCGATATTTTATTCTTGTCACCTATGAAAATAGAGAACCAACGGAATAAAGATCGATAAATGTTGGAAAAACAGCCAGTCTTTTCTGTAAAATTCTCACCGTGAAAGCTTGGGTGAAGTGAGCTATCATATCATATTTCATCTGTTACTAGGGATTGACACTGTTGACAGTTCACTTGAAGTTTCATCTAAGTTTTCACGGTGAGATTTATACAGAATGGCACCGCAGGACAGGAGAGATTCTAAGTATAAATACATAGATATCTTATTTCCTATTCTTGAATTAAAAAAAAAGAAAGTTATAATCTTAAATCCAACTACGACAAAAACGGCAACTAAAAACGTATAAGTAAACAAAACATAGATATTGATTTTTTTTGGTTTTCATACTGCTGGAGTCCACACCATGTCTTAGTCATGTAACTAAAGCATACATCTTACAGATAGATCGAGAGATAATCATGTCAATCTTTATATACATAATTATGAATACAAAATTAAGGCCTATTTATTCCCTCAAGACCGACAGGTATATTAGGAGTTCCGGCGCTTAATAATTCACGCTGTCTGAAGTTGAAAAACGGCTCAAGGCATATCTTTGCAAAACCACTATAGGTAAACTATCTCATATTTGCCAAAAATGTAAACAAATATGAGTTTATGGAAAAATAACTTTAATTCCTACACAATAAAGTTCAGTTTACGCTACAACTTCAAACATTTTTATAACTTTTTCAATACTGCTAATCACTCTGAAATTAACTTAAATGCCATTAATATAAAGTTGATATTTGTTTAACTTTAAATAACGTCAATTTGAAACATAAATAAAATTTGAATATAGAACATTTAATCAGACGAGCGTCGTGTTTTGCTGAACAAAATGTTCATTTGATCTCGAATTAGCCCGACGTGTTACAAAGGTTATTAAACGTATCACTTCGTTAATCAAAAGGGTTTAAAATAAATATTCGTTCTGCGAATTAAAGTTATCTTACATAAGCTGGTTGCTCAAGAAGCTGCTAAGCTGAAGTGGGACTGGACTGGCCACATCTGGCGTATGCAGGGGCATAGGCCAGATGTGGCCAGTCCAGTCCAGAGCTGTGGGCCAAAATAACCACCACGTGGAGCCCTGACATAGCCAAAGCGTCACGGCAGACCCCGTAGAAGATGGCGGGACGAGCTGTTTCTCCAGCTCGTCCCGCCAGTGATCCAATTTAGCCCTGAATCGAAAGAGCTGGAAGTCATGGGCCTGGAATCATGGCCTTTGCCAAGCAGTGGACTTCTGCAGACTCACAGTAACAGTAGCATAAGCTAGTATCAATATTTCATAGGCTATAGGAGTTTAAAATGGCACGTTTCAACTCTGAATACTATTGCATGACGTAACACTTTTCCGATATTTGTAATAAGCATCACTACTTATAGCCGTAAAGCCTTAGTATCCCTGCTTGAAAGCCGATAAGACTCCCGTTTTTAATAACACCCTTTTCGAAATATAGGCCACCTCTTTTCCAGTGAGTGGAGGCTAAAAGCCGCCAAGCGATGGATAGCTTCCTCAAATTCACCAATGAATTTGGTATGCAAAGTTGTTATGACCGATTTTCTTATGACTGTTCTTTGTCTTCACCTTCAGCTGCTCAAGAATCCTTAGGATCTCGATC
Organism: Apamea epomidion; assembly: GCA_947507525.1. Lineage (NCBI taxonomy): Eukaryota > Metazoa > Arthropoda > Insecta > Lepidoptera > Noctuidae > Apamea > Apamea epomidion. The sequence goes on from OX382233.1 coordinate 8,118,264, forward strand.
TACTATAGATGTACACGAGTGACTACCGATAGTAACGCATTCAAACTCTTTCGGTTCGATTAGCCTGATATTTTCCTTTAGGAATTTGTAAATGGCAGCTTGAAGTCGAAATTTCAGTCCATTGTGGATTGAAACATAACTGGTTATGGCCAAGGTGGGTGTACCAACACCTTTGCTTAACCTTTCAGAGAAAACAGGCGTGATGCTATGTCCTATTAACTCTTTCCGTCTTCTTTTACGGCTTCGCAGGAGGATAAGCGCCAGATACATTTTATGTTTATCGCCTTCGCCGTGGAGGCAGGCTTTAAAGTTATAATTATGTTGAATCGATTCGAACGTCACTTCCCAACCGAGGTTAATCGGTGACATCATCTGCGAAGGTTTCATTTGATCTAGGAGATTATTGTAATCTATTATTAGTTTATTGTTAATATATCGGCGAAAGGTGAATCTGCTTTGAATGGAAAGTTCAATAGTTGAGCGCAATGAGTTTGTCGCATGCAGCCCTGGCAGTGAACAAAGAGATATGTGTGTTGTTTTCTTTTCAATCGTTATATTCATAAATGTATCTAAGTAATGGTTTTACTTTTACATAATAATATCAAAATCAGTGTAACTGCTTATTTTAACTAACCAAGCGTTGATAACAATCAGAGCCAGACATAAAACCAGGGTTTTTTTTCCTTGTTTTTGAATATTTAAATGCATATTCATTTGAATTTTGTATACGATTAATAAGCGGACCATCAAAGACAGTATAAAATGTAAGAATGAACAGAACACGAAAGTATCTTACAGATGATTTATGAATGAATTCGTAAAATAAAATATTCTAAGCATAATATATTGCATTACTAAAGTTCATAATATGGAATAAAACGCTTTAGCAAAACCATAAAACCATGCAATATTCGTTTCTCTTAATCGGCTCCATTTTATACTAGCGCATTCATTTCGGAACTTATATCCAGTAAAAGAAAATGCTCTGGATATTACGACATCATTGTATCAGGAATGACTAAATTAAATATTATCAAATTTAATGATGTTCTACTTAATATTTATTACATACCTTGGGTCCGTTTTCTCAATAAGTTTCCGCGACTCCTTTGAGATCACGTCACTGATTCACTTTGACGGTATATGAATATACTGAGTTTGTTATCGTAGTGCTACGGCGTAGCAGTCAATAGTTCACGTAGCTCGGACACGACTGAAGCGCTCGTAGCGCTACGAGTCGTAAGGGTGCGCGCGCAGCCTCGCCCCTCACATGTAAACCCGATATCAATCCGCTTCCAAACAATTTCGAAACGATTTGCGAATATTCGATTTAAAGTCGTATCCATAATGCATCGACATGATTGTCAAGTCTTATCGTATCTCATAATTAGGTGGAAACAAGGGAGATTCTTTTCATCAAAAATACAATTAATATCGTTTTCATAGAATCTGTTTGGTAATTATCACGGTATCATCTTAGGATTTCAGCTTTTCATATTTTGACAGGAGCCTTGTATAATTTTAGATAAACGTAGGGAATTTGAACAATAACAAACGTGGGCTAATCGACCGCTTCAAGGCTGTAAATAGGTGACCTCGTCCTTTCTTTTTATTGTTAGAACCAACTATAGAATATAAGGCGGACGAGAGGCTACAATGCTACATCAACTCCGGTCCATAAAATAGATCCTCTGTCAAAGATTGCGGAAGTCAAACGATTATTACTCAGTGTAACGTGAGAAATTGGCCATCGTTGATAAACTGGGGTGCGCTGTGAGCTATGAATAGTACCTACAAGGAGAGCGAAGATTGAAAATCTAAAACTGAACAACAAACTACATGAATATAGGGCACATAAGTTGCTTAAAATTCGTCTAGAGCACTAGGCAGCAAGATTGGCGCCTCCGCAAATAGAAACATCTGATATAACACGAGTTACGTACCATGAATTATGGAAGTGTTGAAGCTGCCTGCGTTATTTACTTTTACAATCTCTATGTACATGATTGCCAGGTATAAAACGTAGGACATAAAGAAGTGGGACATCTCTGCTGCATTTCGTTTTATTAGGACGTGAAGAACTTTGTCCAGGCGTTGCAGAACACCGCATCGCCAACTTTGTCCTCCACTAAATAGATTCATCCCTCGCCCGACACCGAAACTTTTTAATTTAGAACTTCAGTTAAAAAAGTGACCCATCACAGGACATATCTAATTGTACATATACATCTAGTCTGCGCTAAAAATATCGATAAGTAATTTATCAATGTCGCAGAGATTTGGCTTGAGAAGCGAAAACATAATCCTTTTGAGTCGAGAACTCCGCAAAAATCCCTGAATACGTCAAAGGCATTAACAGTTTTTTTTCGAATGTTTTATTTATAATATCAACTTCATAATTCATATGCTAAAGCTCTTATGTTTTTCTGGCGGATAGCGATACTCTTGTGAAAAGAAATAAAAGTACTCCAGACTAAACTTCAGCGGAGGAACAGCCTTCGGCGCAGGAGATATTATAGTGCACAAGCGAGTGCGCAGACACAGGTCCGCTCTCTCTTCCCTCACTATCGTTGTCCGATGGGACGGCAATCCGACACGACCGGAGAGACATCAGGCGCAGGGCCAACAGCTAAACGTGCTTTCCGAGGCACGGGGGTATCACACCGCCAACTTCCAACCTCCGGGCTTCCAAAAACCTAAGATTATATTTCCCAGTGGTAAAACCCAATAACACTCTGCCCGACCTGTGAATCGAACCCAGGACCCCACGCTGCGCAGTTGCGCTTGCAACCACGAAACCAACAGGGCAGTCTTGTGAAAACACGAAGAATATAAAATAAAAATCACGAAACAGTGCGAAACAAGGGTTTTGCAATATGTACTCATAAACGGTTTTATCAATTCCGGGCAAAATGTACGGAAAAGGGACTCTTTTAGCTTTTAAATGTCAGTGATATTGTGATAATACTGTGCGAATTTAATGTAGGTATACCATATTTCTGTATATTTCTGACTATAACTTATTTCTATATCAATATATAAAATGAAAGTTTAATCTCTTATCTATATAAGAAATTTATACTTTCATTTTATGACATTTGAAGTGGGTGTTTTTATATGTAGTCTATTTTCAGCCGATCGATTCTGTAAAAATTTCACCGTGAAAAGTTAGGTGAAGTGAGCTTAGAGTGAGCTGTCAATAGTATCAATCCCTAGCATTAGTTGGAATGACAGCTCACTCCACGCTCACTTCACCTTAGTTTTCACGGTAAGATGGTTACAGAATCACACTACAGACGAAAAGTTTTATACTTCACTTATAAAAAGATGCGATACAACTTTGTTGTACAATAATGTATATTCTATCTATCTATTTAAAGGCTGAGATTACAAATTGCCTGCAGAGATGGACCAAGATTACTTATACACTCGCCCTGGAGATCAATATAGAATTGGGATTCCACCGCACGTGCCCTGCTCCACTAAGGTCTATGAGATAACGAGGGTACGCTGTATCGTTTACTAGCTTCTGCCGGAGATTTCGTCCATGTGAAACTTGTTCCCACGGCCCATTCCGTCGCATCGCATCGCCTGCCCGCGCTTTTACTTTGTTGTTGCTTAGCGTTCTTTCTGCTCAGCTCCGAACTTCATCATGCTTCATCTGCGTGAAATTTCTTGTAAAAACATGATTATTATCCTATAGCTGTGCCCCGTTATTTCGTTTCGTTTTGCTCAACACTTAAGGGTCCTAGCGTGATGTTAAATAGCCTTCCTCGAGAATTGGGCTATCAAATGCAAATACAAGTTTTCAAATTCGACCGGGAGTTACATAGATCAGTGCGATCTAAGAAACAAACTCTTCAGCTTTATTTTTAGTATAAATATTGATTACGATATAAACTCTGTACAGACATTGACAAACTCGTTATTTATATTCATTTCTGACCCACCAATATACATCTCATCATCTCTACCAAATTCGATTCCATAAAAGTTTTGACTACGAATTGCTCGCTACAGTATTATTTATTCCGTTATTGGAACTCTAAATCGTTCATCACTTTCTAAAAACATAACAATATTGTTCCTAGAATTTTCAGATTTTCCTGATAATGTAAGAAAACTTGATAAATTATTTTTTATTTGATGATTTGCAGGAATCCATACTGTAGTTTCAATGCGATATAATATGTACATGCCTTTCCACGAAAACGTTCCATTCCTATAATTGCCTCGAACTCCCAGTTTGAACGATTTATAGCGCAAGGCAGACTTATTCATGGAATTTTAAAACATGAAAACATGCGAGTATTTCTCCGGTATAGATATTTTAAGGATTCTCATAAATAATTCGAGGACGCAATGATGAGCATTGGTCAAGAGCTTATTATAAAGGTCAATATAAGAGTTTTTTTGTAAGCAAGAATAAGACCAGTGCAGTCAAAGTAGTCGAGTAAAAAACTGCCAAAGAAACCATTAGTTTTCTGTATTTGCACCTACACAGATTACAGGGTGGAAATTTGAAACGAGCTAGTGTGTAATGGCAGCTACCTTAACCTTCATTGCTACAGGAAAACGTTCCTAGAACTGTTCATTACTTTTAAAATAATTGCGACAGCCTTTAAAGATCATTTTCCAGTTCATATGACAGTTGTGTTAGGTTTTACAGGTCCGTCTCTTCTACTGTGTAGTAGGTATTTCTATTACTGATGCTTCGTTTAAAGGGGCGTGCGGCTGAATAATAACCGCTGCACGGGTCGATCTTTAAGGAAAAGCAACGCTTGTCGAGGGCAGTCCAATGGATGATCCATACCGATACCCCTCCGTGCCTCGGAACAGACGTTAATTAGTTGGTCCCGGCTGTCATTCGTAGATTCTTGACAGTCGTTACGGCGCGCTAAACTAATAACACACCTCGGCACACGTTGCACGGCGATGATAGCGTATAAACACGCTAGTAAATAAACACGTAATACATAACAGTGTTTATATTGAGATCTTCATAAGTATTCACAACTATTCGATACGCTTCCATTCCGAATCGAACATTCAAAACAAATCAAAAGTCATTTATTCAAGTTAGGCCGAGAATCAGCATTTTTCGAACGTCTTCGAACGTCAAAATTACATAAGACAGTCCACCAAAACGCCCGCTCTTAACTACTTCCTAGTCCTAGTGCTTTCGCTGAGAAGAAGTGGCGCAACAAAGTCGCCAGCAGCACAGCTGTCTGTTCAGTTAGAAAAACTTGACTCTATATTAGTACGCAAAGTAATTAACGTTATGAAACACAGAACATTAAATTAAATTATAATTCGCCATATGTCATAACTTCATAAGTCAATGTTTCCACACGGCACGGTTTCTTTACGGTACAAGCCATGGCGTAGAAAAAACGTGTCCGTCAACAAACTTCCATAGTGATCCATACAATACTGACGAACCGTACCGACATACGTCGAATAAACCGTAGTTTTTCACGGTAAGAAATATGTGTGTGTACAAAGTGCCCAACGCTGTTCAGAAAGCAGGTAATCATAAATGTGTCATTTTCGATACGTCAGACTGTCGATTGGTTGTGAATAGCTATGCTGGAGTGATTTCTTTCGGTAAGGAGATACGACTTGTACAAGCGGTTGAGGCGCCAAGAGTAACGATTCTAAAGTATCTCGTAACTTACGGTGGGGTATGAACTCCGCTACCAACTTTGTTGAATACTGCTACAACTCCGATAGCTCAGCGACCCTAAAACGTGTCGTGGCCTGTCATGCGAGGGTACTTAGCTCTTTACTAACGACATGAGCTCATAATCGCAAAGCTCTTACCAACACGAAATAAGAAGAAAGCGATCAAGCGCCCATTGTGTCACCCTTTGTAAAATGTTATATATTTATGTTTCTGTAATTTGTATGGTGTACAATAAAGAGTATTCTATCTATCTATCTATCTATCAAAGGCATCCCTAAAGCCAACAATACAACTTCTGAAGAAATCTTTGCCTAATATTACGCAGTAACATAGTTTCTATAGCTCATTTGTAAATGAAATCATTGACAGCATCGCCTGTTTTGATGCGTGTATCAATTTTAAAAACTAGTGAGTAACAAAAACGAATAATGACCTCACATAGTGCATGGTACAAACTGTGCCCTGGGACCACTTGTAGCACGCGATCCACAGAAATTTTAAAAATGTTCCACAATAGAAAATACTCCTGTATCGTGGGTGCGTTTACAAACATTTAAACTCACATACACGAATAGCCAGACCCGGAACAACTACCTGTAGGCAATAAATTATTTGTTCCGTGCGGGAATCGAACCCGCGACACGCAGCGCAGCAGTCGATCGCTCAGCCACAGCGCCAACCGTGTCGTCGAGTTGATAGTTCTTTAACGTGGCTTGCGGTAGAAGTAACGTAGAAATCGTCACGTAAAAGCGTTATGCCATATCCATGTGACTGTCCTAATTTTCATGGTTTTCGAGGGTGACGACAGTGAGGTCAAAATGAAAATTCAACAAGGCGATTGCGAAAATTCGCAGCCACCACCTTAATTTTTTATTTTTTAAATTTCGTTATGGGTGTTGTTACATGGTTTTCGAGGGTGCTAAAGCCAGTAGTGAGGTCAATATGAAAACCCTAAATGGTAGCTGCGAAAATGTTCGTTTCTGACGGGGTCCCCCAACCGAACACGTTTTTTTTAAACAGATTTCTGTAGTGATTTTTTTTTTATTTATTGACAATGGGTTCACTCTTGACCTCAATCCAGCCCAGCCCAGAGGCAGGGATGAGATCTACGGCGGAACGAGCTTGCCTAGAAGAAGCCTATTCACTCTCGCCCTGAAGAGATTCGGGTTACATGAACTCTGGAATGCAGACGCAGGCAGACAATTCCAGTCCTTAGCTGTGCGCAACAGAAAAGATGATGAGAAGCGCTTAGTGCGTATATATGGTATATTAATCAAATAGGGGTGGTATCCCGCAGTGCGTCTAGACTCTCGATGGTAAAAAGGTGAAGGCGGGATGAGCTCATGTAGCTCTTGAGCACACACCCCGAAGTACAGTCTGTAGAAGACGGACAGACAGGCAACACTTCGCCGGTGAGCCAAACTGTGAAGCTTTGCCTCCACCAGCTTTTTATCGCCAATGAGTCTAAAGTGGCGAGTTGGTATTTAGCTGAGCCATCCCACAGGTGACTGCAGTACTCCATACATGATCGAAATGCCCTATAAAAAGGTTGTTCTTTATTGTGTTACGTATGATGATGGCTGTTGTTTGAAAGTAAGGCTCCTCTCATTTTTCTGTGAATAATGTTTATAATGTCAACGCTCGAGGCATGTTGTGGGTGGGTGTTAGTACACAGGTAAATAATGCTCGTCGCCAAAATTTATCTCTCAGTATCCCTTAGGATAAATGTGGGAAGTATATAAGGAAGATTCCAAGAACTACTTGGCTTCTTACTCAATTCAATGCCGACTATGCTCTCCATAATAGAAAAGTACCCATTATTAAGTTGGGTTGATTTTTCCAGCAATAACGCCGTCTTCATAATAATAATAATAAATAAAAATATTTATTGCATTAAAGGGTATTTGTAACTTAAAGTTATTAAGTAAGCGTAGAACTTATACTAACAAATATGTGTAGGGGTGAACTACTATTCTCCTAGCTAGGTAGCTGTGCAACCTGTATTAAGGAGAAACAGTTTGCCTCCCTAGACAAAGATAATAAAAAAAAAATTGAGCATAGTGCTACGTGTTGTCTCCCAAATCAAGTCCCTAATTATCTTACATACTCGTACATATCAACGTTGTTTAATGGAATAAATCTATATAAAATAAATGAATAAATCTATATAACGCCGACTTTGTAGGACTATGACTTTATATTCACCGATATTTTATAGTTAGTTCTATACCTAGGTAAAAGTTTTACATATTCAGGAAGTTCTCATGAAATTCAAAGTTAGCCTTGTATATCACAAAACTTATAAAAATACTCATTTGAATTGATGTTTCAGTTGTCAGAAGTTTCCTATTATAATTTTTTTACGAACAAGCACAGTTTTCCTAGGAGCTAATTAAAGAATCTGCGTAGACATAATCAAAATGCTAAGAAACTGTGTTTAATTTAGACTTGATTATCCTGTCAACTCTGGATATCGGGTTAGAATAGCAAATTAATTCTTGTTATCGTCGGGTTTATTTTTGAACTACGAAATTCTATCCTATTAATCTAAACGAGGCTAATTGCTCTATTTGTATATCTTTGGGGAGTATCCTATAAACTATGTTCTGGACACGTAGATAATTACTAATTAACAGTTTCGACTGCTATCCCTAAGGCAATCTCGTGAGACCAAAATAGAATTCTACTATCGCATAACCAAATTTCGCCAATGGCAATATAATGTTCTATGTGAACGTAACAGGATAGTATGTAATGGTATATGTTGAAATGTTAATGGAACCTAACATCACGCCTTCTTCTCCCGTGGGGCTGGGCCGAACTGGCGAAATGTGGTGCTACTATGGGGACACCCATAGTACCACCACATTTCGCCAGTTATGTTAAATTTCCGTGTAATAGTGGGCAAGCCTATTGCCATCAGCCGGGCACAAATCCTATTACAGGCTGCTACTGAGAAATTTCTGAAAGAAATACTCAATAACACTGCCCGACCTGGGCATCCAACCCAGGACCTCATGTTTCGCAGTAGCCCTTGCGACCACTAGACCAACGAGGCAGCAGTTAATAGAATCACGCCGTTCTCTTTTAAAACCACGCGTGTATAAAAACCAATCCGCCCTGGGCCCTCGTGGTAAAATACGGCCCACTCCCTCTCACCGTGAGGAGGCCTCCCCATGTGTCCTAGCAGTGTGAACATTAAATAAGGCTGATTATGCTATAATTATGCATATAAAAATGAGTTAAATATTAATAGTAGAATAGATATTCGTTTTGAATTTTGCAACTTGGACACATCTTTTGTGACGTCCATAGAATTTCACGTCAGAAACGAACTGCGGTGCTATTCTGTAAATTTTACAGAATAGCACCCCAAAAATATCATCGTGATAACTTAGATGGAAGGAGCTGTCATTCCACTTGCAGCTAGGGATTGACACTATTGACAGCTCACTTTAAGCTCAGTTCACCTATGTTTTCTAGGTGAGATTTTTACAGAATAGCACTACAGGTACGACCAGCCATCGAAATCATAACACTCTATAATTCTAAATCATTGTTTGTGGTTTCATCAATCTTAATTACGCAGGGTAATATCTTCCACTTTATCACTTTTATCACTGCCACTAAACCAGGCGTGATTATAATTATTTCTGACCTGACATTTAGGCCTGATTTTTCAATCGACCCTATTTATTCGTGGAATAAATTTGACGTCTGACAGATTTTGTATGGAAGAACTGTCAAAAATTCATAATTATTCCTCGGATAAAATTATCTGGCGTTGGTAAAATCAGCCCTAAGTTAGATTATTTATAGACTGATGGATAAAACACAAACAAAAACAACAGTTTAGAAGAGTAAAGTATATTCATGATAAACAATTGAGAATTGTTGCGGAAAATCATAGTTATTAGCTTAACTCGATTCCCAGTAAGTTGTGGGTATGAAAACAGACCCGTGGTCTCCCACAGGTTCCACCCACGCCACTGAAATGCGGCCACAAAGAACTCCCTTTACTTGTTTATTTTCTTTACTGTTTCATTCAAGCCTATTAATAGACTCCATATGAACTAGAAGCTTAGGTATTGAAATGTCTGAAATAATGTTTTTGTTCGCGTCCCCGAATGTTTACATACTTTATGAATATTTCTGAGAATTCTAATTTGAGTTCCTATACAAAAGTTAATTGCTTATCGAAACAGGCTCCATCGGCAATAACCTCGCCTCCTTTTACATCGGACTAAACATAACTGGCGAAATGTGGGTGTACTATAGGTACACCTCTGCTTATACCTTTAGGCCTTACAGGCGTGAAGTTCTGTTAATAATGTTCATTGCTTATGGAAAAACGAATCAATGCATTTATGCAGACCCACCAAAATAAGGCAGAAAAGGCATTAGGCACCCCAGATACGACTAGCAATCCATTGCAGCGTCACGTGCCTTTAAGAATGTTGGAATGACCCATAAGGCGGGCTGCACAGAGGATTATCTGGCTCATTGTTACGCTCCAACTTTACAAGTCCTATCAAAGGGACATCTCTCATTATTACAACTTTCCAAGTTTATCCTACACATCACTGACATCGGTAGAGGAGAAAATCGCGAAGAAACTTATAATCTATACCAATAATAAAGCTGAAGAATTTGTTTATTTGAACGCGCTGATCTTTGGAACTACCAATCGGATTTGAAAAATTATTTTTGCTTTTGATAGCCCGATTCTTGAGGAAGGGTATTTAACATCCCACTACGAGCCATGGAACCCGAGCAAAAAGAAAAAAAGTCAGAAGGAACGCTAAGGGGACACGAAGTAACGGGGCACAGTTATAGGATAATATTTCATGTTTCAACAAGAAATTTCACGTGGACGAAGTTGCGAGAAGCTAGTTATTAACAGAAGTCTGAAGCCGCGAATCTGCCTTGCCGGCTGTCGCTGAAAACCAGCGCTAGGGCTCTGTCTTGCATAGGGTCGCAGCATAATGCTGAGCGATAGCCGTTTTGCGTGGATGTGACGCATGTCAACCATTTCTTATTATTTTTTTTCTTTATTTGCTTTTTATGTTCTTTTTTGCGTCATGTTTACCGCAAATAAAAGTATTTTCTTTCTTTCCTTGAACAAGAGTGGTGATTCTGGGTGATTAATGTTCGTGCCTTCTGAAGAGGAAGAGGCCTTTGCCCTGCAGTGGGACAGTTAGAGGCTGGTATTATTATTACAACTGCATTTCATTATGACTAAGACCAGAATCACTGAAACTAAGATATTTTTATCGCAATTCTCAGATTAACAACAAAGAAATTCAATTGTCTCTAGTAGGTATCTAACACACGCTGTTGGAATATTTGGAATCTTCCCAAGGGATGCCAAAATAATTTGGTAAGAACTTACTGAGATTAAGTTATCCGTTATATCGATACACGGTTTCCAAGTCTAACTTAGAATATCTATAAGTAGACTCCGCCTCACGAGGGAAACTAATAGGGGAACTAATTATTATAATATAGTTAGCAATAAGCAACATACCGAGGGGCTTGTGGCTAAGTTATAACAGCCGCACGGGTCGATTTGATCAGGTTAAGCTACGCTTCCTGCGGTTGGTCCGTGGATGGGTAACCATCTTTACATACCAAGACCCCTCCGTGCCTCGGAAAGCACGTAAAGCCGTTGGTCCCGGTTGTCATTCTTGGATCTTTGACAGTCGCTACGGGTCGTTAGAAGCCCGAAAGTCTGACAACCAGTCTTACCAAGGGGTATCGTATTACCCAGTAAATGGGTTGTGGACGTCAGATAAGCAGTCACTCCGTGTAAAATACTGGTATTCTAGCTGCATACGGTTAGACTGGAAGCCGATCCCAACATAGTTGGGAAAAGGTTAGGCAATTGATGATGAGTTAGCAACATTCCTACAACAAGGCTTCTGCCTCGGGTACCTTTCTCTATTTAAGAATGTGCATTTTATTAACCAGTGCCTGTAATATAGTGTTTAGGTAAATAAATAAGAGAAATAGAGCATTGGAGCCCAGTAGGAACGGCTCCAAATTACGAGTTGTAGGTCGCGGGTTCAAACCCAGGCAGGCGCTTTACTTTGTGTAAATAATTTCTTCTTTCTTTTAAAAAAAAATACGGTGCCCCACATTAGGAATTACTCCTGCATCGTGGGTGCGTTTACAAACATTTAAACTCACATACACAATCAGCCAGACCCGGAACAACTACCTGTAGGCAATACAAATATTTGTTCGTCAATTTCATCACCACTGCTCTCAAAACGGTGAAGGAAAACATCGTGAGGAAACCGGCATGTCCTAAAACCAAACACTTCGAACACATTTGACATCTACCAGCCCGCACTGGGCCGGCGTGGTAGATTATAGACCACTCCCTCATCATGCATGTGGCGCCTCGAGTCTTCATTCGTGAGACGGACTTTAATGGAGAATGTGTCAAAAATAAAAAGCTAATACTTAATTACAGTTGGATTGGTTTGAAAGCATACTTTTATTAATGAGAGTAAAAAAAGTTATCTAAAACGATGACACTGTAATCATTACATGACATTTCAATGTTATTTTGATACTGATAATCTGAGAACCAACATTAAATGGATATATTTTTGTGTGCTGTGCACTTATTGAAAACCAGTGGTGTATTTGCGTAACAGACTAACAGTAGGAATGGCTTTCATTTTGACACTTCAACAAAATTCATTGCGTTATTTACTTTGTTGAGCAGGCACATTTTTCGGACATATGAACCAATGGATTAACAGCAGTATGCTTCAAAGTGATTCAGATTGAATTAAGCAGGCGGTGTTTCGGTCTGCTTCTTCTGTCATATCGGCACGATTTAGCCGTGTGCACGTGCCAAAATATTGCCAGTAAACAAGGCAGTAGCAGGGCTGACCATCCATCTTGCAACGGATGTATATTTAAGTATCGTTGTTCTTGGAGGCTATTTTAATGCACCTCAATTTCAAAACAAAATACGTACTTACTTAGAAATAACGGGTGTAAACGCTTGACTACGAGTAAGCTGAGACTCACTTATTCATTCCGTAATATTGATCTAGTTTTTTTTTTGTTCTAGACCATACCTGGGAACCTTCTGGTTACGGAGATATTGAACGTCAAAGTTCCAACGTTTTTTTGACAAGTTTCAAATATTATTACTTAACTTTTTTACTTAGTTTGATGTTCAGAAGGTGTAGATAACGGTAATGAGATGAATTATGTTACAGCCTGTATGTATTTTTCAATAAAAGCCCACGATTTATTTGAACTTCAACATTTAGATAAATAAAGTAGGTACTAGCTTCTGCCCGCGACTTCGTCCGCGTGAAATTTCTTGCTCCCTGACCTACCCCGTCGCGTCGCATCGCATCACTTGCCCGCGCTATCACTTCGTTTTCGCTTAGCGTTCTTTTTGACTTTCATTTTCTTTTTGCGCGACTTCTAAGTAGGGATTGCAATCCGGCCTCATTTTCAATCCCGCCGGATCCGACCGCATTTCTATGAATCCGGCCAGGTCCGACCGGATCCGGCCGGATTGAGCCAACGAGATTAGATAACCAGGATAACTTAATTTTCCGTTAATAAAGAGTAAATTAAAACAATACATATACGCGATCAAGTTTATTACGACAAATTATAAAAAGTGAAAACTTATATTTTGAAAATAGAGATCAACATTAATAATCTATATTGTAACATTAAATATAATATGACAATTAGCCTTAACTGAGATCCCAGTATTCACAGTACTTAGCATAATACAATACAACAATCACAGACTCACAGTAAAGTAACTATTCTTTATAATATTTCAATTTTAAAATTTTCATCATTTCATTACATTGGCGGCGAAACGGTTGAATTTTAGTTCGAAGGTATCGTACTTTTACAGCATAACACAAGTATTTATTTACATTTGACCAAGCAGCAACACCACACAACAAACGCTGTTAACTCGACCGAGTCGTTCGCGAAACATCAAACGACTCGCACGCACAAGTATCTACCACGCCTTTTAAGGTGCCTCACACATTTAAAGGCGCGGTTATTTTGCCAAATTATGCAATCACCGGGTCAAACTCTTCAGCTTTATTATTAGAATAGATATACATAGATTGTGAGATAATGACGTCGCGCGTCATTTTCATTCAGTCATTCAAATACGTCTGGCACAGTCGAACTCATCACTTATATTATTAACCTTCACCACCAATATAGTCTAATGATAGACTATAGAAGAGTAGCCAAAGACGACAATGTTTTATTATTTATTTTACGCTTGATATGATGATTTTGATTTCAGAGATCGTGAACTCTTTATAAACGTAATTACATATAGGGTGGCAGGGACATCGATGTGCAAACTGTAACCATGAATTCAACACATGCTTCTAAACCGCAAATTTTTTGCCAAACTGTTTCATAGAAAAGTGCAATAGCTACGCGTGCAAAATGTATAAAACAGCTTTTTTTTTTAATAATCGACGAAAAATTTCAACGCAGGGTAGGTTCAGAATCATGTACTGAATCCTTGGTAACAGATTGCGGTTCGATGCCCCTGCCACCCTGTATTTGATCAAGGACCACTTGCACCAAAAATCACTAGTTGCGTTTAGTGCTGAACATAAGTAAGTATTTAAAACATCATTCTGTCTCAGTCATCTTCAAACGATTGACAGCAATGGAACGATGTCTTAAATTCGTTTAGTGATAAGAGTCATTGAGTGTTTTGATGGTGTTAGAAAGAAGCGAAAAATATTACAGCTCTTTTCAGGTCTTCTGACCACTTTATAATAGTTTGTGGGTACAATTATTTTGCCTTTTTCCAGCCTAGGATCTCGGTTGACCAAGTATTAGTAAAACCCACGACCAGACTAGCAAATCGTGTAGATAAAAGTAACTATTAACAGACGTGCTAGAAATTAACTCTGCTGCCTTGCATCAGACGGGTGAAATCTTAATTATAAGCGGGTTCACTCAGATATTAATTAACATTTTTATACAACATTGTGGAATATTTTCTAGAAGCTTTTCATCAACTAGGTTATACATTCAAATGATGAAAATACATATATTAACAAATACCAAGACGAAGACGTAATAAGTAAATGATTTGAATATTACCAATAATGGTAATTTACCGTTTGTTTAATAAATTCCCTTTCAAATACGTCGAGTTCACGCGCCACAAGGCCGCGAAAAAAACCAAACTCCATCGACGCGGTTAATGTGTTTAATTTCACCGAGATTGTTAACTTTATTGCTATCATAATTCAGAATCTATTTTCATTAACCTTTTATTATGTAAACCTGCCAATTTTACTATTCACTTATGGAACAGTTCGGTTGTTTTATGTACAAAACGTTCCACGCAATATTGGTTAGTTTGGCAAGCCGTTCCGAGATGCAACACCTGCATGACGGGAATACACATAAAAGTTAAGTGGGGCTTTGGAATAGGTGAACAGCTTCCAGCATTCAATATTTAAACTGCATCTCCGTTCCTTGACTCCATCTGTCCAACTACACAATCGGTTTATTCAGTGTTCCCCAAACGAGTGTTTCTCACAACTGTGTACGTTGACGACTATACGTACAAAAACGTAATGTCTTATCGCGTGTCCATTAATTGTGATAAAAAATCGTGAACAATGCTTTGTACAAGCACTATGATAATAAGGGATCTACCACGCTGTCTTTACATTCTTCTACGTTTATTCAACATGGTTATTAAATTCCGGGCAAACGGAGTCGGCGTCAGCTGCGGACAGCAAAAATCGTGCGATCTGCGGCTGATTTTATATTACGAGGACACAGATTTTTGCCACAAACTGTGTAACGAGTTGGCCATTGAAAAAAAAAATTTTAGAAGTCCAAACTGAAATCTAAGAACAAATTCCGACAATCGTTTACATGTACCTGCTACATAATTATGTATGGACCGACAAATACTATTTTTATCCGAATAAACTTAGTCTAGAGCTACCCCTTCATGCAATTTATGTCACGAGTTGAAGAGTGTAGATATGGAGTGAATGTCAGCGTATATTACGACGGTATAATTAGATCATAGTCATCAAGGCAGACGCACACGTGACGCCACACGCTCGTGAGTGACCGGTCTTTTCATTCAAATGTCTGGCTGGTTGGATCGAAGAGAATGCGCGCGCATCCTTTGCTACGCTGACGACACGAGACACTGGCTTAGCTATTCTACTTACGGAACTACAACACTATTTCCTCCGATATTGCCGATATTACCATCTCTAGAACATTCTGTATCGTTTAGCCATGGAAAAAAATTCTTCCTTCAAATATTAAGGCTATCATAAAGGCAATCTTAACAAAAACAAAACGATTTGCTAGTGAACGTGTGTCAGCAACAAAAAATATTGATAGGTTTTGTGCTCTCCTCGAACTCGAATTGGCTGTCTGTTACCGTTTTTACTCAATTTCGACGCCAAATATAACCAAACCCATAGTACCAAGTGAGGACATGTAACAGGGACTTTATGTTTATTTAAAGTCAGCCAAGGATAGCCTGAAACATATTTTACGTTATAAGCAAGATAGGGAAACTCGATTAAAACTTTTTATGAATTTGGTAAATTCCGAGACACTCCCGTCTCACAGAATGTTTTAAGAGAGTCTTGTCGACGACTCGAAATTTTTGTCACATTACATTTTTTATTTCCACTTACTTAGCTACTTATTACTTTATATCCTTCCTTAGCGTTTCTTATACTCCCAAAGTTATTTTAAAAATAGATAGAAGCTCATCTGGTTTTTATTAGAAAACGTTTATAGACACGTTTACGTTTCTATAACGAGCATCATTACGACCAAAAGTAAAGCCATCTGCTGATGGGGTAGCTGAGTTTTAAACGGGTCGAACGTTTCGAATGTAAGTCAATGTGTCAGGGGCGCGAACGTATAAAGAACCGTTCGGAAATGTGGGTCGCGAACCATCGCGGGAATCTCTACCTCTCACCCCTACCAGTCGTCATCTCCATCCATTTTAAAGCTATTTTAGCCTTTAATATTCGATTAAAAGGTTCAATTCTGTTGGCTTTGGATGTTAAATTATATTCAGGATATGTGATGACGATATATTTATTAACAGGAGTAAACCAAACATTGGCTGTCTATAATTACTAAAACAATAACCAAGAAAATAAAGAACTATTTTCTCTTTGATAATCGCTTTAAGTTTCTCTAAGCCTGTTGTTTTTCTATCCCGAGTCCTCAAAAATACCCACTGCTATGCATATAAATCAAAGAAATTTCTACCAAGGCGGACTCAAGGATAGCTTAGGGCATTGAACACAGACCTTCCCGAAAAAGCAGTTCTAGTCTAGCGTGGGCGACATGCCATTATCTGGTGGTTGAACGTCTCGGGGCGCCCGTCTGTCTGCCGTCATATTCCACTGCAGAGCAGAGAGAGCCAAATAGGTCAACAACATGGAAGTAAAAATAATATAGCAATAAGATTAGCCGCTACATAAGTTAAGCCAACACGTTTAGCTTAAGTTATTGGATTTGAAACGTTCGTTACTGTGCTTTAAAGTTGACTTTTAAAGTAGTGTTCCACTTAAGTATATAAAAGCCGGCATGAACTTTTATCTGGCGGACATAAACCAGCATCCTAATTGCGTAACACGCGATCAATCACAATCTCAATAATTTTGAAGGATATTGTTAATCCATTCCTTCATATGTTCGAAAAATGTGTCTACTCAACAACGTAAATAACGCAATGAATGTTGTTGAACTGTCAAAATGAAAGCAATTGCTACTGATAGTGTTTTACGCAATTACCCCGCAGCATTAAGATTTGAGGGCCTGCCCGCAGTGGTTTCAGAAGTGAGTTATAGAAGTATAAATTAATAGAGGATACAAACGTTATTGCTGCTTTAAAGTTAACTTTACATACTTTTACAGAGTGGCGGGGACATCGACGCACAACCTGATACCATGGATTCAGTACATAATTCTGACACCGCTTGCGTTGAAATTTTTCGTAGAATAAGAATTTTTAAAAAAATGCTATGCAGTACATTTTGACCGCGAAGGTTTTCAGGTCACTTTTCTATGCAACAGCAGTTTTTTTTTGATAATCGACAAAAAATTTCTACACCAACGGGTCTAGAATCATATGCTGAATTCATGGCTACAGATTGCGTGTCAATGTCCCTGCCACCCTGTATAACCTTTTATCTACCGAACATGAACCAGCAGTATTGTAAGAAACTGTAACCTTGAAAGCCTAACCGCAGAAGTAGGTAATCAGATAGTATAAATAAATTGAGGATATGACTAATGAACTTTTAGTCCATGACCTTTGTGAGACCAAAAGGTAGGTACCAAAATCAGCAGAACAAAAAAAAATGTTGCTAACGGAAGTAACGGAAGGGTGAAGAATGAGGGTACCGTTACTATTTACGACGGCAGAACTTGCGTAACTAATATGTAAAAAAACATTCCTTTTTCTTGCCAACAACAAAAATAGGCTCTTAGGAAAATAGGCTCTGCTTTTAACCTAATTATTTAGGGCAAGTATTTTATCTCTTGCTAAGCCAATATGGAGGAGCAGTGGTGGCCTAGTGATAACGGCGGTGACTTACCCAGATAAGTACTTTACTTTGTGTAAATTATTCATCACCATTGCTCTCAAAGCGGTGAAGAAAAAAAACGAGGAAACTGGCACGTCCTAGAACCAAATATTCGGTAACATGTGACAACTGCCAACCCGCACTGGGCCCGCGTGATGTATTACGGCCCACTCCGTCCCACAGAGAGGAGGCCTGTGTCCCAGCAGTGGGAACATTATAGACTTATTATGCTGAGCCGATATGAACTACTTTATAGAGCACATAGTAAAAGTGAGAGTCTTGGTTAATGGCAAAGAGAAAGTAAAATGGTGGTTTTATTAATAGTACAGTTTTCTACAGCTTTCCAGCATTATCGTCATTCGCAACGCACACGTATCAAAAGTATTTAGTGTCTATAGAGAAACATTTGTAGCCAATAATGTAATTCTCCTGAGAGTTCGTTTCAATTTTGTCATTAAAATAAGAATACACTCTACTAATGGAATTCTATTACAGAGAAACTAACTCAGTTGGGTCTAATTAGATAACAAAATATTTCATTTCTAGATATACTCGTATTGCTTGAATTAGTAATACATTCAGGTGTCTAGACTTGTTGAAAATAACTAAATTACAGACAGACTTCAGTTAGATACTGAGAGCCTGCGGTTCTATTCTCTAAGGACGTCAACGAAGATACGGGACCAGTCGAAAGTAGTTGATCCGTCAAAACAAGTGACAAATTATAATTTGGGACGGACAAAAACACGTCTGGAGTAGGGACAACTGTCAAATCGTGTTGTTATTATTTCTTAGTTCGTCCCCAACTAATCTTATGCCCATAGTTGACGATGATGTTGATGCCCGTAACTTCGGCGGAAACTGCGGACATGGTGCTTAAGGAGTAGACCCCTGATCAAGTGTATTAGTTTAATAAAATATCAAGAACTAACAATCAATTATATCAATAAACAAAACAATTATTATATAAGTATAGGGATGCGATTTAAGTAGGTACCGACAGTCTTGTCATTGTATAACTGCTCCACATTTTTATTCCACGTTATGCAGGTGGTCAATTCTGGCAAACGTCCAAATACCGAATCAGTAAGATCTGCAAGCCCTCAAATCGACCCTATTCAACAGAATTGGAATGGGAAAACCTCCAAATAAAGGGGCCGTAACAAAATGTCGTAACGTAAACGGAGCTGGAAAAATCAGTACCCAGTAGACTGGTCCAATTTGTCACGGAAACGAAAACCATTAGAGTTCTTAGAAATATATGTCGTTTAAGAGGAAGGGTATCATGGGATGGGATCCTTTACACGAGATTAATACCTACTTACTGGAAAAAGCGAAGGGTTACTTTGACGTGTGCCATCCAAACACGGAAACATTGTTATATCTGTGTGAAGATTTGGTTACATTCCCGCGGTACGCATCTGTTGATAAATAACATGATGCATGTGTTAAAAGCATTTGGATGAAATATGAAAACAGTATCGTAATAATATACGAGCAATTTGTATTATTTAATACTAATAGATTTTGTTGCTTTTAGTTCTGTCTGGGAATTAAAGGTTCAAATGCAATTTGTGAGGAGACAGGGATGCTTTGCGTTACTCGGATGAAATTTAAATCAGTTGGTCCAGATCTCGGATTGAGGTAGGCAGTGTCTGAAAATAGTTTCGTTACCTAACCTACGTTACTTTCAGTACAAGTTTAAGATAAGGTAAGATTGGGTTTACCCGCAATGCGGTACTAACGTGTATAACGAACGTTTATTGTTCATTTAACGTAAATTTTTACGTACAGACCAATATTAATTTTGCAAGGTTTTTTTTATTATTAACAATGCCTCTTAAAAACCCGCAATTTCATTTGATAACGCACATACATAAGTAAAGTTATTAAATATTATTATTCGATATAATAACAATTAATAACTATATTGAAGTCAGTTTATAGAAAAAGACACCAAACCAATATATATATATATATTTTAAATAACATTCTAACAAAATAAACCTCATAAATCTGTATTTCATTATAAATCGCTGGGAATTCAAACGAACTCAACATAAACGTATGTCCACGTAGAATCGAATTGAAAGCATTTCCGATGACACAGCTTTCAGTTTTGAATGAATTTCAGTACTGAGCTGTCCATCGACTCGACTGACCTATATGTCATATCATAACATAGCACACGAACCATCGACATTTCACATTATTAATGAATATACGCCTCATATATTGATATGAAATTAAATATGTACCTACCAATCCTGTTCTCTACGTTATTGAATTAGGTAAATCAAGTATTTGAGAAAGCTTTCTGTTAAATAGCAGATATCGATATGTCATTTATCATGCAATCATATCGTCAAGTTGATAAAATATTACTGATTCCCTCAATGGAGTTTATATTTGGCAAGGTTAGAGTTGGATGGCACAGATTGAATTTCGCAGTGAAGTATTAGTATTCTTTGTATTTATTGTATATGTAAATGGTATACCAGAGTACATGCATGGTGTTGTCTCTCCTTTCTCCCTAAATCCATCCAAAGGTTTTCTTTAAAATATCACTTTTAGCGACAAGACCGCCGATTGTATCACCAGATTGGTAAAGTTTTTACATTTATATCTTTTTATATATATTTTTACGGTGTACATAAAAAGAGTATTCCGCCTATCTACCTTGCAGTGCTAAAACGGAAGCCAGCACTACACAAAGGTTACGTTACTTTTATTACACTTTGATAAAATTAATGAAGATACCATTCGTACAGCAGCACACAAAGTAAACACAGCTAAATGATAAGATAATAATATGCTAACAAAAAATATTCTGCGCAAACTAAAAATTATTTCAGACAACAGCTAAGCGGCCAAAGATCGAGTAAAAGAGCAAGATGCGGTCCCAGCTGACCTTTCAACTTTCTCAGTTTCTCATATAGGTACTTAAGAGCGTTAGAGCCATAAAGCTTTTATTGGCAATTTGGCACATCCAGTGAAACATACAGTCGGGGTAAAATAGATGAATAAATAAACTAAACAGATTCTATATAACCGCTTTGCGTGCATTTTATCTGCAATTTAATACTACAAATGATTACGGTTCATTTGGTTTGTGCAAATTCATGAATATTGGAACGATTAACTAATTCAAAGCTAGTTATTGAACTATTGGGATATGATGATTTCGGAATATAAGCAATGAAGCTAAAACCGTCAGCCAATCAATTAGTTGTTGTATACACTACAGCAAGACAAAGCATTGGAAGGCCTCCCACGAGGTGGACCGATGACCTTGTAAAGGCCGCAGGAATGCGCTGGATGCGGGAAGCACAGAACCGGTCGAAGTGGCGGTGCATGGGGGAAGCCTATGTCCAGCAGAGGACGTCTTTCGGCTGAAATGATGATACACTACAGTAATACCACTAGCTACATGCTTAGCTGTTGATAATACCCCTACATTTGCCCTGAAATAGGCCACAAAAGCCAAAGGCCTTGAAAACGACAAGTCAAATAAATATTTTTATTTATGTCTACATGAAACGCCACATTTTATACACGTGGAAGATATATTGTCCTTGATAGTGACATCGAAACACGACGTATAAAAATAACCCTACATGAGAACTCACCCCAGTTTAGTCGATACGTTTAGCCATTTCAACATAACATACTTTAAAGGTGAAGCATTCTAAAAATGCCAGCCATTTTGCAACGCCCACGCTTCAGAGGAAAATTCCTTTCGCGGAAAGTTGAAATCCGGATTGTTACGATATTTTCTTGGTTCTCCGCTCTGCAAAGTGCCTTTTACCTAACTTTTTTTAAATCAATAGATTGCAGGTAATACACGGAAACGTCTTATACATCCTCCGCCCTTATCCCAATTTTTTTGGGGTCGGGAGAATAATCGGAGCAGTCATCGTTTCTAGTCACATCGTCCCCCACACAATCCATCCATCGTTTCTTTGGTGTTCCTCTACTCTTATAACTATCCACATTCATATTCAAAACTTTCGTCATCACTTGTTCCACATTCTTCTGCATTAGTAGGATAAGCACTGGCACATATTTTTTGCTATTACTAGGAATCGTTTGGCTTAGAACAAAGCTCCTTTTTCATTAAAAAAATGAACCATACAAAGTCTGGTCAGGCTTTCCTTGTAAGCTGTTGTTACCCTATTCCGTTTATCAACACCCCCGTTTGCGGTTAATTTCTCTCAAAATACTACAACGGTCAATTAGTAATTAATATGGTCCATATTAATTAAACAGTGCAACATCATGCACAAACATTGTGGTTGTGGCTGTAAAATAATGCCGTAGATACAACCATTAATTAAACTCAAGACCTTAATTACAGTTGCGTGACATACTGGTGATTTTTTACAAAAAAAAATAACATTTTCATTGTACTAACAAGGTAAGGTCAAGGTAACATGATTAACTTTATATAGTGTGATAATCAGTGGCGTAGCTTATCCTAATGGGGCCCTGTATCAAATTTTTTTGGGGGCTCTTTTTACCAACTGTGAAGCTACAGAGGGTATTATTTTTACAAAATAAAGATTATAGCATACTGACTTAGAAGGTGAGAGGCTCGTGGCTAAGTAATAACAGCCGCACGAGTCGATTGAAGTTTAAGCTACGCTTGCCGCGGTAGGTCCGTGGATGGGTGACCATCCTAACATACCGAGACCCCTCCATGCCTCGGAATACACGTTAAACCATTGGTCCCGGCTGTCATTCGTAGATCTTTGACAGTCTTTACGGGTCGTCAGAAGCTCGAAAGTCTGGCAACCAGTCTTACCAAGGGGTATCGTATTACCCAGTAACTGGGTTGTGGCGGTCAGATCGGCAGTCGCTCCAAATGTAAAATATGCATCCGGTTAGATTGGAAGCCGAGACCCAATAAAACTTTGCCCGACCCGGGAATCGAACCCAAGGCCTCCTGTTCAGCAGTAGCGCTTGCGACCACTAGACCAATGAGGCAGTCACAGTTTCCTTCCACACTTCTCTATTAGTCGTCTTCTCGGTAGTCACCCCCTTTCTAACCATATTTTTTGAAGAAAGATAAAATGTGTATTGGCATTACAGCAAAATAAATACACCTTAAAACTACAAAAAAAGAAAACTAAGATTATAATGCCAAAAGGGCCTCAGCTCAGTATAATGTTAGATGACAATACCTGACGCTGATTTTCAGCTGCAACCCACGAGTGCCATACGCTGGAATAAGGAATAACAAACACAGGGAAGTGTGTGTCCGTTATAATAAATTGAGAGAATTAATTAAATGCTAGAAATTATGGAAAAGCTCATACAAAACCAAATAAATCCAACCACACCAATTTACAGAAATAAATATAATTTATCAAAAAGAATTTTAGGTTCTAGATACTATTTTTCAAATTTTTGCTTACACACGTCACGTCGGAGGCCCCTGTAGCTCAGGGGCCCCATATCATCGATAAGACTGATACAGCGGTAGCTACGCCCCTGGTGATAATAATATACATTTGATGTTATCGCTCACGGATTAAATAACATAGAACCTTATCAAGCGTACTTTTTACGGAAAACAATGCAAAAAATTATCAGAAAATATAAAGTAGATTAACCGTGTTTCATAAACCTAGCGACCGTTTGTGCTATTTCTTTTGGACAAAAACAGTTCTAAATACGCGCACATTTGTCGGGAATAATTGCTGCCACATCCCGTCGTCAGTTTCAATACAAACAATTACAGGGTTTACGACCTCATTAAACGGTTCATATGGTCAACAAAGATAAAAAACAGTTAGAACAAAACAAATTACTGGTAGCATGAAAATAACGCCCGTTTTTATTTTTTAAAAGCTTGCCCTCTGTGAGAAGTCAAGGCGTTAATTGAAAGGACTAGCGGCTGCGGCTGGGGGAGCGGTTCTAAAATAGATGGACCCCCACGACGACGGCAGTCACAGTCACAAGTGTACTCTGCAACTATTGGTTAATTTATAAACTTGGTCAACCGATGCGGGATGAGGTGCTATTTCAGGGCCATTTCATATTGATTTTCAAGCTGTGTTACTGTATTTTTAATATTATAATGTATAAATGACCCGGTAGCTTCCTCTATTTGTTATATTGTAAAGGTTGAAACCAACTCTTACGACAGAGAAGTAGCTTGGTACACTTGATACATTTTATACCGGACGATGAACCTTACACGTGTCTGGCCCGTGGGGTTAGCTAGTAAATTATGATGGAGGTAAGAATATATTCCAATAATGTATGTATGTTATTCACTCATACTCCAAAGCATAATCATAAAATGCAAATGGACAAAGTTCCTGAAGAAAATACTTTTTTAAAACATAAAAGTGATATTAAAAGATAAAATGTAAAAGATAGAAATATGTTGACGCGCACTTTTTTGAAGAACTATTTAAGACGGACCAGATTGCCATACATTGTTTTTAGTTATATACAACTGTTTAGGCAGCGCATACAAATAATTCTGTTTGAAGACGTATTTCTTTCCGACTTGCTAAACAAAAGTTGTGATAGCTCAGCTAAAATGCATGATCTAAATATAATTTATAGCCTATAGCACTCACACATAACGTAGCTTTCTACCAGTGAAAACATTTTTAGAATTGGAGCATTAACTCCGGAGATTACCCCCTACATACAAACAAACAAACTTTTACCTCTTTATAATATTACTATAGATTATTATTTTAATCGATTCCAAACGTAAATATTGCTATGAGTAGGTGCAATATCGACAGTACAACGATTGTACTGCGTAATATATTAAAGGAAATCCTACATAACTAATACAAAAGTAGATTCATATCTGAGGAACAAATGATTATCACACAGAACACCTGCTTTGCTGTACTGCATTTTTCATTCATTGTGGACTATTAATCAAGTTTGCTTGAAGCCGAGAATACAAAAAGAAACAATTGATTACTTATACTATAGAGCAGCATCTAATGTTCTTTGTGCTACTCAAAAAGTTCTTGAAACGTAACCCCAAGATGCGGGTATACTACATTAAGATAATTCTCAACCGATTGTAGAGTTCGTAAACAGTGTATGCGTTATCATCAAAGCAATTACAGTATATCTCGGTTTACTTTATAGACAAGCCGCATTGTACTCTACTATATTAATTGCTTCCACGTTGGACTAGGAGTTACAGAGAGCCGAGCTGCGACTTTGTTGATTGAAGAACTATGAAATCCACGAATTAGGTATCCTTTCGTGCCAGTCACAAGGATCCATTTGTACCTATTGCGGATAGGTAGGTAATGTACGTATGCGATGGACTGATGCCTTAGTTGTTGTTATTATTTGCAGGATTAATGATTGCACGACTTTTTAGTAGAGTGGGTTATGAGCAGGGGTGCGGTTGGGTGGGTGTGGTTGAGTGGGTTATGTTCAGTAGTACTCTTGTCATCGTGTCGATGCCGTACACCAATTTTCACCATCATCATCAGCCTATAACAGTCCAGGACATAGGCCTTTCCTATTGGACGTCATTCAATTCGATTTTCGGCAACTCTCATCCAGCTGCTACCAGCCATCCTCCGAAGATCGTCGCTCCACCTAGCCTGAGGGCGTCCCACCTTACGTTTACCGATTCGCGGTCTCCACTCAAGAACACGTTTACCCCAACGGTTATCGGTTCTACATAGATTTTAATGGACAATTATTTTAGCTAAGTAGATGTCCACGCTTAAGGCTTCCTGTACAGCGGCGGGAGGAGTTCACATCGGCGTCGAGCTGATGATGAAGTGCTTGGGACTCGTCCTCGACAGCCGGTGGAACTTCGTGGAGCGGTTCCGACGTTTGGCTCCCAGAATGGAGCGGGCCGGGGCTGCCCTGAGGCGGCTCCTGCCAAATCTAAGGGGACCAAACGCCTTCTGCCGGAGGCTCTATGCGGGGGTCGTGCGGTCCATGGCCATTTACGGGGCACCGGTATGGGCGCGTTCCCTGAGGCGGCGACCAGCTCGCCGGTTGAACGCGTCCCAAAGGGTCATGGCTGTCCGGCTGATCCGAGGATACCGCACGGTCTCCGCTGAGGCGGCGAGCCTCCTTGCCAGATTGCCACCATGGGATCTGGAGGCCAAAGTCCTCGCCCACATATGGGAGTGGCGAGAGGAGGCAAAACGCCGGGGCGTAACTCCGCTGCCGCGAGAAATCACGGTACAGCGGACAGAGCTCCGGCGGGATCTCATAGCGGCATGGAGAGTGCGATTGTCGCAACCCAGTGCTGGGCACGCCACAATAGCGGCGATAAGTCCCCTCTTTGAGGAGTGGCTAGAGAGGCGCCACGGCGCCCTCACCTTCCGCCTGACGCAGGTCCTCACCGGACACGCTTATTTCGGGAGGTCCTGTTCAGGATAAAGCGGTAGGAAACGCCAGGGTGTCACCACTGTGTGGATCGCCCGGAGGACACGGTGGAGCATACGGTGGAGGTCTGCCCAGCTTGGACGGGGCCACGCCGTGTCCTCGCAGCGGCGATCTCTCGCGTCCGGCCCTGGTCCAGGCCATGGTACGGAGCGAGAGTGCATGGTAGGCCGTCACCTCCTTCTGCGAAGCAGTAATGCTCGCGAAGGAGGAGGCGGAGCGCGTGAGAGAGAGGCAATCTCTGTGCCCTCACGCCCCTAGCCGCCGCAGCAGACGCCCTGGACGGGAGTCAACAGCCGACTCCCGGCCACCGTAGGCGCGGGCTTGCGGGCGGCGAGTAATGGGCAGCTCGCCGCCCGGTAAGGATCAGGGCCGGGTCAACGGCGCGTCGAGTTCCACGCGCGTCTCAAAGAGATGTCAGCACGAACTGACGGGGTCCGCTAGGGCCGATGCCAGGGCCAGGGCTGCGGGTTGTTCGAAAGAGATACCGTGGCCCCTGGCACAGGCAACTGAAGGAACACGGTTGGGTTTTAGTCAGTAAAAGTCTGACACGCCCTTCCGCTGAGCCCAGAGCGGGAGAGGTCATTTGATGATTTCCAACACAAAAAAAAAAAAAGACTTGATCTGTTTGGAAAGATTTGACTTGACCTGTACATGCAGCTCCGGCTCCGGCGTCATGTACAGGAAGAATACTTCGTTGTCGGTGGCTTGCACAAAAGCAATAAAGTAGAACAGCCATTCTTATGGAAACATCGCACTCACGGTGCATTTTGGTGGAATTAATAGACCGAAAATCAAATAAAACAACAAATCATGAAGAGTATGGACTATAAACAACTGTCGTAAGCAACCCCAACTTTCTTGTAGGTGGACCTCACGTATAGCGTGACAAGAAAGTTGGGGTTCGAGAAGTGCTTTAATACTAATGTTGCTGTGGCTAAGTGGTCGGCTGTCTGCATTAGGAGATTATTTTGGAGACCGTAAACGCCCACTACGTAATCCCTTAGTCGTATTTTCAGACTCCTACGCTCCTACAGAAAGATAGTAAGTGGCTGTAGGGACTGTGCAGTGTACTTATTCATATTTGAGAAGGATAAATGATTTTATTTCTGTAAGTAGGTTTGTACAAACACTTTTACATGTCAATCATATTTTAAAAACAAGATGAGATCAGCGTTTCCTATCTGACTACTCTTCGAAGAAAAACCGAAACAAACTCAGAGGTTACTGTCTCTTCCAAAGTCCAGACATAATCTTGGTCAGATCATGTGAAGGCCATTATACATGGTAGACAAGCATTTATCGGTAGGTCCCTAACGCAAGCAATTTCTTGCTTAAAAGGTGATCTCCAATAACAGGTATTGTATCGAAATGCCCTTTGTAATTATAATTGTTGTTGTAGGTGACTGGACATTGGTGCATACAAAATTGGTTGTTAGGTTTCGAATCTCCACGACGTGATTTTACGTAACTCCACACGCTAGAACTTGGGCAAAGTTCTTATTGTCCTGATCTCACAAATGACAATTGAACATTCTTTCAACTTTAAAAAGTTGAATTTGCACGACTAAACATCGTGTTCACAGCAAATTCGGGTCACACCTAATCAGTAAGCGAAGTGAAGCGACGCTAACTACAAATTACGTTCTTAATTAGTCTAGTAGAATTACTACACCCAAACGTGCGACGCCCCCCAGGAAGATGGATGCGTTAGGTAGCCCGCGAAATTCAAATTTTCTTACGTTTTTTGCAATTTGCAGGTCAGTTTCAGTTTGTATGTTGAACAAAATATGATTCGCGAGCGTAACAAGTATGTATTTACAGAATTATAATCATTAAAATCATGAATACAGCCCTCTAACTTTATATGTATATTATAATGCTATTGAATGATTATTTCATAAAATATCAATCTAAGGGATTTTTAGCGCAACCCCCTTAAAAAGGTAGCCAGGACAGACCGGGTGCGGAAGGCAGAGAACCGGGTGCTGTGGCGCAACTTGGGAAAGGCCTACTTATGTCCAGCAGCAGACTGCTATTGACTGAGCTGATAGAAATACTCAACAAATAAAGAAGAAATTGATGTGATTTGTTTGGAAATATCAAGAAAACAGTCAATGCATTATCAATTTTGCAAACCTCATTTCCAGAATGATAGCATGTCTTCGTGAAATTGTAAAGTTACATTAGTTGTTTGGTTTTATTATCAGTAATAATAAGATAGGGTGATTGGAGTTTCATTATTTTTTTATCTTTTTATTTTCCAAAATACTATATGGCCTTTTCCTGGAAAACTACAGCCACAGCATGCTTTTCTTTGATGCATTATTTTCATGCCTGGGTATAGATTGTGTCAGCTGTTTATAACTGGAATACTAACAACAAAAATTCGCTCTTTATTGTTTTAATTGATTCTAGATGTAAAGGTTTTATGACTAGGTGCAATAAGGTACTTTTTGTCTCAGAAATAATCCTATAGGGGGTGATACAGGGGATGAAAGTTTGTTCAGTAATCATAATTTTATTTTCTACAATGATAATGCATTATGTGTTTCTGCTTGACAACTTTAAAACTGCTTAAAAGTATTAGTGAGCTGGCGAGTAGGTATTAAAAGATTACAAAAGTAACCTAACCTTCCATGGTGTTATCTCAATTACCTTGGCAGATGGTGGAGAAAAATAATGGATGACATCATACACATTGCACACCTATGATGTATGAGTTCAAACAAAAAACCTCCAAAATGCTCAATGACTCTAGAGTATTAAGGTTCAAAGTCTTTTGCGTTTAGTGTGGTCAATAGTAAATTTCATTGGAACATCTGTACAGCAAGTTATTAGTTTCAATTAGGCACAAGTGTCTGTTCAAAAATAAAACTTCATTCAGATATTATTGTGCTAGCGGGAAACAGAGGCAGTGATTCCAACTTATCATTATGACTGCGAATTGATATTGCATACACAATTAGTCATTAAGATAATAATACAAATAATTAATCACGGCTTTAACTAATCATAGATTAATTTATTTATAAATCATGTTGTTATTTAAAACAGAATCCTATTATCCTTACAGAAAGTAGAATATTTTATATTTATTTGTTAAAATGTTTTTGACGCATGTAACTCCTACAAAAAGAATATTAAATTATTGAAGAAAACGTAAATGAAAGTCCAAATTCAGTTCCATTTCTTTCATGAACTTTAAATAAATGCAACATAATTTGGCTTCGCCAGAAACCGGTTAGGTTCATTTGAATATATTATGAAACATATTATTGACTATTTATGAGTAAGTATGTCCATCATAATTACAATTGAATTTCAAGACAATTTGGAAAAATTGGCACAAGTCTAGAAATAAGGTGAGTAATACTACAATCAATAACTATACACTGAAAGCATGAGTATATGACAATTATTGCATATAACACACAATGTTTTGTTTAGACTTTGGACAATACTACTGTAATACTTTCAAGTACTATGCAATTGCTGTAATGTAAATACTGAATTCTTGGTAATCAGCCGAACGCCACCGCGCAACATGCTGTATCTTCAATAGTTGATAATTTATGAACCAATTTATTTGACTTGTAACTTGTAAGGTATGAGTACTTAACCATTTGAGCGATTATTCCCCACAATGAATAATGTAATAAAAAGAAAACAAAATATTATATCTCCCTTCTTCTATCATCCCTATACCATTCATCTTATTCCAGATAACATCATTATTGATTTGTTTGTGACTTACCTGTAATGTTAACTTCTTCACCTCAGATCGTAGGAACACAAATTTCAGTCACATAAAAGTCACCAGTTGTCCTTCAATTAAATTATTGTCCAATGTGTCCTTGATTCTTTTAAACAGATCAATACACAAAAAACAGATCATTCAACGAACGATTAAGCGTTGGCATTCATACTTCTCTAGCTAGTAGGAAGTAACGTCAAAGTTGTCAATCAGTCAGTGCTTTGCTGTCAAAAGACCACAAATAATCACTATTTGATAGAAAGTTTTAAAATATAAATAACTTAGAAAAAAAAAAATTCTTTACTAAATGATAATGGAAGACTTTTGAAACTATTCAAATTATTTTTTATGATTCTACCCACACGTGACTTTGAATACCAGTTAATTTTCTTACTAGTAACACCAAAACATATGGCTTGATATGGTTTCGTTCAAAAACTGCGATAGGATAATGCAGTTCACATTTAAGATTTCTAAAACTAGATATGCATTCTCAATTTTTCTTTTCAATTTGTTAACGATGTGCCGTTGTTATATGTAATAGTTTTATGAATACGATAACTAAAAACTGCTTTTATTTTTGAAATATTCCTTCAGGGATTATCGATTACCATGTACTACTTATAATATTCTGAACGCACTTAACATATTTTATCTCTTTCTTTCTCTACGTCATTCTCTCACGTTCGATGTGAGGTGTCAGAGAAATATTCGTGATAATTATTAAAAAAATAATTAGATCTTGAGATGTTTAGAATATTTATTTCTTTTGTAAATTATGTATTTCGTTAATAAAACCATGTTAGTGACGTTCGGTTATCTGGGATTAATCTAGCGAAGATATTTTTTGTTTTATTAGTTCATTATGAACTGTCACCAAGTATTAAGTGGTGCCTGTAACTCAGGAGATCAATGTTTTGCTGTTGGTTCTGTTGAAGGAATACCTTTCACAGTAAGTACTTTGATTAATATCCGTGTCGTTATTGATGGCAAATTCTCGTGACTTAGAATCCTGTGCACCTAAAGTGGTAATTGAGAAGTGATGTTCCTAACAGGAAAATCTAATTTAGCCTAGTTTGATAAGCATAACATTTTCGTTTGGTCACTAAATACTACTATCTTCTATTGTTTGTGAACGTATTGTACCTCATTACTTAACATTCGTTACAGAAGAGACATACAAATAGAATGAGTTTCCTTGAATGCTAATTTGCATCAGTCATTTATAGATATTTAAATAACAATATTACTAAAGGCAACTGATAACTGTAGAGTTAATGTTATAACATAGCTCCTTGCCTAGTTTTACATAAATATATGCCGTGAGAATCTTTCCATTTACAGTGTATGATCATAATCAGTTAAGTAAATATTTATGAAGATGTGCTAAAATTAATATTGAACTAATATTCTACACATGATGTAAACATTTGTACAATTCAAACAGTTTTTTCATAAACAGATACTTGGCATATTGAATCTACCTATGACCTTATGTAATCTTTAAAATCAAACCTTATTGGGGTACCTACATAAAATTATTTGTAATAAGGTATTTATAATTGATAATGTTTCAAATACATGTTTCTACCAAATCCCTCACAGAGACGAAAATATTGTTAGAGCACTTATTTCAAATTTCTTAAAATATTATCAAATACCTATTATTTAATTAATCACACATCACGGTTACCTAACTAGTTGTGTTATTTCCTTAACTCCACAGATGTTATAACAAATAAGTCCTTGAATGCTGATTTTATTTGTTTTTAACACGAATCAATCAAGCATTAACTTATGTCACCGCATTGCACAAAGCCGAGTAAAAAAAAAACTATTCATAGTTAAATCTAAATGTCACTTTCAAGTGTCCTTCTGACCTACTATTACTTAAATAAATAATTTCTGAGACATATTGCAGTATTTCTGCAATATATTTAGGCTACTGTAGGTTTTTATTATTTTAATTTGTATGCTTTATTGTACACCAGTTCTTAATGTAAAATGCCAATTTTAAATCAACAATGTTCAATATTCTCTGGTAGTCACTGGGTTGTGGAGGTCAGATGGGCAGCAGCTCCATGTAAACAATTGGTATTAAGCTGCATCCAGTTAGGCTGGAAGCTAACCCCAACATAGCTAGATAAAAGCTAGGTAGGTGATAAGATAAACATTCAATGGTCTTGGTAGTGTATCAGGTATTCAACATGTTCTTTCCCTCAGGCATATGCAGCAGGATGTAACATAGTGATCTTGGCCTCCAACTTCGAAAGGGTACAGATAATTCCGGGAGCGGTCCATGGTTATGTCCGCATTGGCTCGTTAGACTGCAGCACTGATACAGGGAAGATCGCTGCATCCTATGGGGCCGAAGTGTGCATATTTGAACCAACACCACTTATACATACAGCTGCTACCACTCATGTAAGTAATTATTTAGTTGACTTAAGTCAAATACATAGTACTGGTTGTTTTAGAGGATTTTAATGTAATGAAAGATTTAATAATTATAATACTCATTTTATGTGTACCGGCACAAACTAAATAACAATAAAAAATGGCATAGTAAAGTTATTAGCCAGTCAGCAATTTAGTAGCAGGACTGCTCAACCCAAGGTGTGCCCACCATTCAAGAATCAATATTTGTGCAGCAACATGAATTTCTTCCAAAAATCCTGATAATGTTACTGTAAAATTGATTAACATGATAAAAAGATGGCAGATTAACAGGGATTATAGTACCAAGTAGCATGCGCTATTATCACAACATAAAATACAACAATAACAGTTAAACAGCGGGGTAATTGTGTAACAAACTATCAATAGCAATGGGTTTCATTTTGACAATTCAACAACATTCATTGCGTTATTTACTTTGCTGAGCAGACAAACTTTTTGAACATGTCAAGCAATGGATTAGCAATATCCTTCAAAATTATTCAGATTGATAGTGTGATACGCAATTGGGGTGCTGGCTAGGTTTGGTATGATACAAAATTGAGTGCCAAAATTTTTATTACCAAGAACTAAAAGAAACATGCCCGTTTTTCTCCATAGGTACCTACTACGCTTTGGAATGGGCAACTAGCTTCATCTTTTTGAATGACCAACCTTGACAATTCAAAAGTGCCTGTAATTGGTTTATTTGAAATAAATAGTTTGAGTTTGATTTCACTATACAAAAGTGTTGAACTATGACACAATGTACTCAAACAGTTAATTAACAACTAAAATATATTTCAAATACTGATATGTCATTGTCTCAGTACCAGATGAATGCCAGAAAGAATAACTAGATAAAAGATACTACATATTCTGTTAGGTACTTTACTATCATTGTTTATACTAGCAGCTAGGTACTGACAATGAGTTCATGTAACATATTAATTGATGTCGTTTAATTATCACAGTCCAGTAAATAGTAATCTTCCTGAGGCTAATTAACTCTTTTATATTTATTCATTACAATATGTCTATACCTTTGTATGTAGGTACTTTCAAACTCTTTAAAATTCTACCTACAGCCTAAGATTCGGCTTTTAAGGGTACTTGTAAAAGTTATTAGGATGCTGGCCAAGGCCATTTGGACGCATTTCAATTACAAAACCATTCATATTTACAGAAACTTGATATGAAATATCAAATATTTGTCTTGGCTCGCGAAATGCAAACAGAAAAGAGATTCTCTAAATTACTCTTTATATTAACGATGTATTGTCCGCAGTCGAACTTAATGGCGCTTAGAATTACGTCATTCAGATCTGAGTTCGGATATTTGTCGAATGAAATAGGCAATTTTCAGATGTTTATTACGTAATAGGTCTCTGAACTTCGACGATTGCTGATGGCGCAGCGCCAATTGACCATAATATGAATGCAATTGGTCAATCTCTATCATATAAAACTGTCTTCGAACGCGGATTCATTATTCAATTCAACGTGACATGTGACTGTTCAGGGCTTGGAGTACCGGTGGGTGCAAACCGGCAAGTTGGTTGCGGATGGGCCGATCACTGCGCTGTCATGGAATCTCGAGGGCACCCGGCTGCTAACAGGCGGCAAGATACTGCAATTATGGCACCAAGCGTCGCTCTATCAAGATGACAGCCAACGTAAGATATTGTTTTCTTCCATGTTATCTATGCGAGACGCTAAAACTCTTGTTTCAAGTGGTATTATTATCATTGTTCATGTACATCTTTATCTGGAAATCAGATATCGTGATTTGAGACGATCTCGAATTTTTTCTGGCGCCATGAAACTGCACCTACTTACATTACAATTTTTAATGTTGTTTATGCGGCGAAGTAAAGATTTTAAGGCAGCAAAACTACCCACGCTATAATTCACTTTTATCGTGGCGGAAGTGAAACTAATTTATAACAATGTTAAGGAAATAGAACTAGTGTTTAGTAGTATCGATTAATTTATACTAGAGTGCAGGAGCGTGTCAGTATTTTGTTTCAGGTTGTTTTTGTTGTACTCAACAGTCAATTTACTGATACGGATTCGATACCCATAATCTTTGTAGGTATTAATCACACATCATGTGTTGTGATTGAACTCTGATGATACTATGAAAAGCAAACCAAAAAGAGTATCAAAGAATCTTGCATGTTACGTTCTATGATTCTACCTACCCCTATAGCAATAAGGTATCAATTACCCATATTATAACAATAATTTTCTTCTATTATCTATACTAATATTATAAAGAGGTATCATTTGCGAGTTTTTATGTAGGGCGTAATCTTCAGAACTACTGATGCCATCCCAAAATTCTTTCACTAATGGGAAGATACAGTGTTGCCGAGTGTCATAGTAAATATTTTATGTTAAAACAAAAAAAAAACAGGCGGATGAAGTCGCGGGGAGATGGTAGTGTCGTAATAAAATAGCTAGTCAGCAAACTTAGCGCGGTTTACTGCCAATGGTGCGCGGAAGGACGCTAGTGTGTCATTCGTGGAGGCATTTCTACGTAGTATCTAGGTACATCTTTATTCGAAAAAAATCCTTCTCTTATTTCCAGCGAGTTCAGGAGTGACATTCCAGATAGGTGGTGACAAGGATGACAAACCTAAGCAGGCCGAGGAAGACGAGCCCGTGAGTACAACGCAGATTGTAATACGCTCTGATAAGATAAAACATACAACAATATATTCCACCGTCCGCCGTTATCTTTGTTTTGTTTATCTATTATGGTCTGTAACAACTACATTTAGTATGAATACAATGATCAATTAGACGTATTAACTACAGTTTTATAGTGGAGTGGTTTATAATTGAAATAGGCTTCCCACGTACCAATCCACCTAAGACTTAAACGTTTTAACTATCAAATTAATTTGAGGGAAATCGTTAAGGAAATTATACAAGAAGATAATCATTTATAGATGAGTTTACCAGACTCGTGCTGATTGTTAAACTTCGTGAAGTAAGACTATTCTAGTTTGCGTTCCACTTAAATGCTCTCATTTCAGTGACCGCAATATTTCTATAGCTATTACGTGATGCATGAAGACGCAACTAGAATACTGATCTTCTAAGTTTCTTATTTCACTTAAGTAGGTACTATATTAAGGGGAAGCGTCAGGATATTCCGGAAAATTTAAATTTTCTTACGTTTTGTGCAATTTGCAGGTCAGTATAGAAAAAAAGAAAATACCTTTATTTGCGGCTAAAAAGAAAATAAACTCTCAAAAAAAAAAAAAAAACAAGTTAGGGGTAAACATGCGTCACATTCACGCAAAACGACCATCGCTCAGCATAATGCTATGACCCTATAAAAGTAGGGGACAGAGCCCCAGCGCTGGTTTTCAGTATCAGGTTGTAAGGTGATTAAAATATAATTCGCGGCCGTAACAAATATTTATTATAGTCATAAAAATCATCAATACATCTCTCTAGGTTCATATTACCCTATTGAATGACTATTTCATGAAATCATGACATGTTATGTAAAGCCATATTTGTTACGGTCGCGAATCATATTTTAATCAACGTACAACCTGACACTGACCTGCAAATTGCAAAAAACGTAATTAATTTGAAATTCGCGGGCTACCTTAGCGCATCCACTCCCTAGTGGATGCGCTAAGGTAGCCCTAATTTGTAAGGTAAGTAAGGGTTTCGAATACGGGATTTTTTCAATACCGGTGTTAATACCGTATAGAAAATTTCCCGGATGTGCATCCATAAGACACAATTTTTTTCTAAAATTCTTTTTTAAATTGAATAGCTACTAAGTTGCACCACAAAACAATCTACTGAAAATAAAATCACCAATACCGGAATACCGGTATTGAAAAATTACAAAAAATATCCGGTATTGGAAGCCCTACTTAAAGGGACTCGTGCTATCATAAGCATTGCATTTTCATTGGCAGTTTCCTATCTGTATCAAATTCTGTAATTTTGATGTAAATTACTAGTTTCAAATGTCTTATTGATGAAATATAATATTATCGTAATTTCAATCACTGTCAAAATAATCGTGCCTTTTTCTTTTGTTTAGTCTTGATTTGGGACAGGCACAATGAAACATTTCATGAGATAGTAATTGTAATCTCTGATTACGACCCATTTCTGTTTTACGGGTATTATTTCGGGCTCGAAAATAGTCCAGGTTTCAATTCCTGGAGTTATTTTTGAGATAAGTCAGGTCTTGAGAAATTAAAATAAGTATTAGGATGTTTAATATCGAAGTCAATCGAAGTTAACGTGCAGATTCGGTCAAATAAAAGTATTGTAAAACGAAAACTAACGTTTTGTAAAAGATGTCTGATAATGTTAAGAATAAGGCTCAAATTCGCATCTCCTTATCTAACGTTTCCCTGTCCTAGGGGTGGATATGCGTGTGGCAATGTCACACGGCGACTCCGGCGCATCACCTCGCGTTTTCACCGGACGGCGTCCTGTTTGCCACATCTGGGATCAACGACAGACTCGTCAAGATCTGGTACCAGAACAAAGGTAATAAAATAAATCGTAAACAGTTTTTGTCGTTAACATAACACATCAAGCTTAAAGCATTGGTCATACTGAAGCCAATCCCGAATCCCGCATCCCGTGCGGGATGCGCGATTAAATTCTCGGGATTCGCTTGCGTCGAATGTGACAGCAAACTGTTGATCTACTACCTATGTTAAAATCTCACCGTGAAAACTTAGGTGAAGTTTGCTGTCAATAGTAGTCGATCCCTAGAATCAAGTTAAAACAAAAACAAAATCCAATTACAACCAGCGCAAGCTCGCACTAATTATGGCAAAAAAACAATATTGGTTGAGGGATCACGGCCATTCAATAGTTTACCGGAGGATGTAAAAAAATGTGACGGTAAAACACATTTAAACGCAGATTAAGGCAATACATAACTACATTGGAGATGACATGACACAGAGTGTACATTCTGTTTCATGTTATTTCGAATGTAGTAACATAAGTTATTATGATATCTCCAACACCCTAGAGGTAACCAATACATGCTAATTATAATCACTTGTATCTCATTCTAAGCGAACTGTTATTTAGAAAGTTCTTATGAGAAATAAAGTTCTTTAAACCCAAGTTTAATGTCAGGCTGGAATGAAGGTGTTCAAACTGGCGCTAATAGTCGCGTGACTTCCTAAGCATTACAAAAAACAAAGGACGCGCGCTTTCCCTGTTCGGGATTCCCTTCAGTGTAAGAGAGCTTTAGAAAAGAACTGTCATACATGTGTAAGTGAGAGAGGCGGACAGATACAGAGCCGACGCTGTTAACAGTCGAACTTTTTCTAAAACTCTATGTCTGTTAGGTGCTGCTGTAAGTGACATTTAAACAGGTGCGGTTAATTAATTTGCATCGACGGTCATATCGAATTGTAACTTGCTCTCATCAAATAATAAGTGCTTATCTATGCAAATATTTTTATGACTAAGATGATATTTCGATACAATGAAAGGTGAACTCCAAAATGTGTGGCTGATAACATACAAAATACGGTCTTCGCGTCTTTGTAAAAATAGATGCTTACGTAAGAAACCTACTTGATAAGGGAATATCCCTCTCAATAAAAGTAAGTGCGGTGGCTAATCTACTAGCCGTAACCGTCTCGAGGTAAAATGGGTTATGAATGTCATGATGCGTTTCAATATTTTCGTAACGCAAAGAACTACTGAAAGTGCAGTTCGAGTCAGTGCAATGTAATGTTTTATAGTCGAAATAAAAGATAAATAAGATTTGATTGATTGTTTTTTTTTTTTGTTTGACACGTTTGCCGCAAATAAATCTATTTTCTTTCTTTCTATTTTCGTTTGCAATTTTTGAAAAATGTGGGTAGTTTTCATAATGGCAAATATATTTTCCAAATCAAATTAATTCCATTTAGGGCTGATTTTTCAATCGACAGATAATCAGCCCTTAACTAACTAACTACCATGTATTGTCCCACTGCAGGGCAAAGGCCTCCCTCTTCCACACAATACACTATTTTCCTAAAAAAAATCTAATTAGTCCGTCAGTTAGATTATCAAAAAATATTGAACCCGTATTTTTTCTTTTGTCAATCATATAAAAAATTATGAAGATATAGCCCGTTAAAGTTCCGCGTGACGTCACTTGCTTGCGACACTTGCAAGCAAGTGACGTCACGACCCCCACTCCCAAATTTTGACGCGCTTTATCTTTGTCATTTTTTGTTTGATTGACAAAAGAAAAAATACGTGTCCATTATTTTACGATAATCTAACTGACGGACTAAATATAATAATTATTTTCTTAACCAGGCAAATACCCTAACTCTTTTGCCAGATAACATCTGATTGAAACTATATAGATAGCAAAGATAAAACAACT
Source organism: Apamea epomidion (assembly GCA_947507525.1). Lineage (NCBI taxonomy): Eukaryota > Metazoa > Arthropoda > Insecta > Lepidoptera > Noctuidae > Apamea > Apamea epomidion. Next base: position 8,157,563 of record OX382233.1, read on the forward strand.
AGTATTCAAATTCCAGTAATGGTATGTCGCCTAATTTGTAAAACCAGTTAATACTCATTACTCGTAGTAATTTCATAGAACGACATTGAAATGACGCGATAATTGTTGAAGCAATCTTCGGCAGGAAAACGGCAGTGACATCATTTTCTATTACATAACGAACAATACATTATGCATTTGTTATTTTTGTTGTAAAAATTGACACGCCAAACACGGTTGAGTTAGGACATTGTTATTCCGATGTTCTTTTATCCGAGTAAAGTATAATATACAGGCCAACAATATGTTAAAGTATATCATTATTCTGTATGCATTATGGACACTCCCGAAAAAAGATGACAATGGCGTGGCCACTCTATTTACCTCTATTTAAATGCGATAACCGAAGACCACTGAAGATTTCTTAGGTCCACCGTACGAGCATGTCTAATTCACCTAAGGTTTGATATAAAAGTCACAGAGAAATACGATACGATATACTTGTGTAGTATATCGTCCTCCAGTAAGTACTTACTAGAGAAAAATCTATCTGCCTAACCTTTTCTTTCTTTCTTTATTTTATATAAAGCGAATGCCTATCTGACTCCCCACAACCCAGTTACTGGATAACACGATCCCCCTTGGCAAGACTGGTTGGCAGACTTTCGGGCTTCTGACTACCCGTAACGACTATCAAAGATCTACAACTGACAGCCGGAAACAACTGCTTAACGTGCTATCCGAGGCACAGAGGGGTCTCGGTATGTTATGGATGGTCACCCATTCACGGACCAACCTCGGCAAGCGTTGCTTAACCTTGAAGATCGACCCGTGCTACTGTTGTTATTTAGCCACGTGCCCCTTCTTCAGTAAGTACTAAAGATTCAAATAGAAATGCGATTATTTCCTTGTTTCAGTCCTCGCGCAGGCACATAATGATCACTCTCCGCCCGAGCTGAACTACACATTCATATACGTGGCTCATCCTCGCGCTGTCACACATCTGTCATGGCGGAAGACTAGCAAATACATGCCCAAGTAAGTTATACTTTATTCCTCTATCAAATTTTTAATACTGAAAAAGCAATACAAATGATTTATTTAATAGATAATTATAACTTGCAAAATTATGAACGAAGTTACTGCCTTGTCGGTCTAGTGGTCGCAGGTGCGAATGCTGATGTGAGGTCCTTGGTACGATTCCCTGGTCGAGCAAATCGTTATTGGGTTTTCTTATCAGGAATTTTAAAGTAGCAGCCTGGACTCAATTTTAAACTCCAGGTTCCTACTGTAATATTAACAAACGACAGGACTTAAACATAACTGGTGAAATTTTGGTGCTACAACACCTCTTTCTACCACTTTGGAGAATAAAAGCGTTATTTAAAAAAATTATAAATTTCTTCAAACTCCAGGGGCAGCGTCGGCAACGTGCTAGTGACGTCATCTGTGGACAACATCTGCCGCGTGTGGGCGGAGACGTTACTGCCCGAGGACGAGTGGGGGGGCGGCTGTGTGACGTCACACTCGCGCTCGCCGCCGCGCAGACAGCGCGCCACGCACCGTCACAAGCACCGGTTCATGCAGCGCTTAAAGCATATGAAGTAGGTGTCACTAGTATTTTAGGTCAAAAATATCCAAGTTATGGGCCCTTCTAACACAACGCTGCAATGTACTAATCCTTTAGCTCCCTGTCCATTGGAACCTTTTAAACCCCGTACATACATAGAGGCCGAGTGTGGGCCCGCTGGGTGACGTCACACGCGAACTCTCCGCCGCACAGGCAGCACCACGCACCGCTTCATGTGGCTTTTGAGGCATATGAAGTAGGTCGAACTTGTATTTTCAAGCCGAAATTACACATATATGGACCTACGGCTCGAATACTATGACGATCTACCTGCTTACTCATTTTGAACCCTTTTACAGGTCTTCAATCTGTAAATGCGTCTATTTAAAACAAGATTGACTTACATTCAGAAGAAACATTAGCACATTTGGACAAATGGGTATCGGCTGGAGTCGATTCCTGGATAGAACAAATAATAATTATAGCGGATTATATCTGTCTGCGCATGTGATACCTACTTCGCGATAGAGGACAAACCAACGTTGGACAACATATTCGTAAAGAAAGAAAAACCCTATCAACTCCACGAAATCCTAAGATTCCATTCGTCTTATAAGAAGCGCCAATAAAAAAGCAATGAATGTCGTCTGATATTATCACAACATTCTCAACAGCCTTGACTGTAAACTTTCCTCTATGATTCACGAGTTGTAACCATTTATGATCGACTCGCTTGAACAATTTCAGCGCAACACGCAATATTATGAGCATAATTTTTACTGATGCTTCGGAACAGTTTAAAATATACAATAGAATCTGTAGACTGAAAATAAAAAGAACTAGTATTTCAAAAACAAGAACAATTTTTATAAATCTTGCGTGCCTATTTCCAGGCAGAATGTACATGGCTCACTCCTGTCTACTCCACCTGAATTTTAATGTAACGTACATTCGTTGCAAATAAATTATTTGATTGATTGATTGAAGAATGTCCGGTCACTATCAACGACAAATTTTTCGGCCTTCTTAAATTGATGATTGATGCTTGTTGATGACCAGACAGTTGAATATCCGTATATTACAACTTACTACTGTATTCCTGATACCTTTATCTTTCGTTTAAAACCATTACCAGGGTTTAGACCTGCGACTACCTATCAGCACGCATAGCATGACCAACATAGAAACTGGTTTTGTTGACGAAAGAATAGACAAAATGTCTATGAATACTTTGTGTTCCACTGCTAGGCAAAGGCCTCCCCTTTTTCCTTCCAAACCTCCCTGTCTTGAGCAATCTGTGGCCACGTTGGCCCTGCAAACCCTAACCCTACTTTTACGAACTAGTTTGGTTTCCTGGTTCATGTTCTACTACAACAATATTTAGGACCCGAGCATGTAAAAGCCAGAAGCGGATTAATATACCAAATCGTCATGTCTTGCATTGATATTTGATTGTTCCAGGACATGTTTCCATATCAGACGGACGGCACAGTCGTCCAAGCAGCCAGGCGCGCCCATTCCCACGTTACCTTCTACGTACAGCGCCCACGACTTTCACAATCCGTATCATGCTACTTCTTATACTGGAGGTAAATATACTATACTTTTTGACTCCTATACCTCTTATTCTAAAAACCAAAAGTCTGTCTACAATCCACTTAAGAGTGTGAAACAAACAACATGAAACTTAATGGCAGCTTAAAATAAAGTAGCATTGGAAAGTCGCATTTTTTTTTTGAGGATACACACTACAATTGCATAGCTTTGAACTTCATTTATGATCTTTCTAATTATGGTAGTTTGAATAAAGGTTTTATTAAAAAGTATTGAGGTAGGATATTGAAAAAAAAGGAGTTCTCAGTTTTGCTTTCAAATCATTTTTATAACAGAACCTTTTTACAGCTCATTCTAGCACTAGATACTATAAATATAATATGCATGAAGACCATAGTAAAGTCGTTTATCGACTGCATTAAAGAGAAACTTCATTTTTATTGGCAATAACAAGTTTATGGGTCATATAATGTTCTTAATAGAGAGTTTACTACGCCATACCATCGTAATCCTATCATATTATGAAGGAAAACTTATATTGGTTTATTAACTTACGGACGCGAATCATATTTGGATCGATAAACAAACTTAACTGACTGGTCCTGCAAATTAAATAAATAGTAAGAAATATTGGATTTTGCTGGCTATCCTAACGCTTCGCCCTAAACTTAAAAAACTCATTATTTTATTACATCAAAAAAGCATTTACTTCAATTGAACCATTTGGCACTTTTGAATTGTCAGATAGTCAGAAACATGAAGCTAGTTGCCCATTTCAAAATAGATCTCTATCGAGAAGAACGGGCAAGAAAACCAACTAAAGAATTCTCATGAAAAAAAAATCCTCATTCTTTATGAATTTTTTTAATAGTTTTAATTTGATCAAAAATTCGCGTTTAGGGCTTGGGTCTCGTTTACAGACGCTGAGTGTGTTTATTGTATTCCACAATGTGCAGTTAGGTTGGGGCCCTGCCGAGCACAGTACAAGTACAAAATAGGCTATTGGAATAAGTATACACCGTTAAATTTTGATCATTGAAAAAATCAGTTGATCCATAGATTTGTGTTCGCATAACTCGACATAATGTATGGATCCGTTGGATATGAAGGGTTGGTCCCGTAGTAAAAGTTGTTCATAATGATGAGTACAATGACCCCTTTTAAGGATTAAAATGATCAAAATTTAACGGTGTATAGGCCCCTTTACACGGGACAGGCAAAATGTTGGTGTACTATGACGTCTGGCATGGCATCACACACTCACACACACACACACCACACAAACATCACACATACACACGCACCATACCATATCTGATTTCACCTCTCTAGTCTCCACTCTGGAATTCGTACTCCGACCCACAAGATACAGAATAACTGTCTAGTTTGGGGCTCACTAGCAAATACCATATTGTAACCTAGCTATAGGTAGTATTAGGGGTTAAAGTATGAAATTGCCGATATGTACTGAAAAATTAAATTAGTTTTGGTTTTAAATTTAACATATTTATTTAATCAAAATAATTACCATTATTATCTATACATTGCTGCCATCTAATAGGAAGGTCATTTATGCCTTTGCGATAGAATTCTCGTGATCTAGATTCGACAAACTGTGTGAAAGCATTTTGTACTGCCTCCTGAGAAGAAAACTTTTTATCACATAGAAAATTGTCCAAATCACGAAAAAAATGGTAGTCCGTTGCAGCAAGGTCTGGCGAATACGGAGGGTGACGACTGGTTTCTAATTGCAGTTCCTGTACAGTTAAAACGGTTTCTCGTGCTGTATGAGGTCTCGCGTTATCATGGAGCAATAATGGTGAAGATCGATTTCATGAGTCGGGGCTGTTTCACTGCTAATTTTGCTATCATTGTTCGGAGTTCGGCACAGTAGACATCTGCCGTTATTGTTAGACCAGATCGGAAAAAGCTATAGTGACTAACACCATGCTGAGACCACCAAACAGTTACCATTACCTTTTTATTGGTAAGTTTTGCTTTTCCATCACGAAAGCGTTTAAACCAAAATCGCACGGTGCGTTCATTAGCAGTCCCCTCTCCAAACGCAACATTGATATTGCGAGCTGTTTCTGCCGCGTTAGTTCCGCGTCGGAACTCGTATTCAAAATTAACTCGAATTTTCGAAGTATCCATCTTTCTTGTCTAAGCTGAATAAAAAAACAACTGAAAGTCGATAATCGGATGTTGCACATTTTCTAAAAGAAGAACTTCATAGGTACCATGTGAAAAAAGTTTCACTCAAAAATATCAAACCATGAAGGTTCTATGTCCATTCGAAGTACCTATTACAATGAAACGGCAATTTCATACTTTAACCCCTATTATTTTAAGCCACTCATGTCGTCTTAACTTGCTGATAACCTGTGAGCCTGCTTACTGTATTACCTGGACAATAAATATTTTCTATTCTATTTCTATATAATCTTGATATTATGTATTACTTGCGACCCGCCCCTGCTTAGCACGTTTTTGTAGACTCAAGTCTTTAAAACCGTGCGAAGCAGGGGCGGGCGGTCGCCTAAAATTGCGATTTCTTTATTGTATGTAAGATTAATATTAATGTATTATACACAAAAACCTTCCGGAATAAAGTCTCAAATTTATGGTAAAAACCGCATCAAAATCCGTTGCGAAGTGTAGAAGAACAACGACATCACACAGTTAGACATGATTGGTGACTTTTTGTATAATGTGTATAGATAAGTATCTTATACTAATTCAAACCATCCACAGGTCTTCACTTCCACCTGGCAGCTTCAATCAACGCGGAGACGGATATTCCTCTGGTGCCCTCACTGGCGGGAGGGGGTCGCTTCATCCTGCACTGGCTTCACAACAAGGAGATGCACTTCACCAGCCAAGCTGAAGCTATACTGCACGATCTTACTAAAAAAGTAATTAACTTTAAAAAAATCTGTATCGGTTTTCCAGATTTAATATTACTCGTACTAAATTCTGCACCCCGTGGTTTCATCCGCATAAGTCTCGGTCCCATGGGAATAGGGCGATGAAAGTATCCTATGTCCTAATCCAGGTCATGGTCTACCCATGTGCCAAATTTCATCCAAATCCGTTCAGCCGCTTTAGCGTGAAAGCGTAACAAACAAACATTCAAAGAATCAAATCTTTTCTCTTTGTTATAAAATTAAGTTTAGATTACTGCCAGTTGTCATACAGTAAACTTATATTTACTGTCCAAGCCGTAGACCTAGGTAAGTCTACGCCTTGGACAGTAAATACAAGCTTACTCTCTCTCAACTCCAGACTTCTCAGAAGTCCTAACTTTCGAGCCACTTATGAACTTATTTACTTAACACTTATTATTTTGAACTTTATTCAGAGGAGTATAAAGTACTTAATACAAATTGACAACTTAGACTCGACTTTGAGTTCCATTTATGTAAAAGAACTTTAACTACGTCGGAATACAGTTCAAATTTCATAAATTACGCGATGGTTTCAACCTGGCTCTAAAGATAAACCTAGGTTTCTATAAGTCGGCTAGACGGGCTTAGTTTTAGATTTCTGTTTTCATGAATAGTCCCAAATGCCATAAATAATATTTTTATTTTTTGTTATCTTTTTTAGATTTTAGATAAAGAAGAAACAGACGAGGGTGGATCAGGTTCTGATCACACCGCACATCCTGATGGAGAGCATGAAAGTGAGTGTTTTTTATATACTTGCCAAATCAATTAATGAAAAACTTTGTAAACTAATCTTCAGAAATATTATGTGTACTGGTAACATATTGCCAAACAAATCAATTTAACCTTATTAGCGGAGCACAACCAAATATGGATTGTGTTGATGGTAATATAAGGTACATATTTCCCTGAACGGAAAATGGTCTTATTATCCTACCAATGATTTGTTGCGTTCAGAGCAGTTTAATGAATGCTCCACAGATATTTCAGTCGGCTTTGATGTAACAAAACTATATTGGTCAAAATTACAACCTTGATAAACATGCTTCTATCAGTATAATATGCGTAAAAGCTTACTTTAATCAATGTGCTAATTAAAGAAAAAGTAATTTGGTGCCTTATTTTAATCTACGTAAAGTGTATTTTCGTCTGTACAACCATGTAATCGTCATCTAGAGTTTTATATCAGTATAATTTACATATTTAGTAATTATCTCAAACCATTATAGCCTTTATTATATTGTGCTTCAAAGTATAATTTTGGGTGAAGCTCCCTTATTTATAAGCCTAATTGCTTACTTTATTTCACGCTGCCGTATAGAAAATAGACGTCCAAGTCATCATTTAACTAAAATGCAATCCGAGGATAACAGCAATAGCGATGAACAACCAGGTAACTGAATATTCATGCTGCATGCTTTATTCGTGTGGAGTACATACTAATGCATAGTGTGGACATCGTGCATACAGGCTACAGGCAAGCGATAGCCTTTTACATCGCCCTGCGTATATTTTGAGAGTAATTGTACTATCTAACATGTCTAATGTCAGATAGTGCAACTACTCCCAAACTGTACGCCATCGCCTCTGTCGGAGCAACGCATGAAGCTGACCGGGACAAATATCAGGATCCAATCTGCAGAAGATTGCGGAATTTAAAAACAATTGACGATCAGCCTGCAAACATCCATGAAATATACAGGATCTCTAATAGAATAGATCATAAGCGTCACTTCAATGAATAAAAATTTTCTATTTGAATGAAAGAAAGAAAAATATTTTATTTGGGACACGCACAAGAAGTACTAATAGAAAAAGGAGCATTTAATGCTAACAAAGTCACATTAAAAAACCAAAAAAAATAAAGACCTGTGCAAAGCCAAAAGGAAAATGTCAGCATAACGCTGCGATATTTAAAAAAATAATTACCACAGCGCTGGTATTTTGATAGGGCCCGCTGTCATGCCACGGACACACCTACGGACATCTATAAATCCCACTAAGTGATAAAAAAATAAGAATGATGAATTAAAATATGCTAGGAATCTGCGTGAACTGACAATCTAACAAAGTGTTTGCATTGCATGGAGCCTCGGAATGTAATTCACATGTATTGTAACACAGCCAGCCTATGTCAGACTCTTAATGATTTCATAAGGTCCGCTTGTCTTACAATATTGTATGTAACATACACATAAACAAGCAAAATTAGATCGATTAATTTCTTTGACTAATAATTGACTTTTCTTTTTTTTTTTTGTATCCTGCCAAACGCAACAATCTGTCCTTAGACATTTAGCTGCTCCTTTGTTCATATATTTCTGTAATTGGTCTTTGAAGCAGTGAGGAATTGTCCATAGACCACTCTCGCTTATTCTATTGGGAATCGGTTTATTAGAGTTGGAACACTGTTCCTCCTCAGTCTTGTGTATACTGTACTTCCAGATCCCACTAAATCAGCAGCCAGGGAGTTGACATGTTTGTTTAATTTTTTCTGGTAGTTTTGACTAAGTGCAGCGATTTCTTGTTTCACAGTTTTGAGTTTCAGATCTTGCAGGATGTATTTATTATGTATACATTTAGGGATGTTAAACATGGATCTAATGGCTTTGGTCTGAAACCTTTCCAAGATGTCAATGTTACTGTTACTTGCTGTTCCCCAGAGCTCAATGCCATACGTCCAAACCGGTTTCAATATGGTTTTGTATATTGTCATTTTGCCTTCGTTGGTTAACTGAGACCTTTTACCAATCAGCCAGTACATGCTTCTCAGCTTTGAGTCTAGGGTCTTTCGTTTCTTCCAGATATGCTTTTGCCAAGTTAGTCTTCTATCTAGGTGCATGCCGAGGTACTTCGCAGTGTCTTCGTGCGGAATTCGTTCTCCATTTAATGTGATTGGGGGACAGTTACCTTTTCTCAGAGTGAAGGTGACGTGTGCTGATTTGCTTTGGTTCGCTTTTATTTTCCATATCTTTAGCCACTGTTCGATATCACCAATGTGTTTCTGCAGATTTGCTGATGCGACATCTGGCTTGTTGTGTACTGACATTATTGCAGTATCGTCTGCATACGTGGCGATTAAGGTATTGTCATCTGTAGGTATGTCAGCAATGAAGATGAGGTACAGCACAGGCCCCAAAATGCTCCCCTTAGGTACACCAGACTAGCTCTCCGTCCGATCAGGACCAGGCCCGTGCCGGACGGCGTGTTTGTGTTCCACGCGCGCCTCAAAGAGATGTCAGCGTAGTTGACGGGGCCCGACAGGGCCGAAGCCTGCCGGGGTAGCGGGATCGTCCGAAAGGGTTACCGCTGCCCTGGTACATAAAGGGCTAAGGAAGGAACACAGGTGGGTTTTAGTCAGTAAGAGTCTGACATTCCCTTCTGCTCCACCCAGAGCGGGAGGGGTCATTTGATGATTTCCAATCCTGAAAAAAAAAAAAAAAAAAAAGGTACACCAGACCTGATTTCGTGCAGGTCTGATGTGACATGATTAAATTTGACTTCGAAACATCGTTTGTCTAGGTAGCTTACTAGTATAGAGAAGAACGAGTGAGGTAGGCATTTTTTCAGCTTATACAGGAGGCCCACATGCCAGACCCTGTCAAAGGCTTGACTAATGTCCAGGAAGACAGCGGAACAGTATTTTTTGTTTTCCAGGGTGTGGCTAATCGTGTCTGTCAACCTATGGACCTGCTCGATGGTGCCATGCTGCTGTCTAAAGCCGAATTGGTGTCTTCGAGTAATTTGCCAACCAAAGGGAGGAGGCTAATTGGTCTATAAGATGAGGTTTCTTCTGATGGTTTGCCAGGTTTGAGAATCATGACAACCTGAGCAATTTTCCACTGGGATGGATAGTGGGAGAGTCTCTGGCATACGTTGAAGAGACTAACCAAGAACATTATGCCTTGTTTTGGAAGGTCGTTTAGCAGTTCAACATCTAGTAGGTCATAGCCTGGTGCTTTCCTTGATGGTAGAGCTTTAATCTCTCGAATTATCTCGCTAGGACTTACTGCCTTTAAGGGTAAGCATAACTGGTTCGGCGACTGCAGGTAGTTGGATATCTCATCATCCTTATCAAGGTCAGAGCAAGGTAAAGGAGTCATTTCCTAAAGTTCGGCGAATGCGGTTGCTTTTTCTATTTCAGATCTAGCCCAACCTCTGTCCTGTCTTCGCAGCGGCGGGATATGGTCTTTTGGTCGCTTAAGGTTTTTGCTCACGCGCCACAGCGAGTAGTTAGTGTCTTTATGGGGGGTGAGGTAAGAAAGCTGTCTTTGTAGGCAGAGGTTCTCGTATTCTTTTATCATATCTTTCAGTTTCTTTGTTGCTCTGTTAAACTTAGACTTGTCCGAAGGGTATCTGGTTCTATGCCATTCTTTTCTCATATTGCGCCGTTCATTGGCCTTCTCCATTATGTTCTTTGGGGATACCTTCTGGTTTATCTTTGTTTTCCTATTTTTAATAATTGACTGTGCATATTATTTTCAGAAAAGTGTATGCCACTATGAAAGAAAACTAAGGTCCGGTTGCACCAAAAACTCTAAATGCGTATAGCGCTAGTCGAATTTATAACATCGTTCTATTTCTGTCAATCGTTTGAAGACGACAGTGATAACAATGATGTTTTAATTAAATACGTTTAGCGTTAAGTGGCTTTAGTCATTTGTGGGTGAAACTGGGCCTAAGATTTGAACATACCTCTAACCTTTATCTTATTATCCAGGTAGCGGCAACCACAGTCACCCAAGTCTATCAAATACGACGTCTATAAACTCTATAGCCACTGACGTCACATGTACACACTTACCTGATTCACTGGACGCTAAGATAGAGTCGTTACTGCGGGACTGGCATCAGAGTCCGGATCTGCTGTTCTCTATACACCCTGTTGATGGCAGCTTTCTTATATGGTCAGTAAAGTATATATAAAAAAAACAACCGACTTCCATAAAAAAAAAACACTACTAAATGAAAAATAACTTTATTTCGGAAGTCGGTGTGTTTCGTTTTGAATTTTCGTTTTTAGTCACCGACTTCCGAAATAAAGTTATTTTTCATTTTGTAGTGTTTTTTTTTTATGGTAGTCGGTTGTTTTCTTTTTGTGCAAAAGTTTTTCTTTTTCACATTTAAGTTGTGGCACCTACCGGTCACAAATTAGAATACCACTACCTGCTATGTAAATAACAATGACAGGAAGAAACAACATCATCCGATTGGCTACGGAACCCTAAAAATGCTATTTAGATTACAGTGCTAGTTAGGTAGGCTTATTACTGATTTATAATAATTCAAATTGGTGAAATAGGATCTCATTTTTTATAAAATTTAATTTTTATATAAATCCTCCTACCTAAGTCTATGCAAATTAAATGCTATTCTATTCCTAAGGCAATACTAAAAATAATAATGACTGTCACAACCCATCTAGGTGTAAAGTTCTCATCAATATAAATTAATCAAGCCCAAACACAAGGTAATTGCTGTAAATCGTTGAGGAGTCCCCTCGACTATCTTTCGGCTCCATCATCAGATCGACTCCAGACCTTCATTAAATTGTAGTGCTTTAAAATACTTAATGAAAAAATTAACAAACTAGTCGCCCCTATGATTTTCGAATGTTCCCCTCGATTTCTCTGGGATGCCAGCATCAGATCCTGGTTTCCTTATCATGGGACCACCCTTGGGATATCTCCTTTAATAATGATAATATTTTATTCAGTATTAAATTGGTATAATATTTACATAAAGTCTTAGAAATAACTTACAAAGGTATAATAATGTTAGATGCCTGTACTAGGATAAACCTGTATCACAGGCGGCATGAGCATACTTTATGGTAATTGTAGGACAATAAAATTCTTAACAATATTTAACATTAGAACTCAGAAAAAAGAATCATAAAAAAAATATATCGCTCGAATTGAGAAACCTTCTTTTTTGAAGTCTGTTAACTTAAAAATTAAGGAAGACTGATAATATTTCAAGGTGAATTGATATAAGTTCGGCCTGGAAGATGAGCTTTAACTAGTCCGAAAAAACATAAAATAATTCAAAAGTTGACGATTGTTTTGGATTCAAAAGTTGATTGTGAGCTGCAGTGGGTCAAAGCTGATCTTTTGACATTGTTCAAGTTCAATGAATTCGCACGATCTCAAAATAAGCCACGCCAAAACAGTTTTAAAATGTCATAGTCTTTTCATAAACGTTGCTCTTTTTAGGCATCTATTTTTGACCCCTTTTGAGCCAGATGGGTTTTTAGTCTTCACACCAACCATAAATTCGGAAGTGTGATTCGACATTTTATAGAAACATTTTCTTTCCTACAGGGTATGCGAATGGCTAGACGAGTTACAAGCGGGCGCGATCCGACAAGCACAAGTATCGTTCTCAGCGCGGATACCGTCGGCGTTCCCTCTGGGCGACGCCACCACCATGTGCACGCCGGCCGCCCTGTACCACGCGGCCGCGCAGCCGCTGTATGTGAGGCACAGGACTAAGCCCGTCATGCCAAGTAAGTTTAATGTGTTATTTTGAAATTTGTATGTCCATTTTTAATGGAAAGAGAAATGAAAAGAATAAAAAATGGAAAAAGTAAAACAAACAAACTGCGTTCACGATTTAGTTACCAAACTTTAGAAAATATGAGTTTTTGGAAAAATAACTTTAATCCCTATACAATAAAGTTGAGTTTACGCTGCAACTTCAAACATTTGTATTAATTTTTCAATAGTGCTACTCACTTTGAAGTCAACTTAATTACCACTAAAATAAAGTTGATATTTGTTTAACTTGAATTACATCAATTGGAAACATAAATTTGATTAGACCTTAGTTGCAAAATTATTCATCTTTTTGTAATTGAATGCGATGTCAGTCATGATAAAGTGTCTGAACTAAGACCGAAAAATCCAATGTGTTAGCTTTTTCTACGAAGTTAGTTGAATATATTAGTAGTACTGTTTGGTATGTACTATTTAAAATACTCATTTTAAAAAGATGTTCTAAATCAGAATGGCTCGATGTTCCACAAACTTCGTAAAGCCGAAACCTCCATGTGAACAAATAATATTTGTTGATGATTAATATTTGTTGTGTAACAGTGGGACCACAACCGCCAGAAGCAGTGACGACACCGCTCGCAAGTGTACAGGAAGAAAAAGAAGAGAATGAGTGGCAGCAAGGCGAAGGTGAACAACATGGGAATCAGGAAAATGGTATGATGATACTTTCCAGTTTATTGATGTTATTAGTAAATTTCAGAAAAGTATACGCTTCGGGAATCCTCGTCTATCTTCGGAAATACGAACGCGTGTTATGTGATCTAATATAGAGCTGTTGCAACCATGGAAGTACTTGCCTATTTTGTATTATCATGTTTATAAAATTATAGATTAACAACTCTATACAATCCAAAAACTCTTTTCAAAACTGTTGAGTGATAAATGACGATCTAAGACCGAGATAGGTAATCCTACAAACTTCATACAAACGCAAAAGGATAGATGCACTACAACAAAGCGCGTACAAGACTTAGAATAGAAGCATTACCTATGTGGGGAATCACACTGTACCGCGACGTTCGTGCCAATTCGGAAATACGAAGATTACCGAAGCGCATACCTTTTCTGGTTTACCTGTAGAGATCTTGCTTGCTGACTTGTAATAATGACATTTTACTTTTAATTTCTTTGTAAGGAAACAATTTTTTTCGTAATGTTTAGAGACTGCAGTTTGTTAGTCCTCAGTTTTCAGAATCAAGATAAAACTACTGATTTTCAACCAAAACTGAAAAAGTAAACATGTAATCAGCTATGATAACAGTCTTTGTAAAATTGTCTCTCTAGAACCTACATACAAAATTGTAAAAATTGCAAATACTTAACTAAATTCTACTGCAGATTATAAGCGTTCGAGAAGTACATACTCTTACCTAACTATATCGATAGGAACAGCCAAAAATCAGCTTAATCTCTTTTAATACTTTTATTCAGGAAATCCAGAAGAGAACAACAATGAAACGCAACGTAAGATGAGCGTAGCCACCGAAGATTTAGGAGAGAACCAGGAGGGTGACGTGTTGGACTCGGCGCCCGTCATATCCATGGTCACCAACCATACTAACGGGACCTTGAACCTCTGGCAGTTGACCTTTGATGATAAGTCCAAGTTTTCTCAGGTATGACGTAAATTGCTACCTACTAATATAAAACATAGAATGATAAATTATATTCTTCTTCTTCTTTATGTGTCGATTACAATCTAAATGGACTCTGCCCAGAATTATATTAATTTCTGTAAATTGGTACAAGCAAAGACTTTACAAGTCAAAAATAAATCATGTTTTAAAACTACATGAGATTGGTGTCTCCAATCCGACTACTCTGAGAAAAAATACAGGGTTATTTTTTAAAGACCAGCCAAATTTAAGCATGTCGTACAGACCATCAAACTGAACAACTTTCTCCATGGGATAAATAGCGTAATCGCGAAAATTTTATCAACTGTCCCATAGAAAACTTCAATACCTACTCGACCTAAATGTATGGGACGGCTGAATTTTTATTCGCGATTACGATGTTGGTCCCATGGAGAAAGTTGTTCAGTTTGATGGTTTGTACCACATCCTTAAATTTGGCTGGTCTTTAAAAAATCACCCTGTATATACTTTGTTCGAGAAAAACATAAGTTGCTCAACACAAACGCTGAATCATTACTTTAGAGCTTTGGCCTCCGGGGTAGCGGGATCGTCCGAAAGGGTTACCGCTGCCCTGGAACATAAAGGGCTAAGGAAGGAACACGGGTGGGTTTTAGTCAGTAAGAGTCTGACACTCCCTTCCGCTCCACCCAGAGCGGGAGGGGTCATTTGATGATTTCCCATCCTCAAAAAAAAAAAAAAAGAGCTTTGGCCTAAAAAAAGTAAAAAACTAGTTATTCGATACTCGATTGTTTACCACAACTAATGACTTTCGATATTGATGCAACAGTGTAAGCAAAGTAAAAAATATTACGTTAAGGACGCTATTTCTAACCGATTTTCTTCGAATTTCGCAATTTACTTTTCGGTCTTAAAAATATTTAGCTAAAGATTCGATCTATGCAGAAAATAATTGTGCGTTTTAATTTCAGGTGCTATCAATAGGCCACGCTTCAAGAGCGTCGGGCCATAGGTTTAGAGTAAACGATATTACATGCCATCCAGTATTACCTCTACTACTAACTACAAGTCATCATAACATATCTGGTAAGATTATATTCATAAAAAAAAATTGTATAGATGGATGGATGGATGTATGTTTGTTACTCTTTCACGCCTAAACTCCTGAACGGATTTGGATGAAATTTGGCACACAGATAGTTTATAACCAGGATTAACACATAGAAGACTTTTTATCCCTATATTCCCACGGGATCGAAACTTATGCGGGTGAAACCGCGGGGTGCAGCTAGTATTTTCATAAAACAAATATTGTTCTCCTGACGATTTCCGATATCTTTACATTTTGAATGTTTGTGTAATTGATACTACTTCAATTCGATTTCAATACATTACGATGCTACATTAAATAATGGTGATGCATTTTGTTTCAAAAACTAAGGGTAACTTGAAAGAAATAATATTTTTCTTTATTTGGGACACACACAGGATAGTAAAAAAAGAAGCATTTAAAACTAACAAAGGTACGGTCACCAAAGAAGATAAGTAACCAGGGTCGTCGGAAATAGTTGAAGTTTTGTAAGAAACCGATGGATATTTTCGAACAAAATGTAATTTAAGTAATAGAACACATCTGTTAATTTAACAAATTAAATTTCATTCGAAAACATCCAGCGGTTTCTTACTAAACTTCAACTATATCGGACGACCCTGGTTACTTATCTCTTTTGGTGACTGTACATTAAAAACAAAAAAAAAAGTAAACAAAAAAACGATCTGTGCGATTCCATAAAGGCTCTGATCTCAACATAATGCTGCGATTATTTAAAAATAAATAGCGCTGGTATTCTAACTTCTGCATTATACGTGCTCTACTCGCGTATTGTGTTGCTATGTGACAAGAGCAAACCGTTTCCAATATCCACGTCATCAACGTCCAAAATTCAGGTTGCCGTAAGTACCTGATGCTTTTCATATTCCTTCAGAACAATAATTTTATCCACAATCTCCCAACAGATAGTGAACGGGACCACCATAAATACGACGATGATGCAGCAGCCGGCGGGCTATGTTCAGAGCTGATAATGTGGCGCGTCGAGTGCGTGGGACCGCTCGGCAAGTCGGGCGGAGTGTCCGAACTGGCGCGCGTTAATTCGCCACATCTGTCTGCCTTCAGTAATGTTGCCTGGCTGCCTACTTTACTGCCTAGGTAAATATTCTTTCAGATATTAAGGTTTTTAGGTATTTCATCCATACTTCTAGATTACTTAATATACTACTATCCTTTTAAACTAAACACAGTCAAAAATAAATAACCAAAATATATTTAAAAAAAAAACAGTAACAAAAAGAAAAATAAAACAGAAAGTCCTATACGAGGCCAAAAGGCTCCTGTCATGATGATGGTTGATGATTCTTTAGTTTCATTTCTCTCTCGCACTGGACAAACACACATCCCTACCGCTAACATTACTCGATACTAGCAACATGTGAGAGATTTTCAGTCTTTTAGTGGCCCCTGGATGATTTTTCATTTGCTTTTATATTTTCAGTACGACTCTTGGCAACCTATCAAATTCACCATCAGCGTGTTTCGTAGCGAGTGACGGCGAGAGTCTACGGGTTTTTCAAGCTGTGATAGATGCGCGCACACTATTGGCTGAAATAGCCACATCGGAGAGACGTCATACAGATGTAATGGTAAATAGTTGGTAGTCACTACACAGCAGGTTAATGGCTGTTTTCACCAAAGCGGAGAAGAGAGGAATATTTCGTAAACATGGAGTGTTGAAGCTAAGCGGACAGACGCAAACAAAACGGTCACTTGTTGGAGCGTCCAGTGTCCCTACTCCTTTACGTTAGAAGACGTAATGGAAGCTACTGAAGCTGCAATCAACGTGGCCACCTACTGGGCCAAAGTTAACTACACCAATGAAAGTTAACTAGACCAATGTTGTTTCAACGGTTCGAAAAGAAGATACAAAATGGTTATTCGAAACGAATTTTCTCTCTACTGCGGTTTGATGGAAACCAGCCGCAGAGAGTTAAAGCAGCCGCAAGCTAGGTCGGTCCGGAAAGCGGTTGCCATGCCAAAAACAAACAAAGCAAATCGAACTTAATTGGCGAATAAATTAAATTGATATTTCCTCTAAAAAAGCACTGTCGATGTCATGGTCTATTTTAGTCAAAATTACACTTGAAATCAACAATTTACTTTTATAATTGGCGCTAACAAAGTTGTGCCTCAAAATTTTGTTCTAGTGACAGGCACACTATACATTACTTCTTAGTCCTCCCGCTCATTAGGCGACCAGGCCACGAGGCCATGGCATGTAAGTCATGTCAGGTCGCGTAATGTGCGGGGGGCTTTACTTTACTTTATCTATCTCGACTTTTGACCAACAGCATGACACAATGTCGATGTCATCCGAGTCAACCTTAGAAGAAGGTGGAGGCATTCCCTTACACGAGCGCATACAGATCGTGTCGCAGCAGTCCACAGCCCGGCCCGGCGCTATCATACAGCTGCACGCGATAGCCGACGCGACGCACGACTGGCACAACACGCAGCTGCTACACGTGTTCCAGGAACAACTTATTACTGGTAAGTAACAAGACAGAAATATTGAAGAAACTAAAACAACTCAGTAATGTTGTTTGGCAATCAAATCACTTTTAGGGATCGTATTCTCTATGACACAATGAACAAAACTGTGCGAAATGAACGCGAGATTGGCAAGATTAGCTGAGTGGTCATAATGAATTAGGGCCCAGTAACTGAGAGGGTGTCGGTGTCCTTGAAGCATGTCAAAGTGAAATACAGCCATCTATTTGACTAACATTAGACCTCCACCAAAAAAGTTGTAGGAACTTCCGAATCGTTTTTAAATAATTATAACGGTCTTGATCCAGACAGAGAAAACTAGCGAAACGCGATAAGCAGTCATCGCCCGGTCAAGTTATTGTACTAATATTCATATCTATATTTAATTCTCAGGTGAACGCAATTCAGTGGAACCCGATAACGCAGAGTCAGGTCTAGAAAACTCCGAAGGGAACGCCTTAACGGAACCTGGTTTAGAAGCGATAGTGGACTTACGTAAAGCGGCCACGTTCAACGAGCCGTTCTACATCGTGGTGTTAGAGAGAACTGATGGGGGATCCACCGTGCATATGTGGAGACTCACTGTGTGTTCACAGGCGGATCCTAACGGTAAGTTAGTATAGAATAAAAACACAAATGGGCTATTGAAAGAAAGACAGGTGAATAGTTATTTCATAGAAATAAAAAGACAAATCATTGTTGTTGATTAATTTTAAGCTGGTTTATAATCGACTAGCTGCGTCCAGCGGTTTCACCAGCATAAGTCCGATCCTGTGGGAATATCGAAATAAAAAATATCCAATGTCCTAATCCAGGTCATGGTCTACCTATGTGCCAAATTTCATCCAAATCCGTTGAGACGTTTTTAGCGTGGAAGCATAGCAAACAAACATCCAAAAACGATTTTTTTTTTCTGTTGTTTAATGTTAGATTAGATAAATTGACTAGACCGGAGCGTTGACGGGTAACACGCATTTTTGACGGTAGAACGAGGGTAATGTTTTCTGATTTGCCATACAACCTGATTGACACCACTAAATATTCGCTCTCTTTCTCAGATGACCTTACAAACAGCATGATGTACGTACCAGACAGCGCGTTGGTGCAAGAGGATGAAGGCGAGTCCCGCAAGAACTCCGTCTCTATGGACAATGACCGCGCACCGCCACAGCCGCTCGCACATTCACACATATCTATATCTACCAAGAAGGTATGTTTTAAAGGAGTTCGCTGATGTAGTTGTCGGGACGTTGTATATATGCTAATAGCGCGGTAAACTTCGCTTGCGCGATGCAAGATTTTGCGCGACGTCAGTGTGATGCGTAGTTTGCATGTGGCGATTTAGATGCCGCCACATCACTCATCACAATGTAAACGATATCTTACTTCTCCAAACATTTACAAGAGTTCATTTTACTAGCCAACAAGATACTGATGACGAAAAATTGCATACATTTTGCCAGTCTTATCACGTCACATACCTGTTACTACAGCAACTCACAGAAAATGTTAGTTCCTATTGCAATGGGAGATCTTCACTGTTACCAGAGAAATTCGAAAGACTTACCAATTTACTAAACAAACTTATAATACTCCTCTAACTACCTGAAGCCGTTGTACGGAAGACTCCCACACATTTTCTGTACGATCAAAAACTTTCATTCTTGGAGACAGATCCTGGTATTTATTAAGCTACATTTATGTGGTACTTTTTTTTCCAGGTCTGTGAATGCCCGCTATCGTTGCCTGACGGTGTGGATGTAATCCACGCGACGCCTGCGGCTGGTCATCTGAGCTCTGCATCTATCTACCCCGCTTGTCTAGCACCGTACATCATGGCTACTGCTTGTTCTGACAGCACGTTAAGGTAAAGAAAAGAAAATATTCAAATTTATTCCATTTAGGGTTCCGAACGCAAAGGGTGTCAATGGGACCCTATTACTAAGCTTCCGCTGTCCGGCCGGCTGTCCGTCGGTCTGTCAGCAGGCTGTATCTCATGAACCGTAATAGGTAGACAATTGAAATTTTCAGTGTGTATTTCTATTGCCGCTATAACAACAAATAAAATAAAGTAAACATTAAAGGGAGGCCCTTAATTTTCAATAAGAAACGAACCATACAAGAAACGTGTTTTTTTCGGCGTTTTTTGGCTTGATTTTTTTAAATCACATATTATATCTGAATTAACGTTGTTTATTCGTAATCTTCATATTTGAACCAACCCTTTACGAGATTTCTTCTGACCATATCATAAGACATGTGTATGTTATCTAAGATATAATTATGGGATTTTGCAGATTTTGGAAATGTCACGTGACGAAAACGGAGGATGAAGGCATTGATTACACATGGAAAGAGTGGGAAATGATGAACAAAGATCAAGAATCTGCGATAGACATTCCAGGTAAGACAAGAATCATAACTATACTTTGAAACCTGATCTTGGTAGTTTACAGGTATTGCCGCTCAATCAAGTATCTACTCTAGCGTTATGGAGTATAAGTCGGTTTTGGAGTGACCGTTTTAATAAAAAGGTCCTAAATAAAATTTGCCTGCAATGGAATTTGTGTCTCGTATAACATTGAGTTTTTTTTCCCAAAACTTGACAAATATTGCCAGATTTTCAATTAAAATACATTATTTTCTACAGGCCAACCCCTCCACATAAGCGCAGCCTACTCCGGCCGCATCGCGTGCGCCTACAAATGCGGCCGTTCATTCACTCGTCCTAAAGGCGGCACAACCACTAACAGTACAAGTTCCGACGCTCGTTTCGTCAACCTATGTGTCTGTGTGTATGAATGTGAGAGTACAGGGGGAGCCGAATGGTTACTAGAAGATACGATACCCTTGAGGAATGTTAGTCTGCCCAGGGTCGGTGTTTGTACGGATACGCAAATTGATCTGTCGTATCTACATGATACGTCGTTTATGCAGAAGAAGCAGAGGTTGAATCAGGTATGTAAACTTGTAATATATGTATTTCATCTCATCTTCACTATTAATGTTCGAATAGTAATCCGTCGTACACTTGCTTTCTGTAAGGGTAATCAACACAAAAATTTCATTCTCTGACAGACTATCAAACTCACACACAATCATTTGTCATAATTGATTTTCGGTTGTTAGTTCAGTCAGCCAGTCACAGAAATTAACTAGAGCTTCACAGAATGTTATTAAGGGCCAATTTTTTGATCCGTAGTTAAACTCAACCAATTGTCAAAAATAGTAACTAATGGTAAAATTTTTGCAAAATGTGTTTTTTGATAAATTTTTAGTTTATCTAATGATATAATATCATTGCTAATGGTCAAATAACTAACTATTAGTTTAAAAAAAATAACCATTAGAGGAACTAAAATATGATCAAAAAAACACATTTTGCAAAAATTTAACCATTAGTTACTATTTTTAACAATTGGTTGAGTTTAACTACGGATCAAAAAATCGGCCCTTAGGGGCTGATTTTTCCAACGCCAGATAATTTTATCCGAGAAATAATTTTGAATTTTTGACAGTTTTTCCATACAAAATCTGTCAGACTTTAATTTTATACTACGAATAAAAATTATGTCTATTAAAAAATCAGCTCTAATTGTGCCTTTTAGACAATGGCACGCTCATTGCGTATCACACTGTCAATCACAATCTGAATCATTTTGAAGGATATTATTAATCCATTAGTTCATATGTTCAAACAATTTGTCTACCAAACAACGTAAATAACGCAATGAATGTTGTTGAACTGTCAAAATGAAATACATTGCTACTGTTTAGTGTGATACGCAATTTCCCCGCCGGTGTTCGTGGTCTCGTGTTAAATTAAATTGAATCTTAGTAATTTTAATTAATTTTATTTTAATTAATTAATTTAATTACTACGATTCTTTATTTTTTTATTTCTTTATTAATTAATTAGTAAATTTAATTTTAATCGTAGTTCTCTAAAATCCATACTATCTTTCCAGTGTTAAACCTTAGTTTTATACCCACCCTCTTCGTTATCAATTGTTATTTGTATAATTTATTTCACATCTTAATGACCAAATCGTTTTATAGGAAACAATTCAACACTTTTTGACATTTCGCTACTAACTCAATAAACAAATCTTCTAGGTACTCCAAACCCTATCATCAGACGAAGGCCGTAACAATCGCAACGGCGAAGGCGACACGGGCAAATCAGCCGGATTACTCGCAGTCCCATCATTCAGCACCCTTCAATCGCTACGCAAGAGTATTATGGAGAATGGCAACACTTGTCCGTTGACGCAGAAACATTTAGTTCAACTGGACTGGGTGTCGAAGGAAGATGGATCGCACATTTTAACAGTTGCTGTTGGTTCAAGAGTGTTATTATTCACCCCTGTATCCAGCGATTTAGCACAAGCTAATCTAAAGGTAAGCAAAGTAGCCTTTTATATGGCATATCGACTTTTGGACTACCTCTTTGGTCAAGTGGTCGCTAGCACTACTGCTGAGCATCAGGTCCTGGGTTCGATTCCCGGGTCGGACTAAGTGTTATTTGGTTTTTTCCATCTGGAATTTCTTAGTAGCACCCGGAGTCTAGATTAGTGCAATAGCCTCGCCCCCCTATTACATGGTACAGTCAACAAAAGAGATAAGTATACAGGGTCGTCGGATATAGTTGAAGTTTAGTAAGAAACGGATTGATGTTTTCCGATAAAATTTAATTTAATGAATAGAATACAAACAGTTCATTTATCAACTAAATTTCATTCGAAAACATCCATCGGTTTCTTGATAAACTTCAACTATATCCGACGACCATGCATACTTATCCATTTTGTTGACTGTACTTCTGGTTAAATGCCGTTATTACAGAAAAAAATAAAATACCATTGTGTCTCACGTGGATCCACGTTCGGCGGCATGGGTTTAACATAACTGCCGAAATGTGGGTGTACTATAGGTGCACCTTTGCCTAACCCTTCGGCGTATCCAGCCGTGATGTTATGTTGTTAAAAGTACGGCTTAGTAGAGCGTCGTCTCTATCCCACATACAGCCCGATTCAAACTTTATGGCGGCTCTGAAGTGCGCTACTCGCTGCGCAGTACCTGACCCCTCACCCCCGCTGACAGGTGAATTGGTTACTGCGCAGCGACACGCCTCATGTTCCGAGCCGCCATATAGAATCGGTCTGTATCTGCGTGAGTTGTGTGACTGTCTCTTTCTCGAATGTGCCATGTTATCGCCCGGGTAGTGTCAAATGTTTGTTGTTATTTTTCAAACGGGAAAAGCTTGATTTCAAGTACTTAAGACCTTTTACAGAGACTTATGAATAGTCAAGAATGTCGTTTCAACGTTGCAAGATGTTCTTCTTGTGATGAAGAACGAAAAAAACATATGGTTACTGTTCCTTTTTTTTTTTTTTGCTCAGTAGACCGTCTGTAAAGATCATAAAAGTTATTTCATTACATTCCACGAGGGCGCGTCAATTATTGCAATTTAAACCTTATTACAATGATATAAAAGTCAAATGACGCGCGCTCTTGATTTGCATAGACTTTACTATTCTAGTCCTTAGCTAGATAATCACAGTACTTTAGTTGGCGGACCACAAGAAGGTATAGTTCTAAAAGATAGGGACGAATACTTAATTTTGTTTTTCGTAATTTTATAGTCAAAAACATACTCATTAAAAAGCCAGCGTAGCCAGTACAACAGAATAAACAATTATTTTTGTCAATAGAATAACTAGACTTCATAAATTTTTAGGCAATGAAAGAATCAATAAACGCCAACCGTCCAATCCTACGCAAGGCGTCTTCGCTAGCCGCGCCCCTATTTGTCGAAGAGATCAGATGGATGCAACTCCGGCGCATAGAGTTAAAGACCGCTGATGGTCTACCACCTTTACCTATGCAAATATCTTGGGTTCGAGACGGTATTCTCGTGGTTGGCATGGACTCGGAAATGCACGTGTATTCACAGTGGAAGCCTGAGAATCCGCAGACTGCGTCTGGATTGATGGGTACACAGGTATGTAGTTGAGACAGTTTAACATTAAAATGAACTTGCAGTGTCATTAGTATTGAAACACACACACTAAACAACACATTTATTAACACCAAAATTAATATAATACACAACGACTTTTTTCTCCTTGACGGAACAGATTTTGGTGACAGATTCTAAACAGTTTTACTCAAATATTAAAACACTGTCATGTAGGTATACAACCTCCATCAATTAGTATTCCTGTAGAACACTCAACGAACCTAAAGCTCCTTATGGAAGGAGTAAGTTCACCTAATAGTGCAAAAAGTGAGGTTCGATTTCACGACATTTTGAATTATTGCCGCGTTTGGATAGCTGTATGACGCCTGTATGAGGGATTGGTCCATATTGGCTCAGGATCGAGTTGAGTGGAAAAAGGAAAGGGAGGCCTTTGCCCTGCAGAGGAACAATACAGGCTGATTATTATTATTATTGGATAGCTTTACTTGAATAATCTTATAAGTTTGTTCTTTCCCAACTACATTCAATTCTATTACCATTGAATTGGCTATAGTCTTATACAGCCTTCACTATTTTACTAAACCCATCTGGATATCAATCAGGAATTGGAAGAAGGTAGCGAGTCTCGTGCGCTTCGCGACTCAGACTTGCGTATATCTGCGCCTCATCTACAGCGTGTGTCTTCAATCAACTTGCAACTATTAGAACGGGACGCTAGAAGACGTACCAAAACCCAACCGGATCAACCTCAGGTATTCATTTGTTTTGACGTCGCGTTGTTATATCGATAGTGAAAACAAGAAAACTTAGACTTTTTGGAGATGGCAGCGATCGACAATGAGAGTTACACACAATGCAACTTGGGATCTTAATTTTATTCAGCAATAGCCTACTACCTGAGTTTTCACCTGGATCCTAGAGATAATACTTCGTGGAGGATAAGAAGTATCATATTTTTTTTATCCAAAATGTCTTTTATTTATGTACCTACCAAATATCTAAACCCATTTAGCCGCGATTCAGTAATAATCTTCTTCGCAAAGTTTAAAACTAAGAATATTGTTTTATTTACCAGCCACTGTTGGACTACATGCCAGACTACGGTTTATTCGAGGCTTCGCAAATGGCCTGTCCGGTGCTACCTCAATACCACCCCAAGCAACTGATGGAGCTTCTGAACAGCGGCAAAATACGATGGGTGAAAGCTATCCTTGCTCATTTAGTCAGGTATGATATCTTGATAATAGAAATACTGTTTTTTGTATGGTCCAAAACGGGGTCAAAAAAACTTTGGGGTCCTGTGACTGAACGTGGGTAATAGTATTTGGTCATCAATCAAAGGAACTTATACATATTGGTTTTCCATGACCCGGTTCGGACCCAGTTTTAAACGACATTTACCAAGAATACAACAAACTGTCACCACCATCTGTCTAGCCCCTACTATGTTGGGGTTGGCTTCCAGTCTAACTAGATGCAGTTGAATACCATAATTTAACATAGGGTGACTGCCTATCTGAGCTCCACAACTCGGTAAATAGCCTCCCAAACGATTTCGGTCACGGTGGTCAATCCCAACAGAGATTAGCCAGGTTAAG
The DNA here is from genome assembly GCA_947507525.1 of Apamea epomidion. NCBI lineage: Eukaryota > Metazoa > Arthropoda > Insecta > Lepidoptera > Noctuidae > Apamea > Apamea epomidion. Next base: position 8,182,951 of record OX382233.1, read on the forward strand.
TGACGAGCACTAATATGTCAACACTTGGAAACTTTCAATAGCGATTTTTGCGTGAAATAACGAAAACAACAATGAAATACGACACATTGCAAAAACCTATGGGTTCGAAAATACTATGTTCGTAACAATTTAAAATTTAATTTAAAAAAAACTTATAACACCCCGTCGTTTTTGCGTCGGGGGTTAATAAAGGAGTAAATCGCTTTTGAATAAAGCCAAGTGTATACATACTTATGCTCGTGACTGTACGCAGGAGATATTATAGTGCACAAGTGTGTGCGTAAACTCAGGTGCACTCTCTGTTCCTTTACTCTCATAGTCCAATCGGACGGCAATCCGACACGATCGGGGAGAGATCAGGCGCAGGACCAACGACTTTACGTGCTATCAGAGGCACGGGGTAAGCTTCACACCACCAACTTCCAAACTCCGGGCTGTTACTGAGACACTCCTAATGCAAAAACCGAATAACCATTTTGCCCGACCCGGGAATCGAACCCAGGACTCCACGCTCAGCAGTCGCGCTTGCGACCACGAGACCAACGGGGCAGTTAGACGACGTAACGACTGCCAAAGATTCACGAATGAGAGCCAGGACCAGCGGCTGAACGTGCTTTCCGAGATACGGAGGGGTCTCGGAAAGCACGTATAAAGATAGTCACCCATCCACCGACCCACCGCGGCAAGCGTGGCTTAACTTGATCGATCGATTGTTATGTATTTAACTTAATATTTTGATATAACCAGATGTATCGGTGGAACTTACACTGGACGCAGTTCTCAAGGTGACGAAGATAGTTTATCCAGACAGGTATGGCCTTTTATTATTACTTCTAAAATATAATCCACCATCTATGCTCGTTTGCACTCATTTTAATGTAGCATTCTTTGATTGAAAAGGTAAATAAAATGGCATCATAATGTTGCCATGCCAAACTAACCAACACTGAATATTATGCATAATAATTGTAACACAAAATAAACGCTGCAATGTATTGTGTGCGCATAAAATACACTGAACAAACTAATATCTACTTGAATAATGTGCTGTATGTCTTACAAAATAAAGCTCACATTAGCATAATACCCCCGAACTGTTAATAATATTTACATGTTTTTTTTTTAATACTTAAATAATTGATATTGTAACATGTTGTGTTTTGATGTAATATTGCGATGTCCTGTGTCGCTTGCTTAACAAATATTTAAAAGGGTTGAAATTTTAATCATATTAACAAACTGTTTTTGAAAACTAAACTGTGATTAAATAAATCACTAAACTACAATTATTATCAGTGTGTGTTTTGTCTGGTGTTTTGAATAATATTTTTGAAATTAAACACTTAATTATTAACCAATAAATAATAATATATTTATAATTAAATAAATAATAATAATATAATTGAAAACCATAGAAAGTATTTCGAACTTAATTGTATTGAAACTTATGTAGTACCAAAATATGTGACACATTTCCACTATAAACTCGTAATCTCATCTATTTGAATAGCTTAAATAATATGAAGTCCAAAGCAATCATAGGTAGTGGCATGAATAAACCCCACTAGGAAAGTTGCCATCATAGCCATACACTTGCGATTAATCGTCCATAAGAAATCGCCTAAGTAAAACCCACATGATTGAAGACATAATATTTCACTGTCAGTGGCGAAGGGCCAAACGAAAACTCCAACAGAAAGACATCAGTAATGCTATTGCCATATTTGGAAACAGAAGACAAACGTTATTATAAACCTTTGCTGTCCACTGCAGGGCAAAGGCCTCCCTTTTCACTTTCCACTAGTCGTAGTCATCATTTCCGGTCCTTTTTCCAATTTATTTGGGATTGGCGCAGCATGTCTTCTCCCATACATCTCTAACAGGCAAGATGTCTAAAAAATCTAATTAATCCGTCAGTTAGATTATCAAAAAATATTGGACCCGTATTTTTTCTTTTGTCAATTATATAAAAAATGCGAAGATATCGCCCGTTAAAGTTCCGCGCGATGTCACGCCTTGCTACACTTTTAGCGAGGCGTGACGTCACGACCCCCCACTCCCAAATTTCGACGCGCTTTATCTTTGTCATTTTTTGTTTGATTGACAAAAGAAAAAATACGTGTCCCTTATTTTTCGATAATCTAACTGACGGACTAAATATAATAATCATTTTTTTACCCAGGCAACTACCCTATTCTCGTCTCAGTAATCACCCCTTATCTTGCCATAATTTCATCTCTCATACAGTCCATCCATCGTTTCTTTGGTCTTATTACAAGACAATGGGCAATAGTGTACCAAACCAGAATACCAGCGCTGCGACATTTATTTTTTAAATGACGTAGCATCATGCTGAGTTAGGAGCCTTTTGGCCTCGTACAGGACTTTCTGTTTCATTTTTATTTTTGTTACTTTATTTTTTATTATTTTTTATATAATTTGGTTTTGGTACCTATTTTTTTAAATATAATTTGGGTTTTTTATTTTTGTTTGTGTTTAGTTTAGTTTTATGATCTTCCTGTGCGAGTCGCAATAAATACTTTTTCTTTCTTTCTTTTCTTTCAAACGACCACCACCAAAGGGACCTAAGTAACTGAATAGTCTATTGTATAAGGAGTAATTTGTACAAAGATACTATTAAAAATATGTGTCAGTAAAAAGTTATAACTAAATGAAAATGATTATTCATTATTTTAGCATATATTTAATAATTTATTTACGAGTATTTTCATTTCAAGACACAAACATCAGTGTAGCCCTTGCTCTTGTACTAGAAGGTCCTGTATCACAAGAGCCAGAAGCGTCATTTAGCATAAGTATCATAAATCGATTGATTGATTTAAAAAAAAGAGGTATTAAAATAGACTATTTAGTGGCATAGGTCTTGTTACATTTGCACTAAGCCCCAAACATTTTTGATCCAATGTCCTTTAATCCTTTAAAAAGAAGAGAATCTGTTGCAAACCCTTCGCCACTGTTCATTATACACCTGCGATTATTTGTCTCGCCGCTGTTGCATGACGCACGTGTGTTGCAGCGCGGCTGGTCGCGCTCGCGCACGCTCTCCGTGTCGTTCGCCGCCGGCGCCGCTTCACCGCTAGATGGCGTTGCACAGGTAACTTTAGCTTTTATATACACGCGCTGAAGACACTGTATTATTTTGTATGTTTTATGTTCTTTGTGTAGATTTTGATGTGATTACAGCCACTGTAAAAAGGATGTCTTCAATTTGGTTTATAATAAATGAAAATTGGGTTAATTGAGTCTGTGGTGGTTGAGTTTAATGGATTAGTGGTCGTTCTGATCGCATAATATAAGTTATCTACACCGCCGGGCGCTGCTGTGCCGATCAAGAGATCTAAAAGAAGACTTATGGGGATCCATGTTTATGTCAACAAGAAAAAATAACATCTATCACGTTTAACTTTTCGAAAACTCAGCATTTTCCACAAGTAATTTTAAGTCGGGCTTGCGAATCACTATATACGCTTAGCGCTAAACGAATTTAAAACATTATTTTGTTCCTGCCAATAGTTTGACGACAATAGAGGCAGAATGATGTTTTAAATAATATTTTAAGTGCTAAACGTATTTAGTGATTTGTGGTGCAAGTGAATCAGGAGTAGTAATAAAATATTATTTTTATTTCAAAATAGTTTGTAATTGGTAAAAGCAATATTTCAAACTTCTAATCCATTTAGATTTGACCAATCTAACGCTATAAACTAATACAGATAACAGAGGACGTCCAGTTAGACTACGCAGAAATTACGTCGGTGCCACCGCTGCCATTATGGACCATGCTCGTCGCTGACAAGGAGTCGCCGCATCATCCATCCACTATTCAAGAAGCTAAGGTAAGGAAGCTAATTCTTCTACATAATTTTAGCCGAAATACACCTAGTGCTGGCCTTTATAGACCTCCTAAGATAACCACAACGACCGGTCCTGCCACATCCAGCGCACACCAGGCTCAGTTACAGTGGCTCTCCTGCGAATTTCCTTATCCTGATCCTGATATCCTGATTCGACCACGCAGATAAACTCTGAGCATAGCTCTGTCCACTGCCCTTTATACAGGTGAAATTGAATTCATTGGCATCCTTTTAAAGGGTCATTGTAATCATCAAAAAAAAAAAAACAGCTGTTCCCTACATTTTGACGAGTTATGCGAACATAAATGTAGGGAACATCTGTTTTTTTCGCGATTTCAGGTTTGGTCCCATAGTAAAAGTTGTTCATAATGATGATTACAATGACCCCTTAAAAGGATGCCAATGAATTTAATTTCATCCTGTATACTACTTTGAGCTTTCATATAGGGCCTGAGTGTGAACAAAAAAAAATGAAGAGACAATATTCTGATGGCATTATATTTCTATTAAAACCTCGTTTTTAATTTCGCAGGACTATAACGAATTATTCGAAGGTACAATACAGGATACAGAAGAAGACCTTGACGCCTTATTGTTGGGTGAAAAAGAGGAGGTAGTTGACAGACGTCCCTCAATGCCTGAACGACAACCTTTATCACACTTTGGGCTAAGACAAGGTAAAATGCGATATAGGGGGTGCTTAAGTCTGCACGACGACATATCAAGTTATACATTTCTAGTATAAACCGACTTCTACGAAAAGCCTAAACAATGCGAGGTCAGCTAAAACTGAAAATGTGTAGCTTGATGTCTTCGTGCGTACATATGCCCAAATATGTTACCTTAATTAAATTTGTTAATTCTTGAGTTTGTTTGTTTCGTGTATTGCCATATAATGTTCCTTTCATATTCTTCTTTCTTTCTTGCGATCTAGGTTTTTAGGTGAGTCTATATGTATGACAAAACAGTCGGTAAACTGGTTTTCTATAAGACCTCTATAATTTCTTTTCAAGTAATTTAATTGAAGAAAGAAAGAAAAGAACACAAAAAAAGAATAAGTTCGGGAAAAATATGCGTCACATCTACGCAAAACGGCCATTGCTCAGTATAATGCTAAGACGAATGAGGTGAATTAACTGTTGTAATTTTTGACAACAACTAGCAAATGATCAGAAACCTCACTATCATAAAAGAATTATAATGACGGCTTTTCGATTTCAACGTTTTATAGTTTATATATATATTTTTTTTTAATTTTATAGACATCTTATGACACATACACATTCTTTTTTCGCAGGTCGCATCCTCTCCCGTCTACTGACCCACACACACTTGCCGGGTCTCAGTTCTCTAGACCAGATGCACTTGCTAGCGTTAGCAGATACCGTGTCTACGTGTGATGCCGACTTCGCTGAGCGACTCGCGACAAGCGCGCGCGTTGATGTATCACAGGCGCAGGGACAGGAGATATTGCCAGGTGAGTTTAAACTGACAGATATTGTTGTTGTTGGATCAGACAGACACTTAAATTTTATTGTTGTTATTTGTTTGTCTATATAAATAAATAAAATTGAAGTGTCTGTCTGTAATATAAAATTAACAGCTTTTCATTAAATGCATATGAAAGTACGGTACTTATAAAAAAAAAAAATTGAAATGTAAATTTCTATTTCATAAAAAAATATCCAAAACTTACGACTTCCAATATGTTCTCCAGACTCCCTCGACGACTGCGGCCTTCGCTTCCTCCTAGCCATGAAGCACTACGGCTACCTTCTCCGCTGCCTACCCCTCGCACAGCGTGCAAGCCTTCAACGCACAGGCGTCGGTACCTGCAACCTAGTGTGGGCCTTCCATTCAGAGACGCACGAACAACTGCTCGCATTGATACCCGGGTATACTAAGGGAACGCCGAAGTGGTCTACTATGAGAGAACTTGGTAAGTTCTATACTTGTCTTATCGCAGAACAGTATTATCAATATTGATAAAAGTCTTTTGATTTTATTATTTTTCCCATCCTTGATTATTTCTTAAGTATGTCAAGTGTATCAAGGTATAAACACAAATCTACAGAAGAAGAAAAAAACTTGCTTCAAAGGTGTTAAGCAAAGATCAAGTATAAGTAATAACTTTCTATGTTTTTAAAAGGCCGCGACTTACGGGTTGTAGGTCGTAGGTTCGAACCCAGTCAAGCGCTTTACTTTGTGTAAAGTGCCTGAGCCTTAGCTTATTTAATTAAGATTTTGTATGTTCAGGTTTTTATTCTTATATTTGTTTAAGCTTGAATGTTATTTTTTTTTTCTCTTTCTTTTTTGGTAGCTGTGTTGTTCACACTCTTTCTTTCCATTCTGTTTTTAGAAGTGATGACTTTTAATTGGCTGTCAGTCTCACAATTTTTTATTCTGTTCGTTTTAGCTGTAAGTTATCCATAGTTAATAAATAAAAAAAAAAAATTATTTCAACTTAAAATTCGAAGATGTGACATCTACAAACCCGCACTTGGCCCGCATGGTGGATTAGGGCCCACTCCCTCTCGCTGAGAGGAGTTCTGTGCCCCAGCAGTGGGAACAATATAGGCTGATTATACTTATGCTATGCTTATTAAATTCTTAAAATCGCGCATGGAAACTTTTTACGCGACACAATCTTGATAGCAATAACACCTTCATGATATCTTATATGCCACCTTCTTTAAATGCAGGTGTCGGCTGGTGGGTCCGTGGCGAGTTACTCCGAACTTGCATGGAAAAGCTAGCCCGAGCCTCCTACATGCAGAAACAAGATCCCATGGACGCAGCCCTGCTGTACCTCGCCATGAAGAAGAAGATGCTGCTGTGGGGACTGTTCCGCTCCTGTAGGGATGATAAGATGACTAGTGTAAGTACTACCTTACTAAGAAACTAGCTTCGAGTTTCTGACTAACAAATGATTTATTTGAAATAAATGCTTTGAATTTGAACATTTTGAAGGTACCCCCGAATGACAAACTATTGCGTATTTTTTGTTAGCTACCTTACAAAGACTTAGAGCCAGTTTCAGTGTCTGGATAAGCATTTCCGTTCAAATAATTTGAACTACTTTTTGAAGTCGGTTAGAAATTGAATGGATTCCCTTCATCGTAAATCTAAAAAAAATTACATAAATAAAAATGCCGATTATTTTTACTAGTGAAAACTTTACTTCTTTATTTTCATGTTGTGGTTCTCTGTTTAGTTCTTCTCAAACGACTTCACGGAAGATCGTTGGCGTAAGGCTGCGTTGAAGAACGCGTTCGTTCTGCTCGGCAGACAACGATTTGAGCACGCGGCCGCCTTCTTCTTGCTCGGAGGGGCTGTCAAAGATGCTTTAGAGGTACGTTATCCAAAACAATTTCTTTTTTATAGTTCACTCATCCTCCATCAAAAAGGGGAGGATACTCCGACCAGACGGGTGTTGTGTCTGGTGGGTTATTGTCCGACGATTGATGTAGGTAATATATGCTAATTGCGCGCTAAACTCTGCTTGCGCGATGCAAGTTTTTTGCGTGACGTCAGTATGACACGTAGTTCGCATGTGGCGAAGTAAGTGCCACCACACGCTCTTCAAAGAGGAACTCTTTCTAAAACTCGATGTGCATGCATATTAACGGCTAGGTAGGTCACAAATATTTTCTCGATCACATATACTTTGTTATGTACGGTAAAATATCAACAAATTATTAACTTACGCAAGAAATATTATTTCGAATGCATCATTCCTTGTAGGTGCTTATCACACGTCTTGGAGACTTACAACTGGCTATGATTGTGGCGCGGTTATACGAAGCTGACAACCCACTGCCGACCAGCTTGAAGAAGTTAATAATGGATCAAGTTTTGGGGTAAGTGGTCAATTAAGCGTCGACTACTGAACATAGGCCATTCGTTTGGGCTCACCATAACGTGTCATGATTCCGACAAATTCCACAGATGGAAACTTTAATGGTAGTTCTCGAAAATCTTTAGTATCGCAAGGCACGGTTAAATACTCCATGGTTAGATATTCCATACTGCTGAGCATTAGGTTTTTTTCAAATTCCGTACAGGTTGAGCTATATCGAATGAAGCAACGTATGCCCAGTTCACATTATTCCAGTCCAGTGCTAGACTGGATCATAGTATACATTATTCCAGTCAGTCAGACAAAAAACTACAATGCTTGTCCACTGTTCTACGTTTAATCCAGCACTGGATTGGTCTACACTATTTTTGTGGCGCTAAAATCGGCGAGCTGGAATGAAAAGCAGCGCTGATTTCGATCGCTGGACTGGAATGCTATAATGTGAACCGGGCATTATTCAATACTATTTTTATACAGGCTGATTTTTTAAAGACCAGCCAAATGTAAGGATGTGGTACAGACCATCAAACTGAACAACTTTCTCCATGGGACCAACATCGTAATCGTTTGATGGTCTGTACCACATCCTTAAATTTGGCGGGTCTTTAAAAAATCAGCCTGTATAACTCCAACGCCACCTACTAAAACAACACTACTAATTTCACCATTAACCTTCCCAGCGGTGAAACTGAAGACGGTGAACTAGACTTGGAATGCGCTCACCCAGACCCGTTCATCCGTTCTATGGCACTATGGGAACTGAAACGCTTTGGAGACGCGCTTGACACGTTGCTAAGCAACGCGGGAAGATTACACGCGGCGAAAGATAATGAGCCCATGCCGAGCGTGTTCAACTTCTACGTGTATCTGCGCACGCATCCCAGATTGAAGAGACATAACATGCCTAGTCAGGTTTGTATTTTTCTCGATTTCAAGTTACCATAACTCCTGACTCCAGAAGGCAGTCATACTCATTATCATAGTGACTACACAAAAATTATGATGACCTGCATTATTAGTATATCACACGAGGATCAATCAATTCCAGAATTTTGGAACAAGCGATGTTATTTTCTGGCTTATGGTGTGTGTTTAATTCTAGGGTCGGTTCAAACTTACCTGTGGATGCCAATTTGTAGTGCAAATTGAGTGCTTTGATTTGATAATTCGAATATTTTAAAAATGTTTTTTTTTACAATTGAAGTTAGCATAACCTCAATTCTCGTCGATAATTTTTCAACTACAATTCAATAATGTGTTAACCAATAATTGTTAGAAAAAGTGGTGAGATGTAAACTTGAAACCTTATAAATTCAGATGAATGTGATACTAAATCCCTTTAGTGGGTGAATGCGTAAGAATTTAACCTGAACATTAGCAAGTTGATACGTATGAAGCGTAAACAAACCCTTGTTTACACTTTCATCAGACTATATGGTATTATGGTCAACTTGTTAATGACCTTATGTAACAGAAGTCGGTTAATAATATACATCGATTGTAAAAATCATAATGTTTTCCATGTAGCTATATAATAATTTCATTTTATTCACAGGGCGGAACACTAGCCCTCCTCCAACACGAGCCAGAAGAAGGCATCACTCGCCTAGAACGTCGCCTGTACTTCCAGACCGCGCACGGGCACTTCAAGGCGGGCTGCCCCGCGCTGGCGCTGGAGGTGCTGTCCAAGCTGCCGGCGCGCGTGCGCGACGAGCGTGCGCGCGCGCCCGTGGCTGCGCTGTCCGGCGATGACGCGATCATCCACTCCGGACAACTCGTGGATAATACAGCCAAAAGTACGCAACGTTCACGTCCGTTTGTACGTCCACTGATTTATGTTTTGTTTTGTGGTTTTTGTTGCTTGTTTTGTTTTTCTTTTCCGGTTTTAAAGAAGGTTTTGGGTTAGTTCACCCGCTGCTGCTAGGGTACTCTATACTCGTGACCGACAAATTGCACAGTCTGACACCTCGTGGCGTACTTCAACAGGATCGCATTTGGTTTCGGCGCTCTCACTGAAATGTGTAGTAGAAAAAGTTCTATTGTAAGTGTGTGCAGCATCGCGTCGCGTCTCGGTGTGAACTGACTTTTATAAAGTTTGTATACAGGGTGGGAGGGACATTGACGCGCAACCTATTACCATGTACTCAGTAAATGATTCTGTACAACATTTTTCGTCTGTTATTAAAAGAAATTGCTGTTTCATACGTTTCGATCGCGTAGGTATTGCATTTTTTTTATGAGATACCTGATTTTTTTATGATACCTAACAAAAATTTCTACGCTAGGGGTTCTACAATCATGTGATGAATCAATGATTACACTTTGTGCGTCGATGTCCCTGCCACTCCGTATAGTTCTTATTCTGAACCCAAAACACAAAAAAAAAACAGAACTTTGAAATAAAAAGCAAACGAATTCTTTCTGATTTATCTCATACTCTTTGCTGACTCTTGAAATAAAATGCATGGCAGTACACAATAGAAATATTTATGGACCTCTCATTTATTGGTGACTCAAGGTAAGTACAGGTCCACAAATATTTCCTCCAAATGGTTCTAAGTTCTTAGCTAATCCATTTATGCACAGATGAAGAACCGACTAACGTGGATTGGGGCACAACGGCTGTAGACGTGGACTGGGGAGCACCTGTCACATCGATCAAAAATGAGGAACTGGTCCTTAGCTGGGATGATGAAGATGATAAGGGGTGAGTCTAGTTGTAACTACAGTATAAAATAGGTTTAAAACAACAAGCGTGCCTCATTATTTTGCATTTTTACATTGCATTGCATACCTACCAAAATTGGCGCCTTTTTTGGCGGCCAGTGACGAAACTTTATACAGTTGGTAGAAAATAACGATACAAACGAAATTTTGAATGGCAGAGAAGCTTAAAAATAAGTTTCATGTATAAAAACATGGTGATTTTACGAATGAGACTTCAGGGTAAAATCCAAAACTATGGGTAGTTAAGCAAAGTAGTCAGGACTTCGATTTTGGAGGAAAATAAAACTGCATTTTAGTTATAAACAAAGAAAATAGCACTAATCCATCTAATATTAACTAACTTGCAAAGAAAATGTAGTCTGAAAATGTCCTACACTACATTTTTTGCGGACTTCACTCAAGAGCACAATATCTCTGCACGATTATTCTAAATACAGATTACTCAGTAATCTAGCTAGGAGAGCAACGATTCACCCAACAATTTGTTGTACCTACAACATGTAATTAATAATGCATACTTTTTAGGTCCCTCATGTACTACAAAACCTTTATGTACAGTCAACAGCAAAAGTAGATGATCAAAATCAGAAATTCAATACTAATGAACGGAGTTCGCGTCAGAACTGTGTGGCTGTACTAGTAGTAAATTTTTGGTATAATTTACAATCACATACTTTTGAATTACTCCGACGCCACACAGTTCTGACGCGAACTCCGTTCAGTAGTATTGAATTTCTGATTTTGTTCATCTACTGTTGCTGTTGACTGTACCTTAATAAAACAATATTTTAAATTTATTTATTTACTTAATAATTTAAGGGTTGGTTTTTCCATTGCCAGATAACATTTATTCGAGGAAAAAAATTGACGTTTGACAGTTTTTGTATGAAATAACTGTCAAAAATTCAAAAATATTCCTCGAATAAAGTTATCAGACAATTGAAAAATCAGCCCTAAATTGTTTAGTATCGGTTGGTTTGATAATGAGTTTTTGCAGGCTACAGAGAACTATCCATCGTGAATTACAGCTATAGATTTTAGTTAGAAGACAGCAATACTAACTTTATAATTTCTAACATAGATCGGACGAATCTGGAGCATCCACTCCACCGTTAGAGATGAAAATGGACAAAAAAGAAGAAAAAGAAGAACCAGCAATAAACGGAAACGCTGAGAAAGTAAAGGAGGGAGAAGAAGCGCCCTCTGTCGACATCATGGCGCAACAGTTGAAGTTTGTGGCTTGTCTCAAGATATTGATGGAGGAACTCAGTACATTGGCTACTGGGTTTGAAGTTGATGGTAAGTGAATCTGTGTTTTTGATACGATTATGGTCTTGTAAATAAATATATTGAATAAAAATCTAAAATTCATTAATTCACTGACAGTCAACGCACTGCCTAAACCGCTGGGTACAAAAGCATGGAATTTTGAATAAGAGTTCCTTATGTAACGAAAGTGAGTACTAGTTCACACTTTTTTTTTCACATTTCGTTTTTGTCGATGGGAAATCCTATGGGGTCATGGCTTGTCAAGAAGAGAATTTCGGAAAAATATTTAATATCCTGTTTTCAGTACGACGACAATTTTAATTGAACAATGCGGTGCGTTTTTCATTTATCTTTTATTGTTGCGGCAAAATAAATAATCGAAATCACAGTAACGAAAAGCTAGACGCTTCAAAGAAGATATTTTCTCCTGACTAAGTATAACATCAAAAGGAAATTCTCGCTACATCTCATCAGAAACGTTTATAACATCACTTCTATCTCATAACATTTTATTCCTTAGGTGGTCACCTCCGCTACCAGCTGTACATATGGCTAGAACGCGAGGTGGAAGCCCTGCGACGTTTATGTGGGTACCTTGCGACTGGCGGCAGCGGCGGGGGTGGAGCCCTACTGTGCTCGGAGCCCGAGCTGGCGCCGCTGCCTGATAGGCCTACCTTACATCAGCTGCTTGTTAGGGAGAAGGCGGACTTTGAAGCTAAAGTGCAGCGAGCGCTTAATAGAAAGAAGTGGCTAAAGGGTGAGTGCAGTTAATATGAGCCGTGTATAGTTTAGTTGTTTATTCCTTTTGTAGAACTCCCAGAATGGATAAAAAAATAAATTAAGTTTTGATAACATTTACTTCTGATACACTTTTCTCTTGGAATAAAATTATTTATTAAGTTAATCAGTAATTAGGGCAGGAAAGAAGACAACGTCATTTGCGTTTGTATGCAAATGATCTAGGTTTTCGCTCAAGGAGGGGGCAAACGTTTCTCTCTGAGGAAGGGGGGAGGATTTCCCAAGCCTCGAAAGCCTTTTTTTTTCGAGGATAACTACTAATTACCTGTATCTTAGTAATATACTGTATACAAAGTAAAAATACAGGTTACAAAACTATTTTTATGTCTAATTTAGAGTTTTAGACTCAGTAAGGTCGAATCCCAGGGCAGGGGGGCAACTGCACCCGTCCCCGCGCAGTAGCCGCGCCAGCTAATGGCATGCCATCTTCATCGTTCTTCATTTTAAAATCTAGCACAAATAGAACGACTAGTGTGTCTTAACAAATTACCCGCGCTAAAAAGCACTAATGTGTTCACTGTCTCATGTCTATCATGAGCTTCTCTCGATAACTTATCCTAAGACATAGATAGATACATATAGATATATTAAACAATTTCCTCTCCCACACAGCGAATGAGACTCTCCTCCGAACATTGCTATCGTATTGTTCCCTGCACGGCGCGGGCGGCGGCGGGCTGGCCTCAGTGCGCATGGAGCTGGTGCTGCTACTGCAGGAGTTGGGCCAAGACAAGCAGCATCAGCAGTTACTGTCACCGCTACCATTCCCCACCACACTGCCGCTGTTGGCAGCTGCTGTTGCGACCAACAACACTGTTGTGGCTGATCCTGTTAGACATTTACAGGTGAGTTTTCTTAGTTTCTCCTTAGATTCTGTAAACCATCGAAGTGCCGACTATACATGAGTTGTAATTCCAGCACACCAATTGTTTGAAAAATTAATCTACTCGACAACATAACGCAATGAATGTGGGCGAATTGTCAAAATCAATGGCATTGCTATTGTAAGTGTTTTACGCAATTTCCCCGCAGTATTTCAAGTTTGAGTGTGCCTGTATCTGTCTGTGACAAATTGAATATAGAAAGACAACCCATTTTATGTCCAGGGGCTGCAGTCTCGACATTCATAGCGATCGCTTTACGACCGAATTCGGTCGCAAAGTCCTGTCACTCCATACATTACACCTGTCAATACAGCCCCAGCAGTCTCGACATTCATAGCGATCGCTTTACGACCGAATTCGGTCGCAAAATCTCGGATTGACAGGTGTAATGTATGGAGTGACAGGACTTTGCGACCGAATTCGGTCGTAAAGCGATCGCTATGAATTTCGAGACTGCTGGGGCAGGACTTTGCGACCGAATTCGGTCGTAAAGCGATCGCTATAAATGTCGAGACTGCAGCCCTAGGCAAATCACTGTCCATTCCAAAGTTGCCTGGAAGAGATCGCAGAAAGCAATAAGGCCGGCCTTTGTATTTTTGTAGTGTTCCATTTATTTTTTGTTATGTATTTTTGTGGTGTACAATAAAGTATATACAAATAAATAACCCATAAGCCTAAGGTACATATACGGGAAGAGAACACCCATAGAATCAAGTTTGCCTTTGTTAAACTATTTTTGTGCAATAAGTATAAAATAAAATAATAACGAGCCAAATATTGCGTCCTTGTGGTTTTAGCCGAGTATCCTGTCGACAGTTTTAAGCGGTTTGCGTTCATGAATATTCACCCACAAACTTTTTTATTTCCAGTCCGTAGCCCACGACATGTTGGGCACTATCGGTGAACTGGGCATCCCTGGCGGGTCTGCGACCAGGATACTGCACACACTGAGACAGTTATCAGTCGCCCTATCCGCTTGCATCTACCAGAGTCTGTGTGACTCGGACACGTTCAGCTTGAAGCACGCACATCATCACGACAAGTAAGTTATTAATATGTTAGACTTAGACTTATGTTAGACTACAAGCATAGGTTTGAATAAAACTCGAGCATTGTTTGAATAATTTCCAGGTGAAATCAGAAGGTCAATTCTCGTAATTTAAAACGTTCAAAATCTAGTCGTTGGCTCCTCTCGGCGACAAACAAATGTCAAAAACTTATCAAAAATGTAGGGAAATTAGAGGTATTTTTGACAGATTGAGAATGTGAACGTTTTTAAAATTACGAGAATTGCTCCTCTGTTTTTTGTGGTCGCACATAGAGGTGAGAGAAACAAAGGTGCCTTTCATAGATTTTGACGAAACGTTTTATCGATTTTGGGCTGCATAGTATATTGATACGGCTGACAGTGTTCAAGTATTTATTGCGTGTATTTTGTTTGACAGTATCATAGCTGAAGCTCCTGGTACCAGTCAGATCCTCACACGGCACAGGCGTCATTCCACTGAGGAGCTCACTGTCACAACTCCTCCGAACAAATGGCCTGGTATGAACATTTTCGTTGTATTTCCACAGAGACTAAACAAAACAACATCTATAAAAAAAAAATGAAAATGTGTTTATTCGTGGTGACAGGCTAAGTTTTACAAATAAATTTTACTTCTGCCAAACTGCAGAGCTGCAGTGCGATTCAGTCACCATCTCACCGTGAAAACTTAGGTGAGTGAGTGTGGAGTGAGCTGACATTTCAACTAATGCTAGGGATTGACAGCTCACTTCACCTAACTTTTCATCGTGAGATTTTTACAGAATCGATCGGCAGTTTATTGGCAGATGTAGCTCCCACATAAAATTTTATATTTTATCTTGTAGGTGCTTTTCCATCAATAAACAATACATTTATCGCTAAACATTACCTATAACTAAACACACATATTTTACAGCACTACAAAGGCTGACTATTACGTAATGCTAGTAACATTTTAAATTGCGTGATAGCATTCTAAATCACGTCGGCGATGCCGCAGACATAAGCCAGTATGGCATAGATTTAGTCTATGCATCTCCATTTACCGTATAGTGTCAGTATCACCTTAGCCAAATGAATAATATGCGGCGTGGCACGTTAATATTCCGCCGGCCCCACAGGCGTGTCGGCCCTGCGCGGGCTGGCCCTGCGCGCCGCCGAGGAGGAGGACGCGCCGCGCCTGTCCGTGCTGCTGGCCGAGGCCTTCTGCGCCGTGCACCTGGCGCTGCTGGGCTGGGCCGCGGCCGCGCGCGACGCGCACCTGCTGTACCGCCTGTGCGCGCACGCGCCCGCCGCGCACGACCACGCCACGCTGTTCGGGGGAGGCGTTCGGAGGCTGTTGACTACTGCTCCGGCTCCGTCCTTGCAGGTCAGTAGTCGTAGCCACTGCGCAGTCCTTACGATATCGCTCGGAATACTATGCCAGCAAATAAAAATTGAATTGATGATGCTGATAAATTATATTTTTATAACTATAAATTGGTTCGAAAAAATACTTACACGTTAAATAAATTATGTTTTGAAATTAAATCAGCATAGCTATTCACAACCATCCGACAAACTATCGTATCGAAGTTGACACATTAAGATAACTTGATTTGCCTTGCACCCGGCAGCAAACAGCTGTCAGAGGGATCGCGGTCGTCTATTCGCTATAGAGTTGATTTTTCAATCATCTGATAAATTATTTCAAGGAATAATTTTGAAATTTTGACAGTTATTTCATACAAAAACTATCAAACGTCAATTTTATTCCTCGAATAAAAGTTATCTGGCGATGGAAAAATCAGCCCTTAAACTAACCAAATTTTCGGGCCTTTGACTCGTGAACAGCGTTTAGAGCATTCCTACGATAACATTGATCGATGTTCGAAACGGTACGGAAGCGTAACGAGTAGTTGTGAATAGCTATGGAAGTCGTGTCTCCTATCTGACTGAGGAAAAAGACCGAAACAAACTCAGAGGTCAGTTTTTTTTAAAGTACAGACAAACGACAACCTCTTGGCTACCATCCTACTACGTCTCGGCTATTACCCACCAATCAAGACCACCGACGAAAATTTATTTTACACAACCTATAAAACAATCTGTACTTTCAGCCAAAGTTAGTAGAGCGTCCTGAAGGCACCTCAGTCTGGTCCTCCCTGCGGGAAAAGCGCGCATTACTGAACATGCGCCTCCTAGGACTTGGTCCTACCGCCCCGCATAAGAACATTCAGGAAGGGCGACCTACCTATAGAGAACAGTTCGTGCCTCCACACTGCAGTATACTTACATATCTGCTTACCAAGGTAACTACCATTTAATTAACTGTTGATTTATTCCAATGTCACAAGATTTGGACCCTTTGAACTAGCGGATAAAAGCATAGATTTTATGCCCGCCATCAAAATCTTAAAAGTTATTAATACTGTCGCATTTGTGTTGTAATTTAAATATTAAACTTAGTAATAACAGCCGCACAGGTCGATTGATCAGGTTAAAACTACCAACAACAACAAACTGTACATACAAGACGCCGTCCGTGCCTCGGAAAGTACGTTAAGCCGTTGGTCCCGGCTGTCATTCGTGGATCTTTGTGAGTTGGTACGGGTCAGAAGCCCGAAAGTCTGACAACCAGTCTTACCAAGGGGTGTCGTATTAGCCAGTAACT
Source organism: Apamea epomidion (assembly GCA_947507525.1). Classification (NCBI taxonomy): domain Eukaryota; kingdom Metazoa; phylum Arthropoda; class Insecta; order Lepidoptera; family Noctuidae; genus Apamea; species Apamea epomidion. The sequence continues at coordinate 8,200,043 of OX382233.1, forward strand.
GGGCTGTGGAGATCTAATAGGCAATCGCTCCCTGTATAATACTGGTAATCAGCTGCATCCGGTTAGACTGGAAGCCGACCCCAACATAGTTGGGAAAAGGTAGGCAGATGATGAAGAAAAAAGTATTTTATCTTGAACATAGCAAGAACACTAAATAAAACAGATGTTGCAGTAAAAAAAAAAAAAAATTGGATATGCCACAGTCACAGCTAGTTCTTCTCTAATTCTAGGTGGTTCTTCTTCTCTAAACTTTGGTGATTTATGTACATACATAAACTCCCGACTTCTTCCTATGGGGTAGACAAAAACTATGGAACGCCACCTGCTATGATCCTCACATACTACTTTTGCTTCATCCACTTTGGTGATTTTGTTTAAATTAATATCTTCCATGTTATTTTAGCCCACGCCCGAGCAAGACCCTGAGAACTACGACTACGATTCAGCGGAGTCCGGCGCTGAAGATATCGATGAAGATTATTACAGTGAAAACGAAGATGACGATATATTCGACACCACCAATGCCAAGTAACATTGAATTGAATAGAGAACAGTTAAAACAGCACTATTAATCACAATCTGAATCATTTTGAAGGATATTGCTAATCCATTACTTCGCATGTTCGAAAAATTTGTCTGCCCAACAACGTAAATAACGCAATGAATATTGTTGAACTGTCAAAATGAAAACCATTCCTCCTGATAGTGTGTTAAGCAATCACCCCGCAGACTATGAAACTCTGATTACTGTCGATGCAATTCATAATACTAGTAGCTAACGCCCGTCATGCGTTGCAATGCCTTTTTTGTTAGCAACGTTCTCCGACCACACAACAACTTACCAAAGTTTCATCACAATCGGTTGAGCCATTTTCGGGACTAACACACGGCTATTGATTTTTATACAAGCTGTTGTTTTGCATCCTCGTCAAATTTCAGGAGGCTGTTATGAAAGACATAAATAATCTAATAAAATTACGATCCCTGGTAAATAATGAATACATACTTGTTTTTTTAGTTATTTAAGTTTGACAGTATTTCAGAATACACCACTTTCAAAGAACAGAATCGCGGTATGGTATCTTTTAAGCGGCCTCGTTTTTATGTGTATGTAAAAGGGCAGTTACAGTGCGGACTCACACAGGCCGCGTATAAAAAGCCGTTCGTAGATCTTTGACAGTCGTTACGGCTCGTCAATAGTCCGAAAGTCTCACAACCAGTCTTACCAAGGGGTATCGTATTACCCAGTACCTGGGTTGTGGAGGTCAGATAGACAGTGTCTCCATATAAAATACTGGTATTCAGCTGCATCCGGTTGGAGTGGAAGCCGACCCCAACATAGTTGGGAAAAGACTAAGCAGATGATGATCTCTTACACCACCTGATGTACCACACAAAACTAACAGAAACAACATATTCCAGCAGGAAAGAACAACACCGCAAACTAGCGAACACGGAGCATTCGGACCCTGACTCGTACTCGTGGCTCGTGATGCGTATCGCGGTACTGCGGCTCGCGCAGCAGAAGTTGCAGAACTTCCTGCAGCTGTGCGGGATTGAGATGTCAGGTATGTTCTCGATGGAGAACCATTTGCTTTACTTTTTATTTTGCATGCAATTGATACAATTTGTGTATAGCTAAACATGTGGACATTATATACAAAAACCAGACTGTTGTTACAGTCTGGTTTTCCTTTATACCATGTTTAAAGCAAATATAGACTTACCTTATCTTATCTTATCTTACTAGGGTCGTTAATTAAAACCTTTTCCGTCTCAATACACAACGAGCTCTAAATTTTGTCCAAAACAAACTTTTGAGCTATTTATCGTATTGTGAACTTTATTCTGACAAGTGTAAAGTTTTTAATACAAAATTGACTCGGGCTTACGTCAGTTTTTGTAATCACAATTTTAACTTAGTCGAAATAAAGTTCGAATTTCTAAAATGGCTCTATGGTTCACACCTCGGGCTAAAGATAAACCTTTTGTAAATTATTGTCCGCGTTTATTATATTTCCAACACAGACTACATTCCAGTAGCTTACATAATTCCATGTGTGTAGGTTGCATGACATTATTATCTGTCATAGCACGGTGCACCTCTGAACAATGCATAACTTATGATTGGATAAAGACAATGGCATACAACCTACTTGCACGCCATTGTGTAAGCTACTGGCATTTTTCCTCATTGAAAGTGTGTGGTTCGCAAGCAATAGGGCTCTCCCCCACAGGCGCGTTATTATCGGTCGATAATATCGGATGCATTATTGCGATAATGCGTCCCGATTACTTGCCACGCAGCTGCGTTTTTATTGCCCGATATTTCTAACGTGTGCGTGTAACCAACACTACAGGCTCGGGCCTGCACACGTTACTACTTTATTAACGCAGGTGTGTGTAAGATCGTATGAGTCCTAATACAAAATGTTCTAAGAACTTATATCGGAATATCGAAGGTAGACGAACGCAACCGTCCTACTTCTATTGCGTCGTTATGTACTGTAAACAGATATTGCAACAGCGCATCCGATATTATCGACCGATAATAACGAACCTGCGGGAACGTCCTTTAATCAAATGTTTATGAGTCGAGCTACGTTTGATTATGGAGCTTCACAAGTTGATTAACATATATTATTTCCAACAAACAGAACTAGCGACTACGAGTCCGATGGTCCACGGCGCCCTTCGCCGCGTGGACCAATGGCAGCAACAGTTGACGGAAACACTGGAGTCTCGCGCTCCTCCGTCAGACTACATCCCCGGCTGCTTCCCTGAACAACTACCCACAGGCCCACCTATTAATAAATACAGGTATGTGAAACTGGAGATGAATCTGAACAGACAGTGAAGAATAGGTCTTCTTATGCGTGTTTGTTAGCACAAACACGCATAAGAAGACCTATTACTATTATTTATTTCAAAACTACAGTAATCAACCAAAAAAAAAATGTGGGACCCGATTCTTTAGCTCCTCCCAAACTAATGTCAAACGTTGGACTTCTAACAGAAGGTAACTCAATATGTGACTTGTTTAATTCTTTTTTCTCATCTATAGGAGCAGACTTAGCAAAAAAAATACCAGACACATTTCACACACATACGGGCAACATACTAATGTATGATCATAACTATACACATGCCTCTTAAAATAAATAACGAAATAATAAAACGATTAACCAACGAAAAATATCTTGGATTAAGGGTAGATGAAAAACTAACTTGGAAATTACACATTGAGCATCTCAGAAGTAAACATCGTTATTGGGAGCATGGGAGCATTACGTAAAGTAGCTAACTGTATTCCAAATAAAGTGCGCACTTTGATTTATAACTCGTTAGTCAAATCGCATCTAGAATATTTAATTGAGATGTGGGAGATTCGCAGCAGTAACTAATTTAAATTCACTTCAAAGAGTTCAAAATAAAATAATTAAAACTCTGTTCCATTATCATTATCTCACTCCAACAAAGAGCTTTTACGAAAAAACGAAACTATTAAATATTAGACAGCTATACATTTACTACACTTACATTCTTATTAAAAAATACAAACTATCACACAACTAAAGAAAAAAACAATGCCATATAACCTGAGAAATAGATATAAAAACAAACATGAAGTCATCAGTGTACGCACTAATTACGGTAGAAAGACCATATTGTTTGAAGGAGCACAGCTGTTCAATGGATTGCCGGACGATACAAAAGAGTGCCACAACGTGAATGTATTTAAAAATAAGCTTAAGAAACATGTATGTACATTGTAGCTTCTAATACTCAGGAGGACATTGAATTGTATTGTACTGTGTTATCATACTTACTACTCTGTATATTATTATAAGCGGACTATAAGTTCTTATGAGAAATTAAATTCTATAAACCGAATCTGTTACGAGTACACATAGACGTCATAATATTTCATTAGGCCAATTCCCGTAATTAAAAACGTTTAAAATGCAGCGACAATAAATGTCAAAAATGTATGATATAATTAGAGCTATTTTTGAGAAATTGAAACTGAGATTAGAATGCGAACATTCTTAAAAATACGTGAATTGCCCCTCGTGTGTAGAAAATGTTGTATGTCTTCTGTTGACTAAGTATTGTCTGTGGGGTTTTTTTTCTAAGCCCTTAAATATAAAAAAATCATCATCATTATCATTCGGGCGTCCGGGACAGACTCTAGATTGCAAATAAAAATTTCTCTTCGTGATCAACTGCGCTTAACTTCGCGAAGTTATTCGTTACAAAGTTTAAAAGGCCTTTGGTCTTACAAGCTATTTAAAAGTAATTATTTTGTTACAGATGTTTATTAGAGAAGCGTAATACACCGTTCAGCTCGGTCCTATTTAGTGCCGCGCCCGCACGTAGACTGTGGAGTTTCCTCGTAAGGCAAGAACCGGTCCAGGTAAGTGCTCCTCTTTCCCACTCCTTGGCAAAGGCCTCCCTTCGCTCCTTCCAACTTTCGCGTTGTCCTTCTTCAAGTTTGGACGAAACCTGTCCAGTTCGTCTCGTCATCTCCTACGTACACCTCTACAACATTATGGAACGCAAATAAATATATGAATATGAATATCATATTTTGACCCTTACTGTATTTAAAATCATGTCACATTTAAACATTTCTGTATAGGATCTCTTCATCCGAGCCGTATTCTCCCGTCGTCGAACTCAATCAGTAACTGCAGAGACGATGGCAGCCGAAGGGCGGGGCGGGTGTATACCACAAACACAACGCGAGCACGACCTGGAACTGCACAACCCTGTGCGCATCATTCACAAGGAGCAGGACTCTATCGCTGCCTTCTGCCTCAACAAGGTAACAAGTATACTCAATAAGTAAAGGACGAGACGACACTGGGCTACTGCTTCAAAAAAAAAAAAACCGAATTCGCCCATAATTTCAGACCTTTTGAGCATTTGCTTTTGACCTTTTGTAATTTTTTTTTCGTAAGCATTTCATCAGCTTTTGTTTTTATGTTATAGTGTTTAGTAACTTTCGCACGTCATTTTTGGAACGATGTTCTTTAAGCGGCTTGCGGTAGGAGTAAACTGCTAGAAATCATCACGTAACGAAAAAGCGGTATGCCCCCTCATACGAGTTTTTTTTTTCTCTCTCTCAGAGATAATTTTCAAGGTTTTTGAGGGTCCTAATAGCCACTGAGGTCAAAAACAAAACGAAATCGGTTCATCCGTTCAGGAGCTACGATGCCACAGACAGACACACACAGAGAGAGAGAGAGACAGAGACACGTCAAACTTATAACACCCCGTCGTTTTTGCGTCGGGGGTTAAAATTGGCGACATATGGGGGGCTTCTAAAAGCGTATACAAAAGGCACTGTCTTAAAAACGCGTATTAAATTCACATTTTCTCTCTTTTCGCGTAAAGAACTTCGTTTCAGACAGGGGTCCCTCGAACGCATAGGTTTTTCTTTATAGTTTTATTCATTTTTAATGATAAAATCTATGTAAAGAAATACATCAGCTCGGGTCACATTCATCTGAAATTTTTAGAATATTGCTATATAAAAAGTTATGATTAAATCTCTGGCTCAAAATGAATGTGCCAAACTCGTCAATGTGAAAAATGACCCATTTAGTAACGGCTGAATCGGTTTTACTGCACACCACATCAGGAAAACAAGGCACCCATATATTGGCAGACCTACTAATTAGTGACGAAATAAGCGAACAAAACGGTGGTCGGGTTAGCGAAAAAAATGTTCTAATATCGTTAAAATGATAGCAAATGAAGGCAAATGAAGGTTTCTTGAGCAACCACCTTATCCTTCGTAAGAAGGATAAGGTGGTTGCTCTAGAAACCTTCTGTGTGGTGGTAACATATAACAATGTATGTATTCCTATTTGACAGGTCGGTGGCTGTCTGTTAGCCGTAGCAACAGCTCGAGAGGTCCAGGAGATGGACGTGTCACTGCTACTGCGCGCAGGCGCATGGTGGGCCGAAGACGAGTGCGAGCTGGACCTGCTGGCGCTCGCAGCCGACCCCGCCGCGCTACCAGACACCGGCTTCTTGCTGATACAGCATCACGACAAGTGAGTCTACTCTCTCGTATGGAAGGGATGGAGGTGTCACTGCTACCCTTAATACGATTTTTACAAGAATAGGGCACAACGTGGAGAAAATATGAGCCGACCGTCAATCAGCAACCTCGCTACCAAAACTGAACTGCCCAGAATGTTCACACTTCAGAATCGTCAGCTGCGTCAATCATCGCCAGCGTCGAGCAAGGACTGCACATTGGTGTACATTCAAACTTCAGAATGCATGATACAATAAGCATGCAGACAAGGCAATACTATCTACTTTTAGCGGAGGATTAATGGAATTGTTTATCTGAGAAAAGTTACGCCCAGAAGATTAAACATGAATTTATATACTAGCGATGTCCCTTTTCTTGCTTTCAACGTCTCGTATACAATATTTTATTCCCACAGACCAAACAGCGGTTCAGTGCCAGGCACAGGCAACAGCTCCCCACTAAATCCCAACGCCCCACAAGTGCCCGTCGGCATGGCTAGTCAAACTGGACGAGGTGCCAGCGTTGTAAGTACACACCCATTACCAATTATTGTAAATTGTATTGGCCTGAAGGGGCACAAAACGCGGAGTATAATATCCTGTGGATTTCAAGCTGCTTAAACTTTTAAATAAAGAGTTATCAAGTCCCTAATCAAGAAAAAATAAAATTGGGTTGGTGAAAATCACGTCGATATCACGATAGTTTCTTTGTATTTATGCATAATTTCGCTTGCCTATCAGCAGAGAAGTTATTGGCACTAATTCTATCAACCACTTAAGGTTAATGGCGTGATAATGTCGTGTGTGTTTTGTTTTTGTTGCCCTACACACATGATAGTTTAATCTGCAATGTAATGAATATGATTTTCATAAAATAGATGATAATAGTTGGATAACATGCTTTTATCACATATGCCTTGCATTGTAAGTAACGTACGCTAAAATCGTAGTTTATTCCTTGGAAATAATGCACTAAGGGCTGATTTTTCCAACGCCAGATAATTTTGTCAGACGTCAATTTTATACCACGAATAAAAATTATCTGTCGATTAAAAAATCAGCCCTAATACAAATAACGTACTAATTCTACTTTAAAAAAAATGACGAATTAACTACTAATTAAGTGAATTTGAAGTAAACTGTCATCCTATCTTCTGATGGTATGGATAGACATGACAGTTCCCTTCAAGCACACTAAACTTCATCTTAGTTTACACGGTAAGATTTTTGCAGAATAGCACTACTGGTTTAAATTGAAATGAAATCAACGATAAACTTGAATTATTTATCGTGCCTGGCTACAAATAAGTGTATCCTTGCCACATCAACTCGACATGCATGGAATGGTTTTGGGCATTACAAGAACTTAGCTCTAACATCAAAGTTTGCCACTTAGTTCTAACATCAAAGTTTACAACTTTGAAAACCAATTTATAATAGTTTTAAGCACTGGCGACCAAAGGGTTACAATAAGGTTATAATCTAGGTGACCTATTGAAGAACTTTCCACTAATATTACGTAACTAATCAAAATCAAAAGTAATTTATTCAAATTAGGCTGAGAATCAGCACTTTTCGAACGTCAAAATTACAAAAGACAGTCCTCCAAAAACGCCCGCCCTTCACCACTTCCTAGTGCTATAGCTGGGAAGAAGTGGCGCAACAAACTCCCCAGCAGCACAGCTGTCTGTTCAGTTAGAAAACTTAAAGTGGTTAGAATAATCCTTCCAATAATAATACCGAACATAGAAGTATGAACTAACAAGTAACTGTAAATATAACATCTTAACAGGAGCTGCGGTCGAGCAGTGTACCGACCGGCCTAGAAGCGTATGTCGCTACAGTACGTGCACGTCATAACTAATGCACTAAACAGACTTACTGGGTGAATCAATGTTGCAACAACAAAAATAATTAATAGAAAAGTTCCTTTAATTCTTTTCATGAAAACAATAGCTTCGGCTACTGCGTCGTAGTTACTGAAAGTGCCATCTCTTAAAAGTTGAAATAATCAAATTAAAATTATGATAATATTTTTAATGTAATGTTACAAGGCTCTTTTGGAGCGTGGCCAAAACCGGAGTTAACGCCGCCATCTTGTTTTTTCAATACATTTCACAAAATATTTGCACAAATGTTTACCAACAGCGCCGTCCCGTCAGCGTCATGCGAGTGCCAAAAGATCTATGTAGCAGGGTAACGGCCGAACCCAATTACCTATTTATCACCAGTTTTGGTATACTGGAGATAGAAAAACCTATGTATCTCTGGTTTAAATGTTCCAATAACCTATATCAGTAGCTGTCTGTCAATAAGCTGTTGGGTTCGGCCGTAAAAGGTGTAATTTAAAGTTAGTTCATGAATTGACATGGCATTGTTAATTTGAACCTCGGCTTTTAAGATTTCCTTTCGTCCAATTTTGATACTAAGCGCCAAAAATATGTGCACACACCTCAGGTCCCTGGGTCCTCAAGTAACATCATGCTGTTATAATTTCAATTTTATTTATACCAATATTTTATCAAAAAAATAGAAGTCCCAAAAGAACATTGATTCATCCAGTAATCTAAAAGGATGCTGGGAAATATTAACTTGGTGTGGTTATTGTGTGCGTGTCTGTACTTGTTACATTGTCTCGTGTCGCCTCGCGCTTCGCCCGCGCTTTCCTTACTAATCTCTTTACCACACCTATTCTCCGAAACTATACTCAAAGGAGTCCCAGAGATTTTGTTGTGCGATTATCAACTTTATTTCAACTAAATGACAGTTTAGGGTACAAAATTAGCTTTTAAGTCTTCTTTAGATATACAGGAAAAAAGGGTAGGTAACCGTATACCAATTTGGTTATGGATTCAAAGCCATTTTTGTAGTGAAAGGTATTGTATTAATTTCAATTATTCAACACTTCGTAGTCAATAGGATGTGGTCCTCTTGTCTTTAAAAAGTGTATGTATGAGTGTATGTTCGGTATAACAGAGTGTTGATCGCAGGTGAAGGGTCTACAGTTCCCGGGTTGCCACGACCCGAAATACTGTCGACTGGTGCTGCATCGTTCGAAGCTTCTCATGAAACCGGTCAGTGACAACCCTAGCCACTCCTCCGCCACCTTCGTTACGTCACATCCCTAGCCAGCGGTCGCACTTCCCAAGATTTATTTCTAGCTCAATGTACATTTTTTTTTTGTTGGATTATTATTTTATTCTTCTCCCATGACGATTTCTTTTGTTTTATTTTTGGTTTCTCATTCCACGTACAGTTCACTAAGCTGTTCACATAGATGTGCCAGCTTGTTTTCTCATCAGTCCTCATTTTGCAGCAGATCTCAAGAGCAGCGGTTTTTTACGTTCAGGCCACCGTTTTTTTTTTCGTTGTAGAGGTCCGTTTAGTAGATGTTTCTTACCAGTGTTTCCGAATTATATTTGTTAAGTTTCCACTGTCTCTTTCTGCTAATGTATGTTGCGTTGTCTATTGCAAATTTGTTTTATTAATAATGAGATGCATGATTATGTCTATGTTACTAACCGATCTAATTGTTGGCGATGATTATATTGTCCGTCATTGAATATATGTCGGAGTTTATCAATATTTTTTGTAACAAAAATGTTCTATTTAGGTGCTGAAACACAAAATCGACAACATCAAAAGGATGGCAGCGCATCCCTCACAACCATTGTGTAAGTGAATGCTGTATTTAAAATACATTATTTCAGGGCCATTTCACCAAGCAATCTTAGGAACTTGGCCAGGTGTAAAGCCCAGGGTTTACCATGCATCCTCCGAAATAAACACCTAAATCGAGTTGATATCTATAGACGATTACTGAATTTCCTAACAATTTAGTAGCAGTCTCAGCCTAATAAATGTTTTTCATCCCGAAAATGTATCTTGATCACGATTATCAATTTATCAATCGTAACTTTTCGGCGTTAGTAGTCTTAACATGATGCCAATATCATATTTCAGACCTCACGGGTGGCGCGGACGGTTCCGTCCAACTCTGGGAGTGGGGCCACCCCTCCTGCGTATGGTCTCCGCGCGCTCCCGGTGCGTTCGCGAAGGTCACGCGCGTAAGGTTCTCCGACTACGGCAACAAGTTTGCCGCGTCGGATGCTGACGGCAACCTGGCGATGTGGCAGCTGCATCCAGCGCCGCATCAGGCGGGACACCCGCATGCCTCGCCCAGGCCGTTCTTTGTAAGTTGTTTATTATTATTATTTTAACCCATTTCCTGTACTATGAACCACATATGGTTCAGGATGATTATTTATTATTTAACTATTGCGTCTAAATTGCGGACAGTGAAAGTGTTAAGTAATTCACATATTGTTATACATCTGAAGGTCAATTCCCGTAACCAAAAACGTTCAAAAACTAGTCGCAATCTCATCTCAGCGACGATCAGTGTCTAAATTAATTAAAAATGTAAAGGCATTTTTTCACAGATTGAGATTAGAATGGGTCTTCCAGGGCTGCGGGTTGTTCGAAAGAGATACCGTGGCCCCTGGCACAGGCAACTGAAGGAACACGGGTGGGTTGGCACGGTGGTTTAGTCAGTAAAAGTCTGACACGCCCTTCCGCTTAGCCCAGAGCGGGAGATGTCACTTGATGATTTTCCACCCAAGAAAAAAAAAAAAAGATTAGAATGCGTCCGTTCTTTTAATTACGAGAATTGCCCCTCTGTTGTTCCTTCAAGAAGTATGGCTGTGTCTTCAGGTTTCTTTCTGATGGGGCCAGAGCGAAGATAAGAACCCAAAGCAATCTTTGTTGATTATTGGCGCGTTTTTGTGGATGGACTTGCAAAATTGCTGAGTCCCTATAATATATATTCTTTCTTTTACAGACCCATCAATGTCATAGCAAAGGAATTAGTGATTTCGTTTTCCTCGGTTCCTGCAGTTTAGTAGCAACAGGTGAGATATTATAATTATAAGCCTAGAGAGATAGTTTCTTTTAAATTTATTTATTGGTGAAAACGATCTCAAGATGTATTAAGGTATTAACTTGTTTTGTTTTTCATTATTTCAGCTGGACATAGCTCCGAGAGTAAAAACGTTGCCATATGGGACACACTGATGCCCACCAAGAAAGCTTTAGTGGTTTGTGAGTATGAATTTTTAATTGGTCGTACTACTTATTTTTTCTGTAAAATATATTTTATCGCACTATTTGTGATACTGCATCACTGTAAGCCAGCACAAACTTGAGAAATGTCATTTAACGCGAAGCCACTGTGGTTATTATTTGTCAGTTAATATGAGAGAACTGGTAAATCCTAATCCTATTTGATTATCTGTGGAGTAATATCATCATCTATCTAATGAAAATGTTTGTTTGTACAGTCCATTCTAAGTTATTTTACCTGATTTTGCATCACTGTCAATATTACAGTGATCATTAATCTCATGACAATGAGATTGCTGTTGGGTTGCAGCTGTCAGATGTAAAATAACTGTTAAAGGCCTGTAAAAAATAATCTCTGGAAGGAATACTGATAGAAAGCTACACTATTGCCAAGTGCCATAAGATACATTTTATGTTAAACAAGATTTTATGAAGTCTCGGCCAGAATCTCTAGTGACATACGTACAGACGCCAGCAGGTCAAGCTACCCGAAACTGTCAAATTTTCCCAATCGACCTTGAACCTTGTGCTTGAGCGATAAAGTTGAAAATCTATTAAAGAAATTCGACAGATTGTAGTAGCATGATGTGCTGGTGCCTGTACAATATGCGTGTATTTGCCCATAGCGTGGACGTGTCACGAGGGCGGCGCCGCATGCGTGGTGTGGGCGGGGTCTCTAGGCGCCCTGGTGTCGTGCGGCCGGCGCGGCGACGTGCTCGTGTGGGACTTGCGCACGCGCGCAGTGCGGCACCGCCTGCACGCGCACCACGCGCCCATCAAGTGCGTCGCGCTGTCGCCCAGGGAAGACTACTATGCTATTGGAGCCGCTGATGGAGACATCAAGGTATAATAATACCAGCCTGTTACTTTCCCACTGCAGCCGCACACACAGAGTTTACAAGAGCATTGTAACCACGCTTGTTCAATACGGGTTGGTGATTTCAGCCTAATATTGACTTCAAGATCTATAATGCAATTGCGCGCTTCGTGTGATTCTTATCACTGTACGATAATCTTTTGGCGCGTGGTTAAATCAGAACTAACGTCGCCGAACAGTTGCACTGCGATTCTGTAACCATCTCACCGTGAAAACTTAGGTGAAGTGAGCTGTCATTCCAAATTATGCTAGGGATTGACACTATTGACAGCTCACTTCACCTAAGTTTTCACGGTGAGATTTTGACAGAATCGATCGGCTGGTTTTTTTATTTAAACTTTTACAAATGTTTCGACCTAGTCGTAAGGCGCAGCAGTTACCACTGAGCCACCACTATAGAAGCGCTTGGGTTTAATGTAACAGCTGATGCTGCTAGCTTTCTTTTGTTTTTCCTGCAGATATGTATAGGTTTTCCAACTACCTATATTACGGGACTTGACTACTAAGCTTTCATAGACCCTCTAGAATAGATAATGCAGTAACTTTTATCTTCTACGCTGGAGGGAAGTCTGCTAATTGGTTTTGTATCAATGAAGCTGTATGAATGTCCTATCCTCTTGAAAAAACAATCTTACCTGTAATACTACCTTCATTTCCCAGGTGTTCTCGTTGACGACGCATCAGTTGCTGCACACGTTCGCCGGAGAACACGCCAGGAGTTCCTTCTTCAAGCACATCGGCCAGGGTGTCACGCAAATACATATCGGTATGTATCGTTATTTCATTACTTTAATATCGTTTCTTTTTCACATCGCAACGTCTAAGTTATAAAAATATTCCACGATTGAGGCCTTCTTAATCGTGGCGTATTTTGAAGGCTTTATGCGCCCTCATGTTATAATTTCTGCATTTTCTTAATAAATTGGTCTTGAATTCGACCCTAAGGACTAATTTCCAGAGCGTTTTTTTAAAATGATTTCCTAGATAGGCAATCCTGGATACTTGTTCAGAAAAGTTATGTAACTACTGTAATGTTTGTCTGCAGACAACGCCGGCCGCCTGTTCTCGTGCGGCGCGGACGGCACGATGAAAGTGAGGAAGTTGCCGGAGCGAGACTCGCCGCTGCCTCATCAGCCGCAGTATTAACCCACGCAAGTGACGTAAATACACGGTACGTACGACTTGAACACTGACATAACGGGTGTAAAAAGATTCATAACGAAGCCAAGAGTCACTTATATTCCCTTCATTGTGATAATTGTTTTGTACTGGACCATACCTGTGAACCTTTTGGTTGTTGAAATGTTGAAGGTCATACTTCCAACTTACTTCACGAAAACAAGTTTTAAATATTATAATTTAACTTTAAATACCCTACAATTCATGTTCCGTTGCAAGAACCCATAAGCACAATGTTTTGCTTGCGGTACATTGCTCGCTGAAGCGATTACTCACACCAAAAATAAAAGTAATTTCCCTGCAATAATGGCTGTTTAATGATGTGATGTGTCTTTTTACAACTTGTACATCGCATAACTGTAATTGAATAAAAAAGTGAATTTATCTTTGTTATAGGCAGATAAGACGCAGTATAGAGCATAATCTGGTCCAGCGCGCCGCGTCTAGCCTTACGCCCCCTTGTGATGTACCTATTTATCGTTGTTGCTATTCAAATGTTACGAGTATGATGATCATTATACGCCGTTAGACTAGTCACTGAGTAGGCGATGTTGTATCTTATAATGTATTTAAAATGTTAATGAATCTTTAGTTATTTCTAGTGTGAAATATTCGCTATTTTTAACTTAATAAAAACATGTCCTAGATAAATATATAATTTATTTATTAGCACTCGCTGTCAGTCGACCGGCTGGAGCCGCGGCAGTGGCCTAAGTCGCGCCGCATACACAGCGCGCGGCGGTAGGGAGAACGTTAGTGTAACATTATTATATGATGTGGTGTATTTTTAGTGTAAAGTGCAATAACTAACTCGATGCTAACTTATGAATCCGACTACTGAAGACGTCGAAGCCTTTACTAGATAACAGTTTAGCTCTTTTAAACAATTTAGCTTATGATATGAGTGCATATAACTTGTTGGCGCATAATAAAATAGTATATATTACATACAGAGGTATTTATCAATCTATCTCTATATAAATCGTCGTTGGCTTACTGTAACATGTTTAAAACTATTTAATCGCGTGTCTCGTACGCAGTGGCAATCGGTCTGCGTCGTATTTCATATAACATTATTATACTTAATCCCCCTTATACGGCACCTCATGTTTCTAGTAGTAAGTATTATATAGTTATCTATGTATTCTATATATTGTGACGTATTCGAGATTATATGTTCATCTTATTTTATAGCAATATTTTGTTCCATGAAAGCATTTCTAAACGAAGCAATAAAATTATAAATATCGAATGTTTTGTGCACTTTCCTGTGCTTTATTTTAACAGTATTATACGTTTGTGGTGAGGGAAGTAACAAAATTATTTTAGAATCTGTATAACCTGCAATGTGTTCTATATCTATATTGCGCTTGTGATACATACAGTGATAAACTAAACAAAATATAGCTATTATCCAATATATTAACAAAAAAACTGGTAATCTTAAATATAAATATAATATTTATGTATATTTTCAAATTTATTTGTTGTTTAATTAGTGAAATCTAGCAACATTACTTACAATCCCGTGTATCGTACTAACACGTTAGTAATAATCACTACCTAATAGCAAATAATTCATAATATTGATGTTAGTCATATTATTAAATCCGTTGACTAAATATAATGTTCGTTTAAATGAAACCCTATTCTGAGTGAAATAAAAGACATTGGTTTCGTTGTTTTTCTTTGGTTAACTATTTGTAATATTGTTTAGGTTAATGACTGAACACCAAAGTTTATTCTATCGAACATAATTGTATAGCTGCTACATAACATATGGAATTCAATATAGTAAGTTACCAAATTTAGGCTTTATTAATGAAATTCGCACAATACACATGGTATTCAAAGGAAATATATAGAATATTTCTAATAAGATTCGTGCGATCACTGGTTATGACTATAACACCTGTTCAATAAGTCAATTATTGTCAATCAATGGCTGTAAGATTACATTC
The DNA here is from genome assembly GCA_947507525.1 of Apamea epomidion. Taxonomy (NCBI): domain Eukaryota; kingdom Metazoa; phylum Arthropoda; class Insecta; order Lepidoptera; family Noctuidae; genus Apamea; species Apamea epomidion. Next base: position 8,215,232 of record OX382233.1, read on the forward strand.
AAAACATCTATGTGTAGTCTGTGGCTATGTTTCCTCCAGCTATCACTTTACGTGTTGTATGTCTATATCTGTGATGTGTACACACGTACACATCAATTGAATCTATTTGGAATCATGTTGATCACATCGCATCGAATCAAACAGTTCAGTACTGTAAAACGCGCAAACCTACAAGGATTGCTTCATATCGCTTCGCTTATCATACGTACCTACCTATAGTTTAATGTTATTGTAACTAGGTACGCCACAACACAACCCTATCTTGTTAGGGGAACCACATTTTAAATGAGTTTTAATTCACTGCACCTGTTACGATATAATAGTTGAATGAACAATGTTCAATGCTTGTTTGTTTTATTTATGAAAGAAACATTTAAAATAAAGTTTAACTCATACTTATTGTTTTATTTCGGCGGCAAATTCTATGCAATTTATATTAGAATACATAAGTGGGTTATAATTGATTTCTATAATATCAAAGATTATAGGACGCACAATGAAAGAAGGAAGGAGGTTCAACAATAATTTATTAAAATAAGACAAGTGAGGGCAATCGAAGATAACAAAAATACTATATTATAAATATACTATGAAGATGTCATCACAGGAGTCACTTAACCCACACACATTTGAGTGCTTTATTGTGAAGTTGTGACTGTGTGCAATCTACTTATATTTATTTGAAAACTGCCTAAGGCGAATATCACACTGCACCGTGCTCCGTCGCATAGGGATGGGCATAGCAAACAATCTGCAGATTGTGTTTTCTATACAAACTGATACAATATTAAATTCGCGCCACAGTACGCGACGGAGCGCGGCGCAGTGTGATAATCGCCTTACCCTTGGGCAACACTGGCACGGCTCAATATTATCATACCAACCAGCAGTCGTCCAATGAAGGACGTTACGGTTATGTACTTAGACACTTGAAAAATTATTAGGGTCAGATTGTTAAAAGGGCCACAAAGTGAAATGTGGGTAAGTCAGGTTCCTCTGACAGCCTCATATCATAATAATATATAGATAAATAATAGATATAAGCATCGCCAACACATGAAAGCATAGCACGTACTATACTACCATGGTCCTATAAGAATCACATTGCAGCATAGTACAATACTTTACTGCATTGTTAATATTATTTTAGCATGGAGAACATTATAACGTTAATGTTTTGTTCATTAACGCATCGAGGGATTAGTTAATAATAAATAAGTTACTTACGATGTTGGACTAAGTATAATGTCTTTTAACATAAATAATTATTTAAATAACTTCTTGTCGACATCGCTCGCTTTAATTCCCAAGTAATCTGTGACGAACTTTAATGCATCATCCTGATTTAAAGTACGTTTTCCTATCGGATTTTCTAAGAACAATGTAGCTGATCTTATGCCATTCGCGATATTAATAAATTTGCAGAACGGGCTGGTTTTAGATTCGCAATCTTTAGGTTTATTCGGAGAAGCGATCAACGTTTTAGAATTTAAATTTGTAGTGTCTTTTACTTCAATCCCATTACACCATAATGTAAACTTCATACCATAGAGACCAAAGAGAACAGTGACCTCATGGTAAAGGTTCTCTAAAGTTATAAATTTATTCATTTTATCCTTAAGTATAAGACTACCTTGCTTACTCGAGACACCAAACCGAGGCGTTAGATCTTGTAGAACAATATTCGCCCAAGGGTTCGCGGGCAGTTCTACCTCCTTCCTCCAAGTTATGACTAACTTTAGCAAAGACCCTTTCAGTTCTTGCGTCTCTTCAATAACTACAGGCATGGATGGCTTGATCTGTTCAATCGGGATCAGAGGCCCTTTCACTGTACTCTCAATAAACTCACGATGCAAGTTTATGATACGCACAATATCGCTGGACTTGTTAACAGAGAAGTAAATGTTCACATCATCCGTCGGTACTAAGTGGGCTTTCTTCCGTAACTTTTGAACTCTATTTATTACCTCTCTAGAAAAACCTTCGTCAAGCATATCCTGATCGGGAGTAACATTGAGAAGAATCAGTACATCGTTATCACTATGCGCTTCGTATTGATCGTTGCCTTCAGCCTGGAATATGATTCTCACTTCAGAGACATCAATGCGATGTCCAACTAATTCAATAAATCCATCAGCAATAAGTTTTTCGCATTGGTGGTTGTTAAGGTCCTTCAAACCTTTAGTGACAGCTTTAAAATCGCCTTTCAACCTTGTCCCAAGAAGTTTATGATCTGGCTCTGCTCTCAGTGTAATGCCATACTTTTCTTTGTCACTTGTTAAGTGCAATTTCTTAATATTCAATTCTTCTAGTACATATCGCTCCAAGGATTTCACATCGTCCAAATAAATAGGGTCACGGTGAATGACAACCATTTCCGGCAAAGGATACTTGATCGGTACTGTTTTCCTGTCTCTAACGACTCTTCCCAATTCGACCACAGCTTGCATTCTTTGAACAGCCCTTTCTATATCGGTGTCTACTAATTCTATCTTGGGATCTGATATCATGTTGAAATGAACACTCTCGAGTGATTCACCTGGCAAAAGTTGTCGAAGTGTCTTGTACATCAGTTCTGTAAGGAAAGGGGTGAAGGGTGCCATCACTCTTACCATATCGGATAAAACACCAAACAAAGTATCTAAAGCGACCTGACAGTCTTTAACACCACTCTCTCCCTTCAACCTTTTCCTGTTCATTCTTACATACCAGTTGGTGAGATGATCAATAAACTTGGTCAACCTCGGTACAACAGTATACAATCTATAAGCCGCCATCTCTTTTTTCACAAACTGGATCAAAGATTGCGTAAACGATGTAATCCACTTATCCATTACGTTTTCTCTTACTGCCTTTTCGTTAAACCTATAGTCGATTTTATCCTCTTGGACGATTCTTTCAACATTTTGTATTAGGAATCTAAAAGCATTATACCACGGAAGAAATACGTCTTTAATGATATCCCTGACGCCTTCTTCTTTAAATCGAAGATTCTCTGCTTTAACCACTGGAGAATTGACGAGATAAAGACGTAAAGCATCAGCGCCGTATTTCTTAACTACTTCTAGAGGATCAGGATAGTTCTTCTTTCTCTTTGACATTTTTTGACCATCAGAAGCTAAAACTAAACCATTTGCAATCAAGTTCTTAAACGGTGGTTTTTTGAATAGTGCTGTCGATAAAACAATTAGAGTATAAAACCAGCCTCTTGTTTGGTCGATACCCTCAGCAATGAAGTTAGCTGGGAACACATCTTCGAACTCCTTTTTGTTTTCGAATGGGTAATGGCATTGCGCGTACGGCATAGAGCCTGACTCAAACCAACAATCAAAGACTTCAGACACCCTTTTTAGTGGCGGATGCCCAGGTCGTGATGATGGGATCTCCAAATGATCAATGCTTTCCCTATGTAAATCTTTTATTTCCTTACCAGTCAAAGCTTCCAACTCCGCAATGCTACCAACACAAACTACCTCCTGTCTGTCGCTCGAAATCCATAAAGGAATTGGTGTACCCCAGTACCTATTACGACTAATAGCCCAATCACGAGCTTCTTTCAGCCAATTTTTAAATCTCTTCTCTTTCACATATTCAGGTACCCAATAGGTTGCTTCACAAGATTTCAAAAGTTCTTGACTCATGTTTTCGACCCGAACAAACCAGGAAGGCACCGCCTTGTAGATGAGTGGAGTTTCGGAACGCCAACAAAATGGATAGCTATGTTTAACTTGACCTAATTGGATAAGTCTGTTGCGAGTCTTCAAATTAGCAATAATATATTTGTCGGCGTCCTTGACATGCTGTCCCAAGAAATCTTTGACTGGCTCCATAAACCTACCACTGGGATCGACAGGACATATAATATCCTGATCCCGAGTAACGACGCCTGCTGCTAGACAAACCCTAAAATCGTCTTCACCAAAGTATGGTGCTTGATGTACAATGCCAGTACCGGAGTCGTCCGTCACGTAACTATCAACCAGTACTTGAAACGCGTTAGGACATTGGTTTACAAAGTAATTAAATATAGGTGTATACTTTATTCCTCTAAGTTTTTCTCCTGCAAACTTCTCAAGAACATCAAAATCTTCAACATTTTTGAAAACAGCAGGGAATCTTGATTCTTGGATTACATAACAAGTACCAGTGCTCTTTTCTTTTACTTTTAAATAAATTAGTTTCGGATTGACACAAAGTGCTAAGTTGCTGGGAAGTGTCCATGGAGTGGTGGTCCAAGCGAGCAATGAGAACCCTTTAGCTGTAGGGAATGACACTACAACTGCTGGGTCTACAACATCCTTGTAGTTTTGTCCAGACTCAAAATTGGACAGAGGGGTGGAGCAGGCTGTGGAGTAAGGCATTACTTTCACACCTTGATACACCAACCCTTTGTTGTACAGCTCTTTGAATACCCACCAAATAGACTCCATAAACCAAGGGTAAAGGGTTTTATAATCATTCTTGAAATCTGAAATAAACAAATAAGATTTACCAATAACATATAGTAGACACAAAATTAAGGCAAAATATTTTTTTTGTGTAGCAAACTCACCAATCCAGCGACCCATTCGCGTGATGATCATCTCCCAATCACCAGCATACTTCATTACAATTGAACGGCATTCTGCATTGTATTTATCAATGCCCATTTTCGCAACATCTTCTGGACCTTTGATGCCCAACGCTTTATCAATTTCAAACTCTACGGGAAGTCCATGACAATCCCAACCAAATCTTCTTTCTACATGATACCCCTATAAGTACAATTTAAAAATGTTATAATAATGATCTTTTTCTTACAAAGTTCCAGCAGTAAATTTTTCAGCAAAAGATTACCTCAAGCCATAGATGTCTACACGTTTTACTAAGCACATTGTACGGGGGATGTGCTGCTAAGGTAGCCCGCGAAATCCAAATTTTCTTACATTTTTTGCAATTTGCAGGTCAGTGTCAGGTTCTATGTTGATTAAAATATGATTCGCAACCGTAACAAATATGAATTTACAGAATTATAATCATTAGAATCAACAATGCCACTCCTTGAGTTTGAATTGTCATCATATGTCATGAATTCATGAAATAGTCATTCAATAGGGTAATATGAACTTAGAGAGTTATTAATATTTTTTTAAATTATAATTCTCTAACTAAACATTTAAAAACAAAAATCAAACTAAAAACGTAAGAAAATTTGAATTACACGGGTTATCCTGACGCTTTCGCCTTATGTACTAGAACTATTGTTAATGGTATGATACCTGTTGGTGTGCATATCTGGTGACAACATCCTTGATAGTACCAGCAAGGATATGGCCATAATGTGGAAGTCCTGTTGCAAAAGGCGGCCCATCATAAAAAGAATACCTGTAAAAAAAACAAGAATGTATGAATATTAGAAATGTTCTTTTGGAGCTTTTCCGCTTTTTTTGAGTTCAAAATAAAAAAAATTGTCATCATCTCCATTCTCTCTAGACCAAGCTTCCCCCTATAATTTCAAAGATAAATATATTGAAAGGGCTCAGTACTGAAACCCTTGTGGTTATTGCTTCAGGGAATTAAATGAATTTCATTGAAAATCTTGACTAGCATTGGTATTAATAAAAATTGTTTCTGTGTGTGAGAATGCAGCTAGAGCAATACTGAGCATTTACACACACAGAAACAATATGCATCTAACACACACAATTAAGACCAACCCACCCACCATTGTCAGTTATTAGTTGCAAGTCTGATTCATGTGTATGGGTACAAGTACTCATGAATCAGGCTTGCTTTGGGAGTTTGGGCCATCTGGCACTTAAAGCATGGGTTTTAAAATATTAATTAATTAATTTATAATAATAACAGTTAAAATTTTGACTAACCATCTATTATGGTTAATTAAATTTTTAACTGTTATTTTTACCCAAATTAAAATAAAAAATATTTAAAATAAATGTTTAAGTTTAGAAAGATTTTTGGATGTTTGTTATTGAATTGGATTTTAAACAAACTTGGCTCTCAGGTAGACTATGTCCTGAATCAAAAAAATAATAAAAAAGTAAGGTATTGGTGTCTTTTTTTTTTACTTTTAAAGTGAAACCACATGTAAATTATGGTTTCAATGGAAAAGCAATTATAAGACTATTTTTTTCTATTGCTAAACCATGTGACAGATTTATCCAGCAATAATTGTGACCCTTGCCTTAGGTATGCTGCACCAAAATTATAGATACCTGCATTACCTACATTTGATTGTGACCTCAATACCTGTGCTGGGTGAACTCTATCTCTAGATGGTTTATTGGCCTAGGCTAAGCGTTTATCTTACAAGAAAGCCATTACCAAAAAACGCATGGAACTGTGGTCACCTTATGGAGGGTGGAATGTACTAGTTGGCTCAACTGGGACGTCCACAGCCCATGACCATGATTCAATAAATAACACACATGAAATTGAAATACCACAAGCCTTAATAAAATCAACATTTATCAGACGATATTTAACTTTTCGTAAAAACAGCGAACCTTACCTGGGTTTATTTTTTGACTGTTTCAAACAACTGTGAAATGCATCGATGTCTTTCCAAAACCTTAAAATTTTCTCCTCTTCCTTAGGGAAGTCAATATTCTCAGGTACTCTGTTCACTTTTAGGGCCATGGTAATTTTTATAACCTTTTCAACTTTACCACGCCATCACACAAATTCCACACACACAGATAAAAGAAAAAGAAACGTCATTTTTTTACACTATTTTGCACACACACGCATGTCGCACAACGAAAAACTACGCACACGACGACGGACCATAATGTCAACATGAATGAGCTGGCAACAACTGCCAAGCTTACAAAATTACAACGAATTGCATCAATCGAAAGAATTTCGCAACATTTCATCATCATAATTTTAAGGCCTAGGGTTTCGTAGGTCTCGAACCTAAATATTTTACTAAGCTAAAGCTATTATTAAGCCTATGCTGTATGTCTGTCACAAGTTTGAATCTTTGTAACTTCTAACCATTTCATCCACTTAAAAAAACCAAGTCGTTTCCACATTTGAGTAGATGCTGAGAAAATTATATCGCCACTAATTGCCATAAAGAAAAGAGACGACCTCGACACTAAGTTTGACAATGACAGTAACTCATGTGACATTAGAAAAGCAATAAAAAAAAGTTAATAAACGTCAAAACAAGATATTTGGGAGATTAGTTTCAGATTTTCTGTACATTATAGTTGGTTTTGCGTTTCAATATTTTAATTTCAGTTAGCTATAATGGATAGCCACTGGATGAAAATATCGCCAAGGTGATACAGATATTAAGACGGTATTTTTTGTGTTTAATTCTTGCACTTACTTAAAGTTCTATTTCGATTTTTGTTGCAGTTTGAGCAAGGGTATTAGTATTATCAATCAGCTCGATGAAACGAGATTCGAACAATTCCTCCGCCGTATTGTAGCGAAACTGACACTTCAGAGTACAGAAATATTTACAGATGATGAAAGACTGAAGCTGGAAAAAATATTTGGCATTGAACAAGAAAACTTAATTATGAGCATCAAAACACTACAATACATATTTAAAAGAATGTTAAAGTTTATTTTTATGCCCATCGATTTAAAAAACGATCTCAAAACCGTTGGATTGAATAATGAAAAGGCTGATTCCATAGTTAAAGTTTGGTCAGCAGAAACGAGAACCACTCTTGATGAACTTGGTTCTTCAACGAATGAAACTACTGATTCTTTAAATTTCTCATGGAAGTTAAATGCTGAGCTAAGTTCAGACTATCGAAAAAAGTGCAAGATACCCAAAGCCTACTTATCACTTAGAAGAGAAAGAAATGAAACTGAAATAGAATTGACTCATCCCGAATTGTATTCAATATTTCTTCAATTTGAATCCATTCAGAATGAATTAGATAATTTAATAACATAATTAATATCATTTGTTCAAGTTTTCTTAATTTTAAAGACAAAGAAGCATATTTATGGGGATGACTGATCAAATTGAATGTGGTGATCTGTGATGGACCAAGTTACAAAAGCAATACCAGTATAAATATTGTTGTTAGGGTAGAAATAAAAATCTGCAAGAACTTGGAGTTTTTTGTTTTTAGCTTTTACCTTAAAATTAGGAATCAAGGTTGGCATAAATCTTGATTGATTGATTCCTGATGTTTATGATATTTAGATAACGAGAAGTTTAAAAAAATATTTGTGATTTATGATGATAAGTAATATATTGCTCCAAAATTATTGTTATTATAATTTTGTAATATTTGTTAATCTAGTTAAGTACTTGTAAATAGTAATATCTCTATAAACTTTATGTAATTCTTAAATAAAAATATTTTTCTAAAAATACATTCAAAAGTTTTTTCTTAAAATACCACTGCATATAGTGCTATTTTATATCCAAAAATAACTATTTGCCTTATAATAAAACAATTCTGATAAGAATCATTGCATGAGATATCTATCGAATTATGTTACAATAGACTAGCGGTCCCGACACACGTCCTGCCCGAATGTAGGTCCACCTACTGGATCCAATTGTAGAATGTAAACCGTCCAGGACCCACTCAAACAAAAAAAAAACATAGAAATCGGTCCAACCGTTCAAGTTTGTTTCTAGGTAATAATTTATGGTAATGGGAGACCATGCACAGTAAAGAAAACTGGCTAGTTGGGATGAATATTTGCACAGAATTGCATGACTCACTCAAAAACTGACTGACTGAAAACTGAAACTGGTATTATTCAAACGGCAAAGTCATTAGAAACATCATAAATATTTTAATCATGAGATCCAACGGTAGGTATCACGACAACCCTAGCCTTTTTTTTTTTTTCCTCGCTGAGAAATGCTTTATGCATCCCCGTCTCGCGGGGGACGAGATGGTGTATGTGGGACTCCCTGTCGGAATGACAGTATACCCACTAAAACTCAGCGGTGTTCCCGCATCACCGTGATGGGAGGGCCATGGGAAACCGGCATAGCCTTTACTTCCACAGCCCTCCCGGCGCATGCCCGCCTAGATGGTATGGCGGGCCCCGCATGCCCCCCAGGTTGGGGGGCTACGGGAATGGCCGAGAACACCTGGCCATTCCCGTCCCACACTGGTGGAGACCTGTGCGATACAGGCAACGGTGCCCCCGCACCCGTTGCCTACTGACCTCCACGCCCGCCTAGCTGGCGGGCCCCGCATGCCCCCCGCGTTGGGGGGGCTGCGGCCGCAGAGGATAGAGAGAGTGGCAACGTCACACCGACACTCCTCTTCCCCTGCGGCCCCACCGCGTCCGCCATCTAACGGTGGCGGCCCCGTCAAGGCCGCGGAAGGTAGGGAGAGCGGCAACGTAACACCGACAGTCCTCTCCCGCCGCGGCCTCAAATCCTCAGCCGCGATGTCTCCCATACGAGGGACATCGCGGCCCGCCTCAGGTAGGTTGCGATGTCACCCAAGCGGCACCGCAACCTACCCGCTGGCCGCTACGTCGTCGGCTTAGCCGCAAAGCCCTGACGAGCGGCCCCCACTCGGGTTCCTCTTAGCTTCACCGTGGTCGCGGGCCACGGCTACTGAGCCCCCCCGCCTCGTCAATGCAGGAACCCACCGGGGGGGATGACAACCCTAGCCTTTTTTTTTTTTTTTTTCTCGCTGAGAAATGCTTTATGCATCCCCGTCTCGCGGGGGACGAGACGGGGTATGTGGGACTCCCTGTCGGAATGACAGTATACCCACTAAAACTCAGCGGTGTTCCCGCATCGCCGTGATGGGAGGGCCATGGGAAACCGGCATAGCCTTTACTTCCACAGCCCTCCCGGCGCATGCCCGCCTAGATGGTATGGCGGGCCCCGCATGCCCCCCAGGTCGGGGGGCTACGGGAATGGCCGAGAACACCTGGCCATTCCCGTCCCACACTGGTGGAGGCCTGTGCGATACAGGCAACGGTGCCCCCGCACCCGTTGCCTGCTGACCTCCACGCCCGCCTAGCTGGCGGGCCCCGCATGCCCCCCGCGTTGGGGGGGCTACGGCCGCAGAGGATAGGGAGAGCGGCAACGTAACACCGACACTCCTCTTCCCCTGCGGCCCCACCGCGTCCGCCATCTAACGGTGGCGGCCCCGTTAAGGCCGCGGAAGGTAGGGAGAGCGGCAACGTAACACCGACACTCCTCTCCCGCCGCGGCCTCAAATCCTCAGCCGCGATGTCCCCCATACGAGGGACATCGCGGCCCGCCTCAGGTAGGTTGCGATGTCACCCAAGCGGCACCGCCACCTACCCGCAGGCCGCTCGTCGTTGGCTAAGCCGCAAAGCCTTGACGAGCGGCCCCCGCTGGGGTTCCTCTTAGCTTCACCGTGGTCCTCCGAGCCACGGCTACTGAGCCCCCCCGCCTCGTCAATGCGGGAACCCACCGGGGGGGTGACAACCCTAGCCTGAGACAACTCGGCCAACGTCGGGGTCACAATAAGTTGGTCCCAGTAACTAAACTAGGGCACCCCAATCGAATTTGGGGCGGGTGGATTCCAAAATCGAAAAATATTAATTCCAAACCCTCAATATTTTTGAGAGACCTATCCAACGGAATAGACGAGAAAAACATCTTCCCCACTTTACAGTGAGGTACATGGAATCAAAAAGTATTTCAAATTCAAAATTATTTATTTTGGGACAACTAGATCCACAGGTTAGTATGCAAAAACTTAGAAAATTATTGTTAGTACCTACTTAAATACAATAACAAAGAACAACCCTCACATAAACATCACAAATCACAATTGCCCCTGTGCTGAGACAACCCGCTCCGTCAAGATAGGTAACCAACAGGGAGATACCTCCCTAAAAGATCACCAGACGAACGAAATGCCTCAACACAGGCGCACGCACATCTTCAGCTATAGTTTTCAGGATGCTGTTGTGACTCCCCCGCACCCTTCTCATAATTGACAAGACTTTTTTCCGAATAACGGCATCAAAACCGTGAGTATGAGCCTGCGCGAACATCTCGGAGGCACTGCAGAAACGAGAAAGTCCCAATCTAATCCTGAAAATGTTATTGTATTGGACGCGCAGTATGTCCAGGGATTTTTTGGTATAACTAACCCACAGACTACCCGGATACAGACCCTGACAATACGCTTTAAATAGCGTGATCTTGACTTGGCCCGTACAGCGGGCGAATCTACGGGCCAGCATGTTGTCACGGACTGAGAGAGCCCTGCGCTCCCTCTCTATGTCAACATCGCCCTTAAGGTCGTCGGTAAGGTAATGTCCAAGGTACTTAAACTGCGACACCCTATCTAAGTTAACACCATTCAAAGTAATGTGTGGAATAGATTCAGGGGCTGCAGTCTCGACATTCATAATTTCACACAGAATTCGGTCGCAAAGTCCTGTCACTCCAGACATTACACCTGTCAATCCGGGACTTTGCGACCGAGTTTGGTCGTAAAGAGATCGCTATGAATGTCGAGACTGCAGCCCCAGTACACCTACCGGCGGCCTTAAGAATAAACCTTATTTTATTTTTCATAGTCTTTCATAGGCAGCGGCAACTATACCTATTGCCACCAAATTTTACAAAATTTCGTTCGATTTTCATGAAAAAAAAATACATAGGGCATTCTTATCATATTTATCATATTTTTCATATTAGCTTACAAAATCCGTTTAGTTTAAATTTGTACCTGTCCTAGTTCCCTCTGCCCTTTAAAGGGTTAAAGACCATGTATTGACTTTTCTTTACATTGTAAATAAGTCCGTGTGACTCAGCATAGGCTTCACAAACTTTCAGCATTCCTCCAAGCGCCCCTGTAGTGGGACTCAGCAGCACCATGTCGTCAGCGTAGCTAATATTATTAACATTAGTACCACCCAGCCGACATCCGACACGCATGCGCCTAAGTTTCAATATGAGATCGTTTACATACAAGCTGAAGAGCTTTGGAGATGATAACCCCCCCTGCCTCACGCCACCGCCGCACTCCAGCCTGTACGAAGCGGAAAGAGTGCCTGACCATTTGACACAGTTCGTCTAGTTATTGTACCAATATTTAAAGATGTTCAACATCTCCACCGATATACCACTACTATCTCCTAGCTTCCTCCAAAGCACCTCGTAAGACACGAGGTCGAAGGCCTTGGAAAGATCCAGAAAACAGGCATACACCGGTGTCTTACGATCAGTGTACACACTGTCCAGTACTACTGGACAGTGTGTTTGAGAGTTAAGATTGCGCTCTTAGTAGTTAATCCGGGCCGGAACCCAAACTGCACGTCGTGTAGTTTAAGATACTTTTGCAAGCAAGAATCAAACAAACGAGATCAGGCGATAGTTATATCCTTATCCGAGATGTCACTTTGTCCTGTTCTTAACTAAGGGCACCACTGTGGTGTTTATTAGGTCAGCTGGAAGGTACGCATGACTGATGCACATAGTAAACAACAGAGACAGGACCCTCTGGAGGTGCACTCCAGCATACTTCAGGTGTTCGACGCTGAGCCCGTCATGCACAGGAGATTTGCCTTTAGTCATTCCTTTAATTAGAGTACTAGCTTGACTTGCTGGGAAACGCAACAGAGGCTCCTCCCCTTGGCTGCAGGGTGCAGCGCCAACCATCGCAGTAGAAGGACCAATCGGCGACCGAACTCTAAAATGGCTGCCAAACATATTCGCGATCTCGCTCAGATCGCATAAGCCGCTCACACTCGTCGGGAGGGCAGGCTTAACATCCAATTTTTTGGTAGCTTTCCAAAACTCGGAAAAGTTTTTAGTGGCTCGACACTAATTCGCTGTCACATCCATTTTCAATTGCTTATTCTTTCGACACTAAACAAGAACACTAAACAACACTTTAAAAAACTTTTCGAGACTCGCACATTTGCTCGTACACTATTTTTTGCTCGTACACAATAGACCACTGGTGGGCCAGTGGTCTATTGTGAAAAACCCACGACTTGAACCTAAGCCTGGCATCCCAATGAGCTTCCCTTACATGTTTGTTCCAGCCACACAGAACCTTTCTCCGACATTTAGCATTATTTCTACCCTTGGTTAGGATAGCCGCCTTTTTTAAGACCTGCACAATCCGGTCATATAATGAGGCTATTATTAGTTGGTGGGCATTAAGGTTACATGTACCGTAGCTAAATTCAGTGAACTTGAAAGGAAAATCAATGGTTCGCAAACCTTCTTGACATAAGTCATGATATTCACTGATTTGCGATTCATCTCTCTCCCCCCAGAGAACTGTATTCCTAGGCTTAACAGAATTACATAGCTTCGGCCTAATCGCATCTAGATCACATTCGATATAGAAGATGGTGGACCTTTACAATGGTTTTCCGAGCTGACAGGGAGACCACACAGTGATCTAGACACCTACTACTGCCTGTCCATAAATGTGTAACTACTCGAGTCGGCGCTTAGTCTCTTTACATCTGCACATACCCACGATCTATCCAAACAATAACTCTCAATCTCATCATAAAACAGTTCTTCGGGATGGGCATTAAAATCACCCAACAAAAATACTGTTTCGACGTCACTACTCACTTCAATGGCACTAATTTCACCTAATACCTCCGAGAAAATAGGCAAATTATCGATGGAGTTCACAGCAGTGGCGTAGCGTAGTTTGGGGGGGGCGAGCGGCACTTTTTAGGGGGCGGCAAAATTTCACAGTAAATAATAAAATCTATTTTGTAAATATTTGAACCATTTCATATTTTTAACGCAACTATAAATTCGGACCGTTTGAAAAGAGCACGGAATTTTTCATTACTTAGTCTGTGACGAATTCGGGGAAACCCCTTAATAATACTTATGTACCTGTTAAATCATTGGTTGAAGTAAGAATTTTTGTATTAATAAACGTGATTGTAAAACAAATAAACTTTTTTATTTAAAATATAATCTGTTTAATGCAAAATAATGATGACTGTTCTTGCCGAAAAGTTCTCTAGAAATAATGTATATAATGTATAGTATACATTAAATTGAAATACCTAATTAAGAGGGCGGCAAAATTGTCTTGGCAGCCGATACCCACGCTACGCCACTGGGTTACAGGAATGTATACGGAAAAGACTGAGGTCTTACGTCCCTCGATTGTCGCCTTAATTGCAGTTAGTCGGGCACTGTTACACTCTACGACAGAAACCATCTCAAATACACCCTTTCTCCAGAGAATAGCCACCCCACCCTATGGCCTCTCTCTCAGTATACCGGCGAATGTGTCCACAGCAGACCTACCTGTATATTCAAAATCACCACTAACCCTTCCCAGTAATGGAATGTCATGAATAGGAAGCCAAGTCTCCTGTAAACACACTAGCACCGATGTTTTACATCAATTTCTAACATCGTCGATTGAGTTCTTAAATGAATAAAGATGATTTGATTTGATTTGAATGACAGTTAAAGCTTGTGAATCTGCAGATATTTTTACAAGTATTCATTTTGGTTAGGCGTGATTAAGGGAATGCGCCCACTCTCAGCTCAATTCTTTGTTTCCACAACGTAGACAGATTTGTCTCGCACATCAAGTCTCTGGTCTGTATGAAAGTGCGTGCATGTATCGACGCGACAGCTGGGAGACATTTTTGTCCGCGGGTTTGGATGCAACTGTTGCCCGTCTATTGGTGCGTCCAATCTACGGGCAACAAAATCCGAGTGCGCGCACGGCGACAAAAAAGTTGCTGGCTAGCCAGTTGCCGCTCAACCGAAAATTTAACAAAAAAGTAGTGTTGCTGTCGCGTCTGTGTCCGCATCATCAAAATCTCGGCGAGGAGACAGCGATTGAGACAAAAAAGTTGCTAGGCAACTAAGTTGCTCGTGGGTACCCCCCTGATAGACAGATGGCCTTGGTGAAACTATAAAGGTTCTCAATTTGATTACGGAACCCTAAACAGATGAGTCCGATTGGTCACCACAAATCTCGTCCCGGGTCAAATGGCGTGAACAGGGAGGCAGGAGGAGTGAATCGGATTGGGACAAAACTTTGAAATAGTTTAATAGATCGTTGCCAACAAGGGCGCTAAATTATTCAACATAAACGTGGGTGTCCTTTTTAGTTACAAACTATAGCAAAACACGTTAAATCTCTTTGAAAGCTTCGTTCGACTCACCCCCGTATCCCTATTGACCCCATTTTATGAATACGTAGTGAGAGTGGCCATTTACCAATCAGACCAATACAAGCCATTGTGTATATAGCACTGGAGACGGAGACGACAAGACTACCTTGTTTGGAGCATGGTCTTTCAAGATTTACGCTCTCTATTTAATTTTGATGTAAACATAAAATCGTAAACATTATTCTTTTCTATGTTGATGGAAAATTTATGAATTTACTTGTATCTTGTTCAAAAATAATTATTAAGGTTTTTCCTTACATACATTTAATAAACGGTTTCCGTTTGGATGTCGTTAGATGATTGATCTAATTATGGGATTTTTAAAGTTTAAACTTGGTAACCCTAGCCTATCCATACGTCAGAGGTTTTGGCAGCCCGCGGGTGAACTATTTTCTTCATTGTTGACCTTTCCTAAATCTTAGGTGTAATTATTTCATCATTAGACGTACTCTGGCTGCACCCTTATTATCTAGTATACATATTTAGTCAAAGTTTCGGCGATGGACTCTGAAGATGACACAAAGGATGATGTGGATTCTGGGAATGAGTCTAGCGGAGACGATGTCGACTTTGCAATGGACGTTGAGACACACAGTACACGGGAACGACAAACGGAGCTTGAGGAATATCGATATGAGGTGTTATCTACGGAGGAAATCGTTCAGCATATGGTTGACTGCATCAAAGAAGTGAACACTGTTGTCGAGGTCAGTATGTTAGTGGTAAACAATGGACTAATCGAATGAGGTTACTCATACACTGTCGTTCTTCCATAGGTTCTTTTGTGTCGCATTCCAATTTATTTGTGTTCGATATGGTGAAACGTTCTGTGTTACCTTGTTAAGGCTACCAACAAAGTTGGGTAATGCTCTCTGCTTGGTTAAAATGCTGTTGTTCCACAAACCTAATTTCCATATAAAGTGTAGCTAAAAATCATTTCACCTTGTTATTTATGTTGCCATGTCTACAATGCAATATTGCATGTTCATAGCAATAAATAAAAATCTGAGTTGAGGGAATAGTTACATATTGAATGTATGAAAATAAAGTAACAAAGGTTTCCTTGAAGTAGGAGGAATGAGTCATAACACTGATGACTGCTTGGATAATTATCTGATGCTAATACAGTTTTCTGTTTATGTATAAATATGTAGGAGTAGAATACAACAATAATATTGTCAAATATTTTGATTACAAACAAAATGCTTGTTTGTTGGCATGTCCCAAATCTATGATAAGGCTAATCATAAATATGTGTGCCAAGAGTATTACCTATAGTGTTCTTATTTCCTCCTTATTGGTCCATATTTAGTAAAACATGCATTATTTTACAGATACCAGCAACAACGACCCGCATACTTTTAAACCATTTCAAATGGGACAAAGAAAAGCTCATGGAAAGATTCTATGATGGGGACCAAGACCAGTTGTTCTCTGAGGCTAGAGTCATTAATCCATTCAGAAAACCAGTCATACAAAGGCCGAAGGTAAGAATTTTATGAATAATTATTATATTGCAAGGTTTTTCCACAAACAAAGTTTAATTCTTTTGGAATTAGTGTTACTACCGCAGAGGTCATTCAAACCTTCTTAGTCATGATTGAAGCAAGGAGGTAGAACATATTGGATACGGAATCTTGTGTGAGCTTTTTACTTATAAAGTATCTGTAATGATGTCATTTTAATTGTAAAAGCTGACTCATGGAATTTTAGGCAATACCGTCTAGCTCATACAAACAAGATATTGTTAAGTTTCCTTTTCATGTGAGTTATTCCATAAATAATTTGCTAGTTGACAATTTTTGAGAAACCAACTAGTAATGTTCCTTCTGGTTTTTTTATAACGTAATTTAATTTAACTATCGACACTGTTATGGCTGCAACTTTAACATCAACATTTTTTATTGTCAAATCCGCTTGTCTAATAAGTGTCATCTGCACAGAAACTACATTTACTACTCCTGTCAGAATATTATAATATTTGGTAGTCTTAAATAACAAGCTTTTTAAATATAATATTAAAAAAAACCGGCCAAGTGCGAGTTGGACTCGCGCACGAAGGATCCGTACCATTATCTATAAAAATCACGTCTGTTGTATGGGGGCCCCCTTAAATATTTATTTTATTTTGTTTTTAGTGTTTGTTGTTATAGCGGCAACATAAATACAAAATTTCAACTGTCTAGCTATCGTGGTTCTTGAGATACAGCCTGGTGACAGACAGACAGTGAAGTCTTAGTAATAGGGTCCCGTGTTTACCCTTTGGGTATGGTACCCTAAAAATATTATTCAACGCAGAGAAATAATTATTTGTGTTAATGTTTACTTTGAAAGTTTTATGTAAGAGGATTTCCATTTCATATTTTTTTTATGTAGTACCTGAGAATAAGACTGAATACTACTAATTTAGTACCTAGTTAATGTACAAAGCCATATTAACAAGGGGAGTACCTCTCGCACAATATGGCTACCACCAATAAGTGCTTTCAAGACCATTATCGTCATACATGTAATTGGTAATGCTAAAGAAACTTCATGTCTGGCGCATAATTTTTAAAGTACAGTACTTGTATCTCATGATGCGACGCGCGCTTTTCTTGTGGTTACCAAGTGTACAAACATGCTGTGAATGTCTGTGTAAGTGCAGGAGCTCTTGGTACCGTCCGAGACAATAGTAGAGTTGCAAGTGTGTGTGTGGGGGGTGTGCGTGTGTGCCGGGGTGTGCGTGTATGGGGGTGTGCGTGTGTGGGGGTTGTGCGTGGGTGGGGTGTGTGCGTGTGTGTTACGTGCTTACGCTACTCGTCTTCACGCACACATTCACAGCGAGTTTGTACACTTGGTTACCACATGTGAAGCGGAAGCGCGCGTCGCTTCGTGATATATAAATACTGTAATAACAGAGTTTGTAAGTAAATTGTTATTAACGCTTTGGGTCCATGTTACTCGAACATAAATGTTTTTATTTACATTATTTAAAATACAGTCAATTACGAGGAGAGACGTGTCGCGTTCTGATTCGCGTTCAATACCACGTGACCAATGGCTTTATTTTTACGCAGTAATTTCTCAAAAATATTACTTTATCTGAAATCATCTACAAAATCAATTTGAGTTTCGATTAGTTAGTACTAGTATTTTTCTTACTGTCAACTGGCCTATTTTCCTCAATACCCTCAATTACAAAATCCCAATTTTAGTGGGATAATCCCAAAGTGTTTACTTTATAATACAGCTATTAATTAACTGTTTTTAGCAGAATTCACACCATGTTATCCTAAAAATAGATAGTATTTAATATGGAATTGCAATATTTTTTTTAGCTTAGCTAGTAAAATATGTTTGTTTTCCAGGTCACAACATTTCACAACAATGACTATTTTTTTTTTTCATTGTTGAAACTGCAAAATATTTAAAAGCATACGAACTTACAGTAATAATGTCATGACTTGAGCCTCGTGCTGCCATGGCAAACGGTTACTGAAAGGCTGATCATCACAGAATATTTACTAACTCTCTCAAACTGCTGTGATTGGCTGACCAAATTAACTACAGCGAACCAAATCACTTAGCATGAGATTTTGCAAAAGACTAGCTTCTACCCGCGATCGTCCGCGTGAGATGATCTTGTTTTAACATAAAATATAATTATCCTATGTAACTTGGAAATACTGTAGCTTCCCGTTTATGAAAGATTTTTCGGAAGCGGATCTTAGCCGTCCTTACGGGCGGTTCTTACTTCGTATCACGTACGGACAAAACATTGGTTCGGGGCCCGAACTAAGACAGTTGTCCTTACTCCCGATGTGCTTTTGCACGTCCGACAAAGTTAATTAATCGGGAGTAGGGTTCATTCCGATGTATCGGAACTACTTTCGGACAGGCCCGTATATTCGTTCACGTAATTAGAGAAGAAGTCCCGTACATATTTGTATGTAGAACACACTGACAAATTTTACCTTTTTATAATATTAGTATAGATAATCCTATCCTACTAATATTATAAACGCGAATGTTTGTATGGATGGATGTTTGTTACTCTTTTACGCCAAAACTACTTAACGGATTTGGATGTAATTTGGCACACAGATAGTTTATAACCAGGATTAACACATAAGATACTTTTTATCCCGATATCCCAACGGGATCGAAACTTATGCGGGTGAAACCGCGGGGCGCAGCTAGTATTAGTATAGATTAAATTAAATTGGCTTACAGAAACCTGTGTATGTCCAATAGGTCTATAGCATAACAACTGTAAACCTGACCCTCACAATATGGTCCTTCTTATGGCCTATGTCTTATATTGGCTGATTTCCAATGACATAATTTGATGCCTAAACACAACTACAAAGAAAACTGTTGGTTTTGTCAGCAGCTACATATTTCTTATGTTCTAATTCTCACATAGAGATAAGACCTTTTACAGTTGAGAATCATGAATATATCCTACTGTGCGAGCTTCCGCCCGCGGCTTTGTCCGCGCGAAATTTCTTGTTTTTTTTTTTCATAAAATATATCCTATGACATTCGGCAATACTGTAGCTTTCCATTATTTTCCATTAGAGTACGAATTTTCGGAATTGGACCAGAAGTTCCGAAGATTATCCTCTACATAGAAATTCACAATTTTTTTTTTAAATTATATTTTTACTAGGTGCGCCCCGTGGTTTCACCCGTAACACTGTTACTTTGATGCTTTCACGCTAAAACGGCTGAACGGATTTGGATGAAATTTGACCATGAAATGGACCATGACCTGGATCCTAATCCAGGTCATGTAAAAAACAAACATAACAAACAAACAACAAACAAACATACTCAATCAATTTGTTTTTTTTTTATAGTATTAAGTTTTGATTATTATAGTATAGAAAAATAAGGTTTATTACCTAAGGTCAGGTACGTACCTTGTTTTTCTTTTTTGCCTTTTTATAGCTTCAAAATATAGATTGAATGACCTTTAAGGTAAACAGTGTTAGTGTGAATCTGTACCTATCTTCTTATACATTAATAGAGGGAAGAGAAAGGAGTACAGTCGCGAGCGAAAGTATGTATACACTCGACTTTATTCAAAAGCGATGTACTCCTTTATTTTTTAATGAAATTTTATGTTGTTACATTTTCGAATCCATAGGCTTATGTAATGTGTCGTATTTCAACAAAAATCGAAAAGAAAAGCGAAAAATTCGCAATTGAAAGTTGCTAAGTGTTGACATATTGGTGCTCGTGACTGTACTATTGTTCTGGTGCCCAGCACCGTAGTCACAATCTGTATCATTTTGAAGATTGTTGCTAATCCATTCCTTCCTAAGTTCGAAAAAATTGTGTGCTCAATAACGTAAATAACGCGATGAATGTTGTTGAACTGTCAAAATAAAAAGCCATTCCTACTGTTACTGTGTTACGCAATTACCCCGCTGCTCTTAGCACAGGGCCAGTCATTGTGGCGACGCAAGGAAGGCTTATGTCCAGCAATGGACATGTATTGGCTGAAATGATCATCCTGCTCTAATATCCATTTTCCTCTATATGAGAGGAAACCTCGCAGTGGGCCATTAATGCGCTAATATTATCCTCTGTTTTATTCTAGTTGCCCAGACGGATATCAACATCAGGGACAGAGGAATGTGAAATATGTTTTTCAATCCTTCCAACCTCCGTAAGTGACTTGTTTTTGTTATTAACTTTATCTTGTTATTGTTATCTTGTGCCCCCAAAGGAAACTGATAAGATACCAATGACTAAAGGCTTTTCACCTTTAGCATATACGTTTATAATAACTACTGTGTTTGGCCCGCGAAATTACAATTATCTTACGTTTTTTTGCAATTTGTATGTCAGTGTCAGGTTGTATTTTGAACAAAATATGATTCGCGACCGTAACTAGTATGTATTTATTTACTGAGATTTAATGATTATAATTCTGTAAATACATACTTATTACGGTCGCTAATCATATTTACTGGCACTGGCTACCCTGGCGGCAGGTTTAACTTTATAAATAGATTCTTGACAAATCATTATCATTGTTGTAAGCAGTGGTGGCCCAGTGGGCACGGCCGTGACTCACGAGTTGTAGGTCGTAGGTTCGTACCCAGACAGGCGTTTTACTTTGTGTAAAATATTTCATCACCATTGCTTTCAATACGGTAAAGGAAGACCTCGTGAGCAAACCGGCACGTCCTAGAACCAAAAATTCGAAGACATGTGACATTTACCAACCAGCACAGGGACCGTGTGGTGGATTACTGCCCACTCCCTCTCATAGAGAGAAGAGACCTGTGCCCAGCAGTGGGAACATTATAGGCTGATTAACAATTATGCTATAATCAATATTATGATACTTTTACGTTTAGTAGTAATGCATTTTTTTGTTGAGTAAGTTGTCAGTGAATTCCAGTTTAAAGTTATTATTTTTCTTTACAAAATTTTAGTTAGATTTGATTAATTAGACGACCAACTTCTGATGTTTACGTTCATTTGGCAGGAAATGCATGTGTAACAATGTTATCAGTAAACTACTTTGCACAAACACTAATGAATACAGTTACAGCCCAATCCAAACTTTATGGCGACTCTGAAGTACGCTACTCGCTGCGCAGTACCTCACCCCTCAACCCGGTGACAGGTGAATTTGTTACTGCGCAGCGACTCGCCACATGTTCCGAGCCACCATAGTGTTTGAATCGGATTGTATCAACTATTTTTGCTGTTATAAGCTTAAGCACTGACCTAGCCAACGTAACAGAAAGTTTGATGATATTAATAATATCATAGCATGGGATAGAATACGAATTCCAAAGCAGAGGCCCTAGCACGAATCCGCATCGTCAAAATGCAGTTCTAACCTTATAGCATTTATGTTAAAATGTTTGCAACAAGCACAATAAGTATCACCCATAGATATGAAAGTCTTAAAACTAAGTAAATATTATATTGGAAATGGGTATTTTCAATTTTAAAATTGAAAATTCGTGCTAGGCTCTTTTGTTATTTTATCATTTTAGAGGACCTTATTCAAGACTAACTTCTGCCTGCGACTTCGTCCGCGTATAATTTCTTGTTCCCCCGACCCACCCCGTCGCATCGCATCACCTGGCCCTGCTGGCTGTCACTTCGCTTCGCTTAGCGTTCTTTCTGATTTTTTTCTTTTTGCTAGACTCCTAAGGGTCATAGTGTCAAATGCAAAAATAATTTTTCAAATCCGACTGGTAGTTCCAGAGATTAGCGCGTTCAAACAAACAAAAACACAAACAAACTCTTCAGCTTTATTATTAGTATAGATGGATAGATAAGAAAAAGAATGGTACTTAGATAGTTACACAGAGTTTGACGCGCAAACACGACGCGTCGCTACTTTCTATTCCTATTACCTAGATTTTGTATGAAGTTGCGCGCTTGCTTGAGCGCAGCGACCGACGGCTTGTCTCCGCGATTCACATACATTGGTGATTTGTAGTGTCGATGCGACATAGCATGATGGTCTAAATAGACTAGATAAATAAATAATAAAAACTTTATTGTTCAAGAGAGCAGTCAAAATTCAAATAGCACTAGCCTTCACACTAGGATTCTCTGTGTCGTGGAGACTAGTCTCCTTCCTCTTACAAGATTATAAGATAGTAGGTAGGCACATACATAACATCGGTCGGTAAGATTTCTGAAGCGACTTTAATCGATCCAGACCAGATGTTATGAACACAAGTTATTGATTATGTATTTAACCTTAGAACATAATGCCAATACAATAATTATTATTTGTTTTTACGCGTTTGAACGCCGAACGAACGAACGATTGGCACATTGTCTAAGCGATTAGTTGCTGGGCTGTTTTGTGGGTTCGATTCCCGCATGGAACAAACTTTTATGTGGCGTACAGATAGTTCTTGTGGTTTAGTTATTTATGTATAAGTATATAAATCTAATTGTAGGGGAATGTTAACAAATAATGATACAGAAATCAATGATGCATTTTATTTTACAGTTGATGACGGGTCTGGAGTGCGGCCACAGATTTTGCACACAATGTTGGTGTGAATATTTAACTACTAAAATAATGGAGGAGGGCCTAGTAAGTATACCTAAGTACTATTTAAATATCAGCTTAGTTTAAGACGTCAACTTCAGGAAGAAACTGTGCATAAAACTTCACAGCAAATACGTATCATGTTCATTGGTATCGCAGATGTCCTACAAAAATCGAAATGAAAAACGTTGCCGAAAATAGAACATACGTTCAATACTTTAACGCTGATGTCCTACAGGTCCTTCAAAAATCGAAGCATTAATTCTCAGATCCAATCCGATATTTAAACAAGGACGGAATATACGAGAGAACAGCCCTGGCTGGAGGCCTTAATTTTTTTGAGGCAAGTCCGGTTAAGCAGACGACAACCTCTTGGGTTGAAATGCGAGACGACGCGAAAAAAAAAAGACGGGATATCACAATCTAACGTAAATGAAAGATATCAGACGTCTTACGCTTCGGTCGTCTGTGCTCAACTTTAATGCAGATACTTCAATGCGTCATAAATATTACAATCAAAATTTTATTCACTTTTCGAGGTTACCCCTGCATGAATAACTAAAGACAACACACACATGCAAAGAATACACTCTCTTTTTGATACAAAAGTGTAATAAGTACCTGACACTCCTTTGTGTGTGTTCGTCATTGACCCCTTTTAGCGATTGAAATGTCGGTGTTATTCCGTTTTTAATATTATGTATGTAAAGATAACATTGACTGCACGTGTCGTGATACAGTACAGCCGAATCGAATCAAAATAATGTTATTGTTTTTCTTGCATTCTTATGTAGAAAGTTCTGAATGAAATTCAAGATTTATTGCACTGTTAAAAGCCGATAAAAATCGAATCAGAATAATGTTTTTATTATTACATTATGTTATTATGTAGAAAGTACTGATTGACGTACGAGATTTAAAATGCTAACTATTGCTGGGTCACGAATTCATGATATAGCTTTTCACCAAATAATGGTCTATAAATCAATGCTTACAAACTAGACTAGGAAATGAACGAGACAGCTGAAGGCTAGTTCTCGTAATTTATAACGTTCATAATCTATTCGCAGTCTCATCTCGGCAACAAACAAATGTCAGAAATGTAGGGAAATTAGAGTTATTTTTGACAGATTGACACTGAGATAAGACTGTGAACGTTCTTAAAATTACGAGAATTGCCCCACTGATCTATTCTGTTAAAATGTCACCGTGAAAATGTAGGAGAAGTGAGATGACAATAGGTCAATCCCTAGCATAGGGCGGTATGACAACTCACTGCACGGTCACTTCACCTAAGTTTTCACGGTGAGTTTTTTACGTAATCGACCGGCTGGTATAGTTTAGTATAAGACTTTTGAACTAGCCATGGCTAAGTCCCAGGCTTAGCTAGTTTGACGCTACACGCTACGGGAGCTACGTCGCAGGTTTTAATATTATTACAGTGTCACTACAAAGTATCTATCAGTAGTACACTACATTGCATTCATAGATTGTATTCTTTGAAATTTCAATGAATGGAATAAGTGATGAGTGCAACAATGCGTCTGCAATGTTTGATTGAACGAAAATTAGACAGATATTTTTCTATAATCTTCCTTGTTTATTTAAATCGACCTTTATGTTCTAGCGTTAAACTTAAACCTAAAACCTGTGTTTATTGTTCTAGGGTCAGACAATAGCGTGCGCGGCCCACGCGTGTGACATCCTCGTGGACGACGCGACCGTCATGCGCCTGGTGCGCGACCCGCGCGTCAAGCTCAAGTACCAACACATCATCACCAATAGTTTTGTTGAGGTAAGTTTACATAACACATAACATAACATCACGCCTGTAATCCCCGAAGGGTAAGTTAGCAGAGGAAGTTATAACATTAGTCAGTCGGACAGACATTAGCAGACATTGGCTGACCGAGAGGAGTGCTGGCCAGAACTTACGAGTTGTAGGTCGTGGGTTTTGTGTGGTTTATTTCATCACCACACTGCTCTTAAAAACGGTAAAGGAAAACCTCATGAGGAAATCGACACGTCCTAGGACCAAAAATTCGAAAACATGTGACATCTACCAAACCGTACTGGGCCCGAGTGGTGCTTACAGCCCGTTCCCTCCCACAGAGAGGAAGCCTGTGTCCCAGCAGTGGGAATGTTATAGGCTGATTATGCTATTAGCCGACAATTAATGCGTTGTTGAAACTGGCCGACCTTGGCTACCAATGTTTTCATCGTGCATTCATATTTCCGCAAGTGCAATGCTAATTTTAAAGATACACAAGCGGATTGACCTAAATATTGTTTCTCCATTGCTACGGCTGTTCTTCGGTAAGACCCGGAACAAGTTGCGAAATGTGCCAACATGCATCCGAAATGATATACAAATATTTGACGCACTGTAATAAACTCTTCTTCAGTCATACACAGTCAAAGTTAAATCATTTATATGTTTATGTTGATGATCAAAAGGGCGTTTAAATGGCGAAGTAGAAGGCCACTAAAGCAAAAAATTACAAGAAAATAGAATTGATTCCCTTCCTAAAGGTAGTTTTGTATCGAGAAGAATGGGCAAGAAATTCCATAGTTACTCTTTAAAAATGCTTTACAATATTTTGTATACATTAATTATATTTGTATATGAAGACACCTGTATCTGGAATAAAATGACTATACTACAATAGGTACAAAGTATTCCAAATTAAGCAATGACATATACATTCTTATGTTGATAGATAGATATATGGCGTTCAGATATTTACAAATATTGCAACAGTAGACGATTTTTCTAACATTTTAACAAATAACACATAAGTTTCCTTAACGCGCTTAGACGGACGCTTATAATACTAGGTGATGTTCGTAAACCGTTTACATGTGACGTCTGTCACTAAGTTACAACATACTCTAATGCTTGCACCACGTGCAGTGCAACCGGCTCCTGCGCTGGTGCCCGTCTCCGGACTGCAGCAACGCGATAAAGGTGGCGTACGTGGAGGCGGCGCCCGTGACGTGTCGCTGCGGACACACGTTCTGCTTCGCGTGCGGCGAGAACTGGCACGACCCCGTGCGGTGCTGCCTGCTCCGGAAGTGGATCAAGGTAATGTGATAACAGATTATAATATCAATTGTTCTTAAGATTTTTGTAACCTTCTCATCCAAAACTGTCGCCAGCGGGCTTACTCTCGAAGTTCTTTAACGAAGATACGGGCCCGTCCGAAAGTATTTCCAAACTTCGGAGTGAACCCTACACCCGATTAATAAACATTTTCGAACGGGTCGAAATCACATCGAGAGTAGGAACAACTGTAAAATCATTGTGTCATGCATTCTTAGATTGGACCCCAAACTATTCTTAAGTCCGTAGGTGATACGGAGGAGAATCGCCCGTAACTTCGGCCGAAACTACTAAATTATAAACTGTTAATTTCCTTACATATAATTTTTCTAATAAAATGAACAGCTCCGTTAAACAAGTTCATTCATCAGTTTGTTTCAACATCATCATCTTTCCTCTAGAAGTGCGATGACGATTCGGAGACGTCCAACTGGATCGCTGCGAACACGAAGGAATGCCCGAAGTGCAACGTGACAATCGAGAAGGACGGCGGCTGCAACCACATGGTGTGCAAGAACCAGAACTGCAAGGCGGACTTCTGCTGGGTGTGCCTCGGGCCTTGGGAGCCGCACGGTAGCAGCTGGTACAATTGCAATAGGTATGGTCGGCCGTAACACTAATTTGGTCATACATAATTTAATAACTATAACAAAACATACAATAACCACCACTACTACAATAGTATACAGGGTGGCAGGGACATCGACGCGCAACGAAAAATTTCAATGCAGGGGAGCTCAGAATCATGTACTGAATCCATGGTTACATTTTGCCCGTTGATGTCACTATCACCCTGTATAATAACAATGAATATTGATAACCGTATCAAAGCCAAAAAAAAAAAAATATGTTGGCTACTGGCCCACTTACACGATGCAGGCTTCTTGCCTGTGGCTTACGATAAACATAAAATTGTAGTAACCATTGATTTTTTTAAATTATTTAATTGTTGCTTCAACTTGTAATTAAATCGCACCATGTAAATCAGTCTTAATATCACTTAGATCGAGAAAGAGACATCGAGGTCCTTGATCAATAATTAATTGTGGCTAATTAAATGTTGAAGAGGGGTTTGTTGGTAAGTAAGTAACAGTCGCGCGGGTCGACCGATCAGGTTAAGCGACGCTTGCCGTGGTTGGTCTGTGGATGGGTGACCATCTTCACATACCAAGACCCCTCCGTGCCTCGGAAAGCACGTTAAGCCGTTGGTGTCCCGGTTGTCATTCGTGGATCTTTGACAGTAGTTACGGGTCGTCAGGAGCCCGAAAGTCTGACAACCAGAGTCTTACCAAGGGGTATCTTATTACCCAGTAGCTAGGTTGTGGAGGTCAGATAGGCAGGCGTTCCATGTAAAATACTGGTATTCAGCTACATCCGGTTAGACTGGAAGCCGACCACAACATAGTTGGGAAAAGGCTCGGCAGATGATAATTAAGTCTTCAAAGAAACATGTTAGATTGCTAATGCTTTCTACGGTTTTACATGTTTGTAGAATATTGCCTTTTCCGTCCATTTCTCGTTCTATTTTACAAGTACCACATCATTTAAGTTTAGTCACATCAGAAACCGCCATTAATGGTCCCACCTGCAGGTACGATGAAGACGAAGCTAAAGCGGCCCGCGACGCTCAAGAGCGGTCGCGTGCAGCGCTGCAGCGCTACTTATTTTACTGCAACCGCTACATGAATCACATGCAATCGCTGCGCTTCGAGTCCAAGCTCTACGCTTCTGTCAAGGAGAAGATGGAGGAAATGCAGCAACACAACATGAGCTGGATTGAAGTATGTGATTGTTACAATTGCTTTTTTTTTATTTATGATTTTTGCCGGCAGGTGTTACTTTACCGGTAAGTCATTTTATTAGATAGCGGATATTTGCAGCGGTTTGTTGTTCTTGCGCTTTTATCTTGTTGTGTGTATTGCTAGACCATTTTTACGATTGTGGACGGTAATAATTTTCATATCCTTATGAAGAAAGATTAAAATGCCGAATCTTCTCATCATTTTGTTATCTTTCTTGTTTAATTTGCAAATGTTGCACAGTATCGATTTTCATTTATTACCTTTAGATTTCCACCATAGTTATTTTTTTAGTTTTAAGCAGCAAACTTAGCGATAACACTTCCCCAACGCAATCGAACATAGAAATGTTAAAGTACCCACATCTAAATCAAAAAGTGATTATTAAAACTGATAACAGGTGCAATTCCTGAAGAAGGCTGTGGATATCCTGTGTCAGTGCCGACAGACGCTGATGTACACCTACGTGTTCGCGTACTACTTGCGCAAGAACAACCAGTCGGTGATCTTTGAAGACAACCAGAGAGATCTGGAGTCAGCCACGGAGACGCTCTCCGAGTATCTGGAGCGTGACATCACTAGCGAGAACCTGGCTGATATCAAACAGAAGGTCCAGGATAAGTATAGGTGGGTACATGTTTAATAATAATAAACTGTTCTCATTTTCATCCTTGAGTGTTTATTTGAAGCTTATACAGCTACCGATGACGGAAGCAATTGAACGTCACAACTCAAGACCCTATTTATTCATAATATTTGCCTTTTTTATTACCTATACGGTAAGAAGAAGTTGGCCCTGCTTGTCTTTTGGACCACATATATAGGATATTGGGCCAAATTAACAATTTGATAAAAGTGCCATCTACAAATTAACCTATGAAGCTGTTAAAAACGTTTATTTTTAACATGACTCCGCTGTTTGTAGATATTGCGACAGCCGGCGCAAGGTGCTGCTGGAGCACGTACACGAGGGCTACGAGAAGGACTGCTGGGACTACACAGAGTAATCTTGCCTCCTCTCCATAACACACACCATTTCAAACAACACTCATACTACGCACTGCCCACACTCACGGCTGTCCCTGTTGGGCGCCATTACGTCTGCCCCACGTTGGACTCCACTTTGTCTGTCCCATAATGGGCGCCACACACACACACACGCCACACGTACAGTACCCGGCCGTAAGGCTTCTTTTGCACCAAATATGTCCTACGCTGATGTGTGTAAAATATGTATCAACCAACAGGTTCGCTTGATTTTCATAGTTTCGTTTGGAAGAGATGAGGGCTTGGAGAGTGCAAGGTAGCTAAACGGTGGAGCTAAACTACGAAACTATGTACAGTGTAGCTGAGCTTGTTGTGATCGATGTGCGTTGCGCGTATGTAAGAAACTTAGTTTTGTTGAACCCTCTTCCAGCAGAACTAGCCCAAATCCCTATGAAAATCAAACAACCAACATATCAACACACACATATGTGACAAAATCACATATCCATCGCTACGCAGCTCGGCACGTCTGGTGGAAGGGCAGCCTAAATATGGCTTATCCAGCTTTAGAAACGGTTTTGTAGAGCATCATCTCCATCTCCGCTCCATTCATACATGTGTGACAGTCTCTTTCTAACGCTCGATACGATACGTCACATTTACGTCCGGGTACTACCACACGACTGTCCCACGTTGGGCGCCACTTTTAGAGGTGGGCGCACCTCACTACTCCCGCGTCACGCTTTTGTTTCTATCGTGTATAGACTAAAAGCTGCGAACTAAATCACATTATATTACCTTTCCTGTCTACTGGGACCGATCTTATAGCAGATAGTGTATGTTTAAGTTTACGAGCGAGAGAATTTACTTCGACACTGACATTATTAGATAGAACTAGTGTGGTAATGAATAGTTTGTATACTGTTCTAGGCCTTATCTGGCGCAGGTTCTAGAAGTAATCTCGGTCCAAATTCAGCTTTAGCATGATAAGCTTAACATCTTTGAGATCTAAATATTCATCCCTGTAATAAAGACGCTAGTGATGATTTATGCCAATTTCTGTAATTAATTAAAACGGCTGTCTTCCGATAGACAAGGGATTTTCATACTCTTAAAATAAGGTTTATTAACTCTGATGATTGGCCCCTAAGCAAATTAATGAAAATGTAAAAAAAAATATTTCACAAAAATAAAAAAAAGATGTTGGAAAAAAAAAAACTGTAAATAGGATTATTTAAAATCAATAGAAAATAAATTCATTACAGAATACGAAAATAATTGGTTTTTGCAGCTTGGATTAGTCACAATTTATAATATTTAGGTAATGTTTGATCATAAAGAATGGTACGGTCACACCGTAATTTTTGTATTTATCAGTTAAAATGACGATTTAATTTGAGAATAATATAAAGGTTTTATCTTCTTAAAAAGGCTTTTATTGATCCTTCTATTGATTTTATTATGTTGAGTATATGATATCTGAGATAGCAAGCTTAAAGTTTGTGAAATCATTGGGTGAATATCTGACTAACAAAAACTGAATGAATAAGGAATTACTGGTGTGTCTGTAGACTGCTTGTCCATGACACTTGGTGACCTAAAACACATAAATACACTGCTCGATTTTGCAGAGGCCTGCATGTTCAGTACAGTTTGGAAAATAACTGTTATTTACCCCTTCCTTAAGACATTTTGACGACCTTTGGATTTAAAATACAGTTAGTTTTGGACAGCAAATAAAGCAGTGTGTTTCTGTGAAGGAGACGAGACAGTTTTGGAAAGGCCGCTTTAGACTATAGTTAATCTATGATGAAATCTCACGTTCACCACTCAAAGCAAATCAATTAATTTGAATGGCTTTTCTGAAACAAAGGGTTTGATGTGACCGTTGCCTTAATGTCGTGATTTGTAAGCAAGCTGACTATTTGAGGTTTTCCAATTCTGCAAGTGTATGATTGACTAACAAGAAACGTGTAGATCTCATTTCTTTCAAGATTTTGAATGTATGAAACGTAACCACTTCAATTTTATTCTACGCTTTTCATACGTTACATATAATATTGTAACGAGAATGCCCTAAAATGTGTTATGTTAACATTTTGGTCCTATGATACGACACGATTCAGAGATGCATTTACAATGCGCTCCCTATTGTAATTGCATCTGTTTAAATTCCAAGGTTACATAACAATGAACATCAATGCATAACTTACGTCTAGAATACTGTTTTATTTAGATAAGATGAGAGGATATTTCTTCCGTGTCATGTCATAGGATAATAATGATGTAAAAATAGTATATTTTCGTGACAAAAGATTGTGTGCGTGTCAGTTTTGTCATTCATTGTGCTGTCCTGACTTCAAAATTTGTTATCCTAAGTGGGTTAGTTAACAATCGGATTGTTCATTATAAACCATGCTAGTTAACATACCAGGACTTGATAATATTTTTGATTCTAAATTATTATTAATAAAAATGGAATATGATTGTGTTATTTTCGACTTTATTTGTACTCATCATTAAAAAAAAAACACTCAACTTGCTCTTAATACTTAGCGGCTCTCAATTCGTAATAAACGGTTGTATGATGCTTTACTTTAATTTTATGCCTTTTGAACTAAATTGACTGATTACACTGTGATCTTAAAATCGGTAAGCCAACATGTTTCAGTTGTAGGTATTGAAGTAGAAAAAAAATCGAGAAATAAATTATCATTAACCGTTGAATCGAGGACCGCAGTATTAGAGCGAGCACCAAAGAACACCGTTATCGAATCGATTATGATGTGATTTCGTGATGGCAGCATTTAGTCACGAGCTAGGTACTCCGGACATAACCGCATACAACTCTGCTACATCTCGTAACATAAGTCTCACATTATAAACGTTCAGATCTCCTGTAATAATTTTAATAGAGTTCATTTTATTTTATTTTTCGACTGTAAACTTAGAATTTATAATTTTTAATATTAATCATTTTTGATATTTTAAAGTCGTCTTAGCGTCGTGTAAATCGCTTAGTGTAGTAAAAGTTTGAATCTTTGTATTATTACGACCTCATTTCATGGTAATGTAAAATACTACGATGTATTATAAGTTTACATAGCGGTGGTTTGTTTCGATTGTCGACTTTATCCTCGATAACGAGTCTTTTAATTAAAAAAAATAGCACAATATAATAACGATTATCGGTTAAGAAGAAACAAAAAATATTTTTACCAAAAAACCTATTTTTGTTATTAGAGGTACTGTATATCAATATAAAACTGTTAGTTCAGCACTTAGTATGTTTTTTAATTCTGTGATCAAGTTTATAATTTAGCGCCTGGAAGGCGTTCAGTGTGATGTTGAGGCGCGCGCTCGCTGCGGGCGCAGCTCACGTCACGCGCTGCTCACTTTATTCAAATAATATTTAAAATGTAATTATAAAGTTTTCCAATAAACATTAACGACTGGTACTGTAATGGTGTATTTACTAATTAATAGAGTCGCGAACTATTTGCCCGTAACGTTTACAACACAACATAGTGCCGTGTTCACAAATAACTTAGTCACGAACATTTCGGGACTGTGCTGGTAAGGGAGCCAAGTCGTATAAATAGGAACATAATTTTTGAAGGTTTTCGATTCGCGATTGTCCGCTTTTATGTAAATTAACTCTCGCGCTACATATCTGTCATTAATGAATAATAAATCGGTGAATTGTGGTACGAAACGTGCACAAGTCAGTTGCACTGCCAGTAAATGTCGTAAATTAAATTATTAAGAAGCTTGTTGTACGAGGTTCACATAGTGGACGGTACTAGTGTAGGAGGCGCCGACTTGACACATGTTCTACTTAATAACAGGGGGCTTCGTCGTACACACATGCTATTGTACATATAGATGCTGTATAGATATTTATATGGTTAATATGTCTATGTATTGACAAGCATCTTGTATGTGTGCCTAAGTTAATGACACAGTTGTCTTAAGTAAGACTAAGATGGAAATAAAATTAGTAACATCGAAAGAAGTTTGTTATTTATCTCATTACCTCTGTCCTGACCTTCCCACAATTCCTGATCCTTGTATTTATAATAAAATTAATGTTTGGGAAAAGAATGGCACGTTTGTTGGGACAATAAAATCCTAGTTTTGGAATCAAGAAATTTCCGAAAAATCATCAAAATTTAAATAAATTTGTGTGGGATCTTGAAAATTTCGAGTGCTGGGCTGATACAAGTAGATGGACTTGGACACGATAATGAAGATGAAGAATATTGAATGTAACTGTAATCCGTGGTTGCGAACATTCAGTAGGTACTATCTACAAAAAAGACCTCGTAGATCACCAGGGTCTTTCTATATTCTCATCACAATCATTAAAATACAATTATAAAGTTATACAAAACTATTTCATGGAATGGAACACACGGTGAACGGCTAAATTCCTGACTGTATAGGTAGTCGCTCTCGTAATAAAATAGTTTTAACCCTTATTCAAATATAGGGAAATTATTTTGATTTTTTTTTGTCACTTCAATGCCATAAAACGACTATTTAAAAAAATGCTGTTTTCATATGGGAATTAAGATCTTGAACATATTTGATATTACAACGAAAGTCTACAAATAATCCCCTGGCTGCTATTTGAGTTTGAAAGTAAGAAAAATCATGTTTTTGCCAACAATATTTCGGAGATTCGTTTAAAGATGCATACAGTTCTTATCCATGGCAGCAATGGACATGAGCGTTACGTATACTAAGTAAGGTATTAGGAAATAACGACAAAAAGATAAAGGGAATTGTTTTCATTATACAATAGCAGGTATCTAGGTCAGTGGAATGCCCGTTCTCATGGCTCTTAGAAGCTGTTTGATTCTGTCATACTCGAAGGTAAAACGCCACAGTCATGGAACAGACGGCTGGTAATATTCTTATTAAAAAAAAAACCGGTCAAGTGCGTGTCGGCCCACGCGCAGTGTAGGGTTCCGTAGTTTTTATAACAGCCAAGTGCCGGTCGTATTCGCTGACTGATAGTTTCGTACCATGCTCTAACTAAAAGCCAAACAGGACTACCTACCTAATTTGACTTCCTATACAAATCGTCGCCTGATAATAGATTATCCCTGATAGATTCCTAAATAAGTTTTATAAAAAAAAACAGTTGCTGTCGAATAAAATTATAGTTAGTTTTGTCTAAGTAATTACTAACTATAATTTTATTCGACAGCAACTGTTTTTTTTATAAAACTTATTTAGGAATGAGACAATAGCGCGATACAACTGACCCTTAGCGCCACCTATCGACATTTCTATGGAGTTGTTCGAAATTTTCGAGTCAAATACAATTGGTCGACTATTACTTGTAAACTTGTAAACCCCACTTAAGTGTGATAGTTTTCCTTTAAACTTCCGTTATATATAGTTACTACTGCCGTGACATTTGAATTTCTAACTACAACCGTTTAGTTGGTAGAGGGGCGGGGGACACTTGACTCTAACGAAAATTGGTACTTTAAAGCTTGATAAGTCACGAACGGTTTACTTAATCATTAAACGGTCTTCCCAAACCCCTAATATTTTTGAAAAACTTATCCAACGATATCCCACACTATGAGAAGGACGAAAAAAAATTATCATGCCCACTTTACATGGAGGTACCCTAAATAATTGTTTTATTCAAAATTTTATTTTACCACGTTTTCGGCGTCATTGACGTGTATACTCATGCCAAATTAAAACTTTCTAGTACCAACAGTTTTTGAGCTAAACCGCGGACAGACAGACAGACATGGCGAAACTATAAGGGTTCCTTGTTGACTACGGAAGCCTAAAAACCGGTCAAGTGCGAGTCGGACTTGCGCACCGAGGGTTCCGTACAAATTTGGATTTTATCCTTTACTTGTGCTACATAACATTGCTTCTAGCCAAATTTCACGATTCTAGGTCAACGGGAAGTACCCTATAGGTTTTGATTCCCTTGCGAGTGTCAAAATATGCGGCATAAACGGAACATAAACGCCCGTATCTTATGATTGCGTTGACTTAGAAGTTTGATTTTTTCACTGCTCCAAGGGATCGTAGCCCTGAGTATTTGATATTAATTTCAACTTTATAACTTCACGCGTTCCTGAGAAAAAGGGTCTTGACAGACGGACAACGAAGTAATCTTATAAGGCTTCCGTTTTTCCTTTTGAGGTACGGAACCCTAAAAAGGGCGACAATGAATGCTTAAGAGTTATAGGCACATCTCACTTCTGAGCCATGTCTACAAGCTGTTTTAAGAGTCATCATAAACAGTCTCGCGCGTAGTTTTGACGACTTCCAGCCTCCCAAACAAGCCGTATTCCGACACCTTAGACCACATATAATTACGCTGCGGCAAGTTATATAGAAGACCGAAGAGTATGACCTGCCACTCTGCTTAGCTTGGACTACGAGAAAGTTTTCGATTCGACTGAAACTTCGGCTGTACTGCACGGTATCTCTTTAACGGTGCCAGAGTCACTATCGGTAAATCAAGGTGCTGAAGTGTCTGTATGAACACAGTACTATTTCAGTCCGACTCCAGGACCAAACCTCGAAACCTATCCTTCTGCAGCGATGTGTGAGACGGAGACGTATGGTTCTGGACTGGAAATATGTATGTATCACTCGCCTACGGGATGCCGACGATATAGTAGTCATGGCTGAGACCACTGAGAACCTCGGTAATGCTCGATGACCTCAGTAGAGCTTCTGAAAGAGGTCTTAAAATGAACATGGACAAAACAAAGGTTATGTCAAATGACCATGTTACACCCACTCTCATGAACATCGGAGACTCTTCACTCGAAGTTGTGGACGCTTATGTTTATCTAGGACAAACTGTCCAGTTAAGTAGGTCCAACTACGAGTGTTCGGGAAGCTACACAATATCTTCTCGTATCATAAACCGTAGTCGTGACCAGTGCATGTTGCAAGTGAGTGACCTATGGCTTTGAAACGTGGTTGCTCATAATTAGGCCTCTTTTCTTCCTAATTACAAGATTGAAAGTCACCCAAAGCCAATGGATAGGACTTTTCCTGACGACGTGATCGGATCAGACATGAAGAGATCCGCAGGAGATCCAAGGTAACCGACATAACCCCAAGAATTGCCTAAGTTTGGAAATTCTTTGAGTAGCAGTGGGCAGGGAACATTGCTCGCACAACAGATGGCCGATGGAGCCGAAAGGTTCTGGAGTGGCAACCGCGTACCGGAAGATCAAACGTTGGAAGGCCTCCTACAAGGTGGACCGATGACTTGGTGAAGACCGCAGGAATCCGCTGGATGCGAAAATCCCAGAACCGGTCGAATATTAAATTAGTGTAATGGTCGAATCATTTTCAGTAAAAATATGATTTATATTATTTTCAAACTTAAATAGCAGCGGAAGGGTTAATTGTATATTCTCGTTGTAATAGATTAAAAAAAAATCTGACTTAAATTTTTTGGCACTAAATGTTCGAAACCTGAGTTATGTCCTTTCTGGGTATTGTTGTCTAAAGTGTTAAAGCAATTATTTGTTGCAGTTTTTTTTATTGGCTGTAGGTGACTACAGCCTGGCTTGCACACCGCAACTATAGTCATGGCATCACACAAAGCAAACTTGACAGCGGATTAACATAGTTCTACCACCTTGTTGCTGACTCATGCACATACACATTTTTACTACGGAGTGAGCTATTGTCCTAGCTGTGCCCGCGGCTTCGATCACGTGATTCTAAATTCTATAAGCATTATAAGTTAATCCGAACACGAAGTCGTTAATTTAAACTAAATCCTACCTAACTCCTTGTAGGTATAGCGTAATGAGATATATTTCAGCGATTAAATCCTAGGGTTACACTCGACGTAGCGCTACGCTTTCTCTAACATCCGCTACGTCTTGATACGTAGCGCTACAGTCGACGTAGCGCTACGCTTTCTTTAACATCCGTTACGCCTTGACGCGTCGCGCTACAGTCGACGTAGCGCTACGCTTTCTTTAACATCCGCTATGCCTTGACGCGTCGCGCTACAGTCGACGTACCGCTACGCTTTCTCTAATTTGCCAGTATCTGCTGTTTCAATCCGTAGACATCGACGTTCTTGTTCAAAACGTCAAATTGTATAAATTCTATTAAAATAAAGGTTCGTTACTAAACGCTTTCGATTAATTAAGTTTCATAGCATCAGACATTCCATAAAGTAGTTTGTAGTGTTTCGTAAATTATGCAGGAGTACGTACATGCATGTGGTTCGTAGATTACTAGATAGCTACAAGGAGTTGTTTGTTGTCGCAGGGATGCTCTGGCCCCGTCTCCAACGAGACCTAGTAAAGCCTAGCAATAGAATGGTGAGTTGCAATATTTTAACTAAATGCTAGAGAAAAGGGAAATTATTTATAAGGAGTTGCTTTTTGTAAACTTGTAGAAGAGACTGGGCATAGTGCGTATACATGGTCTATGAGCTCGTAGAAACGTGGTTAAATATATTCTTTTAACTAACCCTTCAGTGGTTTCTAATTTAGACCTTTCAAATGTTGGCACAACCCAAGGATTCCGCGACTTTCTTAGATATCTACTTACGGATATAACAGACCCATGATCTCGTGCAAAAAGTGCCTATAAATATTTATTAACGTACGTTTCTGTTTCAGGGCGCAACTCAGTTATTCGGATTGTTTTCTATATCAATGTAAAATCATACAAGTGGATAAAGACTAAATGAATAATATTATATTTTGCTGCCCTAGTTAGGTTGTTAGGTACATACTAGTATAACCAAAAACTTCATGACATTTTGTAATTTATAAAAATGTATAGGAAAGTTTTGTATTATTAATAAAACACATAAATAAAAATAGACAGTGCAGTTTTATTTTGCGGAGTTGCGTAACTACGCAACCGCCATCTGCCTACCCTTTTCCCAACTATGTTGGGGTCGGGTTCTAGTCTAACCGAATGCAGCTAAATACATGTATTTTATGTGGAGCGACTTCGTATGTGACCTCCAAAACCCAGTTACTTAATTAAAACGATACCCCTGGTTATCAGACTTTCGGGCTTCTGGCGACCTGTTAGCCAGCCGGGACCAACGGCTTAACATGCTTTAACTACGTAACCCCTATTTGTAAATCAATTCCCTTATTTTTTTATTGGGGTTTTGATTGGGAATGCCAAATTAATACACTCCCGGACACCCTAATTGAGCCACCCTGCATATTTTTGTTTAAAGGTCTAAGATCTTTTCAAAATAATGGTAGATTATTGAAAAAAAATATGGCTTTGAAACCAGTCACTTACTTTCATTTCGGTATCACTATTGTTCCAAAATTGAATTCACGAAACAAAAAAGAAAATTTTGTATGGAGCGTCGAAGCTGACTTACTGGCCAGTATGTATACTTTCTATCTCTATAAAAACTTTTTCTCTGAGTAATAATTATTTTGATGTAATAGGCTTATAAAAATACAGGGTTGCTTGATTTAGGAACGATATCAACTTTTGTTTCTTAATGCTAGTAATTGTTTTGAGGTATTTTGTCGAGGCCTTTGCCCTGCAGTGGGGCATCACAGGCTTTAAACAATAATGATTTTATCGATAAGTCTGCAGTCTTTCTAATTCACTTCAATCAGTATCTACTTTTTATTTGACAACCGCGGGCATAACTAACGTTAATTTACAATTCTTTTCCTTAATTATTACCGTTTCAAAACTTAGTTAAAAACTTTTGAGAATTTGCAGTATGTTTGTGGCTTAATCGAGCAGCCGACGAGATGTTTTTCATTTAAATAAATAAAACTACGGAACAAAGCAGTCAAGTTCTATATTTTATCGTTTACTTAATTTATTTTGTACAAACTTCAACAATATATATAATAAATACTCAATTAAACCTCTATCATTCAGCAAACTGAACTCACTTTTTTGTCATAAGTATAGTTAAAATAAACAATACAATGATATTATAACTTATTGTCTAAACTTAATTAAACACAACTTCTTTGTGCAAATATGCCTAATAGTAGTTATAATCTTTGGTTTCACCAACATAAAGTGACGACATATTGGTAAATCATGTCGTGTAGAGCCGCATGGAACTGGTCAATCTCAATACCTAACGCTATAAGGAGCTTTAAATAAGAAATACTCTTAGATTGTAGTTCTTATCACATAAATGCTTACACATTTTTAATAAATGCATTTTTGTGATAACAAAATTTAAAGAAATCAGAATTGATTACGTTAAACAATTTGTACTACCTATGTTCATTCTCAACTTTCCGTTGATTTCTATACACCTGAAATGGGAAAAAGGATTCCGAATCCTAATTTCAATTATTTTAAAGATAAATTCGTATTCGTCTTGATCAAAAGGACTTCGTTAAAATAAATTCTGATTTCTTGACTGAGTGGTTTTGTATTAAGAGAAAATAATTATCTAGCTTGTTTATAACGTTTACTGGCTAACCATAGGTATATATTCACATTCACTAATATTTTGATAAGCGGTAACTTTACCTTAATAGCTAATAAATAACAATCGGTGTACATACGTAAGTGTTTACATGGCACTATCTAGGTGAAAATATCAGTATTGTCGAGTTAAATCATACTTCTAAACTTAAAATACGTGATTTTAAGTTACAGATTTTGATTTTAGATTTTTACAAACACGTCAACTAGGACATTAAAACAAATGTTCAAGATCATCTTATCCGATCAGTCTTCCAAAGCGCAATATAATATTACATATTAGAGGACAGAGCTTGAGTGGCTCCACGCGGCTCTCGGAGAACAGTTACCTCGAGTTGAACGTAAAGTAACGTCAGACGTAACGCAGAGAGGAGCGTGCGCCTGCGCCAGCGACGGGGAACCTCGCTCGCGCACTGCCCGCGCGTCTCATTATAAAATTATCTACATAATCTTTATCTTGTAACCATAATTATTGCAAAATATGTGCAAAACTGTAAGCGTCTCATTTAGTTTACGATACACTGACTCTTTAAACCTTGCAACACTTAGAATTGTCTTGCACTTCAGATATTTTTCACATTTTATGTAAACGAATTGAAAACAACCGGCACACAACTATTCGGTGACATGTTCCGTACAAGGTAATGAAAAGCGAAACCTCTCGTCGAGCACACGTTAACGTTATTGCTTCAAGCTTATTACGTATCGCTGATATCAATAGATAGTAGACATAATATAATAAATTACGTGTTGCGACGTGCGGTTTGGGATCTACCCGGCAATAAGCTCTCAATATTTACAGAGTAGTAGAAAATTGACCACTTCCAAAGTTAAATTACAAAAATTTAATGATTCATTAGTCTGTTGTGCTAGAAAAGACAATA
The DNA here is from genome assembly GCA_947507525.1 of Apamea epomidion. NCBI lineage: Eukaryota > Metazoa > Arthropoda > Insecta > Lepidoptera > Noctuidae > Apamea > Apamea epomidion. Next base: position 8,255,618 of record OX382233.1, read on the forward strand.
CTGTCACAGAAGTGAACCGTCGTGAGGTAACGGCAACGTCCGGGCCGCAGCCGCGAGCCGCGGCGCCGTCTATCTAGAGAGATGTCAATCGAAAAATAAACAATACTTCAATAATATCTACCTTACTCGGTAAGGGACGTTCGATCTCTTAGGTATATCAATATTATCTTATTGCTAATTATAGTGATGTCTTTCAAGTAGCCGAATCGGTTGTACATCGTGAATGAACATTAAACATTATCAACATCGTTAAAATGTAATCTGCAAGAGCAACACTCGTCGAAGCAGTACCAGCCCGCTCGCTATGTCAGATATTACAGGTCTATGAGCGCGGCGCGGCACTCGCGGGCGCGAGACACGCACTGCGGCTTTCTCTACCATGCGCAACGCTGACGGTACAAAAATCAAAAATGTATGGAGTTGCTTGAGGCAAGTCCATACATTGCTGGGTGAATAAGCGTTGAGGATTATAGAGAGAGTCGTTGTGTTAGTTTGTTTGTCACGTCGTATGTGACACATGTCGCGTGCCCGCATGCGGGCGCCGCACGCGGGCCCGGGCGGCGGGGAAGGCCGCCGGGCCCCGCAGCTAATGTAATCAGGGGAAGGCAATTACATTAACTAGGTATGTGGAAAGTGCGCGTTACATAAAATGGCTCGATTCCTATGATGCGTACTGAATTAGGACGGAAGTGAATTCTGGTACCGATTTCACAGCTGATTTGTTAAGCTTATATAGATAACGTTGCAAAAATTTCTCTAAACTCTCTTAATTCCGAGGACCAGCAGGTGGCCGTCCTCGCATAGATAGACGCGACCTCGCGTCGTTTCGGTACAGTGAGAAGCTTACAAATTGGAACTATTAAAACTATACGGACAAAATTGATATGAATCGGCGTAGCCATTGCTTCTCTTAAGCGTCTATTAAGATACGATAATACTAGCGCCCGTGAGCGCGGGCTCGTGTGACGTCATGCATGTAATGTAACCCAAGTGTGGTGACGTGAGGCGGTGCTCCAACATGTTGCCGTGAGGAAGCTGAACAAGCGTGCGCACTCCGCCGCACCACACACACACACACACACACACGCACACACACACACCCTCACACACACGCCGGGACCGGGGACATCTACTTGTGCTATTGCTCGACACCATTTCGGGGAAGAAAAATGATATCTCACAATCGGTAACAAATCCTCAACTTCACAATATTTATAAGTACAGCTCTGTTTTAGAATTTTACAGATAGACAGTGATATTCATCGAATACAAAAATAAGCTTTTAGAGTTTCCTCAATTTTATCCAATACCTTACATTACATCACTAGTGACGAATAAAAAAGGGCACGCTCGCGAGAACGATCCTCTCCGATCGACGGCTTCACTCACCGGGAACAGGTCCGCACGCGAACGCAAACGAACGGATACGAATCGGAACGACAGAACGCGGTGAACGCGCGCGAACATCGGTCGCAAATCAAACGGTCACTAAGCTTCGGCCACGCGAATACAAAACACTCCAGTAAACACGTCGAACGTCTCTAAACGCGAAAGAACAACGTCCGGCGCGGCGCGGGCGCACGCCGGCCGGGCGCGCCGCCGCTACACTCCTACGCTACTCGCCGTATGTACACGCGACACTAGCGTAAACAATAATTAAGTGCGCTCGGGTGGGCTCAGGAGCTCGGGCAGCGGTGCGGGCAGCGGCAGCGGCGCGTCGGCGGCCAGCGCGGGCAGCAGCGCCAGCGCCAGCGCGGGTCAGACCGGCGCCGGCGCCGCGCCCGGCGAGCCGGCCCACGCGCCGCCGCCCAGCACCACGCGCGGCGCCGGCCCGTCCAGCAGCACGGCCGTGGGCGCGCGCGCGCCCGGCCCGGGCCCGTCGGCCGCGTCCGGCCCGGGCCCGTCGGCCGCGCCAGGCGTCGGCGAGTGCGCGCGCCGGTGGCGGCGCCAGGCGTGCTGGATGAGGCGCGCGCAGTACTCCTCGCGTTGGCGCCACAGCGTGGAGCTGACGGGCTCGTAGCCCACCTCGTCGGGCCGGCCCACCTCGAGGTCGCCGGGGTCCTCGATGGGGTTGCCTTTCCGCGCGAAGAAGTCTTTGGTGAGCGCGTCGAGGATGTCCACGCAGAACATCATGTCGCCGCGACATATGGGAATGTCCATGGATATGATCTTGTACTTGTTGGGCTTGTGGATCTGCAGCGGCGGCTCCAGCACGTCGAGGAAATCCGACAACTGGTCGTAGCGGATGTACTGCGTGCCGTCCGGGTCGAACCGCTGCCAGATCTCGTAGTACATGTCGTAGTCGTCGTCCGTCAGACCTTCCTGCACGTCCTCCGTCGCCTGCACACAATGATATAACCATTACAATCATATCGAACGATAGTCATCCAAACGACTAAAGAATAACGGATAGCGCTAAGTTACCTGCGAGTAATTCTCGAGGATGACGGCGATGTACATGTTGATGACGATGAGGAAGGAGATGACGAGGTAGGACAGCAAGTAGGTGATGCCGATAGTGGCGGAGCCGCAGTTGCCCGGGTAGCCGCGCTCGTTGTCGGGCAGATCGCACTCCTCCTCGTTGATGATGCCGTCTAAAACGCCGTCCCACCCGGCCGACGTCGACATCTGGGACATAACACGAAATACAAACATTTGATTACTGATAATAACAAATGCAATGGATTTATATAAAGCGCAGAAACATTCTTTTTTGCAGAAACCACCAGCCCAATTGCCTATATTGTAGCAGTCTATAACAATACTCATATGAAGCAAACAGCAGGCTGATATTACAACTGACCTGAAATAGCAGGATCATACTCTGCACGAAAGTCTTGAAGTTGTACACGTCGTCGAGGCCACCTTTGTCCTTGACGTGCATGAAGAACGACATGCCAAAGATGGCGAAGATGAACATGACGAGGAACAGCAACAGACAGATGTTGAACAGGGCTGGTAGGGACATGGCCAGCGCGAACAACAATGTCCGGATACCCTTCGCACCCTTCACGAGGCGCAACACACGACCGACCTTCGCTACTCTCACTACTCTCAATAGAGTCGGTGACACAAAATATTTTTCTATAATATCACTCAATACCAAACCTGGGAACAAAGAAACGTATCATTAGCTAACAGTTCAAAGTGTTAAAAACGAAATCAACACAAAATTCTGAACACTTACTAAGAATTGAGAAATTGACTACTACGAAATCGAACAAGTTCCAAGGCTCAACGAAGTAATGATAGCGTAAGGCGAACATTTTAAGTAGGCACTCTGAACTGAATATCACGATGAATATCATGTTGAGGTAGTCGAGGACAGTGCTGAACGTTTCAGACTGCTGGTAGTGATCCAGCGTCATCGTCAACATGTTCAGGCCGATGAACAACATGATGATCATGTCGAACTTCTTGTCCGTCACTATCTCGAACACGATCGCTTGTGGTCGCCACTGTAACAAAAAGTCACGTATCAGATTTTTTATAAATAGTTAAACAGTCTTATCTGGATGCATCTCTGTTGTAGGTCTGGATTTGTAGATAGAGCCGCTGTTAAGAAACGCACTGCTCCAAATTTTGAATTTGCTGCACAAAAACAAGGGTTGTGGCAGCTTTACGCTCCGCAGGTTGCTAGGGTCCCAGGACAAGGTATAGAGTAGTGCAGCTGTTTAAAAAAATATAAAAAATGCACGAGGTTATTACTATGTGTATTTCTTAGGAAAATATAAGTTGATCTTTATAGGATGTGTCACGTCCATAGACCTGCAAACTCTTAAGATTTTACCTTCGGCCTCGGAATAGCTTTCAACGGTTTCTTAGAACCCATTTTCTTCATGGCATTGTAGTATTTCTTCTGATCTTCAGTCATGAACATCTCAAGACTTCCACCGGCTTTCTTTTTCTGTTCGTTAAAGTTGTCGATGATCACTCCGATGAACAGGTTAAGAGTGAAGAATGAGCCGAATATGATGAAGAACACGAAGTACAGGTACATGTAGATGTTCGTCTCTCGGATTGGTTGGCGTCCCACCTGAAATCAACAGTGACCATTTGTTAAATATAGCTTGGAATCAAAATGTTAAAGATTTCCATATTCTGATATTTTAAAATATAGCACTGGATTAGAGTAGTATAATAGTGCAAAGTAAAACATGATAGACGTACTTCTCTTGAATCAATAGCATCGTTCATGATCTGGATCCATCCCTTGAAGGTGGCAACTTGGAAGAGGCACAGGTACGCCTTGCCGACGTGGTCGAAGTTCATCGGCGAGTTCTCCCAAGTGTAGTTCTCTAAGATGCACGCGTTCCTGTCCGGAATGATCTCGTGGCTTAATGTCGTGTGGTTCAGGTCGACGCACTGGAAATAATAAAAGATAAATTCATTAGCAACTTTAAAAAGAAGACAGTTCTTGCCATCCGACATATTACAGACTAAATAACTTTTTATTTGTTATTCAAGGTAAGATTATTACGATTAAATTTCTGCGTAGAGTCATTACCTTGAAGTACTTCCCAGCGAAGAGCTGCACACCCATGATGGCGAAGATGAGCCAGAAGATAAGACACACCAACAACACGTTGAAGATGGACGGGATGGCCTGCACCAGCGCGTTCACCACAACCTGCCACATACACACGTGTTAGTAACACTGCTCATAGGGAACCCAACTAGACTTGCATTATTTGCATTCAAGTATCAATGAGTGTACAGTGAAACACATACACTCTCATTTGTTTTGAATGGCGTGCATTTGTTAGTGGGCGCAAAAAATTAGTTTGGAAGCAAGGACGTTAATTTTATTAGTACTGTGCAATTCTATGTAGCATCTCAAATTAATATTGGTTCTGAATTATTCCATACTTTGAGTGATCATGTAAATGGTACTGATTGGTAATGATATTAGTATAAGTATCTACATAACATGAATTAATTTACATAACATCGAATACATCGAAGCACATCTCAAAGCAACATAGATACTACACTACTCTTACCTTGTCCACTAAGTTAGCCATCCACAATGTATGGAATTAGTAGTAATGCATGCGACTTGCCGCTCGTACGATGAAGATACAAGAAGAAAAAATCTAAGGTGCAGAATATAAATTAGCATTCCAAATAACTAAGTAATTACATAACTCTAATCTAGCTAATAATAATAAGACCAATAGAAAAAGAGACCAAAACATGGATGAAATCTCTCCTAAAATAAATCCCATTGAACCATTTCTAAAAGAGGTTTATGACGAACAGTGATGATACTAAGCCATTCAGGGGTGCCACCGACCACTTCAAAATGATTCACTAATATTAATTCGATAAAAGACTACTGCCAATGAATTGGTAACAACTGTTCAAATTAACAATTTTAAACAAATTTAGATCTGGTGATTGTTGTAGAAATATCGAAAATAGGAGCCGTACTCGAATGTTGGAAATTTTATAATGTTTATAATGATCGTAGAAATAGAAATGTGAATGTGAAGTGTGGAGCGAAGTGTGTGGTGGATGGATGAGCGATAGGGTGTGTCGGCAGCACAGGGTGGTACGTACCCTCATGCCCTGCATGCGGCTCATGGCTCTGAGCGGGCGCAGTGCGCGCAGCGTTCGCATCGTTTTGAACGCCTGAATGCCGCCGGCGCCACAAAGCGCCGCTACGAAGTTTATAAGCGAGACCTGATGAAATCAAGGGTTGCATATTGAGAACAATTTATATTTCAACAATTTGCTGTTACAAAATAAGTTCTGTTGTCTACTGCAGCACCTACAAAAAAAGACAGAATTACATAAGACCACCAAAAATGTCAAAGTTGAGTATTCCATTATTTGGGTGAAGACACACGACCTGTATTACAAACCTAAGGACAGAATCATCTTTTGAAGAAGATGAAGACTTGTTAAAGAATACAAAAATAACGCCTATTGCAGAATATCGGAAGGGATAGAAATGTGATATATCACTCAAGTTACACACATTTGTACATCGAAGTTAGTTTTAGGACATTAGAGAATTTCTAAATAATAAATATTAGATTAAGAATAAACTTTAAATTCACCTTCGTTTGATTCTCTGATATCCCAAGAAAAGCTACATCACATTTTAAGAACATAAGGTATACAGGTAACATAATAATATATGTATATATTTTGCATTTTATGACATCGACAGCAATCAAGATCATGTGCCATTTTCAGTTAAAATATTTTTCTTCTTTAATTTGGAGTAATTTCCAGAATAACTTTTATTGTACGTGAAAACGGCACTGTCTCGTACGACAGCACAAAGATAGAAGTCGTGTTAATTCATGCACTTGAAAATATCAGGATTTCAAGTCACTCTGTGAAGGCCATTATATATTTGGCCACAGGTAAATTTCAGGTAGCAGGGTTCGTGGGTAAGAGAGTCACAAAGAAGCGGTATCCATAAACAAACAGTACGACATCGAGAGCTCGAGGCAGCGAGGTGAGGCCGTTCGGAGTTTCCACTGCCATAGACATCGAACAATCAAAGCTGCACGCTTTGAGTTGCGCTGCACATCGTACACGGCGAACTTACGAAATGTTCTTAGCAAGATTTAATCAGGACAATTGAACTGTATAGAATGGGCATCAGTTTTTAGATTCTCATAAATCGATAAGTGTTTTAATGTCTAAACGGTAGAAATTCGACACTAGATTCTTGATTCGATTTAGCAAATCAATGTTGCGCTGATAACAAATTGATATTGCTGCACTGATTAGTGTGTGTGTGGATGTGCAGCGCAACAGTCCCGCCACAGGAGTGCGCGTGCCTGGGCGCGCTACTCACGCGCATGCCCTCCCAGCGCGACACCGCGCGCAGCGGCCGCAGCGCGCGCAACGTGCGCATCGAGCGGAAGGCCGGGATGTCGTCCGCGCCCGCCATCACCGCGCCGTGGTTTACGAGCGACAACTAACGCCACACCATTCGTCATTTACTTTATCATACAACATTTTCTTATATCTAGTTTTATACTTAGTTTATTTTATGATTTAATTGGTCTTCCACCTAAAGACGTTGGAAAGCTGTAGTGTTAGTTAAGACCTTCACAAAGAATTGTAAGACCAACCTGAACAGACCTTTTTTTTTTTTTTTTTTTTCAGGATGGGAAATCATCAAATGACTCCTCCCGCTCTGGGTGGAGCAGAAGGGAGTGTCAGACTCTTACTGACTAAAACCCACCCGTGTTCCTTCCTTAGCCCTTTACGTACCAGGGCAGCGGTAACCCTTTCGGACGATCCCGCTACCCCGGCAGGCTTCGGCCCTGTCGGGCCCCGTCAACTACGCTGACATCTCTTTGAGGCACCTGAACAGACCTTTACTTTGTCTTTTTCATAATTCAATAATGCAAGTCAAACCCTTTGACATGATTTACTTTTAGTAAACTTATCTGCAAAGTAACTATTAGTACATATCTAAGACAAAATATCTATTGAAATATCAGTATATTACCATGACAATGATGAAGTCGAGCCAGCACCATGCGTTCGTGAAGTATTTCTGGAAGCCAAGGGCAAGCCATTTGATCAACATCTCGATGAAGAAAATGACAGTGAATATTCGATCCATATAATACAAGATGTCTTGAAGAATCGGCCGATGTGGTAAATTTACATCTTCTAAAGCCTGTAATGGACATTATTATTGTATCATAAATCATTATATTCAAATAAAGACTTATACGATGCTTTAAGAAAGTGTTTCGAGAACTTACCAAAGCCAAACTACTGAGCAAAATCATGGTAATCACAGCCGTTTCAAAATATGTGTTTTCAATGAGTTTGAATGTTTTCAATCGGAGCATGCCCCAGCCTTGCCAGAAGGGAGACTCGTCGTCTCCCGCGAGGAATGGAAACTTCGCGTAACATGGCTCTGGACAGCAGTCAGCAGGACTATCGTCTACGACTTCTTCGTCCGCTGCTACTATGATGTCCGTTTTACCCAGACCACCGTCTAGCTTCCCATCTTCTTCTTCTTCAACCATTTCTGTGGACAATGTATAGATTATAAGAATCTTATAATAAATGGCGGCACGGTTGGCGCAGTGGTTAAGCGATTGACTGCTGCGCTGCGTGTCGCGGGTTCGATTCCCGCACGGAACAAATATTTGTATGACCTACAAGTAGTTGTTCCGGGTCTGGCTGTTTCTGTATGTGAGTTTAAATGTTTGTAAACGCACCCACGAAACAGGAGAAATTCCTAGTGTGGGGCAACGTTTTTTTTAAAAAAGAAGAAAAAATGACAAGTTTTAAGTTCATATGATTAGTCTATAACTGACCTTCTTCTAAACCTAATTCTTCTTTACTGGCGTCCTTTTTCTCTTCACCATCTATCGTGTCTGCTGAGCCTTTATGACTTTCATCTTTGAATGACCTTATCTTGTGACTGCCGTACGATTTTTGACTTATTGTATCGTCATCCTGAAAAACAAACGTTGACTTTGAGACGTATAACTTATTAGTATATTTGTACATATAACATTGTCTTCTACAATATTTACCTGTATAGGATACCCGTGATGATTTAATTCACAATCTAACCGGTTGTCTCTATGATTATCTGTTATCGCGTTAATATTATTTAACAAAATTTTCCCTTTCTTGTATTTATTGTCACCTGAAAGATCACGGTTAGTACGGTAAACTGTATATTTGTGAAAACTTGAGTTATTATTTCAATATATGAAGAGATTACCTGGTATAGTGAATTCCATACCGTCACCTATAGCTACTTCTACTTGGTCTTTGAGTTTCTTGTCTTTGTACAGTACGGCGTCATCTAGGTCTGTGCCGAGCTCCAGTTCGTTGTCCACTCGCTCTGAAGAGACACAGCGGCCACACAAAGCCGCCTTTAAGCCTACATGTCGCGTGATGTGTCCACGGTGCGTTCGCGGAGGAGCCACCCGACGACCAAGCATAGAAATCAGACCAGGACGAATCGACTTAGTGAAATTCGTCAAATTCTTTCATAAAATTATGTCATGTTATTTAGTCTTTAAGTCCTCTGTACAATATTATAGTGCATACAAAAGTGAAATGATATTTCTCTTGCAAAACTTTAAAATACATAATAACAAATTATTTGATTTCTTGTTACAAACACAGGTACTTACATTGAATCATGAAATAATATTTATCATTAATCAGATTTTATTAGTAAGTAATAATGATTATAATCATCTGTATATCTTAAACTAATCGTAAGACAACACCAAAGATGCAATTCACGACAATGAAATAATGATACATGTAATAGATAATATACATATTGAAACGGATAGTATACAATACACAAACAGTTATCATGCATAAACACACACAAAGCCAGGAACACCAACATGTGTAGGAATAGTTACATGTAATGATAATATATATCACAAAGCGTGTAAGTATCTATTTAATGATGATTTATTTAATTCCCCGGGTAAGTCCAAAGGTCGTACATAATACATACCTCCATCATCATCATCATGAATTAGATATAATTATTCAAACAGATATTTTGTTAGCAACATGATTTTCCAATCGAGATTATTGGGGCGTGGATGACACAACCAAGATCCAATCAGAAGCGACACTGATTTGTAAAAGGATTATGGAAGTTGGTGGATCCACATTCGGTATATCTCATTGCTTGACGCCAGTCCACCGCGTCAATGAATACCATATCTTGAGACACATACTTATAAACTTAGGCCCACCTTCACCACATATCACTAAATGAATTTAGCGTTAAACGAATGTATATTACAGAGACAGAATGTTCTACAAGAATGTTATGTATTAATACATAAACTCACGCCGTTTTCGAGTGTAGGCGAAAATATAGAACGCCACCTGCTGATGTTATGAATACGTTTAGCGTTAACTGCATTTAATGATTTGTGCTGTAGGTGGGACCTTAAATTCGTTTCAGTTGATGCAAGTTAGGTTTTTAAATTGGTTTTGGTTTTTGAATTACTTTCAGAACCGATGGCCACTTCCTTTGGATCTTCGTCAGTGACTTTCTAAAAGAAATAAAAAGACTCTTATGGAATGCAATTTCATAGTCTTTTTGCTAATGTTTCATTTCTTCTTTTGAATTGTTTTTTTTTAGTTTTGATTTATTGAGATATAGGATTTAGTGAAAGTTTTTGGACGCTATTCTTTTATTAATTTCGAGTAGGTAGAATAGAGAGTTTTCGGCAATAAACGCACTAGACTATAATCTAGCGGCTTGCTTGTGGAATGCAACAAATGATTGAGTATTGAGGTTACAGTTTAGCTGGGTAAACAGGTTTTCTAGCATTAGAATAAAGTATGCATGTCTAATGCATTATTCGCCAACCGCCACAAGTTTCTTCAAAAGGACAAAATGTAGAAGAAGAAACAGTGACTATTCCAAATTATGGTAACAGAAATGAGAGGGATAGATACAAAATGGAAAAGTAACTGTGTAACGAGGATCAAACACACGACATTTATACATACAGGGTCTGCTTTCTACACTTGGATCGCTAGGGCGCAGGCAACGCACAGTGTTCACAAATATCAACACGCAATCCAAATAGTTTTTATTCGATATAAAAACTCCATGCTATTCAAATTTTTTTCACACGTGTCATGCTAAAATTCTAATTAGAATATTTTACGCAGTTATAACATGAAAGAGGTATTTTTTGCAACATCTTTGTAGAAGCTTCTGATGACAACATGACAGCGAATCTTGTTGATTATGCAACAAGCAGCAACAATCAACCAATTGTTTTGTTTTTTTTTCTTCTGTATTGCATTATTAATGGTTTTATGTCACGTTAGCCAATTGATGACTGTTATTTTTTTTATCAATTTGTCTAACATTTAGAATCCATTGTTTTCTTTACACAAGCTGGGACAATAAAGACTGTATACATATTTATCTACATAAGTACAAAAATATATAAAGGTACAACGACATGCCACAACATACGGGCGATTAAGACACACATCTTACCGGGTGCGTGGATCGCTATCTGATTGGTCAGCTTGTTTTTCAGTAGTTTCATAATGTCGGCTACATTTCGTTTGACCCAATCAATGAACCTTGATATTCTGTTGAAGGCCTCTGCTATTTTGTTGGTATCCTGGTCGGCAGTTGGTGTCGACAAACTCGATGAGCCGAAATTGGACAGTAACAGGGCCAAGAAAAGGTTGAGTACCTGGAAAATAGTTTATTTAGACATTTTGCCTTCCCTTTAAGAGTGAAATTAACTAAAGGAAACTCATTCGCAGTTTAGATCGATACATTTTAAGATATACTGACCACAAGATTGCCAATGACGACGGTAGCCAAGAAAAAGGGTATACAAGAGACATCTCCGACCAACATACAGTCCCACATACTCTCAATCCATTCTCCGCAGAGTACTCTGAACACTATCATGAAGCTGTGCATGAAATCCGTAAAGTTCCATCGCGGGAGGTCCCCATCCGGGAAACGGTCTACGTAATCTGTGCATACATACCAACACATTAGTATATACTCAAGTGTCTAAGGTTTGCAATTAAAGAGATTTCACGTCACAAAAATATCTTCTCTTTACTTATTAAAAGCCGCGGGTTTGTGTTTAGATCTAGAAATATCTATGTGAAAGACAACCACAACACTCCACGATAAAACAACAATGATAGCATTAATGAAGTATGGGTTTTATATATATATTTAAATAGATACATATTATAAGTAAAGAGATATATTTTGGTTTATTTGCATTTTAAATATAGTAATAGAAAAGCAATTTAAAATTTTAAATAACAAGTTATACAATCGTCACAGTATGCTAATTAAGTTAAAACAAATGTTTAATTAACCAAAATGGATCATTGTCATTCTTAATTTTAAAGTTATTTTTTTAATTAATTTGAATACTGGAACAATTATAAAAAGCTCCTTCTGTGTAGTTGCTAATATTGTGTTATAGTACGATAATTATTGGTCTAATATTCTGTGACATTCCTAAAGCTAGCTAGATCATGCGGTCCACTACCTACAAAATATAAAGCTTCAAACTCAACAACAGACTTACTATAATTACAGCATGCCATTTAATAGTACTATAGAATATTAGAGACATAAATATAGCGCTTACGGAAGGCTTAGAAAACGTAAAGATTGAGAATGTCCAAAGAAAAGATGTAAAAGGAAACATGAAAGGTAGCTAGCGTAATGTCTCACAAGTGAGGCGCCTTTTCCATGGGGCTTTTAGAAAGAGGACTGTACATACTTTTAGGGTATCAGGCTAACTTGGAAGGGGACACATCGAATCTTACCAATCGTCTAATGAGCACAACAGTGTGACGCACATAAACACAATATTCACTATTCAAACAGCGACGGCGAGCCCCGATTAAAGTGTGGACTCAGGGAAGTAATTTAGATCAGGGCCGTTTAGGATTTGTTAAGCGCAACGTTGTGTCGTGATCGATTGTAGTGTAAACCTCACATTCTGGACCTGGGTGTAACCAATGTACTGTGTCTCTTTCATTCAGTAGTTCATACATATGCTAAAACTATGTATCAAGCTGGTTGCACACATCCGGACTTCCATTTGGATTTTCGATCCGGTTCCTGTAAGCTCATTGGCTAGCTTCTATATAGTCCAATCTATCTGCTCAATGCTAATCCTAAGTGCTAGGTTATGTTTTGAGGTTCCTTGTGTCTCTACAGACTGATTCCCGTTGTAACGAAAATGTATAAGAAAACTTTACCCTTCTCTTATGCTTGATATCTATCGTGATGTCGGAATCGATACCCACAATCGGTACTTATTAAAAACGGGATACCAATAAAATGTTCTGAGCAAGTGTTGATGCGTTAACATGATTCTAAACGTCTTAAAATGTCTGTTTCCTGAACAAAGAATTTAGTTTTAAACATTTCATCCACGCTTTAACAGATGTAACACAAAATATACTTCAACAGAAGTGACTGCTTGATTTTGATGTTTCGCTCAATTTGTTGTTGTGCTGAGCTCGTATTTTTAACCAAAACCAGAGTTATAGCATTTGCTGCTGTATTTATAAAGATTATGGTAATTATAAGATTCAAAACAAAATAATACATAAAATGCGAGATTTTACTCTCAATCGCTCTAAAGTTTGGTTTTAAAAAACTTAATTCAGAGAAAAGCGCGTTTTTTAACATATAATCTCCGCGTCAACAGCGATGTAACTATTTCTTTGTACATTATAAGAATCACAAGTAAATGATGAAGAAATTATAATTAGAGAAAGAAACAAAGAGACAGTGTGATAAATGAACATGTATAAAGAGTAGAACATAGGTCAGATGAAGAAACTTCAATTTCATTTACACGAAAACTTTCTTCAGAAGGAGATTAAAAAATAACAGATGCGCAAACTCAATTAGAAGGAACAATAACGGAAGCTAAGTGATTCTGCACAACATGAATTGTCCACAACTGGCCAAATAGATTTACAACACGAGATAGAATGAATTGCAAGTCTGTTGAAATATATTTATGCGCTACATCGGGCGCCGCCGCCGCGAACCAACAGTCAACATCTCCAATCAAACACCAATGTACATGCAACACTCCCACCAATTACACTTACCCACGTAATTTTTCCCGAATAGTTGCATACCCATCACCGCAAATATGAAAATAATGATGCACAATACGAAGGTCAGGTTGCCCAAGGCACCCATTGTCCTACCCATTATGGAGATGAGTAAATTAAGTGTCGGCCATGACTTTGCCAATTTGAATACTCGAAGCTGCAATTACAAATTGTGATACAAGGCGTCACACAAGCTCGCTTACCGGCGCTTCACCTATGCTACTGCGGAACCCTTCCACGACCCTCAATCAGTCACGTGTCTCAACGAGAGGTTGCAGTGCGTGCTGTGAGTGATTGGGGGCCAAAACATTAGCAAATGTGTGCTTGAGTTACCTATCGATGTGCACAGAGTTATTTCTGTATGAGTGGGATTTATGTTAGTTCTTATCGTGAGAGCTTTTGGATCGATAACATTTTAGATCAACTTTCTTATGTTATTATAGGTTCTAATTTTCTGTTTGTCTCTTATAACGACATAGATCCCATCAGTAGACGACCTGATGCATCAAAGTACCCTTCGGAAGCGAAGCTGCAAGTCAAATCTATGTTACTCGATGCAAAGCTTAAATAATTATGATCTGAAGCTGCGTGGCATAGCTTTATAACGTGTCTCGTTTCAGGCTCGCCTGCGTTTCTGAGCCACATTCCGTGTTATAAAGCCACAGCGAGGACTCATCAGTCCGTCATGAAAATAATGTTGAATCAAGCCCAGTGTAAAAATTTCTGTTGTGTGAAGCTGAATAATTAATAATGAAGCTTAATTCTTTAATTAGAGATGCTAAATTTTCTTTTAAATTAGAACCTGTGTAGTTCTTGCCAAACAACTGCATCCCCATCACCGCAAATATGAATATAATGATGCAAAGTACAAAGGTCAAGTTCCCTAAAGCTCCCACCGTCCTACCCATTATGGATATAATTAGGTTTAGCGCCGGCCAAGACTTGGCCAGTTTAAATACACGTAGCTGAAAATATTTCACCATATTTATACATAAGTTGAATTAATATTAGTATCAGTCTTAACATTACGAGTGATTTATGAGATGGAAACCAAGACCATGTAAAAAGTAAAGTTAACAATCATAAGAAAGGAAACACAGATACTGTTATATCAAGCATGAATGTAACAATAACAATAGCAAATAAATTTGTTGGAATAATAACAAAAGAAGAGACAGAACCAAGTATTGATATGAACAGATGAATGATTTTGATTCATGGGGTCTTATTTCAAAATAGTATTAGAACAGTAAGAGCAATACATACCAAACGAAAGGAACGCAACACTGACAAACCCTGAACTCCTTCCAATCCCAACTCCAATAGTGATAAGGCCACAATGATAAAGTCAAATATATTCCAACCCTCTTGGAAGTAAAACTTCGGGCTCATAGCTACTAATTTCAACATAGCTTCTATTCCGAATGTAGCAGTGAAAAACTGAAACAAAACATCATGTTACAAATTGTATTGATATTATTTTTTGACCAATACAAGCGCATCCAATATGTATATAGTGTTGGCATAGGCACCTCCCTCATAGATCTTAATACAGGAACGAGCATGCATTTAGCCGTTTGCATCTCACGGTAAGTTAATAGATTCTGTCGGAACATGAAGGTATAGAATGCCACATGTTTCCAGAACAGGCTATGAGCAATCACCTAGTGGATAGTTAAGAAAGTGTGGATACTCACATAGTTGCCACTCTTGAGCGCTCTCTCCATATCTTTGTCCATGTCGTGGTGATCGAGCGCCATGAACAGCGTGTTGACTACGATACACAGAGTGATGAACAACTCCACGAACGGATCGAACACCAGTAGCGCCACGTACTTCTGAAACTCCAGCCACAACCAACAGCAGTCCCACACACAGAAGAAGTCTATGGCCTTCATCAGGCCCTCGAGAAGCCTTTCCTTGAACGTGGGCCCATCCTCGTCGTCGTCCGCTGTTGGGGTTGGGAAGTAGTACACTGACACTGTTGCGTCCCATTTACCAGCAGTGTGCGTGTGTGTGTGTTAGAGAGAGAGAGAAACAAGTTTTGTTAGTATTCGCTCATTATTTTTTATTAAAATCAGTTTTGTTGCCAATAAAAGATGGAGTTGATTTTTTTCTAAAATGTTTGATTTGGTTTTGCCAATTCATTCTTTTATTGGAACTTTCATAGTCTTAAAATCTAGACACCAATATCCATATTTTTTGTAGTTTTGCTGGCTGTCATTTATCTACAAATGATTGAAGGGTTGCGCAAACTCTTGTGGCACTTGGTGCTGTTGGAGATACTCTACAAGAATATCAATCACACCACGGTGCCAGGTAACCTCGTGCAAATCAAACTCAAACAGTACTAGCGGTGATAATACTCGAATACTCTCAAATGCTTTTAAGCATATTTAGCTTAACTACTTGAAATGCTCATGAATGATGTTGAGCTCATCTCATCAATTTTGACTTCCGCAGATCAAAAAATATGAATATCGTGGCTATCCATAGAGAGTGATATAAGCAAATCTTTGAAGCTTTCTGCATGATACAATATTT
Organism: Apamea epomidion; assembly: GCA_947507525.1. Taxonomy (NCBI): domain Eukaryota; kingdom Metazoa; phylum Arthropoda; class Insecta; order Lepidoptera; family Noctuidae; genus Apamea; species Apamea epomidion. The sequence goes on from OX382233.1 coordinate 8,271,788, forward strand.
TAGATATTATTTATTTTTTTATGTTCTTAAAGTTTTTACTGCATGACATAAAATCAGCAATAGTCATGATTATTAACTAGATTCTATTATTAACAAAAACTAGCAAAACACGTGATCTAAACATGCAAAAAGGAACGCAAAAATGTTAAAGCGGCTAAAATACTTTGTCTTCAATTTGCTTATTGAAGTTATTGACGAAGGAAAATAGGTGCATATTACGAAAATCAAACTTGTGCAAGAAGCGTGGAACAAAAGTACATTGGAAATGGATACGACTACAGTGTAACACAATATGTTAGTGTAATCAACATTGTAGGATAATGTCTGTACGCAAAGTAGGATGTATATGTATAGGCAACTACTGTTCAACACTCGTGTAGGCAGTCGAAGAAAAATCCTCTAATAAAGGCCCTTCTTTATAAAATGAATTTTGATCAGTAGTAAGTCAAACTTTTTCGTTTTTGAGCCTTATAATTGTTTTCATTTCATGTGATTATTCTTCTATGGTTAGGGCTATTAAGTTTATTTTCGTAATTTTTCAGTTCTTTTTCTTCAACTTGAATGTGCGTGCGAGTGCAATATTCTATTTGCGACGGCTCATCGCTAATAAATGACATCCACAAATGTTCTGTAGTTTTCTTTTGCCAATTATGCTTTTTTGTTGCATAATGAGCAAATACCGGGCTAGTGTGATCTGTTAGTGTTCGTGTACAAGATTCTTTGTTAATATATCGTTATTTAATAAACTGTAGGTTTGTTAGAAAGCGAGATAAACATCGAACGTTGATAAAATAAAGTATAATACGCAGACAGCGCTGTCTTTGGCATCAATATTATTAAAATTGTGTGGTGTATTGTCATACCGTTCTGATCACTTGCTCGACTCTGGCGCCCAGCTTGCTCGATGATTTCGTTCAGTACCATTACATCTGGAACATATTAAGTTAACACGATGAAGGATTCCAATATACCTCTTTATTGTTATTGAAATCAAGTCCTCATTGATTCATATTCATATTTTCACATTGGAACAAAAACCAAAAAGCTGTTAAAATATTATGACTGCTGTTTATATCAGTCTCATAGAATCTGGTATCATACCTCTCATGTCCACTACATTTGGTTGTTGCGAAGATTCTATGAACGGATTGTCGGTTGACGGTTTTAAAACTTTTCCAGCTTCGTCCGTGCATTCAGTCGTGCTCATTTCCTAAAAAAATTAAATCGATAAGTTTCCTATACACCTGGTATATGTGACAAGTTTGTAATGCCTATAGGAATTTCCTTCATGAATTCTTATAGAAGATCTAATTCAGTAACGAGGGAAATCTAGTTAGAAACGCTTTCATTTTCCAAGCCGATGGTGAATTGGCTTTTGAATCGGACAACTACGTCATAAACATCTAAGGCTGATAAATATATGTTATTGTTTTTATACGAACATATTCTCTAAGCGGCCTAGAAGCTAACGAGAAGTCCTGGCCCGGCAGTGGGTAGGGGTGTGGCTGTGACGTCACACTGTGGTTCCTTGACGCCGAGCGGTTCCGAAGCCGAGCTTCTTTTGTTTGTGCTTTGCCGCCGCCCAGCAAGTCTCCGTGGGATGTATACGACAGCCTTGATTGGTGAGACGTGTAGGACGAATGACGAGACCCTGGAGCAGACACATTTTGCATGGTTTAGTTACGGTAGTATGGCTGTGAATGTAAAATAGTTTTGAGAAACTACATATTTTCTGAGGTTGTCTTAACAATTTTAGGTCCTATTAATGAATACTTCAAGCACACAAATGTATTGAGGCGGATTTAATGTCATAGGTATTTTCTACCAGTCAACCCAATGAATTGCGTCCATTTCAGTGGAGTGATGCTGTGCGGAATGGTTTCGTTTTCCAGTCATTTTTAGTGTGCTACTTTGTCTCACACTGCACTTTGGCGGTTGCTAAAGGAATAATAATGTCTCAGACTGTCAAAGTCATGGAATGTCTAAATAATGTTGAACTTCTAAAATAATATCTACATAATATTCAATCGTTAGTGGCTTATTCACTTTTTTATGTAAGTTAATACTAACCTAAATTAGCATAGTAAACTGGAATAATGATAGCACCGTTCTCTTCAGACATGGGGGTGACGGCGTTGGAGTCGTCGGCATAAGGCAGGTGTTCCTGAGCGTCCAGGTACGTGGATAGCACCAGCGGCTTGCGGTCGGCGCCGGGCGGGTAGCGCGCGCGGCCGTTCGGCCGCAGCGCCATCTGGTGCGAGCCGCGGGAACCTCGACGCAAATTGAACGGCGAACCAGGCAGTGATAACGAAGCCTGTGGCCATACCTCTAATTCAAAACACTGGCACATATCCACAATAACATAGGTACAAAATTTAATCCTAATTTACAAGTTTATAATTGACATTAATTTTCAAATCTTAAATCCTGCGTTTACATATTTTTCCTCAATTCAGATCGAGTAGCTTTAATTCGCTCACACTATTGTCGTCTCTCACTAAGAAAGGATTGATCACTATATTAAAGTCTATTGAACCGGCTGCAGAGGCTTTGACTTAAGCTGTTCTGAAGTAATTAGTCCTAAATGTTACCGTTATGTTAATGATTTATTTACTTTCATGTGCTGATAAACAATAGCAAGAAAATAAAGACAGAAATTGAGGAATATAGAAAAAGTAAAATATATAATGAAGTAAAGTAAATGATCGGTGCAAGTAATGGTTTACTCGGTTTTATTAAGGGCTAAAATAAATAGAAGGAGATGTGTTACCTTAATAAAAATTCAAATAATATGAAACACTGCAAAAGAACGTGGAAGATACAGGTTACCACTAATAGTCAAGTAAGAGGTACAAGAGCTAAACAGATAAAATAAAAGTGGAGTAAATCCTATTGTAAAGGAAGAGGTAGGGGAGCACAAACACCAATGAGGATTGAAGGACAAACCTGTGAGCCCTCGCGCAGTGGCCCATATGGTAACTGGCTGATTTTATTTATGCGTTCAGGGTGGGGGACCTTCAATACACAAACAAAATTTTGAGTTTATTACATTTAAAGAAACTTATAACGATCAAATATCTAGCATCCAACAAATAGGATAAAAGGACGGAGAATAGGCATTGCCATATATTACACAGATTACAAACAAAACAAACCAAAATGGCATACAATAATAACTGAACATTGCAGCTTAGAAGCGAGACTCGTGATAGAAACAAAATTACTCTTGTGAGAGGTTTAGTTAAGGTCTACGAGTAATGTGTCACTAGCTTTCAATGAGAGTATATTGAAAATGCCTAAGATATTACAAATATTTACAACAAGAATTTTCCTTTCATGTAGCATCCATGAGGAAAAGTACAAGGTTCAAAATAAAAATGAGGATGCTCTATAAAACTCTTATTGTAGAACGAAATACGGTTAGAAGTAGCAATGATAGTATAATGAGTGAAAGCAACAGTTAGTCAAGTAACTTTGTTTATAAACACATGAAGTATTGTGGGGTTCACATGCATATTTGCATACGACTAATTCATAGTCCTATCGTAGCTATTTACTTCATTTAATCTACATCTATAGTCATGACGACTGTTCCTTTGTTCGTCCAAATATTGAAGCCTCCGCATGTCGCTAATCGAAATTGAGGAATTAAATGTTACTTCAATATTAATATGGTCAGTTTAATTGATAATATATTTAGACTGAACCTACCTCTTCATCGTCGATACGTTCAGTTTCGGCCCGGCCCGTTCGTAAACACTCACATTGCAAAAGAAACAATCTACCATGACAATAGACTCATTCGCTCCAATATTATTTCTTACAGGCAAACCCACATTACTCAAATGTGATTTACAAAAGGACATTGATATCGATCTAGATATTTTCATGAGTCACGTAACTGCTGAAAGCTACTAATCATTCGCGTACTTTAAAGAAATATTATTGGAGACCAACTGTAGAACTAAAGTGAACTACAGTGCATCATTCAATGAGCAAAAATGCTACTTCTAGGAACCATGCTAACATTAATAATATTGTTTCCACAATAAATTATATTTAACGAAATTAGTAAAGGAGTTTTTCTTGCAATAATGAAATAAAATAACATTTCTAACCAAATATTCGTCGTGCTTGCTAATAAATTTTCTAAAACAGAAAAACTAGATCTAATTGAGGAAATATGTAATGTATCATCTATTTTTTCTTATGCATCTATCTGTGCTGTACATTGTGCTTGTATACGAGGCCTAATGAGTGGGTTCACATAAGGTGATGATGAACCGGATGCTTTTTGGAAAAGTGACAAGAGCACAGATAAATGTTAAAATAGAATGTTACAGAAACACGTAATGGAAGAAATAGCGTTTACAGAGATCATGTAACAAATACGCATGCTTCAAGACAAAAGTAGTTCTGATATGACAGAGGATCACACAGCTTTAGGTACAGATAAAAGAAAAATAATCACAGTCATTGCAAATATTCAGATAGCGATAAACAGAAGTATCTAGAAATCTAATAGGACTAATCTAAGACATTTATTTTCATCTGCATATTTGCACTAGCGTAGAAGAAAAACATTGGACATCACTGGCAAAACAAAATAATGGAAGCTTGGCGGTAAACACAGAATAATAAAATAGTTCTTTTCAACTTGAGTAAGTTACTGGAAGTGCTAATGATGATGAGAGTGAGACAAGAGTGAAATAAAAGCTTCTCTTTGAGAAGATGAATCACTATTTGCATTAAGCAGCGTGTTATTCTTAGGGTCAAGTTGAAAAGATACTGCTCGACTGACAATAATTCATTTCAATTAAAATATTTTTAAGCAAACTTAATGCAATATAATTCAAGTAAGAACAGTTTATTCGACATCAAAGCAAGTTTCATTTATAAAAAGATGCGTATTTATAGAACCAGACAGAACACGACAGGACTTAATTAATGTAAACTCGTGATGTTACATATCATTGCTTGTACAAGAGATAACAACGTCGCGGCGAATTAAATAAAATGCCAATTAGTGTAGTTATGTAATGTAATGTTAAGAAGAATCATTGTCAGCGAGGTGATGCGTGTAGAGCGTTGCATACTCACCATGCTGACCTTCCTCGCGCGGCGTGCGTCGTGGTGCGGTTCGGTTGGCTTGTGCGCGGGCTGAGTGCTCACCGAGTCCTGGAAGGGGTCGCTACGCAGGGACATGCGCTCGCGCGTATTGTCGTCCTGGTTGCCGCGCTCCTGGTTCACGAACAGCTCGTAGCTCTGACACGAGAAGTCGCTCGGCGACTTGGCGGGGTGCGCCTCGGCGTAGGCCGCCGCCTGCGCCGCCGCCGCCTGCTCGCGCGCGTGCGCCTCGCGGGCTTCTTGCTTGTCTGCTCGCGCCGCCGCTTTCTGCTCAGCTTCCTGTGACATACATACAACATCGTCACATTTTGATCAAGATTATACTTCTTTCTAAAACATCGGCCGCTTAAATAGATAGAAGTTTTTTTGGTGCTGCAATGTCAAAACTCCACCGACATTTTGATGAAGGTCATTTTGGGGCCCTCTAAGACGGCTCTTACGGCGGAATAAAAGTACTACATAAGAGCTCTTTCAAGTGAGCTCGAAAAAGGGACCAATTTCACTGATTGTATGTTCTAACACGATCAATCTTACCCTAAGAGCCTCCTCCTCGGCCTGTTCCTCTTCTTCGGCTTTCTTCTGCAACTCGTCGTACGACATGGCGACGATGGCCAAGATCAAGTTCACGAGATAGAAAGAACCCAAGAAGATGATCACTACGAAGAACAAGACGTGCCATGACCCCGCTGATCTCAGCACCTTCAAATATTAGGTTAATTATCTTTAGGAATTCTTTTTACTTGACATGTTTTTTAATGCTGAGTTAGCAGATTCGATAAGTCAATTAGAAAATTAAAGTATTATATTGCATTAAAATTACCAATTGATAAAGATTTTCCCAATAATCCTGAGTCATAAGCCGGAAAGCTGACAAGAAAGCCCATCCGAATGTGTCAAAACTCGTGTATCCGTAGTTAGGGTTTGGACCGTAGCCTTGCAGACACATATAACCGGGTTCACATTGACTGAAAATAATACCACCATTAGGTATAAGAAAACCATCCATGTAGGCATGAACTTATGAGATTTTGGTTAAATTATCTTTACCCTGCTCCTGATGAATTTCCACAAAGTGGATATTCCCCTCCATCCCCATACCAGTTGGCTGAAAAAGAGGTAAACGTTTCAAAGCAATTCACAATTCCCATAAAACAAGTTTGAGTTATACTTGATTGAAGTCTTACTCTCATTCTGGCAAAACCTCTCCCAGTTCTCATCGGTGAGATTCCCCCAGGAGCCGTCTTCTGGGAACACTTTTATACATTTCTGCGTTAACACTCCCATGTAGATCTGTAGGCCCATCAGCGCGAACACAGACAGTGAAAACATCGTCAGGATTATTACATCTCTCAGATTCTTCACTGACTCTATGACGGCGCCGACGATCGTTTTCAAACCTAGGGACAGGATTTCGTTTACATATTGTTATATTGCTAAGCTATAATAAAGTTTCATAAAACACAAGAATTTTCATTGCAAATAGCTGTGCCATTTCTTTCAGTAAAACACGAAAATCATTGATTTTACTTGACGTTGTTAAGTTATTACCAATTGTTGTCTAATATCTAAATACGTTAAACATCTACATAATTTTGATCAAAATACCTACGTACATTTTACATCTATTTATAATTTAACATCTATTTATTTATTATATTAGTAAAGAAATATAAGGTCTAAAATGGGGTAAAATATTCGAAAAGGTTATTAAATAGGTGGTCCACTAAAGTTTAAATAATAAAGTAAAACACTTTCACGACGACTTTTACAGAGACATCCAATGAATGTTTGAATTAGATTTTTTCTTGAAAAAACGAATCAAGTAATCTCTTCAAATATTTTACAGGTATTTGTTAGACGTTATAATGTTTACCCGGTATGATGGCCACAGTCTTCAGCGCTCGGAGTACCCTGAATGTTCTGAGAGCGGCCAAGTTGCCGAGATCTATGCCCATCGTCACATAACTGGAAACAGACACCCACAACAACAACATCTACGTTAATATACATCACTACAACACTACAAACAGTACTCTCTAATTCATTGTTCCTGTGAATCTTTTCAATATCAGGAAACATTGTTTTAATTGCTTTCAAATTGTTTTCTACAATCAAATTCATAATTATAGTCTTTGATCATTTCTTCAACAGCTCGTCTAAATTAACACAAAGTTCACTATTAATAACTAGAAATGACACATCAAATATATACTGTTATATAATCTACAATTCAACGATTTTAACTTTCTACATAATTCAATAAATTGTCTACTACTCACGCTAAAGCTATAACTACGAAGTCAAGCCAATTCCATGCATCTCTAAGGTATGTGAATGGCTGTAGTATGAAACCCCTGGCCATTACTTTCACCGCTGATTCAAACGTGTAGATCCCGGTAAAGATAACTCTGGAAAAATTCACCTCCACTGAGGAACGCCACTCGTAAAATAATAACAAAACATTTCTAGAATATGAGATACAGTATATAGGTTCAGCATCTCAACTTGTAGGAGATGGTAGGTAAATGTATGAACAAAATATTATTTCTAATTAGATGTACGTAAAGTAATATTGTATGGATAATAAATGTAAGTAATAATACGTCTAAATCCAATATAATAATAAAACGGATGTAGATATGTACAGTATGAAAGAATTTGCAGTTTGGGTGTGTCAAAACTGATTAATGAAATCACTGCTGGTACTAAATTATTTTGTTATGACATCTTGAAGTTATTGCACACACGTGTTTTTTATTAGTTGAATGTAAAAATTAAGAATGATATCTAGTAATTTTCTGAACAAATATTAGACAAATATGGACATGAATTTTGGTCGTTACAGCCAGGGAAAATTTTGAATTGTCTAAACGCCTGTCTAAAGCGATTCAGGATAACTATGTATTGAATATACAAGTTTTATATTATAAATGTTTTCCAATAATTTACTATAAACAATTTCTAATAATTTACGTCCGTTTATCTAAATATTGATTATATCAATTGGAAAACTAGCTGAAACACTAACAATTTTGAAACTAGCGTGCACTCTACTAATATTCTAGAACCTAAGAAAGGATATGTTCTGTCGTCCGGTGGTATTTCAAAATTGCAAATTGAAATTCGTAATCGAATAAATCTAACTTAGATGTTGAAAAAAATGTATCAATAGAATGTATACTCACTCAGTACTTTCGACGGTTGGCGTCGTAGGCATTATCATAAGAATACAGTTGACTAGAATTGTGGTAATGATAAACAACGAGAACAAAGGATGTACTAGAATGTATATCGCCACTCTTCTTATAGGATTGAATGGGTCTAGTAACCATAAGGCGTTGGTGGCCGAAAATCTGAAGATATCTTTACCCTTGCTTATGACTACGAAGGTCTGGAACAAAACACAAAGTCATTAGTGCTGGTACTTTACGGTCGTTTAGTATTTTAGGGAACGAGGTGAGCGGTACCAGTATTATTATTGTAGAGAATCTATAAGATGATTAAGGGCTGATTTTTCAATCGACAGATAATTTTTATACGTGGAATAAAATTGAAGTCAGACTGATTTTGTATGGCAGGTCTGTCAAAAATTCAAAATTATTCCGCGGATAAAATTATCATGCCGTTAGAAAAATTAGCACTAAAACAAGAATCGGAGGATAACATTCACAAGTCTAAGTAAGTCGTTTTGTTGCTTTTATCCGGTTTCGTAAAAATCGGATTAATAATATCAAAAGTAATGACTTTTTAAGCTCCAGATTCCTTTAAAGTATATAAGTAATAATAGTATAAATATGATGGAGGATAATTATCTAAAAGGAAAATATATATCTAGTCACTTCGCAACTCATGCATAATTTGCATAAACGTTCAATTAGGTTACTAATAGTCATGTGGGTAATGAGATATTTAATAATAACAAGATACTTACTATGATTGATTTATATTGATTGTGTGTATTATTTATTGTTTTATTGATTGTATTGTTTATTCTGTGTGATGGGCGACTTTCATCATCCATATCAGTAACTTATCATATCATTCCAAAAATATAACATTGTTTGCATAAATTTGCTTGCTATCAAGTTACAGTTGATTTGGGGCTGTTTATTCATTACGCAAGACAATTTTAACCAATTTATGACCCCCCCCCTCCCTCCCCCCTACATAAGAAAAAATGAGGATTGAATGAACCCCCTCCGTAAGATTCAAAGGGGGAGGTCCCTTCGAATCTTACGTAAGATCAGTATCTACCAAAATTGTAAAGAAAAATTAGCAAAATATTGTAAAACTTATAATTTCTGCTTACTTTATTTTTTGATCTTATTTAAGAATAATCTGGACCCCTCTCACCCCCATGTAAGAAAAAAATAAGTCTTGTTTGGACACCCTTCCTCTTAAATCGTCTTACGTAATAAATGAACAGCCACTAGTACCTTTTGTAGTAACAGTTATTAGAAATGATACTTAATAAGCTGTAGCTTGATCCCAAAAAAAGTGATATAGCGGTAGACTGTGGGTTGCAGTCTGTCACTTCTTTTGCGGCCTACCCTCATGTCCTTTCTTTGGTATTGTTCGTCGAGTCGTTGAGCTCCTCAATTTCTAAGTTGAGCTGCAAGAGTACTGACAAATGCTTGCCCTGATTGGACTGGTCCACTCAAAACTTTGCTATTTTCCTCAAAAGACCGTTTCATCCATCAATCTACACGATCTTCGCATGATCTGACCAAGATTATGTTTGGACTTTAAAAGAGGCTGTGATTTCTGAGTTTGTTTCGGCCTTTCTTCTCAGAGTTATAGAGAGAGATAAGAAACGCTGACCTCATCTATCTTATGTTTTTTTTTAATAATCTGACTACAGGTCATAGTACAAAATAAACTGTAAATGATAACATAATATTTTGTTTAATTTAATTTAAAGCCGTCACAATGTCACTGACTACTGATAAGTTTTACTGTTAGCCAACAAAACTGTATGCATTTTAAATATTTTTGAATCGTATTCAAAAACGAATACTACAAGCAGTCGCCGGGCGCCGCTTGGTGTTTAATTTCATTAATAAGTTCTAATAATGTAATTACTGTATTAAATAAATTGGCATTCTTGAGATGCTTTTCTTTTTTCGTACTAAGCCTAGGTTCGCCTGGGCGCGTTTTTTCCCGCGGCGCGGCGATTTTATTTTGCGTAATGGATTTTCAACGCACTGCTTAGTGCCAAGAGTTGAAAATCCTACAGTGTGCTTTTTTTAACGCACTGGGATGCGCTCTGTTGGATTCTCAATGCTCGGCTCAACACTTAGAGTTGCAAATTCAGTGCGCGATAAAATCCCGCCGCGATATTTTTACTTCCGTATGGCTAAGGGCTAAGGGTTCAAGGTTCTGTCAAATGACAAGTTATTGGAAAATTCTCAAGCATGACTGTCTGACAGTCATGCTTGAGATTGATTTTTTAATTTTCCGATAACTTTAATCATTCAAAAACAGTAGTAAGAACAACGTTATGATGTGGCTCTTAGTTAACTGATTTAGATGCGGTTGTTGTATCAGTGTTGATTCTGTAACCAGTTTATTACGTTAGGCACAAAGTGATACCGTTCGACTGTTTGTCAGCTATTTTCCCTTAACAATTCAATAAAATAGAGTGTTACATGTAAAAAAAAGTTTGCACGAAAAACAACATGTTTTTTTATTATGTACGGAACTCCTGGTGATACTAAGTATTTCGCACAATTAATACCCAATTAAATACTTGGGCCACTATGTCACCGAGGACCTCAGGGATCAGGTAGACATTGAACGTGAACGCAGGGCACTAGCAGCCAGATGCAATATGTTGGCTCACAGATTTGCTCGTTGTAGTAACGAGATGAAAACAACTATCAGGCCAAACAGCGTACTGTCAAGTGTTCTACACGGGTAGTTTGTACGTCAACTGCACGCGGAGGACACTAGATGCCCTGCGGGTGCAATATAAGAATGGTTTCAGGGTGCTGTTGAGGTTGCCCCGATTCTGCAGCACGTTTGGCATGTTTGCTGTAGCGCGAATCGACGACTTCTTTGCCATTCGGAGGAAAAAGACCACATCCATAATAAGCAGAATGGGGGCTAGCACCAAGAGCATACTGAAAACCCTAGCCGAAAAGCACGATGCACCAATACTTAGACACGCTGTCCGGTTGCTCGTGCGGCAGGATGAATAGAAATTGGTTTATTTTTATTTGATTTAATTAAATTAAATTAATATTACTAAACCTCAGTTGATAAGTTATTGTTGTACAACCATTCCAATGGTTATTGTTGTGCAACCATTCCAATATTGTCAAATTAAATAAATAAATTATTATCTCCTTTATTTCATTTAAATACTTACAAATTATATTTTGAAATATGTTTACAAAAGCAAAAAAAAACATTTAAAAATATAAAGAATAGTAGCCCACCGGTATCGGGAACAGGGTCCAAGCTACCGGTAGTCAGGGCTCCAGAGAGAGTAACCTCCTAACAATGCGAGCCGTGTCCAGGAGTACCGCTTTCTGAATCAAGCCCTTGATCCAGCTACCCAACGAGAGCCTCCTCAGGTGTTGGTCGAGGCTCTTAGTTATTAAGCCATTGGCTGTCACGACTATTGGCATGAATGATCGCTGAGTCCACATCCCACATGTCGACAACCTCGCGAGCCAAGTCAAGATACTTGATTTGTTTATCTTTTTCGGCTTTCACGAGGTTCTCATCATGCGAGACGGTTATGTCAACAATCATTGCGCGCCGCTCTGATCGATCCACCACCACTATATCAGGCTGATTGGCAACAATAGTCCTGTCAGTGATGATGGATCGATCCCAGTACAATGTGATATTTCCATTTTCGAGAACTGGGTCGGGCACATACCTGTAGTACGGCACCTCAGATTCCACAACGCTGTATTTCAGAGCAAGTTGCTGATGGATTATCCTGGCTACAAGGATGTGTCTATGCAAGTACTCTCCGTTAGCTAGACGAGAACACCCGGAGATAATATGCCTGATTGATTCTCCCGGCCGGTGGAATGCCCGACAGATGTCAACCGTGCCGTCTTTCACAATAAATCTCCGTTAATTGTTCGTCATCATAACTTCGCGTCCATAATTGCAGAGACAAAACCTTCGGTTTCTCCAAAGAGGTCACCGAATCGCAGCCAGGCTACGGACGCTAGTAGATCTACATCGGGTCCATGTAAGGCCCGGTAAAAGCGACCGTGAAGCTCCTTACTCTGCCATACTTTCATGCGATCATTGGTGTCAAGCACTACTGGCTTGCGCCAGTTCTTTTTAGCCAAGGAGAGCGGGGTGAGGCCCTTGTCCACCGCGACTACATCTCGATGCATCCCCACGTCGGTTACTAGGAAATATTCCCTGAGACTACATATCTCGCGATTGTGGAGTGTCTTAGCGTTTAAAAAGCCTAAAAAAATAAAATTATTATTATAATTGGCTGATCAAAATATGCTGTTTCAGTATGAGTTGACTTAATTAACTTCATTACCACTATCTGTTGGCTATGTGTTGGCTTTTTATCAACTTTTTATTAATTTAGTTTTTATCAAACGCAGTAACCTGTTATCGGGATACCTAAAACATTACACACTGCAGCAATGGCAAATGCTACATTATAATTTTATCACGAACGACCTTCTTTTATAAAAAATCTAACCTTATTTTTAAACAGAAAGGTTTTTTTCTTATTGGTTTTGAAATTTGAATCGAAAAGTGTCATGTCTTTTCTCTTACCGAGTTTTTAATTGCAAGGATTTTTTGGACAAAGGACGGAAGTCTAATATATTATTTTTTTCTATTTTCACAAACAAATAATTCGCTACAATATCAACGGTAAACTATAACGGATTGAACGACCGAGTTCTGTGCGGTCATCCACTGGATCCAAGGGTATGTTTGCTTTCCTATTGATTATTCAAAAGTTCTTATCGTTTCCTAAATTTTATTCCATTCTTTTCTTTGTAATAGGCAGTGTTCCCGAAAATAAACGAATTGTACATCACTAAAAAGTGGTCTCGAGGCGAGTCACATCACACGTTCATGAAGACTCGGTATGTAATTTAACTTTTCTTCAGCTCTTTTGTTATAAAAGATTCTGCCTGCGTCTCGGATTATCATTTTTTGTTATTTTCTGTAGATTTGTCCGAAGACTGTAGGGTGATCTAGAATTCGCCGTACCCGCCACCCTAGTACCAGACATCTACAAGCTTCCTGTTGGGAATCGAACCCAACATAACACCTTGCGGTTTAAGAGGATTCTGATTCCGGCCAGCGAGGAGCCATCCGATTGTCAGCGTGGAGCCTAGGACCGGATTTTCGTATATCTTGTAGCTTAGTTTTCAATAGAGCCTATAACTTGATATACTACCACTTAGCCGTATATTACCATTGTTACAATTTTGATCAAACAGTAATTTAAATTATTATCTCGCTTCCTAATAACGAATTGACTTGGTGCCAATTACCCATTTAGGACGTCTTTGTATTTATCTAGTTACTTAAGTTTAGGAACGTTTGCAAACGTATCTTAATCGATGCGTAACAAGAATACATAAAATTTATTATAGGGCTCGAACACCAAAGACGTCACGTCGACGTCACGACGTAATACTTTTTAATAATAATATTCGTTCTGTGTCTTTTGCTAAGTTTTTATTACTATCTTATTTTACTTACAAAAATTAGTGTTCAAGCGAAATTTCCCCTCATTTATTTCGCTACAATATGTATTCAATATTTTATACACATTATTCTGTAAAATAGTATAAATGAAAAGTCATTATGACTTGTCTTGCTCCCATAACAACTGAACATAATATTTCAGTGCAAATACTTAAAGGCTTAGATAAAATTAGCAGTGTATGGTCGAGACTTCAATTTGAATGTGGGTGTGTGATGAAGACCTCTACTTAAAAACACGACATGAAGTTATTTTCGCTATCACTGGTATATGTAATGTAAAGTAAAAAATGGTGGCTAAACTTAGACGTATCAGACTGTAAGAGAAATCACTAGTGTGATTAATGTTAGATCCTGCTCTTTATGAGATTACCTGCAATAGAATAAATCTTATGGATGGAACTACTTAGTACAAAACTGTACCAATTTTTATAACAAAACCAGCTAATGCCCGACGGCGTGCAATGCAATGCCTTTTTTTAGGAACTTTCTCCAGCGCGCACGAAACAACTTATCAAAGTTTCATCACAATTGGTCGAGCCATTTTCGAGTTTTTGCGAGCCTAACGAACGGCAATTGATTTTTACATGTATATATAAAAATCAATTGCCGTAATTGCAGTATTGTATTGTATTTTATGTGTATTGACTCGCCTTATTGGCCAGTCAATAACACATAAAATACAATATTTATGTCACGTCGCTTATGAATGCTAATTCAACCTCGGACAAACGGACAACGGGTTTTTTGTTTAGGTAACACATTTTTTGCTGAGTCATTATGAGATCGCAAAATTTAAAGTGTGGTCATCGTTGTTATGCTAATAACGTGTTATTTTTTATCTTAGAGAACTTGTTATTAGGACAGATTGCTGCTAATAACAAGTCCTCTATGACTTGCAAAATTCATGTAAATATCTTTAATCGCTGTTAAGTAAGTGAATTATCGAGTACATCAGTCTGTTAAGATTAGATATTTCATATTACCTAAATCTATTTAGTTTTATCATTTTGCGAGTACCTTGTACTTATAGTCAATAACGATACTAATCACAAAGTTCCAGCAGCGTGCGAAATGCCAAACGCGCCGTCACTGTGTTACCTCAGTTCAAATATTCCACAAAAGCTAGTTGAAATTGGTTCGGTACCGCTCGCAGCTCGTCGCAGTGAACATAATATCGTGAACTTACTCTCTGGTTATGATAGAAGGGGTCGATGTCCTCGAGGGGTATGGAGGACACCTCCGCCGGAAAGGTGCCCTGCATGCGCACCGGCAGCGGCAGGCCCTGCTCCAGGGTCGCGTCCGGCTGCGGCCCTTCGTCCTCGTCCTCGTCATCGTAACGCACCTATGTCACAACACCAGCGTTACAACCACGTCAAACATTACGTGAATAATCTACTAAGAGGCCAACGGCAGATCCAAAGAACACAGTTATGAAGGCTCTTGAAATATTAAGGAGCTATTATTACGAATGCTAAAGAATTCTCTTTTGTTTCAAAGTCGACGTAATGCTCCGAGCTTTAGATAATGTCTGTTCTTAAAGAAAAGAAAATTACATTCAGTTTATTTACACAGGAATATGAAATGCGGAGCGTTGACCTTAAGATCTGCATTTGACAAATATATGAATATTTTATTGATCACCTAGGTTACCCATTTACCGTCTTCATCCAGTTTTCTTTGAGATTTTTACTTACGTTTAGTCATTGTACCCATCCAATGACTGAAACAAGCTGGCCTACTTTAAGCCTAATGTAACAGACCATATCATGAGCTTAGAATGCGCTATGTACTCGTAACAATACTGTTGGCCTCACACGCAACTAGTATTATTACAGAGTCGTTACTGAGTCAGCATGTCTTGTGAAGGCGTTTAAAGCTAATTTTATTTTGTGTAGTGCTGCTGTCTGTGTGACTATGATGCGTATCTGGCGTTACTAAAAGCGGTTGTTTTCAAACATTCCTACTATTATGTTACCATTCCGAATGTACGAAGAAAACTTCCGAATACTTCGCCTGTGTATTGTACCAGGGGAATTTTGAATCTAACTGACGTCTATTCGAAAACGGTCCCAGAATAGGAGGCGTGACTAGCGCAAGCCCAAAATGTTACAAAATACGAATCATAACCAACAAAACTTGATATTCATCTGAATGATTGTTATCTGTAAACTATTATGCACTAAACGCTAGCTAGGTGATGCCACCATGCTAGACCTAGATGACGGCAGTCGATGATGATGTGACGAATATGAGCCAGTCCTGTGCAATGCTTGACAATGGTATGTTATGTGCTGGTGTACTTTGATCACTAACGCTTATTGTAACTGGAGATCCCACGATTTACATGTTTCCATTATTAAGTAAGAGGACTCTCAAATCGATTGTTTCCTATTGAAAGTTATTTTGGATTAAAGGGGCATTGACTACGTAAACTCTCAATAAATTCTATATCCGGGTTCAAGGTTGGCTAGAGGCTTTGCTATTATCTAATCAAGGATATTACGTGTTTCTGTTAGTAACTATAGGGGAGGACTTTATTTTTAATGAATGTCAGGGCTATTATTCGGTTTATGCATTTCTTTGTTAATCTTTTCATCAGTTGGAACTGGAAGGGACATTTACTTTGTCGAAATACAAATAAATATGACAAGCCTTCGTTTTAGCTACGATAAGATTAGCTGTTACGATTGCGTTAAATCACGAGTAACAGCTAAACTTGTCAACACAGTTCTTTACAGATACTTTGCCAACAAAGCGATGTGTTTAAGGATAATGCTTTAAATGCGGTCAATATGCATAAATCAGAATGCACTACAAGTTATCGCACTTGAACAAATGTGGCGCCAATGTTTGTGGGAGCTTGCAATATTTTATGTTGAAAGAAATTTCGTTTGTGAAAGCGATAACTTGCTGAAAATTTTCTCTAATAAAAACGAGCCGTAAAAAGGTAAAAGGGGCAAGCAAGCATTCTTACTTCTTTTTTCTTTTTCGTCCGCCCCAAATCGTTCTGGAATAATTTAAAAATTATCCGTCAGAGTTTAACTTTGGTTTGTTTCCGTTGCTAATTTGTGTGTGCCACACAATTTGTAGTTACAGTGAAGTCTTTGTGTGCTAGCTAACATTTTATCACTCGTGTCGTACTTGTAATATATAATTTTGTACCTAATAGTTTTCAGTGTTTCTTCTTTTTTTGGTTTTAATTTTTTCAGCACTCGACACACGTGTAGTAGATCCGTAGACACCCTGATAATTCGAATCACACTCACCTCGCCTTCCGCTCGTTTTTTCTCGAGTTCCTTTTGCTTGGCATGCTCCTCAGCTATGCGGGCTTCGATAGCGGCCAGTGACTCTCTTGTGAAGGGTCGGAACAAGCTTCGTTCTTCCTCGCTGATCGAGTCCAAGTCCTCGGACATTGTCTATCGAACTCCCCCCGAGTGAACTGCCTACTGTATGAGAAAAGAAGATACATTATAATCTTACATAACGCGTTGGTTCAACGCTCACAGCGGGAAGAGCTCTTGCCAAAAAATATTTACTTTTAGATAATCCATACACGGTGCCCTACATAACGTAAATAAGCTAGCAGAATATCTTATAAAAATTATACCCAGTACCGATTTACGATAGTTGGCATTAACCCAAAGTGATGAACAAGCAACTTGATGCGGCCTTATTTTCTTTGTAGACTATTTTAGCCTTGATACCATTTTTTAAAGTATGGTCTAGTATTTATGTCTTGTAAATCTCAGCTAAATGTATTTATTGAAAGGAGATTTTACTTTTGATCGTAGACGAGAGCATGTTTTAGCAGAAATCTTGCATTATTTATCATCAAGGTTTAGCAAATTAAAATAAGGAAAGAGGTCTTAAATGTTTGGGGAACTGTATCCCACAATGATGAATTTTGTTGAATCAGCTTAAATAAATAGATTTTCCGGCATAAAAAATTGGGGTGCGTGTAATAAAAATTAACTTCAAGGCTACTGCCCAGATTAAACTTCGAAAATAAAAAGATGTAAATACTGTTAGCTTTATACAAATGACGAGGGCGATGAGATGTGGTTATATTAACAATATGATTTCCCCTACGCCTCCTGGGTTGTACAAGACACTGTTTGTGCCCTATGGAACTGGGCCAAGGTCGGCCTTTATATTGTGCGTTACTTCTCTTAGGTTATTTTTATTTCTTTTCTTTATCGCCTTGGGATAGCTTATATAAGATTAATATTCGTACAAATAATGATTATTGATTGGCTGCTTTGCGGTTTGCGTAACTAGAAACCAACGTGTTTGGAAACCATTAAATGTTGGTTATCCCTATGCATTCTAAGTAAGCTTCCCTGTTTGAAATATAACGGATACTTAAACTTGTGATAGTAACATTTCTATGAGCATTTCAATAGATCGTATATCTTTCAAACTAATCCAGTCTTTCCTTCGACAGATTGGTACGCAATGCGGGAGGGGAAATTGTTTTTCCCGCAGTGCGCATTCGTAGTGATAACTCTACATATTTATTTGTTCTAATCTTGGCGAATCATTATATAAGTTTATTGAATATGATTGGGATTAAAATATAACAGCTTCGTCCTTTCCATAACTTTCCTCGTTGACTTTAGTGACATTGCCTACAGTCGTTAAGTGTTATCTACCTGATACGGTTAAGCTACTAATTTCACTGAAATAAACTTTAAATCTCTCTACAAACATTTTAAAAAGATATGTTTCAGACACGTTCTACCAATTTATGACGGATGGTTTGATATGTCATAACTCAGGCTAGTTTCCCTCCTATTTTCCCGTTGAAGCGATATTTTGATGGCGGTGGTTGAATAAACAATATATACCTGCTAACAGTGAATGGGCGGGTGTGTGTGGTGCGGGAAACGCGCGCGGCCGCACGCTCTACGCCCGCGTTCTCCCGCCGACCACCTACGGGCGGACCGCCCTTCTGCGAATCACCACCAATGTTATGGTTAGTCTCCATGAGCTCACTCTACGTTTTTAAGCCCGCTTGCACCACAAATCACTAAATGCACAGTTTAGCGCTAAACCTTTTTTAACATCGTTCTGTTTCTGTCAATCGTTTGAAAATGGTTGAGACATAGGTATGTTTAACATTAAATGCATTTTGTGATTTGTGGTGCAAGTGCATCTTGGTAGTTCACATGTTCTGCACCCTAATTGCGTAGAACACTAACAATCACAACCTGAATCATTTTGAAGGATATTGCTAATCCATTGCTTCATATGTTCGAAAAAAGTATGTGCTCAACAAAGTAAATAACGCAATGAGTATTGTTAGAATGTCAAAATGAAAGCCATTCTTACTGTCAGTGTGTCACTCCGCAGTGTTGCTCGAATGAACGCAAACATACACTTATCATCACTTACTACACAGATGCAGAACAACACGTGAGTCAGAGGTCCCGTGATTACATCACTGCTGAATTTTCACGGTTGAAATGTATAGAATAATGGTCTGTACTTAGACTAAAGTATATAAATTATTATCTATATACTAGAAACATACCGTTATATGTATATACATACCTAAATTTCTATGTGTCCGCACCTGACAATGGATGTGAGTAGTCAAATATCTACACGTGTATTATATTTGTTTCAGGCATTTTTACTTCTTTTTGTTATTTTGACACGCGATGCCTGCGGGGTCATTGCGTTACACACTAACAGTAGCAAAGACTTTCATTTTGACAGTTCAACAACATTCATTGCGTTATTTACGTTGTTGGGCAGACAATTTTTTCGAGGATATGAAGCAATGGATTAGCAATATCCTTCAAAATGATTTAGATTGTCATTAATACTAGGTGTGTTACGCAATTAGGATGCTGTTTTGACCCATCCTTTGCCTTCGAAGGACGGAATGCCCTTTTGCTCAACCCACAAGGAAGATTACATTCTGTGGGGACACAAGGCTTCTTTGTATCCGTACAATAAGTAAGCAAGTAAGCAGCTTATGTTCGTTGACCCCTATTTTTTATATTAAAATTTCATTTTTGTGTGCAGATAAAGTTAAACAAATTGAGAGCCTTGCTTGCTTGTAAACACTAGTGCCTACCAAGTAAATCATCATCTATAAAAATTAAATATACCGGGTCAAATTAAGTTAGCTAGCGAAACGCAGTCGTGGTGGGAATCGACGTCAAAACATGAAAAAAGAAACTGATTTGAAAAAAAAATATTTTGAGGTCAACGACCGTATGTAATGTATTTGCTTGAAATATCAGTTCAAAAATCGGTTCTCAACTAAACTTTATTTAATAACACTACCAGCGGTCGTTGACTCAAATTAAATTATTTTATTTTATCATGTTTTGATATCGATTCCCGTCACGTTTGCGGAGTTTCGCTAGCTAATTTAAATTGACCCTGTAAATATGCAAGACTAACATCCATTTTTAGAAATTCTAATCAACACAAAAAATAGCTAGCAGACCGTCAACTCTAAAGGCGCTGACACACATGTTCATTACTAGCATAAAACATGCCATTATTGAGAAATTGCTAGCACGTGGGTCGGAAACATTGCTAGTAATGATCATGCTTATTTCGGGTATGCTCAATAACCAACAGTGGTTTGATTTTTGAGCATGCTACCTGAAGTACGGGTGGAATTGGGAGTGCTCCGAGCGCATCTACACACACTTATTTAGGAGTAGCAAATGTGAATAGCTGCAGAGCATGCTAGTTTTAAGCATGCTTTTTTATAAGCATGTGTGTCAGTACCTTACCACTAACTACTGTATTTATGACTTCACATGAGTTTGACAAAGTACATTTTTGTAAACGTTTCTATCTGTGTAAGCTTAAAATTCCTTCCTCCTGCCGGGGTAGCGGGATTGTCCGAAAGGGTTACCGCTGCCCTGGTACATAAAGGGCTAAGGAAGGAACACGGGTGGGTTTTAGTCAGTAAGAGTCTGACACTCCCTTCTGCTCCACTCAGAGCGGGAGGAGTCATTTGATGATTTCCCATCCACAAAAAAAAAAAAAAGCTTAAAATTCCTCTAGAATTTCGTACAGTAGAGAACTTATGTGTGCGTACACCGGGTGGCAAATATATGAACTACGTACGAGGATCAGTCTTGTGGAGTTCCCTCACTTCTTTTTAAGTAAATTAGAGGTATTAGCAATTCTAAGTGGTTGTCCGATTAGAATTGTTAATAAAACTTCTGTTTTCGCGCAGATTAGGGATACCAACGCACCTATTGCTCAAGGTTTCATGGAATATTTTTAAATCTTACTTATTTAATACAGTTTTCTTAATATTAGACAGAATTTGTTCATGTTTATTTATGAATCTTTAAAAAACCTAGGGTAAAAGGTAGAATAGATATCTATCTAACTTTTTAAACCAACACTGAAATATCGAGCTTTATAAAAACATTGACATTTTGTTATCAAGTAAGTTTTTATTATAGTAACTTCAGTAGAAGTTTCAAACGAATACAATTTATTAATGGGTAGAGTATATAAAGCTAAGCGTATTCTCGTATTTTGCATTTTATTCTTCAGACTTACAAAGGAATAACAGCATTGTCTCAAGGACGTTAAAATGAGGTCTACAAGACTATAGAGAGTCTTTAGAGATAAATGAGTTGCTAGGGAAGTAAAAATAAGGTTTCTTAAAAAAGACTTTGTAAATAGCACCTCTTAATAAAACAATTCAAGACTTCGCGTTTATACAGTAAAATAAAACAGTAGGGTGATCCACATTATTGCGATTTAAAAATATATAATAGGCCAAGGAAACATTTTCAGGGTCAGTTTAGTAACAGTTCCTGAGGATAGTTTTTATATTGAATTACTGGCATCCAAATTACATGGCCGCTGTTCAACAAAAGTCACACTTTTTTTTAAAACTTCAGCAGGGCTTAATAAAAACAGACTGCCAACGCGACCTTTGTTTTATAAAAAGTGGCAAGAGTCTATTAATAAACAGCTTTCAAACTTGCTTTTTAACGGTATCAACACAATGGGGTGCCCCATTGTGTCCCCGGCTTTATACAACATTTTTGTTGGTTGGTTTTACAGTCTATGTAAATGGTATTTAGTACTTGTATGCACTGACCTGTCGTCCGCGAGAGCAGTGTGACCGCGGCTACTAGAGAGATGAAAGTTACCACGTGATCGCTGATAGGGACAGCCAGCAAATGGGCAAGATTTTTCATGACCGACCTGCAACAAACAATATTTAATATTATAAACCAGCCAAAGCCAATTAAAGCTACGAAGGAGACTGTGGAACTTTCCAAGTAGAGTACTAATAAAAAGAAATGGTTGTTCGTCATATAATTTCGCTTTATTTACACAATAAGGCAATACCCAAAGTCCCAAACCAAGACTACAAGCCGTTGTCTTACAAAATTACATACAATATAATGAGATACCTACACATCAAAAGTATCTAGGGATCAAGTACGTTTTAGAGTATCGCCGCAATTCAGGATTATTTATTTTAACTTTTTTGAATCGTTATTGATTCTCTTTAGTTAATTTCACTATTTGAATAAAAAAATTCCTTAAATTTTCATTAAAAATAGAAAAGCAGCTGTCAATCAGGATTCCTATAAAAGTGTGTAATAGCGTTTTTACAAAACCATTACAATTTTTGCATCGGAACTGAAAAAAAATTGCATCGATATGGAGCGACGACATCATTTGACAGGAGAAGAGATGATGAGCGCCATTGCAATGTTGCAAGCTGGTTCCAGGCAACGAACTGTGGCTGTCGGCACTTGGCACACACGGAGCGTCATAAGCCGCCTCTGGACACGCTATCGCATCACAGGTAGCGTGGCCGAGCGACATGAAGGACGATCTTGCATCACTACTCGCAGACAGGACCGGTACATCCAAAATACTGCTCGATGGAATCGTACCATGACCGCCATGATGTTGGCTACGAGACTTCACAGCTCTTCAGGCTTGCTGATGATGAAGACTGGCGTTCTGTTTGCTTTTCCAATGAATCTCGTTTCGGTACGAGGCCGAATACAAGACGTACTCGAGTTCGGAGGACCTCTGGACGTCAAGAACGTTTGAAATTTGGTCAGGAAGTTCATTCATATAGAGGGGGAACAATAATGGTTTAGGCCGGTATTTGGATCGGTGGAAGAACCGATCTCATTTAGATCAGGGGCAACCTCAATGCTCAGATTTATGCGGAGAGGATTGTTTCAGACGTGATCATCCCTTTGTGAAGCCGGCTGGGAGATTCGTTACGACTAATGCACGATAATGCACGTCCACACACGACTAGAGTCGTAAAACGCACCCTTGCCGATGCTCGCATCAAAGTTCAGCCGTGGCCTGCTCAATCGCCAGACCTCAACCAATTTCTAAATTTTCAATTGAGCACGCATGGGATATGCTCCAAAGAAGAACTCTACCGAGTATGGATGCCGTGCATACCCCACAACAACTTTTTGACTTATTAGAAATAACGTGGTCGGCCATTCCTCAAAGTGATTTTGATGAACTGATTTTAAGCATGCCAAATCGCTGTGATTGTGTGATTCGTGTCAATGGTGGAAACACATTTTATTAATTTTTTTATCTTCACAATAAAAATTAAAAAAATCCTCAATTTTTGCCTTTTTTGCCATTTAATTGATGACATTGATTTAGGTTATATTCTCACAAATGGCAAAAATTTAAATTTTTCTTAATTTTTACAAAATATAGGGATAAGTTGTTAACTTGAACATAGGAATTAAAGTAAGAAGCCAGTCTGGAAGACTAGATTTGGTAAATATTAATTTGATAATTTTTTATAGTTAATAATGTACCTGGTCCCTAGACACTTTCTATGTGTGTATATTAAAATTGCTTCCAAGAGTAACGAAAGTAACGGCCGGCAGTCAGCTTCCTTACCAAAGTGTTTATATCGACACTTATAAGAATAGTCCAATAGTAGGTACTAATTTATAATGTATGTTCTATGTTACGGGTTTAGTTTCCGCACTTAGTCCTTCAGGTGGACCATTGTGCGTGATTTATTTTTTATTTATAATGTAATAGGAACTTAGGTACCTCCAAAACCCAGAAGTAAAAATGGCATTTTGAATTTTAGAGAGAGGCTGTCACAGAATCAGCACTTTATTGGCTTCGAATGTGGAAAACACACAGAAAAAGGGATGATTGTCAGAGACGTCGATGCTCCACAAAGCTGATTTTTATAAACCTCGATGTGCCATGTTTATGCAGCATAATCAGCCTATACTGTGCCCACTGCTGGGACACAGGCCTCTCCTCTGTGAGAGGGAGTGGGCAATAAACCACCACGCGGGCTTAGGGCGGGTTGGTGGATGTCACATGTATTCGAATTTTTAATTCTAAGACATGCCGGTTTTCTCACGATGTTTTCCTACACCGTTTTGAGAGCACTGGTGATGAAATTAAACACTCAAAGTAAAGTGCCCGCCTGGGTTCAAACTCACGACCTCCAACTCGTACGCCAGGGCCGATACCACTGGGGCACCTCTGCTTATGCCCATGTTTATGGTTATGTAATAAATAAAGCGTGTACCGTATATAGTGCAGTGCCTAGGGGTGTGTGTAGGTCTAGAGGGCGCGCGGGATGGTGGCCGCGTCGCCCGCTGGCCGCGCGCGCTCCTCTCTCCAGTTTCGGCGCGCGCGCAACATCTGCGTCAGCCCTCAGCCGCGTCTGTCAACAAATACACTTAGTTCAATTATAATAACCCCTTCCTTCCTCGTGGTCAAACTTAATGGTCAAACTGATTTGACCACGAAGAATTCTGTTCCGGATAGTCATACTACTTCGTATGTTTTAAAGGCTGTCTACCCTCTTAGGTACCTAAAAAAAAATTGTACCTATGTTAAGTTTTTTTATATAATCGATGAGAAGATTCTGAAATATTTGCCTTATTCGATGTGTACAGTCACGAGTTAAAGTATGTATACACTCGGCTTTTTTCAAAAGCGATTTACTCCTTTATTTTTTAATGAAATTTTATGTTGTCACGAACATAGCATTTTCGAACCCATAGGTTTATATAATGTGTTGTATTTCAACGTTGCATTCATTATTTCACGAAAAAATCGCAATTGAAAGTTGCCAAGTGTTGACATATTGGTGCTCGTGACGGTACTGCCTGCACCAAACAACAATTATACAGTGTAGATAAGATAAGATAAAAGTTACAAATCTTAAACGGCTACCAAGGCCAAGGTTTATTGTTTTACCTAATAGGTATCATACAATGTACTGTAGAATTGTAGAAATCTGCCATTACACGAGGAACGTGGTCACGTATTTCGATGCGTCTTCGCATAGTTTATGCAGTTTCATTCTTCCAATATTTTTCCATTTTAAAGTTTATCGGGCTTTGGAAAACTACTGTGAGGCATAAATTAACATTGTCTTGTTGACATTCCTACAATGCAAATATTAGGAGACTGCCAAAATGCTTCTACAAGATAATTCAATACGCAAAAAAGAATAAGAAAAAAAAAATAAGTACGTTTATGAGCATAGTAATAAATAGAAAAAGTCGTCTAAACATAAACAGCTCGTAAATGTGGTGCTGTTCCACAAACGATGACGACGACGACGGCGACGGAACGGCAGTAAGGTGTGGTTGTGGAGCTATGTCACAAACCATGCTCCACCTCCTATCCTGCCCTCTGTGTCCTAAAACATGCAGTCAAAGTGACCTCTGCGCTGCCACCAACAACGCCGTGAAAGTGGCAAAGTTTTTGGGAAAACAAGTTTTTAAATACAGTCGTGCAGCGACACGAGGAAGAAGAAATTAATTCAAATGGTGGTCGTTTATCTACCTGTAGCGATAAATATTATTTTACAAGGGCATTCCACTACTAGAAGAGCCGAAATGCTCCCGGACCGGAGCCAACTGTATTTGTGGGTAACTTGAAGGAATCGACCTTCCGCACAATTAATATGGGCATTCTCATGCAAGATCTTTATAATGCGTATCCTAGTGAAAAAGTGGTCGGTATTTATACAGGGTCCAACTAAATTATCTAGCGAAACTCCGCAGACGTGTTGAGCACAGATATCTAAACATGATAAAACAAAAAAGCTTGATGGTTACTTGAAAAACGTGATGTTGACCGCAAAAAAAACTTGATGTTTTTTTTTTGGGAACTTCAGTTAGTTTAGTTACTTGAAATTTCAGTTTTTCTTCTTTGTAAGCTTTACAGACGGGATCGATCGATATCAAAAAAATATAAAACAAAAAAAAAATACAGGTTTTCATAACTATATATATATTACTTTTTTTTTTTTTTTTTTTTTCAGGATGGGAAATCATCAAATGACTCCTCCCGCTCTGGGTGGAGCAGAAGGGAGTGTCAGACTCTTACTGACTAAAACCCACCCGTGTTCCTTCCTTAGCCCTTTACATACCAGGGCAGCGGTAACCCTTTCGGACAATCCCGCTACCCCGGCAGGCTTCGGCCCTGTCGGGCCCCGTCAACTACGCTGACATCTCTTTGAGGCGCGCGTGGAACACATACACGCCGTCCGGCACGGGCCTGGTCCTGATCGGACGGAGAGCTACCCATTGCTCTCCGCCCGCAGGCCCGCGCCTACGGTGGCCGGGAGTCGTCACGCGGCTCCCGACGCCCGGAGCGTCTCCCTCGGCGGCTGAGGCGTGAGGATCTTTCCCTCGCCCATCCCGCCACCTCCTTCGCTAGCATGACTGCTTCGCAGAAGGAGGTGACCGCCTCCCACTCCCTCTCGCCCCGGACCATGGCTTGCACCAGGGCCGGGCGCGAGAGGTCGCCGCCGCTGCCGATCGCCTCTACGATATATATTACTTCAAGTAACAACTAGCCGTCGTTGACCCCAATTTAGTTTTTTTGTCAAATCTTGTTTATTTTTGTTTAGTCGTATTTTGATATTACATATTATGATTAAAGCTTCGCAGTATTCAGCGACCGTGGCGTGGAGCTCAGTAAACGAGGATTGGGACAAAACTTGTTCCACGCAGATGGAGAAACATCGAAATTTGGAGACCCTTGAGAAATAGATATACTTATATTTTTATATCTGGTAAATTGAAAAACATGTTTTATCTGACAGAAAAAGGCGCTGATGCTTTTCTCGACTACGTGAACACGAAATGCGAAAAGAAACAAGATTTTGAAGTTCACTACCTTATTCAGACATACACATTGTCTACGATCTCTGCCTGCGGTTTCGGTGTTAACTACGATAGTCTCGGTGACAAACTGGAGACCTTGAAATTTGTAGACCTTAACCTTCTTACGAGAATACGCGTACGCGGCACTGAGCTACGAGTATGCATTCGAACTAGATATTATTTAACCGGGAATTCTGAAAAATCTTAATCTTTCTTTAATTCTGACATCTATAAGTAATTTTTTTAATGACTTTGTGATCACAATTGTTTCTCAAAGAAATGGCAAGCCATTAGGCCGAAATGATGTCATGGATCTAATTCTGGAACTCCGTGAAGTGGGAGAGGTCAACAGCTCAAAATTCGGAATCAGTGTGGCGTCAACTTTTGTATTTTATATAGCCGGGTATGAGACCAGCACCACAACCATGTCTTACATGCTGTACCAGCTAGCATTAAACCCAGTCATCTAAAGAAAGTTGACGGCAGAAATAGACAAAGATATCCAGGAGAAAGATGGAAAGTAACATACGAAACAGTAAAGGAAATTAAATGCTTGAATAAAGTATTTGATGAAAACCTTCGTATGTACTCAATAGTGGAACCACTACAAAGAAAAGCCTTAAGAGATTATAAAGTATCTGGTACAAATCTGGTGGTGAAAAAGATACTATAGTACTCATATCACCGAGAGGGATACATTATGACGAAATATTTTCTCAAGCCTGAAGTATTCAACCCTGATAGATTTGATGCGGCGGACGTGGCTTATTTACAATCTGGACTCGGACAAAGGAAGGAGGAAAGGTCTGCCCCATAAACACTGATGTATTTAAAACTAAAACTAAAAAAATATTATAAAACACGTACCCGGAAACGCATTATTTTTAATTCTATTGTTTTTCTTTTTAGGTATGCGGTTTGGCAGGTTTCAGTCCTTTTTAGGTATGGCAAAACTATTATCTAAGTTTAGAGGCATCCAAAACACCAACAAGAATTTAGAGGTTGCACCGAGAAGAATTCTAATTGGACCGAAAGATGGAATACTTGTTAATATTATTCCTAGAACATTAAACTTTTTTATGAGTTTAGTTATCTTGATGCGTTTATTATGCTTTGCACGTCCTATGACCAGTCAGCAACAAAAATTAACTATAAACAAACAAAAGTGGTACTTAGTCCGAATAAAAACTTATGCCAAATAAATAATGTTTTTTGTATATATGTGGAACATCAAACATTGTATTAGAGTTTTTTTTTTAAGTGTAAAAACAGACTAATAATTAAAATAAAATGTGTTACAAATTCTATGTTTCATCTAAACTAGATGAATATTTTTGATCTAAACCAGTGAATATTTGTTTTCCATTCATGGGGAAGGTGCTTTCATTATATTCAGCCTCGATTCCATTCAGCAGTGGCTGGCGGCGACAAGTCTGCCATTTTCCTTGTCTAGCCCTCGCGAACAATGTCGCCCCTTGACAACTTAACGTGACTACGGCCGTGATACCTCATAAAACATTTTGAGTATTGCCGTTAAACTTTAATTATATTTTTAATCCAGTATTTTTTAGTAAAATGTGATGTGATTTTCATAAAAAAAAACTTCATCGTTTCTTGGTTTTTTTTTTTCTTAATGTCTGTGTTTGTGATTGTGAGGGCAAACACCGCTTTTACATACCTACTGAGTAGATTTTATTCAAGGTGAAATTCGTTCGATGACTTATTACACACACTTACACTACACTTAATTCGTTCGATGACTTATTACACACACTTACACTACACTTAATTCGTTCGATGACTTATTACACACACTTACACTACACTTAATACTGATTAATTGATCATACTCGTATGACAAGTAATTATTTATTTTTATAAATTACTAGCTTCTGCCCGCGACTTCGTCCGCATAAAGCAACTTTCTTATTTTTTTTTTCCGTAACAACCTTCTACAAAGTTTAAGAAAACTTCAAAAAAAAAATGGATGAAATCGGTAAAGTCGTTCTCAAGTTAAGGCATGACCAAGGGAAATAGGGATTCATTTTGATATATGTATATGTGTATAGATTGTAAAACATATGTGTGAATTTAGGTACCTACCTAACTACCTCATCATCATCATCATCTGCCTAGCCTTTTCCCAACTATGTTGGAGTCAGCTTCTAGTCCAACCTACCTACCTACCTATACTATTCAATTAAAAACAGTTTTTGGAAAAAAAACAACATAAAAAAATACCGTAATGGATTCTACTCTCGATCCTGACCCAACTATGTAGTTTCAGGTTTTGATACCCTTTGCGCGATTGGCGTGGCCACCTACTGGGCCAATTCATCTAACATACTCCACTCCATACTCCATACTTTTTTTTTACTTTTACCATCGACTCAAAAAAGAGGAGAAGTGTTTTCATTTTGATCAATTTGATTAAGTAGGTACGATCGAGTGTCACAGTACCTACCGATAATTATGATGTAATAGTAATTACTGTAGGTACTATTAATATATTTACTAATCATATATCAACTGAAGGTTATCAGTTAATGTTTATATAAAAGTATTATATATTATTAATATAAAACAAGTAATTAATCGTGTTTGAAATTAAAAATGTAATTAAACATTATTATTTATTTTATTTTTACAAGTTTCGAAAATAAATTGACTTAAGAACTATGCCCCGCAGAACGGTTGCGGTCACGGTTTGTCTGTGGGAACGGAACAAACAGTATTACAAATAATGTTTATTAGAGCCGACACTTAATTTTCCCTTATTTACTAATAAAGTAACTAACAATAATATCTAACAAATCAAGTATCTTGACTTGGCTCGCGAGGTTGTCGACATTTGGCATGTACCCTCAGCAATCATTGTGCCGATAGGCGTGATAGCCAAGAGCCTCGACCAACACCTGAGGAGGCTCTCGTTGGGCATCTGGATCAAGGGTTTGATTCAGAAAGCGGTACTTCTGGACACGGCTCGCATTGTCAGGAAGTTCCGCTCTCTGAAGCCCTGACAGCCGCCGCGCCGGTAGCTTGAGCCCTGTTCCCGATACCGGTGGTATTTTTTTGTGTTTTTAAATGTTTTTTTTAAATGTTTTTGTTTATAAAAATATTACTACGTAGTACGTTGTTAAGTACTTAAATGAAATAAAGATATCTTATCTTATATACGAATGGAAAGTAAATAAAGGAAATGTGTTATCTTGTATTAAATGCCTTATATCTTTTGTTCTCCCTCAACAATCTGCAAACCACATTCATAAGAACATTGCCTACAAACTCTTGAAAAAGAACAGCTTAAGTAATTTGGCAAATTTACCTTTTATTTCCTGACATCTTATATCAGCAGGCAATTGGTTGAGAAAGATACTCTTGTATCAAACGTTCGGTCGCCAAAATTATTCCTTATTCTAGGTACAGACGCCAGCAGCAGGCAGGTCAAGCTACCCGAATCTGTCAAATTTTCCCAATCAATCTTGAACCTAATGCTTTAGCGATAAAGTTGAAAATCTATTAAAGAAATTTAACAGATTGTAGTAGCTTGGTGTTCTGGCGTCTGTACCTCAAATTTACCTACTGATACCTTCCTAGTTGCGTGGTTATGAGTAACTAGCGAGTGACGCTCCCGGCTTCTATGACTGTTAACCAGAAGTAGGTATTTATGTTTTAAGCTGATAGGAAGTATTTTACAAATTTTAAATAAAATAAACATCTTTACATTTGTTTTTAGTTTTCTTACTTACTAATAGTTTTAAAAATCTAATTTGCTGTGTTTATATACAGCCGTTGGATGCGAGAAGCACGGAACCGGTTGAAGTGGAGGTGCTTGGGGGAGGCCTATGTCCAGCAGTGGACGTCTTTCAGCTGAAATGATGATGATATACAGCCGTTGTTTTTTGTTTATTATTCTTCAACTACAATTCCTAACATTCAATAAGGAGTATCAAGTACGTACACTTGGTAATCCAGCTCCATTTGTAATCTCGCAATAATTTATCTGTAGAGCGTGCAATACTGGCTAATTTTAAAAATGATATTAGTAATCTCTTAGCCTTCAGATTTAGATTCGTTATCGCTAATACCTAGTGTAGGCTATACAGGGTCAAATTAAATTAGCTAGCGAAACTCCGCAGAAGTTATGCGTATCAATATCTAAACACGATAAAATAAAAAAAGATTTGAATTTTTTTTTAGGTGTCAATACCGCCAGTCTTTGTGTGAGTTTATATTGCCAGCCTGCTTATGGAAATTTCATGCGCAATTGCGCATAGGAGTGCGTAATTTATTACTGTATTTATTAGCTTTAATTAAAAGTAAATAGAAACATAAATTACCACTATTTTAATGCATTCTAAGGTATTCACTTAAATTACCTTCTACGATTTTTAATGCATATCAAACTATAATTTCCAGTACAAGCTTGCCGTACAGATGATGAGGAGATGTAAGCTCGTACTTACTGGAAAAGTATAGCTTGAGGTTATGTAGCCGTGTGTTAGGCACACATAATATCAACTATACTTTTATCAGTTAGTTCAGATACAAAATATGTAGTAGGTATTACTAAAATCTTAATTAAAATTCATCTTTCATTCATCAATCTTAATTATTCATTACAAAACATGTATACAGGGTCATATTAAATTAGCTAGCGAAACTCCGCAAACGGGATGGGTATTGATATGTAAACATGATAAAACTAATAAGAAATTAATTTAGTTTTTTTTTTTTGTGGGGTCGTCGACCACACGTGAAAGTATGAGTTGAGAAAATATGTTTTATCGTGTGTAGATATCGATACCGATCACGTCTGTAAAGTTTCCAGTACCATTTCAAGGAAGTGTATTCCTTAAACTCATACTTCAAGTAACAACACTACCAGCGGTCGTTGACCCCTAAAAGAAAAACATCAGATTTTTTCTTTTATCGTGTTTAGATGCCCATCACGTCTGCAGAGTTTTGTTAGCTAATTGTACATCACAACTGAGCGGTGAACAGACGAACTCATGCTTTACTGGATCACTGTCATAAAAATACGGGTTGCTCTACAGTTCAGTACTTTAGATCGATTTCTTTAAAAATAATCTTTGATTGAGTCACGATTATGTAAAATTTAGTTGATTATCGCATAAACATATCGCCCCTTGTAATTCAATTCAGTTAATTAACCTTAGAGTACCTTACAAGAAATTGTTCGTAGGTCAGATATCCGTTAGCAAAAATGAGCAAATGACGCTGCCCCTGGAATAGTAAATTGTGTCTATTAAGGGTTCAGTGTTTCTAGCTGTCATAAATTCCCGTAGTGGAAAGTTTCCCGTAGCGGAGAGTATAAAGTCCAAAAACCTGATGACTATCATATTAAGTTCGTGTTTTCGCCGTGGTCACAGTCTGCTTGCAGGATACAAAGCCAGCTAATCCAACAGCTATTGGAGAAAAACGGTCCCGGAAATATAGGTATAGGTATCTTGTTATAGATTATCAAGACGAATATCTATAAATAGATAAAACAAGCAAAACATGTTAATAATATGCATTATTGCAAAATCAGGTTTCTGCTCGCGTCTTATATAAACATTGCAAGCGATAATACTATTCATTACATAAAGTTCGGTAAATGTGTTGAGAGCTCCTTAAAAATGGTGTTAGTTTATTTGCCGATAGTGTTAACGGTGCTAGTTTACACTTTGTATTATTATTTTACAAGGACATTCAACTACTGGAAAAGCCGAAATGTGCCCGGACCGGAACCAACTGTATTTTTTGGCAACATGAAGGAATCCGCACTTCGCAGAAAGAATAAAGGTGTGGAGATCCAAGAAATTTACGATATGTTTCCAAACGAAAAAGTGGTCGGTATATATAGAATGACAACACCTTGTCTTCTTATACGTGACCTGGAGATCTTGAAACATATCTTCATTAAGGACTTCGACGTATTCACTGATCGCGGCATTGAATTCAGCAAGAAAGGATTGGGACAAAATTTGTTTCACGCTGATGGAGAGACATGGACAGCCTTAAGAAATCGGTTTTCGCCCATTTTTACATCTGGTAAATTAAAAAACATGTATTATTTAATGCAAGAGGGTGCTAATCACTTTGTGGAATACGTCGGCAAAGAATGCCAAAGTAAGCAAGAGTTTGAAATACACTCTCTGCTTCAGACATACACGTTGTCTACCATCGCTGCCTGCGCTTTCGGTGTTAACTATGATAATCTAAGCGACAAACTGGAGACATTGAAACTTGTAGACAAATTCGTTTCGGAACCTTCTTACGCGAATGAATTAGATATGATGTATCCTGGACTTCTGAAAACACTTAACCTTTCTCTTATACCAACTCCAGTACAAAAATTCTTTAAAAGTCTTGTCGATAACATTCTCGCTCAAAGAAATGGCAAATCATCAGGCCGACACGATTTCATGGATCTCATACTGGAACTTCGTGAAATGGGAGAAGTTAATTTCTCAAAACATGGAATAAATGTAGGGACTGTTGAAATAACAGACGATGTGATGGCGGCGCAAGCTTTTGTTTTTTATATAGCTGGTTACGAGACCAGTGCAACCACTTTGGCCTATTTGTTTTACCAGCTAGCATTAAACCCTGACATTCAAAGTAAGGTGACAGCAGAAATTGACGAAGTTATTCAAGCACATAATGGAGAGGTAACATACGATACCGTAAAAGATATGAAATACTTAAATAAAGTATTTGATGAAACTCTTCGCATGTACTCAATAGTAGAACCACTGCTAAGAAAAGCTGCAATAGATTACAAAGTACCCGGTACAGATCTGGTCATTGAAAAAAACACTACAGTATTAATATCCCCGAGGGGTATACAATATGACGAGAAATATTATCCCGAGCCTGAAGTATTTAACCCTGATAGATTCGATGCGGAGGAGGTGGGTAAGCGCCACTCGTGCGCTTATTTACCATTTGGACTCGGTCGAAGGAACTGCATAGGTAAGTTGACTAAAGCAATTTATTTTATTAACATCTTCAAAATGATCACTGACGAATCTATAATCTATCTATATATATAAAAATGAATCCCTATTTCCCTTGGTCACGTCATAACTTGAGAACGATCTTACCGATTTCATCCATCTTTTTTTTACAAGTTTTCTAATACTTTGTAGAAGGTTCTTACGGGAAAAAAAGTGGCGCAGAAAATTAGAAAATATTAGAATTACGCCTTTACGCTAAAACAGCTTACGAACAGCTTAACAGGATGGAATTTGACACACGGGTAGACTGGACTGGAGAAGGAAATAGGCTACTTTTCATCCTGGATCGCAGACGAAGTCACGTATTTAAATGCTCTATTTGAATTCGCAGACAATTGACATTCGAGATGCGATAACAGCATGGAAATAAACATGTAACCTGCCCTCAGTATTATACATGAAATTATGACTTATTAGCGTTAGTTCACTGGGCTGTGGAGGTTAGATAGGCAGTCGTTCCATGTAAAATACTGGTACTCAGCTGCATCCGGTTAGACTGGAAGCCGACCCCAACATAGTTGGGAAAAGGCTAGACAGATGATGGTGATGATGATAGTGTTAGTTCACTTTGAATACCGAATCATTTGTGAAAACTGAGTATTTTAGGTATTGTTCATGTCAAGTTTACTCGTTCAATTTTAACTTTTATATCTTTTATCTAATACTTCTGCCCGCGACTTCGTCCGCGTGGAATTTTTGATTCCATCGACCCGTAGAAATTATCTATGCTCCGCCCCGACCCGTCGCGACGGGTCGGGGCGGAGCAGTCGCAGCGCGTCGCCTGCCCGCACTATTACTTTGTTTTCGCATTCCTTCTTCTTTCGGACTTTTTTCCTTTCTGCTCGGCTCCGAAGAGTCGTAGCGTGATATTATATTTAATATCACGCTACGACTCTTCGGAGCCGAGCAGAAATGTTTGTAAACGCAAGAAAGGCACTTGCCTTTCTCAAGAATTGGGCTGTCAAACAAATACAAAAATATTTTTACATAATTTTTTTTTTTCTTTTCTAAAAATGTTAGCCCACACTTGGAATTACTCCTGTATCGTGGGTGCGTTTACAAACATTTAAACTCACATACAAAAACAGCCCGGCACCTGTAGGCAATACAAATATTTGTTCCGTGCGGGAATCGAACCCGCGACACGCAGCGCAGCAGTCGATCGCTCAGCCATTGCGCCAACCATGATGAAAATAATATCGGACTGGATATTCCAGAGATCGCGTTCAAACAAATAAACTCTTCAGCTTTATTATTATTATTACCTCAACTTGAGATAGTTAGAAACAATAGTAAACCAGAATTACGAAGAGGAGAAGGAACGAAGTATTTAAAACAACCAAAACCAATAGAAATTAATAGAACGACATCCAATCAATTTACATCACTCAACGGCAATACCGACAATGTCATTAATCCGCGTAAAGTATGAACACCAGTCAGAAAAATTACGTATTTGTGCAACGCCATCTACGGCTAAATGGATAAAACGTCTGCACAATGCATGTGTAGTTTTATTCGTGAATGTTTTAGCGGCATTTTGCGTTCTAGTAATTTTCTATTATCTCCGAAACTATATGACCAATTGACATACTGTAAAGGGCAAATATTATTTCTATAATGTCCTTGTGATCATAAAATAATTTATTTTGATAAGGTTTCATAATTAAAAAATATATTTTCATCCAAACGTAAGCATGTGAAAAAAATACTTTTTTAAAACATAAAAGTGATATTAAAAGATAAAATATAAAAGATAGAAATATGGTGTCGCGGACTTTTTTGTAGAACTATTTAAGGCGGACCAGATTGCCGTACATTGTTTTTAGTTATATACAACTGTTGAGGCAGCGCATGCAAATAATTCTGTTTTAACAGGTATTTCTTTACGACTTGCTAGACAAAAGTGGTGATAAAATGCATGATATAAACATAATTTATAGCCTATAGCACTCAAACATAATGTAGCTTTCTACCAGGGAAACCCTTTTTAGAATTGGATCATTAACTCCGGAGATTACCCCCTACATACAAACAAACAAACAAATTTTACCTCTTTATAATATTAGTATAGATTAGCTTTTCTAACAAGTTTGTGTTTATTTTCAGGTATGCGGTTTGCAAAGCTCCAGTCTCAATTATGTATAGTGATGATGTTGTCTAAGTTCAGAGTGGAAGCATCGAAAAATACCGACAGGAATTTACAGGTTGCTCCAGACAGGTTTATTATGGGACCGAAGGGAGGAATACATATTAATATTATTCCTAGAAATTTAAAAGCTTAAATAGGTATTCACGAAAAATCTAAAAAGTATGCATCTAATTCATATTAACGTCATTGCCCTAAGAATTTATTTTGTAATCCAGAGATTATTGTAAGTGTTTTGTTTGTTTTAAATTCCATTAATATTTGTTTTCGAATAATGGTGTGGCTGCTTTTGTTTACAGCAGTGGCCTTCTATATTATTATATAAATAATGTATTATTTATTTATATCTTCTATACTATTCCTAGGCTTAAAAATTATATTATATAATAATATTATAATAATTGTGAAAAACTTAGCTTCTCCAAATAGGTATGCCATTGTTAAAATAAGATTGTTATAATATGCATAAATGTTTTCTACATAGGATTTGAAAGATGTACGATTACTTATAATTGTTACTTTACTAAAAAAAAAACTAAGTTATGATACTGTAACAGCACTGTTAAAAGTAATATAATGTAAGGTTTTTATATTATTATTATGGATGTAGCGGTATCTACAACGCCACATGCGAACAACGCGTCATACTGACGTCACGCAAATCCTGCATCTCGCAAGCAGAGTTTACCGCGCAATTAGCATAGATACAATTTCCCAACATCAATCGTTGGGCAGTTGCCCGCCAGACACAACACCCGTCTGGTCAGAGGATCCTCCCTTGTCTATAGAGTATGAGTGAACTTTACACCCTGTTCCTCATACCTCTATACTGGTGACCCCGGACATGAACGTCAGCGCAGCCTTCGTGCAAACACTTCAGCGTGACGTCATCATCATCACTCCCGCAAGCTTTAGCGGCGAGTCACCCAGCCAGCCAGCATCCACGGCTTCAACGGGTATCCTGACCACCAGCATGCAGCGTCCGCGCATACCTGGTCATCACCCTCAGCCTCATCAGCAACCTCGGCACAGCACACTGCACTTTCGGCCGGTCAACAAGCAGAGCACCCTCTCCTGGTCGACGCAGCAGCCAGCCTCAACCCGGCGCTGTACATCCGACGCACTGGAATATAACGCAGCGCCACCCCGACTCACTGGGGACAACTCCGCAGACAGTTCCGACTCACCGTGAACTATGCGGCAACCGGTTCCGACTCACTGGAACCTCAGCTGGCCTGGCAAGCATCGCAAGATACAAGACTCAATCCACTATCGACCTCCGGTCTCCGGAGGGGACTGATGTAGCGGTATCTACAACGCCACATGCGAACAACGCGTCATACTGACGTCACGCAAATCCTGCATCTCGCAAGCAGAGTTTACCGCGCAATTAGCATAGATACAATTTCCCAACATCAATCGTTGGGCAGTTGCCCGCCAGACACAACACCCGTCTGGTCAGAGGATCCTCCCTTGTCTATAGAGTATGAGTGAACTTTACACCCTGTTCCTCATACCTCTATATGGATATATGATTATTATGATGATTTGATTCCTTAATATTTGGAATTGTTAGATTTAAGGGGTGTTTTGTCGAAATAAAAATAAATTGATTTAGGTAATCCAAGTGTATGCATTTAATTTCCGGAATAAGCTTTGTGTAAAATATAACAATTGTAAAGTAAATATTTTCATATCAGCGGAACACTTGGCTGACTTTGAATGAGTTAACTAATTTCATTGGTGGAAAATACTAGAAAGAGTTGATCAAAGAAAATTATAATTTGTTTCGATTCTCTATGATGAATCAACATAGTTTAGTCAAAAAAATATTTTACTTTGGATAACATAACATCACGCCTATTTCCTAGCCCGGTTGGGCAGAGGTGAATTTAATAGTACATCCGCATTTCGCCAGTGTTTAAGCCCGATGTATAGGGGGCGGCCTATTGCTATCAACCGGGCACGAATCCAGACTCCGGGCTGTTACTGAGAAACTCCTCAGAAAAACCCAGTAACACTTTGCCCGACCTGGGAATCGAACCCACGACCTCATGCTCAGCAGTAGCATTTGCGACCACTTTACCAACGAGGCAATTAAGGGGGTCATTACATCTCAATCATTTATGTACATGGGGCCACGTACTTATTAGGTGCTGTTAGGTTAGTTACACATCTACCAACCCGCACTGGGCCCGCGTGGTGGATTACGGCCCATTCCCTCTAACCGAGGGGAGGCCTGTGTCCCAGCAGTGGGAACAATATAGGCTGATTATGTTAGGTTAGTTTGTAAGTTTTACTAACGTAGGTTTCAAGTCATTGTTACTAATACTATTTGGATCGTACTTGTATGTATATGTTGTCCACAATAAAGACGCCACGCAGTAACCGACGATTATCCCTGTACTCACTATGCAACTGCATTGAAGGACAACCCCCGGTTGGTGCACGACTATTGCAGAACATGTAAACAAAACATATTGGTTTATGGGTTTTGATGGCTATAGTGGATCGGTTACCTAGAACAATGGAAGGTCTATGTCTCATGTCTGACCGAATTATCAATTTCGTTTATTTTTTTTTCCAAATAAAATATATAATAAAAAACTTTTAAAAATATAAAAAATAGTGGTCTACTGGTGTCGGGAGCAGGGTCCAAGCTACCGATTGTTAGGGCTCCGGAGACAGGAACGTCCTCACAATGCGAGCCGTATCGAGGAATACTGCCTTCTGAGTGCCCCTTGATGCAACCGCCTAACGAGAGCCTCGAGAGATGTTGGTCGAGGCTTTCGGCCATCAGCTTATTGATCGTTACGACAATCGGCACAATGACAGCTGAGTTTACATTCCACATGTCGGCAACCTCATGTGCTTAGTCGAGATATTAGATTTGTTTCTCTTTTTCGGCTTTCACGAGATTCCCATAATGTAGAATGGTAACATCAAAAATCATTGCGCAGCGCACTAATCGATTTATCACCACTATATCGGGTTTATTGGCGACAATAACGATATTTATTAAGTAATTGTAACAATAAACGAATTATGTCTTTAAAGTGGCGCAGAATTTAATTAAATACGAGGGTAGGGGGTCTTTAAGTAGATTCTTTACTTTGCATAAAAAACAAGAAAATTAAAAATGGCAAAACCTGGCATTAAGGTTTCTTTGCAGTGTACCTACCTATTAGTGCCATGCAAGTCATGCAACACTACCGTTGGGTACAATAATTAAAGTTGCTAATTAAAAAATATATCTGGTTCAATTCTCGTTTAAACAAAAAACGAAACGATGCAAAGCAGTTAATTTTGGTTAATTTATTTTATTTTGGATTTGGCCTTTAAGCCCCATAATTCACGATTCAGGCTGAATTTGCTTTGGATATTTTCAGTTATATCTACTGGCGTGCATGTCTCGTGTACCCAGTTTCGGACCCAATGGAAGCCCTCATTTATAAGGTACCTGTCCCGCCGACGAAGAAGCGACTAGTTATCAACGATTTTCTCGCTAAAGAAACGTACAAAAGATTGTAGGTCTCGTGTAAGTAAAAGAGATACATATATTAATGGTTAATCATTGATTATTCTCACCGGCGAGTACTACTAGTACTCGTTTGTCGCAGCCACAAGACCTGTCAAACAGAGTACTCGCTAAGCGATGCCCGCTTTGCTGACAGAACAATCACTGAGAGACTCACGCTTGGTAGGTACATAATCATGCATACCAGCGTGTAATCCCTCGTCGCCTTCACGCATTCGCTGCTCGTTGCTCGTCAACTAGATTTAGTTGCTAAATCTACTCGCGTTTCGGAGTTTCTAGCCGGTTTTTCTCCATAAGTACCAACTACGCTTTGGAAAGGGCAACTAGCTTTATCTTTCTGACTGACCAACTATTTGACAAATCAAAAGTGCCTGTATTTGGTTTATTTGACATAAATGCTTTGAGTTTTGAGTTTCGCTTCTCGTTAATCGCCGGTAGTGGGACAAGTGTCTAAGCAAGCACCACGCCACATGGGGTCTTGGGTTAAATCCCCAAGAATGGAAAGTGTTACTGGTTCTTGTTTACTGGGAAATTCTCAGTAGCAGCCTGGGCACTTGTATTACATAGATACTTAAACGGGACTAGCGAAATGTCAGAATACTATACAAGTAGGTCTACAGGAGTGATATTACGAAATTATAAAAACTGGAACTCTAACAAAATGTACCTAACCTACCGTAACCCATAGACTGTATACTTAAGCTATAAATGCATAGTCATCATAGCCATGCATAATGATTGATGATAAATCAAAATCGTTTGATTGATTAGAACTTGCATAGTGACCTGAAAAACTTTTTGGTTTCGACAAGGCAGGGAAAATGGTTATTTTCACTGTCTTTATTTAATCCGAGACACTTGCTATGTTATTCTGAACCTTCACAATGCGTCTAAAAATACGGGTTGTAAGAATTGTTTCAAAATACTTTGCATACACTTGCGTAATGATAACAAGAGTAACGATAACACACAAATGACAGTAATTGTTTTTCGCTTGGTATATAACATTGTGTTAAGCCATAACGCTGTTCATAATCCAGCGTTCAGTGAATTTGATAAGAGCTCCTAAAAATGTTG
The DNA here is from genome assembly GCA_947507525.1 of Apamea epomidion. Taxonomy (NCBI): domain Eukaryota; kingdom Metazoa; phylum Arthropoda; class Insecta; order Lepidoptera; family Noctuidae; genus Apamea; species Apamea epomidion. The sequence continues at coordinate 8,312,573 of OX382233.1, forward strand.
GTATTGTATTTGCCGCTATTGCTAATAGTGTTAGTTTACGCTCTATACTATTATTTTACCCGGACATTTAACTACTGGAAGAGCCGAAATGTTCCTGGACCGGAACCAACTGTATTTTTCGGCAACTTGAAGGAATCGGCACTCCGCAAAAAAAATGCAGGCGTAGTGATACAAGAAATCTACAATAATTTTCCGGAAGAAAAAGTGGTGGGTGTTTACAGAATGACAACACCTTGTCTCCTTATACGGGACTTGGAAATCTTGAAACATGTCTTCATTAAGGACTTTGAAGTATTTACTGATCGCGGCATTGAATTCAGCAAAGAAGGATTGGGACAAAATTTATTCCACGCGGATGGAGAAACATGGAGAGCCTTGAGAAATCGGTTTAGTCCCATTTTTACATCTGGTAAACTAAAAAACATGTTTTACTTAATGCATGAAGGTGCTAAAACATTTGTAGACTATGTGAGTGCAGAATGCCAAAGTAAGCAAGAGTTTGAAATACACTCCCTACTTCAGACATATACGTTGTCTACGATTTCTGCTTGCGCTTTCGGTGTTAACTATGATAGTCTCGGCGACAAATTGAAGGCCCTGGAACTTGTAGATAAGATCATTTCGGCACCGACTTACGCAAATGAATTGGATATGATGTATCCTGGACTTCTGAAAACACTAAACCTTTCTCTTATACCGACTCCAATACAAAAATTCTTCAAAAATCTTGTGGCGACAATTGTTTCCCAAAGAAATGGCAAACCAACAGGCCGAAACGATTTCATGGATCTAATTCTGGAACTCCGTGAAATGGGAGAGGTCAACAGCTCTAAATTTGGAAACAGCGGGGCGTCAGTTGAAATAACAGAAGATGTGATGGCAGCGCAAGCTTTTGTATTTTACGTAGCTGGGTATGAAACTAGTGCAACCACTATGGCCTATTTGTTTTACCAGCTAGCATTAAACCCTGACATTCAAAACAAGTTGACGGCAGAAATTGACGAAATTATTCAAGCACATAATGGAGAAGTAACATATGACACTATAAAAGAAATGAAATACTTGAATAAAGTATTTGATGAAACTCTTCGCATGTACTCAATAGTAGAACCACTGCAAAGAAAAACTACAAGAGATTACAAAGTACCCGGTACAGATCTGGTAATTGAAAGAGACACTACAGTGCTAATATCTCCGAGGGGTGTACATTACGACGAGAAATATTATCCCGAGCCTGAAGTATTTAACCCTGATAGATTTGATGCGGAGGAGGTAGGTAAGCGACACCCATGCGCTTATTTACCATTTGGACTCGGACAAAGGAACTGCATCGGTAAGTTGACTTTTGGAAATTATACATGCATTAATAATAGCCATTGAATTCACTAAGTCACACTAGATCTGTGATGACTTACGAACATATGTAAATATGGCGTACTGTCACAGATGACGTAATAGGCCAATTATATGTGATGAATACTTCTCATCTTTGTGGTGTAATTATGAGCGCACAACAATCAGACTCCCCAAACGTCAACCTCACCTGCACGCGGTGCACCCTGGTGCTTACCAACGAGGCTCTGGCGGCCGACAAATGGTGGGATATCCATTTAATTCCGCGCGGTGGCGGATAAACTACCAACAAAAGCATTCCCAAGGAGGGTTGGTGTCAGGCTGGCGGCCGACTATTAAACTTTGCCAAAACCTATAGCAACATGACTAGACAAGATATGATGCGCGATAGGGCTAGGGCGTACCCCACAGGCGAAGCGCAGGGGCAGCACCCGGCTTCTGTGGGAAATGGAGAAGGGTTGTCGCACCAAAACGGGCGGGTGCGACGTAAGACGCAAGCTCAGAGTGTGAGAGAAGTTAGATTGAGGTTTTAAAAAGACGACGACTGAACATTGCGTGTCTGCAAGAGACGAAGAGGAAAGGGTGCGAAAGCTAGAGAGATAGGAGAAGGATATTGAAGACAATGTTTCCGGGTTGATTAATTTCGAGAAACGGTGACATTGATTGTCCCCCAAGATCCCCAGATTTAACAGCCCTGCTTCACATCCTGCCTTTTTTTTGTGGTGCTATCTAAAGGGGTCTATGCTAAAAGGCCAATGAACCTTCAAGGATTAAAACAAAATAACTGAGACACAGTCACTGAATTAACGCAGGAAATGTGTGAAAATGTCATGAAAAACGCAGTGAAAAGGGGTCACACCTGCCGCTAGAGGTGGACATTTGTCTGAGATCCATGGATCCATGGATCCATGCTGAATTGTCGGCCCCAAATACTATATTTAAATAAAAATACTTAATAATTGTTATATTTCATAGAATAAATAAAAAAAAATAAAGTGAATACCTCTCATTTGCCCAACCTGTACGTAATAGGTACCTACCTACTTTAAAGTTTTAACATGTTTGTGTATTTTTGTAGGTATGCGGTTTGGCAGACTTCAGTCGCAGTTATGTATAGCGAAGATGTTGTCTAAGTTCAGAGTGGAAGCATCGAAAAACACCGACAGTAATTTAGGGGTTTCTCCACACAGAGCTATCATCGGACCCAAAGGAGGAATACACCTCAACGTTATTCCCAGAAAACTTAAAGCATAAGAAAACCGACAGAAATAAATCGATTGAATACCCACCACGCATCCAACGAAACAGTTACTTAATACAGGCGGCCGTTCTTGGAAAACAATTGTAAAAAATATTATAGGGCTCGGACACGAGACTATTGTTGTTAGCGTGTTATTTATATTTATCTTTTTGTCCATTAGTGGATTTCCAGGACTGATGTGGGCTAGTGAAGATGACTAAATAAATTATTTATGCATCTACCTATCTACCTGTCAAATGTAGATTCTTTAAATGCAATAGTCTGATCAAACACTTGTATAATGAGATTGTTAGACCCCGTTCACATTGGCGCTTGTCGAGACGGCGCGTTTCTTTAGCGTTGCATTTTTGTTATTCCCTGTTTACATAGCATAGCTGGGCGGAAGGACTACAGAAGCTAATGTGAGGGAACTTAGTCAGTCATGCTAGCGAAGAGGTGGCGGGATGGGCGAGGGAGAGATCCTCACGCCTCAGCCGCCGAGGGAGACGCTCCGGGCGTCGGGAGCCGCGTGACGACTCCCGGCCACCGTAGGCGCGGGCCTGCCGGCGGAGAGCAATGGGTAGGTCTCCGTCCGATCAGGACCAGGCCCGTACCGGACGGCGCGTATGTGTTCCACGCGCGCCTCAAAGAGATGTCAGCATAGTTGACGGGGCCCGATAGGGCCGAAGCCTGCCGGGGTAGCGGGATCGTCCGAAAGGGTTACCGCTGCCCTGGTACATAAAGGGCTAAGGAAGGAACATGGGTGGGTTTTAGTCAGTAAGAGTCTGACACTCCCTTCTGCTCCACCCAGAGCGGGAGGGGTCATTTGATGATTATTCTAATCTAGATAGTTATTTGACTAAGTTCCCCTTTTTTTTTTGATTTCCCATCCTCAAAAAAAAAAAAGGGGGAACTTAGTCAAATAACTATCTAGATTTCGGCAGCGCCTCTATTTCATAGCAGTCACTAAGTTTTGTAGTTCAAGTGTTATCGTGCATTTTAACTGGTACAGCATTCAAATGTTTATAGTTTTGTAAGTAAAGCTAATTTTAATTCTGTGATATTTATGGTGTATATAATAAAGAATATTCTATTCTAATGTAAAAAGTAAAATAATAATGATAAAAAATATAATGGTTTTTTTTTCAATACTGATACGCTGTACATTGACCTTTGTGGTAGTTTATACGTCACACAAATTTATGCACATCAATATTGTTTAGCTGTGCATTTCTTTAACATAGCTTATAAGTGTAATAATAGTGTAATTATATTCAGTAGCAATAAATCCATCAAGGGAATTCATTTACATTTTCATTTTCGTTCGTCTATTCATTTACATAACATACCTTATTACAAGTACATACAATTGGCATTACACCCCAATAGAACGGATTGTGTAGACATCCGTTCTATATACTAGATGTATATTACTATATGTACATACACACACAAAAAGAACATGCCAAGTAAAAAATGAATATCTATACTAATAATTTAAGGGGCCAAAAAATTAAAGAGGTACACAAAAACGTGTTTTTTCGGCGTTAGTAGCCATGTGGTACGGAACCCCGCATGTGCGAGTCCGACTCGCACTTGGGCGGTATTTACGCCTAAACCATTGTATGGATTTCCACAAACGATGATTTCGACAAGGAGATAGATGGAATCCTAGGGACGGGTATACTTACTTAGGCATTTTCTTTTCTAAAGTTGGTGACAGAGGGGTTTAAAGTTTGTATAGGAAACCCAGCAATTCTTCAAAAGAACATTCAAATCTATGCTGTTGGGAAGATATAAGAATTACGTGTTATAACGCTTTTTGTAAAAGACCCAAAGAGGTAAACTAGGGAATGATTTTAAAATTCAAATGTAATTAGTACCAGTAGTAATATTTATGTAGTACTTATTAAGAGATATCGTATCTTTTTAAAAGATGGGAAATATAGTCACAGTCCGTATCTTGAGACAATATTTAGTCCTTACACTCCTTAACGGCTGGCCGGATTTAGATGATAGACATACGGATAGCCCATGATTTGGGTTAAGACGGATGCTTACTTATATCCCGGTAGCACGTCCGAACATCCCCGTGAGACGATACCCGACATACACGCAGGGGAAGCCACGGGTAAAAGCTAGTTATTAATATATAAGGTAACAATTGAACAGTTTTATTTATGAGGTTTAAGATCATTTTATTCTCATAAGAATTACAGTATTCACTTACATGAGAATATTTAAACTAAATACTTTAAAAAGAACAAAAAGTTGGGGTATTACAAAAATTAGACGTCGATTGTATAAATGTTTTAAGGGTAGATTACAAGTCATTATGGAGAAAATGTTCGTTCGATACATGTAAACAAGTATCCGTGCCGTGTAACATAGATAAACGGTCACTGGATGTGGCTCGACACTATTGCAGGGAATGTGAATTTTTTAATATAACTTGTTTAAGTAGCTTTTTAAAAGTGGTTTTGGATTTAGATTCTTTGAGGTCTCTCGGTAATTTATTAAATATTTTAGATCCTTCGTACAGGAGGATTTATATTGTTAGGTACCCAAAAAGCTGTTTGTTGTTCACCAAGTGTACCACACGCTGTGAGTGTGCACGTTACAAACACATGCATAAATATTATACCAATTAACAAGCGAATCTTACGATAACATGCACAAATGTGAAGCGCAGAAATAGATAGGGGCTTTATTGACATTAAGTTTCGTGTTAAGAATATAAAATCATGCCAAGCGATTTTACTAGTCATATCATAGAATTCGGTAAATGTGTTAAGAGCTCCTTAAAAATGGCGGTATTTTATGTGTTAGCAGTGTTAATAGTGATAGTTTTCGCTCTATATTATTATCTTACAAGAACATTTAACTACTGGAAAAGCCGAAATGTTCCCGGTCCGGAACCAACTGTATTGTTTGGAAACATAAAGGAATCCGCACTCCGCAAAAAAAATGTGGGCGTAGTGATACAAGAAATCTACAATAGTTTTCCCAAAGAAAAAGTGGTCGGTCTTTACAGAATGACAACACCTTGTCTCCTTATACGGGACTTGGATATCTTAAAACATATAATGATTAAAGACTTTGACTTGTTCACTGATCGCGGAGTGGAATTTAGCAAAGAAGGATTGGGACAAAATTTGTTCCACGCTGATGGAGATACATGGAAAGCTTTGAGAAATCGGTTCAGCCCCATTTTTACATCTGGTAAATTGAAAAACATGTTTTATCTAATGGATGAGGTTGCTAATAATTTTGTGGACTATGTGAGCATAGAATGCCAAAAGAAACAAGAGTTTGAAATTCACTCCCTTTTTCAGTCATACACGATGTCTACGATCTCTGCCTGCGCTTTCGGTGTTAGCTATGATAGTCTTAGTGATCAATTGGAGGTGTTGAAACTTGTAGACCAGACAATTTCGTCACCTAGTTTTGCTGTTGAATTAGATATGATGTTTCCAAAACTTTTGAAAGCTCTCAACCTTTCTATTTTTCCAACTGCTGTGAAAAATTTCTTCAAACATCTTGTGGACAACATTATTACCCAAAGAAATGGCAAACCTTCAGGCCGAAACGATTTCATGGATCTAATACTGGAACTCCGTGGAATGGGAGAAGTCAATAGTACAAAATTCGGAAGAAATACAGCCTCTGTTGAAATAACAGACGATGTGATAGCAGCGCAAGCTTTTGTATTTTATGTAGCTGGGTATGAGACCAGTGCCACAACCATGGCCTACATGCTGTACCAACTAGCATTAAATCCTAAAATCCAAAACAAGTTAACGGCAGAAATTGATGAAGGTATTCAGGCAAATGATGGAAAAGTGGCATACGATACCGTAAAGGAAATGAAATATTTAAATAAAGTATTTGATGAAATCCTTCGTATGTATTCAATAGTAGAACCACTGCAAAGAAAAGCTACAACGGATTATAAAATACCCGGTACAGATGTAGTAGTTGAAAAAGATATGATAGTCCTAATATCCCCTCGGGGTATACACCACGATGAAAAATATTATCCCAAGCCTGAAGTATTTAACCCTGATAGATTTGATCCAGAAGAGGTGGGTAAGCGTCACCCATGCGCTTATTTACCATTTGGATTAGGACAAAGGAATTGCATTGGTGAGTAATTTTCGTCATATCAGAAACTGAAATCTCCTATTTATTATATAAATATATATCAATTATGATGTCTTTCTCACACGTTTTTACTAGTAGCTTATCAATGATGTATGTTTTTAAATCATTTGTGTTTAATCACTGATTTATTATTATTTATTCAAGTATTCATTATGATCCCGAGAGTCCCAAAGAAGGGGCATATTTATATCTAGGCCATTCTGTACTATTACTTTAACTTTATTTGTTTTAAGTCTTAATTTAGCTTAATTAACATTTTAGAAGAGACTGGAACTGTGTTTAAAAGTGTTTTGTATTATTGTACAGTGTTTGTGTTAAAGATTTAAAACGTTCAAAATATTAAAGTTGTACATACATACATACATCTATATCATTTTACATTAACATTGTTCTTGTACTGAGTTTGAAAAGTAAAATAACGCCTGTATTTTTTAATGAATTTAACATTTTTTGTTCATTTTCAGGAATGCGGTTTGGCAGGCTTCAGTCTCAATTATGCATGGCGAAGTTTTTGTCCAAGTTTAGAGTGGAGCCATCAAAGAACACCGACAGGAATTTAGGCGTTGCTCCAAAAAGATCTTTTATCGGACCTGAAGGAGGAATACATCTCAATATTGTGCCTAGGAAGTTAAAAGCCTAATAAAACGAAGTTATCCGCAGAAATTGAAGAAGTTATTTGTGAAAATGATGTAAAAGTGACCTACGATGCCGTAGAGGAAATTAAATACTTGAATGAATCCCTTCGTATGTACTCAATAGTAGAACCACTGCAATGGAAAGCCAGTGTTGGTTTTGCAGGCGTCCGTACATTGATAGTTATTACAATATTTGTGGACCATTATAATTTTGTTGAGTTCCTGTATAAAAGTTTACCGAATGTATCAGTTAGTCAGACTTATATACATTTTATTATGGCATGAGTCCTAGATTTCAAAAATTCTGATATTTGATATTTCTATCAATCATTTAGATACTTAATGTATAAATTACTTAAAGACTTACTACAAACTGGGATTCGGAAAATGTATGTTAATTATTAGAAGCATTAGGGCATATATTAAGCATTGAGCATCATAAATAAATATTTATTAACTGAGTTATTTAACAAATGTGGAAAAACAAAATTAATGACGCACGACAGGATTCAAATTCTATTGCAACCAATTTTTCTCTACTTTCTTAGTATGGTTTGTAAGTGATGATGAAATGTAAATTATGTGAGATTACGAATTCAAGTACCTAACTAATTATTTGAAATTTCTCTATATTTATTTGTCTTATTGTAACTATGTATTTTGTTATTGATTATTACTTTGTATGTGTACACATAGACATGGAAGAGGGAGAACTTATGTTACAGGTATCTCCATACTTAATAATGTTAAAACTGGTTATTATAACTTACTATACAGGATGTTAGGCGGAGGGTTTAGCCAAACAAGGGAGGTTTGTAGGTAGACCCATTTAGGAAATACCTATTATAATAAGTTTAGTAATAAGTGGATCATAATTACTTGGTAGCCCGCTGAGCATGATGACAGCTAAAAACTCGTTAATGACTAACATATACCTTTTTATTTTTTGGCTGTACAGGCTGTCCTGTATACTAAACTTATTATTATAATTATATATTAGGTCCACCTCTGTACTTTTTTGTGCTTTAAAAATATCTGTATGTAAATAATGTAAATAATTTCAAGTATATACATATGTTAACCTAATGTGACTAAAGCACTGAAATTATTTGTAAGTTAATTATTGTATTTTCAATAATATTTTTAAAAAATGGTACCCATGTTGGGGATGGTAATCTGGATAAATTTTAATGAAATAAAATTATGTTAATTGATACTTACGGGTCTCCCTTGTTTCATCAAAAAGAAATTGCCAAATTACCACTTCCCAAAAAAATTTCCGCATAATTTCATTTGCCAAATTCTTACTTAGCAAAAAATCTATTCACAAGTTTGGCACGTCAACGTTTAAACAATGACTTGTTTACCAACTAGTACTATTACCAATTTTTATGTAGTCAAATATTTCAGTTGGAATAACTCATTTTACGCAAAATAATATTTGCCAAATATTTAGTATCGTCAGTTTAAATTTACTATTTCTATTCAATCAATTTTCTATTAACTTGTTAAGTCTCGGGTAGCCTGTTTTTTGTCATATTTTTTTCTATATAATCTAGTCGTTTCTGGCACTTGCCGGCCGCCACCGTGGCACCGCTCGCTTCGTTCGCTCGGCTCGTGCGTAGGAGGTCAAAGTTTTCACCTAACCTAACCTAAGTATTTTTTTTTTTAATAACCTCTTCTTACTAGTTCGGTTCTCGACAGCCTGCTAAAAATAATCTCTTTCGCCCTTATTTGTATTAAATAAATGATTATTTTAAAATAAAATTGCATTTTTTAATTATATAGTTCCCAAAAAATCTTACTCTTGCCTTTATATTTTTTGCCTGAGAATCAAAAGTAGAATTGTAAATATTTTGACTCTGAAAATGAGAAAGATCCTAAACATTTATTATTTGTCAAATAAGTGTAATTACTACAATATCTGCTAATAGAACTATGTTAGATCTTGTCTCGTTCAACCTACAGGAAAATGACTTTCATACCGTCATGGTTGAATTTGCGATGTCCGACCATAAGCAAATATTTTTGGAAAATAAACAGTATGTCCTTACGAAAGTGGTATACATGACTATATAAGAGCAAAATTTATAAAATAAAAGTTTTAATCCTTCGATTTAAACGACAAGATTAGTTCTGTGTTTTCGTTTTTTGCCACCAACTTCCGAAATTAATGTTATCACATAAGTACAACATACACCAAGTGCATTTAATACGTATTATTGAAGCTTACTCAAAAACTACCCGAACAAAGTTGTTTAAATTTATATTGGACCACCACGCAAGCTACCAAAAAAAACAAATTTTCCACGACCCAAGGGCTGATGTTTACCTTGGTCAGAAGCTAAGCATTGCCATTCAGTGTGGCAAGTCATTTGGATAAGTTACCAGTCGACAGTGATATGAAGGAATTTTTTGATGCCTTATTTTAGTTTTACATTAGACTAGCGACACACGAGTGCATTTCAATATGTCAAAATATCGAGATATTTGAACTATAACGATTGTAAAAGACGCTTAACGAAGCGGAGAGTTACTTGTACTTCCCATCATTGGGATCATTGTTTTCTTCTGTTCTGGGAACCTGAGTTACGGAGATATTGAAGGTCAATTTTTTTTTACATTTTTTCGAAACGAAATCAAGTTTTAATTGGTATAAAAATTGTGCTTTAGGGTGCATGCCGTGGTCCCGTAAAGGGCTATGTTTCACACCAAAATTTGTTTCCCAGCAATAATTTTTGCTTAATGTGACTTAATTTGATGTACAGAATGCGTAGATAACTGCTATTGGATGGGTCATTTTACACCGAGTTGGTTTATAATTATTAGACCATATTTCTGACTTCAACATAAAAATGGCTATATCTCTAAAACTGGCCATTATTTATTTTTTTGCGTCCTTATTGACTTTCAATCAGCATGTTACAGGCTGTAACTGTAACAAATTCACCGAGCGGCTGTTTCCTAATATTTTGCGTTTCTTTAGTTTCTCATTAAGTAAATTATTGTTAACCAGCTGTTTGCCACGAATTGGGTCTAATGGAAGTCGCAAGACAGCACAGTATGTATACAGTATAATGTTACTAAAGTAACAGCCACATTTATATAAATTTCCCTGTGTACTACGTTTGTAGTTTTGGTGTCAGTAGTCAAAATATATAGATAGTCAGGACTGGTGACAGCAAGCGACGCACAGTTATCCCTGTGAGAAGTAGCTCGTCCTAAGTTCGACTCGCAGCCTTCAGTAGCAATTTCCTACTGCTTGCGAAAGTGAAAACTAATCTAAACATTAAATGACGAAACACATGACAGAAGTTTTTTTTTTAAATCAATTTCGTTTCTTGATAAAAAGGGGGGCACAGTTTATATGAAAATTATTATTCCTTTGATCAATAAAATCGAAAAGATCGTCATCATTAATTTTCTAAGACTACCGGTTAAGAAGCGGGTGTTAAATTACCTAAGTGGGAGAAAATACGAAGCCCACGCGGATGAATTCGTGGGCGATGTGCTACACAATATGTTGTTCTCTGCCGAAACAGTCACCAAAACAGCTGATTCAGAAACGATAACAAACACAAATACATTTATAAAAACCAGGTAACATATCAGTATTATCGTAATCCACTTGCTCGGTTGGTATATAAAATGATATAAGCGATATTGCTATTCATATCATAGTATTCGGTGAAGGTGTTAAGAGCTCCTTTAAAATGTTGATCTATTATCTTCCGGTAGTGTTGACAGTGTTACTATATTATTATTTTACAAGATCATTTAACTACTGGAAAAGCCGAAATGTTCCCGGACCGAAACCAACAGTTTTATTCGGCAACCTGAAGGAATCAGCACTTCGCAAAAAAAATCTGGGAGTAGTGATACAAGAAATCTATAACATGTTTCCAACAGAAAAATTTGTTGGTATGTATAGAATGACGTCACCTTGTATCCTCATAAGAGACTTGGATATTTTAAAACATATCCTGATTAAAGACTTCGAGGTATTCAGTGATCGTGGCATTGAATTCAGCAAAGAAGGATTGGGACAAAATTTGTTTACCGCTGATGGAGAAACATGGGCAGCCTTAAGGAATCGCTTTACTCCTATTTTTACATCTGGTAAATTAAAAAACATGTATTATTTAATGAATGAGGGTGCTAATACATTTGTGGATCATGTGAGCACCGAATGTCAAAAGAAGCAAGAGTTTGAAATTCACTCTCTTCTTCAGACATACACGATATCTACGATCTCTGCCTGCGCCTTCGGTGTTAACTATGATAGTCTCAGCGACAAATTGCAGGCGCTAGAACTTATAGACAGATTAATTACGAATGCGAGTTATGGAAATGAACTAATTATGATGTATCCAGGAATTTTGAAAGCACTCAACGTTTCTCTAATTCCGAAACCTATTATTAATTTCTTCAGAAGTCTTGTGAACAACGTTATGACTCAAAGAAATGGCAAGTCATCTGGCAGACAAGATTTTATGGATTTAATACTGGAACTCCGTGAAATGGGAGAGATCAGCAGCTCAAAATTCGGAAACAGTATGGCATCAGTTGAAATAACGGAAGATATAATGGCGGCGCAAGCTTTTATCTTTTATATAGCTGGGTATGAGACCAGTGCCACAACCATGGCCTACATGCTGTACCAACTAGCGTTAAACCCGGATATACAAAGCAAGGTGACAGCAGAAATTGAGGAAGTTATTCAAGCACATAATGGAGAAGTAACTTACGAAACTATAAAGGATATGAAATACTTAAATAAAGTATTTGATGAAACACTTCGCATGTACTCTATAATAGAACCACTGCAAAGAAAAGCTACAAGAGATTACAAAGTACCCGGTACAGATCTGGTAATTGAAAAAGACACTATTGTACTAATATCACCGAGGGGTATACATTATGACAAGAAATATTATCCCGAGCCTGAAGTATTCAACCCTGATAGATTTGATGCGGAGGAGGTAGGTAAGCGACACCTGTGCGCTTATTTACCATTTGGACTCGGACAAAGGAACTGCATAGGTTAGTCGACTATTCCATATTATTTTTATTTTCTTTAAACGTTGCCCCACACTAGGAATTACTGCTGTATCGTGGGTGCGTTTACAAACATTTAAACACACGTACACAAACAGCCAGACCCGGAAAAACTACTTGTAGGTCATACAAATATTTGTTCCGTGCGGGAAATAAACCCGCGACACGCAACGCAGCAGTCAATCGCTCATCCACTGCGCCAACAGTGCCGTTTATCACAATGATCATCACTGAATTAATAAAATAGCAGTCTCAAAAAACAAAAACCAGCAACTGAGGCCTTTTGGGTGAGAATTAGGTACGGTAAATGTGGGGTAGGTACAAGCAATTTCGGATGATGATATGTAGTTATGTGTAATCCAATGTTACGATTATAATAATTCACGTACAAATATCAAGGTTATTAGTATTTTTTAACAAAAACTTATTATTGTTTATTTTTAGGAATGCGGTTTGGCAGGCTTCAGTCGCAATTATGCATAGTGAAGATTTTGTCCAAGTTTAGAGTGGAACCATCAAAGAATACTGACAGGAATTTGAAGGTTGCTCCGGCCAGAACTATTATCGGACCTGAAGGAGGAATACATCTAAATATTGTGCCTAGGAACTTGAAAGCTTAAGAAAACGAAGTTATCCGCAGAAATCGAAGAAGTTATTCATGCAAATGATGGAGGAATGCGTGTCAATGTTATTCCTAGAAAGTTAAAGGCTTAAAAAAACTTAGGGCTGACTTTTCCATCATCTGATAACTCTATTCGAGGAATCATTTTTAAATTTTCACATGAATTTTTCACAAAAACTGTCAAACGTCCATTTTATTCCTGGGATAAAAGTTATCATAGTTTAAGTAATAATAGTTTATAACAGGTGAATCTATAGTGAAGGTCATCTGGACGATTCATAGATTTACCCAATAAATGCTGGAGTCCGTAATTCTAACTATTTACGTAGTTATTGCTTGCGTAAACTAAATCGACTGACTTGGCTATAATTGCGCAGGTATAAACTTTTATTAAGAATCAAACGTAGAATTGTAAATATTTTTACTCTGAAAATGAGAAAGATCCTAAACATTTATTATTTGTCAAATAAGAGTAATTACTACAATATCTGCTAATTTCTTACGACCTACTTTCATTGATGTTGGGAAATCTAAGAAACATGCGAACGGACTGTAATATATAGATATATTATATACGTAAAACTACTCAAAAGATACAATAGGATTATAGCTAAGTCAGAAAAAAACTAAATTAACTATTTAACTTTGAGCCTAAAAATAAGAGTTTGGTTGTTATTTAAGTATTTGCGTTCTTTCGTGGTATTTATAACTTTCACTTTGGCAAGTTTAGTAGAGACAGTTATTTTTTTCACATAACAACTTAACATCAGCCTGTAATCCAGACCGAGGTGTACCATATACACAGGTGTACACCCACATTTCACCAGTTATGTTTCAGTCCCATGTAATAGCCTATGTCTAATATTGTATTTTATTCAATCTAGGTTATACTAGATTTGATATATCATGTCATCACTTTGCCTAAAGTACCTTCCTATAGTTACTTGTTACGTCTTTTGGTAATATTGAAACGAAATGGTGTTTATTCCTGTAAGTAGACCAATAGACACATTTACACGTTCTTTATTCGTTCAATATTTTAAAACTAGATGGCGCCTGCATTTCCAAGCTGACTGATCCCTCAGAAGTCTTACAATGGAGGGCCATTCTGGGCCATAATGTTTTTACAAGTGCCTATACTTGTAAAAACATTATGGCCCTGCATCTACTTCTGCTGATCATTTACGACTTGGGATCGAAACTGTATAAACTAGACAAAAGTAATATTCACAATAATTAAAGAAGAAGAGAGCAATCGTTTTTTGGCGATTTAAACCTATAATTGTTGAAGATTTTAACCTACAAAATATCTTTAAAAAATTAAACAGAATTAATCTTAAATATTGTACCTACCAAAGAAACTACCTCAACCAAAACCATGTTAGATCTTGTCTCGTTCAACCTACAGGAAAATGACTTTCATATCGTCATGGTTGAATTTGCGATGTCCGACCATAAGCAAATATTTTTAGAAAATAAACAGTATGTCTCTCCCTCCTTAAGTAAGTGGTATACAATGCCATTGAATCATCCAAAATTGTATAAGTGTTCTGAAAACATTATACGCAATTTTTGAGACTTGACTGACAAAATACAGTCCTGTTTATCTAAGAGCAAAATTTTAATCCTTCGATTTAAACGACAAGATTAGAACATGATAAGTATTAACAATCGGAACATATTATGACAAAAATGAAAATAAGAAAATAAACTACTACTCACCAAAACTTGTTTTGAAAAACAACTAATAATAATATAAAGATAATAGTTATAGCGAGGGTTCATGCAAATAAATCGCCGTCAAATCTTTGGTTCTGTGTTTTCGTTTATTGCCACCAACTTGCAAAATTAATGTTATTTTTCACATAAGTACAACATACTTCAAGTGCATTTAATACGGATTATTGAAGCTTACTCAAAAACTACCCAAGCAAAGTTATTTAAATTTATATTGGACCACCACGCAAGCTACCAAAAAAAAACAAATTTCCCATGACCCAAGGGCTGATTTTTACCTTGGTCAGAAGCTAAGCATTGCCATTCAGTGTGGCAAGTCATTTGGATAAGTTACCAGTCGACAGTGATATGAAGGAATTTTTTGATGCCTTATTTTAGTTTTACATTAGACTAGCGGCACACGAGTGCAATTTCAATATGTCAAAATATCGAGATATTTGAACTAAAATAACGATTGTAAAAGACGCTTAACGAAGCGGAGAGTAACTTGTAAATACTTCCCATCATTGGGATCATTGATTTCTTCTGTTCTGGGAACCTGAGTTACGGAGATATTGAAGGTCAATTTTTTTTTACATTTTTTCGAAACGAAATCAAGTTTTAATTGGTATAAAAATTGTGCTTTAGGGTGCATGCCGTGGTCCCGTAAAGAGCTATGTTTCACACCAAAATTTGTTTCCCAGCAATAATTTTTGCTTAATGTGACTTAATTTGATGTACAGAATGCGTAGATAACTGCTATTGGATGGGTCATTTTACACCGAGTTAAATATTAATATACCTATTATAAGTAGGCAAACTTCCGAAATTCATTGTAAAAAAGGTGGTGGAATCCATTGTGGCCACAGGTCACACAGACAGACCCGAAAAGCGACTTAGTACGTAGTAGTAGTAGCGACACATTTATGTATTGGTTTTCTTTTTTTACATATTTTTTAAATATTATGTTATTATTGTAAATAATCTTTAAATAAAAATAGCCCTTAAAAAAAAGACTTTCAATACAAGATCCCAAAGTTTCAGCAAAATCAGCCGGACGACTTGTCTACTATGCCAACTGTTGTAAATATGTTTTTAAACCATAAAATATGAATTCAAGCTTGCTTTTGGTTTATATTAGACCATATTTCTGACTTCAACATAAAAATGGCTATATCTCTAAAACTGGCCATTATTTATTTTTTTGCGTCCTTATTGACTTTCAATCAGCATGATAAAGGCTGTAACTGTAACAAATTCACCGAGCGGCTGTTTCCTAATATTTTGCGTTTCTTTAGTTTCTCAGTAAGTAAATTATTGTTAACCAGCTGTTTGCCACGAATTGGTTCCAATAGAAGTCGCAAGACAGCACAGTATGTATACAGTATAATGTTACTAAAGTAACAGCCACATTTATATAAATTTCCCTGTGTACTACGTTTGTAGTTTTGGTGTCAGTAGTCAAAATATATAGATAGTCAGGACTGGTGACAGCAAGCGACGCACAGTTATCCCTGTGAGAAGCAGCTCGTCCTAAGTTCGACTCGCAGCCTTCAGTAGCAATGTACTACTGCTTGCGAAAGTGAAAACTAATCTAAACATTAAATGACGAAACACGTGACAGAAGTTTTTTGTAAAATCAATTCCTTTCTTGATGAAAAGGGAGGGACAGTTTAAATGAAAATTATTATTCCTTTGATCAATAAAATCAAAAAGATCGTCATCATTAATTTTCTAAGACTACCGGTTAAGAAGGGGGTGTTAAATTTCCTAAGTGGGAGAAAATACGAAGCCCACGCGGATTAAGTCGTGGGCGATGTGCTACACAATATGTTGATCTCTGCCGAAACAGTCACCAAAACAGCTGATTCAGAAACGATAACATACCCAAATACATTTATAAAAACCAGAGAACATAACAGTATTATCGTAATCCACTTGCTCGGTTGGTATATAAAATGATGTAAGCGATATTGCTATTCATATCATAGTATTCGGTGAAGGTGTTAAGAGCTCCTTTAAAATGTTGATCTATTATCTTCCGATAGTGTTGACAGTGTTACTATATTATTATTTTACAAGAACATTTAACTACTGGAAAAGCCGAAATGTTCCCGGACCGGAACCAACAGTTTTATTCGGCAACCTGAAGGAATCGGCACTTCGCAAAAAAAATCTGGGAGTAGTGATACAAGAAATCTATAACATGTTTCCAACAGAAAAATTTGTTGGTATGTATAGAATGACGTCACCTTGTATCCTCATACGAGACTTGGATATTTTAAAACATATCCTGATTAAAGACTTCGAGGTATTCAGTGATCGTGGCATTGAATTCAGCAAAGAAGGATTGGGACAAAATTTGTTTACCGCTGATGGAGAAACATGGGCAGCCTTAAGGAATCGCTTTACTCCTATTTTTACATCTGGTAAATTAAAAAACATGTTTTATTTAATGAATGAGGGTGCTAATACATTTGTGGATCATGTGAGCTCCGAATGTCAAAAGAAGCAAGAGTTTGAAATTCACTCCCTTCTTCAGACATACACGATGTCTACGATCTCTGCCTGCGCTTTCGGTGTTAACTATGATAGTCTCAGCGACAAATTGCAGGCGCTAGAACTTATAGACAGAATAATTACGAATGCGAGTTATGGAAATGAACTAATTATGATGTATCCAGGAATTTTGAAAGCACTCAACGTTTCTCTAATTCCGAAACCTATTATTAATTTCTTCAGAAGTCTTGTGAACAACGTTATGACTCAAAGGAATGGCACGCCATCTGGCAGACAAGATTTTATGGATTTAATACTGGAACTCCGTGAAATGGGAGAGATCAGCAGCTCAAAATTCGGAAACAGTATGGCATCAGTTGAAATAACGGAAGATATAATGGCGGCGCAAGCTTTTGTATTTTATATAGCTGGGTACGAGACCAGTGCCACAACCATGGCCTACATGCTGTACCAACTAGCGTTAAACCCAGATATACAAAGCAAGGTGACAGCAGAAATTGAGGAAGTTATTCAAGCACATAATGGAGAAGTAACTTACGAAACTATAAAGGATATGAAATACTTAAATAAAGTATTTGATGAAACACTTCGCATGTACTCTATAGTAGAACCACTGCAAAGAAAAGCTACAAGAGATTACAAAGTACCCGGTACAGATCTGGTAATTGAAAAAGACACTATTGTACTAATATCACCGAGGGGTATACATTATGACAAGAAATATTATCCCGAGCCTGAAGTATTCAACCCTGATAGATTTGATGCGGAGGAGGTGGGTAAGCGACACCCGTGCACTTATTTACCATTTGGACTCGGACAAAGGAACTGCATAGGTTAGTCGACTATTCCATATTATTATTATTATTTTTAAACGGTGGACTAGCAATTACACACTAGGAATTACTCCTGTATCGTGGGTGCGTTTACAAACATTTAAACACGCATACACAAACAGCCAGACCCTACAACTACTTGTAGGTCATACAAATATTTTTTCCGTGCGGGAAATGAACCCGCGACACGCAACGCAGCAGTCAATCGCTCATCCACTGCGCCAACAGTGCCGTTTATCACAATGATCATCACTGAATTAATAAAATAGCAGTCTCAAAAAACAAAAACCAGCAACTGAGGCCTTTTGGGTGAGAATTAGGTACGGTAAATGTGGGGTAGGTACAAGCAATTTCGGATGATGATATGTAGTTATGTGTAATCCAATGTTACGATTATAATAATTCACGTACAAATATCAAGGTTATTAGTATTTTTTAACAAAAACTTATTATTGTTTATTTTTAGGAATGCGGTTTGGCAGGCTTCAGTCGCAATTATGCATAGTGAAGATTTTGTCCAAGCTTAGAGTGGAACCATCAAAGAATACTGACAGGAATTTGAAGGTTGCTCCGGCCAGAACTATTATCGGACCTGAAGGAGGAATACATCTAAATATTGTGCCTAGGAACTTGAAAGCTTAAGAAAACGAAGTTATCCGCAGAAATCGAAGAAGTTATTCATGCAAATGATGGAGGAATGCGTGTCAATGTTATTCCTAGAAAGTTAAAGGCTTAAAAAAACTTATGGCTGACTTATCCATCATCTGATAGCTTTATTCGAGGAATCATTTTTAAATTTTCACATGAATTTTTCACAAAAACTGTCAAACGTCCATTTTGTTCCTCGAATAAAAGTTATCATAGTTTAAGTAATAATAGTTTATAATAGGTGAATCTATAGTGAAGGTCATCTGGACGATTCATAGATTTACCCAATAAATGCTGGAGTCCGTAATTCTAACTATTTACGTAGTTATTGCTAGCGTAAACTAAATCGACTGACTTGGCTATAATTGCGCAGGTATAAACTTTTATTAAGAATCAAACGTAGAATTGTAAATATTTTTACTCTGAAAATGAGAAAGATCCTAAACATTTATTATTTGTCAAATAAGAGTAATTACTACAATATCTGCTAATTTCTTACGACCTACTTTCATTGATGTTGGGAAATCTAAGAAACATGCGAACGGACTGTAATATATAGATATATTATATACGTAAAACTACTCAAAAGATACAATAGGATTATAGCTAAGTCAGAAAAAAACTAAGTTAACTATTTAACTTTGAGCCTAAAAATAAGTGTTTGGTTGTTATTTAAGTATTTGCGTTCTTTCGTGGTATTTATAACTTTCACTTTGGCAAGTTTAGTAGAGACAGTTATTTTTTTCACAAAACAACTTAACATCAGCCTGTAATCCAGACCGAGGTGTACCATAGTACACCCACATTTCACCAGTTATGTTTAAGTCCCATGTAATAGCCTATGTCTAATTTTGTATTTTCTTCAATCTAGGTTATACTAGATTTGAAATATCATGTCATCACTTTGACTAAAGTACCTTCCTATAGTTACTTGTTACGTCTTTCGGTAATATTGAAACGAAATGGTGTTTATTCCTGTAAGTAGACGAATAGACACATTTACACGTTCTTTATTCGTTCAATATTTTAAAACTAGATGGCGCCTGCATTTCCAAGCTGACTGATCCCTCAGAAGTCTTACAATGGAGGGCCATTCTGGGCCATAATGTTTTTACAAGTGCCTATACTTGTAAAAACATTATGGCCCTGCATCTACTTCTGCTGATCATTTACGACTTGGGATCGAAACTGTATAAACTAGACAAAAGTAATATTCACAACAATTAAAGAAGAAGAGAGCAATCGGTTTTTGGCGATTTAAACCTATAATTGTTGAAGATTTTAACCTACTAAATATCTTTAAAAAATTAAACAGAATTAATCTTAAATATTGTACCTACCAAAGAAACTACCTCAACCAAAACCATGTTAGATCTTGTCTCGTTCAACCTACAGGAAAATGACTTTCATATCGTCATGGTTGAATTTGCGATGTCCGACCATAAGCAAATATTTTTAGAAAATAAACAGTATGCCCCTCCCTCCTTACGAAAGTGGTATACATGCCATTGAATCATCCAAAACTGTATATATGTGTTCTGAAACATTATAAACAATGCAAACGATGGAGAACCCATTTTTAACCGACGAAAAAAAAACGGAGGAGGTTCTCAAGTCGACGTGTATATGTATATATATTTCTTTTTATGTATGATCACGCATAACTTTTTACAGAGTTGTCCGATTTTGTTGAGACTTGACTGACAAAATACAGTCCTATTTGTCTAGGACCAAAATTTCGAAATAAAAGTTTTAAATCTTCCACGACAAGATTAGATAAAAAAAATTAAACAGGATAAAGTATTGACAATCGGAACATATTATGACAAAAATTAAAATAAAAAATTGAACTACGACTCACGAAAACTTGTTTGTATTCTTAATATAAAAGTACTAGTAATAGCGAGGGTTCATGCAAACATATCGCCGTCAAGTCTTTGGTTCCGTGCTTTGGTTTTTTACCACCGACTTCCGAAATTAATGTTATTTTTCACATAAACACAACATACACCAAGTGCATTAAAAACGTATTATTGAAATTTACTCAAAAACTATTCGAGCAAAGTTATTAAAATTTATATTGGAACACCACGGAAGCTTTCTCTACCAAAACGGAAATGAAAAAAGAGTTTTCAAAATCGGTCCTCATTTGATGAAACTATCGATGATTTTTTTTTTAATGTATTCAGACGAGTATAATAGCCTCCTCCTATTTTGAAGTAGGTTAAAAATAAATATCTTTATTAGTCAGTACCCTGCCACGTATGCCACATCTAAAAATACTTTAGATCCGTGTTTACTCGGTTTACTTCGTGTTTACTTTTTGATCACTACCTTCGAATTTATTATTATAAATGTACTGACTTTTCTTGATGTATGCGGACGATATGAAAATTTATTACACCTGTAAAAATATTCGTGACTGTTATTATTTACAACAGGACCTTGATAGACTTTATGAATACTGCCTCAAAAATAAACTCTTTCTTAGTCTTCCTAAATGTTACACAATTTCGTTTACCAAAAATATAAATCAGATCAAATTTAATTATTCAATAAATAATATTATTACGAGATTTAGGTATTATCCTTGACTCTCGTCTGCATTTTGATGCTCATATTGACAATATAGTTAAAAAGGCTTTGTGATGAGATCTTCAATTGACTTTGTGCGACCCTCTACATTCTTAATATTATATAAAAGCCTGATTCGGCCGCAATTAGAATACGCCCTCCAAATTTGGGATCCTCTATATGATAAGTACAAAGATAGGCTAGAAATTGTTCAGAAAAAGTATCTACTTACTATGAATTATAAATGTTATCGCCCTAAAGTCTCCTATGAACAATTGCTGATACGTTATAAGGTCCTTAGCTTGGAATCGAGACGATTACTTCTGTGTGTAATGATGCTGCATGGTATTTGTAATAATAGTTTCGACTGCATTCCTTTATCCAATAGTCTACATTATATAGTACCTATGTAGATTTGTCATGCTTCGTGGGGTGCGTGCGCCTCGACTATTCCACACAAACTCGTGCAGGACTAACGCTGCCGTGCGCGTGCCTCTTCGTCGCCTCGTTGATGCGTATAACGCTCACTTTATGGAGCTAGACATGTTTGCTCTTTCCAAACCTCGTTTCAAGGCGAGAGCAATAGAGTTACTATTTCCTAAGTGTAATCTTTCTATTCTTTTTTTATTTATTTCTCTTCTTAACAGTCTTTTATGATGCACACTGTATGTCTGTTTTCTTTTAACTTCTTTTTTGTGAATTCCTGAACAATGGTGTGGGTTACATGTGTAGTAACACAAATCTATATATATAAAAATCAATTGCTGTTCGTTTGTCTCGCTAAAACTCGAGAACGGCTGGGCCCATTTGGATGAAATTTTGTGTGTATATTTCAACGGGTTCCTGGACGGTTTCTGGGTATGAGTAGGTTAGGAGTATCGTAGGAGTAGGGTAGGAGTAGGTTAGGAGTAGGGTAGAAGTAGGGTAGGAGTAGGGTAGGGGGTAGGACACCACGCGAACGAAGTAGCGCCGGACAGCTAGAAATAATGTATATGGCAAAACAATTTTTGCCGAGTCAGCTAGTATAGAATATATTATGAATTATTATTAGTATTCTAAGTATTGTGCTAATTTAAGAATTTTTAGTTAAACTTGGCATGTAACTGTTTTTTTGTCCCTAACAAATAAAATAAAATGTACTTTTAACTTCGTTTTTGTATGCGCATGAACCTTTTATGTAAAGAACCCCGCACAAAATTTTAAGAAAAAGCCGTTCGGTCAATTTGACTGAAATTTTGGTACAATATAGCCTGTAACATGCTGATTGAAAATCAATAATCAGGAAAGTCAGGAATATCACAAACAGCATAAGTAAAGTTTAACATAATAATTTATCATCACAGTTGTGAATATTGTGGACCCAGTTTTAAATAAAAATAATCTTGATGTCAATGAATGATAATCATATATTGTATCATAATTTGATCAAGATCAATTTAATCCCCAAGTACATACATACTTTTATTCCTAAGAATAAATGCAATATTTAAATATGTAATTATAAAATGTTATAAATGGATAAATCTTTATTATGGATATCCAAAAACAAGTTGTTCATAAGCCACTAAGTGCCTACAAAAACATTGTTAGCAATTATTCCGAGAAGAAAAGACGTAAATAATTGATGTACAGGCGTTGTAATGACGTTTATTAATAACTTTTTATAGGAGTTTCTTAAAGTTGTGTAGAAAATATATTTTAAGGTAGCAATCAGGTAGTAAATATTTACATTAACAACGCGGTTAATAAACGCTAAAACTGTGAGAACTTGGAAGTGGTCAGCCAACCTGACGTCAGAATGGCTGACCACTTTATTTCTTTGATATCTTTCTTAACCCAAAGGTAGCAAATATTTCATTATAGGTAGTAAATAGTAGCAAATATGTATCAAACAGCGCGGGTAAGTAATAGATGATATAACAACAAAATCTCTAATATTAACAACATATAACAACGGAACCTATAATTTTATTTAATATAGCGATTAGTTAATATAATGAACGATTGATATAATTTTAAAATAACTAATTTTTATAAGCATAACATACATTAAATATAACATCGTTTGACATAACATACATTAAATATAAAATCGTTTGACATACCACTCAAAAGATATAAAACTTATTTGGTCTAATATGATGAAGATAGATGATGATGATAGGCTCCTATTTCTGGGTGGTTTAAAAAAAAATAACCACGAAGGCTAAGGCGGGAGCTCCGCTCCGCTTCGCTCGCGCCTTAGCCTTCTAACCTAACCTATCCGAGTCGGGGTACTCTGAGTCGGGGTGTTAACCATAATGACTTTTTTTATATATATTAAACGTTAGACCTAATGATTTTCGATTAAATAAACAATATACATATTAAACGTTAGACCAAATGATTTTCGATTACATAAACGTTATATCAAACAACGTGATACTAATTAAGTTTTAGAATAAATAAATGTTATATGTAAAGAAATTATATCAACAGTTGGTATATCTCACGTTAATTATATCTTATGAACGATAATAAAATGAAATTAGACCAAATGTTTATACGTTATGAGACGCACCCGTCTAGCTTAGGCTATCGACGCGATTGTTGTTTGGATTCGTATAAACAAAGATCGTGACGATCACGTGCTATTTCACCACTAAATCGATTGGGCATTCAACCAATTGTACATTATGATATTACTGCACTTTTCAAGCTGAAGTAAGAACTCTCGACACGTGCGCTCATGTAACGGCAATCTTGTGGAATACAATGAAAACGTATCCATAGCTAAGAATATGTATTGTGTGCAAGATGCTAGTGCTAATACAGGTTGTTGTGCTGAGCTGCTGCTGCCGGTGCTACAGCGGAGGACCTCAAGTAGCGTAAATATAACTACCACGTCGAGGGCTCCCTTGTTCTTTTTAAAGAAATCATGAAATGGTTGCTTGACATTTCCCACGACCCAAGGGCTGATTTTTACTTTGGTCAGAAGCTAAGCATTGCCATTCAGTGTGGCAAGTCATTTGGATGAGCTACCAGTCGACAGTGATATGGAGGAATTTTTTGATGCCTTATTTTAGTTTTACATTAGACTAGCGGCACCCGAGTGAAATATACTGATGTGACAACATGTCAAGATATCGAGATGTTTGAACAATAACGATTGTAAAAGATGCTTAACGAAGCGGAGAGTAACTTGTACTTCCCGTCATTGGGGTCATTTTTTTGTTGTTCTGGGAACCTGAGTTACGGAGATATTGAAGGTCAAACTTTTTTTTACATTTTTTCGAAACGTAAACCAGTTTTAGTTGTTATAAAAGTTGTGCTTTAGGGTGCATGCCGTGGTCCCGTAAATAGCTATGTTTTATACCAAAATTTGTTCCCAAGAATAATTTTTGCTTAATATGACTTAATTTCATTCAAATCAAAAATGTTTATTTGTTAGAATATGGTACAATAGATGTTACAATATTGGTTCCAGCATATCCTGCCATAATATGGCGTACAAATATTTCTATATAAAACAAAAATAAGAATATCAAGGATTATATTACTAGCCTATTAATAATTATGAAAATAAAATATCAATCTTTATTAGTTAATTAATAAAGATTGAAATTGTAGTAATAATGAATTATTTAATTGTTGCATGCGGTAGAATAAAGGCTATCTTTATTTTATTATATTATTAACGACTTATCTTCTAAATATTCTTGAACACTGTAATATTTTTTTTCTAGTAGTAGTCTGAACAATGACCTTTTGAACCACGGCAATGGCAAATCTTGAGTATTATTTGGCAAATGGTTGTATATAATAATTGCCATGCAGTACGTATTTCTTTTAAATAACTTTAATTTTATTTGGGGTGATTTCAATTTGTCTTGGTGTCGTGTTCTACTATTTATTATGTAACTGCTTTTTTCGAATAAATTATATTTTTTTTACAAAGATGCATGTTTCAAAAATATAAAGATATGGTAAAAACAGTATTTTAAGTCTTCGAAATAGTGGTTTACAGCTATCCAAAAAGTGGGCTCCACACATTGCCCGGATACATTTTTTTTGTCCTTTAAAGACTCTTTGCACGTCTACTGAGTTTTCCCAAATTGTATGACCATATCTGAGTATAGACGCTACATAAGCATGGTAAGCAGCCATTGCGGTATTTAGATTAACCGTTTATCTTATTCTTTTCAGGACAAACACAAAGCGATCTAATTTTACGAGTATTTTATCTATGTGTGGTTTCCAACTGCAATTGTTATCCACGGTTATACCTAAAAATACACATTCATTAACAGTGTTTAAGAAGGAATTGTTATACAGAATGTCTAGACTATCTGTGTTTGTGTTGAGTTGATGTACAGAATGCGTAGATAACTGCTATTGAATGGGTCATTTTACACACCGTATCTAAGTTAAATATTAATTGTAAATATTATGTATTATTGTAAATAATCTTTAAATAAAAATAGCCCTTGAAAAAAAGACTTTCAATACAAGATCCCAAAGTTTCAGCAAAATCGGCCGGACGACTTGTCTACTATGCCAACTGTTGTAAATATGTTTTTAAACCATAAAATATGAATTGAAGCTTGCTGTGATTGATGTGAATGCTTTTGGTTTATATTAGACCATATTTCTGACTTCAACATAAAAATGGCTATATCTCTAAAACGGGCCATAATTTTTTTTTGTGCCATTATTGACTTTCAATCAGCATTTTACAGGGTACATTGTACCAAAATTTCAGCCAAATTCACCGAATGGCTTTTTCCTAACATTTTGCGTTTCTTTAGTTTCTCATTAAGTAAATTATTGTTAACCAGCTGTTTGCCGCGACTTGGTTCCCATGGAAGTCATAAGACAGCACAGTATGTATACCGTATAATGTTACTAAAGTAAGATCCACATTTACATAAAATGTCCCTCTAAAGTGCGTTTGTAGTTTTGGTGTCAGTAGTCAAAATGTATAGATAGTCAGGACTGGTGACAGCAAGCGACGCACAGTTGTCCCTGTGAGAAGCAGCTCATCCTAAGTTCGACTCGCAGCCTTCAGTAGCAATTTCCTACTGCTTGCGGAAGTGAAAACTAATCTAAACATTAAATGACTAAACACATGACAGAAGTTTTTTTTTTTAATCAATTCCGTTCTTGGTGAAAAGTGGGGGACAGTTTATATGAAAATTATTATTCCTTTGATCAATAAAATCGAAAATTGAATCGAATACTTTTCTTAATAAGTAAAAAGATCGTAATCATTAATTTTCTAAAACTACCGGTTAATGCGGGGGTGTTAAATTACATAAGTGGGAGAAAATACAAAGCCCACGCGGATGAAGTCGTGGGCGATGTGCTACACAATGTGTTGATTTCTGCCGAAACAGTCACCAAAACAGCTGATTCAGAAACGATAACAAACACAAATACATTTATAAAAACCAGGTAACATATCAGTATAATCGTAATCCACTTGTTCGGTTGGTATATAAAATTATGTAAGCGATATTACTACTCATATCATAGTATTCGGTGAAGGTGTTACGAGCTCCTTTAAAATGTTGATCTATTATCTTCCGGTAGTGTTGACAGTGTTACTATATTATTATTTTACAAGAACATTTAACTACTGGAAAAGCCGCAATGTTCCCGGACCGGAACCAACAGTTTTATTCGGCAACCTAAAGGAATCGGCACTTCGCAAAAAAAATCTGGGAGTAGTGATACAAGAAATCTATAACATGTTTCCAACAGAAAAATTTGTTGGTATGTATAGAATGACGTCACCTTGTATCCTCATACGAGACTTGGATATTTTAAAACATATCCTGATTAAAGACTTCGAGGTCTTCAGTGATCGTGGCATTGAATTCAGCAAAGAAGGATTGGGACAAAATTTGTTTACCGCTGATGGAGAAACATGGGCAGCCTTAAGGAATCGCTTTACTCCTATTTTTACATCTGGTAAATTAAAAAACATGTTTTATTTAATGAATGAGGGTGTTAATACATTTGTCGATCATGTGAGCACCGAATGTCAAAAGAAGCAAGAGTTTGAAATTCACTCCCTTCTTCAGACATACACGGTGTCTACAATCTCTGCCTGCGCTTTCGGTGTTAGCTATGATAGTCTCAGCGACAAATTGCAGGCGCTAAAACTCGTAGACAGAATAATTACGAATTCGAGTTATGGAAATGAAATAATTATGATGTATCCAGGAATTCTGAAAGCACTCAACATTTCTTTTATGCCAAAATCTATTATAAATTTCTTCAGAAGTCTTGTAAACAACGTGATGACCCAAAGGAATGGCAAACCATCAGGCAGACAAGATTTTATGGATTTAATATTGGAACTCCGTGAAATGGGAGCAATCAGCAGCTCAAAATTCGGAAACAGTGTGGCATCAGTTGAAATAACAGAAGATATAATGGCGGCGCAAGCTTTTGTATTTTATATAGCTGGGTATGAGACCAGTGCCACAACCATGGCTTACATGCTGTACCAACTAGCGTTAAACCCAGATATACAAAGCAAGGTGACAGCAGAAATTGAGGAAGTTATTCAAGCACATAATGGAGAAGTAACTTACGAAACTATAAAGGATATGAAATACTTGAATAAAGTATTTGATGAAACACTTCGCATGTACTCTATAGTAGAACCACTGCAAAGAAAAGCTACAAGAGATTACAAAGTACCCGGTACAGATCTGGTAATTGAAAAAGACACTTATGTACTAATATCACCGAGGGGTATACATTATGACGAGAAATATTATCCCAAGCCTGAAGTATTCAACCCTGATAGATTTGATGCGGAGGAGGTGGGTAAGCGACATCCGTGCGCTTATTTACCATTTGGACTCGGACAAAGGAACTGCATAGGTTAGTCGACTATTCTATATTATTTTATTTATCAAAATGATCATCACTGAATTAATAAAATAGCAAAGTCACAAAAAAACAAAAACCAGCTACTGAGACCTTTTGGGTGAGAATTACTGTGAGGTACAAGTCAATTTCGATGATGATAGTTGTGAGTTATCCAATGATACGATTATAAAAATTCACATAGGTACAAATGTTTTTTTTTTTTAATTGCAATGTCGAAAATGTTAAGGTTATCGGTATTTTTTAACAAAAACTATTATTATTATTTATTTCCCCTCCTTTTTTATACTTGTACATATTATTATTATTATTTTAAGACGGACTGAATACAAAAACTTATTATTGTTTATTTTTAGGAATGCGGTTTGGCAGGCTTCAGTCGCAATTATGCATAGTGAAGATTTTGTCCAAGTTTAGAGTGGAACCATCAAAGAACACTGACAGGAATTTGAAGGTTGCTCCGGCCAGAGTTCTTATCGGACCAGACGGAGGAATACGTGTCAATATTTTTCCTAGAAAGTTAAAGGCTTAAAAAAACTTTTTAAGCCTTTAACTTGCTGAGTTTTCAATCATCTGATAAATTTATTCCAGGAATCATTTTGAAATTTTGACAGTTATTTTATGCAAAAACTGTCAAACGTCAATTTTATTCCTCGAATAAAAGTTATCATAGTTTAAGTAATAATAGTTTATAATAGGTGAATCTATAGTGAAGGTCATCTGGACGATTCATAGATTTACCCAATAAATGCTGGAGTCCGTAATTCTAACTACTTACGTAGTAACTGCTTGCATAAACTAAATCGACTGACTTGGCTATAATTGCGCCGGCATCAGGCATGAGCTGCCGTTAAGAACCAAACGTAGAATTGTAAATATTTTTACTCTGAAAATGAGCAAGCTCCTAAACATGTTTATTTGTCAAATAACTGTAAATCTAGTTCAGATTTTATCATAATACTAGCGGACTCGGCAGATGTCGTCCTCCCCGGAAAAGCAGCGTCACCTGCCGGGTCCAATTGTATTTTCAAACCATCCAGGAACCCATTGAAATATACACATCAAATTTCATCCAAATCGATCCAACCGTTTAGGAGGAGTTGGGTGACAAACACACATACAGAGGAATTATATATATTAAGAAGATAATATATTCATATGAAATGATAGAAAGTTTATCTAATATTTCATAAGTGTTAATCATTTTAATTTCCAAGATAATAGATAATTTACAGTAAATACTTAGTGCATCTTATGTAATTGAGATTATTTATAATGTTTGTATCTTTTATAATACGATAACGAGATACGTTATCCTCAGAAATAAATATCCTATAAATATGAGGTAACCTTTGTTGTTTTATTAATACAAAACTTTTGGACTGTTATCTGGGGATATTATGTATATTGAATTAAAAACATATGTATAATTCGACGTTTTAGCCTGGGCGTCGGGAATTGATAGCCGATTCCCAGCCACCGTGGGTGCGGGCTTGCGGACAGCGAGCAATGGGTAGCTCGCCGTCCGGTAAGACGACGGCGCGTTGTGTTCCACGCGCGCCTCATAGAGATGTCAGCACTAAGTGATGGAGTCCGCTAGGGCCGATGCCTGCCAGGGTTGCGGGTTGTTCGAAAGAATTACCGTGGCCGCTGGCACAGGCAACTGAAGGAACACGGGTGGGTATAAGTCAGTAAAAGTCTGACATGCCCTCCCGCTCCGCCCAGAGCGGGAGAAGATATTTGATGATTACCCACCAAAAACAAAAGGCATACATACCCACTATATCTATGCCCAACTATACTTATTAGAAATATTGTATAAGAAATCGATATTTTCGCGGTTATGGGTACATTCAGTTCTGGCAAGTATAATGTTGAACATAATTATGGTAGCGGAAGTCAAGGAAATTAATTGTTTAGTAAAGTGGCTACCAACTTAAATTGACAGTTGTATGAATTGGCTATAGATATAGTGTGTCAGTTTGATAAACAATTAATTTCCCTAACTGTAAATACGTAGTTTTCACGACCGATGAGCAGCGGTGTAATTTCGTAACACACAGTACAAATAACACAGTACACAGTACAGTGCACAGTAGGAATGGCTTTAATTTTGACAGTTAAACAACATTCATTGCGTTATTTACCTACGTGGTTGAATATAAAATTTTTCGAACATACGAAGCAATGGATTAGTCATATCCGTCAAAATGACTCAGATTGTGATTGATATGTGTTACGCAATTAGGGTGCAGATCAGTGAGTATCTTCCGCGGTGATTAAAAATATAATACTGAATACTTGTGACTGTCCATGTTAAACTTAAGAGTTGGCAATCTTTCGAAGAGTCTATCTAATAGTCCAATGGCTCTCTGAAGCTACGGTTCACTTGTGAGAACTTAAAATATTTCTCTTTGATGTCACAAGAAGATACCCAATGTTCTAATGTGTTGTAACTACTTAATTGACGTATTAGCAGACTTTCTGGGCTAGGACAGTTCCAAATTCATCAAATAAGGACCCAAACTTACGCACCTATCTTTTGTGTCCCTGACAACGTCATTTAGCTAACAGCTATTTAATGTAGTTACTTATACACAATCATAAAACCCTCTTTAAATAACATAATAATACACCAACACCACGTACCATGGTTATTAGAACACAATAAGAGTATAACCAACACTTAGCAATTTGAATACGAAAATTCCCTGTACTGTAGTAATCACGAACGTTATACCCAAAGTGGCACATGTAACGTATCTAAAGATGGCAGGGTGTGAGAGAAAGTAATAAACATCGGGTTTGGGTGTCTGTAATTCAATGAGTGGTGGTAGATATGTCTGGGTAGGGCGGGCGAGTTGAACAAACCCAGTGCCGCATAGATCGATACCGGCGACCGGCTCAGGCGAAACGCCCCGTACATTGCAGCACTTTATGAAAGAAACACTATCTTTTTTGTATGTTTCATTAGGTAGATACTGTTAAGATTTTGAAAAAAAAATGAGAATAAAGATATGTATAGGTAATAATTATGTATAGTAATCAAGATATCTTTTCTTTTTATTCATTTAGGAGCGAAACGAACGGGAAATAACTTTACATAGTTGTTAATTAAATTATAACTTAAGAGATCTAGTCTATTAATAGCAAAAATACTTGAATTTTCGTACTAAAGCTTTCGCCTTGTATACATATAAATAGTATCTAAGTATCAGAAAAACAAACTAACGAGACGGTTTGCGCCGCCGGTTCCGCAACACGGATTGGCTTTTGAAGCCCTCTAGTTGTGAACAACGCCACACTTAAAAGGAAAATTACTGTGAAAATTGATCTTTTTAAGACTTATTGCAATATATCGCAATAAAATCTATCTATATCAAAGTGTTAGTCGAAACTTTATTTCAGGGAATGTTACTTTTCTACGAACTTTTATGCAGATAGTTAAAATGTAAGCTTTTACGTACCTATCGTTCTATTGTTAAATCTTCTGTGAAAAACAAATGTCGTCCCAAAACTATGAATCAGTGGGTAGCAAATGGCAGTCGAAATGAGTCATATTTTTCTTGGAACAACAACCCCTACAGTCGATATTATTCTGTTAGCAGACGTAGTCATACTTAAGTACATAGGAGTATATCGATAAATCATATCATCCAACTATAACATACTATGTATAAAACATATAAAAAGATTCTTAGGAATCTCGTTACAATTGGTAAGAAAATGATCCGTTTCTGATTTTGTTAACCTTTAAATGTCCTCGTTCCTTAAAGGTCATAAATAAAACATAGTGCCAGTAACCGTGGGAGGGATGCGGGCTGCGAAGTTCCGAACTTCCCTGCGAATTAACATAAAAAGTGCACTGCGTATAATTTTGCATAACAACAGAGGGTCTTTTTCGAGTGGAAAACTTCCGCTAATTAAAACAAATGTGAAGATGGTTGGATTAAGTACCGCGTATGGTTGATTGTAATGATAAAT
This sequence comes from Apamea epomidion, assembly GCA_947507525.1. Classification (NCBI taxonomy): domain Eukaryota; kingdom Metazoa; phylum Arthropoda; class Insecta; order Lepidoptera; family Noctuidae; genus Apamea; species Apamea epomidion. The sequence continues at coordinate 8,344,802 of OX382233.1, forward strand.
AAATGATAACAAAAAAAACATTTCTTATAATCGTATGATATTATCAATTAGTCTTATATACATGTAGGGGTCTTATTATCTGTATGATACTCGTATTATCAATTAATCTTATATACATGTAGGGTGCAGATCGAAATTATACTTGAAAATACGTTTAACTTTTTTTAATAAAGTATATATAAAAAATACACTACTTAGCTCATTACTTCATCTTGCTTCATCTTTCCCTCTCTCAAATCATTTCAAATCTAGAACTCACTCCTGTTTTATGTTTTTTTTAAGATACAGCCCGACAAGACAATACAGCCAGTATCAATAGATAAAGCTACATGCAGGCTACATGCTGCTTTATTAAGATTGCTACATCTTAATAATAATATATATAAAAATCAATTGCTGTTCGTTTGAGTCGCTAAAACTCGAGAACGGCTGCAGCTGGGCCGATTTACCTGATTTTGGTTTTGAAATGTTTGTCGTAGTCCAGGGAAGGTTTAAATGGTGAGAAAATATGGAAATAGTAGGAGTAGGGTAGGAGTAGGTTAGGAGTAGGGTAGAAGTAGGGTAGGAGTAGGGTAGGAGTAGGTTAGGAGTAGGATAGAAGTAGAGTAGGAGTAGGGTAGGAGTAGGTTAGTAGTAGGGTAGAAGTAGGGTAGGAGTAGGGTAGGAGTAGGGTAGGAGTTGTGTAGGAGTAGTGTAGGAGTAGTGTAGGAGTAGGGTAGGAGTAGGGTAGGAGTAGTGTAGGAGTAGGGTAGGGGAAGGGGTAGGAGACCACGCGAACGAAGTAACGCCGGGCAGCTAGAAATAATTTATATGGCAAAACAACGTTTGCCGGGTCAGCTAGTCTTCGTCAAGCCGAAAACGGGCAATAGGCCAAGTTGTGACAGTTATTAAAAAAATCTTGGTCATGTACTTTCCAAATTTTATGGATTCAAAAATAAATCTCAAAAAGTGACACCCTGTGATTATCTTTCAAGTCCTGTGACTACAAATATTAACTTTTCGTCAGTTTTTTTTCTGTGACGTAACCATGAATAACCCTTCTGTAAATTACAGTTAAAAGTTAAAACATAACTACCTCAGTTTTAAATAAAATGTTAGATTTTTGCCCAACATTTAATACAAACTTTAACCGCGTGTAGTGTAAAAAAAATGTACTACACTATTTTGGCAAGTAACTTTAAAAGATGGCGCGTTTAGTCCGGATTCCAAAATGGTGTGCCAGTTACTAATTGCTACTTCTTAATTGAGGAAAAACATTTTTTTTTTAATGAAGCCCGATTTCATACAAGTTCGATTGAGACGAAGGCTGGATTCTTCTGTACGTGTGTTTGTCACCTAACTCCTCCTATATGGCTAGACCGATTTGGATGAAATTTTGTGTGTATATTTCAATGGATTCCTGGATGGTTTTAAAACACAATTGGACCCGGTAGGTGGCGCTGCTTTTGCGGGCATGATGACGTCTGCCGGGTCCGCAGTACAAATATATAATTTTGTGAATTTCACGTATTATTTTGACAGTCATCATTACTTTAAAAAAGAATGCAAAGCAATTATCTATCAGACGTTCAATTATCATTCAGATGTAAATTTATCTAAGTAACTGTATGGTTTGTCTTACGATAATATGAGATCTCAAATAGAAGCTGAACAACTTACTAGATAAACTCGTGCGTGTGTGCTTTCCTAGCGCGGACTTTGTAGCAATGTAGACTCTCCGGCTACATTTGAAAGCAAACATTGTACTTTACAACTTAACGAGAGCTTGCGCGCTCACGACTTTTCCTTTCCTTCGACTTTATCGATTGCTATCCTCTGGGTGACTCATTCACTTTGAATACGAGAAAGTTTAAAACTAATTTTACTTCATGTGTAAGACAATGCTGGTGGTTGATACTTCTGTTAATCATAAGGAACTCCCAAAGAGCCTCTTCCATGATAGAGCAATAGGGATACGTAGACTTCAATTGACTTTGGCAATTGCCTTGAACAAAAGCTGCTTTACTTGGAATTAGTTTCTCGTCGACCTATATACCTATGTTGTGGGAAATTTTCAATATCCGACTGCATTCTCTAACTCTAAAAAAACTATTATCTTCCTATAAACTTGTATGCTACCTTAATCCAACCTTTGTAAATCAGCGTCATGGCTTTGCTACAAATTATGAAACACTTAAACTACAATAACAATGCTCCAGGTGTGCCCTATGAAGTTTTCAATGTACGTTCTGTTGTGGTTTACGTCCACAGAAGGGGTGAGAAAGGCTATTAATTGTCGATGGCCACACAACAATGTAAAAATCAATTATGCATGCTTTAATTATTACGTAAACCGAAAACCAATAGTCAAATGTCGAAATTTCAGCAATCAATTAACATAAATATGTCGTTTGTAGTTAATTTGTAGAATCGCTAATTATTTAGGTTCATTAATTAATGTACGCAATATCACGTTTACGTACTCATTCCCGCACTGTCACTCCATATTATCGTCGTATCATAAACCATTACAATTCCGGTTAGGAACAGATGTAACTTTGCTATACAGGCTAGACCTCTGATATAATATTTTAAAAACGTTTCCACACTGACCTATCTCAATGAGTATTCATTGAGGTGGGTCAGTAAACTTGTAGAATCTCTAAGTTCTTATATTCACATGTAATTTATATCGGAAAACCTGTGCTACGCTACCCTAACCTGAAAGGAGTTAAGAAAACCTAAGGATCAATGACGATTGAGCGAGGTTTAATGGCGACCACGCTTAGGTCGTGAAATCAGCTTTGTTGTAAACAAATCATATTAGTGTCGGTCGAACTGGCTCAGTATCGCATTACGTATTACATCTACCGACTTACTCTTTTTACTACGGGAGACTATAAGCCGATTGCGTAGTAAGCCTAGCTCATAGGCATAGTCCTTTAAACTACCAAGAAGTAACTTAAGGTTTTAGAAGTACCTATTCATTTACTGAACATTATGTAATAATGTTCTGGATTCATTATGTAATATCAATACATAGACGGTGTAGTAACTCTAATCAAACAATGCAAATGCCTAATGCCTAATCGCAATCGCTATGTGGATTACAATCAGAGAGCTCTTATTGACGTCATTATCTAATTGATTTTGAGATAGTGTGCACTAATAAAGTACGCAATAATAATACACTACAGCATAATCTGCTGGGACGCGGGCCTTCTCTCCTTCTTGTGATTGGAAGTGGGCCGTAATCTATTGTTGGTAGATGTCACATGTCATCGAATGATTGGTTCTAGGACATGCCGGTTTCATCATGATATTTTCCTTCTACGTTTTGAAAGCAGTGGTGATGAATGAATTCTACAAAGGAAAGTGCCTGTCTGGGTTCAAACTAGTAAGTAATCTTTGTCTTTCACACCTGCGTGACAGACTCTTTTTAAAAGCTCGATGAGTCAGTTCGTTGTATCATATTTACACCTGGGTCGTATCGTTGCTATGCACAAATAAAGTACGCTACAACCCTTCGCTATACAATGTCCTACGTCATTGTACGGCCCTTCCCTCAAAGGGTTGCTTCCTGAATGTTACGGGTCAAGGAATATATAAGGTAAAGGTGAGGTTACGGGCCGTAATTATAACACCTCCAACTTGTTCCAATTCAAATGGTAAAAATATTTGTTATTCCTGAATGAATTAGGGTGGTAGGCATGGTTTTGGTAACTGTGTTTGGAAAAGACGAGTCTAAATTATGAGATATCATTTTGTTAATCGGATTAAGTTTATTTACGTTTCGGGGAGCAATGGCCTAGGTTAATACTGGGTAGAGAAAATATTTTGGAGGCAACGCGACATTACAGCAACTTTTCCGGCAGTTACACGGTTACAGGCTTCACAATTTTTATCATTTTCATCGCAATTGTAATCTCATGAACCCAATCAAGAGGCTACAAATGCAATCGCCTCAGCTTGTAAACACTAACGTAGAGGTTAATATAAACCAAACGAACATTGAAACAGAATAGGAGAAAGAGCATTCTTTTCTTGATATTCTTGACATTTTAGTATAGATAGCAAGAATGCGAAGAATTTGGTTGAGTGGGGGTAGAATGCGCATTCGTTTGTTTTATCTAAACCGACCTTTCCCCGAATACTGTTCCCACATACCTACACTAAACTGAACTGAACAATCTACCTGAAGAAAATATACGCCAATTCAGGCAGGGTACAACATGATTCAACCTTCAAACCAGCAGGTTTATTATTGATTGGGAATTTTCCTACATTCCTTTCCACAATGGCGCGCTATGTAGATATACGTAGGTATACAGATGCAGGTCGTTGTGACGTAATTACATTTTCATTATGGTAGAATGCCCGCGTGGGAGTGCCCATTGATACTACCACTTTTACGTACATTACTTATACACCCATTATTCCAAACGAGGATTTAGTTGACTGATTCACTGCGCCAAGTAGATAAACAAATGAATATCTTGTTTTTTTAATGTTGTTATACCGGTTTTTTAATGGCATCTACTAAATGAAAGTAGTATCAACATCGACAACTATACTTAAATAGACATGGTGTGTGACGCAGCGCTCTATGTATGAGAATTACATGTTTTTTTTATATTCGTATATTACTTTATTGATTAATCTCGACGTGCGTACGTCAAGAACAGTAAATAAAAACTGCTTGGGCAGCAATTTTTTGATGTAGGTGTTGATTCAGTAAATAACGTTATCATTATCTAACAATGTGCTCTATAATCATTCTTTTATTTACTATTTTGGTGTTGTTTTTTTTTTTACATAACATCAACCGACCATAACGCACCATTTAGGATTTCAAAAAAGATTCAAATGAATAGCCTTCAGTACCCAGGGTTAATGTTTTCAATCTGGCCATAATGTAAACAATATCGGAACTACCTCAACACTGGGCCTCGTCATATCTATCTGTACCGCTCTACGTTCAACGGGTGGTCTCCGTGAAAGCCATTCAGCCCGCTCGCCATCTGTCCACTGTGTACCTACTAAATATTCTGCTGAGCGCCACAACAGATGTAATGCGATATAAATCGAATGTTTACATTCAGTCTGAGTGCCGTTCCGGTTCGGAACCGGCCGGGACGACAGTATCTAAAGACGTCTCACGCCCGGAACTAGGTCAGGCAGGCCTTTGAACGAACTCATTGCCTAGAATACTATACCTCGTGTACTTATTACGTACGATTGGCTAATTGTGGCGGAATAAGTTGAGCCAATTTCAATGGTTCTGAATAAGATTATCCGTGCGTGGAAACAAAATGATAAAACCCTCCACATTTCGCGGTTGTGAAAGGTTTTAGCATTTAAGAAACCTCAACCCATCCGATATGCCGTAAACAATGTACGGACCTTCCTATCCAGAGCGTCAAGTTCTTTCATGTTCCTGTTTACTTATAATGGTGTGATTATTTCGCGGAAAATATAAATTGAAAAAGTACTTAAGCTACTTTCTTCAAACCACACTCTTTAACTAAATATATGCCGCTGATCTAGTTGAAAATGGAATGATGGCTCTTGTCACATCAGATAAAGTTCATACATATCTGATAGGTCAATGGCAGCTAGGTACGCCTACGGAAAATAAACTGAACACATTTTCATTTTGAAAGACATCACTATATGGAAATATTTTATAAAAGAAAGGTCGTCTATTGATAGTTGGCTGATATTATGATCACAAACAGATGTGCGTCGCTACCCTCGTCACTTTTTGATACAAAAAACATACAAAATCTAACGCATCACATAGCAACATAAATCTTTTTAAAGATGTGTGTTTTACTGTAGGCAAAGCCTTTTAGACAATAACAAACAAAATTACATAACATGAACCCATTTGCTCGACATCGATTTGCTTATGAGTAATTTAACGATTGTATCTATGTATTTGAAAACGTTAAAGTTATGGGCTCCCATAAATCATGAGTATTCCAGACGAGAAGAGTAGGTCCCAATAATTATACGTTCATCTACAATTACCTAAAATTAATAAGATTACTTCGCGAATTTGCTTTAAAAGAACATGACCATGATGATTTTTTTTGACGGCCCGCATGAACCCTTCGGAATCGTGGTGCGTGCACGAGTCAGGTACTTAACCTTCAAATCATGTATCCAAAATAACAACAGATTTTACAGCAAAATAATGTATAGATAATGATTCTCTAAAGAATTTATTTGATAAGTTCGATCGCAAGCCGAAAGCCGGAAGGTTGATAAAAATCGCAAGATTGTGTAATTAAGATTATTTGCTAAGCCGTGTGGCATCATTATTAATTATATACCTTATCATGTTACCACCTGTACTTATTAGTAAACAACCTTTTGCACTCACAATCCTGAATCGCAAGTACTGTTTACGCTGACTGAAAGCATGCGTAAGACACGATATTTTAAAGTTTTTTATTCAGAAATGACAGCTTACCCTACTTATCCCTTGTTATTATTTCAAGCAATTACTCCTTGAAGAATAACTTACGCAGCTGTTAAGCTCTTAATTAGGCTTATTTTTACGGCGAACCTGAACGTAGTAAGTTAATTTGCATTACTTAAATTATTCTTAACGTTTACGCTCAAGCGACGACCCGAGTGGTTTAGCTAAAGAGTAGACTATGCTGTTCCTTTTCGCAGGAATATTAATAAAGGTAACCACGGAGTTTAAGCAAAAGGGACAGCAGAATGCTTCGTCAAAACAAACGTTACGAATGAACCCTATCCTTTTATGACGTTCAAAAGCTTCAACATTATAGAGCCATCATATTTGTTTACAAATGTACATGTACAACTTGAGATCGGGTAAATCTAGTCCCTTAGCCAAATCAAACGTCCTAAGGTGTCGAAACGTTAAACTAGAATTAATTTATCGACCAGATCATTCGTCCGAGATGTGAACGCCCTTTTGCTTGCAATTAATATCGTTTTCTAAACAATGAGTCAACATCTGTTATTCTGTTAGACGTTGACTGATCGATAAATTATGATGCTACTTAGTCTCGGTATACATAAAGAACCTATCAAGCAGATTTTGGCAAAGAAACGAGCACAATTGCAAGAAACTTGACTAAACGAAACGGTAATATCGATCACAAAATAATAATCTTCAAGTTTCAATAGAAATATGGTACAGGTAAAAGTCTATAGAAAATGAAAGGACTATATTGGCTGCTGATCCCACGGTAATCAGAGGCGAGTTTACGAATAAGCCCGAGTGAATCTAGGCTTACGGAGAGCGGTAGATTTTAGCGAGCGGCAAGAGCCCTTATTAAGATTGCCAACTCTTCAGGAAAATTCCGAGAAAGAGGTAAAATATTCATGTTGAAGAAATACTGAGAGCATTCTCGGTGAAACATTTACTACGAGTAGCTTATCTTAATTTATAAGAACACAGATTTCATTTTTTTAACGCTTTTTAAACACCGCAAAATTATGGTCAGTACTTGGAAATTGAGTTATTTGTAGTGCCCGAACAATTGTTTTCTTTTAATGTTCTTTCAACTAGGTGCATTCGGGTGTCACGATCAATTTCACACAGCAAATTTCGCGCGAAGAGGACGTTGACTTCATATTTATAAGAAAATATCCTTGCATATTCAAAAAAAACTTGAGACGGCTGATCTAACGTTTCAAGAAAAAAAAGGTATATTTAAAAAAAGAGGTAAAATTTTATCTCGAACAACTCAAAGAGCACGAACGATCGTTTTATTATATAAAACGTGAATCAATTTATAAAATGTTAAGGTTTGAATATATCTTTATTACTCAATCACTCTTTAACAATTGACTGGAATAAATTGGTACCCCGATAGAGGTGAATGTCTACTGGACTTTGAAATGAAAATTTATAAACGGGAAAGCTGGAAAACGGTAAAGCTTCTATTGATTATTCACATTGCAAGTGTTTTTCCAAGAATTCTACTGGCGAGGAAGCCCCTAAGTTCAAAGCTTTCAACAGTTACAGTCAGTCCTTTGTGAGTTTGTGTGACGCCAAACATTCGGTATCGATCCACCATTGACGTAAAATAACAGTCGTATAAATACATAGATCAATACTGTGATCTTAACATTGAAGATTCACAAAAAACAAAAGAACCTTATTTAGGAAGGTAACTTTATAATGACATAATTAATAGCGTTTTTCAACTCGTATAGAGAAGCAACGAGCATTGATTGGCGATAAAAGACTATTGCGTAAGTTCTGCGGGGTAATTGCATAACACACAAGTACAGTATCAATTAATATAATAATCTATAGACTTTAGTCTAAGTATACTATAAACCATTATTGTATACATTGCAACCGTGAAAATTCAGCAGTGACGTAATCACGGGACCTCTGACTCACGTGTTGTTCTGCATCTGTGTAGTAAGTGATGATACCTAAGTGTGTTTGCGTTCATTCGAACAAACCTGCGGGGTAACACACTAACAGTAAGAATGGCTTTCATTTTGACAGTTCAGCAACATTCACTGCGTTATTTACGTGGTTGAGCAGACAAATTTTTCGAACATATGAAGCATTGGATGAGCAATATCCTTCAATATGATTCAGATTGTTGTTGAAAATGTGTGCGATTAGGGTGCTGGTCTGTATAAGTATCTACAAAATACATTCAAAGATCTACTGGTAAAGATCTGAGCCACCACGACACAAGAAGTGACAACAACCACTCAATTTTCTCTTATAAAAAATTATGGATCAATATCTAATTGTTTTGTCAGACAGGGAAAGGATTAATAAGCGTCGTTTATAATAATTTGCCAACCCCTTGCTTTTCGAAATCGCGGCTCGTACTTACAATCGACTGTTTGTCGGTTGGTGTCCCGTCCCTGACCTTTCACCACCAGTTGTTTCAGCAAACAAATATAGGGGCGAGATGTCACCATAGGTATGAACCTTGATAGCTGTGAGACAGTTCAGAGCTATTTCAAACGTTGTTGTTTTTAAGTAGCGAATTTAAAGACAGTACTAAGCAGATAAAGCAAGAGAGTTAAAAGTGTTTAGTCTAAAACAAAAGCTCTCAACTTACCTAAACTTATGTACTATCTATCAACAGCTTTATTATGCGCATAGTAAGTAAATATCAACGGCTGTAAAATACAGGATCGGCAGGTTAAATTGCAGTATCGCAGTCCCAGATTTGTAAATACATAGTTAAATTGCAGTATCGCAGTCCCAGATTTGTAAATACATAGTTAAATTGCAGTATCGCAGTCCCAGATTTGTAAATACATAGTTAAATTAAAATTGGCATAAATTAGCATGTCGGCACCGAGTGAGGCCGTGGGCCTAGCACCGCGATCGCTCCAGGTCGGCCGATCGATGCCGAGGCGCCGACCCGGTCAACGCTTGGCAGACAACTAGCCTGCCGTTTGACCCCTGCATGGTACCAGTACCTGCTAACACGATCGATTTTTCTATTTTCCTGTCATGTGAACACGACAATGGTTCGCGACAATTGTTCTGTTTAGCCCGTTATTGGAATTGCCTGAGCTGTATAGAGTTTTGTCAGAGACTGATTTTCAGTAACAGTGAAGTTCGTAGCAGTGGATTAACTCCTAATCCTGACCTTACCCAACCTAATAAATGTGTCCTGTTTGCCACTTGATCGTCATTAATCTGAATGACTACGGTGATTATTATCAATAACTTGCACGAAACGTTTAAAACTAGCATTTATATTCCACATAAATCGTGGCTGTATTTTGAGCTTCGTATCGATCGAAAACATTCTATGAATCCAGCCATTAGAGTCGACGCAAACCTACGCACGTACTACTATGATACCTACTTATTTACTAGAATAGCTACGCATAAATAAATAACTAAATGTACGCTTTACCTTAGAAGACATTTTACATTACATTACATTAGAAGTTATATACATACGAAAACATAAAGTAAAACAATATTATTTTTTACTATAGGTTTTCGTTTGTATATAACTTCAGTCGTACAAAATATTTGAACGATGAAGCCTAAATTGTTTGGTTCAAAGGTCATGTTTAGTAAAATAAGTCAATTTATAGGAAGTTTTGAAACCTCAAAAATTCAAGACTAGAGAAGTACTTCTTGGCGTTTTTTTAAGTCATGCATGAGATACTTAGTATGACTGAAATAAAATGATTTGAGTATAATGAATGACTGTCTATCTTCATTATAAGACCGATTTTTAAAGTCATCATGAATAAACAATTTATGGGGACTGTAAGGTTAATACAGCTTACGAGAGATTTTCCTTTCGTAGAAAATATTGAAGCGCAATATAGCCACGTCGACTCGCATTTCGGTCAATATTACAACTGAGTTGGAAAGACTGCATATTGGTATGAAAACGGTTAATTAAACTAACATTTACGCAAATATGTAAAGTATCTATCTAATATCAAAAGTGTTAATACTGTTTGTTTTAATGTCTCATACCCGTCCTACATTATGTAATTACATTCGTGATAGTATACAATTCAACCATTTCCATGAAAGCTCATACTTGTTGTAAACGTTTGTGTTAATTGCGTTCGTTCCGTGTCAATCAAATGTCCAGTTTACCCTGGGGATACCCGGCCAATTACTGTTTATACATACTTCATGCTCCGTTTCAGTCCAAAAATCCCGAGTTACTGAGCCAGTGAGTCTTCAAGTCGTCGCCGGCTGAAATATTGGTGATTGCTATCGTGGTAATCGATTTTAATGTTGACCGAGTAATGATCCAATGGTTCTGAGTATAGAAAATACAATCCGACTAATTATTTTCTATGAAATGCTACTAGGCGACTTCTCGTAGAAAAATGTCATAGAACTACAGGTGAGTTATGCAGGTTGATAACCATGCAGAAGCGTCGCTATCAACTCAGTACACATCATAAATTGCCTATATCATCGAACGCCTGCTAAGCATGATAATTATGTCAATATTCCCCGAGATTGACCTTACTAACGATGAACAGCGTTGGCCTATATCCCACGGGCTATAAGTACATAATGTAACATACCTATATTTCACGACTTATCTTCAACATTCATTACATATTCTCCTCTCGTCCGTACAGGACCTTGTTAAATGTTGTTTCTAAGACATCGCCCTCGCTGTAGGTATATACAAGTTTTTGTTCTATTTGTGAATCTGTAAGCAGAAGCCTATTTCGTAATAAATTTTATAGACATTAGCATTATTTGAAGACATAATGATACTCTATATTGACTTTGTTGATAGAAAAGAAAAGATACGTACATATTTAATTCAAGATAAATATTTTACTTCAAACGTAACGTAGTAATAAAACCCAAAAACAAAACCCTCTGATTCAAAAACAGTCGTTTATTCTGTAAATTCTGTACCATTAATAACTCAACTTTCATTAAGTGTAGGTCGTAATACAAAGGCGATAAATCTGGAAAAAAATGTAACGCGAAAATCTTTATATTGGTAGGAATGAACGTAAAACGGAAGGGAGATAACACAAGGCTTTAGAAATGACATGCTCCAATTGTCTTGTAACTCGAATGAATGAGAACATTGGCGAGATTTCATGTCTATGAGGAACAAAACTCTTCTGTTTAACAGTGAATGAGTAAGTTATAATAGTTGATTTCAGGAGTTTTCAGTTTCATGTCATACGGGTTTTAAATTAGGTCACTTTCGCTAGGCATTTATTAAGATAGATTATCCGTATATTTTAGAGCGATGAAACCCGTGTCTTTTAGCCCAGTGTAATACCATTTAAGCTGCCGTTGTCAACCACAACTCAAAAATACAACTAGGGAAATATCGGAAAAGCACCCGCTTTTTCCCACTTCCTTTTATGCCACTCATCCCGTCCGTCCAACTTTTTGATTGGCTGAGCGCGACCAAATGACAGTTTCACAGAATTTTCCGGCTTACATGACATACCTACCTGCGGATATAGGTAGGTACATAAGGCGTGTGACAAAAATATCCTGGCACAAAATAATAACCGGATGAGAATGGAACTTTGTTCAAAGATAGTTGGGAGCACGGGATAGAACGTGTGAAAAGAACAAAGGCAATGGTATGAATGATACGCGGCCTTTGGCGAACGAATCCTCTTTGAACGTACGCAGATACCTACATATTTAGCAGGCAGCAAAATGGTATACAAATATTAAATTCGTATATGTAAATAAGTATGTATTCTACGTATATTCATACAAGGACCCATACTTTTCCTTTGTAAAACCTACATAATTGTTTACTAATATCATACCTATAAAGGTAACAAAAGTTCAATGCACCATACCTATTCATGCAAAAAATGGATCAATCTCTTTAAGTGCTTTTGAACGAATACGTAGTCAATCTATTTAGACCGCTAAAGCCTGATAAAACGTTGTCTATGTACATAAATAAGCTTTTGTAGTAGGTAATATAAATCAAAAACTTCAAATTCGGGTTATCACATTAAGTTTTTACTGGGTTAAATTTTAACAAAGCCGAATTTTAACTACAACAAAATGCAAAACTAAGCCTACATATACACTAAAATATACAATTCACGTTAATTAAGCGACCTAGTTTACCATGCTCTGTCAAACAACTTGTTATGTGGAACATCGCTTCCACCACATACGCACCATTTTCACACGACACACGACTTCTTTTTAGAATTTTTAAAGAGCTCTCCGAGCCGGCTGCCATTGTGGTTATTCCGGGTAAAAGCCTTCTGTGTCGTCGCTACAACGAGGTAATTCTGCTAGAAACTGTCGCATGTCGGTCGACTAGTCGTTATGTTTACAACAAACAAGGCGAGAGATGAGAGAAAAACATTTAAAACATTTTCAGATTTTCCCACAGATTAGTACCTAAAGTAAAGAATTTTCCCGCCTTTAGTCCCGTTTTTTTTTATTATTCTTCGCCAATGCAGGCAAAGGCTTTGTCATTATACAGCTCATGTTCGATTTTTAAAAAAGCAAAGAGAGAATCTTAATGAGTGTCTGGCTCTTTATTTTATTATTAATGTAATTATTAATTTTATTTACTTCTTTTTGTTAGTAATGGTATATTTTGTTTTCTTTTTAGTATTTTCTAAAACTGGCTGTAATGTCGTGAAAAATATAATGTAAGCCATAATTGAAGAAAAAAGAAAATTTCATTTTTTTGTGGTATTTGAGATTGCCAGATGTTTTTTCAACTTAAGAAAAGAAAAGAGGTCATATTTTGTAGGATATTAGACTTTCTTATAATTTAGAGGTTCAAATAATATATTAATACTTAGAGCTTAGCACAATGCCTGTTGATCCTAGGATTTGTTCAAAACTTTTTATATTGCCACATTATACAAATGTCTATTTGTAATAATTGTTTGCATTGATTTTACAATTAAAAATTAATTAAACACGGAAAAAAATAAACAGCGACGTGCGAAAGCTAAAAAACTGGTGTTTAATACGCAATTTTTAATTAATCTACATATAGTAGGTACAAACTTGTTTACGTATTTTACTTACGGCCGATTTTTCAATCGTGAAATAACTTCTGAGATGCAAATATCGTAGTTTGGCAGCTTTTGTAGAGAAAAAAATAGTCTTTAAGGGACTATATTCAATATTACACTTTATTTTAGTGCATCTTTTGGGAATGGTTTATTTTGTTTTCATTGTTTTTTTTTAAGTAATTTTAAATACTGGCTGTTATGTCGTGATAAATATGAAGCTAGCCGTAAATGATGAAAAAATACAATATTATTTCATCTTATTTTAAATGGCATTTGAGACTTTTGAGATTTTAATGCCAGATGTTTTTTCAACTTAAGAAAAGGAAAGAGGTTATAATTATTATGAACCCGCAACCTTTTTGGAAAGGAATTGAGGCTTTTACTTAAAAAAGCTTAGGTCTCTTTTTTTTTTCTTTGATAAAAAACTTTTTGTTTTACTTTAAAAGATAGATGAAGAGTCCATAAAATTATCTTATTTATAATACCCTCGTTCTGCTTTGAGAAAACTCAAAGCAGAACGAAGGTTTTATAAACGAAATCAAAACAAAAAATGGACATGACATAGGTACTAAGCATTTCTCTTTGGTCTATATTTCCGAGCTGTGTACTACCTGGTTACATAGGACTGACCTAGTTTAGTGGCAGCCGCATCGGCGCGCATCGTGCACGGCTGTTGCCACTGGCGACACCACGCGATCGTGATTACATACTAATTAATACTGTTTATAAATAAAGTAGGTCCCCCATTAGGTTCTGATGGATTTTGTCTATGGTTTTCTGGTGACAAGGTGTTCTTTTTTATTGAATTTCTTCTTATCTGTGTCACGTTATTTGCATCACAAACAAAGAGAATACCCTACTGATTGCGATCACACGACAAGTCCATCGTACTAAGTAATTTAATTCTTTGAAAGTCACACATAAAATGATTTTATATTCATGATGACAACGATAAATATGTTTTTTCAAGTTTAACGTACAACGTACAACGATGATATAAAGCTGTTATATAATAAACAGCATAGGTTCTACTGATTCGGTCTGTTAAAACAAAATTATTGTTAGGGCATGCTCGTTACTCATAGTATAAAGTTATGTAACCTGCAAATGTATACCTTAAGGTTAGGAGGCTTGCTCCCTATTACACAGAACTTAACATAACTTGCGGAATAATGACGTAATAGACACCTTTGCCCTCCCCACCGGGTTATAAACGCGTGATGTTATGTTTCTACCTAAGTATTAGATATACAGGATACATATTTAATCAGTGCGCGAACTGTAACCATGAATTCAGCACATGCTTCTAGACTCCGAAGCGAAGAAACTTATCGTCGGTTATCAAAAAAAATCTGTTGTTTAATAGAAAAGTGTAATAGGTACGCGGTCAAAATGTTTGGCAGAGCAAATTTTTTTTTTTTTAATTAATAACCGGCGAAGAATTTCAGCGCAGCCTGCGTTGAAATTCTTCGTCGGTTCAGAATCATTAATACTGGGCCCATTTAATTAGTTTACATCGCGCATACATCGGTAACTGGCATTATTATTGTGTGGGGTATACGTAATATACACTTCGCGGTTAAAGATAAAATAAACGGTTACACAATGAAGGAATATGAGCCCATGTTTTAGTCTGATATAACAAGGCAAGTGGTGTAAGCGCCTGCGATAGCTACTGATATAAGATTCCTCAGTTGGGATCGAACTTACTTCGTCTGACGTGAGTTCGATCCCAACTGAGGAATTATAAATTAATTTTTAGGTCAAAAAATCACTCAAGCAAAATCTTCAAATAAATAAAAACAATAAAATCATTTTATTTTTTTATTAAGTAAACATTGGTATTGGTTGGAATGAGCGAGCTTATCGCTTGGGTCATTAGCAATTTTCTTTACAATGGTTGTTTTAAGGTTCAATTTGGTGTGGGCTGTATGTTAGCAAAAAAAACTTGTCTGACCGATACAATGATTTAATGCAAACTGGTTTTAAACATAATATAATATTCTTTAGCTATTCATACTAGACGTTCGAATGAGTAAAACGCTGTTGTTTATCAGTTTTTTTGACTAAGACAAAGTTTTTTGTTGGTTAAGGATGGACGTAAATAGTTTGTCAAAGTAGGTAGGTGTGTAGCGGTATCTACAACGCCACATGCGAACAACGGGTCATACTGACGTCACGCAAATCCTGCATCTCGCAAGCAGAGGTTACCGCGCAATTAGCATGGATACAATTTCCCAACATCAATCGTGGGGCAATTGCCCGTCAGACACAACACCCGTCTGGTCGGAGGATCCTCCCTTTTCTATAGAGTATGAGTGAACTTTACACCCTGTTCCTCATACATCTATAATGGTGACCCCGGACATGAACGTCAGCGCAGCCTTCGTGCAAACACTTCAGTGTGACGTCATCATCATCACTCCTGCAAGCTTTAGCAGCGAGTCACCCAGCCTGCCAGCACCCACAGCTTCAACGGGTATCCTGACCACCAGCATGCAGCGTCCGCGCATACCTGGTCATCAACCTCAGCCTCATCAGCAACCTCGGCACAGCACACTGCACTTTCGGCCGGTCAACAAGCAGAACACCCTCTCCTGGTCGACTCAGCAGCCAGCCTCAACCCGGCAGTGTACATCCGACGCACTGGAATATAACGCAGCGCCACCCCGACTCACTGGGGACAACTCCGCAGACAGTTCCGACTTACCGTGAACTATGCGGCAACCGGTTCCGATTCACTGGAACCTCAGCTGGCCTGGCAAGCATCACAAGATACAAGACCCAGTCCTCTATCGACCTCCGGTCTCCGGAGCGGAGTAATGTAGCGGTATCTACAACGACACATGCGAACAACGCGTCATACTGACGTCACGCAAGTCCTGCATCTCGCAAGCAGAGTTTACCGCGCAATTAGCATAGATACAATTTCCCAACATCAATCGTTGGGCAATTGCCCGCCAGACAAAAACACCCGTCTGGTCGGAGGATCCTCCCGTTTCTATAGAGTATGAGTGAACTTTACACCCTGTTCCTCATACCTCTATAGGTATATAAATTGAAACAAAGTAAAATTAGAGGTGGAGTGAATCAACATGTTAGATAGTAAGAAATTATGACAACTTCTAACCGCATAACAATAACATCACTTCACCAGACTTTCAATAATAGGAGTTGTTGTCTAAAAATTTAAAGAGGATTACGGCGGTATACCTAAATAATGATAAGATTTGTACGAGTACGATTGTACGATTTTGTACGATTTGTAGTAGTTCACATTCGCTTAACACATAATTATGAACATTATTTGCATAAAAATAAGGTTCATAGTCGTCTACTAATAAAAATAAATTCGACTAATAATGAGTCGGCAAACCTTCGTTTTCTATCACCATATTGTTCTCCCAATCAAAATGAATGTATAACCTAACAAACTGTAGTCAGTTTTGTCGGTGCGGAGTGGACAGCAAAATCTTCCGCGCTGGCTCGCTGCAACGTAAACCAGCTGAATGTAGGTGATTTCTCACAGTTTGTAAGCACACATTGTGTGCTGTTGCTGTTACGCGGGTCGACAAGAAAAGATCAGTCTTGTGCTTTGCCACAATGTCGTGTTGTCGAGCCGATGAATTTGCGTTTAGTTTTGGCCCACGTCGAAGATGTTCTACGTCTCCCGAATCCGCATACCGGCGGACCCATAACTGCACAGTTCTCCTTTGTGGATACAAAACAAAACAGTATTTAAAATACTTACCTATAATAAAAACTACTATTATAACAAATAAATATATATATCTACTATATTTATATACTTCGTATATAATACTCGTATATGTACTTTATATACTTGATTCTTTATATATATCTAATGAATCTTACTTATATGTTTTAAATAAACACTGACATTAGTAAACATAATAATCTATTTTTATTTACGTTATTCGAAGGCTTTTCTTTAATCTATCTAAAGGCCCGTGCCGTGGTGGGATCAAAATGGGCTAGACAAAGTTAATTTTATCATAATCATCTGTGTTTTGAAATTTATTAACTTTAACAATAAACATAATATTTAGAAACTTCTAATACTAAATAAACTACAAATTATTTTTTTAATAATCTTATACAAAAAAAACTACATTTATGATAATTTACCTATATTATAACTATGGTAAGTATTGCACTTCAGTTACATTAATTTATTCCTGGGTAAACATTGAAAGGTGAGACGAGTTAGTTAAGTTGAAGTAGGTATAATATCAACGTAATATCAAACTGTTACTCACCGATATCATTAGGCGCCTTGCAATTTCACATCACATACGTTTTGCTCACGCAGAACAACGATTTCTGCCTTTTTTAATATTGATAAATGTTGTATCCACAGAAATAAATCTGCACACGAATACGAGTAGCAATCAATAAACTCAGTAATGTAAACACTTCTTGAATGACAACAAAGAACACTAATTTTTTATAAAATAGGGTGCTTGAAAACATTTTTTATAAACTGTCGGTAGTTATTTTCTAAACAGTCAAAATAAAATGGCCTGTGACTTCCGTGGCTGTCTCAAACGTTTCAAACTTCATTACTCATCCATGAACGGGATCGAATCGTTATAAAATCAACTTTTAAGTAATGTTTTAACAAAATAATGAATACAAAAAGAAAAAGACATTTGCTGCACACATGGTTTGAACTTACGACTTCTCGTTCACTGACCAAAGAAGATAGCCATTGCACCAAGGTCGCTATAGTAATTTAATGCGAAATATTATACCTCATTCAGTAACATCAATGAATGATTACTATCGTGCCATACGCACACTACTAAACACAGAGCTGGCTCGTTTTATTTAGTGTTTGTGTACATAACCGTGACTTTACCCACACATATAAGATGTAAACTAATTACGTTGTTCGACTGTACCCACTGAATTCATAGTTACAGTTAGCGCACTGGTTAAAAATGTATCCTGTATTGGAGCAGAACTGAAACAGACAAGGATAATGAAGTATGCTAAAACTCTTATTTGTAACTGTCCGTTTAAGTCAAAATTAATATTTAAATTAAGATCGGAGAGTAGTTATACAACAAACTCAATGAGTAGCGACTCTATCCAAAGAGCCGATACAGAGATCAACATTTTTCTTTGATAGTTCATTCAACTGTGGATTAGATAGTCTTTTGGCTTTTATTTTTGCTTCGAAGTATCCTCCCATACAAATCGTTCCAAACAAGGGAAAATACCTAAAAGCTATTTTTTATCAAATGCCGAGTGAGGTTCAATGACCCGACCCTCTGTAGGTACTTATATCTACATATAGGGATTTATTGAGGGTGGTTTAAAATTCTTTCACACGTTTATATAAATGTGCGCTATTTATAACAAATGTTTTCGAGAGTTCGATTGAGAGCTTTCACTTCTCTGAAAAAGCTGAACGTACGACATATCAAGCAATAAATTTCCAGTTTCAGTTGACCTTCTATTGCATATCGATTTCTTACAATGAGAGGTCATCTTATACTGGACAGTATTAGCTTGATTTGTCGTCGTAAACATCATAGACTACTTGGATATCATTTTTTGTCGTATCATTACTGATTTCATGTAAATCTACATATGTACCTATCTAAAAATACGAATCTAAATTGTATTAAGCAACTAGCTTATACTACATATTGAAAGCTGATGTCACTCGGAAAGCTGCCACGCTAAAATGGAATTGGGCTGGACACATCTGCCGCATGTCAGATGATCAATGGGCCAAACATACGACCCAGTTGGTCCCGCTTCATGTCAAACGACATCGCGGCAGGCCCAGATGGAGTTGGCGGGATGAGGTGGACTCCTTTCATAAAGATTGGTCCTTGGCAGCTCTGGACAGAGAGAGGTGGAAAGAGAGTAGGGAGGCCTTTGCCCAGCAGTGGGACATCTAAGGCTAATAAAAAAATAAATAAAAACAGATAGATATTGTCTTCAAGTAATAGTACCTACTTAGGTATGTTTAGTTATTAAACGAACATAAAAAAGTTGTGTATATATTTTCTTTTCATAGACATAAACCTTATTTTGCAGTGTTCAGATTTCAAAACCTATCACAGGCTAATTTATGCAATAAGGTCCAATTTATTCAACAAGAACCCTACGAAAAATAACAAAGTAGGTAGGTAATAGTTTCTAGTTAATTTAGGATATAATAACATATTCTTGGAAAACCCTAAAAGTTTAATACAAAAAGTTTTAATAACACAAAAGATAATTATCATAAGTCTATAGACTATTGCCAATTATCCACAGACAATATAATATAGTTAAATGTGATTACGACTGTGTCAAAAAAAATCCTAGAAAAATATCAAAGAATATAAAGTACTCGACGTAGCCTAAGGAACGACCTAATTAATTACTATTTTACCACTCTCAAATCAGTCAAATTATTTTGTTTTGCTACGTATCTAAATAACTAAAAAAAGCGTCATTCTCAAAGACGGAATATGTAAATCAGGAAAGTTTGAGAAAATAATCTAAAGTTGGCTGATATCGTGAATCTTGCACTTTATAATATAAGTATGCCAACTTGCCAAGAATGAAGCGTCGAGGAAAAGTTGTATTGTTTGGGACTAAAAGGAAAGAAATAGAAGGAAAAGGTAACACCTTTTCCTTCGAAACATGACTAATTGTGTAAACATTTTGATTCCGTTGATAAGATTTTTCTCGGTCCATGTCAACATAACTCACAAATCCGTTTTGTTTTCCTCAGAGCTTTTCGTAAATGGTATAAAGCTAGGGATTAACTCTGGCATACTGATGTAGTAACAGGTTAATTATAAATGAGCTCGTGTGTGGATGGCCTTAAATGCGACAGACACGACAGGCGGCGTCACGCGACCTACGACGAACGTAGTTTTTGTATTTTCGAGGTAAATGCAGGTACGTTTGGTACTGTAGTTAGGTTGGTACTTGGGTTTTTACCTACTTTGTTGGGTCGAAAGTTACAAATTGCCTTTACATCACGAATTACGTTAGGATAGGGTAACATAAATTGTGTTAGAGATTATTTACTTGGTTTGTTCACGCAGAACGTTTGGTAAAAAGAAAAGTTTAATCCAAATTGTTTTAGGAAAGGAAAACAAGTAATTACCCCCCCCCCCCCGTTACCCTTTACAACAATTATTCTAATTACCATGAAAAAATAATAAAATAAACAAGCTTCATTCTTCTTTAATTACTGCTTGCCCAGCCTATGCTGTTATTAAGCGTAACCTTAATAAGCGTAATATCATAATTGGAACAAATTATCATAATCAATGACAAAATTGCCTCCCAACCAAAAACATAAACTTTTCTTAACACAGTAAAAATCAAGATCGTGGCTGGCGGGCTAAAGTCAACTGAGTCGGCAAAATATCTACGGTCTCGCCTCGGCATGTTATGTAATAGGCGCGAAAAAAGGATTTGGTGTGGGTACATTTTATCTTATTTATTTGACCTTGTAGATTCTTAGACGGGAGCCCAATTTTCGGCTAGATATAAGGCGTTTAGTCTAGATTGCTAAAAATTAATCATTTTCATTCAAATTTAAATTCTTTAAAATGTCGAAAGAAAAGATCACACACATAAAAAATCTCCTCAGTATTTTTACATACCTTGATTGGATTTCTCAGTAAGATATTGGACAAAAGCGGGTAAAATTAGTTAACCAAATGAATGGTAAATCAAGTAAAAAGGTAGGGGTCAAGGACTAAATGAGTGCTGAAACTGAAACGAGGCATTAAAATTACCTGCTTCAACAATCTCAAGGCTGCCTCATAAAAGAATTTTCATAAAATAGGTATTGTGAATGTTTACCAAATCGAGAAATTGAACTGAAGGGGTGTTTCCCAAATATAGACGCCCCTCCCACCGCACCTGACTGAAATGAAAACAGATTCATTTTGTTTTTGTAATGACAATGCCAAAAGGCAATATAAATTGTTGCAGTTAGTAAAAACTAACTGAGCTACCTAATACAATTACCCGTTGTTATAAAAGGAATACAAGAAATAAATGGTGTTCGGGGGTAAGGGGGTGGGTGTCCGGGGGTGTGTCAGAGGGTGGGGGGAGGCGTCAAGGTTTAAGTCCTGTTCGTTCGGGCGCCACTGCGGACTATGCGTATTTCTACGTGTCGGTTGAATTACGGTGCTCGAACATACAGCTCGGTGTTTGACGTCGACTCGCTCCGATTAACAGATGAAAAGCCTTGTAACTTACCAAGATGTATTCGCTACTGAAAATCATATTGGGCTTTGTGATTTTGTTGCGATTACGATTCATACCACGTTAAGAAGCTATTTACACAAATCTTTTCGTTCAACTTTGTTGTAGCGCTTCGCATATAATTTTCAGGTATTTTTTTTCAAATTGAAAATTAAGTAAAGCAGTCCACAATATTTTAAGAGATCGCTACTGATTGCTTAAACTGTTATCATTTATAGGGAGAACGAGAACTTCATAGGTATTATTCATATTCATTTATTGCATTCCATATTGACAAGAAGATTTTACAAAAGGCTTAGAGCTAGGTACAAAAATATGAACCCTGCAAGGGCAAAAGAATACAATTAAAATAGAATACTTAAAGTAAAATTAAAACTACTACTAATGTTACAAAAATAAATAATAATAATCAAGAAGCAAGGTCTTCTCAAGTGATGTGTTAAACGCTAAGGAAACTAGGTATTGATCACTTGAAACCATCTTTCCTTCGAAAGACGTAATCAATATTACTGATAATAAAATTCAAATCTAGTGCCACTGACATTTCACGATGTAAATGTCAAGAAAAGCTTCAGTACGAGATTACCATAGAAGTGTCGACAGCTGATGAACAATGCAACGTTTCAAGTTGTTATTATGTAAGTTCTTGTATCTAGTTCGTATCAAGGACATAAACCGTGCCAAAAATATTGAGACGTTATCGCATTTACCGTTTGGCCTTCAACTGAAAACTTTTTGACAATTTTGTGAGTAAAATAATTATTACTTTTCTCGTAGGTCACGCGTAAATATATATATTTTTTGTTTTCGTTTCCTGCACTAAATTTATCTGAAAAAACTTTAGCATTTTTCTTCGTTCAATACTTTATAAGTACTATACTTCGCTTTCAACTCAATCAAAACTGTAAATACTGACATAATAAATTATACTTGTATATCTAGGTATCTAGGTACCTTGTACATATCTATGTAACCTATCAGCCGCAATTTTATACAATAAGTATTATTTATTTATTAACAACTTTTTGCACAATAAAATTGCTGTACAAAGGCAGACTTAATGCCTGGCATTTTCTACCAGTCTGCCTCATCTTATTTGATATGTATAAACAAGACCCTGTCGCTTAATTGGTTAAAAAAATCAGATTACCAGGTACGTTGACCTCATTAAATGTTGATTGAATTCGCATCCACGCATCCAGTTAAATAAGGACTAATAGGGGTTTTTAGCTACGTGAAAAATTACCAACAACGGATCTTCTTAAATTAATTTATAGCCGGTTCACGCAGGTTAGGCACCTATTTACTGGTCCAGAATAATGAGATAGCTTTATTATATTGGGTCTTTTTTGCTGAATGGACCTGCTCTTGATCTCGATCATGCTTGATGGAAAGCGATGGATGAGTTCTGTGAAGGAAAGAGCGAGCCCAGACGATGCCTGTTCAGTCTTGCCTTGAAGGCAGGTGGGTTACATGTGGAAGGGAACACAGACGCTGGCAGTCTTTTATAATTCTATGACACGTTAAAACGAGTATTAACTGCGTCCTTTTTCTTGTGAGGTTATTTTACATTTACAGTGAAAACGAAATTTTTTTCGTTAAATCCAAAAGTGTAAACGTTTATTTCTTGTGTGTAGTTATTCAGGTTCCCAAAATACCTATGTAGGTGTTCACATATTGCAATTTACATAAGCCGACCGTGACGACCCCTGACTTTATTCCACAAAGGGCGGGGATGTTACACTTATTTTTTACACAGGTGTTTTGTTTATGTTTACGATCCCTGGCTAAATACGTGTGGGCAATATATAAAAATGAGGTCAGAAGCATGAAAATATTGGTATGTACTTACTAACTGAAAGATGTTTTATGAAAATATAAAGATAATACTTGTTTTAAAGCTAACATTTTAAAGAATTTAATTTTCCAGGAAGTCCTTTACCTTCTTACATAACCTGTAAGCTTGAATCTTAAGCCTTAAACACAACCTTAGAACCTAAGCCTCTTTGCTGATAGAAAGCAGCAAAACGGTTTTATTTTATAATCAAACACGTCGAGAAATAAGAAATAATGTTTTAAAGTACAAGTTGTAGTAAATACAGCGGGCAAAGTGCTGTTATTTACTTTAAATCCGATATCAAAGGCTCTCCGCCCCTCGAGCGACAGGGGGTGAAGTAAAGACCTTCTCGACACTTTTGCATCCCGATTACGGTCGGTGATTTTCTAACATTCAGTTTTGAACTTAAAATTCTGTTTTACCGAGTCGAGTCTGATTTTCGTACCGTGATTTATTGACTTAAAAATTCATTTAGTTTGCTGTAATTCAAATTGGATGATAAGTAAAAAAACTTTTTAACAAACTCCTACCGGCCTAAAGTTGTCCCACTGCAGGGTAAATACCGTTTCTCGTGATAAGGAGCAAGCATAAATCATTATACTCAATCATTACTCAAGTTAAATTTTATCCTTTCCCGTAAGGCAGTGTTTTTTTAGGCTATCTTAGAAATAGAACCAGTTTACAGGATAAAGAATAGGGAAGGCTCTATTCTTGTGTCCCAATCTATGCTCCTATTCTTGGCATCTAGCCTAGCCTGCTCTGACATGGCTGTAAGTTATTTTATTATTGACAGTTTAACTTTAACATGACCCACTTCCCGGTAAAACAATTTAGATAATAGTTTTACTCAAATATAGGTTAAAATTGTTGTCTTAAGTTATTTGATCGATGAATAAATTGATAACGAACGCTTACATGCGTTAGGTATCATTTATCGAGGTTACCTAACACATGAAGTAAAAAAACGTTAATAAACTGAAGTAGCTCTGAAAAGAGATCTCACTGATAAAATCCGTTATCTTGGCAAGCTAGAGACTTGGTATGAACTGAAGGCAATGAAAAACTTGAGCCCCCAATGCCGATCGACAATATAGGCCAAGGGCACTCGGTTTTGGAGGGGAAGCTCGGAGGCCGACGCGGGACGCGTGACCAATGAAACGCATAAGACATTTACCATTCTTTTACGTTCAGAATTATTAAGAATGGTTAGTAAGCAATTTCATTACGCAACGAGTTCATATATTTATTTCTAAGCCTTGTATACAGGGTGTAAAAAGACACATCACATAGCCGTCAACGACGCATTCTGTACATTAAACTGTTACTAACATTGCATATACATAAATGATTGCTGGGAAACGACTTTTATTTTTGGTGTGAAAATTTTGTAGTACGCAATGTAACGCATGCATAACATGGTGATTATAGGTGCATGTAACGGTCGTGGGGATATTTAAAGTACGTTATAACAATATAAACTTGTTTTCTTAAAAACGTAAGTAAAAGTTGTGAGTTTGACCTTCAATATGTCCGTAACCAGAAGGTTCCCAGGTATGGTACAGTACCAAAAAAAAATACAATGAAGTCCAAGTGGCTCTCGGCTTTGTTAATTGTCTCTTTACAGCCGTTATACACCTATAAGATCTATTTAGGCTTATTCCATAACGTTTTGTAATTTACGATCTTCCGGTATGCTCATCCAATACTTTTTATCCTACAATAAACCAACAACGTTTCACGAAAA
Organism: Apamea epomidion; assembly: GCA_947507525.1. Lineage (NCBI taxonomy): Eukaryota > Metazoa > Arthropoda > Insecta > Lepidoptera > Noctuidae > Apamea > Apamea epomidion. Next base: position 8,370,121 of record OX382233.1, read on the forward strand.
ACATGTTTGTTGCACTCCAAATGTCTATATGAAAAACGCTCTGACAGAAAACCCATAAAATCGGGCCCTTGGTGGGCTATATAGCCCAGCGAACGTCGGGTACTCCTCCATAACCCGTGCTCACATTTACATATGTTAGGTCGCAGTGACGGCGCCTCTCAACCAAATTGCTTTCAGCTTTTACCAAGCATAAAGAGAATTCACAGAGTTAATGTATTCATACTCTCAAATTACTGAGGTTTAATTGGAAACAAATATCGGACACAACATATCAACCGTCGGCACAACAATTAAGTTTTTGATCAAACTCATGTGAGTACATAGTACGTGTTCTGTCATCGTCTTTCGGAAACTGATTTTTATAAAACCTCTTTGTCTCATTGGACCTAAATCTAGGATTTATATAAGTCACCATGATGTCAAGGCATGGGTTTTTCTTTGGCAAAATTAATGGAACAGAATAATATGCTGCGATACTTATATGATCACATCCCTTTGTTATTCCGTTTAGGGCGTTTAAGCAAAAACCTGCAGTAAATTATATTCATTTGTTTTAAAATATAGATTTGGTCTATTTATAGTTAGCATAACAAACAGCCGGGAAAATGATAATTAACTAATGAGTGCCCAGTTACAGTTGGCGGGAAGTGCACGTCCTGTCAACATTGCATTGTCGACGAGAGAGTAACTTTTTGTGAGATTACAGAAAAATGTACCTACTGATTTAAAGAGGACGTTGAACGAATGAGTAAGCGACAAAAAGAACACTGACATTCGAAAATCGAAATTTTCGTCGAAGGCATAGACAAGGAACCAGTGGTACCAACTTATGGCCAGAACATGTAATTTGAACAAACGTTTTGCCATTAAATATAAAGAAATTCAAACGGGTACGGACTACCTTTGATAATAATTTCTTCTTCCTGACCAGCACCCTAATTGCGTAACACACGTTCACTTAAAATCTGATTCTTTTTGAAGGATATTGCTAATCCATTGCTTCATATGTTTGAACTGCTCAACAACGTAAATAACGCAATGAATGTTGTTGAACTGTCAAAATGAAACCCATTGCAGACCCCGCTGGTCCCATTCTACTTTGGATCCGTACACTATGTTTAATTAACCAACTGCAGTTAAGTCTCTTTACAAGAACGCAATTCGCAAACCAGAAAACCCAGGACTTCTCATTCAATGTCCAATACATTGAAGCGTTAATCATTCGATTTAAGATTGTATTTTCCATCCAGTAAACCAAACGTATAGCAATTTCCTCCTTCAATACCCATTAGGTTCCCATCAAATACTTGTCAGTATTGTACATAGTAATACGTACTATATGTACGTATGTATAGGGGTACGTGATGTTGTCCCTGTGTGTGGGACGGCAGGCCGTTCAAATTTTATTCACAGGACTGTGGGCGACAGACATCTGTGACACAATTTTAACAACACTCTATAGATACGTAAATTCGGTGTTTGTTTTGTTTTTTAGGACCGGCTGCACCGAACCTAAACTTACTGCAGCGGGGTAATTGCGTAACAGCAACATAAGCAGCAATGGCTTTCATTTTGACAGTTCAACAACATTCATTGCGCTATTTACGTTGCTGAGCAGAAAAAATTTTCGAACATATAAAGCAATGGAATAGCAATATCCTTCAAAATGATTCAGATTTAGATTGATAGTGTGTTACGCAATTAGGGTGTTCGTCTAAAGTCGGATTCTGAAGGCCTATTAAGTCTATGGAAAGTTAACCTCCTGTCACATCACTTATTAATAGCTTTAGTGATTCGTTGGTCGAAATAACTAGAATAATATAATAATTGATTAGAACAAGCGTTCCGACACCAGTAGTCAATCTTGTACCTTATATCTACATACAAGCTTTTTCCCGCGGCTTCGCCCACGTGGAGGTCGACATTTTTTAGTAGTTATCCTACGGAAACGTGCTACTAGGATAAGTATTCTACGTGTTAATTCAGGTTATAAACTATTTGTACGCCAAATGTTATCCAAATCCGTTCATACGTTTTTACGTGATTGATTAACACACTTTCACATTTATATTACAATAGGATTTATGTAAAACTTCAGCCTGATTTTGGCGCTACACCAGATTGTAGTCATTAATAGTAAATTTAGAACTAATTTTAAAGCTCTATTTTTGTCAGTCGTTTTTCGTAGACCAATTGTGCCTAAAATAAACTTGATTGTGTAAGAAAAGTCAATTTTGTAACGGAGGTACCGTTACAGAATTAGTTTTTTTTACATTAAGATAATTTATATAATTAAGGTTATAGACTCAGACAGGCATGACGCGACGGAGTCTACTCGATTCTGGTAAAACAATTTCCATGAAGTTTTCATAGAAATTGTTCTATAGTCGCGGCGCGCAGTGGCGTCGGGCCTGTCTGCGGGAGCTTTATTACATGAACTGCAGACATACTTCATTATTCCATCGTTAGTATGTACTATCGCCAAAATTTGTATTTGTCCACCGTAAGGACTATTTCTGCTTGCAGCGCATATTATTAGTAGACCGAAAAAGGAACCTCTTTTGTTTTACTTACGGACGCAGCTGTGGTCATCATGTGCACGGAATTTTGTTTTCAAAATCTTCAGATATAAGTTTTGGCGATAGTACCTACTTAGTAGCCTTCCTTCAATAAAAAACTCATCTAAGTCATATGTACTTAGAAAACTTTTGATTGATAAGTTCCAAAGGAAATCTTCTGCTAAGTCTCAATTTCAACTTTGTTAGACCTATATTGTTTAACTTCGATTGTCGCTCGAAATAGTCAGTTTTGAGGAAAGTCAAGAGAATCAAGGTCTTAAGATAGACCAGTTAGAAACTTGAGAAAAGCAATTTATATTAGATATTACTTAGCATGTTCCTCTGAACAAACCTATCAATAACTGTTGGTCTTAGGCGGATATTAAGTCGCTGCCCAAACGTAGAACACTGTAAAACCGTGTCGCACAGTTAGGCGTATTGGTACATATTACAACCCAGTAAAAAATTGCGTACATTGTCCAATGTTCAAAGAAAAGACTTACTACAAAATATTTTATAAAAAATTAACATGATGAAACAGAGCTCAAAAAAATGATTTAGTCGTACTAATTTTATTTTTTTATTGTAAATTATCATATTTTATGTAATAATTATCCACCGACCCGCACTGGGCCCGCGTGGTGGATTATGGCCCACTTCCTCTCACAGAGAGGAGGCCTGTGTCCCAGCAGTGGGAACATCATAGGCTGATTATGTATATTTTATGTAATGGTAATAAAGGGAATTCAATCAAATAAAGAAATACTTAAAATTATTCCACTGAGCCGTGCAATTATTTTTTAATTTAATTAAAACTGCAAAATTATTTTTATTTTGGTGGTCATTCGATTCACGCACATCAAACGCATCGCTGTGTTGAACCTTATTTGATGTCGCGATGCCCTATTGATTTGCCGCGCCTTACTCATACTTATTCTTCACTAGCGACTCGCCTCTGCTTCGCACGGTTTTTTCGGCTTGACAAAACATTGAGATTTCTGTGCTATATCTAAGTTCAATATTTATGTTTTATACACAAAAACCTTCCGGAACTAATTTTGTAAATTATGTTGAAAATCTCATTAAAATCCGTTGTGTAGTTTAGAAGAACAACGCAGTCACACAGACAGACACGAAAAGCGACTTTATTCGTCTGAACAAACATTTTGATAATTGTTGGTCTAACACAGATAGGAATCAATAGAGGACAAATTCCAGCTGTTACTTATTTTTCACAGCACGAAATAAACCGTGGGTCCTATACATCATTTTTTATTATATTCCTATTGAACATTCTACACAAAGAAATACTTCCAAAAGAATTAAATTTGCAGTAAAAACTTTCCAAAGGTAATTACGACTGTATCGCTACGATATATACCAATGCCGGTTTATAATAACGAGGCCAGTACGGTCTCGTGTCGCGTGTAGCAATGTAAATGAAACGCCTGCCTGCCCTGACACAATCACGCATGCAGGTGGTACGACACCCACGTATTATATTAGCTAAGAGCAAGTGTGCTTTAAACTGGAATTAGGTCATGTGACAATATTGTACAAGGTATCACGCGTTTTCCGCTCCAGAAATGAATAGATGTTGATTAGAGGAGGAAATGAAACAAAAGATAGCCATGAATGTAAACAAGGGTCGCGAAATTCAAAAAGAGATTTAGGCTCATGCACCTTGAACATGTTTAATAGGAATCTTGGATTAGAAGACCTTAATGATAAAATCGAACCATCTGTTAATAAGAAAACTAAACCTACGATGAATTCCGAATACATTGATTAACACTACTTGGCTTCTTAGTTCAAATCGAATTCAATTCAAAAACTCATTATTCTCTACATTACAAGACATTCGGAACCAAATACGAACATAATTATTTTACTTCATTCACGAAATGAACCGAACATAAAAAGAGCCTGTTTGTTGGAGCGGGCAGGTCAGGGACGAATGTTTTTCTACCCTCCCCAATTAATCACAGCACTCAATATTCATATTTAACAACCCTTTCCTCATTACGAAGCAAGAACAATATTTTTTCGGTCTCTCGGAGAAGTGGACCAATTTTCCTTGATACATGTTTTTTTTAACTTAGTATAGAATCTGTATCTTCTCATGGAATAATTTAGATTTTACAGATAATTTAATTCACTAAAGAATACTAGCTTGAATAATAAAAAACAACGGGTTGCATTCCGGGAGTGGCCCGCAGAAGTGAAAACTTGAATATTAACGTTGTGCATTTTTGATATTTTGGAATGGTTAGGGAATAATTTTGCACGAATTGCTTTAATTATCAATATAAAAGTACTCTCCCTCCGTCTTACGAATTTTCGATCAGGCCACGTGTCCTGACGCGAACTTAACATTTTTTACTCATCACAACAAAAGTGCACAACGCCGTTAAAGAAGTTTTCACTTCAAAATACACTTTGATATAGGAATAGAATGGCAAGAAGAGTAGTAACAAAAATTTAAGAGAGTATGCTTAGATGATTTGGTCATGCTGGGAGGATGAATCAAAGGCGACTAACAAAATTGATGGTGGTATTTGCAAGGCAGATGTGAGTGTTAACGCCGGGAGGACGTATGACCCTATTGGTGATGTTCTGAAAGAAAGGTCTGGTGCGAAATACTCGCATCCGGCGTGCATGTATGACTAGATGTATGAACGTAAACGACGCAAAAGGAATAAGTATGTACGGATCGTAGCAGGTGCCGTTCTGTAGTTTCAGCCGACCCCCATGGGAATAACGAGTGAGTTTATGTACGTATGTAGGTATAAATGTATAGGAATAGAGCGGAAAACTTGCGAGGTCAACAAATGTACGGGCGACGTTTAATGTATGATCCTTTTAAGTGATGCGCCTACGTCAGACTGAGCTAACACGAGTTGTGTGGCTAATATCGCTAAGTAACATTGTTATGGGGACAACAGAATGTGTTTTAGCGGGAAACGAGGTTTTAATCACCTCGTGCGCAAGGCAAGTTTTTTGTAATGATATTTATACTGAAACAAAAGCGTGTCTCTTTAATTTATTACAAACATTATAGTGAATGTCATCATGTGAGTGTGTACACTTCACACTCACACAGATGTAGAACGAATATAATAAATCAATCGTTATCATAATTTTTATTAAATAACAATTTTAATCATAAATGTAATCATTTACTTTAATAATGAATGTAACAACTATTTTGCTGGTTTAATTAATAAGTACTTTTGTTTGTCGTAAATATATACACGATATTGCATAAAATCTAAAACCTACAGATTGGGAGAAGACGGCTGGTTCCTGCAACACATGTGTACGTAGCACAGGATATAGGCTTCACTTCACTTGTTTGTACACATTTCTTACTAGAATTATTTATTTACTAGCTGTGACCCGCGGTTTTACCCGCATAAGTTTCGATCCCATGGTAATATCGGGATAAAAAGTATCTTATATGTTAATCCTGGTTATAAACCATCTGTGTGCCAAATTTCATCCAAATCCGTTCAGTACTTTGTGCATGAAAGAGTAACAAACATGCATCCATCCATACAAACTTTCACGTTTATAATATTAGTAGGATTATATTGCTCGTATATTGCTGTATAATAAAGCATATTCTATATCTACCTATATTATATCTGCAGCGAACCCAGAAACTATATCAAAAGTGAACAAAAATAATGATCAAAAAGAATGATGTAACACTTTCTGTGTTAGTCTGAAACGCCTGGCAAATTCTCAGAGCTTCAGTTTTCTCAACGTCTCGTAGACGAAACCGATTTTTGTGTTACATAAGTGGTTGTTGGTCAGTAGGATGTTTAACTAAATATTGTATCTAAATATTTGACTTTGTCTACATAATTCTAGTCGTTACTTGATGAAAAAGTATTCCGCTTTTTAATTTATGTCCAATTTGAACATAAAAGGTCATAGCTACTTGTTCACAAAGAAATGACAACTCTGTTATATTTATAGAATTACTAACATTGAAATGAAATACAATAAAACATGACGTGAACATCTTAAACTGTAAGGCAAAGCGCCTTGAGGTCCTTGTTCTAATCTCCAAGTGATTTATTTAATAGACAATTTGCTCTGCTAAAAATTTATTGCGTAGGTAGTCTACCCTTCATTGTTCCCAGGGTATTTTTTTTTTTAGACTTTCAAGGCAAAGCTTTTATGTAAAGAAAGTATTTAATTTTCTTGTAGTGGTTTTTAGACAGCATCTGCCCCTTGTAGTCAGGCAGGAAAATGCTTTGATGAGGCACTCACTCCTTTGAACATTTCATAGCTTATTACCACCGCGTCGCGATCAGTCATTTAAAGACAAAAATAAAAGGCGATGAAAGAGGTATTTCAATTAAGTCAAGATAGCTATAAAATCCGGAATTCGTAGATCGTATTAAGATAATAACTTAAGAAATTGTCAAAATTTTAATGCAGTTTTATCGGTCTTTTGAACGATATAAATTTAACGAGGTACGTTTCTGAAAATAAGCGTTTTCAATATTGTAATGGTGGGGTGGTATTTTAGAACTATACGTTTACGAAGTTGTGTTTACTTATCGAGCCATTCTCAATTTAATTCGAATTGACGAAAAAATACATAGTATGGCACTTTCTACTACATTGAAAATAAGATCAACAAGAATTGCTACGCCTCCCATGTTGTCAAATTAAGAACACATAATTAGTAGGTACCCTAATTGCGTAACACACTTTCAATTTCAATTCAAAAGATTTTGGAGGATATTGCCAACCCAACCAATTTCATCAAAACTGCTCTGAAAATGGTGAAAGAAAACATCGTGAGGAAACCGGCATGTCCTAGAACCAAAAACTCGAAGATCTGTGATATTCATCAAGCCGCACTGGGCCCGCGTGCTGGATTATGGCCCAGTTCCTCTCACAGAGAGGAGGCCTGTGTCCCAGCATTGGTATCATTATAGGCTGAGCCATTGCTTCATATGTTCGGAAAATTTGTCTCTCCATCAACGTAAATTACGCAATGAATGTTGTTGAACTGTCAAAATGAAAGCCATTGCTACTGTTAGGGTGTTACGCCTTACCACGTGGGTCCCGACCGACTTCGATGTCAGTATCTCCTGTATGTTCGTATCTCATGTAGGCTCGGAGTACTATAGGAAGGCGGTTTAGAAATAAAATAGATTAACGATTTCGTTATTGCATTATAACCCTAAGGTGGAATGTTACGTTCACAAAACTACAAGGTCTAATTGTCTATGTGGCAGTTAGATATTTTCTACCTTATTGAAGTTTCAATTTACTGGGAATTGTTGTCAAAAGTGTTAAAGCAATTAACGAGGTCGAATACCTTCAGGCTCTCGTACTACACCAACTGACGAGTCAAACACCCGCATGAAACTTATAGGTCTACTATTTGCGTAGGCGTTAGTCAATAGATTTCGTAGCTGTGTCAAAGTTAGTCATTAATTTCATCCACCAAACAAATTAGTTTCACGCAATTCATGGAAAGAATAACGACGTCAGCGAGGTCATGACTCACATCGCTATCATTAAGAACAATGAACACACTAGTTTTGACTGCCATAGGCAGGATAGAGAGGGGTCAGTTTGGAATAGTGTTAACACCGGTTTTTGTTTAAGTAGAATTTTGCAACCTTTTTATGTGAAACTATTTTGTCACGAGTGTGGCGCCATGATGTCAGAGGGGCAGTTCTCGTAATTTTAAGGACGTTTACAGTCCGAGGGGCAATTCATGTATTTTTATGAACGTTCGCATTCTAATCTCAGTCTCAGGGCTGATTGCTCAATCGACAGATAATAATTCCCCCGATAAAATCATCTGACCTTGCAAAAATCAGCCCTTAATCTGTCAAAAAATTCAATATATTCACATACATTTTTGTCAATTTTTCCACATTGATTGTTGCTGAGATGAGATTGCGAGTTGGATTTGAACGTACAATTGGCTTTCTGATATCCTGACAGTTTGGGTATTTCAAAATAAAATGTAGAGAATTGTAATTTTGTCATTTCCAATACAAAGTCCTTGCACATGCTGCGGAACTTAAAACCTTGTGCAACACAAAGAAAATTATGCAAAACTTACAGCTAACCTTCACTCATTAGTCGAGCATTCAGTAGTGAAACTAAAACCTCCTCTTACCCTATTTTCCGCAAATAAACCAGAACCTACGAGACGGATTTAAGGTCCACCGCAATAATTCTTAACCGAACGAGGTAGCCGAACTAGAAAAAGATCTCGGCAATAAATATTTTTCGGCCAATCGCTAACCTTGGGCCTAATCTGCTCACGAGGGCTAATTCTTATAACAAATGGATTTGCAGGCGCTAAACAAAAAGGTTACATAAACTTGAGTGGGCCCTGAGAAATTGCCGTATTATGGAAATAAAAGTTGTTCTAACTTGCAAGTTGTTTGCAGTTACGTGGGAAGCTCTGAACATTGCCAACGTTAATTGAAATTACTCTTCAGAAAGCCTTAGCAATTAAGTGCCGTATGAAATTTACGGTGGTCAAAGGATGCTTGTCAATGGCTTCCTACGGTAACATTTAATTGCTTTTGAAATATCATAGGCTACTTACAAAGTACTTTATATACAAATGTTATCCTTCTATGGCTTATTTTAAATTTCAAGTTTACTTCATTTATTTCGTTGAAATACTGATATTTAGTAAGACTGGATGCTTAGCCAACCCCAACATATTTATGAAAAAATAAAAAGTAAGCTGCTTTTTGATTTTTGTTTCGTCCAAAATAAGGATGGGAACAAACCTTATCTCTAATTAATTTTCCTAATGAACGTCGCGCTTCCCTCTCTAAGCCATCAAGAGATACTTAAGTAAGGGTTAGATATACTTACATATGTGCGGTTCTTGGTGTGTAATTGGATGATCTGGTCGTTTGCACTAATTATGTTATCCTGCTTCCGGTTAACTTAGTCCGTAAGAGGAAGAGAAAGGAAGTTGTGTAGGATTTAATTACCCTTGGTGGTCAACACTTTCCTACCGCTATTGCCGCACTGGTTATATTACTTCATATTTTAATGTATTTTTATTTTAATGATTGTAATGAATTTTATCGTATTTTATTTTAATGAGAGCTTAATGAATTTTATGTATAATTGTGATTTGTATATTGGGCCTTGGTGCCTTAGTAACTATATAAATAAAATATCCATTGGCTTTAAACTTCATTTTTCATAATATAAGGCTGGTTTCTTAACTATAGGTTCAAAAATCTGTAACATTGACTTCAACATTGAATAAAAGTCTGCAGCAAAAGATATACTTAAAATTCTTTCCCAGGAAAACTGTCCAGCTTACCAGTTAGCCTTTTCCCAAATACGTTACGTTGTCAGCTTGTGAAACTACAGTAAACTTTATAACAGTATTTTTCCATGTAATCCTGTCGAGCTGCGTAATCCACGCAAGCACTACACGGTCTGTTTCAGTTTTAATACCGCGCACCTGATACACGCAGATTAAAGTGAACCGATACGACAAATGAAAGGGAAATTACAACGAGCAAACCTTGCTGTTTTGCAGAGAGAGTGGGTTGTTTATGTACGGTGCCATTTGTGTCTCATAATGTATAATTAGTCAGTGTTTTAGACGCAATAGGTACAATGTAGGTACAGGAATACAAAGGAAAAATAAAAGGATACAAAATTGTTAAGGCTCAATTATTTGATTATTATTATTATGTTAAAATCTTGAGATAGAGAGCTTGAGTGGTGGCCCAGTGGAACAGCCACGACTTACGACTTGTAGGTCGTAGGTTCGAACCCTAACAGGCCTTTTTACTTTGTGTAAATTATTTCATCACCACTGCTCTCAACCGGTGAAGGAAAATATCGAGACGAAACCGGCAAAAAAAATCGAAGACATGTAACATCTACGAACCCGCACTGGGCCCTCGTAGTGGATTACGGGCCACTCCCTCTCATTGAGAGGAGGCCTGTGTCCCAGCAGAGGGAAAGTTATTGGCTGATGCTAAGCTTTTATGCGTAAGATAGGTTCGTTTAAACTTAAAAGCATAAGGAAAGCATATTTTCAAAATGCTTACATTAAAGCATATACCTTGGGGCCAGAAAGAGTTTTCCAATCTAAATAGGGCTGCCAAAACTGCCAATCAACCATTCCCGCGGTGAATAGGGATGTTTGTAGTTAGGTACAGGGCACAGGGTAATGTAATCAACACCGAAAAGGATCTAAATCAAAAGCTGCCATAACCCGAATATCAAGGAAACCGGGGAGGCAAGAGTTTTTGTCAAACGAGCTCGGCCTTCCGAACTAAACCTATAAATCCTTATTACTTTCGCGTCACGAATTCAGAAAGCTTCTAGGTAGCTTAAAATGGATGTTTTATAAGTATGTAGTTTATATTCTACTCACTGAATCCGCCTAGTCTTCGACTGTATCAGTTGGATTCGATTCCCGGGTTGGGTAAGATGTTAAAATGCCAGTAGCAGCGTAAACATAAATCTCAATAGCAGCCCTGACAATACAATAACCCTGTGATAATTAGCCAACAGTGCGGCTGACGAGAAAATGCGTTATTGACAGCTATCAGTTTCATACAAACGAATACACTGTTTTGCGAATTTCATCTTTAGTTTACTAGAATTGTCGCACTGACAGATATCAGGAACGCATTCTCTCGACGGCCGCACTGTAGGAAAACTGCTGTAGGTACTTATAAATATTCAATGTATAATTTAGTTGTTCCTACTATGATTGGATTTTGTCCTCGCAGATGGTAACACATTCCATGGATATTTACGAGAAACCTGACAGGAACGACTTTACGACTTTTCCTTTGGATAGTAAAATATAACCTTGATTTGAAGATGGGTGTGGTTGAATGTGGTGAACATAAGTTCGTTTGATTTTATGGGATACCAAAGAATCTTCAAAAGATTTTTTTCGAAACAATAAATGATTGGTTTCCTTCCACGGCTAGGACATATTATTGCAGCTAAGAATGTACTACTGAATAGTATGGCTCGCGCATACAATCAGTGAGCAGTGGTGGCCAAGGGGTAGCAGCCCCGATTGACGTGTCGTAGGTCGTGGTTCCGAACCCAGCCAGTCACTTCACTTTGTATAAAGTATTTTATCACCACTGCTCTCAAGAACGTTATAGGGTAATTATGCATATACAATCGTTCTCATAGTCACCGTTCTTGGCAAATGGATTGGTGATTAAAGAATCTGAGGATGGCAACTGTATCGACACGTTCCATTTACTAAGATTATACAATATGTAACATAACTAACGCAAGACCTCATACACCCCAATTAGAGTATTGAGTTAAAAGCATAATACAATGACCAAAACTTATTTTTTTAAAGCTAACTATTATTATTAAGAAAATCGTGTTGACTCTAGCATTGCTTTATGCATTTAAAATTGAGTCTTATGGCCTTAAAATAAGATTCAATTTTCTTTTGATTTTCAACCGGCAGCCAGTATGGCAAAATACATAATTTTTGGCAAAATACTTATATTAAAAGTTACTGAAATCGATTCAGTAATCAATTATGAACTACTTTCAGGACTTGCATTTATTCCGTTACACCTAGTATAAACAAGAAGAATGGTCTCTGCATCTGTAGGTAAAGTCAGGGAGTTCAATTGTTAAACAAATTCACTACCAACCTAAACTGTCCGTATATTCAAATCACAACTGTCATTCTTTGACAGTTGTATAAAATGGTTATAACACGGCAAATTGACTGTACCCACGGCTACAAAACAAGCTACACATAACCAGTATAAGCTGACTTCTGATTGTATGAAAAATCTTTACATTGCGAGGTCAGCTAAAACTGGGAATGTACAGCCTGATGTGTAGCTGTGTGTACAAGAACACCCTTTTCTGCAGCACGTGTTGACCAATTTCCATGAACCGATTTGAACAAAAGTAAATTCTAGGTAAGTATACTGTTTCGTTTGAAGTCGGCCTAATGTTCTATTAGCATGTTATAACAGATTGTAGCAGCCATCAGAACCTTGCATTGTAACTGTAGTAGTTTAAAATTGCATAATGGTCACGATACGATTAACCATGGGCTGTTTTTTCCAGCGCCAGATAACTTTATCGGAGGATTAATTTTGAATTTTTGACAGTTCTTCCATACAAAATCTGCCAGACGTCAATTTTATACAACGAATAAAAATTATCTGTCGATTGAAAAATCAGCCCTAAGTCTTAGTAAAAATAAAGTTATCTATACTTGCTTCGGACTTAACTTAGAAAACGTACATTTTTATTATCTCGTAAGTAACCCTCAATTGTGTTATATGACAGTAAAAATCTATGGGAAGTGAAAGATTTCTGGTTCTAGTTCCATGAAAATAATTACTTTTCTTAGCTCAACCAAAAAAAAAGAAAATATTTTAAGGTTCTCATTAAAAGTGGTACTCCATAGTAAACCACAGGAAACTAAAGCCTATTAATTTGATACCAATTGAAGAACAAGACCTAAATCTACCCTATTATACCCTACCATCAAACTCCCTCCCAGTTGTTATTCTTCCCATTCACTACCTCCCACAACTGGCAAACGCCAATCCCTATAGGTCGATTCATGTAACCCATTGATTTTAACATTCATTGATACCCTCGAACACTCCGTTTTGAAAATATCCTTACATAATCAGACTTACCTACTGATAAAGTGATCGTAGTTTTCTTATAAATGTTGCTACTGTGATCTACGCATGCTTAATGTGACAACGTTTGCGCACTGACGCAAATTAATTCAGAAGTAGGGAAATCTTAGACAATGAGGTAGAATTCCTTGTTTGACAGCCGATAAAAACTAAAACTAGGCTTCGATAATATAAAAATGAAAATGGTAAATAAGGATGGCAGTCTTGCCTTCTTTCAACGTAATGCTTTACTCATCAACTTGACTGAAAAGTTCTGAAACCTACAAGAAGCTGTTAGCTTGCCCAATAAACCAATACGTAACCATTTATATCATATATCAATTCAAGAAAAACATTATTCTTTTTCCATACTTTAAAGTATATATAGACCTTTATCCTGAAATAATAATAAAAAGAGTTATGTAATTTGTCAAATTCAAGACAAAGCTTTGAGAAAGTACAAATAAAGAACGACGTAGCTAATAGCTACGCTTGTGTGTAGCGCTACGTCTACGAGCGTGCTACGTAGCATGTATGTAGCACGTAGCTCGTAGACGCAACCGTAGCAAAACTCGTAGCAAAGCTGACTTTGCTATAAGAAAGTTAATGACTAGTTAATTTTAGCTGGATAACAAGTGAAGTAAGCAGTAATATACGAAAAGTGAATGGAACGCAAGTTATCCTTTTACGTAACCAGCTGAGCAAAGAATAAAACATGGGCCTGAATCTTTTAACCTTATTAAAAGACTGCAAGTTCTTTGTAAAACCTAATATTTATGGAAAACTTAGATTCTAAGAATACCCCACTACCACTATGTCAAATGAAATTATTGTTGTTGGAACTACGAGCGGTTTGCGTCAAAAGTCTATCGATCTGTCGAGCTGTCAATAACATATCGAGGGACAACAAGCTTTCTCGTACGGAGCAAATCTCACTCAGGCCTAGGAAGAGACAAGTGACGTATCCTGACAGCGGCCCAGCCTCCGAGAAGCTTCAAGGCTGTCATGTATGATGTAAATAATGATCACAGCTGGAAATAGGTTAAGTATACAGGAGAATCAATAGCATCGAGCACAATAGTGTAAGCAGGCAGGTCGGTGGCGGCGGTGGCGGCAGCGGCGCCGCTGTGGGCCGTGTCGCAGCCCGCGCGGCGTCCTTGCGGCGGTAATGCGCGCCCGTCACGCGACCAGGTCGATAGCGGCCGCGCGCCACAGCCTCCGCGTCAATTATTCAGCACGCGACCGCAACCGCCACCACCAGGCGCACACAAAGGGCGAGCGCGCGCACTGCGGACACCTACCAGCACCGGCGGCCCGCGCCCGGCCTGCGACGTCCTCGAGCCGGCTGCGACGATATCCTGTCACACTAACAGTGATCACTCCAACAGAAATCCTCGGTAAGGCGGTGAGGAGCGCGAGTGCGCGCGGTGGTCGCGCGTTACGTAAAGGGCGCGACGTTGCGCGTATCGGCGCGGGTTGCGCGCTCGCGGCGGGCGCTCGGAGCGGGGTCGCGCGCGGAGTGCCGCTACACAGTTATGCAACGCGCCGCCACCGTCGCCCGGACTGGGAAAATCGAATGTGAGGGGCGCGGGACTGCGCGCGCACCCGCATCGATACCGCGCCGCCGCACGGCCCCCGCCCCCGCGCGCCCCGCAGCCGCTCGCCCCGCACCCGGCACTCGCCGCCCGCAGCGCCTCCCTCGCACGACCACCGCCATCCGCAATTGACATTACACCGGAGACACCAGTCATTTCTGGACGTAACGTAGATACTCCGACGAGCTTTCCACGCCGCCGGACGTCGGCGATGGTCATAATTGTTCAGGCTTCGTACAAAAAAAAATACTTAGTTAATTACGAACACATAGAACAAATTGCCTTTTCAGCCCCTGCATATAGAACTGAGAACTTTTATCAACTGTAAAAACGAGGACATGTATCCAATTTAGATCCTTTGAAGCATAAAATAAAGTTGTTATGGTGGATGCTCCAAGGTAGCCCGCGAAATTCAAATTTTCTTACGTTTTTTGCAATTGCTGGTCAGTACTAAGTTGTACGCTGATGAAAATATGATTCGCGGCCGTAACAAATATGTATTTACTGTCACGACTATGACATCACATGAATGACTATTTCATGAAATCTTACATTTTAGGATTATGCTAACTTAACAAGTTGTATTACTGATTCTAATGATTATAATTCTGTAAATACATATTTGTTACGGCCGCGAATCATATTTTAATCAACGTACAACTTAGTACTAACCAGCAAATTGCAAAAAACGTAAGAAAATTTGAATTTCGCGGGCTACCTTGGAGCATCCACCTTAAGTGGCGCACATTATGGCCAGGTTAAGTAGGACAATCGACTAACATTTGTGGCTAGCCAAGGATATTTGCACGAACAATTAAAGTTAGCGCTTCGAGGAAGCCTGGCGCCGAAGGTCATTCGTACGTGACCTGATTATGGAGTTCCATGGCGATCGAACTAGTTGTATCTGCGCCAACATTTTGTCCTAGAATTGAAACTTCAGAACAAAGAAACATTACCATAATATTCTCGTGAATATGTTAACTTTGTGCTAGCTCGGACTAAAGTTACTAAAAGCTAGAATACTCTCGTGATATTCTTAAAAGAGAAGATTGACATACATGGAGGTATGGCTATGGGTGTAAATGGCACAGCTGCCATTCATGCTATCGGAGTGTCGAGTACTAAATATAGTTATCTCAGCGAGACGGAGCGGCGCAGTTCCATCGGCATTGTGGTCGCAGATCAAGTATACAATTTCATGAATGGCTTCACTCCGTCCGTAAATAGGACATTTGTAAATAAACGTGACACTTCACGCAATTAAAAGCAAAGTGAAATTAACGTTTACATTTGTTTAATTGGGTGAAAATGGCACTACAATAGGAATAGGTTTGTAAAAAGGTCGAAACTAGACGTAACTACCCTGTACATAGAAGACAAATTTTTAAGTTGGATTCACATTAAATAAATTAAAAACTTTAACTCTCAGTGAAATGCTTAATAAAAAAATAAAATTAATTTAATTCAGGTAAAACGCATTAGATAAGATACATTTTCAAAAAGTCAACCGGTATAAATAAAAATAAAATGCTGTTCATTGGTGAACGCAATAGTTATAATGATGCAAGACAAAATGACAAAATAGTTGTCCTTTTTTTTAGGTACCACAAGGATCAATTTTGGACAAATTTAAAAAAATATTAGAGTTGCATTCAAATTGAAAAATTAGAAACTAGGACTCGCAGGCAAATTCTTTATGTTAATCTTGAGTTTTTAACGGGGCAAGGGAACTTTTTATAGAATTTTAGAGTGATCGTGAGTGGATCTGTTTTGAGATTGCAAAGAAAATTATGAAATTATGCTTGCTTAGCATCTAAAACTGCTGTTCGTTAAATCGAAACAATCAATAATCAAAGCACCTTACGAGACATCAACAAAGGGGACTTTTAGTCAATATTGTCATTATGAGTTCAATAACTTTGGACCAAAGTACAGAGCCAGCACATCAAGCTTTAGCGATAAAGTTAAAAATCTACTAAAGAAATTTGACAAATTATAAGTAGTAGTTTGATGTGCTAGCGTCTGTACAAATATAATCGACTCAAAGGACCAACAACATTGTATTAAAATAATGAGAAGTGCCTTACAGCCTAACCGACCTCTTTTGAAAGAGCGTTTTAGTCGCCAGTGTAACTTTCTAGGTTCTTGACCTCACTAATCAAAATGGATTAAATTGCCATTTGCAGTTTTAATAACCCTTTAGTGTCGTGAAAAATAGTCTAAGTTGTTTTATTTTACACTAGCTTCTGTAATGTATTGTTCCCCTGACCTGAAATGTACCGCAGGCGAAGTCGCGGGCAGTGGCTATAACGAATAATGAATGAGAATCAAACAGATTACAGAAACACTTTATATCCAATTATTACATATTTATTACATTCACGGAATCACTCTGACAACACACTCACCTTCACCCCACACACACACACCCCACACACACACACACCCAACACACACACCCCACACACACATACACACACACCCACACACCCCAACACATACATGCACATGCATGTCTGCTGTTTATCACACTCCTTGTGTGACATAAGATTAGTTTTGTTATTGATTTATTTTCACTTTTTTTTTTTTGTAACAGCTGTTAGTACAAATTATTGACACTGTTTTTTTTTCACCTGTTTTGGTTGAGAATATTAACAGAATCCATTTTGGCTGAACCCTATCTTTTAAGATGCAGGCTAGTCCTAGTTTAAAAGATAGAGTCTACTATTGTATATAAATGTAAATATTATTTTTCAAATAATGTATACAGTGCAAAGTGCTATGTTTTAGTAAAATAAATATTTTATTATTTTTATTATATTATTAGATAAAAATATGCCAAAGTAAAATTCAGTATTTGCAATACTGAAATCAGTTGGTAAATTAGTCAAAAAATCCGCACTGCTAATGGTACAATAATGGTATGCAGCACACAATCTGCATAATGTTTTTTTATCATTGTGAATAAATTGGTCGTGTTGAATCACGTAGCCAGTATCAGCCAGCGCCATCTGTTATCAACGACCGGTATAACTATAAGGGTACTGAGCGGAATTCGTCCGTACCTTCTTTCTGTACTCCGTGGTCCGTACTCTTCAAGGCAACACAAAAAGGTTGAAGTAGTTACTTCGAAATACCGCCGCTAGCTCTTGAGCACATTTCTTTAGCTAGACAATGAGGGCTACCGTTTTGTGCTCACCAGTTGGCGCCACTATCAAGTAAGGTGAGTAAACTCTAATGCGATGGTGAAGTTAAAACTCACACTAAACATACTGGCCGTGTATACAAATACGTCAATTATTTTTTTAACCAGTTGGTAGTTGTGTAAACAGCACAAACACGTCAATTTTTTTTAAACTAATTTGTGTGACGCCTCCACTCATGAGTAGAGTCAGTTTTAGCTGACCTCGAATTGTATACCTACATGAGAAGTCTGCTTATACTGGAACTGTCTAATTTGATATACGAGGGCGACACTGAGTTTTTAGAACTGGCCACTTGTAAACGATATAATAAAAAAATAAGTTTAATTTTGAAAATGGAACTCTTTGCCAATATTATTGTGTATGTATTTTATTCATTTGTCATTTGTTTACGATTTGGCGGCAAATTGAAAATTGTCTGCGTCACGTCAGCATGAATTTAACGCGAGAAAATTTTCGTACGATTTTTTAACTTTTGATGTCAGAACAAGAAAGTTATGACAGACTTCGATTGACCTTCCACGATGAAGCCCCATCTCATGCCACTGTTTACAACAGGTATAATGAGTTTAAACGTGGTCGCACTAATCTCACCGATGATCTGCGTGAGGGACGGCCTTCTACGGCGACGACTGAAGATAACATCAGTGTTGTGCGGCGTATGATAGAGACTGACAAAAGAGTGACTTATCAGCAGATTCGGACAAGCATAGGCATCGGTATGAGTCAAGTACACAAAATCCTCCATGAACATTTAGCGGTCAGGAAGCTTTGTGCCCGGTGGATACCTCATAATTTGACAGAGGCCCAAAAGCTCCGTAGTGTTGATTGGTGTCGTGAAATGGTTCAAAGATTTAACGGAGGTGACTCTAATGCTGTGTTCGACATACTTACGGGTGACGAAAGCTGGATTTATTGTTATAATCCTGAAACTAAGAGTCTGCTGTCTGGGTATTTCCTTCCGAGGAGTTGCCAACTAAAGTGAAGAGAGGTCGAAGCGTGGGAAAAAAGATGGTGGCCTCGTGCTTCGGAAGGACAGGTCATTAAGCAACAATTGTTTTAGAGGATCGAAAAACAGTTACTGCAGAGTGGTACACTAACAATTTTATTGTTTACCACTTGTCTTGGAAAAAGTTCGGGAGAAACGACCTCGCAGTAGGATCCTCCTTCAACACGACAACGCCTCGTCGCACACCGCCAAGCAAACAATCGATTACTTAGCGACGTCAGACGTGGAATGACCTCGTACCTTGCGAATTTTATTTATTTCCGAAAATAAAAGAAAAACTTCGAGGAAAACGTTTTATGGATGACGAGGAAGCAGTGGCTGCGTTTCAAAATGCCGTCGAAGAGACTCCTCAGGACG
Source organism: Apamea epomidion (assembly GCA_947507525.1). Lineage (NCBI taxonomy): Eukaryota > Metazoa > Arthropoda > Insecta > Lepidoptera > Noctuidae > Apamea > Apamea epomidion. The sequence continues at coordinate 8,389,516 of OX382233.1, forward strand.
AGTGGCCAAAGTGCTTTTCTCAGTGGTTCCATCGGATGCAGCGATGTATTGATGTAAATGGACACTATTTTGAAAAGATATAATAAAACTAATAACTTGCTAGTTTGTTCAGTTTTTTATTTTCTAAGAACTTTCAGTGTCACCCTCGTAACGCCGTGCGTACAAACCTACTTACAAAAAGAAGTATCATTTATCATCTAGTATCGTGTTTTTCAGAGTTGCTATTACTTTATTTTCCTTTATGGTAACCGAATTGGAGTTATTCAGACGTAAGATAAATACTAGGTTAATAAAAATTGCAATTTATCCGAAATTCCCGTCTTTATTTTTTACTCAACAGTGTTTGACATTCATTTGATTTACATTCCTAACAAACTGGTTTAATTCAGTTTGAACATTATTTTCGCTTCCCATTAATTGACTATCAAATCAATGGCAATATTACAATTCAATGTTCAGAGTAGGTACAGAAGCCAGCACATCAAGCTCCTATAATCTGTCAATTTCTTTAATAGATTTTAACTTTATCGCTAAAGCATTAGGTTCAAAGTTAATTGGTAAATTTGACAGTTCGGGTAGCTCGATGTGCTGGCGTCTGTACATAACATTTACATATCAACATCTATTACGATTGCTGTTATTATTATAAACACGCAACCTTGTCGGTGTATTATGTATACAAGGTGAAGACGATCTTGCGACAATAAATTAAACTTCGTACTTATATATAATGACGTTCCCAGTCTGCATACAAAAATTCAACCAAGAATCTCCAATATTTAAGTCACTACAGGGTCAAATTAAATTAGCTAGCGAAACTCTGCAGATGTGATAGGTGTCGATATCTAAACACTACAAAATATTTTTTTGTTTTTGGGGTTCAAACGACCACTGGATGTTTTGTAACTTGAAGTGAAGAGTTGAGAAAATCTGTTTTCTTTAGTTTCGTCGTGTTGAGATATCGATACCCATTACATCTGTAAAGTTTGCACAGTAAAAAGCTGATTTTTAAACTGATATTTCAAGTGATTACAATAACTGCGGTCGGTGACCACACAAAATAATAACGTCAAACTTATTCTTTGTTTTATCGTGTTAAGATATCGATACCCATTACGTCCGAAGAGTTTCGCTAGCTAATTTAATTTTACCCTGTAAAGCTAGTCAAAAATTGGCAAAATCCATAGTCGGCCCAACACTAATATTTAGTTTGTTTGAAAAAAAACACTTTTTAAATTACAATTTTAGGTATTATTTGATAGTTTCAAAATGCAGTAGTATTGTCAGTGTTTTCATCTTTTGTCGTATTGTCGTCTCCACGTATGTGTATGTACATGTATTTACATCTGAGATTCATAAATATTAATATCATAGTTCAGAACCAATCAGTCGTCTCAGTATGCTATGTAAATATAAATTAACATGTCTATGTATTTTTCAACAATAACATATACACACAAGCAGTCTTGATCTTTTACACGCAGTTCTAAAAGAACTATAAATTCAACCGAGATTAATGAACGAACCAATAGAGATCAGAAATATTAATAATTAAACATTAACCATAGAAGCACCTTTTAGGTATCAGTGTGAGGCATGCACTTGTTCGGGTCGGTACGATTTGGCATTCAGCCGTGAGGCAAAATCGAATATACCGGGTGGCAGAGTCATTGACGAGGAACCTGCAGTCTGAATAGTCAATTATTAAAAAATAAATTAGCTGTTCCATACATTTTGACCGCGTAAGTATTGCACTTTTCTATTAAACAGCTGTTTTTTTTTTATAACCGTCAAGTTTCAACTCACGGTTGTTCAGAATCATGTACTGAATACTGGTAACAAGTTGCACGTCGATGTCCCTGGCACTCTGTATATGTATAGCCCCGGCTGTGCCGAATCATGCCGACCCGTACATATTAGAGTCACTCTAATTCCGTTGCAAATACTTTTAATGTTCTAATCATACAAAAATAAAACTTAATCATGTGTTTTCAGCAGCCATAAAGAACTATTCTTTCTAGTACTTATTTCTCAATAGAAGAAATACTGTATACACTTAATAAAAATTTACATACATTACATAATGCTTTTTAATCATCTGCTATAGGTATACCTACCACCTACCGACCACACAACACGACAATATGAGCTGTCCAATACCATACCATAACTCCAATCCTTGTCTTTTATACAATATGTAATATAATTAACGCAAGATCTCATACACCCCAATTAGAGTATTGAGTTGAAAGCGTGAAAAGAAAATCGTGTTGACATTACTTTCTGCATTTAAAATTGAGTCTTATTGCCTTAAGATAAGATTTAATTTTCTTTGGCTGAATCGGCGGTATACATATTGAGCCAAAGAAAATTATGTATTTTTTGTGTGTGTGTTCTTTCTCTGCATCATGTTTACCGCAAATAAACGTATTTTCTTTCTGTATTTCTTCTAGTTACTGAAATCGATTCAGTAGTCACACACCTTGTATATTATTTTAGGCCCAAAATCATAACCCGGACAACAACCCTGATATACTACTCAATTGTTCCTCCAACTTCTGTTTCCCTTCACTATTATCTATCACAAGATCCCATTCTTTATAATCATCCAAGCCACACTCGGATATGCCATCATCGACTCCGGACTGAAACTGAAAACCTCTTTTCGTTCTAGTATCTTCATCAGCCACTATCCTGATGGTTCTAGTGAGGTTGCCATATTTTTCTTTAAACCAATGGATGTCTGTACTTCTTCTGATGTCACTCACAATCCAAATGGGCTTCTCTACAGCTGGAATTTGATGAAAAGTAATGATTATAGTCAGTTTAACAAGACATTCAATAAAAGTTACCTGCAACCGTTAATATTAGATTCTGTTATAAATGATGAGGTCATTAACTTATTGATTATTTACTGAGTCAGCTGATAGACCTATCTATTTATTCTAAATATTAAAAAAAAAATCAATTCAAGAAGATCAATTATGTACAACTCAGGATCCCTGATCAATACGGTAAATTATTTTGCAGATTCCCAACATAAAAAAAAAACAAAACAAAAATCAAAATATTATATTACTAGCTTCTGCCGTCGACTTCGTCCGCATTCTTCTAAAGTTCATGTACCTCTGACCCACCTTAGTTCGTTGCCTCGCCTGCCCGCTCTATTATTCTGTTTTTGCTTAGTGTTCTTTTTAAATTTTTTGTTTTTGCTTGGCCCCTAAGGGTCCTAGTGTGACGTTAGGTAGTCTATTATTAATCTTCCTCAAGAATTGGGCTATCGAATGCAAAAAATATTGTTTTCAAATCTCCAGTAGTTCCAGAGATTAGTGGTTCAAACATACAAACTATTCAGCTTTATTATTAGTAAAGATATATCTTACCATCGTCACAAGCTATCTTACAGAAATATCCATAATCTCGAGCTCTCATCTCGTCACTCCAGTTGATCATATCTAGCCGGTATTGTTCCTTGTATTCACTGTCGCCTAACAACTCATTGAGATTCAAATTCTTCTCCTTGGCCCAATGACTTTTTATAGGCTGAGATATTTTTATTACTTCACATCTGTCTGTTAACCTGGAAAGGATGATGGGACAAAATGGGCGTAAGTCCAACAGAAAAAAAATATATCTCAAATTATAGCTCTCAATTAGTACTATACTTCATACTGTGGCAAAAAGTACCAAGGTCGCCGGAGAACAGAGATAGAGCCAATTGAAAAAATAGCATTTCTCTGTATAATACCGAGGATTTGACTACATCTGTCACGTTTAAAAACAAAAGGTCGTGTTATAAACATGGCACACACGCAGGTGATAATGTTTGCTCGATTTACCCCCACTACTCCGCGTGCAAGCCGCCTCTGGCGCGGTTCAGGGGGCTTACCACCAGCTCTTATAGCAGGGCAGAAGTTGAACTGCACTGCTTTTTTGTTCTATGACTAACTGCATAAAAGCAGTGCAGTTTAACTTCTGCCCTGCTATAAGAGCTGGTGGTAAGCCCCCAGTTCAATTGTTGTTTACTTGTTACCTTAGTAAGACTTAATAACAATTTGTATACGTATTTTTATAATGTACCTAGAAGTAAGTTTGATTGTTTTATTTATTTTAAGTATGTTTATTATTTTAAGTTTATCTTATAGGTGGAATTAATGCATTTTAAGTTGGTTCTTTGTTATTATTTTATTTTATTAAGTTATGAAAATAACACCAAGACAATAATCATCTGGATAGTACATATATTTATATAGAAAAAAGCAGCAACTTTTGGTTTCAAAGAAATATCTACAGCTTACACAAATTCAAGAACCTTCTGAAACCTTTCAAAATGATTGCATTATTGAAATCAGCAGAGACAATGTACTGGACAATCTCTCTGAATGCAATATATTAGTTAACAATGTGTGGTTGCTGCGAGCACGGATTCAGTCAAGGTAAGTCAGAGCACGCACATATTTTACATACATTTTGATTGACAGAGACCAGGTTCGCAGAAATTCAATAATTAATTGTTACTGTGCCTGCCTGACAGGAAGAAGGACCATTGGTATCTGTGCTCATATAGTTTCGATAATATGGTATGTTGGTTTGGGGCGGCATGAGCCATTTATCGCCCCTGCGCGTCATTTGTTAATGCTGTCATAGACTGAAATAGAGTTTAGTTGGGGACTTTATTTTGATTTGATTGTGTTTTTTTTATTTTATACACATGTTTTTCATTAAAAAACCGTTCAAATAACATTTTTATTATTTAGTTATGTCCAACTGTTAATAGTTACGTACCGTTGTATTGTTTTATTAACAATAAAACAATACGTGATTATTAAAAGTCTCGGTTTCATTTCATTTTGTAAAAACAATATTTTCAAGTAAACCCGGTGGATATGGCTAGGTTTATTTATATAATTACGATTCTGACATTGGGTCCAAACAACTGGCATTAGTTGCAGTTCTGTTGGTCTTACGCCCAGGTTTCATATAAATTTGCTTATCATTCTTTATTTATTCTACATGACTAGAAAATATTTAACAACTACTTTATATGAAACAACTATGACTTATATGGGTGTCTATGGACCAAAAATTTTATGTGAAATTTTCACATTGATACTAAATATCAACGCTTCCTCTCTTCTACTATTATGCTGTGCCCAACAGGGTCCACAATGATCACATATAATTTTAAGTTACCACCTAAGTACACATTGTGGATTGCAAGCAAACTAATGACTCAGCCTCTGGTATTAAGCCATCCATCTTTGTACAGTATTTTTTTACTTGTGCACAAAGTTTAAAAAAAAAAAATAATATTGTATTACTTGCCTATGCTAAAAATCCCTACATGGTCCTGAAAATTTAGTCTCTTGTTTTCATATTCAGCTCTGCTGTACAGTCACGAGCACCAATATGTCAACAATTGGCAACTTTCAATTGCGATTTTTTCGTGAAATAACGAATGCAACTTTGAAATACGACACATTACATAAACCTATGGGTTCGTAAATGCTATGTTCGTAACAACATAAAATTTCATTATAAAATAAAGGAGTAAATCGCTTTTGAATAAAGCCGAGTGTATACATACTTTTGGTTGTGACTGTACCAGTCAAGGCTTAAATGGGGCAACATTAATCAGAGATTTTGAATAGCTTTGCAATCAAATATATTTTATAATATTCACACGTATTCTTCCGTGTACTCATTAATCACTGATAAATTTTAAAGAACCTTCGAAAAGAAGAACCAGTTTACTTACAAGTTCTGTAAATGTGTAGTTAAGAAATCCTTGCCGGATTTTCTCTTACCGCTGAAAAGTAGTATAATTTGCGGCATTTCATATATACTGAAACAGAAATGAAACAAATCACTAAGAGAACAGGACACTTCGATTAAAAATAAATATAGAACTCAAACTCAAATCATTTGATTCAACTAAACCAATTACAGGCACCTTTTGAATTGTCAAAGGGTCAGTCAGTCAGAAAGATGAAGCTAGTTGCCCATTCCAAAGCGTAGGTACCTATGGAGAAGAACGGGCAAGAAACTCCATGGACACTCTTTTAAATCATAAAATTGTTATAGAATATTATGACAGGCTAACTTAAATAAACTTTCTAAATAAACCTACTTTTACAGTTGTATTGGACTATTTAATGAATTTGTTCCACTTTATTGAAAGCAACACAAAATAAATTACAAATATTTACTCAAGAAGGCTGGAAGCAGGCAATTACTGAAGAACGAATTCATTTTTCATTCGTAACTTATCGATGTCAGTGTCAATGTCAAAAAGTTTTGACAGTATCCAACACGTTCTGAAACTTCCCCAAATGGCCCACATTTTTTCATCATACTTTTAAAAATGTTATTATTAGCAACATAACCAATATATATCCTTACACCATTATCATCAAAGAATAAATCATAAATGAATACGTACAAAATGTATATCACTAACTTTCATATAAGTAAAAACTTGAGAAGCGTAACACAATCTACGATAGAGGGCGCATTGTAAGGATTTATCACAGACATATAAGAGTAGGGATTTATTGATTCGTTTTCGGTCACTGAATTTGTTAAATATAATTAACCACTACAAAAATTGTTGAATAAACAAGAATTACTTAGATGTAAAATAACTAAGAAAACGAGTTTTCGTGCAATCATTATTGCAGCGTGTCAGCTTTGAGATTTAAATTTACCGTAGCTGTTGTCAGCCATCTGGTTATAAGTTGTTTAGCTAAATCGAGAGATGGCAGCACACGTGCTCAGAGCAGCGTCTTCAAACTTCAGCTTTCAAAGTTGCAATTTATTCTTCTTGTATCTTGTCCGAAAGAGTATTTTTTACATAATTAGAAAATATTCTAATGACGTCTGCACTTATATTTTCTTTTCATAAGGTACGTGTAGCTTGCCAATTAGTTTACTTTACTTTAGTTGCCTACATTATTAACAATAAAATATGCGAAACAAGGAAGGAAATTCCTAAATAATTAGTGTAGTTACGTAGGTAGTTATATTTAAAATATATTGTTAGGAACGCACTGTTTTATTTATATCTCGTTATTGGTAGGTAGGTACTTCTTGTTGGTTGAAATGATAAACTCAGATAGAACGGAGTTATCCAGTCAGATCTATCTGCTTAGGGTACCGTAACAGAAAATAAAGTAGGTAGGTGTACCTACCTACACTTTATCTCAGACAGTCCCCTTGTCTACGTGATCGTGGCACCTAATAGATCGCCTTTTAATAGTTTCCGCTGTTTAAACTGTGACCTGCTTCGTACTACATCTGTTCCTATTCATAATTCACAAAAGCCAAAAGGGGAGACTAGGGAGTAAATAGTCAGCAGCAGGCAGGTAGTAAATGTTTTCCATGCTGATAGTGTTGAGTAGAACGTTTTGTAAAGACATAATTAATTCAAGTGCATGCTTGCGTGTACGGTACCTTCTAAACCTAGTAATATGTCTAGTCTATGGTGTAACCATCTATCGAATGCATCATCCATCATACAAATGTCCGTAACTAGCAAATGAACTACGACGGTTTTCAATAAAAATTATCAATATTGTTCATTACTAAACCGATATCCGTGACTAAGTGAATGAATGAATACCTTCGCTGGTATCTACCTCAACACGTAGGTACCTACATACCATCGCCCACGCTACGTTATTATTATACCCAACATAACATATATCTAACTATTAAATAAATTCGTGCCGACACGAAAAAAATGGCGTTATTTGAATGCCGGCCGATAATTTAAATGTAGCAACAACCGCTTTTAGCTTACAACCTTAATTGACTTAAAAATGCTTATCAATATGACGTATCAACAAAAACTTTTGATCGCAATACTCTTTTCACTAAATTGAACTTTAATAGCATGACATAAAAGACAATGTTAAAAGTCAGCGGTCCGGACTTGTACTGTTTCGGAACAAGGGTAAAGTTGGAAGCACGATGCACGCTCACGACTTTCTGAACAACTCCGGACATGACATTCCACGTTTCGCTGTAGATTAGAACGGGACGGATAGCGACCTACCCGCTGAAAAAAACGAGACAAGCGACCACCGAGCAGTCCACGTGGACTGCTTAATATCAACACAGGAGCAACGACCAATAGAAAACGGTACCGCTAATGTATTTCTCACCTCCGCACTCACACCAAGGACAGCTGCCATTTTACATTATTCATACGATTCTGAACTTTCTATCGTTGAATTACGGTTTTAAATCTGGTGCAGTGGTGAAGGCGTATTCCATTTTCGAAATGACTTATAAAAATGTGATGTTATGATTTTGGATCATATTGCGAGGGTGTAGGGTACATTGTCGTGTTTGGAGTGTTCTGCGGTTCTTGAATTTAAAACGATTCCCAAGAACACGGGCGCAAGTTGGTGAAGGTTGGAGGAGGCCGCGGTGCAAACTGCATCGTCACAGCGAGCGCCCCCCGGCCCACCCCGGAGCTCTCCCGCCTTTATTGTAGGTTCAGTGTATGGTGCTGTGTGTGTACGTCTGTTCAGAGTCAACTGTTGTGCTGAGGCACGACGTTTTCATAGCTCTCCGAGAGATGCATGCAGCCGCCAACCGCTGCACTCAACGTTCGCAATATTTTGCTGTAGCAATATACTATATTTTTATTTTTTATAGCGTTTGTTTGACCAACTGAACAAAGGATTTTCGCATGAGGCAATTATATGGAAAATGGTTGTACCTTGCTTGTTCACATTAAAAGTAACGACTATTTTAATGCACGAACATAAATATTTATTAAAAAATAAATTCTAAGCGGGTGGAACCGTGAAACTGAAGAAATAAATATGAAATGGTGTAGTAGGGTGAGGTAGGTATAGGTACATTCATCTACATAACAAATTTGAGAAAACAATTTTTTAAACAACCAATACAGGTATTAATCAAATGAATATAATAACATTTAGAACTCTTCAAAATGCCTACATTCCTCACAGATTACCCTCACTCACCCGACTCGGGCAACTTTTTATGAAAAACAAAATAACGAGATTCAAATCAAAAGCCGTTCTTAGAAACAAATCGACTCTTTAAAAGCTCTTTTACGATTACGTTTTTTATTCAATGGAAAGGGGATCTTTTGTCGACGGCACACCCGGAAATATTACGTTCGAAGTGGTTCAGATGTGCCCGCTTCCCCCGACCCCAATGATGTCTTCACTCATGCATTGAACAAAAAAATACGAATATGAACAAACACAACACCGAATTAAAAAATATAAATTGCCATCCTGTTCTTCTCTATAAAATAAAAATAAAATTGTTACTTTCATTTTTCATTAACGTAGATATTGCTTTATGGTATTAAAACGGTTGTACGTACTAATAGGTACCTATTAGCTAAGCAATTAATTATTCTAAATGTAGCATTACATTTGAATAAATAATTAACATCAATATTAATTACAGTAGTTAGGAAGACGCACATCCTGTCGCAATAAAAATAATTTTAGACGGACACGACGCTTCATACTCTCGGACGTAGTAAGTAATTATTTTTTGTAGGCAAAGGCAAATTATTATAGGTAGGTACGCGTCAATTGGCTCATTCTCATAAATTGATTAAGCAGCCGCCCACCGCAGCGATGCAGCGCTTCCTCATACAAACTCGCTCGCACGTACTTTTTGTCAAGTGAGTTTCTTGAGTCTTGAAACACTTCAAACGCCTCGACTAATGGCTACCGACGACGCGTTCGACATCGGAAGCTTTTTATAAATTATATACAGAGAAAACGATATCACTGTTGATAAAGCGTTCACCGCTTTATTTGAGCTAATATTTGATTTATAGACGAAGTTATTAGTCTGGGCCGCCCGCCCCCTCCGGGAAAAAAACTGCAGAACTGTTGTCTCAGTGTGAATGCTTTTAGTGTTTTTTTTTTTATTTATGGCCCTGTGACATGCTAGTCATAATGAAAGACAAGAATAAGAAGGCTGCTGAGATAACGATAGAGGGGATTAGGGACACAAAAACACTAGTCTTATAGTATGTATGTATACTTACACACATGCTGAAAGGAAATGCCCGGTAGATAATAAGTATTACCAATAATTATTAATACCAAGTAAAAGATTTTATGTCTTTAATCCATTTATTTGAGTGAGTGTAAGGCGAGGAGTAAGTAATATGTAAGTAATCATGTATCCTGAATTGATAGCCGACATGATTATCGATATCACGTCATCCGTCATTCATAATAACACGAGGCGAGGTTGAGTGCGGGCCCGACACGGCTCGATGCGATGGTGACCGAGCCCGGCACCGCACGACACACTCGCATTACTCAACACAAACAAAAAGGGAATAAATGCTGGAATAAAATACTTTTAATTTCCCCGGGCGCCGCTAATCGGGCCGCGTCGATGGAGGGCGCCAAATCGCCCTTTTTATTTTACTGTATGAACGCAAATCCGGCGGGAAAACGGCGTTAGGCGAGAGGGGGTGCGGGCGGGCGAGGCAAGGGGGGGTGCGGTCACGCGCTCGGAATTAGCGGTCCGGGGGCCGCCGCGCGCCCCGCACTTGACCCGCGCGAGGTGTCACCGAACACGTTACCTACCCGCAAAAAATATAGGGGGTGAGCCGCGCACCGCCGGCCAGAGCGGGGAGGTACCGCACGGATTTTGTTTTTAATTTTTTATGATTTCGATTCGATAGTACCTATCGGAGGTACCTACCTACAGGAGTCGATTGGAAAAATAAAACAAAAACTCACAGCAACCTACCTAAAATGTTTTATACATTGTTAGTTTCGTCCGCCGCCACATACCTAGCTAGAGCTCGCCATAAAACTTGGAGCCATGTATCCGGTGGGTGCGAGGGCGGCGCAAGCCACTAATTGACTCACAAACAACCCATAGAGACCGCAAATACTGAGATATTACAGCTCCACTACCAAACAATGAGTCACATTGTGTCATATATCGAACTGTTTTGTAAATTATATTAAAGATTTCCTTCCTTGTACTGATAATGTAGCTAAAATAGGAAGCCAGTCTGCGTTCGGTATTAATTAGTGTAGTTAGTCAGTTACCTGTTTACGTATTGTAATAAATAACCTATTTTAACTAACTGGCAGGATAATTAGGAAAAAAGGAAATAACAAAATACAAATACCTATCCAATACTGCTACCATGCGATAGTTTTGCATACTTACCTAATTATTCAGATTTTTCCCCATAACAATAACTTTCAGCTAAGTAGTTATTCGTAATATTAAGTACTTAGTGCTCAAGCCACAAACGCTAATATATTATATGGCATTATTTAATGAAAGCATTAAGCAACTACTGTAATAGGTAGGTACCGCTGGCGTCGCGCAAATACGTTTAAAGTTTATTGCACGTGTAAGTGATTCAGCAACATGTCCATAGTTGAGAGGCGCCCGCATCTAGTGCGACCACGCGACCCCACAAGAGATGTCGCTGCTCGCTGCTCGCTGCTCGCTACTCGCTAGGGATCGCGCGGTCTTCAGCCGGCAGTAAAAATACGTGCGGGTATTTCCTGTGCCGCGACAGCCTCGGCTGGGGAGAGGCGGGGGCGATAAATAACTCAGTTTGCGGCCGGAGGGGCCGGGGGTGAGGCGGGGTGTTATTTGTAGGGCTCGCGTGTGAATTATTCGTGGGTTCACGCGCGCTGTTTGCCCGCCGTCTTGTGGAGAGGCGCGCCGACCCTCGTTAATGAAATTTCATATCGTTCCCGCGACGCGTTCCATTGTAGCTGCACATCATTATTGAATCTAGCGGATTGTTACACATGACTGCTCCTAATGAGTAGGTCTACCTCATTGTTGTTTGACAATACGTTACCTACATTAGTAGGTGGCGGTCTATAACGGTGGTTTACCAGCTAGGTAAAGCTAATCAATAACTTTTGAGTCTGAAGCTAACATTAACGAACGCATTACGCATCACCCGTCCGGTGATTAATTATACCCGATTACCAATTTAAGTAGCAAAAACTGCTTGTTAGGCTCACTGTCAACTGAGGCGTATCGCTATACATTTCGTGTTCGTGCTGATAAGTAATAAAGATTATGTAAAGCAATAAGTGTTTTTCGTCGAGGCTGGGCGTCGGTGTAACGTAATTAGACGACCCTTATTGTGTGACTGCGTCGCCGTCGGTCCGGACTCCGGAGCAGCTGTCGCAATGTTTAGAATATTAATAGGTAGCCTTTGGCTTGTAGTTAGCCGCGTACCGTAGTACCTAGTAATGCGGTAACTATCAATTTACCTAATTTAGACTGCACCGGTCGGTCGCCGCGGCGAGGATTCTCGACTATGTAGATAGGTGCTCGTAAATTGTTGTTTATTTAATGAAATGTTAACTGCTAATCTACGCATCGCAGTCTGCCATTAACTTGTCTTGAATGTGGAAGATGAGTGGCTTGGGACTTGGGACACTAATGTGTGACTTACTAATTACGTGGGTTTGACTCTATGCTAACTACATACGTAAGTTAAATTAGCTAGCGAAATTCCGCGTTATGGGTATCGATAAAATATGTTATGATATATTTTTTGAGGCCAACGACCGCCGGTGATGTTTAAAAAAATATCATCAGATCTTTTTTTTCGTTTTAATTTGTCCCTGTATAGTATCCGGAGCACTTATCCAGTTACACAGTATCTCAATCAAACCATATACTTACAGAATAATGAAGTTGTAAAACCAAACCCAATTGTTGCCCAATTACAAAATTAAACGTGTTAATTGATCGATGCCATTACATCATACAAGAGAGGTGTCGCCGACCGCCGTTAATAGTTAACAAGTGTGATAGAGCGGCCAATTGTTTTCATCGCACTATGAATTATGGTAACATTACACTAATTAACTATTGTAATGAACACGTATCATCTGCCTAGCATACCCACATGTTTATACCGTAATGTTTTACACAGAGATGTCAATAATTTACAGTGTGATTAAAATTATGATCTTTGTAACCGACATTGTAATTGCCATGTGTTTTAAGTATGTACTATTATGTATTACACCTGTTACCGACCCCACCTCTACTGGAACTGTTATGCGTCACTGTTCATTCTCTAGTCTGCACAATGTGGTAAGGAGTAGGTGCTTGCTTAGGTATAAAAAGTATATTAAGTGAGAATATGAATATTATGAGTGTTTCTTAGCTTAGCAATAGTCCGTCGAACAATGTGCACGATTTACTCTGTTGTTTTAACAACAACATACAGACGTCAAATATTTAAACCGTTGCACTAACCTAATAAAAATATATTTTAAATTATCTTTAGTCGTATAAGAGTTGCATAAGTTCTGTATAAGCTTTCACGTCTATAAGAGCGCTATAAAACTTGTAGTCGTATAAGAATTTTTAAAAGGAAGTTTCATAAAATCAATTTTTCAATCAAAATATGCTGTCTACGCACCACGTAGAATTATCTTTTTGTCGCGTATGAGTTGTATAAGAGCTGTTTTAACGATAATGGCTATAAGAGCTTTATAGAACTAGAAGTCGTATTAAAAGGGCCTATTTTTAAACTAATAAAGTGTACTTATAAGTATATGACTTTTAAATAGCTTTTATACACAACCTACTACATGTTGTAAGCAGCTTAAAATTGAACGTGAAACACAATTACTGTTACTAGAGTTATAACAGCAACACAACAGTGTAGATCGTGTAAGTGCTATGTAGATACGCGAGTGTTTCTTAGCGATAGTCTGGCGGACAATATGTGCAATTGACACAGTTGCGCTATGCTCTGTTCACAACATGTGTTACTTATTACTGGGCCGCATCACTTGTGGTACTGGCCATGTGCATGTTTTGTTAATACGTCTGCGTAGTTACTGTGGATTACAGCAATGACACTATTGACATTAATACTAGTCCAGTAACTGATAGCTAATTACCTACTGCAATTGTTTATTATGTTTTTAACGAACTTAAGGTAATAAGTTAGTGGTCATTATAATTATACCTAACTGATAATGCCAATGTCAAATTACACGGCTAAGCCGATTTCCAATACACACAAACAATACAATCCTCTGTACACCTACCTACCACCTCATAATAACATGATTTAATATTATCTGAGTGCTCATATCGAACATGCTTATTTTATCTACTTACATTCGAGATATTTTGACGCAGTTTTTATACGCAACCATATCTTGTAAATCGATAAGTATCTACACCTCAAACGAAGTAGCTAACCCGTATCTAAATTATACTTGTATAAAAATCCTTGGCCTTCTTGAGTACCTACCGCCGATTCTTCTCAAATTATTACAAATCAGAGGAGAAACAAATAATACAAAAGATTTGAGAGTTAAGGCAGTTCTTAGAATATTTTACCTGAATCCTAAAATTGATAGCATGGAATGTCACAGACAATAGGAGACTGGCATAGGCTGATTTTCGGGGAATCAATGTTGCCAAAAGTCAATGAAATTGTACGAATTTCCTGTATAGTTCGAAAACCATTTTGTGAAATTGAGCCGTGAAAATACCTATCCACTTATTAAAATAAGTAGCAATTTAACTTATTTTGCAGCAATAAGTCTTATTAGAGAAGTCGTTAAGTCATTAATCATACCTTTACAACTAAACACGTCCTTCGAGTCAATTTAACTTAGACCCCCCAGTAATCAAAACTGAAAAACAAACAGACTAGTAACAGGCCACGCGGTCGTTTCGAAGTGGGCGCGTTACAGAACATCAGTAACAGATGTCGCTCGCGTAAACAAATATGCTATTATTGCGCGCCGATTCGTCACACCTCCGCCACGCCACGCCGGAGCGAATTACCAAACGCTTATCATTTCCTATTTATACATGTTATAAATCAAATACCCTACACACGTTACTACATATACATTCGCACCTACATTATTTAATTTGGAAATATCTTCAGGTATTACTAACGCTATCTAAATGAAAGTAGGTAGATATAGGTATGCCCGTTTATCAAAACGAGAAATCTTGTAATTTTATCTGTTAGTATAAGGTGTCAAATTAGAGCTAATAAAATACTTAAATATTTTATCTAGATAAGTGAGTAAATACTTATTTCTGGGAAAGTACGGAATTGAAACACCGGAAAATAAGTATCTGCTAATTAAGATGTTAAAGTTTATATAATTACAAAGTTTACTACCTTATGGTAGTAGCAGTTACTTAAAAGTATCTAGTCAGATTTCCCTTTATTCAATTAATTATTTAAAGCCCTAATTCGAGCCCTATGCCTGTTCTCGACATCCCTACAACTGTCAACTAGGCAATTTGTGAACTTTGTAAATGTAGGATGAACTTACGGAATAGTTAATTGTTATCCTTATTACATTTTAATGCTATATTAAATTGCTAGCTACAGTTATAAAGAAATTTACCAGGTCATTAGCAGACTTTAAAACATTTCAGAAGAAAAATTAATTTAAAAAGTTCGTCGCAACTTTTAGAAGGTAGAGTAGGGTGGGTCGTTCTCATCTTAGATACCGTCAAATAAAAAAAAAACAAAGTTCGTCTGAATACGGACGGTTTATTATTATTGGTGACACATGAGGAATCTATGTCGATGTTGGAATAGCTACTGAACGAGCTGGAGCGTAGACTGAGATCGCTGGTCGCTAGCACGCTGTGGTCGCGGGCAGGGGGCGCGCGGCAGCGGGCAGCAGGTCGCGGCGACTGGGTCAGTGTTGTGTCGCCGGCTGTAATCATTCTAATTCAATTTGTGTGGACGTCGCCGCCGCCCGCGCGCCACCCGACCGCTTTGTTTACATTACACTGAGCCGCGGCTGCCACTCCACAGCGCCTCGATTAAGGACAAATCAATAAGGCAGCCGATACCGAGCGAGTTTAATAGAGTGAGCGAGTCGAGTCGAGCGCCCTCATTACCCCCGCAATTAGCGCACGGCGCGCTCCCGCCGACGACGACGCACCCCGCGCGAAAAACGAATAAAAAGAGCTGCCCTCAAAATGGCCGCCGCCTCCCCCCCGACCACCCGCCGGCCCCCGCGCCGCTTCGTGATTGCATCCCCGCAGCTCTTATAAATATGGCCGTATTCCTCCCGCCTTTACTGATTGCCCGTATACCCCCCGGCCTCCCCCCGCGACCGCGCCGCCGGCGTCTGAATAGATAAACGAGTCCACGTGGACTGTAGCTCTTATAAAAATCGACTCGGCCAATGGAGCGCGTTCCGCGCTCTACTCTAACCAACTGCGGCGCCGGAACGCGTGTAACCCCGCCCTTAATAAGCGATCTCGGCGCGACAGCCAATCGCAACCGCGGATTCGTCAAGTTCTACTCACCGACGACGAAGCGGTCCACGTGGACTGACGCACACACAGACGCCCGTATAATGCCTCGAGTGGAAATAGCTATGACGGCGAAATGTGCGACAGCGAAAAAATAAAATGCGGTCGGTCGGTGCGGAGCGAGCGAGTGGGTGTAAACAGGGGATATTTCGGTGCGGCTCGTTCATTATTATTGAATGCGCGGCGCTAATGGCGAGGCGCGGGTCGCGACACAACGCCTTGTTCACCAGGTGACGACCTAGCTACCGGTACTAACACACCCAGAGCACGAGTTGACAGTTGACCTAGGAATATGCCTGACAAAATATTTGGAAAATGACAAATAAAAGAGCAGATCCTATTATCCTACTTCCCCGTACCTACCCGTTTTATAAACTACGCTGCAAAACCTAAAATACTCTCCAAAACAAAACATCAATTCAAGAGATCCGTACAAAGCTAATTCGTATTCAACAAAAAAATAATCAATACAGAAAATCAGGCAACAAAAGCGTCGACATTAAAAGCACAATAAGACGGCTGAGACAGGCAGTCATACATAAGTATAGGCGCGGCAAGCGACCTCCATCGGATAAGGCGAGCTTGTCCGGTAGCTGGCGAGCCACACTTCGTGTAAAAAATAACTACGTACGTACATACCTGCACACCGCCACAGCTGACAGGGCTGCCAGATTTTTCTGACGAAAACCTGTCTGCGTGAAAGATTTAAACCATGTGGTAAGCGGGTAAAGATAAGTCTACATTGCACTTTTATACGATAAACAGTTCAGAACTTGGCAAAAGCTCGGCTAATGTTCGCCTTGTTTAAACTGAAATTATGAATTCCGCACCAGCTTTCGTTTAATTCCGTATTAAACCTCAGACGATGAAAGTACAGTTTCGATTAATTTTTCTCGGCACATCCGGGCGTAAACTAGCCATGACATTTGACAGCCCTAAGCTTCCTTGCAGACTTGTAATGTAACTGTTATTTCTTTTATGTTTTGGACACTAACACTTGCCTATCTAGCTAATGTCCACTTGTGAAGTGGTTCCGTACCTGCATAGATGAATGATTAATGCGGTAACTCCTATCTGGAACTGTTGTAATTGGCTGTTCTTTTCGAGTTGATATAACGCTATCAAGAATCTGGATCGATGACTAAGTACGCGGTTCGCCACGTAAGTTGATACCCCAAGCAGTGATACTGAGTTATTCAGCATTCGAAAAAACATTCCTTCAAATAATGTGGTCGTGATTGGTTCTATAAAGGTTATACTAGTTTTTGAGCAACTTTATTGTTTCTCCGTCTTGGGTTACAATTTAATGCCTTAATTTTTATTTAAAGGTGGCAATAACTCTTTTAGTTGATAGGTAACTAATGTTTTTTATCTACCCCTAACATTAGAGAAAGGAATAAGTATCCAAAGGTCGCCATGATGCAGTTATAAGTGTATTTTAAGCTGTTTTGTTTTATAAAGGGGTTGTAACTTTTCATGCTGTATATTAACATTAGGGCAATAAAAATTAAAAGGTTTACCGGCTTTCTTATATTTTGACTTGAAGTTGTAAAAAGTATGTTTGATTTCATGTCACAAGTTGTTGCAAGTATTGCAACTACAAAACATAATGTTTTGCAGCGTGTATATTAGGTAAACAACGTCGTTTAAGTACCTATAGATCTCGATTCCACTAGTTAAATAAAATATGTGGGTAATTATTGCGGATTATAGAGGATTCTACATCAACAGGCTATTACCTTAAATAATATCCCCTGTTGGTATAAATATAAACAGAAGTTAACGGGTAGGGACGCGTCTTCGAGCAACCAGCTACAAGGCATCCTCATTTTAATACCCGTTTAAGTTATGGTTACGTCTTTTATCTCTTAATTAATAGCAAAACCATTCACAGCAATCTCCGGGTATCTAAACTAGTCACATATCGTCGGATCGCTTTGATAACTGTCCATTGATATCATCGTGCGATGTAATTAAATAATATCCAGTTCAAACTTGCGATGTATGCGTAATTTTGGCGGGTCGCGAGTCGCCGCCGGTGTACATGTGGGTAGTTATCACAATGAGTTGATGTGTCAATCATTGCGCGGTCCACGAGTGCGCGGGCGGCGCGGGTGTCGGGGCAGGGGGCGGGGGGGCGGTGTAAGTGCGATATTTACGTTCATTGTTGGCAACTGACGGCTTTACGATACGGAACCATTATGCAGACGACTGACAGTGATTTAAATTCGCGTAGATGGCGAGCCAGCGATGCCAATGACATGAGTCGCCAAGAAGTTTTGGCTGGTATAACGGGGCGAATGTATGGTGTATCAGTTACATAACCATTAATGGCATATTCATAAATTTAACGGCTACAGACAGCTTTTGCCCTCGTTCTTACTAATTGAACGATGGTTCAATGTTCACCCTCTTTTGTAGAGGATCAAATCAAAGCTCGATATAATTATCAGTCAACGGCACGGTATAGCTATCTCTATTAAAATAGCAATAGAGTTCGAAATAAAAAGCCACAACCGCAATTCGACATTAATAAACGCTAAAAGACTATAATGGATATTTGTCTCAATTGATTGTATCATTGACACATAAATACGGCATCAATTTATTTTTCTTCATTAAATATAAAACGCTGGTTAAAAGCTGAGACTGCGATATTATTGATTAAACTGTCGTTTTTGCCCATGGCCAACAATCGAAATAAATAATTACAGAATATATTATGGACAATCGACACGATAAAACAGCTGCGAAGAATCTCATAATATTGTCTTAATAACTTGCCTTATAAAAAAGAACAACACCGATTTCACCTACACGTAAAGAACGCTGATGTAACATAAGTGTTCGAAAATGACCAATACAACATAACGAAGCAAACAAATTTAAGTAGATGTTGATACCTTTTACATCTTCTTATTCGTTTGCAATGGAATGATGAAAATGAAAATGGTCTCAATCTGTAAAAATACCCCTAATTTCCCTACATTTTTGACAAGTTTTCGACATTGATTGTCGGTGAGATGAGGTTGCGACTAGATTTTGAACGTTTTTAATTACGGGTATTGGCCTTCAGATATGTGTAAGTAAGTATACTGTGTAGTGTACAGTCAGCACTCTGCAGCAAAAGTTAATGTCAATAATATAAATGGGAGATTATGTAAAATCAATTATCATCGCTTAACTATCAAAAATTCAATAACTAACCATTCAGCAATATTATCTTTTACAACGTAATTTTCAACAAAACTTCAATAATGAGCAAGTTTTCATTCACAAACACTTGCAACGCTGTACTTTGTACAGTACCAACACTTTCGAAACGTTGTTTGAGTTCTATATCGAGCACTTAGTTTAGTTAGTGACTGTACTCCACGAGTACCTACTTACATGCGTTGTGTAATGAGTAATAAAGAGTTTTATTTTATTGTCAATCAACACTTGAGTGTGGAGCGTATTTAATTATGGCGGCTGTTCGCACCTATATTAATATCAAGTAGGTGCTTGTACGGTGATAGTAAATCTAACGTTACCTAATCAATTGATCGTAAGCCTGAGCTTTTAAAATGGGTGCCGCGTTGTCTATTAATAAGTAGTAATTACTTCTTTTTTATCCACGCTGAATCAATTGTTATCTACCTAAGTACCGACAAAACAATCTTTCTGGTTTTAGAAGGTCTTATAAGTAGTAAAGAAATATTTCACGACGGTTGAGTGAGAGGTCTCCTTCAAAAAGTCAGCTTGTTGGTTAAAAGCATACTTTTGTAGTACCCCTGCATCTCATGAAGAAGAAAGTTAAGATCAGACTGTCCTTGTTATCAGATTACCCGAGACATTAAATGGAGAGTATTGGAAAGACAATAGCATTAAACTTGATTCCGTGAAACTGTCAAGACTCACGGAGCTCAGGAACGTTTGCAATGACTAAGCCATTATCGATAGGTGAGGGCGACATGGCCTGACATGATTCTATCTAGGGAACTAGGGATGCACGTAAGCTACAAATTTAGCCTAACGGCTTGTGAAGGGAGGTAGTTTCTAAAGGATAAACTACATTTTTAAAGCCAGTTTTTCGACGCCAATCCTTCAAATTGTTACAAAAAAGTGCTTAACTTGTTATCAAGGGTCGATGTTGAAAGCCGTATCTACGTTTTAATAACAATTAACGGTTCTGTCTGCGTTCGCACAAAAGCTTGTTTTCACAAAAGCTCCTTTTGTTGTAGTATCTGTTAAGTACTCGTACCTAGGCGGGCGCAGCCAGACGTGCGCTATCTAGTCATCAGATTCCCTTTTACGTCGGTGTGATTTTGAAAAACCATGATTCACGCCACCATGCCACGCAAAAGTAAATAAACTGAGATATCTAAAGAGCCGATCGCATGCAATTCCAACTGCAGCCATTAAATATTAATTCCCGAGCAAAACCTGAGCTTGGAGCGAGACAGAATCTGAGCCTTCTGGGAAACCGAGTGGCTTTTAAAAAAAAGTAGTCGCTTTTACACGACACAATGGCCGGTTATACAACTAATTGTTCGCGCCGGTTAATTATGCAGCTTGTTTTGTTTGTTCGGGTACTGCGGCCGGTTTGCAGCGCCGCGCCGCGTGTCGCCACGTCCTGCCCGCGCACTGATAATGCAAGTTTGCATTGACCGCTGTCTAGCCAATTAATCCACCGTTGTTTATGTTGCCCCGTAACGAAGTCAATTTTTGAGGCTTCTTGGTGAAACAATGTTATAAAAACATGGACACGATTACTGAAATTCCAATGCGTTCCAACTGACGTTTTGAACCCAGAGGCATTCCTATTAATTTTAAATAAAGGCGCACAATACGTAGGCGTTATGTTCTTTTTATCGACTACTACCAAACTACCTACACGAACGTTTCCTAACTTATATAGAAGCTCAAAACTTTCGAATTAGGGTTAAACAATCTCGATTGTAGGTGTTTATTACAGTCATCAAGTGTGTAAATTAAATGGACAAGAGAATAACGGGTCGATTAAGCGGGCCTTCCTAATTAATTAAGGCTTATCTTGCACGATGCGATCAGCGTTAAAGCAATGGGATCGTAAAAATTTTGTTTGAGTCAGGTAGGGAGATAAGGCGATGTAGCGCGGGGGCGGCGCGATGTCGCGCGATACCGCTTGATTGTTATTTATCCATTATCGGCGGATCGCGACCGCCTGCGCGGGAGCCTGTATCGACTCCATCTCGCCGCTAGGAGATAAATAACCATGTCTATTACAAGTTACGGCACTCCGAGTACATCGTGGCGGTTCTTTTTTTACCAATAAATAGGAGATAGATATGTTTTTCTTGTGACATATCATACGTTAAAACGGATTAAGCTTTCGCATAAATAAAAATATCCAAGAAAGCGCTCAGTTATCACGATTTAGCAGATGTGATCGATCATTTGATTGTGTTTTTGTAAAAGAAGTCCCCTACCAGCCTTACCTACTCGAACGGAAGCGGTTGTTTTTAGGGAAGGAAGTCCTGTCCCCAAAGTAATGGATTTTTCTCGCTGCGCATTTAAGTGAAATAAATGATGCAAATCTTTTCATTATTTTCAAAGAAACAAAATAGGTTTTTAAAAAGCATAGATTGTGATAATAAAAATAAATAAACTCACAAGCTGTATAAAGAAATGGTCTTATTGTAGCTGTATAAAAAAATATACAGGCAATACAACAATGTAACCTTCTTTAACAGAGATAAATACTTAGATAAATGAGTCAAAGCGCAGGTAGGAAAAGTGATGGGTGTACGTAAAATGCCTCGTCCATTGTTAGCTCACATCGTTGACGCGACATGTGGCCGCCGACGGACAAAACGACCGATTCCAAATAAGAATTAAAAATAAACTGCTAAGGGTTGTGGCCTCGTAAACGTGCCGGGTTCGGTATGTTTATACAGGATTTTATTTAATTAACTCCTCTTGTGAGTTCAGTTAAATCTAGCTATATATGTAGTTTTACAGATTCCATTTTGTTTTCACACAGAACACTAATTATAACCGTTTGTAAATTATCAAAAAACGTTTAAAGTTTTGTTTAACTTGGCCATGTAAAGAGCGATATTGGCACAATCTGTATGCTTAAGTTCTGTTTAATATTATAGTACCCACTCACATCAGCCACTTGATTTAATGATACTCTGCATCGTGTAATGACCCCGAGTCTAGTCTCAAAAGTAAAATGCCATTTTTTCACCGCATTTAATATTCTCAAAATGAAAGAATAACGAGTTCGGCGGTGGGCGTAAAAAATCTTGGCAAAATTTTCGAGGGTGCTCGACAGTGGGACTCTAGCACGAAACAAAACGAGCTCGCGTCGCGGTTTGCTCGTTTTTTTTGTCACGGCTCGTTACTTTGCTCGTGTGCGCTGCGGAAATTACCAACAACGTTCTAGTAGCGGGTTGTAGCACCCACTGCCACGTGAACTTGAAATGTCGCATTAACTCATCAAGTCATCATCCTTCCATGCCTTTCCAAAGTTGGTATCTATGTTGAGATTTTCTAGTATCCATACAGATGCGGGTGAGTATTTGTATGTCATCAAAGGTGCTCATTTCTGTGCTCAGTTAAACAAGTAAACGAATTCAATTGTGTTTGTAGGAAAACCTGACTTAATGACATGCTCCTACACGCGTAGGTGCGAGAAATAACAAAAATATATATAAAGGAAAGCCTCCGATAAATCCTGGTGTGCAAAGAACGATAATCCACGCAAGGTTTGCTTACTTAATTTAGAAGATTGATCGATCTGCGCTGCGCGGCAGCTTTTTAAGCAGACTCCCTTCAAAGATGACGCATAATTTGTAAGTATCGCGAAAGTTGGAGCAACCCCACACCTCGGTAAATTAAAATATGTGACGTAGCTCGCTCCCACAGCCAACTACTTACTACCAACTTGACAGATGACGTGTTAACTGGTACTTGGGACGAAGTTAGGGTGACGCTTGAGTCTTACAGGATTGAATGCGGGCGATTTAACTTCACTTGCTGAGTAGGAATTGTTTTCGCGCCTGATTTCTTTACCCAACACCCATAGAAACTTAGGTACATCAAAGATTTATGTTACACATTTTCAAAGTGAAAACGTCTATTTGTGGCAAACATGACGCAGAGAAAAAACACAAAAAAGAACAAGTTTGAGGTAAATATGCGTCACATCCACTCAAAACGACCATCGCTCAGCATAATGCTACGACTCTATGCGAGACAGAGCCCCAGCGGTGGTTTTCAGCCACAGCCAGCGTTGACGTGATGACGTCAACCGGCGCAGTATACGATGAGATATAAATAGCCCAATAAGAAATAAAATCAAATTAAATAGACTATAACTTGTTATAAAAAGAAGTACAAACCTAAAACAATTTCATGACATGCACACCGCTAAACATCCGTGCAAATAAACCACTTCACTTTCAACATTTATGTAACCCTACCCAAATA
Organism: Apamea epomidion; assembly: GCA_947507525.1. Lineage (NCBI taxonomy): Eukaryota > Metazoa > Arthropoda > Insecta > Lepidoptera > Noctuidae > Apamea > Apamea epomidion. Next base: position 8,413,312 of record OX382233.1, read on the forward strand.
ATTTTCTACCCGTAAACGCGACAAAATAGATTCGTCCCAGTTTCAGAGCTGTAACTGACAGCGGACAGCATTGTGCATCTAGATTTGGAAAATTAACTAGACTGGACATTGGAAATAACTGACCTTTTCGTTTTTGGTAAAACGGGAATAACTATTGGGTTTCCGGAAACTCGGACTCGGTCAAGGGTAATGGCGATGCGAAAATAGGTACAATTTATATCTGTATAAATTCTTGACAACAGGGTCATATAAAAGGTAATAAACTAATAACTAGAAACATCATCGTAAATAATGACGTCCGTATAAGACATTACTCAGGAACGATTTACGTGGAAGTTGTTTTATTTTTTCCATATGGTTAATGACGCCAAGCTGGTGACCGCAATAACTCATCTTTTGACTCAATAGCGAGGAAATAATAACTAAAAAGTGTTGATGATCTAAGCCATTTTTTTCTTTCTTCATCTTAATGTAAATATGGCTATTGAGGAATGTGTAGTGAAAATTGTAAAATGCTCGAATGCAAGTATGCTTTCCAGAAGGCACGAAACTAATGATAAAACTATTGCAGAAGATTTTTTTGACATTTAGAACTGTTGAAACTGCATGCACCGCTCGACAGTACACGATAATTGACCATTCTTTTGACGACATCCTGAAGCCAACCACATAGCACGTCTGCATAAAACACACTAGGAATTATTTGAATTATACAAATCAATATTTCAATATTATAAGTTATAACGCAAACAAATTGAGTATAAACATTACATAAGTAAACAAAGAAAATCTCAGCTTTGAGAGGTGTTGCAATAAAAACTAAAGCTGTATTATTGCGAGCGTGTGTGGTGGCGAGCGGAATAAAATGTAACTTAACGTGCCGGCCGCGCTACGTCACAAAAACCGCATCGTATGATCGTATGCACCGCTCGGAATGCGTTGAATAAACATAAAGCATAACTAACTACGGCTCACTTGCCTACATACATACATACACACACTCCTTTTTATTCATTAGACTTTTTTATAAAAATAAATGCCAACAATATCCCATTGTGAAGTGTTCAGAATGTTCAGATAGATTAATTACCGTCTAGAGGTTATTTTTTTCAGCACTGCATTGTACCCGTGAATAATGGCCGTATTATAATAATTTTAGTGCTAATTTATATATTTAATTTGCATTTTTGTTGGCCACTTCTTACAGCAATGTCAAGACTTGAGACTTCTTGAAGGAAAAATAAGTGAGAACAAGTTTTATGAGTATTTTATGAACAGTTCGAGATAAGAAAGTACTTACATACGTACTTAATTTATTTAACAGACATGTTTTTATTGATATGTTATTCATGGCCACACCGCCACATTCATAGGTATACATGAGTCTGGGGAACAGGGTACACACAGGGGTTCTTTACTTATCGGTCCATTTGAAAGTCTACGAAGTCAAGTATAATTTATTTGTTCAAAAAGACAACAATTTAATAGTAAGGTGATACACTTTATGGCACTAGTTTCTATGAAATTGAACATTATAATGAGCAGCTTTTCACAAACAATAGAACATAATTTAATATTCCTACTTGGTCTGCATTATTAATACAGCTTCTTTCTTTTTAGAAATATCCATTGTTGCTTTTAAGAAGTGCTATAATTCCAGTCATGTAAAATATCTTATGGGAGGTTGTGGCACAGGAAATTGTTGCGTTTATGAGTAGTTACAAACTATATTCGCTCAAGCAGAATGACTCATCAAGTGATCAAATTAACGCTTCATTGGAACGGTCTATCTGTTAGCTCTACAACAGTACAATAGCACCGTTATAAGACTGTTTATCAGCTAAATTTACCGCACATCGTGAAACAAGCTCCGTCTGTTTCTACTACTGTTAATTATTCCTGGGTTGTCAACATAATAATGACCGATTGGCGTATTTACACGCGATACAGGGTGCTAAGCCTTAAACGACTCTCATTTAGTCACGAAAGTATAGCACGGAATTTTAGAGTACTTTCATTCCTTCGTGGCTATGCGGCCATAGCGATAAAATTGTTGGTAATGAATGCCATGAACATAATTTAATATGTTTACCGTTACTTATTTATTTGTAGGACATGTAGATTACTTTGTATGAAACTACTTGTGCTTTTAATTTTTCGACGGTTGATACGGTCGTACACGGACGACATTGTTACCATCGCAGGTAGGACCTGCACACTAATTGCGTAATACACTATCTATTCTATTTTTCTCTATGGCAATGGTGCCGATGTCGAAATAACACACTATCAATCTCAATCTGAATAATTTTCAAGGATATTGCTAATCCATTGATTCATTGTTCGAAAAATTTGCCTGCTAATAACGCAATGAATGTTGTTGAACTGTCAAAATAAAAGCCATTCCCATTGTTACTGTGTTACGAAATAGGCTATTTTCCTAAAAAAATCTAATAAGTCCATCAGTTAGATTATCAAAAAATATTGAACCCGTATTTTTTCTTTTGTACCCGTATTTTTATATAAAAAATGATGAAGATATCGCCCGTTAAAGTTCTGCGTGGCGTAACTTGCTTGCGACATTTTTGCAAGCAAGTGACGTCACGACCGCCACTCCCAAATTTTAACGCGCTTTATCTTTGTCATTTTTTGTTTGATTGACAAAAGAAAAAATACGTGTCCATTATTTTTAGATAATCTAACTGACGGACTAAATATAATTATTATTTTTTTACCCAGGCAACTGGTATTACGCCGCTGGTTGAGGCTGACATAGGAGTGTGGGGATTGTCACATGAAAAGAGAGGCCTATGCTGGATGCCCAGCTGTGGGTGAAGTCGAGGTGTGGATGATGATTATACCTATCTCTTGCTAACGAGGTTGGTTGAACTCCTTGTATTACTCCAAAATGTTTCCTTTTCAACTCTGCATAATATACATAATAGGCTAAAAAAGTAGGCTACACAACCCCCGTCCGGATGGCGGATACCCCAATTCATCGGTTCCAAAACTACTCGAAGTATTGGTTTCCCGGAAAAACATTGCATATTTCGTTTGATAGCGAAAATACAGTTTGGCTAAAAGTCCTTGTTTTATTTTTTCATCTAAAATAAATATAGATCATTCGGATGTTGTTAAAAAATATAAATAAAATTGCTAAATATTTTGTAGCTTTGTGAATTTGTAACCTATATATTGCACGAGTAAGTGCTGTTATAAACTAATCGATTTTTCGGTGTTGAAATATTTTTTTATGACTGTGTTTAAAAATAAGTGAAATATATTATTATTACCTACATTGATACCGACGTTATAATGACCAAGTAGGTTGGTAAGTACCTGCGGGGTGATTGCCTAACACACTATCCTCTTAAGGCAACCACAGGATAGTCCGGTTAAGTAGTCACGACACGACCTCTCTAGGTCAACTACGAGATGCCAATTATTAAAAAAAAAAAAACAGTGCAACAACATTCATTGCGTTATTTACGTTGTTGAGCAGACAATTTTTTAGAACATATGACGCAATGAAGTAGCTACATCCATCAAAATGATTCATTTGTGATTAATGGTATGTTACGCAATTAGGGTGCTGGGTATCTATACAGCTACTTAAGTTTTTTTGTGTTGAACAAGTTTGTCAGACCTTACAACCTGATTATTCTAAGGCCTATTCGTATTTAAGGACTGTTACAAATTAGGTACAATTACCGACATACAAGTTAGTAAATAGATTGAACACGACTTCTGGATACTTAGCTACCGGTATCGTTCTTAAGGCGACAACACACATAAGGAAAGAATATTTTATGTGTTAACTTTCGTGTGATACTGTACTTACTATAATAGCGTGCGGGATACCTAATTGCGTAACACGCTAACAGTAGCAGTGGGTTTCAATTTGACAGTTCAACAACATTCATTGCGTTATTTCCGTCGTTGAACAGACAAATTTTTGGAAAATACGAAGTAATGGATTAGCAATATCCCTCAAAATTATTCAGATTGTGATTAAGAGTGTGTTACGCATTTAGGATGCTGGTTTGGATCTATTTTGTCCCCTGATAAACCAGATTATATTCCTAGGAGTGGCCACAAGTAGCGTCTGTATATGTATGATAATATACAATTAGGTAAAGCACCGAATAATTTAATAAACATTTCATACCATTTTGACTTCCTGTCATTGTATATTACCTAAGTACCATTGCACTTAAGTACTGTAGTCAGTCAGTGTCAGTGCTTTTATTAGAGTTTAGGCTTAGCTCCCGCAGTAGGGCGCGATGTGACCCTTGTTCTACCAGAGTTGCGTCGCACTGTCGCGTCGCGTCTGTCGGCGGGGGGAGCCTTTAATGTCACGTAGATTCCTTATGTGGTAGCAGGAGTAAAGATTTACCAGTCTCCAAGTTTCTAGCGGGTGTAATGTGACTACCCAGGGAGTGCCGGACCTGCATATAAAGCAGCATCGTTATTATGGGAAGCCGTATTGATAACCTATCAATATTTCGAGAAGACTGTAAGCTGCTCATTCGTCATTGTCTGGGTTGGGCGTTATCAATCTAGTTGACCTTATTCATTTATTTTTTAAATCTAATTGCATTTGTTGTTTCTTGTAGGACTCGTCAATTTCGCCTGATACTACAAAAATATTTAAGTATTCAGGTAGCTAACATTAAAAGCTAGTAAACGATGCGAGGGTACGATCGCGCTCGTAAATACGCAAAGTGTGGTAGCAGCTTTAGGGCGCTCCGGCCGACCGATACTAGCTATCTGTATCAATTACCTGCCCCTCTGCGGATTACCGAATTAACCAGCCACATTAATATTTTAATCTATGCCCGCAAATGTACGCGTACGTGGCTACGATAATGCGATCTATTCTATTGACCACAGGCATTTCGCTGTAATGTTGCCAGTGATAAACGGTAATTATATCGTTAATTGACAAGGATAACTCTCCATTGTTCTCTTGCCGTTTGGATAGGCTTAGTTTTCTTAGCTTTCATGTGTACTAGAGCTGTTCTATTCTGAGTTCTAGACGCATTTTGAATTGTATGTTATGTAAATAAGTACCTTGTTACCTAAGTAGGATACCTGCTAGTAACATAACCATTTAAAAGTTGCGTTGAAGTGAATGACATGATTGTTTTTAATTACACAATAGTAATTAAAGCTGTCCACAGTATTGTATTAACTAACTGGCATAGATATAAGAACATTTCTATGCTAACTAGTTACCAATAGTATGGAATGAAATAAGACTTACTTACATAAGTAATATAAATTTAAGATTATCAATTAGTGACTCCATTTAATGTGTCAAGTATATGTACGCAGAAGTAGACATAGCAACATTACGAATATTGCGATAAGTGCCTACAGAAATCTTTATTAGTCTGACATCTGACCTACTTAACTACGTGACTAGGTATCAAGAGAATAAGCCTGGCTAGCTCAGACAGAATTGCAATGCAATATTGTTTGCCAAAATAACATCGGGCAAGTCAACCGCAACGAGCCACCAACCCATAACACCGACCCACCACCCCTCGCAGAAAATCCCCAGATAATACGTATCTATTAGAGCGTATATCTCCGATTCGGCTAAAGTATTCCTCAAACATGAAGATAGTCGACGAAAAATTCGAGTGGAGAAATATGTATGGCAGCGGCAATCGGCATGCGAGGGTCGGTCTCCTGCCGGGGGAAGCGGCGGGTGGCGCCCCCCTCGAGTCAGTTCGCTTGCAACGTTCGCGCGAGAACGACGTGTGTCAGTAGTTTCGTCAGCAACGGATCGTCGCGTGTGACTGACTCGGAGTACGTGCGTGGATCTTGTGTGATTGTGTGCCCAAAGTGGAGTGTGTGCTGTGCCCTGTTTTACTTATAGTGTTTTTCAGACCATGAGCGTGTGTGTTTGACGCAGGGATGTATCCGAGCGCGGGCGCAATGAACGCCGCCGCCGCCGCCGCTGCCGTGGCGGCCGCCAGGCATCCGGTAAGCGACGACACTAGTACACAAATCACTCCTTACTGATAGACTATCTAGATTTCCACTCTAAAAGACAGATGGTCTTGTTTTTGCACTATAAATGGCTTTGAAAAAGTTTCTGAACTTGCACACGCTGTACGTAACTGTGGGTAATTTTGATGAATACTTACCGTTAACTTGATATTATTAATTCCTCACAAAGTTAAAATTTTAAATTACCATCGTCATACTTGTACAATATTGACAAAAACAACATTACGAAGGTCGTTGCGTTGATGTCTTTTCTGAGCAAAACTTTCTTTGAACAATTCACTTAACTGCTCAAAACTAAGTGATACAATTTTACAACACAGCACAAGTAACTCGTAGCCAAGTTTAGTTATTCAGAAAGTTGAGTGGTAATAAAAGCATAAACGTATTAACAGTGGAATGGCACAAACAGACGCGGCGTGCGAGGTTGCGTGTAGGTACTTGCGAGTTCCGAGCCCCCCGGACCGGCCGCCGATCATTGTCAGCGGCTCAATTACCCGTGAAATTGTCTGCAAAGGATTTTATCATACTCGGAAATCTGGGGACGAAATTAACAAAGCTTGCTTGTACCTTTCGACACTCAATTCTCGAAATTGCTTGCTGCTAAGATTAAAGAACAGTTAACTTGATGCGTTTATTTGATAACGTGTAAAGAACTACATTGAAGTACCTGCCCACTTTTTGTATGACATGGAATATCGACAAAAAATATCTATAGCAGCTTGAATTAGGTCGTGTTTCGATCTCTGAATTCCTCGTAATAAACATGTCGTAAATAAAGATAGATGATTTCGATACTATTGTCATGATTTACGCACCATTTACTCACTAAAATACATATTAGCTAAAAGCTAACGAGTCATCTTACACACCATGTTTAAATCTTAACACTTATTATCAAGATAATTATCAGGTTGGATATAGAATTAATACACATGCTGTTAATAACAGTTATTAGTCATAAATTGTTTCTTTACTCACCTAAATGTGAAAAACCTGTTTTAATAGGTTGTAACAACCTCTGTAACTGCTGAGGTACCTACCTAAATAAGAATAAAACGGAAACTGAAATATAAAACCTTGTGCACATTCAAGCAAGTATTTTCAAAATTATATTTTATGAAGAAACTGACCATGTGCCGTCAAAACCGCGGCGAAGTGTGTAGCGGTGTGTGAAATGATTCTGAACTTTATGACGTTGTAATAAAGCATAACGGTAGCCAAGTGGTGTTCAGAAAAGCAACCGCAAGCCGCAACCCATCTGTCGCCGCTAGCCGACGGAAAACTAACCACATTTCGAGAATACATTAGTGTTATTTTTAGGAGACACCGTTCACTTAGTATTTGTGCGACCCTCGTTATTTATTATTCTTTTACAATGTTTTGTTGCTGCGGTTTCCAACCGACCGCTAGAAACTATAGAAACTAATTTCGAAAAGACAAAATTACCAAGAGGTAGTGAGTAAATAATGAAAATATTAGCAGAAATGGTAATTTAAACTGTTTTACAACTGCTTCATGAAATACTTTGTTGTATGATAGCTTCATAAAAAATCATGTAACACAATTTTAAAATTCTCCTACATTTTGAGGAGTGGTAAACATTGGGCGAATGTAAAAGCTCACATCATAATTTTTTATAGAATTCGCCGAACGTGGTGTTCGTTCGGCGAAATTTGATGAACTACAAATTTTAATAACCAGGGAAGTCTGAAGGATGACTATCGGTATTAATTTCAAAATAAAGGGATGTCAAAGTGAAAACCCACAAAATAGATAACTACTACAAATAGAATAGAATAGATTAACTACTACATTAAATTAATTAAGAAAAAAACTTTAATCAAAAATGAACACCTAAAGTAATTATGAGGCATTAAACAATGCTAAAGAATAAATAATCTCATTTCAAACACGATCAAGTCCCAAGCTAATTGCCTGACCATTACGTTTTTCGTTGCTTTGGGCGTTCTCATTTATTGAGATAATAAGTAATGCTCTCAATGCAGTTATTAGTTCGTACATTCCCACGCGCGCGCATTAACTGCTTTATAAATGGACAAACACGACCAATATGTAGTGACCTCCTCTGCTTATAAATATCCTTTTAAATACAAGGAACGGTGCTCTTAAAGGCTCATAAATTTTGGGGTCTGCCTGTACTGGTTGTATACTCAGGAAGTCGTGCGACGCTCGTCGCCTAATTGATGCATTCATACCAGTTTCAAAGAAATACACACCTTATTATGCGTTCTTGGCATTGATAAGTAGTCGGTTGTGCCTTTTAAAAAGTTTCGTTATGACGTTATGAGACGTATGAAGTTTGTAGTATACAGGGGACATCATGGGAAAAACGTGTGTCTGAGTACAAATATCCATACCACCTAAATACCATCACAGATGTTCTCTAACTTTTAAATTAGTTTTTCCCTGTAAATTCTGTAAACTGTAGGCGAAACGTATTTTCTCTACGTTATGTCGCCTTGTTCTTGTAGTTAATAAGCGTCACTGTATGAGTTTGTCGGGGTGGTGAATGAGACGCGGGGGGCGGGCCGGGTGTTAATGTAAATGCCTATTTGTCTATTTGCTTAAAATCCGTGTCGCGTCCTACTCGGTAAATATTTGACTGACAGAATTACCGCTACGGACAAATGAGATGGCGTCTCGTCAAACATTCCAAGTTTTCTTCAAACATACACATAAAGTGGAGTTCTAGAAATAATAAATCTGTGTCAATGACGATTATTTTAATATCGTCGAGATGGGTTTATCAACGGAAATGTCTTGTCAGGATTATCATCGTGATAAGTGGAGTGCCTTCAGTCAATGTTCACCCAAAATAATGACTTGATATTTGTAGATAGATAATGCAATATCAGTTTGCACAAACACGGCATTTGGAGTACGTAAACCATGCTTCGTCATAACCGAGATGCCATCAAACATATTCGCTGCGCGGGAACGGAGGGCTGACATACTTACGGTTGAGACCACCGAGCGGGATATTAATTCACTGTTGTTGACGTTTTCACATCCATTCCGATTTCAGTCATCTGTATTCTAAAGGAGGAGAAAACGAAATGAGATCTTTCTTTTTATTAAACATTATTAATAAGGAATCAAATTATTTTGTTAATATACTTTTATTAAGAAAATCATTGTTATTGGCCGAGTGCGCCAAATAACCGACCGCCGAAATATACTTAAAAATTATCAAACGTCCAGCCCACCACCGTTCACATCGGGTGCCAAACGGTGTTGGATTTCTGAGAAAATAAAATCACCTTTCCGATCCCCGCGCTACCATATTAGTTTACTAGCATTTTTTTTTATTCCCAATACAAAGGGTAATAAATCCCTCCGTTACGTTCGTTTTTATGGGCTCTAAATCGAACACAATAGAGCAGAAATTAGCTCGCGGGGTTTTGACGTTGAGGCGTTACGTTACAAAGCCAATCTTGATGTTCAAATATTTGTCTATGCTTGTTTGGTTTGTAAGTGCGAATGGTGTTTAGATGTTTACCAAGCCGCTGAACTAGTGTGAGTTGTGAGCCGAGCGGGCGAGCTTCTAATATTACTAATAAACAGTTGACATCGATCCACTTCTCGGAGTTTTCCTCGTAACGTAACGGACGTCGACGTTAATATAAATCACCAAAACTCTCATTTCAATTTCGTATTCGAGCAGAATTCATTCAGCCGTTTCGGAATTCGAATTTCGAATCCAATAAAAAGAAAATACTCTCCGGAGCGTACAGCAGGTAGACGTGGGCAGACGTATTCAATAATTTGAAATAAGAACACGTATTTCTTTTTATATCCGTTTAAACGCATTCTGTTTAGTTTTGTTTTTGTGAGCGGCCGGTGGATGCGGGCCTTTCATCCGGACCCTCTACACAATACTGCCACTCAAAAACTGTTCATTGTATTTTAATTTGACCTTTTCGGCGATAATTTATGGGAATCTTTTTTTTTGTCGAGGGGAACGTTTACTCAGTCTATTATTGCCGAGGATTATTTTCGTTTCTTTTGTAATTGATTTGAAGGTTGTATCGAAGCTGCGACTATTAGTACTGAAGGGTATATTTAATCTGTTAGGCCGTGGGAAAAAAAGAATCGGTACAGAAAAATTGTTTCAAATTGAAATTGAGTAATATTCCAGTGAAGCATGTCAGAATTAGGAAACAAGCTGTTAAAAAGGCAGTTAACAGACCAAACAACGCGTTTAACTTTTCAATTAGGTACTTTTAATCATGTGAAATTTCAATGCGATTGCGTTAAACGCGTCGAGAGTCGAGAATAATATTTAATGTTACCAATATTGCACTGAAATAATTTGCACGTTAAATAATACAAAATTTACGATAGGTAGACTGAGCAACGATTGGCATGTTATACAATTTTATTACACAAAAGCGTTTAATTTAATCCGTAGTCGTATAATGTTATTTTATATGGTGATTTAATCGTGGCTATAAAACACTTTAACGTATAACGAGGTGTCAGGTTGGTTGGACAGCGAGAGTGAGAGAGCGGCAGAATTACCCGATGCGATAAGACCGGCCGATAGCGCCAAATAAAACAAATAATTAAAACGACGTCGCCGTCACTTATTGACGCAGATAAAATAATGTCCGGTTCAAGTTAAGGCACGCGCACACTTGTTGAGTGTTTAGCGATATGGCTCTTGTTGCATACATGATAAGCAAAGAGAGCAACTAATGGTTGGTCCGATACTAATAAGAATATACAAACAAATATTCTTATGAAGGACAGTTTTTTTTTTTTCAACTTTTAGGTTAATCCATTCATGTTTTCTATCAACATCTATCCTAATCCAAAAGTAAGTCATTTCTTAATGCACATAACAAATCTATTCGTTAAGCTGAGTGCACATTAACCGAAGAGCTTTATTACTTTTTGCCCTAATTCAGACAATAAGGTTGGAAGTGTCGAAGCAGCCTCTGAAGCGAGGGACGGTACGTCGCATCGAGTGCCGTCGTGTAGCCCCGCCACACGCGAGCGTGCTCTCACACTGCTACTGTCGACATCGTTTTGTTTTTGCCTCCAAACATACGTTGTGTTAGCTCGTAACTTTAAACTCCTTTTTGTTTTTCGATTCAATGATACGAACATGGATAAGTAATTGCTTGTGTCGATTTACATCTCCCAGTGTGCTCGTGGTTGTGTGGCTTTCATCTTTTCTTTTAATTAAAAGCATTTCGATACCAACAATAAAGCAATTAACAGAAACATGATTGGCGCTTAAATTAACTTTTGATACGATAGAGTACTAGGCTAAATTGCTAGACAATCTCGGTGTATAAAGAGTGTTGTAAATAAGCACGAATTGCGGTGGAGGAATTGAGTTAGTTGCGAACAGTGCCTAGACGTTGCGGTTAGGTTATCCACGATGTTACCTATTACGTTATTAAGTGCGATCACCCATTACGTGCAGCGTGAGACGTCGGCGGCGCGGAGGCGCGCGACCGCAAGCCCGTCTCCCCGGTGGTTACATTCACTAAATTCCCGGCCACATTTTTCCCGAGCCCGATTGTCCGCAGCTCCATTTACAACGTCTACACGCCGCGCCAGTTCCTTTTACGCTTTTATTTACGCTCCTTTTATTATTTTTAAAGTCCGTTTGTTCCTCGCGCCGGCACCGAGCGGCGGTTATTTATTTTTTGCCGTCGGCCTCCCGGCGACCGTGTGTTGTTGTGTCCCTCGCTTTATTTTTATTTTCGTGCTTCTTATTATGGAGTTAGCTTTTTTTTTCTTTATTATAACGTGCTCGCGTGTTCGCGTTACTTTATTTTTGTGTTAAGAGCCGTGCGGTCGATGTTGTTTATTTTTTTCATTAATCGAGGCTCACACCGAATTATGGTCATTAAAGGATAATTTGTATTATGGTAATTTGGGATGCGTGTAATTTTTGTTTCGTGATAGGAATGTTTTTGTTCTGAGAGTGAGATTGATGAGTTAGCTCTTAATATTTAGAACGTTGCGTGTTCAGTAAACGTTTGTAAATGGTCATTTATACTTAGAGAATGCGTTCAGGTTTTAAGAAGTCTTTATTGTAGCGGAGATGGTTGGTGTTTTGTTTACTTGCAGGTCATTGATTGTGTGTTGTTTTGTCCTCAGGGTCCCCCACAACCCGGACAACCCATCAAGTTCACGGTGGGAGAGTCCTGTGACAGGATTAAAGAAGAATTCAATTTTCTACAAGCCCAATATCACAAGTCAGTATTCTTTTAACTTTACTCCCCATATTTTATTAAAGTATGGGGAGTGTATCATTTTTACATTTAAATAAGTAATTCAAAAATAGTAGCCCAGTAGCGGGAATAGAGAACTTAAGTTATTACAGAGAACTTAATTTTGTTTTATTTTACTGCGATACGAAACCTAAGAAAATAATCATTCTAGCACATTAAAAACTGGAACAACGGTTGACTAAATTCAAAACACGAAAAAAATACTTGAGAAAAAAAGTTTAAATAGATATCGGGAGAATCGATATTAGGGTTGTAGGATTTACTACAACAAAAATAAAACACGTAAAGTGGGATCATCCGGGATCCCCTGTCACCGGGAATCAAGGAGAATCAACCCTTACCTGCCTACCCTGCCTTTTGAGCAGCCTGCCAGGCTTTTTGCGACGAACCATTGTCGTGAAACAAAAAACCTCACAATGGGGTTTATTTACACGAGTCGTTTAAGTTTAGAGAAAAAATAAAAACGAACTTGACGTTATTGAGGTTCATATTGAAGTGGCGGGAGACATGTCAATTGAAAGGTTTTATTTGGATAGTAAGTTGTTTGTCTCTCTTTATTATACTTATTTCTCCAAAATAAAGTATATTTTAGGTTACCTATTCACCTGAAATTACAAACAAAATAATAAGTAAAATTGTTAAGTTGTAACTACCTAATTAAATTACCTATAACTTACATATTTCTGGGTACCTAAATGTGCTTTATAAATAGAAATAAAATCAATAATTAATTTCGTTTATTAAAAGACTCACCCACGCCTACAAATTCACCAGAATAATTTAATCACGACATGTTGCAAAGTGGCTCTACTTAACACTTAATAAATTATTTTTAGTTTTTATTGCATAAAAGCGCGAACGAGCAAATGGATCGGAAATCCCTCAGTGTTGTACTATAAATATATTTTCAATTGCTTTTGCTAACATTTCCTTCCCTTTTCTGGCTTAGTTACTGTTTCCGAGCCAACGGTCAATGTCTGATTACGATTCGATAGGTATTTTGTATTGTCGAATCTGCATGGGCGGTTTATAATGTTTGATTTGAGTTTTTTTTTTATTATAAAATGTTTTTAAGGAGCACATTCACGATATTTTATTATTTAATGATGCTGAGAGTTGTATAAAACTCCCGGCATCATTATAATTTATAAGTAGACTAGTAAGTACTTTATTACATTGATGCAAGAGTTACATTGCAATGACTTTACGTAAAAAGAAAAGTCGTGAATGTGCTCCCTAAAAAGTTTAAAAATAAAGACTGAAATCAAATTACTATAACTAAACCACCTACATAGATGCGACTATACAAAATATACCCATAAACTGTCTTTTTTATATCTAACGTAAAATTACCTTTTAAAGTAGCTACCTACCTACGCTAAATATCTACAAGAAAAAGTTCTATATTAAATCACTTTCCCGCAAATCTTTCGTGGTAAACACAAAACTTTAGCTAGTTCTTGTAAAAGTAGCGATTGTTAAGCAATATGTAAATCTATGTTCACCAACGCCCGACCTACCTATTACCTACTTTACTACAAAGTTATTATGTTATAAAACTCTTATCGAGCCACGTTTTCAGTGATCGTTAAGTATGTAGGTAATAATCTAGAATTGAAATTGAACAGTGTAGTTAAGCGACGATAAAAACTATAACCATAACAGGTCTGACCCACTATGCATGCGATAACAGCTATAAAACAAGCTGATCGCTTATATATATTTCTTATCTTAATAATGTTACAAGCGCTCCTTAAATAGAACTTCGAGTGTTAGTTTACTGAGTACACTTGACTATTTAATAAGTTGAAAAGTCTCCAAAGAGCCCTAATATCTCATTGCTTTAACCTATTTCGTGGAGGTTATCGCTGGCTGTCAGGAAACTGATATGGTACCTAACGATTAATAATAACAGCTCAGAAAGCTTGTGTATAACTTTACTATCTGATCATAACCTTAGAACACAAATAAATGGATCAATGGTACAATAATATTCTTGTTCATAACTGTTGAAGACGTAGCGCTATATAAACGTGCAGCTATAAAACTTAAAACAAACAATTTCACGAAAAAGAATTCGCCGAACCTTGTTGTAAAATAATCGTTTTCTCTTTTGTTTCAGTTTAAAATTAGAATGCGAGAAACTGGCTAGTGAAAAAATTGAAATACAAAGGCATTATGTTATGGTGAGTAGAAATTGTATATTTATAAAAAGAATACTGTCAGCCTTGGTTTTGTGTGTTTCCCCCCAAAATAATATAAAAAAACAAGCAAGTCAATAACCAGCAATTTATAGTTTTCAAATAAAAACATACACATTGGGAAACTTTAAATAAAATTGTGGTGCCATGAAATGTTTTATTAAACCACTACAAGAGATTGGGGCTAATGATAATAGCGGCGATGGCACAAACATAACTACGTTCATACCCGTACAATAAAAACGAACGCAACAGGCATTAAAACGCATGTCATATTAAAACTACATAGTTTAATTTAAAGGGACAGCTAATTTAACAGCTAAATAGAGATGTTTATCACATGTAACATTTGTTATGGCGTGTGAAATCAATAAATGTGTTCCTTTGTTCCCGCCCGCATGTCACATGATTTCTATTTGATTGGCTCCAATGCACCCTCCATTAGATAATTGTCCGTATGAAAGAATAATTATTTACTCAATTACTGGGCAGTTTGTCTCTCTACACAAGGAACAACTCAGATGTTTAGCACGTGTAATAAAATATGTTTAGATAAGATATTGTAACATCGTCGTATCAATCACAGCGCCAACCCAGCTGTCAAGAGCGTGCGTAGGCAAACGTATTACTGGCCAGTTCAAGAGCAGACAATATATTTCAAACGAACAGATATATTTTGGCATGCCTTAATCCCCGCATGTTCGCTTCGTCCAGATATGAATCACGATTAAGTGTTGCCAAATCGCTCGCAATTTATTTTAATGCGCTCGAGAGGAAATTTTCGCGAGAATTTTTATGTGTCGGAAACACTTCTGGCCGACGTCCAAACTGTGCCAGTGCGGATGTTTAGTCACTCGACTCCTATAATTTGAGGAAGCTAATCTGTGCCAAAACCGTACCGTGTCACTGCTCGGTCGTTACTTTTACTCGCAGAAATTGTAATCGATTAAACTAAAGCGTGTTATTTATGTTTCAGTACTATGAAATGTCGTACGGCCTCAATGTGGAAATGCATAAACAGGTATGTACTCTCATCTTCTTTAAATTATACTTTGTTTAAAATATTAAGTCTGTATGTGTATTTGTGAACGAAATAGTGTTTCCACTTTCTGATAGCAGATGTTAAACATGTTTTTAAAATAAGGGAACATAAAAGGAAGACGAAGGGGAAAATATGGCTATATTTTAACAACAGCGGTCGCGGTCGGGCGAATTGGCGCACGGGGAAAAGTTGTAAAGCAAAAAAAAACGTGTTATTGCGCAGCGCCTGTTTGTTGGATAAACGTTGTTTGACAGCGAGCCCGCGGGCGCACCCCCACTGGGGGGTGGGCGCGTACCGCCTGGTCAAGCCACTTTGTTGACATTTCGGTTTTTAATTTGCACCCACTTTGGTATTTTAATTGCGTAGTTATCTTTGTTATTGTCCTATCTTTAATAACAATTATATACATGTTGTTCGTATAATGCATGTCGAATAATCTCAGGCGTCGCGCGGTTGAATTAATATTATGACGGAGTTTCATTTCAATAGAACACATTATTATCGAAATATTATGGGGAAGGGACCGAAAGTTGTGCAGGCTTCCCCCTAATGCGCGTGACTAAAGCGCAGAAACTATATCTATGAATTAGACGCTCAGTAGAATTCACAAAAAGGGGCTGGTAGGGCTGCCTAACATACAGCTATTATCTTATGATATAAAAACTATTACATAAACATAAGTAGGTACCATTTCTAGTAAAGAACTTCATTTTGTGGCGTGAGAGTTGGTTAGGTAGAAGAGTACATCTTTGATCGTCGATTGAAAATTAAGTAACAAAGTGTTTAATTATGTGAAATGTGTTCGAATAGCTCGCTGGTTAATTGAAATATTATTGTGACCGAAAAAACATGTGTTTGAATTGATTGAAAAATAATAATACCTAATTAATTTTCACGCTGTTAATTTCTGGTCGCGATAAAACAAAAGCAATGAAAATGCAACGAAAATAATTAATTATACATGTTGTTATTGCTAAACAAAATGTAATTGCGTGAATATTTTAATCCGAGTTGATGTGACAGCCCTGACCACTGGGTGCTCGCTTAACAAAAGCTATCGTAACAAATAGGTATGAACACACAGGGGTGCCTCGCGAGGGTGCCGTGGGGGGGCTTCATGGTAATCTGTTGATTTTACGCTAGCCAGCTTGTCTCGAACCCCGCTTTTATTAATATCACCCTGTATTTTAACACATACTGTAAAAGGAATCACAATCAATTTACTACACGGAAAGCTACTCGGGTAATAAGAAACACTCATTCATTTCACACAATTAATATTCACACGTGGATTTTTAAATGAACAAGACAGGTGTTCGCTCGTACACGGTACAGTTGTTTATTCATTTTCTTTTTAAGGACAAAATGGTTATAAAAATGAGTTTGCGTTTAATAATTATGTACTACTATTAATTAAAAATATAGGTATTAAAGGTATAGACAGATAGTAGATTGACATGGTTTATGATTTGTTTGATAAACTCTCTGACAATACATAGGTCCGATCCGTGGAGCTCGAAATGTTAAGCCGTCGGCGGTGAGTGATATTTGTTTAGGTTCTGGCAAACTAGCAAACGAGGGGTGATTACGAAGGGTCGTATTGTTTGCGCCGCGGCGGACAGATGGCGGCCTCCACCACTAGTTCAATGCTTGAATGCGCTATTTAGCGTACACTGCCGTGCTTCATTGTAATGGATTATTACATTAGCACTTAAACACGCTCAGTCGAGCGAGAACCAGAAATGCACCCCGTCGACTTTGTAAAGCTTTTATGTGTTGCATGCGAGCGTAATAGAATAACAACGAATGTTTTTCCTTTTTATTATTTTATAACGTGTTTGTTTTTTTCCTGAACTCCGAGTGACGGTCGCCTCAGGTAAACACTTAATAAAAAGAGATTGAAATTAAATCTAATCGGTGACGCCGGGACAGGCAATGGAGCTTTTTTCTTTTTATTTATTGTGACTCTTCACGGTCTATAATACAGGGTCGTCTCTTGAAATACATCGAGAAGCATTTTACTCGAACATTATACAATACGACATTATCACGTCAATAAGGTCGGTTTTGTCGCATCGACACGCCGTTTCCCGCGCGTCGTGACCGAGTCGCACTCGCGGCGTGACCGCGACTAACGCGCGTTTTCCGCTCTTTCTGACGACGACTAATTGCTTAGATTTTCTTTTGTTAGTCGCGGGGCCGGACCGTAGTGAGACCGTGCCGAATCACACCTACTTACGCTGTGAATTGATTGTTTCGTCTTTGTGTGGCAGTATCGACACGGAGACTTATTGTTCTGTGCTTCAAGCTATTATTCACGCCCGGACTGACTTTCACGCTGCCGATTATGGCAACGGTTTCCTTACTTAGAATAAGTTAGAATCGGCCGACGACTCAGATAGATCCTGGTATTGGAACTGCACTCATGAGTGTAGATATGTAAGTGTCGTAATCGTAACGTGTAATGTAGATAACGGGTAGTTGAAGAGCGAATTCATACGGTGGAGTGATTTCATGAAGTGTCACGAATGTGGAGAGAGACAATAGTGAATAGGGTCGGTGTGCGGCGCGGCGGGATGTCGATAAAATACTTTGTCGAGGTTTACGAGCGTCGACAGTCGACACCCCTCGGGCTCGAGTTGCCCGCCACCCTCCGACACACGCTTCGTGCTCAATGCTCGCTTGTTATGATATATCAACTTGGACTCGTTGCTCTGCAACAATAAGCCCTTTAGTTACAGATTTTCGATTTTTGATTTGATAGTTGCCTTTTGTTTTTATTTGTTGAATAAACGACATTTTTTACATTTTTTCAATTTTGGTTACACTTTGTTGGTTGTCATGTGATTGTTATGAGATTTGAAGATTTATTGACCTCATGTGAACGTCCGTTAGTATTTTGGCTTTACTAAAAAGCTTCTTCCAGATATCCTACCAAACTACCTAAGTATTTTTAAATTGAAGACAAATGAAATTGTTTGAAAGCTCAACTCAAATTGAACACAAGTCTAACAAAAAAATAAAAATATTACTTCACATATTTTCCAATCTTAACACGCACACATCAAAACAATTTATCCGTCAAATCAGTTAAAACTAGTTTTATCACCAAAGCATTCTAGCGAAAAATCCATTTTAATATTTTCGAAAGCTGTACGTGTCCGTATAATTTAATAATCTCCGGGTTATTGCGATTCCATCCATTCCATGCCGTTGGGGGAGGACGATGCGCTCAAACCGCTCGCATCGCTCGAAGCTCAGATCGCTCGCACCGCTCAAATTTATTCATGCGCGGCCCCAAGAATTGTTTGCCCTTGCATTAGGGTGGCCGCACACCCGCGCAATCTCTCTCATTGATAAAAACAGTGCACGTGCCCCATCAGCTTACCTACTGTTTATTATAATAACCGGGGGTGGAAATCATGGCAGCGCGTCTCCTTTGCCCTCTTTGTTTACGACGACGATAGGTTTAGGTATTATCAGGATATTAGATATCTTTTTGGATTATCGAGTATTAAAGTATTCAATGTAATACCGAGGATAAGTTCGTCTACTTCAATATCAACGATACACGGTTTATTTATATCTTTATGCCTACTACTGAAAATTGTTTTGAACTCTACCTAGGTAGAATGTAAAGTTAGTTATAAAATGTTATAAATGCGTACTTTAAATAATTTCGATTCAATGGCTAATTATGGTTATTTCAGCTTATCGACATTCTACATTACTGCCCAAGTCAGCCTAAGCGCATTCCAAAAGCTGTAAATTGACTATGAATGGACTCGTTATGTTGATACTTTATGACAAAATAAACCACCTAATAACGTGACTCAACGTCCTGTTACTCGATTCATGAAAGGCGTAAAGTATAAACAATAGTAGAGGAGTAAGGAGTAATGCAGCTCGAGGCGCGCGGCGTGCCTTATCAAATTATAGCCGTTGAGTGTTCACATCAACATGCAGGTAGTCGTTAAGGGTCCCCGCATAATGGGAGCGCTATCTCGTACATCTACAGGCGGATACAGCGCTGTGAATTGTCTAAACGAACGCAACAACTCACAATGAACGCTTCGGCGCGCAGCGTCGCGCGTCGCCCCCTCGCTTTAAAAGCGAAATTATCTCTCCATCTACAGGGTGCGTCGCGCGGCAGATGGCGCTTGCAATAAAACCACTAAACGCGATATCGCCGCTCGCTGCCCCTCCGCTTTATTATTTGATCGGGGAGCCAAATTAAAGGATTTGCCGTAACCCCTCGCTTGCGACCCTCGCCCGCCAACAATCACCTCTGTATTAAGTCTAATTGTGTTTTCAAATTCGACCCCTATAATACCGAGGGACGTGATATTCTGAACCATGTAAAAAATAGGGCGTACTCATCCTTAGTGCGTTATTAAATTTGCTCATATCATACAAGTACAGCGTGTTCCGTTATAATGTTCCATTTATTAAAAATTGGTTGATTTCGTAAAACTTGTGTTCGTGAGCATATTTCATGTTACATGTTCATGAACGCTCGTGACTAATAAACAGTTTTATAGTCGTTCTAAAACCACGCAATAAACGTAATAATTATAAGTGCTCACAATTAGTAAAGACTTGGCCGCGTTATCTTCTTGATTCGCATGTCATAGTGTATTTTTTTACCCATTACTCACTATTATCATCATTATTCGGTAATTTACCGAAACATACTAATCGCGATTTGTAAATTTGGAAGCAATACAATCTGATAACATAGAACAGGCTGTGTATACCAGAGCAGTTAAACGTAGCTCGGCAAGCGGTGAGCAAGTGAGCACTGCTTGCAGTGGGTGCACATTTAACGTTACTCCACTACGTAGTCAAGTATTTCTACTCGTTTATTTATCGCCCCTCTCGCCGGCGGCTAGGATGGCGTCAAACTAATTACACTGAATACGACCCCTGTTCCACGGACCACCTTAATTGCACTGATTGAGACACGGATATTGATTTCGAAACAGTTTGCGTGGACGCCGGGGCTGAGGTGCCGAGAACCTTGCGCGGGAACCCGACACTCGGCTCTGCTCGGACCCGGTCGGCGGTGGTCGGGCGTGAAACGGCCCTCATGAATAATGGACGCCTTGTTCGCTCCTTGAGTTTCATTTAAAACAGACGATTTCTATTCGACTCGTAAACTACACGCCTATGACTCACTCATTTCCCATTCAATGTAATAACCCGTAAAACTGCATCCCCAGCGCTGTAAGAATTTTAAGTGGCGACCTTTTTACTTAGCATACTAAATAAAATGTTTGAGAATTTACATAGCTTACATATGTGCGTGTATAAGTAATGCGGTCGCGCAGTAGTCGCGTTATTCACATAGATTGTATCATTAAATCTCGCTTACATTATCATGAAAACGGTAACAGTTGTAGGGCGGCGGGTGCGCGTACTCTATTCAAATACAGTGAAACAATGCAAACAAGGCGAAGGGGTAACAAACACGGGGGTGGCGACCCTCGCAGCTATTGACGGCGGGATCCCTCGCGATCTGACAACTCCCCACAATACACTTGCTGGATTTGTGTTTAAGTGCACTTTATTAGTGTTACTGACTGATGCCTTGATCAAATTGTAAAATACTCCAAATCCAAATTGATACAACTAAATACAATCAACCACCATAAAATATTTCGGTAAAATTACTCGTTTATTCGGACTGTTATTGTCATCATAACAATTGAATGCTAATTTAAATAATAATAGATAATCTATCTATTAGTTTAGTAAGGCCTTATAACTGAGGAATAAATATTGTAGTTTGACAGTTTTTGTATTGGAAATACATCAAACTCTCAGATTTATTCTTACCATAAAAGTTATCTGAGTATTGAAAAATCAGCTCTAAGTGGTAATAATTTTCTAGCTAACAGGGCGCAGATAAATAGTATAATAGTATATAGTTTGGTACTCGTCAATCCCGTCATAATATCTTGCACGTTATGAATGAACCGGATGAATCTCATAGTCGTATCATAACAGTCATTACGTGTAACGTTCTCAAGATAAAATAAAACGTTTCGAAAGGTTCGCAGATTGAAGTTTACGGCGCTATCAAAGTAACTCGAGCGCTGTTATTATCAACTCTGGTCAAACGACACTTCAAACGATCCCCTTTATAAAGCTTTTTATGAATATTCAACACCAGGATATATCAGTAAGTATAGTAATTGCGCAGGAGACATGTTGAATTATAAATAAGAAGCCGTCTATTATGGTGAACATTACTCACTCGGTGTCCAATAGAATAGAAGCCCATTAATAACGTATTTAGCATAGATAATAATGTATAATACATTATACAGCATAATAGCTACTGAATAATTAAAGATTTAGTTATATAAATGCTGTTTGAATTAATGTGCGCGAAATGATTTATTAACCTCTAACCTTCGTGTAACGTAAATGTACAGCTTAACTGGAAATTCATGTCCAATTCAAATGAATATTAATATATTATGGACAGTTGCATATTTCCAATGCATTTGTGTACTGAATACATTATGAAATTATGTTTAGCTGTCATATTTATCGGTGGATATTATTGTCAATCCACTATTCATAATGTATCTAATCGATGACCTAATAATCACCTGATTTAGTACCCGGGGGAGTAGTGGTGCCTCAGTGGTAACGGCCCGACTTACGAGTTGTAGGGCGTGGGTTCGAACCCAGACATGCGCTTTACTTTGTGTAAAAAATTTCATCACCACTGCTCTCAAAACGGCGAAAGAAAACGTCGTGACGAAACCGGCATGTCCGAAAACCAAATATTCGAAGACATGTGGCATCTACCAAACCGCACTGCCGCGTGGTGGATTATGACCCACTCTCTCTCACAGACAGGAGACCTGTATCCCAGCAGTGGTAACATTATAGGCTAATTATGCCTTCGTTAGAGTAAACTCGGGCGATGTGTAACAGCGCAGTAACTTTAAGCACACCTTTATCAAGAGCCTAAGCTTTCAAGATCTATGACACTATTAATCCAGTGTTGCTATCCGTTGACATTTACGAATCGTGACTTCGTACTTCAGCGGTAAATAAAATGCAGGTAGCATTAAAGTAGAACGCTCAGTAGTAGATACTTCAGCAGTCGATGTTCCGTAGTTTTGTAATGGTGTGAAATATTCTCCAGTCGAGTACCGAGATCATTATCAGACGACGACGCGACGCTTTGATGGATGCGATCGTCACTGAAGACTAGACTCGCGAGAGTTCTCAAAACGATTACTAGTTTGTATATAATGTTAGTACTTTTCTACGAAGTACTAGATAGTTATGAAACTGCATTGATTTGCGTAGTTTGTTTTATCTCTTAACATAAGTAACCAATAATGTCAATGAAAAAGGGTAGAGGCGGGAATTCTCTATCCGTAACGCCGTAAAGACTGATATTTTATCAGATAATCATAGCTGTAGGTAAGTATCCCCAATAGATAAAATAGAACATTAATAAAATCACAGCTGTCATCAATGAGCAAAGTAGGTAAACCCTTCGTTAAAGAGAAGAGACCACCTGAGCTCAAACGTGCAAATATAGTTAGTTAACTGCCTTTTAAACGACGTCAAACGTTTAATTAGCAAATGATCGACCGCTTACACCCTAGCAGAACACTGTACCGAATTATACCGCACCCACATGTTTGTAGTCTCTGTCTGTATGTCTAGATGTACCTACATTACCTACCTAAGCACTTTACCTGCTAGGTACTACTACCAGGTACCGTTAGCAACGTAAATAAAAAAACGATAAATTCCAAGCGACAGTTTTGTTCGATGTTAAATTGGTGTAACAATTTATTTATGAAATATATGGTTGAATTTGTATTTGGCCTTGCTGGTTGAAATCGTATAAATGTAGTGCAGTTTGTCGCAATAAAATCGGCTATATTAACAATATTTAATTTAAATAAACACTCCGTTTGTATTAAATTCCATGTTTTGATGATGAGTACCATACAACAAGTAAGAGTTGCACTTGACGGCTGCATGACACACCACGTGTTGTTTCCTTAACAGTGTGGTTAGCCAATTAATTTTGTCAAAGAACTAATTCGCGATAGAGAATACACTCGTGACATCATGTAAGTTTAACAAATATTGTAATTAAGTGAAACCCCTAACCATTTACGAAGGCGTAGAGATCAAGTGTAGAGACAAGTCCAGCTTAGCAGGCGCGGCGGCGCGGGGGTGAGGCGCGGGGGGGTGCGGTTGCGGTGAGCCGCACCGCTGCGGTCTGCGGTCGCCGAGCGAGCCGCGCCGCACGCAGACCCCGCACTTGCTCCCTTTAGCCGCACCCACTCAAATATACTACGCTGTATTGTTTATCTCAATACTTTCCATATTTGGCCAATTTTAATATTTTAATATACATCATTCGAATAAATAAATGGTCGCTCATTTAACTGTTTTGGCTCAATTAAGTACACGTTAATCCTTTTATGTCGCGGGGAGAATTGCCTAAAATGTTACTACGTTATTTCATCATTTAGATTCGGCACAATATCGATTTGCTTGCGACCCTTTCGAAGCCGTTTGCACAACAGGAAACCATAAAATATTTAAGGATCGGATCATAAATATTTTATTGTGGGCTTTATTTCCAAGTAATCATTAAAATAAGAATGTTTATTCAAATGACTGAATTAAAATAAACTGCGACTGCATGCCGCAGTTTACATTGAATTATTAATATTATATGAGAAACACGATTAAGTAGCGGCTATCTATGACAAATGAACAATGTTTAGAACTTTCACAAAGACGTTCCAAACATTAGCGAGGAATTCTGTGAACGTTGTTAGTTTCCAAGAAGCGTGAAATTTTACTTGTGAACTTTGTGAGTCGGCAACAGTCGCCACTTGACGCATCCAACAAATTAAACAGTATTCGTAGACCGCGGCCGACAGACGCTCCACGCTCACAATAAGCATCGGGCTCGCAAACACGCCAAGTAAACACCGCCTGTGTAAACTCACAAACTCCATCCCTCGCTCTGTCCGCTGCGACTACGCACAAATACTTGCAAACTATATTAAATATTTAACATTACGTATACTTTACATGAACCCGCCATATAACTGATCTTTCGACCTCTGTTCTTGCTTCTTTTGATTCCGATTCCATGTCTAGATAACAGAACATCGTACCTACTTAAAAGCATTCGGTATATCTTGCGAGTACTTATTGTTCATGGAATCATTGTTCTACGTTCTTTGATCACGAATATTCTTGAGTTGTGTGCCGTGTTCGTGTCGTGTCGTATGGCAATACTGCAATAGCAAGAATTGCCAGTGAGTCGGCGACTCGGCAGTCGGCACAACGAGATAGCAAACAGTACAGTGCAAACGGTCTCCGTAAATAAGCAAGCTTCCATCGCAACTGGACGTCGTTCTGCACTTGTACATATATACGACCTACGATAAATGTTATCCATGTTGGATATAACCAACTATCTCTGCGACAGATTCTATCGCTAACTTTGGAATGTTAGATTTACGTTTCGTTTGATTACCACGCTATTTCAATTTGATGTCACCCGAAAACTTCGACTCGTAAATTATGAGGTTTTTATAAATGCGATTAGTTCGCCGAGACTGACTGATACCTGCATAATATCTCTCTTGATATCGGCTGTTTATCACGATTTAACATAGCGTTTATCTAATACTTTTATCGCCTACTTTTCACACAAAAAATAATACAGATACCTAAAGTTTATCGTGGAACCGTCCGTAATCAGCCCAATCAATTTTAGTACAAAATCCGTGATAACTGGTTATCGTGTCTGAACAAAAGCAAGACACCTGAGTATAAAAAAAAATCATACTAGATAATACCGACCAGATAAAGCTTTAATGATGATAACCATCGAGTTTTAGGATGAAGTTATCGATATGTATTAATGGTGTTATTCAGAACAAGCAGCTGATACGAAGCGTTCTAATAATCTGCGATAGCGAACCTGCAATCAACGTTGCGAAACTAAAAATAAAAATCGGCGCGCGTCGAACCGAAAATAATTTGATGGCAACACGAATATTCAGACAATCGGTGTTACCGGCGCGTGTACACGACACGGAGCGCGGCGCGAGTGGAGGCTCCGTTGCACATTGCATAAATTAGGACTGTATTAACAGCGCTAATTACACTGCTATAGCGCTACCGAATACACTAGTATTTGTGTAGCAGCGAGCGCCATTGTGTTCCAGTACAAGGTACGGAACACATAAGGCGCCGGAAATGCGGAGTCATTACAGCGCCGCCGCTCGTTACGTCGACAAAAAAGCTCAGTGTGCACCGCGATGATTGATTCGTCTATACTACACAGACCGCTTGTGAAACTATCTTGCGTCTATAAATTGGTCAATTCATTTGCGTCGAGAAACTTGTTTGTGTTTCTTTATTATCGTTATCACGTAAGCGCTTGTGCGGTTTCACCTCGCTCGCCGCGAATCAACTATGATGTACTGCCTCCTCCACGTTTGTTTGTTTATGGCTTTTACCTCGAGCGATTGCATTTATACAACAATGTTTCTTTCACTAATATAAATATCAGACAACGTTGTTTTTAGAATGTCAAGTAACGTACACGTTTATAAGCGCTCTCATAAAAAGTGCCGAGTCAAAAAGGCTTCACGCTTTGCCGAGAGGTAAGATACACAAAGGGCAATAAACGTTTGGCGTGGACCTAAACAAACAAGGGTAGCTAGGAAGCTGGCTCTTTGTTTGGCGAGAAACATGCGAGTCAACAAAGCGCTCACGCTTGCCTGCCCCGGCTGTTATGAAACCGTGTGTCGCGACTCTCGTGATATGTCGACGCTAATCTGTCAATCAGAATCGCTCGGACGCGGCCCGATTGCATTCTACTTAATTTATAACTGGGACTGTTTGAATGAATCTGACCGTGAGATTTAAGGCCACTTCGTCCGCCTCTCTAAATATTTAATGTTATTTGATTGCACTGCTATATTTTCGTCGTGTTTGTTGTGTACTGTACAAATATTTGGAGATTCGATTACGTGTACAAATCATTTACATAGACTTTCACAATATCTGTCGCAACGTCCAAATACAAATGTCGTAAAGTAGGTCTACAATATTCTACATCAGATAAGTCGCATTTATCTGGCACCAAACATATCATGATTCATGAGGCCGACAAGAATATTATTGTTGTTGTTTTTATTTAGTATCGTACCAAGAAGGTTTAAATTGACAGGTGGTGTGTAGTGGAGCGTAGCCGGCTCTTGATCGCGCAATTACAATCTGATTACGAGGTGACACCGGAGCCGGCGCGGCTCGGCTCCACTCGATACCGAGATAACGACGTGTCCCACTACACACCCACTCCACGGCTCTCCAATCAACTTGTTCTTGCCAAGTAATTATATCCATTTGTTTATAATGAATATTAATGACGCGCCTTCCCGTCCGACGATTCTGTTTATTATAAGTATCGACGCTCGAGTAGCAATTATTTTAAGTAAAGCCAATTATATTGTCGTTCACGAGCACTCCACTCAACTGCGTAGATAATTGAACCCCATTTAAATATTTAGATGCAATCCTTCCCCTAATCCCTCTGTTTGTTGTTGAACTAACTCGTGTAAAAGTTCACAATGTACAGGGTACAATTACAGCAGTGAGTAATTAGAAAGCTAACGAGAAGCGGCGACAGCGGTTGGCAGTGTGCATTATCGATGTGCCAGCCACTAATGTTCCACGGCAGGCTATGTTTAAACAATTATTGCTCCACGAATGCGATACGAATCGATGATAATGTTGGCCTCTGTCTGCTGAAATAATAGCCCATTTATCGACTTGACTGCCATTTCGCTGGAGGAATTATTTATTGCGGGCCATAAGAGCGACGTCGCTTTCAATACAATAGCGTGCCTTCTCGATGTGCGACTGTTTTGTTTAATAAAGTGGAAACTTGGCGAGAGCGCCGCCCGCAGGCAAGATAAGAAGAACGCAGCGTGCATAAATAATTCATAAAAGAGTCGGGAGGCATTAATGAAGGCCGAAACCTCAGTGGAAGTGCCGCGTCCGTTCAGTTTATTCCGCAGAACACAATCGCGGTAAAAGCAGTAAAAGTTCATCGTCGAGCGCCCCGGGATGCGCCGGGAAACTTATAACTAAATGGTTATGCCGTTTAACCTCTTCATTTTGGTTTAATATCTTTGTGGTGTAAATCTTTTATCAATTTAATAGCAGGTGCTAAAGTGAAAAAAATATTTATGGGTATTCACGTACGACACACATAATTTATGCCCATGTCCTTTAACGCTGTTACATAGGGCATTATAGATTGGTGACATTATGTAGATGTTATCGGTTAGTATTCACGTGGTGGCTAGCCCGGTCACGATGTACGCAGCCGCAACATGCGCGTACGAGCATTCAAGGGAGACAATAAATTGTGGTGTGGAACTACGACCCGCATTCAGGTCACAGCTCGCGGCGTGCACCGTGCACTCATGTGCCATATTCCGTTGTATTGTGTCGTAAGGAATCCTGATGGTTTCACGACACCTGAATTCGAAACAGCCCCTCCACAGTCTTGATTCTCTAGAAAAGAGAAACAAAAAACCTCTTGAGAATTATACTGTACTGCTTTCTTCATGCATGTCTTACAATCATTAAATACCTCTCTCATCTGAATATTAATTCACTGTCTAAATGATTCATTTCGTAGATATTTCTCGTCACTAGTATTAAGAAGAAAATTTATTTTAGTTCTCAAATCAATTCGTGACGAAATTAATGAATCGATTTTACATTTAAATGTGTTTATTAATTTAAATTGGTGGAATCTTATTGCCCAACGCTTTTAAATTTTATCGCGAATTTCGAAAACTCGTCAAGTCTGCATAATAGCCGTCGATAGAGCGTTTAATTAATTGACTATCGTATTCTTCATTAAAAAGATGTTGGAATAAATTCAAGCGTTGTTTGCGGGGGAGCAATAAATAATAGTGAAACAAATGGAGCACCATTGGCAAGATGCGGCCGCAGATTAAAAGCTCCACCG
Source organism: Apamea epomidion (assembly GCA_947507525.1). Classification (NCBI taxonomy): domain Eukaryota; kingdom Metazoa; phylum Arthropoda; class Insecta; order Lepidoptera; family Noctuidae; genus Apamea; species Apamea epomidion. The sequence continues at coordinate 8,441,914 of OX382233.1, forward strand.
ACTAAACCACGTGAAAATCGCGCAAAAAGAGGAGTCACCCGCGGCATTAGCGGATGAGTGTCGGAGCCATTAGTGCACCTCCTCGCCTTGCGTGCTGCCCTCCCCCGCCTCACACCCCGCTGGCGCCTTCTCACCCCGAAACCCGACGTTCCTCTTTTATTTCTCGCGCGGGGATGAACTCCTTAATGACAAACCGTACTATATCTTTTGTGGAGAGCTCGCAAAAGTACGTATTTTGTGGCCCTTTTGTACGCCCGCTTTTTATTCCTCCGTTCGTACTCGCAGCTACTGTTGTAAGAGTTATACGAGGTGCAGATGGGACGGGGATTGTTCGCCTCGTAACGACAATAAGAAAAACTGCTTTAATCTGAAACCCTTTGTCGATATTTTGCGCTCAATGGTGCTAGTCTCTGATTGAATTTCGACATAGCGATACGTAGGAATGCGTCGAACTCACGCTACGAGGGAGTTCAAGTATGGGAACAATATGCTAGACAAGAAATTTCGCAAAGGTATTTGAAGAGCTCACGAAATTCAACATTGCATAGTGATTGCTTTTAAAGCGTTTAGTGTTAAAGTGAGTCCAACCACTGAGCTCATCTCTGTCTACATCCATTCATTAGTTTATTACACAAACAATAAGGTATTGCCTTGCATAAATTAATAAACATATTCAAATAATTACTTCCGCTATCTTCTGTCCTGAATAATTTTTATTTATATAACACTAATTTCACTTTTACGATCACGTTAACAATTACCCCGTAGCTGTTAAAAAATCTTCACACGTCTGAAATTACAATTAATTGCTCGCTAATTAAGAATTCATAGAGTTCTCACTGTCTGGAGACGCTCGCAGTCGCGGCCATCTGAATCATGCGACTGGAGGAATGTGCGATTCACTGAGAAACAAAGACATAACTAACTCTCACTACAATTCTCTGCAATTCACGGTCCGTTAGTGTAAAAATGAATATTCGTCGCTGTGGGAGTACAAGTCGTTTATCACAAAAAGCGTTAAATTTAGAGGCGGTATTTTCCAGTTTAGTAGTAAATTTTCACAATAACCTGGCGGTAGAGGCGGCGAATGAAAATGTAATTTGCGGTAATTCGGCGCGTCGGTCGGTCGCGCGGTGCCGCGGCGGGGCGGGAGCGCCGCGGCGCGACACCGCGCGGCGGTCTGCAATGTCAACATCATACATTATCGATCACTGTACAAATAGTGTTTAATACTTTGTTATCTCTTGTTTGTGTGAAACTCCTTTATTCCTTCCGTGAATATTTATTTGGAAATTTTACATCATTTATATCGGTTTCCAAGTTCCGTTATGGCAAGGGGGTTATCAATCAAGTCTGACATCATTCATACCTAACAACGAATAATAAAATATATACACTTTCTTGAACTCTATTTTACTGAAAATAAAAACTAACGATTAATTAATCTTCCGTTGATAAGAGGAAACAAACGTGTTTATTCCACACACAAATTGAATACGTGAAGCGATGGCCTATCAGCCAGTTTATTAGCACATCGCTAAAGGAAATTTGCATTTTGTACGCACTAATATTCCAATAGTTGCACGACTCACGAAGTTTGATGTTTATCTAGTAAATGGAGGAACCTTGTTGTTGTCTTACTTCTAAAAATATACATAGCTGGCCTTATTTATTCGTCATGTTTATTTATTTACGCTATCATAAAAATCTTATTTAAATATTTGCGAAAATAGTTCGTGTTCCAGTTTGCATTACGAATAGTTCCGAATAATGGACGTGTTAAAAAAACAGCGTTCTTAATTAAAATTCTGCAGAGAGGTTTTTTTTGTTATAATAAGTTGCTGGCAACTTTATGATTCAGCTTTTAAAAGGTTTATTTTGCCGTTACATACAACAAAAAGGTATCGGTTAACACATAAATAGTGAGCACAAAAAACAAATATGCGTGGTGTGTGGAGTAAATTCGCGCGAGCTCGGACGCGACAAACAGTCCATTTAGCGAGGCGGAATGAAAGTACAATTTGCGGCGAACGCTGCGGTCCGCCGCGCGCGCCCTCGCTGCCTCGCGTACGTGTGCACACCACTACACGGTTAAATACTACGGCTTAATGTAACACACAACAACGGGTTAAATGTTTTGTATCAACGCTTTTGTAAAGCTTTGACGTTCGGCTTGACTTCGTTGAAATTAAAATCACAAACGCCGACTACAGAATAAAAAAATATTCGCTTAGCTATCATTCTCTCAAATTGCACATAACCAAGAGATAACGTTCACTAACGATTTAAGTAACTGATCAATAAAACGCAAATACGACGAACGATAGTTGAATGAAACTTAAACATTGTAATAAACAGAGGTATAATATTACATTGGTGTTTGAGTCTCGGTTCATCTCGGTACAATGTTGGGAAATAGATAATCAAGTGTTGCCGCAAATCCCACGCGGAGTCGCGAACAAAAGCTTGTTGGACGAGGGCAGCCCTGCGCCGAGTAAACAACACTATTTTAGTACAATCCTGCACCCTAATTGCGGAACAGAGTTTCTATCGCAATCCGTAATCCATTGCTTCGTAGGTTTAATAAAATCGTCTGCTCAACCACGTAAATAACGCAATGAACGTGGGTGAACTGTCAAAATTAAAGAAAATGTCATGCGATCAATTGTTATTCTATATGTGCTACGCAATTACCCCGCGGATTATCAATTACCATGTATCGACGTATTATATCTAACAATAATACATAGTAGTTTCTAAGCATCATAAAAAAAACATCGCATGACTTGTTGCGGTTAATTGCGGGAACACGCCTTCTTGTGATAATCTTGAATTAGTAATCTTACATTGAAATATTATGTTAATCGCTATGCTCGATCTCTAATTGCAGAGCATTCTTAGTTAGCTATAATAATAGTAGTTTCAATATGACATAAAAACTCGTCAACAAGCTAAAGAAAATCTGTGAAGACAAATACTGAGTAATGAACTCTTCAACGTCCCAGAAAAACAAACTTTACAGTAAATAATATTAAATACATATGTTGTTTTGAATGATAATAAGAAAGTTGGCAAGTGTCCGGAAATTCTGAAATGTATGTAGCCATGCAATTATGGAATGAGCATTCTGTTCAGGCGTGTGGGCAGCTTTGTGGCGGTAATGGAGCATCCGTCAGGTTCAGACAATATCGTAATTTAACACTCCGGCAGACATGTGCGCGTCATGATTTCATTTGCGTTGTAAATGTCAATGATTACATCTACATTTAATTATGTACTGTAGATCACCTTACTAATTTAACGCCACAGAGGCGTATGACAGGTTTTTTAAGTACTCCAATTTTTATTCCTAACAACCAACATAAAATCATGTTAAATTCACTTAACAACCGTACGGTTGACCGATAATGACAAAATAAAAATAAACCGCCGAAACAACTTCAATGTTTACACGCGCCGACAAGGGCCGATATAATAATACACTCAATTATGTTAATTCGTCGTCGATTCACTGTGAATCTGCGAATAAAATTAATGTGCATTTAAACGGAAAATACGAACAAAGCCAATAAATACTGCGGGCTCGGTAACGCGGCGATTTATCATCTCTACCGCACCGAGCCGCGCCGCGCCGCGCCTGCCCGCCCGTAGTATTGTTTATCGTGTTAATTTTATTTGTTGCTTCTCGCTCAGCTTATCAACTAATTATAAATGTTATTATTGAATATAATCTGCTTCGGAATGTGGAAACATTTTTGGTTGTGAATTTGTATGTAAGCAGCGATCACCGGCTAGCGGGCGGTTGTTTCATTTATAGTCAACTTTATATTAATGTTAATGTTGATTTTATTCAGAAAAGTAGATTGGTGAATATTAAACAATATTAATTATTCATAACGTATGTGATATCGGTGTTCGTTCGTGATGATATTGTAATTTCGTCACAATGACCTGATGTCGTGTTTATGGACGATTGTTAACATTAATTATTGAGATAACTTTACTAAATATGTTGATTGTATTTCAGACGGAGATAGCGAAAAGGTTGAACGCGATAATAGCCCAGATCCTGCCGTTCCTGTCGCAGGAGCACCAGCAGCAGGTGGCGTCGGCCGTGGAGCGCGCGAAACAGGTCACTATGACAGAACTTAATGCCATTATTGGGGTGAGTACTCATTGCCTGCTCGCATATTGTTAACAATACTAACAACATGTGGGGCACATCACTAATGATTCATCATAACACCTAACATAAGAGCTTGCTTCAAATTGAGTGGGTTCACCGCATTACTTCAACGGAGCATGTATTTTGTTCGCCTGCATATTTGTGCTGAAATTTTTGGTTATCGAGTTCCTAACGCGTGTAAAAATGTAATAATATGAATAACAGAATACCTAACCTTATACAAGATCTCGCATGGCACAAAACAAAATCTTAAATGTTGTACAAGATGTAAGGCCATAATCACAATTTGCCGAACACGCCGAGCTAACTACCGGGGCTTTAATAAACAGCTACTACACATAATCGCTGAATTCACCGAAAACACGTAGGTCATGTTTAAAATTCCGAGTAACGAAATGAATTTCTTCAGCGTCGGTAATATTTCACGCGAGACCGATTTGAACAACACGTGTCTTGTTTGTACAGCAGTGGGTTGTTGTAAATGTGGCGTGGAATGTATAGCTGCCGGCTCCCCGTGTGCCAGGCCGGCCAGTGTGAGTGTGGCATCTGTCCAAACATTCGCGACTCCGAGCTGTCATTGCTTAGTTATTCGCTTGTTGCACACACACTAAACGGTGGGAAGGTCGGTGTTATTATAATAGCCGTGCATAAATCACGCCTTTCGGGTTAAAATGTAATATTTTACACGCTTCTCATCCGATGACTCACCTGCGATCATAATCGTTTTTCACAGAAGCTATCCACCTCTCTGAAACATGCTTTATTGAAACAACAAACGTTAATATTCCAATTATCGTTGCCGACTAACTCGCAGGCGTGGGTAAAATGTTATTGTTCAGAAGCTCAACTAAAATTCTCGTTCGGAACAAGCGGTACTTACGTGTAAAGTAAGTTGATTCTCCAAAAGCACGGCTTTCAACAGGTCGAAAGTTCGACGGTCGTTAATTAAACGATCTAAGCCGCGCAAGACGAGTTGGCGGCGCTCCAACTACGAGGTATTGATGAAATTGCTACAAAGTACAAACTACTACTACTATATAGAAATTATTTTATTAAACCGACGCCCGCCACATCCGCGGCGAATTAGCATGTTTATATAATTTTCAAGCGGCCATTTGTCATAGACGTGGGCGAGACACGTAGAATATTGCTACCGACAGTGTCCAAGCGTAATGACAACTACATATTATTAGGTCTTACTTCAATTTGCATACGCGGTGTTAACAACACCTCCCGCGTTATGAATTAGTTTCTGTCCTCAAATTGCGGCTGTAACTAATTTCGCAACACTCTAATTATTATTATTTTTTTGCTATAGTAAGTGTCGTGCGGACTTCATTGCCGTCTATCATTTCAATAGGTTCATTCGCAGCCGGGTGCCAAGTCGTTCGTGTGACCTATTCTCTGTATGTGTTAACGTTCGGCGTTTGAAAACCGTGAATAGATGTACCGCGACTAAAATAAATCAGTTTAAAGATAATGAGGGCGAAAATAAAGTGGTGGAAGTCAGTCGTCGCTCGTCCGTCTGCGGCCGATAGAGTGTTGCGGATGGAACGCGCTGGCGCAGCGCCAACTCGATCACACGACGTGCCCCCTGCGTAGCGGCTTGCACCTCACCCACACCAAGCGACGTTAGCCCAATACTACGTAAACTGAAATACGGCAAAAATTATCAACTCTAATACCGAGATCATAACGTTTGGCTTCCCACCAACTATTTTGTTTACTAGTAGAGCATCTTTCATGGCGTGTGTAGCAACTCCAATTAATGAATTAGTCTCACATTAGCGTGTGTCATATTGTACGTGTTGTTTGTCGCAAGAAGTTTTTGTTTCATTGTATCCCAGTCAACGCACTTGTCTCCTAAATTACTCCGTACCGTAAGACCCTTCATCCGGTGTCTACGATCGGAAAACAACCACCGGATAGAAGTAAATACCCGAAACAGCCCCAAGTATTTGCGGAAGGTTCGTCGCCCCCGGACCGTGAGGATTTACCTACATGTACGAGTATAGCTTACCGAACAGCCTTCGAGACACTGGCAAAACGCAATATCGCCCTCCCTCATAAAACACTCTAATTTAAATAAAAAAGCGGCGCCACCTTCCGTATGTCGGGCCTTTTTTATTACGTACCTTTTTTATTTTCGGGTCAGCTAGGGATCAAAGGGGCTCTCCCCAGAGACTGGCCGCCCAGCCTCCGTCTGATTTGCGAGCGTACGCGAGAGCGCCGATTTGTGAACGTGAAGTATTTCCCCACTTCGCAAATAGGGGACTGTTTGCTTGCCTATTAAAATCACTTACTTACTGTTGTTAAACGCTACATTTCTCTTTCGTCAATTAATTTAAACGGATTGCATAATTATGTTTTGAATTCTGCTGAATGATTTGTTTTAAATCTTTTCTTTGCAGACTAAAATAGATGTTATAAATACATCCATTGACTAAATGAAGTATAACATAAATCAGTTAAATCTACGTAGGTATACCAAATAACAATACGAGGAGATTTGTTGTGTAATAGAATTCGAGTATGATAGATAAGGTGACGAAACGATTCAGCATTGTGTTTGAGCAATGTGCGTGAACTCGTCGTCAATAACCGGGAGACGGCGGAGCGTCGTCGGTGCGTTATCGGCGGGTAAATCATTTCTCGTTCTGATTTTATTCCACGCCAGCGCCGCGAGGGGTGGCGCCCGACCTCCGCAGAGGTAATAGCTTACAGATACGAAAACTCCCTCTCAAGCTCACCTATACATGACACGAATGTTCACATTGAAACAATATTCACGTAACTTGTGCAGATCGATCGGGACGTGCGACCTCGTGTCATAGGTACGCGTTACGAATCCAATACTAAATCTCATTCTTATATTTACGATCGACTCCGCCGAGGCCGTGATTGAAAAGCCGAATCTGCGCAAGTACGCGAAATAAACTAGTGTATTATGCGTACAACATTTATGCAACATTATCTCTCGAGATAGATGTGCAAACACGAGCGCTGGAGCCGTGCAAATAGAGCGTATCTGTTTCCCCGTCGATGGCTTTATAAACAAGCGAGTCGTGAAAACATTTCTATCTAGTTTACGTTGGGTCTCGCGCCCTCTGATAAAAATTACGAGGAGAATAAATCGGGGCGAGAAGCGCGACGGGGTCGGGCGTCGGGGTAACATGAATTTGTCATTTTTTCCCAGGCACGTTCGCGGGCGGGTGATAAATATTGCATTGCAGGCCCTCGACGTTTCTTGTGAGTCGCACGACGACGCGTCCTCCGCGAGTCGCATTAACTTTTCCCCTGTCGTTTAGACGAAGCTCCTTGTTTTTCAACGCGGAAAAGTGAGTTAGGGCCCGTTCTGTCGTCGCTTCCAATGAAATCATGTAATCAGTTTTACGACTCATCCGGTCCGCGAGTGTCACGAGTTTTTCTTATTATTATCTTTCTTTTCTTTGAGAATACGAAGTTATTCAAAGTTAGAGGTTGTAGGAATATAGCATTAGAATAGACGTTGTTTATTAGAGTCAGTCTTCCGGTCTACGTAACTTTATTCAAGTCGCGTATCAAACATGTAACTTAATATTTGAACATGACATTTGGAAAGTTGACTGTTTTCTGCATAATTTAGATGGTGTATATCCCTAATGTGTACATAACATGTGTTTGGGTATAATATATGTGATTAGAAGCAATTATGTTGAAAGTGTAACACGTGTCGGCGTCGCGTGTCGATCCGCCTCGAGGCTTCCTGCCTAATGGTGCGTGAGTCCCTTCCCTATGCCTCCACGCCAGCCGCGACAAACTACCCCTTTTATACCGGCTGCACCTATTACTTAGACATAAGACCGGTTTAGCATTACAACTAATTACAAGCCCGAAGTATTAAGAAGTCATTGCGCCTAAACAGGCATTGTCTAACGAAGTTTATAAATATGTATTCCGCTTCGATGTCATGCTCGTGTCCTTACATAGGCACTTAGCATGAGAAACGTTAGTATGTCGCAAATTTACGAGCTTTTAATGTTCCAATGTGTAAAGTGACGTTCATTTTGTTGCGCTGTTCCACTACCGATAGATGTAGCATACTCCTCTTTATTTTTCTTGACACGTCCGTCACAATGGCAGTTAATGGCCACCATTGGAAGATTAGAATGTACTTACAGCTTTGAATTTGTATTGTTTTATTGCTCGTAAAATTCGGCTCGAAGCATTAACATTATAAGACTAAAGTTCCTTCTGTTCCAGTCATGCGTGTCATGGTTACCACTTCCTGGTTTAATGTTTAAAACATTGCAGTCAGGAATATGAATACATTAAAGCTAATTTTAGTACTGGTAGAGAATTTAATTGCATATTACGGTATTACCGAAACCCGTTGAATTCATTAATGGTCAGTGGTTTGCTTACCGAACAAATACGCTAAATCTATATTAATGCGCAGAACACATTAATCTAATTTTGACTTTGTCCTAGCTTTTACTCTTTGAACAATATTTTTTTATAATAAGAACAGAATATATATGGCAGTTTTACACGAGCGCAGGGGTTCATTTAATTATGCGATACCATTACAGTTTATAATCTGTTCTTGTCAGTGGTGCCTGGAGGCTGGCATCGTCTGTAACAGCTTTAACACGTCTCACACCACGAACTAACTGACTCTTAATTATTTAACAACTGGTAGGGTTGGCGTATGTTACTATTAAATAAAGTTATTACCTTAACACTGTTTCAAGTTTCTTTGAGAAAAGTTGTTGCTACGAAAGAAATGCAGCTTTCGACTTGTTATATAAAAGAAAAGGATACTTTCTCCAGTCTGTTTAAACTTTTAGTTCAAGTAACTACCTTCTGTAAACAAAAAGTAAATTTATAATAAGCTTAAAAATTTCAATTCCTTAAAATTGTCAGGTAGTTACTTATAACTTTATGCAGTTATTTCTTGTTTGTGTTACAACATATTATCGCGTATGTTATTTATTCATATTACTAAAAAATCATCAAAAGCCATTTCGAGGATTTGAATAGACAGCAGGATCAAATAAAATGGCGTAGGTACCTTCTAAACGAGATCAACGACATACAACGCTACTCACTAGCCTGCTCTACGCCTAACAAACAGGATATACCCCCAATATTGGTCGCTGCAGCGGTTCATCAGGTTTTCTAGCTATACGTATGACCAAGTGTGGAATTTTTCTCATCTGATGAGTCCCATTAAAACGTACTAATTGTAGGTTAACGTCCACTTACCTGTTGATTGCCTTTTAAGCCCATAAGTGTGTAAACAGTAATTATTTATAAATGTTCTTGCTACTTATTAATTGCTAACCATATTAAACTAATATGTTTATAATATGCTGTTGATCTCATTCTTTAATACGAGTACGATTAGATGCCTCATAAAAATCTAAAACATGTGTTCTTATTTTTTCCAGAAAATGCCTACCTACCTTTTAGCGCGCTGAGAAATATTGCCAGTGAATACCTAAAACAGTCGTATTTCAAAATCCTAAATCACACCGTACACGAAATAAAAGTGAAGTGCCACATTGAATAAAAATCAATCTACCTAGCCTTTTCCCAACTATGTTGGGGTCGGCTTCCAGTCTTACCGGAGGCAGCTGAATACCAGTACTTTACATGGAGCGACTGCCTACTTATCTGACCTCCATAACCCGGTTACTGGGTAACACGATACCTCTTGGGCTCTTGGCAACACGGGTTGTCAGAGTTTCGGGCTTCTGACTACCCGTAACGATTGTCAAAGATCTACGAATGACGGCCGGGACCAACTGCTCAACGTGCTTTTCCGAGGCCCAGAGGGGTCTCGGTATGTTATGGATGGTCACCCATCCGCGGGCCGACCTCGACAAGCGTTGCTAACGAACCGTGCGGCTGTAATTATTTAGCCGCGGGCCCCTCCGATAAAGGATGTAAAAGCAATTTATTGTAGGTAAAGAAAAATAACTAACATTCCCAAATAGAAACCCAGATAAAATCGCCATTTAAATTGGGACTAGGTTTAAATTACAAACACGAGGAGAACCACGAGAACCTACTTTACAAAAGATATTTCAGAAAAATTAAGTCCTATGATTGAAATCGTGACTGAAGATTGTCACGATCTAGAAATCTTATTGAACCAATAGTTCAACGCTATCTGTCTAGTGCTCAATTTCTTTCGCAGAATAAACTGCTAAAGCAAAGAAAAAAGTGTTATATAAAAAAAAAAATACTTGTTAAACCTGGCGAAATATTTATGCGTGAAAATCTGTGCGGTTGGCGTGCGCTATCCATTTATAAATGAAGAATAATCCCCGGAGCATAGGCGGTGGTAAATGTGCCGTGAAAACCCAAACGCGGCGGAGCATTTTTCTCATGACAAAAGCTTTGGAGACAGCTCTCGTCTGCTGCTACTTGCTACACACGTACCGACACACGCGAAATTACATAGACCTCGTATGAACACGCTGATATAGCACAGATACAGAAAACACAACCTTTTGTATGTTTTTATCTTACCTTATCCACCCAGACAATTTTTTCTTTTCTTTAACTTGGCTGACACAAATCTTTATAATACAGCTTTAATATTGCGTTTTGAGCTAAACATAAAATTCATTCTCATCACTTTTTCATGGGAAAATACAGAACAATAGTCTATTTACCACTTTATCTACAAGAATTTGAGGTTACTGGTTTTTGTTCGGATTTATTACTGAATCATTAGTCGCGTGCCTCGTTACAACGATGTGGGAATTATTCACATCACTTATCGCGTTGTCGTTCTGAATATATTACTTTTCAGCCTCAAAATTCATTATAAAAATCTGTCATCTCCCCTTCTAGAAGGGGAAACTTAATCAAACTTAAATTCGGTCGATAATAAATAAACACCAAACTTCGTTCAGAGATAAGTAAACGGATGGAAAAGTCGTTAGGGGAACGAGTTTTAATCCCGGGGAGAGCGTATCGACGCTATTTAATCACGTCTAAATATGGAAAAAAAATGTTGGTGAGGTATCACGCCACGTTATTGTCATTCATAACAGGCGGGTGGGTGCCTGTGGGGTAGCGGGCGCGTCGGGCGCTGCGCGGGGTGAGGGTGAGGCGCTCTCGATAGCGATAGCTGCGGGATCACGCCGCCGCACCGTAACGAGGGAACAGTTAGCTCGAGCGAAATGTTTGTACAGGTATGTCTCCGACTAGCGAGGGACGAATACGTAATTAAAACTCGCGCCACATAAAAATATACGTACAACCAACGACTACAAACGTACTGAAACTTTATTTTATTAATTTTCCTCACGAATTGCTCGGTTCTCGACTTTTTATTAGGAAATATTTCGAAAAAAAAAATAATAATGATATCTTTTTATATGGTGTAGTTAATAAATAATCAACTACATACTGCAAGACGTAAACGCAATCATTAGTTCCAGCTGAAGATTTTTCTAATAGTACGCAATCAATTATTTCAGCACAAAATGCGGAGAGAAACGTTGCGGTGGAAACACACATTAATGATAGATTCTAAAAGTTTTTATTAGTTTGAGGGAGAGGATAGGTACGTCGTTTGTCAGGACGGATGAGGGTTCACCACGAAGTCTAACGCTCGGGGACATGCCGCTTTTTAGGTCACCACGTGTACATTTATGTAGAATCACACTTTTACATTTTCTTAGAGATCTCTGCATGGCAAGGAACCTATATAATAAATACTCGTTTTTTGGGTCTCGTAGGTCTATATTTTTCTGTTTTACAAGACAATTTGCTAGATATATGTTTTCTTTTATAAGTTAGCCGGAACTGCCAGAAGTAATATCATGGCGCCAAGCAATTAATCATCCATTTCGAATCACACTTTATCGCTCTTTTTTAATTAACGTAACTGTAAAAACGTGTTTTTAAAACCAGCTAGACAAAAACTATGTATTTTAATCATTTGAACATAAGACGTGTAAATGCCCAAATGGAAATAATTTGAATTTAAAAAATCCCCTTTTGTAAAAAGCACTCCCAACTAAGTGGCGCTCGCCACCTTTTGACACACAATAAATCACAGCCGTGAGCGGCCAATAAAAAATATGTTCCACCCTCGGCGAAAATCCAATTAATTTTCGGCGGTTAAAAAAGAACCTGCCCGTCCGAGCGGAAAAAGCTTGGGCGTACTGTACGAGCCACAAGCGAACAGCGGGCAATCGCGCGGAGGCGATAGCGGGAGCGGGAGCGGCTAACGAAACGATAGACGCCATGATGGACGCAATTGTAACATGGACGCATGTAAAAAACTAGAGGTAAACAACGGAAATGGGCATAGCGCTAAGCTGTTAAAACAAAGCGATGCGTTTGGTCGGAGAAGTGAGCCGATCCACAGGGTATAGGAATAATAAGGTTAAACGAGACGAGCTAGGAACGGAAAGTGCAGGAAAACAGGAAAAGTGGAAAAAGGGGAATAATGGAGAAGGAGTAATCAATTTCGCTCAGTCGCCGCCGCCGGCGAAGCTCTCATTTAAAATTTAAAATATCGCGGAACGGAGGGGTCCCGTGGAGGACTTTTTAATTTGGCTTCGCTTCGGTTTAAAAATGCACGGAGCTCTGCGGTGACACATCAATCCACTTTGAATGTTGACGCTGAACTAAAATACATTACTCGTTTTAAAAAACAATACACTTTAATTTGATTGTGCTGTTGCCTGAGATCTCGTTTTATTTAGACACAAAGCAGAGGGTTGATTCTGTTTAAACGTTGTGGATTTTAATTAGTGTCCTACCGTAGTTGCGGTTTTCAACCTTCGGCCAAGGATGGACCATTTGGCTTTGCTTTAATTTGGTCCATTCGCTATTTGTGAATGTTTCGCTTTAAACGACTTGGGGGTACTTCGGTCTTAGAATTGATTTGTGTGGAAACTAGTTGTAATGTTTCACTTTCTTATTGTTGCAGCAACAAAGGCCAGACCTGCCAAGGCTGCTGCAGCAGATGCACGCGGCTCACTTGCCCGCACATGGTGCGCCTCCTCTTCCACTCCTAGGCCAGGGTGCTCTGCCCCCTGCCGGCCTGCTGGGGCTCGGCGTGCCTCACCACCCTCTGTCAGTACTCGCCAAACCTCCAGACTTGCATCGACCAGATGATAAAGGAAATGGTAAGTTGAAAAAATTTGCAATCTGTAACTAAGAAACTTGTTGTGTCAGTCGGGTCGCATATAAACTACCGCAGAAAGTCCAAAAGAAAAAGGATTCCTAACTAACCTACTGTATAACTAACGGTTCGATACAAAGATGAATATTTTAAGAGGTTGTCGCGTATTTGTGTATTCGCCTTGTTTGCTGTGTGCCTCTGGAGACTATTAGAGCCCCCCTCCCCCGCGGCCGCCGCCCCGCCGCCCTCCGCGGCAGACGTCTCCGATCCCACTTCTGTTTCAATATTTACAATCTTCGAGTGGCTTTTTGAACTCACTGTTTGCGTGTTTTCGGATCGCTGACGGCTACGGCTTGCCCGATATTACTTTGAGAGTATGAATAAGTCAATTCTCCGAGCTGGTAGGTACGTATCTACGCGCGTGTTTGGACAGAATATGTAAACAGAGATGTGAAACAGATTGGTGGAAAACATTTTTCTTGTTAGTCTGCTATATCCATCAAACAAATAGGCACTTTATAATTCGAGGGCAAGCTGAGTATTATTCATATCAAACAACGGGGAGTGTTTCCAGTTTTCACGGTAGCGAGAGTAATCCCGGCGCGGCGGGGACGAGCGCGCCACAAATGAAAATGTAACACAGAAATGGATTTGGAAGCCGCCCGTCGCTCCGGTTAATTACAAAAGCAAGCGGTAATCTGCGCTCCGGGATGTTCCGGCTTAGCGCCCCCTGCCACCAGTGCCACCCCCGAGCGCCGCCTGCCACTTCCCCGGCTAATTTGTGCCATTATCGGTGTACTGATGTAAGAGTTACCGCGCAGATGGCCCCCCGCCCCCCACCCCGCCCGCACCTTGCCAGAGCTCAATTAATTATTCCTTGCTGGTGTGAGCGTCGCGTGTTTTAGTCAATTAGTAACGTAATTTTGCGGCTGACTTGAGTGTGTGCGGTCGCGGACTTACACGTAAGTCGCGCTCTAACCAAATTACACCCACGCGTTGCATTAGAGCAAATAGTAACCGCCCTAGTCGTTTGCGATGTGTCAGAGCGATAATGATTTATGATGACTCTTATGAATATTAAGTAGCTCAAAAACACGTATTAAACCTCGAATTTGTCTGTTATGACGTGATTGCATTGTTTTGAATCGATGTGCACGAAGCGTTCATGCGCAACCGGGCAATGTAGGGGAATAGCCGGCCAATAATTGAGGCTATTGCGTTTAAATTAATTGTGGCAATACATGCAGTGCTAATACGGCGTCTGGCAATATGTACGTACATATGTAGCGCACGTGAATAGCAATAGGATTGGCTGCAATTGCTCACAAACTTGAGACGAATCAGGCAGCGGAGATAATGCCTTTGATGTATGCAATACTCAGTAACTATGGTATGTACCTACGTAATCTACAACGGATTTGCTGTTTTGATTAAATTGTAGCCACAATTTCTAATGTTGCTGGCAGCTACTGCATTGTTATAAGCATGCAATTAACAAAGTAAATGCACGAGTTTTACTTGTAGAAGTTGATTGATCTGACAAGCTAATTCATTAAAAAAAAAAATCAGTGAACTCAATTGATTGATTTATAAAAACGATTGGAGCTATTGAGAGATATACATAATCAGCCTATAATGTTCCCACTGCTGGGACACAGGCCTCCTCACTTTTAGGGGGAGTGGACTGTAACATACCTCGCGGGCCCAATGCGGGTTATGAGATGTCACATGTCTTCGAATTTTTGGTTTTAAGACAAGCCGGTTTCCTCACGATGTTTTCCTTCACCGTTTTGAGACCATTGGTGGTGGTGGTGAGAGGAAAGACACTTTTAAAATAAGATAACATACATATTTTTATTTCCAACCCTTCATCTCATAAGCTCATAACAATATAATTTAAAAAAATATACCAGACTCTATTATTGAATTGAATACAACATTTCTGGTAAAGCACACATTGAATACATGAACACGCACTAAATAAGTTCAATAACATTGGTTATTGTAACCCATGTAATGTAACTTGTAACTTCAACTTGAACATAGACTGGAAGTTCTCCCGTTACCGTGACAGCGTCTATTTCGGGCACAATGGCGGTGTCGTTAACTCCGCCACTATCGCTCCGTGAATAGTCACGATTGATACGTGCTGACGAGACCGAGCTAATTCCGCCAGGGGGAGTGACAGGCACTCGACATAGGTAGTGCTTATACGATGACTGGGCCTGGACTCGCACCAGCCAATCAGAGTGAAGTGGGAGTCATTGAAAAGTAATGAAGGTTCATTTCTTGACGCATGATGTACATTTTGTGTTAATTTTTTTATTCGTTTACCTACATAATTTTTATAATATTACTAAATTAAATGATTAACTATACAAATGAGTACAAAACAAAAGGACACATAGGCGTCGATGTACCCGTCCGCATCGCTGTCACCCGGACGTGCCCAGAAGAATGGCAGCATTGCCACGTTGAATGGCAATGCTAGTTATTTGGCCAAAAAGTCCCTTTGGTCACGTGAAGTGTCGATCAGTCAGCGAGAAATTAAGTTTAACTAACGAAGAAAAAAAAATTAAAGACTTTTGATAAAGCTCAATGGTGAAATCTAAAATGACAAATGTTTCACTTATGTAGATAATATTCAAAAGGTTAAAACGGTGTGGTTAATGTAACCAGTTCCTTATCATAATTTAAATCTGATCTACAATTACACGGAAGGTGAACTACTAGTAAACAACAGACGGCGATTACCTATTCCTACCTATTGTATTCTGCCACTGATTATACTAGCGATAATTTATTAGTATTAAATTTGCATGCATACCACTTCCATATAACACAATATATCCCCATATGTAACCATATTACGCCGAGCATATTCTGTGGGATTGACAGGCGAGGCTAATTTCGCCAGTAATATTGTTTCCAACCATCTCGGAGTTAGCAACATATGACAGACCATTGTCAATGCTGTTAGCTGACTAAATTGGTGGCTAGGCCTTGATTGATAACTATGCCTAGTTAATACTTGCTTTTGCCCTCGGCTTCGCTTGGATGTCGCAAAATATCCCACGGGAACGTACTACTGGGATTAAAAGTACTCTGTGTTAATTCAGGTTATAAACTACACTGGGCGTCACAAAAATCGCACCTCTCCGAAAATAAGTTTCAAGCATGTGCCGCCATCAACGAATACATTAAACCCAATTAATATTGGTATCAATTGAAAGTATGTTTAACGAACTTTAAATAGTTAGAATTCCTAAACGCAACAGATCTCAATAGCACGTAACGTTAAAAAAAATGTTGTCAAAATACGCATTACAACGGCCAGTAATTGCACCTCCCTACAAGGGTATAAAACACACATGCACATTCGAAAGAGACGATCGCTTCATTGTTTCGACGTCTTTACGTAATCGGTTCTCCAATGCTGTTGAGCTGCAACAACAACTGCGATCACCTCGCAGAACTTCTGTGAGCGTTTCCACGATTAGAAGAAGAATGCGGGAGAAGTAAATTGCAGCACACAGGGCTGCTACAGGGCCAAAATTGACTGCACAGCATAGGAGAGACCGGTTGCAATTTGCCCGTGACCATGTGGATTGGACAATAGACCAATGCAGGGCTGTGCTCTTCTCGGATGAGACGAGGGTGTGTTTTCTGCAACGACAGGCGTAGAAGAGTGTACAGGAGGCAAGGGGAACAATTTGCACAAGCCTGTATTCAAGAGACAGTGGAATACGGGGGTGGCTCGTGCATGTTCTGGGGCGGCATGTCAATCGACGGCAAAACGAACCTTGTGTGTGTTTCTCGGACTGAAAGTGCTCGCGGGCAAGGGTCGCTGACTGCTCCTCGGTACATAACAGAGATCTTAGAGGAGCAAGTTGTCCCTTATGCTGGTTTTGTTGGCAGTGGGTTCACGTTAATGCACGATAACGCCCGCTGTCACACCGCATTAATTGTAAGAGACTACCTGCAAGAAGTTGGGATCCCTGTTATGCGCTGGCCGGCGCTGACCCAGACGAAGTCCAGACCTGAACCCTATTGAGCACCTTTGGGACGAACTGAAACGGCGAGTACGGGCACGTGATCCTGCCCCTACCACTCTCCAAGACCTCCAAGATGCCGTCGTTGCAGAATGGGACAACATTCCTCAAGAGCCTGTTGTCACATTAATTAGGTCCACGAGAGAACGCATGGAAGCAGTCATCAGGGCTAGGGGGGGTAACACTAGGTTTTAAGTTGTTTTTAAGGACTTAGTTGTAAAATTTTTGCTGATAAAGATAAAATATAACTTTTTAATCATTTGCATTAGCATGCTTTTTTTTATTCCCTGGTGAACAAAAACCATATCTATTGATTTATTCTGAAATTTAAATAAATTGTCTTTCCAATTATACCTTATCATCATTATAGTCATATTATGTCTACCGTTGATTAGTAGGGTTAAAATGAGTTTGAAGGGAATTCTTAACGAGGTGCGATTTTTGTGATGCCGATTGTATGTGTGTTTCAAATTTCATCCAAATCCATTTAGCCGTTTTTACGACAATCCGGAACTTACATCCAGAGGAACAGATAGTCGGACAAAAATTCTAAAAACTATATTTTCGGCATCAGACTCGTTCCCACACCTCGTAGCAATTACTTTTTTTCTAAAATATTCAATGTACAGTTTTGACTTCGTTACTAGATCTATAGATACTTTTTAATTTCATATACTATCTATTGTGTGATTTAGATTAGTAGTTCAATAGGTACGTGGATTCAAAAGAGAAAGTCTATAATCTGACGATATCTGATGCGTTAATCACGACCAGTCATTCGTGAATGAGAAGAAAGTATCGATTCCATCTATGTTCAAATTAAAAAATCAATCAGTTGGTGTTATTAGTCTACTAAGAGCATTAATCTATCTTTCTTCGAAAAAAGAGGATCTCTTTATTACTAACAAAATAGTTATTTTATTATTCGTGGAACGCTACATTAGTGAGTCGTTTAATGAGTAAACAGTAGCTATAACTGATAGGTACAGTGTGTAACAGCATTAAGATGTCAGGACCGGCGGGGGTGTCGTGACGAGCCGGCGACAGGCTCTGCAATATTCATCGACCACTTTACCCGGCTCCTCATCGGATCCACCTCAATTACACTCACACGTCCCCCTCCCAGTCAGATTGCTTATATAAAACAAACATACGACTGGTTCATGGTAGGCGGTAATACTGCTATTTTCAGATCTTGCATATTTGTTTGTCAGGCATAGAGTAGGAAAATCTTATCTCTGGTAGATCTAGAGATCTGATTCTGAGATTAGACGAGCTCTAATAGACAAGCTCACTATTCTCGTCTTACCCGTCTTACCTGAATCGAATGCCGTCTAACTGCATAGTTCTGACGTACGCAACAATTAGGGAAATTAGGCTTTCGTAGTTGATGTTGGCTCTGTACACGTGAATGCCACTGCTAATATGCTTCACGTAATCTCGCAGTAAACCCACAATTCAAGCTGTGAACCATTCTAATCATTACAACATGATCGTAATCAATTAACACTGCGGTTTACTAACAATTCCTGTGTTCAAAGTGTAATATAATCCAGCTAACTTATCCCACTTGGTTGCAGGTATCAGTTCAGCGGAGGAGCGACATGTGAGTATAGAATAACTTTTTCCAATTTCGCCCGAGTTGTTAAAATTCCAACGGCACAATTTTGCTTTGAAAAATTCCCCAACAAGCGTACCACGTACCTATAACGTAGGTGGTACGTATTATTACGTAGTGCCTTTTCCATTTGGGAATGTGAACGCGGAGAGTAGTGTTGCGCTCGAACACGTTGATTTCATAACACGGCCCTGACTGAAACAAGTGGGTGGTGCAAGTGGCGCACCCCGCTCAGGGATGTCACGCCACAACGTGTCGTTCACATTTTATCTGTTGTAATATATAATTAAATTCAAATTAGTTCAGCGTGTTCGTTTTTTTTATCATGTCTATATTAATTTATGGATTAGCTAATGTGTAAATATTAAATGAAAGGTTAATAAACAATGGTTGAAGTACTTACGTGTTGTTTTTAAATGTTTACTTACCATCTGTTTCTAAACAAACATAGTTCGGAAAACACGTCACGTTATCCTTGCATTCGTTATTAACTTAGGCTTATAAAGCACACGAAATTGGGGTTCGCCCCCAATCCCCTTAGAGACTCGGGGCCTGGCACCGTCACTGTTAAAGGGGGAACGTCCGAACCAAAAGCGTACCTCGCCTACACTTAAACTCATTTGGGATTTACAAGTGTGATCGTATAAATGGCCATTGATTTATCCTATGATGTAATTTGTTTCGAGTAACTTATTTCTAACTTACTCGAAACCTATTATCACTATCACTCCAGCCGCGCTAAATTCTCTGTCGCTTTTCAAACAGGGCTTGGAGAAAATTGATTGTTGGAACAGGAAAACTGGGAATAATATGATTAGTTGTCAACCCTGTGAAGTGAGCTCGGTCGCGAGTGCGTCGTTCCCGAGGTGTTGCGAATGTCGGCTATCGCGCTACCGTGGGGGGGGAGGAGGGTGAACAGTGGCGCACCGCACAGATGTGCCGACGAGCGCCCAGAAATGCATGCGAATCGATACGCCGCACCTACTTGTAACACTGTCTTTGTTGCACTAACCTACTTCATGACAATGACAACAATTATTCACTTTTGCCTTTGACAATGTCTGATCGTTAGTACCGTCTATTGTCAGATGACTGACTCCTGAAGGATGTCCTGTTCCGGTAGGATGATGCTTCTTTCTACATCAATTAACGCTCCTTTAACCACATCCTGAATTAATAAAGTGGCATTTTTGGCTGGAGTTGATACAGACACAGAGTAATCCACTTATGATCTAGGCATAAACTTTATCTGCCCGACCAGTAGCCGTCCTCCCCAGACACTAATTCCACTTGACTGGGAAAACATAATCAGTCACGTAGCGATCACATTACCGCACATCAGCTCGTACCGCATACTTTAACAAGTTTGTTGGAAAACTTGGGTGAGGTGAGCGAGTTTATAACTCGACGACAGCACGTGAAGAGTTTATCTTCCAGTGTGACCCCGATACGGCGCGGCTGTGTTGGCAGTCCGCTCACGGAACCGTCGATCTGTGCAAACACGCGGCGAGCTGAGTAATGCACGGACGCGCCTTACAATTTGAAACGAGGGAGTCGTGGAGGGGGGGGGGGGGGGGAGAAGTGCACTCCGTAATAAAGTTTACATAAACCGAGCGCGTCTTGGCTGTGGCTCCGCGGCTGCGGGGGCGTCAGGTTACACTCGACCGAGCCGCACCCGTTTGTCCACACTGTTTTTATTGCGAATCACGAAGGTGCTACACAGTTGCAGGCACGTTGTTTATTTGCAAACATCGCGCGCCGTATATTTGATTTTCCGATACATCGGGCCCATGTTTACATTACAGTGTAGGGAAACTTTTCATTTCGATGCCGCTCTGTTTTGAAGCTCTATTTTATTTTTATGATAAACCATGTCAGGATATAAAATAAAAAAGTTGTTTGGTACGCAAACTAAAATTGATGATACATGGTAGTTTGTTATAGTATTACTTACCTTAATAAACTTAATAAAAGGTGTCAGAGTCACCCTTTTGTACCGGCAATTATCACCTAGCGGTCTAACCGTATAATTATCCAGTTATACATAAATAATATCCTAGGAAGGTGCTTAAATTCCCGCAGAATAACAAAGTTTACGACTAGCAATTTACACCGACGCGAAATTGAGCAGCCGCTGTAAGCCTAACAGAGCGAGCCCTTCCACAATCTCATTTGAGTAACATAATAACCGCGGATTTATTTCTGCCGCCCGCTCATTCGCTCTCAAATCGCGCCTAATATTCAATTTGGGCGCCCGAACCACACAAAAACTGCTCGGAGCCGGTTCATTACGCCGCGCATCTCGCCTCTTCATCCTCCATACCTTATCTAAGCCACTCTGAATAACACACCCTGCGCCACCCCGACCCCAGTCGACCCCGCACCCCGCACCCGCACACCACTTCAAGTGGAAAACTCGCAGGGCGAGGGCCGCTCAACCTTGTTTAGCATTCTCCTCGACTTCTTTATTTAATAGATACCGAAAAAAACTCCGGTCAGAATAAATTTGCGTTTGTTCTTCGATATGCTGGGGTCGTTGCGTTTTAAAGGTGCGCTCCTTTAATTAAGGTAGAAACGGCGAGTATAAATGACTTACATAAATACCGGCGAGGACCGACTACTTTATTAAACCGTTAAAACAAAAATGGGAGATTTTCCTTTTAAGTCGGTGGGTGGTAGCCCTAGCGGCATGTTTACGCGCGTTGTAACAGCGCTCGCTCGCTTCTCGCCCGCGACAGCCCTCACAATTTATAGCTGGAGACTTTTCTTAATTGGAAAGAATGGCCACTTGTAATTATTAAGACGCCCTAAAGTGAAACAGATTGCGCGGTAGTCGTAGTCGTTCTCTTATTTTACCTTTTTACATTTTATACAGCGTCGGCTATCTAAAGTAACGGTGGCTTGTTTATTGAAAAACAAAACTTAGCGCTACTAAAGTGAATGTTTAATGTAATTTATTTACGCTGCTTTCTACGATACAGTCATTTCAGTACACGGCTGCGTGATCTTCCTGTTTATTCTAGAGACGTTTCTCGCAATTATACAAATTACATTTCTCGTAGATAGTGTAGACAGATACGGAACTACATTGTGGATAAATGCAAAATTATTCTTGAGCAGTTATCCTCCAATTACTGAGAGTAATATTTACTTATAGGTTGAATATCTTGAGCCAGCTACTTTGTGAAGAAACGATCAGATAAGGAACAGGTTAAAGAGCAGTTACTAGGTAGTCGCGATGGATATCGATCTAAGGATTGTACCCCTTGTTGCTAGAGGCGCAGGTAGATTACCCTCGTACACTGTGCCTTGTTATTCAAGACATTTCGATGAAATTGTGCGGCTTCTAGGAAATTGACTTCGATTTAAAAGGCCACTTTGCACGCAATTATTGGTTGATAACTAATAGAGCTCATTAAAAGTAACGTACATTTAAGTGCATTTTATCGTTTAATAAATAAAGGAACATTTAATTTACACCAAACATGTGGTTGTAATACAAGGCGACACAAATCCTCTCCACATCGTACGTGACGTCACCGCATGTTATCCAATTCGATTCTGAGAGCATCGTTATAATACTTGGCAAGGTAGCGGATCCTTGGGTAATCCCTATACATGGCTTGTGTTCAGTCGGTTGCTGCTTGAGTCCCGGCTAATGTCTCGGAGCTGAGGCACTGTACTTAATCCCCTTACACTGTGCGTCGCTTGATAGGGAATAACACATAGATTATGTCGGTGCATCCACATTATTCCGCGCGGATTATCTGTCGTGTCGTGCAGTCAGGGCCTCTGTCTCTCACTTGAATTTATAATCTGCCAACAGAATTAATCAAGACTTAGTCGGGTAAAACACTCGTGGACGGAACGTGTATTTCGCATGGTAGTCTATGTTCAGGCATTCAGAGGAGAATCTTTATAATGTAGCTTTCAAAATAAATAAGACGATTCTTACAAAGGTAACAAAAAAATAAAAATCTTCAATTCATTAGGTTCGTTTATTGAATTCCTAAAATAACAATACAATAGCTACCTGTTGTAAGTTGGTTTGAGAAGGTAATAATCCACCTACTCGTGCAAGAGCAAAAAGTATATCGGAATTCTTTTCATAATATCGTTTGTGTGACGATCGCTCGGCACTCCGTGGATGTGTGTACCGCGTGGGTACGGTGGGTAGGTAGGGGTATTGCTCGTCTTGGAACGGGCTTGCGGCTTTGTTCACGATCCGGCCGTATCGCATCGATTTATGCAAGCTTGATCGAATCGCGCCTGCCCCCGTCTGCCCTCCCTCTTGCTTCATAACAATACCTGGCTCTGTCGCTGCATTGTGTTAACACAATTTAATATTTATACTTTATAAACGATATTTGGAATCTGACGCTGAAATAATAACTTTTAATTCCTTTCAAAATGGCAATATTAATCTGTTTATGACCACTTTAGGGTTGGCAAGTATTCCAAACTGAGGTCGGTGTCGCTTTATCTTGATGACACTAAACTTAAAATATCGTATGGTTACAATAACTTAGCTGACCTATAAACTTTCAAGTTAAGCTCAACCTTTAACGTTGTTATTAAGATTTAATTCAACAATATTGTTTTATTTAATTGTTTCACTTGGAACAGATCGCGTTGATGTAGCCAACCGTAATGTAACGAATAACGATGCTTCGCGCTCTCCCACACATTCAATATTTCAAATGAAATATTCAATAGATATTGCATTCGACGACTCGTTTCAAAAGTGCTTTGTTATACTAAGTGCCTCAGAATTCAAACAGGCTACCTCTGTAGCAATTACCGCGTATAAAAGATATTCAATGTTTTTAATGAAATCTGTAGTAGATGTAGATAGTAAAGGTAATGGAATAATAATTAGGTACCTTAGTACTATTGCTAGTACATGCTTAGGTCTGGAAGTTAGCCGCACGTGTCGCAAACAGTGGATGAGTGTGTGGTGACCGCAGGCTGACGAGGCAGCGTGCACGCCGCGCCCGCGCCTGCGGTCACCGCCTCTGTTGCGGTCGCGCCACTATCACCCACCGCGCTCTTTGTCGCCCAGTCACCCTCGCCTGCCACGTGTGTGGCCCGCATACATCGCTACCGATGACGCAACACGACACACACCACCACACTTATTTATTGCATTCGTTTCTTTAAATTTTACGACACCCTATAACCACTAAAATCTAATTGCATCCATAATGCCATAACATCTTTACAACACGCTATTATGTGTGTTAATTGTGATTTAATCGCCTCGGACGATGTTCAATAGCGGATAAACTTAATAAAAACAAACCAAGCATGTTTGTTGTTGAGCAAAAAACATGCTAGAGCACTCGAGTAATTGAAATCGCTGCATGTAATTAGCAGGTAAGGTGGGTGCGATAGCTCGCGGCTCGCTGCACGTCTTCATAATTTATCTCAATTAGTCGCCGACGTAATGAGAGGAAGGGCGGACGCTACGGCTGCAGTTAGCGTAACAGCGCATTCTGCTAATGGCTGGCGGCTCATTATTATTTAACTCATTGTTTCTCACCGGACTACTGTTCGCTGTTTAGGAGTGACGTGTGAATTTAATATTTCAATAATTACGACCATGTTTGCTCTGAGTTTAGATAGACTTGTCGCAACGTTTGTCCTTAGTTACTGCATATTTAGTTGTAGATTAGGTATGTATATTTGTATGGACATGGACAATAATATGTAGTGTGTGTGGTGTAACGACTGCAGTTGTCTGGCGGCATGTTTAACAATGCGGCGAGCGTCCGGCGTGTAGCGGGCGCGCGGGCGTCGTGTTGCGGCAGCACGAGGCGCCTGTCGCCGCGTCGCCGAGGCGCGCCATAGGCCAGCCTCCACGTGAGGCGGCTCCCTTCGTGCTTATCACACATTTACATATGCTTCGCCCGCTCACTGCCGACGCCGTGTACCAGCATCGAAAATGTTTCATGAATAAATTTGTAATCCAATTTGGTCGTTAACTTCTGACTCCACAAACACGTCGACTCCGCCTCGTTCACAATAAAAACAAACACACTAAACACCAGTGAACAAACAAAGGAATCCGATCGAATAATCTTCGGTTCGCTTAAAACGATTAATCATAAAAAGTGCGCGGGTCGCAGCCCTTTTTCGAGTTTCCTCGTTACGGACTAAGACGAGAATCATTAGGAATTAAATTTCCCCTTTCATTAGTCCCTCAACCCTCGTATAATTCCGGACGCGGAGCAATAACAATATAAATCCCCCGTCGCGCCGAGCGGGGGATTACGGCTTGTCTCGACCCTAATTTAGGGCTGCCCCCGCCCCGGATTAACGAAGTGGCGGAATCCGCTAGGGTTGTCGCTGCGCATAAACTTGTTACGTGTTTAATGTTTTATTGACGGGTGGCTAGGGAGCTCTCATTTAAATAACCGCGCGGCTTCAGCCCCTTTCGCAGCTCCGCGCCGCAACCGTCCGCCGACTACACTCGTGTTGATCTCATGAAACGTGGACCGTTGTCCGACTGACTACCCCTGATATAAGGACAAGCGTGGGATCGTATTCGAGCTGAGTGTAACACTCGCTATTATTTTTGGAAAAAACCTTCTTAAAAGTATTTATTTTTTATTTCTTCAGTATTTTTTTACCTCTTAGTTAGCCGCATACAAAAGGCACACAATTTATTAACTCTACGACATCTGAAAGTCTTTATTTGTGATTTAATATTTTAGCTGAAATATTATACTGTTTTAACAAGGTTAACTTGGTTGACAGTGTGCGTAATACCGGTGCTTGAGGGTTACATTACGCGAGTTACAAGTTACAACTGGAAGTTATATTTTTTTAGAGGTCATTTTGTTTTTTTTTATTCAAATTATTTTTATTGCTTTAATCCACGCTATCAAATCGAATCGTACGTTAAGGCGGAACGAATTCTTTATAGGCAGTTTAAAACCGTTTCGACGCACATATTGCAGGCAAGGCGGACAAATCTCTAAGGGCGTTGTTCCGCACCCTACTTGATTTAAACATAGGGATCATAATTAACGGAGGGACGGCTTTGTCAACACGAACCACTAGCACGAGAAATTGTATTATTATTTTAAAACAAAAGCCATTTAGTAATTTGTATTACAACTTCATATTTTTAAACAAACAATCCCCAATTTAAAATTCATTATGTAACCTTGTATTCGTTGATGCCAATTTTCCAAACGAGTTCTTTCAGTATGGCGACGAAACTCGATTCCAGGTAATTTATTTAAGTAATTTTACAAAGCGAAGCCGCGTACACAGTATTAAAATTTGCCTCAAGACCGCAAAGTAGACGCAAACACAAAATTAAAGTCGTCGACACTTAAGGGCTTCGTAGTTTCGAGGGGAGTTTCCGTGAAATTTCTCTCGGAATGTCGAAATGGCGGATGAATTTCGCAAGTCAACTCAATTATCGTTTTAATTAAGGCTCCGTGCCACGTGACATTTGTTTGCGTGCGTGAAAGCGATCGCTCCCCCCGCACTCCCCGGCCGCGCCACGCAGCCCCCTCGCGCCTGCTCCTGTTAATTGTGCTAATTACTCCTGTAATAGAGCAAGGGGGCGGGTGAGATTGCTTATCGATGGCTTCCCCGGAATTTACTTTGTGTGATACAGCTGCCCCACGGGTGTTAATTTGATATAATTTGTAGTCCACTTGACTTCGCTTTGCCTCCACACATGTATCGGAACTTCTGTTCCGAATAGCTGTTCTGTTTTACATTAGACGAAGTGGAGCCGTTTAGTAGGTAGCGCCGACAGCCGCTCGCGCTCACGCTTGGTTAACTGCAGGTTAACAAACAGTGCGGTAATGAACATCAATTGTATCGGGCAAGTTTCCAAGTGTATTTGTAAGTGCACGGCGGAGTTTCCGCGAGGAGAGCTCGTAACGCCGAGTGGCGGCATAATGGGCGCTGCGACCAGATTGTGGAGCGGGGCGGCTGGCCGCACGTCAGTCGACAACGAGCACCAGGCAATTTGGTTATTTGGGGTCGGCCATAAAGCGATAGCGAGCGCAGTAAACGCAATCCTCCACTCGCGACTATAAACTTTACGAGTCACGTAAAAACGCGCTCGAAACGCCGACTCGCTTCCATAAATTTATGCTAATGTATTCTTTATAGGAGTTTAATGTGTATTCAGAAATTCCTCCATTATTTATGTATACGAATGAACCGGTAAAGTTAATTTTAAAGTCGCACAGCACCCCGCGGTTTATGCGCTCGCTGACGATTAATTTTTTGTAACTTTTTTGTGGGTCAGGTTTCCGACGAGCGCGGGTTCTCGTTTCGGACCGATTAACGTTAACGTTTTTACGGAGGTCCCGGTAGGCTAGGCACTGGTTTAATAACGCGTTGATCCTTATGAATGAGCTTATTCAATGAGGGCCGTTTTATCGTATCATGAAGCGCCACGATATCGTATTTTATAAATTGACGCCGTAATGGGACTTAAAAATAAAATACGCAATAAAACTTTTCGACGACAGTATCATAAAACGAAGTCGTATAAAATTGGTATTCTCGATAAAAGCTGAAAACGTCGCGTGTAAATCACGTAACTTTCAAAACTATTATGCCTGAAATATAGTCCGAACTCAATCCGTACATTTCCGAGCGGCGGGCGGTCTATTTATCTATTTCCCCCGCTTCCGCCCCAGAGCGTCCGGTTAACCGCCCCCCTTCCGGTTAACCGGGCGGCGGCGGCGGCGGCGAGGCGCGCGGCTAAACGGCTCGTCGCGTGACCGCAGACAATAAGCCCGGTCGGCGTTAACAGCGCGCCTGTGTGTTGCCACTTTATATGTTACGTCACAGCGAGCGCCGAGCCCGCACCGGCGACTTGCCGCGCGTGAGTGCGACAGGCGCGACCCGCGACAGCAGCCGATAACACAGAATAAGTCGTGTTGTCGGAGCTTGTTCCTCTAGTACTTGTTTAGCGTCGCAGCCTCCTGTCACCCCCGCCCCCGCACGACCCTTCGTACCGCGCTCAATTGCCTTTTTCTTGAGGTCGACGCGCGTAATGGGATAAAGTAAAGATTAGCTCTGTTCGCTTTTCCGTTGAAAATAGAAAAGGTTGCGAGACTACTCGTTATTGAGTGTTTTGTTTGAGTAAAGAGATACGACATAAGCGAATAGGTATACCTAAAGAATTCTCTTTTTTATTTCGTTATTTCTTGTCGTTTGTTTATTGTAACAGTCCTCCAAACATAGTGAAATGCTAATTTATACTAATGTTTACGTTTCTACTCATGTACTAATATCGGTAGTACACAATGTTATTTCTTATGCACACATGTTATTGAGGAATGACACTTTAGGTACATATAAGAAAACAAGTTAGAACATAAATTCCATTTCAATCTAGAGTACGTGCCTACATCCCAGTATTCGTCAGCCGACCACAAATTCAATCTATTAAATTAACGATTAACCACAAACGATCTACCCTCGAGCGAATGACTCGTATGGGCAACATAAAATCCATCCAATCGAATCCGACACGTCACATTACGGCATCGGGCACGGTGGGTCCTCGATATAGCGTCACTTGAAATTCGATGTGGAGTTCTGTGAGATCGGTGATCGTAAAATTAGGCTTCGAGTACACGCTCGACCCCTAACGTGCATCTCGCTCACCTTTCTAGGTGCTATGTGGCTATTAGACATGTTGAGGTACTTATGTAAATTATTTATGTATGTAGGTAGGTATATTCATTAGGTACGGTACCTATTCGTCGAGTGTAAGTGTGTTCTCCACTTTTATATTTGTTGTATCCGCGGCTGGTGCCAATAATAAAACTTTATTGGTTACGTCTTGCCTATCAAATATCCAATAACGACGGTCGCAATAAGCTGTGTTACTTGTTTATCTAACACGATGATGGTTTGTTCCGATGTTATTATCTAATTTCGTGCTCATAAAAATCGGGATCTGTACATGGAAAAAGTTTTATTTTTATGCTCTTGGGAGATTATTGAATGGGGTATGGAATGTTGTCAGGCAACACAAATCAATCTATTAACTGCGAACAATTAAAGAATTAAGCATAAGCACCATCAGCATCATGTTAAATTCACAGTAGGCCTCCCGATACCATCGACGTCATTTAAATCCGTAATTTGGGATTTAAATGATGTTCTTAAGAGTCGCAGTCAGCACACGATGAGGCGTTAAATAGATGCAAATCTGTACGTAAAGTATGATTGTGTACGATGGCCGGAGAGCGTGGGGGCCGTAGCCCGTAAGTCACCGCGGGTGGCGACAGGTCGCCGTCTCGCCGAGCAAATTAACAGCCGCTTGCCACTCGCCTCTAACTTAGTGCCTCGTAAAATTAGGCCCGTTAGATCCCTTCAGGCACCACCTCGCCGAATAGCCTGCTAGACTCCCCAGGGAAGACCGTTGAGCCCGAACGGTTTAATGTTCTGCAACACTTATGACTTACGACACACCATGTGCTGTACATGTAATTATATAGCTTACGAATAACAAAGATAACTGAGTTGTTTAGAGATCAAACACGTCACATTTTGAAATTTAATCTAATGTGAAAATAAACTGGCGCGTTTACAAATATCCACTACACCACGCGGGGCTACGGCGTAGCACGCCTCGCGGAGTTATGGCGTAGCACGTATCGCGGAACTACAGCGTAGCATGGCTACGGTGTAGCACCGTGCTACAACCATGTTACAAAAATCTCATCCCATCTGTCGGTCCCGAATCCGCGTAACTATTTACACCGAATAAATCCAATAACGATTACGTGTAAAGTGAAAATATAAAAGCGCAATATACACATGGTACTCATACGGAATAGCTTTTCGCTCGAATAACTGCATTCGCTGCCCGAACACTTCAAATAGCATCTGTCTAGCGCATAACTGGCCGCGGGCATCCGACCGAATATATTGATAATCCGTGGCTGTACACGACTGTCTAGTGTTTTGTGAAGTGAACATGTTTACGTAAAATTACTAATAAACTAGGAATTTTCATTCCCTAGGTAAATGTTCAGGAAAGACAGTCCAGGTCCCCCAAATTATTTTCAAGTGTTATTTTTTGATGAGGGCTCCATATAAATACTTGATTGTATGAATGAAACATTTTATTTTGTTGTCTGGAGTGGACCAGATTATTCACAATCACATGTGCCGCTTTTACCTGCAACATTGCAATTTGCCACTGGCAGCTGGCAGCGCGCATCGCTAGTCCGTACGTAGCGTGCGGATGTACGCGAAAGTACGCCGTGTCAACACGAACGGAATCAGTGAAGCGCGGGGCGGTCGTTCGTCACGTATATGATTATTTCATTAGTCCGTATTTGCGCGCTCATCCAAATGTTGCGGTCCCCCCCCCCCCCCTACGCGAGCCACCCGCGCCCCCCGAGGGGGCGATGACCACTCCCGGAGCTAATCATGCGGTCAGTTTGTTCTGCCTCAGCGTGTTTTGATATTGATATTGACTGTAGCGTTCGCCTCGCTGCGCGCCGATTTATTTGCGAACAATGATCGATTGATTGCTGTAGGTACGTAAGCTCGCCGTAAACGTTTTGATTATGTTTACCTACTCGTATTTGTTAAACTAACAGACCAATACTGCCAATATTAATGGTCTTGCGGTTTGTTTTTTATCGCTTTCCGTTTTTGTTACAGAGAAATTCTATATCACCCGGTGAAAGGGAAAAGTATAGGACACGGAGTCCGGCAGAACCTGATCACAAGAAATTAAAGAAAGAAGAGAAAGACATGGGCCACGTAAGTAGACCTAAATAATAATACAAACCTATTATTGTCCCACTACAGGGCAAAGCCTCTTCTCGTATACAGAAGGTGCGATCACCATGTTTGCTCAAGACTGGTTAGTTGTTCCTCACAAAGTTTTTCCTTCACCAATGTCAGTAATGTCCAAGATAACTCGAAAAGTACATATGGATCGAAAAAGTCACGTTGGTACTTGCCAGGATTTGAACCCACAACTTAGTGCATAAGTGGCGAGGCCTTAACCACTGGGCCATCACGACTATAGTATCAAGTACTATTTCCATTTCATTTACATATTTTTTTGCAAACTCTGCAATTTTTTAAATTCCTCATTTACAGGAGTTGGTAGTAGACGATGCTAGTGAGGAGCCCACGTCACCACACAATGGTGCACCTTCACCAAGGGAGAACGGACTGGATAAACTCCAACCCAAGAAAGAACACCCGCCACACAGTCCCAGGTATGTATCCCGTATTATCTGCACGATGCGACAGCAAAATCGAGAATTGAAAAAAAAAAAAAATGTTACGTATAATTACAATACTTGGGCTTGACATACTACAACAAACCGTGGCGACCCATTTCACTTGTAATTAAATATAACAAGTAATACATTAGTATGAACACGCTAAGCCGCACGCCCCGCGGCGTTTCCATCGTAATACTCGCCGGCTGCGTTAACTCGCGATAATCGCTCTATCCGTTTAACAGAAGCCCTAGTGAGAAAACTACTTGTACCCGAAAGGTCATTGTACGCCGAGAGACAAGTTGTCGAAGTCGAAAGTTAATCCGCCTCCGCACTGAATCAATTACGTATACACGGCCGAGGTTCACTGGTACTCCCATTAACACCAATCAGATTAGACGCTTTGATGGATAGCGTTAAGTTCTCTTTACAAAAACTTTAGACATTTGTTGTACTAAATAAATACATGCTTATGTTACGACCGCCCCTTTAATGTTCAAACGGTTCGACGGTTTTTATAACGACTACTTTAGATTCTTTAAAGTTCCATTACAACTTTTTTGCGGTTAGATTGATCATTGATCGATACAATTAGCGGGGTATTTGATAACTCAATTTTAACAATCATCAGATCGGGCACGTCTAGCAACGCGTCGACGCCTTCTGCCAAAAAGCTTGACGAGAAACCTAGCACGCCGATCTCGAAGCCTGTCACTCCGACGTCGGGGGCGAGCGGGGCGGGGTCTGCGGGGGCTCCGCTGAAGGCCGCGGTGAAGCCCCCGGCGCTGCAGTACCCATACCTGGGCAATGGGGCGCACGACGCTTACGGCCTCGCGGGGTACTCGGCGCGGGCCGCGTTGGCATACGAGCCCCTGCGGCCTCCCATCGGACCGGCCTCGCTAACGCCGATACCGGGTGGCAAGCCGTAAGTGATCACAGCTCATATTCGTTTTAGTTGTTCAAAATTTGTTAGAAAATTCGTTTAAACATTCGTTACTTAATAAAATATATTTTGAAAATTGATCAGTCACCATCCCGCTTGCCCTGCGTGGTGACATTGACATTACTCCCCATTTTATCCTCCTAGCAGTGAACTGCGGCTGATGAACCGTTACATCCGATCTAACTGTGAACTAACTTTATTCCAGGGCATATTCATTCCATGTTTCGGCGGAGGGTCAAATGCAGCCGGTGCCCTTTCCGCCTGACGCGCTGATGGGCCCGGGCATACCCCGTCACGCGCGTCAAGTGTCGGCACTCGCGCACGGCGAGGTGGTGTGCGCGGTCACAGTGTCATCGCCCACTAAGTACGTCTACACCGGAGGCAAGGGCTGCGTCAAGGTGTGGGACATCAGTCAGCCCAGTAAAGCACCAGTCAGTCAGCTGGATTGTTTGGTGAGTGGGTAACTGTCGTCGATTCATGATACTTTGGTATTTTTATTTTGGCCTTTGAGTTAATTTCTATAGAATAGAGAAAACAGCAATAAACATGCTAAATTCCAAATGAATGTCCATAATATTCAAATCAAATACATACAAAACATTTATTTTACCCAATGTCGTATTATCATTTTGCCAGAATAAAACGCCTCGAGAAAAAGATTTAAAAACTTGCATCCTCTATTTTCAGCAAAGGGACAACTATATAAGGTCTGTGAAGCTTCTACCGGATGGTCGCACGTTGATCGTGGGTGGGGAGGCTTCGAACCTCTCCATTTGGGACCTCGCGTCACCTACTCCTAGGATTAAGGCAGAACTCACATCTTCAGCACCCGCATGCTATGCGCTTGCTATCAGTCCCGACTCTAAGGTAAGGACTGACTACTTCTTCATCATCATCTCTATTTATCTCTACTAACTACTTTTTTTCTTGGTCAACATTAGCAAATAACAATTTGATCCACCAACATCATGAACAGGGTTCAATGAGAGCTACCGGTGCTGAGAGCTCTAGAGGGAAACCTCCTCACTATGCGTGTCGTTTTCATTAGATACTGATTTTTGTTTCTATCTGCTAATTCAGTCGCCTATTGAGAACTTTCTGTTATGTTTTTCACAAAGACTTCCCTACAGTTTTCTTAACGTTTTTTATTGGAATTTGCAGGTGTGCTTCAGCTGTTGCTCTGACGGCAACATCGCAGTGTGGGACCTTCACAATCAGACCCTGGTGAGACAGTTCCAGGGACACACGGACGGCGCGTCTTGTATCGACATATCTGCTGACGGTACCAAGCTTTGGACTGGAGGACTTGACAATACTGTGCGGTAAGCATCTAATATCATCAGTTTAGTCTTTTCATCAAGTTTGAGTCTGCAATCAGCTCTACCAGGTAAATCGGTTTGTCAGAATTCTACGCGGAAGAACTGTCTTTATCCGCAGTAGAAAATTACCGAGTTTTTTTTTGTGGTATTGTATTTCATTGTCCGGTGGATCCTTTCTTGGAAATTACGGTTCATAATATATTTTTTCAAAGGAACTGTTTTTATTAAGCTTCACGATTTGATTTACGTGGAACAAAAAACAAGCATATTTTCATGAAGGTTTTATTTCTTATTGCATCAACTACATTTATATCAAAACAGAATATTAAGAGATGTTTTTTTTATTTATTTTCTAGGTCTTGGGATTTGAGAGAAGGCAGACAATTACAACAACACGACTTCAGTTCTCAAATATTCTCATTAGGATATTGTCCGACAGGTAAGCACTTCAAAATTGTTTTAGATTAATTTTCCCTTTCCGTAGTACTAAAGATTATAATTATAACCCATAATGTTGTCCATATAGGGTTGAAAGTTCAGTGGCGATCATGATTTTTATTCCACTCGTTTCTGGTCGGTATCACCGAACAAGGTTCACAAAGAAGGCGAGTATAGTAGACTCGAAAGGCGGTAAATGAGGTACTCAAGAAAGGCCTTTGTCAGTAAAGACGCCGCGTTGATAGATATTAAATGATGGCTTTAACGTATTGACCGCCACGGCCGCTCCAATCATTCTTATTCTACCAACGGTTCGCTAGTGACGTTATTGACTGTTACTAGTCGTCAATAAAG
This sequence comes from Apamea epomidion, assembly GCA_947507525.1. NCBI lineage: Eukaryota > Metazoa > Arthropoda > Insecta > Lepidoptera > Noctuidae > Apamea > Apamea epomidion. The sequence goes on from OX382233.1 coordinate 8,476,202, forward strand.
GTCAAAGGGTTAAATAAAATGTTATAAGAGTGCGCAAACATTTAAAATGTGGCTCTTTTACATTAAACATTTTTGCCTCTTGACTTGATAAAACCATTAACTACTTCTCCATAATTTACCTATTCTTGAAAAAAAAATATATGCTAGAATCTTTGTTCTCCTCATGGTAAAACATTACCAAGACACATCTCATCGCACCCGAGGGGCAATTCTCGTAATTTTTAGAACGTTCACAGTCTGATCTGTGTCAATCTGTCAAAAATACCTCTAATTTCCCCACATTTTTTGACAAGTTTTTGACATTGATTGTCGCTGAAATGAGATTGCGACGATTTAAATTTTAATTTCATCACGGGAATTGGCCTTCTGATCTCTTTCCGGTCATGTTGGATAGCCGCCCCATCGGACTAAGAGAATGAGGGAAGAGAGAGTGCATCAATGTTTGCGCACACACTTGTTCACTAAGATATCTACCGCGCCAAAGGCTAGTCTCTGTCGAGATTGGACGCCATGGCCTAAATACGCTCTGGAAGACTGTTATTATACCGCTTGAAAAACCATTAAATACTCCTCATTACAATCTTTATTCACCTTCCTGAATTTTATACTAATTGGAACACATTCCACTAACAACTGCTCATCTGTTGTCCACAGGCGAATGGCTAGCAGTAGGCATGGAGAACAGCAACGTAGAAGTCCTACACGCGGTCAAACCAGACAAATACCAACTTCACCTGCACGAGTCCTGCGTGCTATCACTCAGGTTTGCCTCGTGTGGCAAGTGGTTTGTCTCAACCGGAAAGGATAACCTGCTCAATGCGTGGCGCACGCCTTATGGGGCCAGTATATTCCAGGTAAGGGAAAATTACATTTATATGCACCTCGTTGTGTACTATACCCGACTGCATAATTGATGCTTTGTTCTTTAACGAAGTTTAGATTAGTAACAAAAATTCCGGAAGTGAGCTTGCCGCTATTGTTGAAATGGTAAGAACTGCGTGCGAAAGTCAACTTCTGCATGTTTTGTAGGCAATCTAAACTTCGCTTGAAGCTACCTGTTTCAACATTACGTTATGGAATGCAATAAAGAATTGAGTATTTAACAGACAAGGGGCAAGGACACCTACGCGCAACATGTTACCATGGGTTCCTTGAACTTTTTCGTCGGTAATAAAAAAACTGAATCCATGGTTACAATTTGCGCGTCGATGTATGCCAGCCTGTATCTAAAAGTTACGTGTCTGACACAAAGAAGACGTACAATCTAAAAAAAATTTGTCGTTCATCAGATTGTGAAATTGGGTTTATTTGTAGACTCCTTGAGTGGATCAATCAAGGGGTCCGATATGAATGAAATGCATTCAGTAGATACATAAGACAAGTGTTCTGTGTACGCGTAGGAAGCATAAAGCAAACTGAAGTGAATGGATGCGTGTGTTCCAGCTTTACATCAATAATTACGCCATATACGGTCTGATATTATCAAAACGTGTAAAATCAACTGAGCTGAGAATACCGTATCTCTAATGTTATTATAACTAATAGTAGAGTGAGTTATCAGAACATGATGCATCTTCATTCACATTTAGGTTATCATAATTGCGCTAAGTGGTCTCAAGTGGCACTTTAGTATTAATTTTGATTCTGCTTAGTCACGTCTCAATGGTGTGATGAAGTGATGATAGTCACACGTAGAATATGATTTAAGTATTTATTCTTCAAAGAAAGAAAGTTTATATTCTAATATCTAGGTAAATAATGTACAATTAGCGCGTACAGTGGCCATTTACAAGCTTCCACAAATTAAAAACTATGTGACCTAACGTTAAAATAAAAAATAAAATACTCACACACAACACTAAAAATAAAATCTTATAAAACAAAACGAATTCTTCTAAAAGACAAAACTTAAAAAAAAACAAAAAAAACATCTTCATTCATTCATCATTATAGTTATATGATTGATAATTAAAATAGATTGACAGTGTGAACAAGCTAATGCTTTCAACATGTACACACACATGTTATTAACCTGTATTTAATGAATAAACCATTATCATTCTGTTTATTTTTAGAGTTCCTATTCACATAATTGAATTGCCAAGTTCAATGTACTAATAAATTAAATTAATTTGTCCCCAGTCAAAGGAATCATCATCGGTGCTCAGCTGTGACATCTCTTCAGACGACAAGTACATAGTGACGGGCTCCGGCGACAAGAAGGCCACAGTGTATGAGGTGATCTACTAGTGCGAGAGACAAACAGACAGTAAAACAAGCGAACAAAATAGATCAACAAGTGACTGTGTACCTTAGTGAGTGTGGAACGTTCTGGGAACGTGGAGTGGCAAGTGGTGATATAGCTTTAGTGTATGTATAGAATATATCGGGAAGCCTGTATGTACTTATGCGACTTGTTTATATAGATTAGTGTGCGCGATTTATGTTTATTTGTTGAGCGCCGTAGTGTATGTTGGCAGCAGATCTCAAAATGATGATTTCGTTTCAATATTGTTGTAAAATGCTCGTATTAAAGAAAAGATATGCGCAACCCGTATAAATGTTACTTTTATTCCTTGACCTTCCCTTCGCCTTGCTTGCACTCACTAGACTCCTTGACCTTCCCTTCGCCTTGCTTGCACTCACTAGACTGGTTACTAAAATCTGTGTGGTACTTTCCTCAAAAGACCATTTCAAACATCAATCTACATGTTCTTCACATGATCTGTACAAAGTAACAACACAAGAAAACCATTATAACAAACATTGTTTTCTTGCTAGCACCATTCCGTAGAATATCGAATCAATAATGCAAAACAAGAGCAATAACATCATGACAACTTATTTCACAATTTCGTAAAATAATATTATTCTCGTTTAGAAACGAAATAATAAAATAAGCCTCACCATTTCCTAGACCTTCAAAAGAATGTCATTAATATACTAATACAAACGGAAGTGCAACACATCGTTCAATTGGTTGTTAAAGTTAACTAAAGCAACTTTTTGCAAACAATTCGCTGAATGTATACATTTTCCCCAGTAAGTATGTGGAAAAACCTCTAGTTCACGTTTCTATAGCCATATGAAACATGACGACTTAAGCGATTCAAATAAGATGGAAACCGGCTTCCTAACATGGCCATATTATGCACGAAACGAGATCTTCAATGGTGTGAACGGCAGACAAGTCTAAATCGTTTCCACGAGAGCAATAGCAACTCTCCAACGCGTCTGGTTCATACACTGACCTTTCTTAAATACCAAACTCAGAATGAATGCCTATTTTGTTGCATACATAAAAAATACATTTTTATAACGTGACGAAATCGGCAAGTCAGTAAAGTTGCTAAAATATTAGGTAAACATTCTCAAGAGTCAGTGAACCTATACTACTGCCATTGTAGCACTAGGCATAACAAAATGTACGTGAGCGCAGACAGCTTGTCCTCTAACGAAAGAAGGATTCTGTCTGTCTATGGAAGGTCCGAGATTCCTGAACTCCTAAATCACGTATATGGTTTGTATTTTTATTTAACTACCTCGTTGTTCACAAGGCCAGCGACCGGTTGCAAGCGACTGCTGAACATGGAGTCCTGGGGTTGGAACCTTTCCGAGGTCGACCCCCAGGATTCCCATGTTACTGACTGGCAGTGCTTTGATTTTTCTACAGGGAATTTCTCAGTAGCAGTTCGGATTGTGGATTTCTGCCCGATTGACAGCAATAGGCTCGACCCCTATTAAAAGTTTGCAAAAAAATGTTAGTTCAAAAGTATTACTTTTAGTAGTAAAGTCTTTTTAATTAACATTTTTTAAACTGGGTTCATTGAAATTGACAAAATCAAATCTGACCAGAAGCAGCCTTCTAGTGAAGTCGTTGGATACCAAAACCATTACAATGAAGAAGTTAACAAGAAGAATGAAAATGCATCCTACGATTTATATTGTCTGGCTCTAGCATTATTCTCCAGGGTACTCCAGTCCAAAACAATGAATTCCTTCTAACAAAGGTAAACGGAGAGGAACGCCAGTATCTTACTAGATAAAACCACCTGCGATGGCCGTGATCAGCATATGCGGAGAGGCTCCAGAATCTTCAGTAACTTTACCGTGCACACGTAAGTAACTAAAATGTTATCTTAATATATTAAAAAGAAAAGGAGTAATAATAACGCACTCCAATTTAAAAAAAAAAAAAGATTTTTGTTTGTATGTGTGATACACGCAAAAACTCGGTAATTTTCTCATTTTCTGTTTGATTACTAAATATCTTATATTTATGACAAACAGTTAATTGTCGTTATAAACTACGTAATATGACATTTGTATTGCGTATTAGAAGCACGTGTGTTGTATCTCGGCGGCCTCATTTCTCTTAGATAATGCGACCGACCAGCATCCAGACGTTGTTTCCGCTAGCCAGACCTAACTGAAGACCTAGTTTCTTTTTTTACCCGATTGCAATAAAGGCTTGTGTGTTTCAAGGCGATCTTCTTTTGTGGCCAGTACGGAATGTATAAATAGTGTCGCCTATGATTTTTAACTTCTTCTGTTAATTTGTTGGAATCAGCAACACAGTAAAATGATGGTTCATTGTAAGCAAGGTGCCTAAGCTGTAATGTAATTAATGTCTTGACCAGTAGAAAAAACCTCTTAGTAGTAGGGTGGCAGGAACATTAACGCCCAACCTGTTACCATGGATCTAGTACATGATTCTGGATGCCCCTGCGTTAAAATTATTCATAGGTTTTTTTTTTTAAATTAACTATTCTGTACATTTTGACCGTGTAGGTATTGCACTTGTCTATGAAACAGCCAATTTTTTTTTTATAAACTACGTAAAATTTCTACGTTAATGGGTTTAGATGGTTCTAATGGGTCTAATCAGAATCAGGTGCAGAATTCATGGTTATAGTTTGTGCGTCGATGTCCCTGCCACCCTGTATAAAATGTCTTAATCAATATTTACTATAAACAAGATAATTACAACTGTCATGATCTACCTCCTGCATCCTCCTAAATAGTCCTCTTCCGCTTACGGCGACGTCCCTATAAAAAGCCACTACAAAAATTTAGAAATTAGCAAACAGCAACATAATAGTTATTGTCATTCAGCTACCTATCCGAGCCCATTGTCTTAAGTTTAGGTCCTATTTACACTGCAGACAAGATCCTGTCAGCTTCGCCCTAAGCTACGAACTTGGAATAGTTTTTTTTTTTTAAACAAACAGATACCTATTGGACACGTAGGTAATTAACTGAAAAATAAAACAGTTTTTTTAGACACACATGTCGGCCGTTCGTAATTATTTTTTCACAATGTAACAAATATTTACAACGATTTCCATGAACTCGGTAAATTCTGTTTAAGTACCTACTCAAAACAAAACACAGAAACAAAATGACCGATACTTTGTAGTGTCATTCAACAACATCGTGATTTTTTTTGTAACATGATTCCCAATCGGTATCAATGTGTTTTCCATTTATATTCCCGATTAACCACAAAACATTACCATAATGTCACCACATGGTCTATTAATGACCTTTTTATCTAAACGCTTATAAAATACGTATGACTGAAACCCATTTATCTTAATTTTTGCAAGCCGATAGGCAAAGAAAACAACCAATTCTGGTGGATGAGTTATCGCATTAATTACTAGGCCACACGCAGGAGAATGCTGATTGCTGCCTCTTTTTCCTGTAAAATCCTTCAGTGGCTTCGCTTCATATACATACCTACAAACTCAAAGTAATCCTGGGAACTCCAAGATAGTCTTGACCAATTTCTGTCAACGTGCTAAAAGTTACAAAATTCAACAATCTCAGAAATCGTATCAACGTTTAAGATCAAGTACTACGAGTAGCTATATCAAATATTGGTGTAACTAAATAAACCAAATTATCTATCCAAATGTTTGTAAACATAAACCAATGTAATGTTTACTTAATAAAATAATAAATAAATGGATAATCTAAAGTATTAATGTTTTAGTACTGGTGTACAAGTATAGGTTCAAAGTATGCAGTGTTTGAAACAGATGGTGGCACCGCCAGCCACCGGCGGTTATCTTCTCTGGATACATGTATAAATATAACGCGACCATATTTACTAATGCTGATAAAATCGCATCAAATTCTATTAGTTTTATCTAGTTTTCTATTGTGTGACACATATTCGGCTGGCGTGTCAGATATGCAACAAGTAATCTCGAGAAATTCGAGTTTATGTAATGTTATGCAAATACCATCATTACAATAACTATGCCTACCAAAATATAGTAAATACTAATTCCATGACACCTACTGACAGTCCGTTCACAGTTATTTTTCTTCTGATTTGGCATTACTGTCCAAATCACAGTGATCTTTATTTTCATCAACATAAGGTTGCTGTTGGGTTGCTGCAACTGACAAGTCTATCAAAATCATTGTGATCTTTATTGTTGTTATTATAAGGTTGCTGTTAGGTTGCTGCTGTCAGGAGTAAAATAACTGTGAACGGACTGCTGGGGAACAGTGGAATGACGTAGACCGAATGGGATACCACGTGCTACGTGCTACGAATGCTACGGCTACGACCATAGATATCCCTATTATTTACGCAAGGCATATTTACAGCAATAGGAAAAGAAGTACAGTCAACAAAAGAGATAAGTATGCAGGGTCGTCGGATATAGTTGAAGTTTAGTTAGAAACCGATTGATGTTTTACAGGGTCGTCGGATATAGTTGAAGTTTAGCAAGAAACCGATGGATGTTTTCAAATGAAATTTAGTTTGATAAATACACTGTTTGTTTTCTATTAGTTAAATAAAATTTAATCCGAAAACATGTAATCCGTTTCTTACTAAACTTCAACTATATCCGACGACCCTGCATACTTATCTCTTTTGTTGACTGTACCTCCCAAGCAACAGAGATTGGCTGAATAATCATTGCTTAAAAGCGCTTCTGTAAACTTCAAGCTGACATAGTTCACTGGTTAATGTCTGGATAAGCGCTTACACAGATGTTATTCAAGCAATTTGGGCACAAAATAAAGTGCTTTAATTTGTATAATAGCAATGTAATCGCAACATAGTAGGTAGCTGAATAAATGTACAACAAGCCTAATATCGTCTGTATAATAGCTGATCTATCTTTTTAACAGCTTATACAACTCTTTTAACCAGTTGAAAGTGTTCAAATTCATTTAGTCAGTCATTATTCAGTATTTAGATTATTTTCGTACTTTTATGGAGATAATTTTGCAAATAACATTTAGGAAATTGTGAAATTATAAATTGTGACTCTTATTGTGATCTACTGCAATATTATCGGAGTTTATTGAAAAAGCCTTTAACATAAACACACAAAATGTTTATGTTAAAGGCAAATAAATTGTTATTGCGTAACTTTATTGTGAATATACATATATCTTTACTGTAATTTTTTTAAGCGCCACACGATAATGGTACTTTTCAAGAGTTAAAAAGGGGTTTTTTAATAGGCTAGGTATGACGAGTGAAAAAATTTCAATGCTTTTGGGAATTTCAGTATGCAAAATTAACGTGGCTAATGCTGTGCCCCATTTTAAAAGTGGCTCTATTAATAAAACGCAGCTTTTTATTAGATATTGTATCGTTTATATTTTTATCAAAGAGGTTATAATATAAGTATATGTACTGGCGAGGTTTATGTTTCTACTGTTGTGAATTTTTCTTTTTTATGTTTTCTTACTTCTTTAAACATTTTCTTCTTATTCCTCCCGTTCTTTTCCTGTTTTTCCATATATTTGAGACGTTTTTCTTTAATTTTTTACACGGCGGCATTTTGTCGTGGTTGCCTACTTTGCGGCGGATTTACTTCCGTAGAATTAAAACAGCCTTACGACTCTTCAATATCCAGTTATCTTCTGTATAAAAATATTTATTTCATATTTGTTAACGCTATTAGCTGTATATGATGGTAATCGTGCGCTTAAAGCGCTTTAAGTTAGTTGAAAGAGCTTACTCATTTTCAATTATAAAGCCTTCTGCTTTAAAAAAAACTAAATAAACCTCAAATATTCAGCTACTGAATAAGTGGTTATGATTGAAGTGCAATACAGCTTGAAGAGAACAGAACATAGGTTATTCAGCATCAAGCAGCATAATGAAAATCGATACCAAAGTTATGCAGACAAATACTATCAAATCAGCTATTATGCAGCATTCAGTGGTCTCAGATGCCTTAAACTGAATAGCGTATCTTTAATAGTTCTGTTTATGACCATTATTAAGCTTCAAAAAAGAAAATCAGTGCTATAAAAACGTTATTAAGTTTAACGAGTAATAATAGCCCAAAAACCATTCAATACAGCATTTGTCTGTCCCGTAAGCTTTAATAACTATGTAATAAAGCTGTAAACTGCTTATTAGTACACATTTATTCTGTTATCTGGCTTATGTGTTGCTTGGGATTTCACATATTTTTATTATTTCTGTAGATTTATCAATCATCATCCAAAAAAACAAGTTAAATGCTTATTATCTATCGTTAGAAACCCGGACGGAATCGGAAGTTCCTATAAACAAACAGCTCATCATTGCGGAATTCAGTATTTCTGTGGGATTTCCGAAGTGCGATAATATTTGTTGACTTTTTTCGCACGGTTTTATTGATGAACATTGAATAGTCACTACTTGTATTTTTCTGCCCTTTTGATTAAATAATAAAGACGATGTGATTTAACACACATTCCCCTTTATTCATAAACGTTGCTTAAAGTTAATTAGTAATCAGTGGCTGTTTAACCATACATCTTTGACCTTTAAATGTCACTTAATTTTAATCATCGCTTATAAATAAACCCCATAGAGTTCAGGCAGGTCAACAGAACCATTACTTAGGGACTAACGCCACTTATTAAGCTCTGTTCAGCTTTTGTCCTTTTGTGTGTTTTTAGAAAACAACGATTTTGTATGGACAAAAGCTGAACAGAGCTGAATAAGTGTGGTTAGTTCCATATTCAATGAAACAATTAGGAATTAACGTAATTTTTCGAATTGATTGGCTATCAGTTCGCAGTTAAATCGGATGTCAGTGTAACGTGAGCAGGTTGGTCGACGTAGCCAGATGGTGGCCGTGCCAGCCACCGCCGCGCCCGATAGCGCTGGCTAGACGTGCAATAGTGACGCAAATACACAATACAAAAAAAAATAATAATATGCGCGTAAAACCTTGATAATTTTCCCCCGCACATTGCACTAGCTATGATTCAATTACGCATTCTGCGTATGTACCTACTGTTAATATTACGTTGGTGACTTTTTTATGTTCCACTGCGTTTTATTGCGTTTGAGTTCCGAGTATGATAGGAGTTATGATAAATGTATTGTTTGCTTTTCTAAAATTCTGAATAGGATTAGAAATCTAATAAAAGAATCAAGAGGTCTGAGATGACTTGAGATTATAAAAAATCCGAAACCTAAAGTCTAAGGTGAAAGGTGCTGCTTTTGCGGTGCTCCAAATCAAAAATTTAAGATACCTATTCTTGCGGGGCAAACTCGCAAACTAATATTTTGTTTTTATATAAAATTACCAATTGACTCAATAAATTAATTATAGTATAGTTCCTACACGTACATACTATAATTTATTAATACCACAATGGGTATCGTAACGGAAAAAATAGTGATAAGAACCCTTGAATGGATTTGAAGGCAATTCATGAATGAATGCATTTCGCGTCCTGTCCAGTGTCCATGCGTAGTGACGGAGATATGCATTATTATAGAAATATTACCAAATGATGGAATCTGTTAGTAGTGTTCCTACTACAGATTCATCATCATCGTCGTCATCATCATCTGCCTAGCCCTTTCCCAACTATTTTAGGGTCGGCTTCCAGTCTAACCGGATGCAGCTGATTAACAGTATTTCTGAAGTGAAAACTTCTTTAGCGGCGTTGTGCACTTTTTTTGTGATGGGTAAAAAATGTTAAGCCTGATCGAAAATTCGTAAGACGGAGGGAGAGTTTTTTGTGATGGGTAAAAAATGTTAAACTCGTGTCAGGATACGTGACCTGATCGAAAATTCGTAAGACGGAGGGAGAGCAGACCGCATTCCAAAATATCAAAAATGCACAACGTTAATATTCATGTTTTCACTTCTGCCGGCACTCCCGGAGTGCAACCCGTTGTTTTTCTGTAGTAGGTACTTTATAGTTAGCTGAAGACATTCTTATCATAACTATCAACAGAAAGTCCAAATATGGGGCGCGTGTAGTTCGCAACTTAGTACTTACTAGAAGCTTTGTAGTCCGTCGTGTATTTTAGTCATGATGACAGTTGCAACCACCGCATTCTTTGATATTATCATGATCTTTACTATCGCAAGCTTTTGTTTGGGGGAATAATTTGTAACTAAACTGACGCACTAGATTGGAATATCGGATATGAGTAATTTGTAGACTTTGAACTCTAATTTGCGATTCAATAAGTAAGTACCTACTTATCAGGATTTATCTAAGCAAAATATCGTAACTAGTAAATTAACCTTCCTTCGGAGATTAGAGCTGAAGTTATGTTTAGTAGCAATTTGTTCTTGATAAAAATAAATATAATGAGTATCAGTGTAGCGACCAACATAATACAAAGTTGGATGGAGAGACTTTGTTATACACGTTATAAATCACTCTCAATATTGTTATGAAGTAAACTTAGGTAAAAGAACTGCGGGACAAGCCGGGCAAACAACCGATAACAACAGAAAATGAATGAGCCGAGTCTCGATTATGTTCAATAAACGGCTTTATTAATTGATATTTTCTACTTGTTTTATCTTTTTAACTGCAAACTGTATTAAAATGTAGACAAAAACAATGTTTTATATGCCTAGATACTGTTCAGTACGTAACTTTATCCTATAGCCGGCTAATGTATGTTATTGATTGCGCAAAGAGTTAATCGTACTAACGATATTTTTTTAAATGTGTTTCCACTCGGTGTTGGATGGTGCGGGACATGTGCGCGCGCGGATCCGCATAATCGCTGATCATCGTTATCGCGTCCGCCGTGCTGTCCGGCGCGGGCGCCGTTCCTCGAGCACGCTCATTCCAACCCCGGGACGCGACACAGCCGCCTGTCTGCAGCTCATCCTGATATTATATCCGCCAATAATTATTATAATTATTACTAAGTTTAGTGACCAGTGTGCGGCCATCAATTAAACTGGCGACGCGACAAGGAATTAAAATTGTCAGTAGCTAAATATCACAAAAGTTTTCATTTATAATTTTCTTCTCTTCAACAATCTTAATTAACGGTCTGGTTATTAACTTCCAGGTCAACAATGTTCTGTGACGGCTCCGGACCTCTGCTCGAGGAAGCTCTCCTCAGCGACCAGCTCCTGTTCGAGTACTCGCCTGCGGAAAGCCTCATAAACTTTGAGCTTCCGTCTTTGGACTCGGACGGCGACTGGCAGCTCAGTGACTTGGATCTCAATTGTGATAGTTTTGTAAATAGTGCTAGTGACATAAACAAGGAAGCCTCCAGCATCCTTGATGGATCAGTTTTCGACTTCGCTGATCTGGACAAGAGCATAATTGACGAATATCTCTTGGAAGCATTGAGCAGTGATCTGTCCAATGACTCTCCACATTCTCCACAGTCGGGTACTGACTCGTCCTTCAGCAGCGAGTCCCTGTGTGCCCTGGAGACACATGACTACGTCGCTGTGGACAAAACTTGGCCAAGTAAAACACGGGTCTACGAGAAGACTGATGTGAAAGTTCGTTCGTTTGGTGAACCGAAGTTCTGTCCTGAGCTCGGTGCGTTCCGTTGTCCCGTGGAGGACTGCGGTAAACTGTACGCAAAAGCGTCTCACGTTCGGGCTCATCTGCGTCGTCACAGCGGTGAGAAGCCTTACCGGTGTACGTGGGGTGGGTGTTCGTGGAGGTTCGCTCGATCTGATGAGTTGGCTCGGCACAGGCGGAGTCACTCGGGGGACAAACCGTATAGATGTGCGGAATGCGGCAAGCGGTTCGCGCGCTCGGACCACCTCGCCAAGCACGGCCGTGTGCACGCGCGGCGTGCTGCTGCCGCCGCCGCGGCCGCCAGGCGTGCAGCCACGGCGCCGCACGCGCATCGTAGATCAACCAGAGGAATACTGCTTGTGTGATGTGATGACATGCGGTTTTGACTAGGTAGTGAGAGACGCTGTGTAAAAGACGTGATTCACATAGTTTCGGTTGAATTTAAATATCGGGTTTCGTACAATAAAAAATTAAATTACGAAATCATTATTTGTAAATTAAGGATAACTTTACAGAATTCTCTACTAATTACTTCAAGCACTGAAGACTGAGTTCGATCTTATATCTCAAAATAGTTTTTGTAGAAAATTGTGCCTGTTTCTGAAGATCACATAAATCACGGATCAAGAGACTGCTGTCAAGTCAAATCGTGGTCAAATCTCGTATTCGCTATTGTGTTTGGATGAATAGTACAACCAATCGATGTACTTGACAAGAGATTTAATTTAATTTGACTTTCAGAAACGGAACTTTGCATTAGGTTTAAATATGTAGTATAAATAGTTAGAACTAATTAGATTTAAATAGTTATAAGGTTCTGTGTATGAATCATTACCAAATACTGTTTGTGAAAGAAAGATTTGTAAATATTAAATAGCTACCATTTATTTGATTGCAATAAGAAATTCGATTTTCTGACTAGTGTTAATGTTGTAAATATAGAATAAGTTAATACCTATGTACTTATATCAGTAAAGAAAATGAATAAACATGCATGGTATTTATTGAAGACTTTGTTTTTGTTCATATTCAAAAATGGTATCTTCGCCAGGAGAAGATGATGTTGATTATGATCCCAGAGTAGCACTAATCTATCTCATAAGTAACACAAAACATACAAAAAAAAATTGTAAATAATTAAAATACACAGACTAGTAACCTACAACCCCTTTCGCAAAGGGGTGGGCAGAGTTCCTTATACTGAATTAATACTTACGTAATCTAACGCCAGTTATGTTGTTATTGGTAAAGTCTATTGCTCTCTTACCGGGCACAAATCCAGATTCAGGGCTGCTACAGTTTCCCTATGTACACCCTATAAAACTGCATTCCTAGATCAAGCAATTGTATTTAAAAGGTATATTTAATTATTCTATTTATCCACATCAATAAATCCACCCTAAGGTGGAAACGCATGTTCGAAAATCCACCCTAAGCCTATAAATTCTTAGGGTGGATTTTCGAACATGCCATGAACATGACAAATTCTGTCATCAATCTAGGGTGGATTCTCGGGCCTTAGAGTGGATTTTTGGGGTAGATGAATGGATGAATCCGGTATATTTTAGTTGCGTCAATAACGAACATTGACCCAGTCATTAAGTAGGACTATAGTTAAATAATTAATTAAAGTTTTGTAGTTCAAGTTCAATGTTACGTTTCTTATCATGCTAACAAGGCTACGCCAAGTGCGGTGAGCTATGGTTGGTACTGTTACAGCTAGGTACACACCTACATCGTCTATACAGATTAGGACTTATGAAAATTGTTACCTTTCCGACCTCATTTTCATCAATTTCTAAGGGTTAGATTTTTTTTTATGAATACGCTGCGGGATTTGTAAAGTGGCCTAAGCATCTCGGTCTCAAATTATGTAGTGTCTAAGTGTCTAACTATTATGATACCTAAAGACCAAGTGCACTGAGCTCCGCTATAACTAAGGAGGTACAATCAACCACACATCAGTGTCAAAAATTTTACATTGACATCGCCTTTATGTCGTAGACATACGGTCGATTTTCGTAGCGCAAGCGTTCTCACTGAAGTGCGGTTGATTTAATTTTATTTTTGTCCCTTAATTGTGATTTAAGTTACCTATACCTATAATAGTCATCCACAGGTATAGGATACGATTATCGCTACAACAAAGTAGTGTCAAACGTGACCGAGATAAAAACATTAGGTAGGTACTTAACAATTCATTCTCTTGCAATTTAGTTACCATGCCACTTCCAACTTGTATACTCAAAGGATTTAAGGATATCAGGACATAACTAGACAGGGATAGGGATATAATAATGTTACGAGCTTCGGGTTCGTGACAATAAAAACTGCCGATAAAAATTACCAAAAGTTACACTTTTATTAAACAACACTAATAACAACTCAAACACACTAATTATAAAACACAATCGCTCATAAGTCGCACTCGAATATCGCTTTCGATGTATTCACTTCTATCGCAGAACCAAGTCTGATTGGTCGCGGCTAGTCCCGGCCTTATACAGGCTGATTTTTTAAAGACCAGCCAAATTTAAGGATGTGGTACAGACCATCAAACTGAACAAGTTTCTGCATGGGACAAATAGCGTAATCGCGAATAAAAATTCAGCCGTCCCATACATTTAGGTCGAGTAGGTATTGAAGTTTTCTATGGGACCTATAGGTATCGATAACTAAACACGATAAAATAAAAAATTGATGATAGGTGATTAATTTTTGGGCTCAGCAACCCTAGGTTGTGTAGTTACTTGAAATATCAGTTTAAAATTAATTTTGTTTGTGTAAACTTCACAGACGTGATTGGTATTGATATCTAAACACGATAAAACAAAAAAGAAAAGAACAGATTTTCTCAACTCATACTTCAACTAAGCTAATATATTTTTTATAGCTTTACTGGTTCTATTACTCTAGTCTTAGTTGGTCTAGAAAACGAAAGTACATCGTTTGGCGTCTATAAAATAAAACGTGAGAATTGCCGTTTTTCTAGTGTACCAATTTTTCAAAAACTGAAAAAGCGAACTACATTTCCAGTTTTTGAAAAATTAAAATTCTTTAGCAATTACTCCAAAACTTAAGGACGGAGACTCTCCATAACTTTTTGAGTAATTGCTAAATAATTTTTCGTAAGAACGTTTTCCTGAAGCTACAACAGTTAAGGTTCTTGCCCTTGCTGCCCCGTTCCAAAAATCCATTCTGTGCCTACAATTTTCGTTTCAGTAACAGTGTTCGTCTTTACCTAAGTACTCCCTTTTATCTTCATGCCGTGCCGTGCAACTCTGCAGGCCGTACTTCGGCCGTTAATCATAAAAGCGCCCAAAAAGATATCATCTCTATGTTTGTATGTCGCAAGGCTCATCATTGACGGAAGGCACATATCGGTACTGGCATGTTTAGCGTGGGGGCCAGCTAGATAGCGGACGTAAAAACTCAGGGACAGACTGAATGTAGAAGGTGGAGAGGCCTTGGGAAAGGCCTAATCCAGCAGTGGACTGCGATACAGAGGTACTTAGAAGTCAGGTGGTCCACTGGGCGGAATTCTTTCGTTGGGCTGAGTATAGTAACCATGGAATGTTTTTTTCATCTGTTGCTCAGCTTTTTCAACTTACCAAAATACGGAATATTCATTTTATGCTATTTTTTTACCTAGAACCATCATAAAACCGAATTATCGCGCCAAAATAAGTAACAAAATGTTGCGACTTGCCAAAATAACATTTACCGGAAAAGTTTGTGGCGCGTTTAGGAACTCAAGAAATATTAGGGGTTAAAGTATGAAATTGCCGTTTTGTACTGAAAAATTGAAATTCGTTTTTTTTTAATTGAACATATTTATTTAATCAAAATAATTACCATTATTATCTATACATTGCTGCCATCTAATAGGAAGGTCATTTATGCCTTTGCGATAGAACTCTCGTGATCTAGATTCGACAAACTGTGTGAAAGCATTTTGTACTGCCTCCTAAGAAGAAAACTTTTTATCACGTAGAAAATTGTCCAAATCACTAAAAAATGGTAGTCCGTTGGAGCAAGGTCTGGCGAATACGGAGGGTGACGAATGGTTTCTAATTGCAATTCCTGTAGAGTTAAAACGATTTCTCGTGCTGTATGAGGTCTCGCGTTATCATGGAGCAATAATGGTGAAGATCGATTCATGAGTCGGGGCTGTTTCACTGCTAGTTTTGCTATCATTGTTCGGAGTTCGGCACAGTAGACATCTGCCGTTATTGCTTGACCAGATCGGAGAAAGCTATAGTGAATAACACCATGCTGAGACCACCAAACAGTTACCATTACCTTTTTATTGGTAAGCTTTGCTATAAGACACTGTTGCGGCGTTTGACCTGGGGTCAGCCATTGCATTTTTCGCTTACGGTTATCGTAAAGAATCCACTTTTCATCACATGTCACAATTCGATCCAATATTCCTTCATTTCTGTATCGATTCAACAAGGCAACACAAGTTTCAACACGCGTTTCTTTCTGCAGATCAGTCAAATCATGAGGCACCCATTTCTCATATTTTTTTATTTTATTGATTTGACGCAAATTAGTCAATATTGTTGGTAAGGTAACGTTAAACCATGCCGCTAATTCCTGGGTAGTTTGGCTCGGATCTGCTTCCACCATCTCTTTCAATTCATTGTTATTCACCTGTGTGGGCGGTCTTCCACGTGGTTCGTTCTTCAAATCAAAGTTTCCATCACCAAAGCGTTTAAACCAAAATCGCACGGTGCGTTCATTAGCAGTCCCCTCTCCAAACGCAACATTGATATTGCGAGCTATTTCTGCCGCGTTAGTTCCGCGTCTGAACTCGTATTCAAAAATAACTCGAATTTTCGAAGTTCTCATCATCATCTTCATTTTTCTTGTCTAAGCTGAATAAAAAAAACAACTGAAAGTCGATAATCGAATGTTGCACATTTTTTAAAAGAAGAACTTCATAGGTACCATGTGAAAAAAGTTTCACTGAAAAATATCAAACCATGAAGGTTCTATGTCAATTCGAAGTATCTATTACAATAAAACGGCAATTTCATACTTTAACCCCTATTATAAAATAACCGCTACAGTCCGATATGGATCTAAATGAACGCGTCGAAACATGAAATTAAGAAATGTACATACAGTACAGTCTA
Organism: Apamea epomidion; assembly: GCA_947507525.1. Lineage (NCBI taxonomy): Eukaryota > Metazoa > Arthropoda > Insecta > Lepidoptera > Noctuidae > Apamea > Apamea epomidion. The sequence continues at coordinate 8,493,127 of OX382233.1, forward strand.
GTCTCTTAAATCTTCGTATAGTTTTGTCAAAGCTTTGGTTTCCTAAGAAAGCGGTGAACGGTCACACATTATCGGCCGTACAAATACAGAGCGTTTTTTGCCACCTTGATATCAAATAATGGTAAAATTACAGATTTCAATGACAGCTGTTATAGTAAAACGGAACCGCTTTCCTAGGATACCAAAGCATAACGTGAAGCTACGACACTGAGCAGACTATTGCATTGAAAACTATATTTTTTACTGCTTGGTATCAAAGATCAAAATACTATACACTTTTGACTCATGTCGAATCACTTGGTCATTTTATGTTTAAATAAAAGTAAAAAAATATTGTAATATTTCATTTTTATTTGGATCTGACTATGGAATTAGAATGTACTATATTGTATCTGACATATAAAGAACATAGCTGAATGCAGCTGTATGTCATTCTGTGGCATTGACATTAATGCAGAGCTTCCTCATATCGATGATTCCCTTTTATTAATTTTATATAAGCTTCGACCAGAATTCTGTCACTTCGACAGCGCTAGCGTTGACCTCACAAAGGTATTCCATAGTGCAGGTGTTTATGCAATGAAGGCACGGCAAGAGGTGGGGCATCGTTTGTGATGTGGCTGGTGGTAGTTGGTGGCCCGTTGGAAACTATTCTACAAACTCAACATAGTCAGCTGGAGGGTGATGTTTAAGCAACCACAGTTTGATCATGCTGCACTAGAGCTGCCTTCATTTAGTGGGAAACTGTTACGGGTCTTCAGTATGCCCCTCAGCTTACTGTGTGGTGTGGCAGGGTTCAGAAAGAACCAGGGCTTTGTCGGCAGAAATACCCTCAATGTTGACCTAGATAGCGCTAAGGTAGGCTCAGATAGTTGGCGTTGAGGTCGAATCTAGGAACAGTAATGGGTGGAATTTAGGTATTCCGGTTGGGGCCCTGAAAAGTGCCTTTGGTGATAGTCCTGAGGGGGACCGTGAGGAGTCATCATGGTGAGAACATTGGCCAGCAACGGTAACGCAGAGTCCACTCTGCGTTACCGAGTGCTAGCCGAGTGCTATTACTAAGGTGCGGGCGTTTCCGTAAAGCAGACTGTATCGTGCAATATTGATAATGCTACTTTTAGAATGTTTGTAAATCTATCACATAGTTAATATATATGTCATTGTTTCATTAATTTATTTTAATTCTTTTTAATTCTTTTACCTATTGTGGTATAGTAATTTTATTTTAGATGCATCGCCTTCACATATAATTAATGTACCTATGCAAAATATTGGAAAACATTTTAAAAGAGTAACGATGGAGTTTCTTGCCCATTCTTCTCCATACGAAAACTATCTTTTGGAAGGGGCGACTAGAATCAATTTTATTTGAATTTAATTTTTGACGTTCTAAAGTGCCTATTTGAAATAAATGATTTGACTTTGACTTTGAATGACTATTCATTCGTTCGTTGTCTATTTGTTCGTTGTCTATACAACGAACATATTTTGTATGTGACTGTACAGTATTTGACATCTTATTTTATAAATAAATAGCACTGTTTGTCGGTACGCAGTAAAAGGTTACATGCTCTGTGGTACGCAGTACGCGTTTCACGGTCTAAAAATCACTGTGATTTTAACAGTTATGCAAAGTTAGGGGTAAAATAACAAAAAGACTGTAGATCTTAAGTATACGTAATTAGGTAGGCAATCAATATTGAAAAAAACTTTTCACAATACAGAATGCCCAGTATACTTCAAATGTGAAAACTTTAATACACATCTAGGCAGAAACGGTAAGAAGCTTTCTTAGTGAGTAATGAGAGTGTACTTCCGTTCTGATAAGTTCAATACAACACTATCACTGGCTAGACTAGATATTATTTGCTTTTTACAAATAAGAAATTCTCTTAGTGCAACTCGGACATTCAAACGTTTGAATGTCATTGCGCGTGTTTTACACGGCATGCCAAAAATCTGTTTCTGGCTTTACTTAAAAAAAAAAACTTGCATTCCATTCAATTTTTTTTTTTTCGTGTTTTTCATTGTTCTTCACGAATATTATTAAAACATTCTGTACAGAGACGTACTGAAACGTTTAATACATCTACAAAAAAAAAAAACAATTGCTTGTCTATTCTTGACAGTGATTGTCTATGAAATTATACGGCTAAATTCAGAAGTCGACCATTGTGGTAGAATTTATCAAGTTTTGAATATATTTTAAATCGTCTATTTTTACATTGATACACGATTCAAGTCGGACACAAATAAAAATGGTGGTTCATAGATTAGATTTCTCTGATCAAACTGTTTATTGAAATAACACGCGAACCTATCCAAAAGTGTACAAGAAATACAAAACTTTTTTATATTTTTTGCCAATATTAGAATATAACTGGTGCGATTACGTGGTGCGTTGGGAAGAGTTGTGTTTGACAAATAACAGGTTGTCGGAGACACCGATTTCGCTACAGTTTTGTATCTAATGTGTTGTTTTTTTAACTGCAATAAGTTTGTAAGGTGTACCGATTTTCAAATCATTAACTAATTGAATATTTTAACAATGATTAGTTGAGCTAAATGGGAAGAAAGTCAAACAAGAACCTCGAAGTAAGCTGGGCAACTGTTCTATTCAATCAGCATGTGACCCAAATCTGAGATTTCTCTTCTTTGTGTTTTATGCTGGGTTCATGTTTACACAGTGAAAAGCTAAATCGAACAACAAGGAATATACCGAGCGGTGTTTGGAGCGACGATCATCACTAAGGACATGATATTTTATGAATTTGTCACGGTTGACTACCTGTTCAACTCAGTGGGGGTCGTTAGTTCGCTGAATATTCTCATTTTTAAAAACATCGACTGAACTTACGCTTTACGGGAAGATATACTTATCAACATTGAATGAAAATACACAAATAAGATTGCTGTGGGAGATACAGAGATAACATAGATCAGTGTTTACCTGAAATGTATGTAAACACTCACAAAAGTATGAAACAAGTGAAAAACATTGTGCTAAAATGAAGATCAGCTGTAAATACATTGCATTCAGCCACAAAGAGTAGGACAATGTTGCAAAATGGCTCATTCTGAAAATCACAGGTATATTGTGCAGGTCAGTAATGTTCTTGTTCTTAATTATTATTGAGTAAAAGTGGGAACAAATTGAACCAAACTACAAGCTGCTACGTTTAGTAATCTTTCATAGTTATGTGTATGCAATATTTAAAACAATTATGTCGCTAAAACACACCGTAACATAAAACATTAATTTAATATATTGAATTGGTTTGTCATTATTTAATTGAACTACCACAACCATGTGGAACGACATTTCCTGAAAGTCTTTGTTCTATGCAAGCAACACATCCATATGTTTTTAATTTGTAGTCTAGTTGAAAGTATATCAGTATTACAATTCATTCAATGTCACGTTTTTCAGTAGTGTCTCTACCCAGTCAATGTTAATTAATTATAAACTTCCTTATACAAGAAAAGAAAATGGTAACATTACAAATAAGGCAATGACTCTCAAAGAATGTTCAATTTTGAGCAAAGTTCAATGCCAAGCTTGTTTATACTGTAGAATTCTAGAGAATAAACAAGCGCATGTTTGCATACTGCCTGTATGACATAAGAATCTTTAGATTTAACAGAAAATATGTCTTATTTGCTTGAACAGCCCTAAAATGTATAAACAAGCCTATAACAAGTTTATATAGCTCATTGGTCACCTAAGAGGAAGTTGTCAATGCCAAAATACCTTTTGTCATTACAAAAGGTAAATTGCCATGTTGACTTAAAACAGTCAAATGAACAAATTTAACTCAATTTGTCACCAATAAGTATTCTGTTGTGTCTGTAACCGTATGTTGTATAGCTACTGAATGATTTTTATAAGGACATTTTACAATTGTGTTGTTTGAACATTCAGGGATAAATCTTTTAGAAATGCCTTCTCATAATGATTGCTAATTAACTCTGCATAATCTGAAGGATCTGTCAATCAAAAAGAAAATTAAAATCTTTGCTACTTTCAACAGTAAATGCATACTATTCCTAAAGTTCAATAAAAATACAGGTGTATGTGGGTGCACTGTCGCCGCACTACGAAGCCCTGTCAGTAGAAGCCTCGAAGCAGACCAGCTCCGAAGAAATTGTTTGCTGCATCACTGATAAACTCGGCTTAACCAATGGATCCGGCGGGGCCTATGAACTGGCCGAGGTAGGTTTATTAATAATTTATTATGCCTATTTCTTAAAACATTCATAAAATATTTTTTTACATCGTCAATACCTACGTCGACTAAAGCCTGGGAAGTCAGCTCCATTACTAAAATTGCTTTCTGGCCAAACTAGCCTCGGCCTAGGTGTACTGTGTGGGACTTATGAGAAGAATTTAGGCAATCATTTATAGCCCTTTGTAAATCAGACTGCTGTGTGCAAAAGTGTCATTAGGTTTTTAGTTTTTTATTATTTAATTATGCTAAAATGGGAAGAGAGAGAGTGCACTTGAGTCTTGCGTACTATTGCTCACTTGTGCATTATAATATATCCCGCACTGAAGGCTAGTCTCTGCTCAGATTGGTTGCTGTGACCAAAATTCGGTCTGGAGGACTATAAATGCTAAAATGAATTATGTCCAAGATTACATCTTTGACACCTGTAAAGGCAAAACATTTTGAAGAAACCTGGACTTATATGTACTGAATATAAGCCTGAAATCGCCAACCCATCTTGATCAAGCGTCAATGCTTGTGCCTTCTCTTTATGCGAAGACACCTTTGCCCTGCAGTGAGACAATAATAGGCTAGTATTATATGTTTATAGCAACATATTATATTAAACTTAGATTTATGTTCCCAATGAATTATGATTGACTTGCCTCAAGTAAACAGTTACTCTATGCTAGTATATATCTGGCTTGTAAGCCAGAGTAAAAAGAAATACCTCTTTCTTTTTTAACTCTTAATTTCATTCAAGATAAATCTATTAATGTTAATTTGAAATAGAAAGAAATCCTTATTCATTCATACACCGTACAAAGTATTTGAAGCACTTTACTCAGTATCAGTTAAAACAGCTCACCACATTGATGCAAAAAATTGATTAACAATATAAACAACATGAACAATTTTTTGCTCATTGTAACTGAATGAGTCAGCAATGTCCAAGATGATTGCTTCCTTAGCTTGGTCATCAGTGAGACATTCTACATGTGTCTACCCAGCTCATAGGTAAGATTATCGCATTTTGAGGAAGTTACAGATATGATAAATATTTTAGTAGTTTGTTTTTAAAAAGTGATAATATATTTTTATCAAAGGAACCATTCAACCTCTTTAGCCTAAATCCTATTTAATTTGTGAGCATTGTGTATGTGTAAATACATATGTTATTTGTGAATACAAAATGAAAGTTTTTGAAGTTACTGAGATGTAAAATTATAAATTTGTACCAGAAAGACTTCTTGATTTGAAGAAAAAAAGAAAATATAGTGTCCATGGGGGGCTGCGGGGAAGTTTGTTACGCCACTTTTTCCCAGCTCAAGTACTAAGAAGTGAAAGGCGAGCGTTTTGGGGGACTGTGTTATGTAATTTTGACGTTCAAAAAGTGCTGATTCTGAGCCTAGTTTGAATTAATGACTTTTTATTATGTTTTTTTTAAAGTCCATCGGTAACGAAACCGTGAAAAATGTAAACAAGTATTGTTAAACTTGTGCAGGTGCTATAGCAACCAAAAGCGTGCGCATACTGGCCAGCAACCACGCGTTTGTGTCGCCCATGTTTACCCTTAGCTATGCCAGTATAAGTTTACCAGTAGCGTAAGGGATGGAGACTGCTTTATAAAAAAATATGTCCTTGTTAGGTGGTGGGGGACATGCTTAGCGGCGAGTGCAAGGAGCGAAGACTCGGGCCTAATGAGTCGCCCGTCGCAGTCATGCTGCTGTGGCCCAATAACACCGGCTCGGGCCAGTACAACAGGTCAGTACTCAGAAACCTTTCATGTGTCATTATTTCATTAACTACTAATAATGTTAGATATGACTCATTTTTGCATCACCTTAATCATATCAGTTTTGTAAGCGACAGTTCACGGTTAACGCTGTTTCAATGTTTTAATGAATAACTATTATGTGTTTTACTGTGTTATACCATTTACTCTTGTTACATGTTAATTTTTCCTGCTGTAATTAACACTGTAACGTCCAAGTTATGATAAATTTAATTTAAAAAACAGAACATAAACATTGCATAGGTACCTACCCTATTTGAATATCATTTTTCCTCGACGCAAACGGTAGTCTGTGGCAAGTTCAACAATGTCAAATCAGGTTTTTCTATATAATTATCGTATTCCTGCAATTATCTGTTACGAGAGATACGTCTAACCTTGTCTTAAGCACCTGCGTGTCTTGTATTTGTACCTTTACGTATAGTTGTGTCCATTGGCGTCCTGTCACCGCAATACTATTTGTATACTATGTGCCATTGTGATGATTCATCTTAATTTATTTTACACGAGACGTGATTACCGTAATTTAAACTACTGTGTCCTTATTTATGTATAGAAAATGGACAACGTTAAATTATTTACGTTCTATATATAATTTCTATTATTAAGCATTTAAACGCGCGTAAATACAGACGTAGCTCAAACGTTATCGAAGCCCCGCTATGAATGTGTCTATTATACATATTTAAGTGCTGTAATAAAATAAGTGTTGTTTAAACTACTACTTAGTTGTTTAATGAAGGGCTATAGCGCCTGTAGCAGTGATTGGGGATAATATCCCAGTGTGGCGCATGAGTCACTCTTCCTGCGACAGCGGCGTGATAACGCCGTCTCCTGCATCCTGCCAATCAAACTGAAACTTTGCCGCTCGATTAAACATGGCCTCTAAAACTGTACCACAACTCACAAATATTTAGATTTCGTCATTATGACTCAAAAGTAAAATTTTATTTTTAGATACTTGCCCGCACATTACCGTCGGTAACACAGTTTAAGGGTTTCGTTTCTGTTTGCAGATTTTATCTTCGAGAGAAGATTCCCGACGAGCCATGGATGGAGAACTTCTCGGTCGACCCGCAGCTGATAAAGGATTACTTCCAGCGGTTCCTATACCAGCCGAAAGATCGCGAGTATCCCGACTTGTGCCAGTTGCCGGAGCTCAATGAACAGACGCTACTAGATAACTTGAGGGCGAGGTTCTCAGCTGGCTATATCTACACATACGTCGGCTCTATATTAATAGCACTCAACCCGTTCAAGTTCTACCCGATCTACAATCCGAAATATGTGAAGTTATATCAGAACAAACGGATAGGATCCAGTCTTCCGCCTCACATATTCGCAGTAGCCGATGCCGCATATCATTGTATGCTCCGGGAGAGAACTAATCAATGCATTGTGATCAGTGGAGAGAGTGGTTCGGGAAAGACTGAGAGTACGAATTTTCTTCTACATCATTTAACGGCGCTGAGCCAAAAGGGATCTCATGGAAGTGGAGTGGAGCAAACGATATTGAGTGCAGGTCCAGTGTTAGAAGCGTTTGGTAACGCGAAAACTGCCCACAATAATAATTCGAGTCGGTTTGGCAAGTTTATCCAAGTGAATTACAAGGAAAATGGTATGGTGCATGGAGCCGTTGTACAAAAATATTTGCTGGAAAAATCAAGAATATGCAGTCAGGGACGAAACGAGAGGAATTATCATGTGTTTTATTATTTATTGGCTGGTGCGTCGGAGCAGGAGAAGGAACAGTTGCATTTACTCAGTGTGGACAAATATAATTATTTATCAAGGACTGGTTGTAGTGAGGTGCCGGGTATTGACGAACAGTATGAGTTCTCGCGGTTAAAACAATCTATGGAGATGGTGGGCTTCACTATGGATAAGCAGAGGCGTTTGTTTGCTGTGCTGTCGGCCGTGCTACTTTTAGGTAAGTTTTTGTTATAAAAAATATCAAAACCTATAATTAAAAATCGTCATGCTTCTAAAATCTTATCAGCTGATAGAGAACTAATTATCTTGATATGTTTTACTATCGGTCATAAAATTGTTAAATCATATGCCCACTAAAACACTTCGCAAACAAATTAATATAAATATGTGTACATAATTCATTGACACAAGTTGAGCTAATAATAGGAAATTGATTCCTTTTCCTGTTACACTCAACAAATGCGGTGACCCTGCATTCTTGCATTAGTTATATTAGTTATTAACACAAATTTTAAATCAATCATTGTCCCCCTTAGTTCTCTTGTGGTTTACTCTGCAATGACATGGTTTTTTATGAGTAGGGAGAAATCGAATTGTATCTTTACTGGAATGTATTACAACATTTATTATTATGATGGTAGCTTATAAACTGATTTTCGCATTAACATATATCTGATAATTAAAGGAAAACGAGTATATGTCTGCTACTAATTTGTACTTTATGCATATATAAGAGGCATGCCGTTAGAATATGTTATAGTCAAAAACAAATTTATAAAAAATGCTGAGACTTATCCACAATAATAGGAGGAATTTTAGTCCATTCCTCTTTTTCTACCTACATGACTTTTACAAATGAGTAAAGTACAAATTAGTAGCAGACAATACTTGTTTTTCTTTATGATTTTCTAATATAGATACTAAACGATATTGTTGATAATGCTAAGTAATGATTTTAATCATATAATATTGCCGTAGATTAATAATAATTATTATAAACATAAGAGAATTAGTGAAGGAGGCCTATTGGAGCATATCTTGAGTGAGGCCTATGTCCAACAATTGACTGCAAAAAGAAACTATGTTTTGTCCCTCGGCCTCCTTGCAGATTGCAGAAAGCCTACCTTCTATCTTCCATACTAATATTATAAATTAGAAAGAAACTGTCTATTTACTTTTCACGTCTAAACCAATAAACCGATTTCGATATAATTTGGCAAGGAGACAGATGGCATCCTGAGGAAGGACATACATTACTTTTTGTCCCGTTAGCACGTTCCCGTGGGATAATTTCCGACAACCACGCGGGAAGAAGCTAGTATCTAATATCTGGAAGCTATAAGACTAAAATACAGAATCAATTCGTAAATGTATTTGCAGAGTGACTCACACTCATCATTGTCAATAAATTGCTCTTGACTGTTTGTTTTGGCATTTCTTCTGAGAGCATGGGCACTGCCATTGATCTCTAAAAAATCAATGAGAAGTAAACAAACATCAAAGTGTCCTAAAAAAGATCAACATACCAATTTCAAACATACCTTGAATATGCATCTATGTGCTTATAAACTGCCCAGTGGTCGCCAGAGCAAGATCTTGCTCGCGCTCCTTGAAGATCAGGGGTGGGTCGAATAATCTATTTTGCCAACCGTACGCAAAATACGCGCGTTGATGTGGAGTTGCGGATACCAGCCCTTATTATCTATTCATTCATAATCAGCCTATAATGTTCCCACTGCTGGGACATAGTGGGCTATAATCTACCACGCGGGCCCAGCGCGGGTTGGTAGATGTCACATGTCTTCGAGTTTCTGGTTCTAGGACATGCCGGTTTCCTCACGATGTTTTCCTTCACCATTTTGAGAGCAGTGGTGATGAAATAATTTACACAAAGTAAAGCGCCTGTCCGGGTTCGAACCTAAGACCTACAACTCGTAAGTCTCGGCCGTTACTACTTGGCCACCACTGCTCAACACTCACTGCTCCGTAGTACTAAAGATTATAACCCACAAGGTTGTCCATATAGGGTTGAAAGTTCAGTGGCGATCATGATTTTATTCCATTCCTTTCTAATCGGCATCACCAAACAAGGTCCACAAAGAAGGCGAGTAGAGTAGAGTAGAGTAGACTCGAAAGGCGGTAATGAGGTACCACTGGGCCACCAGTGGTCTGCACTGTATTGTCTATTACCTATATGCATCGCATCGTATCTGTAGAATAAATCTATGTTAGCCAACCTCAATTTACAGGCCAATGTCAGTGTATAATGAAAACGGTATCATTTACAGGTAACGTGAAGTTCCAACCACAACGGAAGTCGTACCACCACGACGAGGCGGTCGGCGTGCAGAATCCTGAGGTTGTTTCACTTATATCCTCGCTACTGAGGGTCAAACAGGAAACTTTGTTAGCTGCCCTGACGTCTAAACGGGCTAGAGCTTCGGGAGAAACTCTGGTTATCAATTACAGGTAGAGTAATAGTTGGTTTTATTTGCAGAAGATTCATGCCCTACACAATATATATTCTTTTTTCGAACATCTATTGGTTGATCGTAACGAAAGAAGAGGCTAAACAAGGACAAGATTAATGAACGGATTGTGTGAAAGGTGTTTTGGCTTGGATGAAAGTGAACACTGAGATGACAGCTGATAGAGATGGACAGAAGAAAAAGATCAGAGATACAATGTCCATAGTATGATCAGAGGGGCAATACTCGTAATTTTAAGAACGTTCCCAGTCTGATCTCAGTATCAATCTGTCAAAAATACCTCTAATTTCCCTACATTTTGACAAGTTTTTGACATTTGTTTGTCGCCGAGTTGAGACTGCGACTAGATTTTGAACGTTTTAAATTACGAGAATTGGCCTTCTGTTGTCCAACTCTTAATAAATTGGGATAAAGATGGAGGATGACTACTGGATAAATACAGGGTGGCAGGGACATCGATGCGCAACCTGCTACCATGGATTTAGTATAATATATGATTTTGCTTTGAATATTTTCGTCGGCTATTCAAAACAAAATCAGCTGTTTCATAGTAAAGTCAAAATGTATGTAATATCTACGAGGTCAAAATGTATGGAAGATCTGTTTTCGCGGTCAAAATTCATGGTTACAGTTTGTGCGTCGATTGCCCTGCCATTATTTTGTTTTACGCGAGACATGACTGTGTACACGAATTGAAACCGCGACTCATAGCGCGAAAGTCAGTCACTCAGCCGATCGTTTATCCAAAGTAAATATGCAACAAAAACAATTTCTTTGAAAAGAGGCCAAGGCATACAATGTAAGGCAGTGGAATCTTGCCAGTAATTAGTATTAACTGCATAGAATTTATTCACTAAGAGGCGGTATCTGTTATTGTAATCACTGATTTTGTGATTATGTAAACAATGTAATCATGTAAATTGATGTAAAGTTGAAATTAATAATCTTAGGCTCGTTGTACTAGAAAATGTATCTTTGTTTACATTCTTTTGTAGTCTCTCTCTTATCTATGAAGAGATTATCGTCTTATTTCGAAAACTACATGTCAAGACATTCCTTTGGTATGAAGAGAGTTAGGCATTATAAAGAACCAACATCTCTTGACAGAATCCTTAGTTGTTTAACCTTTACTGTATTAGGCGTAATTTGTAAACATTCCAACAAGTACTCTCGAATTTTAAGTGGTAAGGCAAAAGCCAATGTAGTCAAGCATGATGTCGAGAGTTCGATCTACTTATAATACAGTCCGGACGTCGAAAGAATGCATTCCTGATACCTGTCAGTGCGACAGTTCTAGTAACTAATAAAGATCAAATTCGCAAAGCATAAAACTGACAGAAGAACGCCTTCTCTAGTCAGCCGCACTGTAATGTACTGACTGCTGGTCAAATGCCTCTTTTCATACTAAGAAGAAACGAAGTAAAGAAGTATAAAGTGAAGTGAAGTGTGAGTATAGTGTGTGTGTAGTGTAGTAGTCGAAGTATACATATATAGGGTTATTTTTTAAAGACCAGCCAAATTTAAGGATGTAGTACAGACCATCAAACTGAACAACTTTCTCCATGGGACAAATAGCGTAATGGCGAAAATTTTATCAACTGTCCCATAGAAAACTTCAATACCTACTCGACCTAAATGTATGGGACGGCTGAATTTTTATTCGCGATTACGATGTTGGTCCCATGGAGAAAGTTGTTCAGTTTGATGGTCTGTACCACATCCTTAAATTTGACTGGTCTTTAAAAAATCACCCTGTATAAATAAATAAATACATAAGAAACGATCTATCATTATAAAGCTTAGTCATTCCGTATTTGTGATTTCACACAATCTTATGGCGAAAGCACCAGGGTAGTCCGCGAAATTAAAATTTTCTTACGTTTTTTTTTTGCAATTTGAAGGTTGTGTGTTGATAAAAATAATGATTCGCGACTGAAACAAAGTTCGTGGGCTACCCTAAAGCATCTCCATTAAGTTTAGATATAATATGATGTTTTCCTTTACCGTCAATTAGAGCTGTACAAAAATATTATGTTATAAAATGAAAAATTGGGTGCCTCAGTTCATTATTTATTTGTGTTTGTTGTCTTGCCTTGCAGGTTGCCAGAAGCAATAGCGACGCGCGACGCTATGGCGAAGTGCTTGTACGGTGCTCTGTTCGACTGGATCGTGATGCAGGTCAACCACGCGTTGCTCTCTAAAAAGGATACGCTTAGGGAACATCAGGGACATAGTATAGGTGAGTCTAATGTTAGTGGAGGAAACGTAATTCCTGATGTTACAATTTAGCATCAGATCACAATAATGTCTTCTACTGCTAGTCCTCAAGATAAACATGAATACTTGCCTCTTGTTAATTAATTTCGAAAGGCTTCAAAAATAATAAAGTCCTCCAGACCGATTCGGCCATGGCGACCGATCGCAGTGGAAACCAGCTTTCGGCGCGGGAGATATTAGTGTGTGCGCAGACACAGGTCACTTTCTCTCTTCCCTCACTCAAATACAGGGTTATTTTTCAAAGACCAGTCAAATTTAAGGATGTGGTACAGATCATCAAACTGAACAACTTTCTCCATGGGACCAACATCGTAATCGCGAATAAAAATTCAGCCGTCCCATACATTTAGGTCGAGTAGGTATTGAAGTTTTCTATGAGACAGTTGATAAAATTTTCGCGATTACGCTATTTGTCCCATGGAGAAAGTTGTTCAGTTTGATCGTCTGTACCACATCCTTAAATTTGGCTGGTCTTTGAAAAATAACCCTGTATAATAAGCAATATACATACATATATAAACTCACACCCTCTCCTGGGGTAGGCAGAAACTACGGGACGCCACCTGCTACGATTCGTACATACTTCTTTTGCTCCGTTTACGTACATACATACATACGTTCATGCATATCATGTCACTTGTAAAGTGCACAATATTGTGAGTGTATTCTGCTACTTAGCATTTGAAACTTTGAACAGGTGACTAGTAAAGTCACCTGTTCAAAGTCGCCACATTCAGATACAGCAAGTGTGGTACATGACACTATGATTACAGTCATTGATCAACCATCCATTATGTGAAGCGATCATTATCTACCACCATTTATAATTGTTGACATCAATAGCCGCAATCTGATTACGCCCTTACATTGCTTTGTAAACCACCAAATAAAGCAACACTTAACTCCCCAGGCGTTCTGGACATATTCGGTTTCGAAGACTTCGGTCTGAGCAACAGCTTTGAGCAACTCTGCATCAACTACGCGAACGAGCACCTTCAACACTACTTCAACCAGCATGTGTTCAAGTATGAACAAGAGGAGTACAAGCGGGAGGGCATACCCTGGACGGATATAGGGTTCTCCGATAATACAGGCTGTTTGCAGCTCATTGAGGGGAAGGTCAATGGACTGCTGTGTTTGTTAGATGATCAGTGCAAGTGAGTATTTATACAAATAAATTTTTAAGTGTCAGTTTGTAATGTCAAAATAGCAGCTTTTTACTAAATGCATAATACGCTACTAACAAAAAACACAATTTTAAATATTTTTGTTAGTCTGTTTGTTTTGGCTAATCTCCAAAACAGCTGGACCGAATTTGACAGGACTTTCACTCACTGCCAGATAGCTGATATTATAAGGAACTTAGGCTTCCGCGGGCAGAAGCTAGTCGTAATAATATTAATGAATGCCAAAGCACAGTACCTGGCCATTAAAAGGCAAATTGAGGTTGGAAAAAGTTAGGCTTTGAAGAGCATTATCTCAGTTCAGCCACTCGTACCTGTGTGACAGCCTAGTCTTGTTCGAAAAGATGTTCCATATTATCGCCTGCTAATACAGTAGTTTGCTGCTAAACAATATTTTTTCCCTAAGAACATTGTGTGATTGCGGTGAAAAAGCTTAGGTACTAAAACATTTCTCAATTTGCTATGTCTCAATATGCATTTTAAAATGATTATAATTTTCATTACAGTTTCCCATGGGCGACAAATGAGACGCTATTACAGAAGTTCAACTCGGTGCATGAAAACAACCCGTTCTATGAGAAACCTCAGAGACGGGAACCTGCCTTCGTTGTCAGACATTACGCTGGCAGAGTTAAATATCAGGTAAATACCGTTAGCACATCGAACCGGATAAAGTTAAAAAATGCTTTGAATCAATAGCCTCCAATGTAGCCCTCCAAAGAAATTATATCATAACGTCTTAAGTCCAATTCTCGTAATCTCATCTCAGCGACATTCAATGTCAAAAATGTATGTAAATTGATTGTATTTTTGTCTGATATACACTGAAATTTCCATGCGTATGTTCTTAAAAATACGGGAACTGTAGATGCTCCAATAATATATAAATAGATCCTCAAGCTAGACGCAAAACTATTTTTCTACCTAATGTAGGGCCTGCCAACTTTGAAAAACACTATGGGCCCACTGAATTGGCCTCAAGCATTTTTACATTCATACCAGCAGACTTGTATAAATAAAATGTTTTAGAACAAAATAAGGTACAAATTTTGCGATAACTGCCAAACATACAAAATACGAAGTTTTTGAGTAGGTACCTTATCCATAGTCACATCAACAAAGCGCTAATTCGTATCTTTATTGTCATTAGGTAACAGCGATGCGTGAAAAGAATCTGGACCTAATGCGGCAGGACATCGTGAGCGTGTTGAAGAACTCTTCTCTAGCCTTCGTGAGAGAGTTGGTCGGCGTGGATCCTGTAGCTGTGTTCCGCTGGGCTATAGTACGAGCGTTCTTTAGGTAAATATGTCAAGGAATAGGATAGGTATATGATGAGAAACAGATGGCCAATAGGGTGGAAAGTTTCTGGAGTGGCGACCGCGTACTGGAAGACATAGCGTCGGAAGGCCTCCCACATGGTGGACCTGATGACCTGGTGAAGGCCTCAGGAATCAGCTGGATGCGAAATCACAGAACCGATCGAAGTGGTGGTGCTTGGGGGAGGCCTATGTCCAGCAGTGGACATTTTTCATGATGATTAGAATGCAAAAAAATCAAAGACCGCGAAGAAGATCAGCTAGTGGTGTGGCAGTCTAGAAAGCTAAGCTAGACCTTTTTTATCATTTGACAAACTCGGACAGCCTACTGTTCCCTAGTTGCGCCTCAACACCCAGTTCAACACCCGTTTTTTTAGTCGGTCCCGGCCGCCTTTATAAGATAATCATCGGTAAATCTAGCTGTGAGACGTTCTACGCTACGTTTGCCTATTGGTAGTCTTCACTCAAGGATTCCTCTACTTCACCATCGGTACATCAACAGACATGACCTTGCTAACTCTGCAAGCTCCTGCTTAATGCTAGCTGCTTTCTTATCAACTGTTTGTAACGGCTCCTATAGTTTTAAAAGTATTTTCAAATGGTTTGTTCGATTGTATACAGAGGTTACTTCGCATTCCTCGAGGCTGGCAGGAGACACCGCGTGCACCGAGTGGACGGCGCGTCGCGAGTACCGCGCGCCTCCATCCATGCGCCCAATGACAGCATTATCAGGTGAGCGCCACGCCAAAACACACCCTACTGCAACGTCATTGTGTCCAATTTGCATTACAACATACAATACAGCTTCTTTGACAAGTACATAAACTAACTGCAATTTTTGCAATACCATATTAACTTGAGAGGCATGATGTCTATTACTTATATTGTGAAAAAATTGCAGATAATAAAATAAATGATATTTTTGACTGTAGGTTGTGCTTACACCGCAAATGCTTAGTAAGAAACATTACAGATTTCTTACGATTAGTAAACACTTTTTGCAAAATTCGATTTATTATTCATTCGCCCAAATGCGCTTGGATTTCTAATGTAAATAAAGCACTTGCGGTTTGAAACACTACCTTGATTAATTACATTATATTGTTATGTATAAAGTATGTGTTACAATATAGCTTTGCAAGCAACGTTATGTGACGTAATGAAATGTGTCTTGTTGCTCAGCCAACTGGTGACAGTATCGTCAATCAATCTTGCAATCAACCGCATTGCGTAAGTCACCGAATTTACGGCATGCTTGTTATATGTTCTATGTGCACCTAACGCATGGACATCCATGTTTTTAGTCAACCTGTAACACACCCTTTGTTGCGTTTATACTGTGCCCAACAAGACTGCGGCTCGGCCATGCTCAGCGCACAACCTAGCCGCTGTCTTACTTCCATGTCTTTGTTGACTCGCTATTAGTCCCAAAGTTAGTTTCCATCTGTTAGTTCTCTAATAGGAATTTATTCATACTCACTTCGCGGTCACACTGAGCAGGTATGCATGCATCTCACAGAAACATTTAATTTGGTTAACTGACTTATTTTTTTACATTAATTTTGTAATCCTCGATTCCTTTCTCACCCTACATCAAACCGACGAACAGAACGCCTCACAGAGCGGCGAGTAAAGCGCGCGAGACGCCGGGGCGCGCGAACGCCGATACTAAACTGCGATCTGAGACGCCAAGCGCGGCCCCCGCGGGTGGGAAAGGGACAAAAAATTACAGAATCGCCGAGACCCGCACGCGAAGGGTCGATCGAGAGCGAGACGAGCGAACGTTCGACGACACCGACGTTATGCAGCGCGCCAGCCAGATCGTTATGTACGTGCGATGCAACGACCGATATGTGACATGCTCTGTCTCTGTCTCGCACTTCTCGTTCCTCAAACAAAGTCAAAACACTGAATGAGTGCAAATATCGATCATCATCTGACCTCCGACCCAATTGTATCCGTTACAAAGCAGTTAGTTTTCTTTTCTGTTATTTCTAAATTCAACTAAGTTTTTATTTGGACTCATTTTATTTTGTACCTTACATTTTGTTTGATGAATTTGCGTGTTTCGGTTGGGGTCTCTCTTCACTTTTCTCTTTCACGGTGATGGCTATGGGTTTTTAAGTTTTCGTGCATTTCTCTGTCGCATTCCTTTTGTGACGTTTTATATAGCATATTTGTATTATTTAGTATTTTAATATAGCTGCTGGTTTCAGTCACACGCACACAATTACATCTCCTAGTATAATTTCAAACAGCAAAAGTAATTAATCTGTAGTAGCTGTAATTGTCGTTTACTGCTTTACTGTATGGGTAAGCGTAGTTAACAGGTTTCTGCAGATTTTATCAAAACATCGAGCTGTATATCAATGCAAAACATCAAAATAAAACATATTTCCTTCACATTTTGGCTTATTTTGAAACGCAGATACATACATAAAATGTTTTATATCAGCTTGTTCTGGATTGCAATTGCTCAAAAGTTTTGTTAAGGAACACTTTACTAGCATGTATGTAAATAATTCGCACTCTCTCACCAAGCAATCTTTACTTAGGTGGTTGGTGTTGCCCCTTTAAGAGATCTCATGATACTGTGGATATTTCTTCTATAAACTATTAAAATTATAAAAAGAATCCACATTGCGATCTCTTAAAGACTTGGCCTCAATATTCCTGTTCTTTACACAAGCTTGATTTGGTTCTACAGGAAAAACAAGTCGTTTAGGCCTAGAGAACGAGCGAAAAAAGGTTTAAAGAATCTTCAGAGTGTAAAGACGTTAGCGGGCCGGACGGCCGCGCCGGCGGGCAAACGGAAACAGCCGCAAACGGTCGCGGCGCAGTTCCAACACTCGCTGTCTGCGCTCATGGATACCTTGAATCAAGCGAACCCGTTCTTTATTAGGTAAGGCACTGTGTGTAATATGCTCTTTCTTCAAAAGGTCTTTCCTGAAATTACCTACGTATACTTGCATAGTGTTCCACCATAATGTCTAGACAATATCATTTCATCATGGCATTTCATACTAAATACACTTCTATTTATACATGTAGAACAGAATTCCAGCATTTCAGTTCACAATTAATAATCTCACTATGCCTTGTTCTTCTGCTGCGGTGGGTATGCCTTCAGCCTCAATCCAGCAGTGAGGAGCATTTATAGACTTCTCCTTGATATAATTTATCAGCTATGGTAATGAGAAAATATTTACGGAATCAGTGATCAGGGGGATCACTGATTCCGTAAATATTTCAGGAAGTATTGAACAGCCGTAAAGTACAAATAAACAGCATTAGATTAAAATGACCTCTGGCTTGACCGAAACACATAAAGCCAGACCTACCTGTGTTTCATTAAAATCTATATCCCACAGATGTATAAAATCAAACGGCGAGAAAGTACCCCACGTCTTCGACGATGAAACCGTACAGCGTCAGTTACGGTACACGGGCATGTTGGAAACGGTTCGGATCCGGCAAGCCGGGTACAACGTGCGGCTTACCTACGAGGAATTTATTCAGTTGTACAGGATACTACTGCCTAAAGGACTGCTCAGCTCGCAGACAGATGTGCGGCACTTCCTCGCTACGCTGAACCTGGATAGGGATAACTATCAATTAGGTAAGTGATTGATTTTGAGATGGTTATTGCAGCGAGAGTGTGTGCTAAGTGAAGATTATAATTGAGGAGTCATAATAGGGCTGGTTTAGAGAAGTAAGAAGCCATCATTGTTCCACTATAACAAGAGATCCAGTATATATCTGAAAGAAGTATAAGTCAAAATATAACTTTTATACTTCCCAATACGGCCTCTAATCGTTTTATACATGCCTGTGATTACTGCGACGATTTTTTCCGAAATCAGAGTTTCCCAGTAGAAAACGGTTCACAGCTGGGTCTACCGTACACGCCATAATTATGACTAAATGGAAAGGTCCTAAGTCCGGTGGCTCACAAGATGTGTGCTCGATTTGGCGACTGTGAAGACAACCGATGCTGTCAACACGTTTTCTGTTGAGCTACTACCGGCACCGGCAATTTGCTTATGGGTCAGTTCACCGCATTAAAGCAAGAATTGACATCCCCCTCGACACTCTTACCTCAACTCACGAATAATATCATCACCCAGGTGCTACAAAGATCTTCATGCGCGAGAGCGAGCAGACGAAGCTAGAATACCGACTACACCAGCAGATCATGGCGTCCATCATCACCATACAGCGTTGGTTCCGCGCCGTGTTAGAACGGAGACGATTCCTCGCGCTACGGAGAGCGTCAGTTGTTATACAGTATTTTTGCAGGTATTTATCTTGTCATAAATTATTTATTTCTGTAAATCTATATAACGGACGAGGACGAGGGACGCATGGAACCTGGAAGTATGGCAGAAAAAAGGGCAGGCCTGTAGCCAACAGTGGGTGATTCCGGGCTGAAATGATGATGGTTAAATCTATATAATAACAATGAAATGCTGTTTGTTGGTAAGCGCATCACTTTAGAAAAATCCGGAAAAGTGCATTTTCTCAGTGTCTTTTCATAAAGAGTATTCTATTCTATTTTCTATGGAAATTTTTGTATGGAATAGTGAAATTTGGGCACGACAACATCTGTCGGGTCAGCAGTAGTATTAAAAAATACTTCATCATCTTCCTGCCCTTATCCCATATTACTTGGGGTCGGCGCAATACGTTTTCTTCTTCCATTCGATTAAAAATTACTTACATGACAAAAATAAATTATGTTTTAAAACGAGATGTGATGTTTCCAATCCGAGTATACTAAGAAGAAACGCCTAAACAAAATAATCCTGTATAGTGTATGGTAACAGGTCTTACCAAATTTTTTTGTTTTTATTAATAAGTTAATTCGTAACTCGAGAAGTAAATAAGTAAGTAGGTTAGTGCAAGCGCCATTATTAAAACAAACCTAGATATTGCAACATACATCTGAACGTTCAAAAGCTAGTCGCAGTCTCATCATGTTGTCAAAATGCAGGGAAATTTGAGGTTTTTTTGATAGATTGAGACTGATATCAGAGGGGCAATTCTCATAATTTTAAGAACGTTAACAGTCTGATCTCAGTCTCAATCTGTCAAAAATACGTCTAATTCCCTACATTTTGACAAGTTGTTGCCATTTGTTTGTCGCCGAGATGAGACTGCGACTAGATTTTGAACGTTTTAAATTACGAGAATTGGTCTTCTGACTGTGAAAGTTCTTAAAATTACGAGAATTGCCCCTCAGATTGTCGCAGTCTCCGTAATGATTAAAATTGCGAATTGTTGGCTTGTTTGTTGTAAAAGCTGCTTTACATTAAACCAGTATTTCAACCCAGCGCTGTAAGTCAGTGACACTGGGTCGATATTTGACAAATGTAAACAGTTAAACTTTGAAAAGAGCAGTCGCTATTTGGTTAAATACCGATCCAGTGTTACTGGCTTCAAACACTGATTCGAAATACTGGATCAATCTGTTTATACAGGATGGCAGGGACATCGGGGTACAAACTGTAACCATGAATTCAGCACATGATTCTGGACATGTACTGAATCCATGGTAACAGGTTGCGCGTCGATGTCCCTGCCACCCTGTATACTATGAGTCTTATGTTATAACAAAAACTACGATAAACACCTAGAAAATTCGTCAGACAATGGCTCCAAGCGCGTCAAGAGGCCGCAATCCGACTACAAGCGTGGTACAGAGGCACGCGCGTGCGACGCTGGTTCTGTCGCCTGCGGCGCGGACTGGTCGGGGTCCAAGCGGCCGCCAGGGGGCTCCTGCTGCGACGTGCCATCACTGCTAGGAGAGCGTCCGGCGATAGTGAGGTGCGTGATAAGTGGAGGACATCGCATGAGATAATACTTCCTTGTTTTTTTAAGTGTGTTCTGGGAGAGGGTTATCTAAAATGTTGAAATACATGTTTCACGTTTTGATATCTTTATCTTTAATAGCTCTTGAATTAAAAGTAGCTCAATGATAGATTTCGATACCGTGGTTTAAAAGTTATTTAATTATGATAAAACTGACCTTTTGAAAGTTGCCCAGTATCAGTTTCACTATCGTCAGCATCGGCTTTCAACACTTATCTAACTTGTACAGCACTTGCGTTAAAAATTTCTATAGTGTATAAGCGTATTAAGTGATAGCCCTCGCCCGGAAATCAAGAATTTCACCTCCAGGAACCTTATTCTCTATGACACAATGAACGAAACCACTACACGTAAAATACTGGTACTCAGCTGCATCCGGTTAGACTGGAAGCCGACCCCAACATAGTTGGGAAAAGGCTAGGCAGATGATGATGGCAATGAACGATACCGCGCGAAATGAACGCGAGATTGGCGGGAGTTGCTAAGGAATTGACGTGGTTTCGAAGTAAGGAACCGTTAAGTGGTCATAGTGAGTTAGGGCCCTGATGTTCAATGAGTGATCTCGGTTTGCACCCTATCCAATTCGATGTTATTTAACTTTAAGGGCTTGTTTCACTACATATTTTTCACACTTTGGGACACTTAAACACCCCCAGACGTAATAACAATAAAACTTCTATTGTGTCTCGTTGAGTGTCAGTACCGATTAAATAATAATTAAAGACAAAATATTATGATATATCTAAATACGTAGTGGAACCATTCCTCAATCTAACCCCGAGAGTTTAATGTTACTAATGGCGTGAGTAAAGTGTGGTAGTACACATGCGCATACAACGTTGTGGTTGGTGTTTGTGTTGACAGCATGACGGACGAGCCCCGGCACCGGCCGACAACAATGTCACGCTGAGGATTGCCAAGAAGGACCCCTTGTGAGTACATGTACAGTACATACGCTACCAGTTTTTAAAGCCTTGCATAAGTCCACTGAGCTCGGATACGCCTACCATACAAACCAAGCGTGTCACCGTTTACTTGCACTACGACACAAATGTCATTTGTCAGGCTATGAACGACCGTGACAGAAGTTTTGCGCTCAACGAAGTGTCAGGACCACGAATTTTATTAGTACTACTAATTTTAGAAGCTGCCAGTTTGGCGAGTCTTTGCTCTGTGGTTAAGTCATAGATCAGCACCTTAACTGCGTAAAACTCGAATTTTGTTGAGTTGTCAAAACGAAAGTGATTCCCATTTTGAGTGTTATGCAATAGGCAATTAGTAATGTTCTATTCCAGCAGTGGACTGCGATAGGCTGAGATGATTGATTTGTTGATTGAATGTTCCTTCTGGTTTATAGATATTAACATTGACCGAACTAATTTTACAATGCAAAATTCGTAAAATATTTTTCTTATTGTCAACTAGCCTTTCATGGTGCAGCACATCTGCTGTCATTGTTGGTCAAAATAACAAAAACCCATCACCGAGAAGTTGGTTTCACCTTCTTCACCGTCCATGACAACCTCATACAGGGTTATTTTTTAAAGACCAGCCAAATTTAAGGATGTCGTACAGACCATCAAACTGAACAACTTTCTCCATGCCGCAAGTAGCGTAATCACGAAAATTTTATCAACTGTCCCATAGAAAACTTCAATACCTACTCGACCTAAATGTATGGGACGGCTGAATTTTTATTCGCGATTACGATGTTGGTCCCATGGCGAAAGTTGTTCAGTTTGATGGTCCGTACCACATCCTTAAATTTGGCTGGTCTTTAAAAAATCACCCTGTATAATAAAATAATGAATGAAGTGACACATTATTACGCAATTTTCACGTCGATTGACTACGCTCTGGTGGCACCCTGACGGGATAGACAGAACAAACCCTGAGCCAACACATTACACAATATTTCCCTATAATTTTTGGGACGCATCGCAATAAATTGTTCGTTTGCATATTACTTCACGCTGTAAGGCCAACAAAAACTAGTTCACACTGGGATGTAACAGTGATTTCTTTATCTAACTAAATCATCATTTCATTGACTTCTCATATCTTAGGTATAATCTACGAACGGACCTAGAAAACTCGAGGCAACTGAGAGCGACGCAGTCATTGCCGATACCAAGGTAAGAAACGAAACACATCTACTGATATACATTCATTTAACTCATTGGTAAAAAAAACTAAGAAAACAGAGTTTGCTAAAAAATTAGCACTAAAGACAAACAAATTTGGTCATAGGGTCGAGAAAAAACGGGAAATCATCATAGATGCTTTAGAAACTACAAATGCCATCCAAAAAGCCAAGAAGAGGGTTACGAAGACAGATGTTCCGTTGAAGCAAACCAGTACGACTACGAGGTAATGCAATACAAAACATTGTTTTAGTCAGATTTATTTTCTAGTGAGTGCTAAAACATTTTACGCAACCGAATAAATTGTACCTTTGACATTGCAAGGTACGGCTCTAGTACCACATTGTGACATCACTAGTAATCACAGCATTTTCGATGATCATGAACTGGGGCCTATTTCATAAAACCGACAAGCGACAATTTGACAAGTTTTTTTTTATAGTCTTAGTGCTTTTTTTTAACAGCAACCAAAATGAGACATTTTTGACAAAAATGTCGCATTGTTAATAATAAGCATGTTTTTTTTTTTGCGCAAAGATACCCCAGTAAATGTTAGAACTTTTGT
The DNA here is from genome assembly GCA_947507525.1 of Apamea epomidion. Lineage (NCBI taxonomy): Eukaryota > Metazoa > Arthropoda > Insecta > Lepidoptera > Noctuidae > Apamea > Apamea epomidion. The sequence continues at coordinate 8,516,689 of OX382233.1, forward strand.
CCAATCCACAGCTTTATACCCAAAGAAACAAGCGAGTGTACTCCAGAGGATGAGCGCTGGAGCGTGACTACAAACAGGTACCCTCAAGCCGCTGTCACGCTACCCAACAAGATCACGACCGAAGACTTAGCGGACGAGTTGCTGTGGCTACGGCTCGACCAGAACTATCTCATGACTGAAAAAGATGCTATTACTAAGGTATGGTCACTATTATTGTATGGGGTTAAATTTAATTGGTTAGCGAAACTTCACAGACGTGACCGGTATATCTAAACGTGATTAAATAAAACACGCACGGGAATCACGAAATATGAGAAATAATTAATTTAAAAGTCATGTTTACTTTGTTAATTTACTTTATAATGTTTTTGATTTTGTAGAAAAGAGAAAAACGGGAGAAAGAACTGGCTGAGCTTTTGGAATCAATAACGAGTAGCAGTGAAGAGTACCTTAGACAGATAGGTAATTGGAATCCTTCAGATAGCACGGAGACTGCCAAAACGACTACCAGGTAAATGGATACTGTGAATGTAGCGTAGCTTTGCAACAATCATCTTGATTGAATTGAGTTTCCTTCTAAATTTAAATTTATTAATCAGTCTCAGATAATTTATTTTAACGTGTGTATTCTACAGTCTTTTCATAGTTATTTTATCTCCGACTTTGTATTGTTGTCGAAATCACAGTGATGTTTATTCTCGTTACAATAAGGTTGTTATTGAGTGGCTGCCGCTGACAAGGCTACTAAAGTCACAGTGAGCTTTCTCGTTACAATAAGATTGCTGTTGGGGTGCTACTGTCAGAGGTGAAATAACTGCGAATGGACTGTAAGCTGATTTTTGAGTGACCATTTGTAAAAGGCCCTAAAAAGTTTTAGGTCGCAATAGAATTACGGTCTTATTCATAAAAAGTTAAAATAGGTTTATTCGCTTGTTATAATGAGTATCCCGAAAAGCATTATTCATAAACGTTCAATAACGCTAAAAAGCTTTGTAAGTATTCAATAGCGGCTTCGTAACTTAAAACAGGGTGGACCCTATTATAAAACTTTAATAAACAGAGATATGGCCGACATATTTGCAACAGCTGTTTTTTTTTTTCGAACCGTCCGCTTTATGTTTATTTGGTTGAAGCTGTTATTTGCAAGGAGCTGGGAAGTAGAGATACAATTTTTTTTTTGTGTAATCGTCTTTTGCTTTAGTTATGCAAGCTCTGCAAGCATTACATGCTATTGAACGAGCAGAACATGTTTTGTTGGTTTTCCATTTTATAATGTAGTACTCCTCACTAGAATACAATGCAATTCAATTTTGTTCAAAAAATATACACGTGAACGAAACAAGAAGCCAAGCTCTCCAAATGTCACAAGTGACGTTGTCAATCTTTATTTTGTTATGCGTTTTTTGGCCGTTGTTTTGGCATTTAATCTATGGATTCATCAGAACGAAAACTTAATCACGTTAAAAGTCTTGTAGCGACAACATAGCTATGACGGGTTTATTGAACGTTTATGAATAGAGAATTTTATTATAGGTTTATTAGTTCTAATGAGCATTTTAACTAATGAGTAAATTCTAACGGCCTTATTCATAAAAATCCCCTAAAATTAAACCTATTTTAGGGGATTTTTATGAATAAGGCCGTTAGAATTTTGGCGTATAAGACATTGAGTTGGTTTTCCCAAAAGTTGGTTTCTGAATCCAATTATAACGCGTCCGTGCGTGTGCAGGCGTGGCTCGGCGGCGGTGTACCAGCGCAGCGTGTCGAGCGCCACGCTGGAGGGCCGCGCGGCGAGCGCCACGCTGGAGGGCCGCGCGCTGCACTCGCTGCCGCCCGTGCGCCGCGACCCGCGCGCCGCGCCGCCCGCGCCGCCGCCCGACGCAGGTACGCGTACTTGTGGACTTTTCTTTTCTTTTTACTTTTTTAGCGTGCAGTAATGAGTTTTTAATCCTCTTTATAAGTGCGCCGCAATTATCTTTGCCGCGCACTTTTTGAATTTGGAACATCTTAGTGTTCAGCGCCAAAGAAATCGAACGCAAATATTGTTTGAATAAAGACTGGCTGGTACGACGGCCCATAGTCGCGCAGCCGCGCCGCCGGCTGAATAAAAAAAAAAAGAAATCAAATTAATAACGCGCGAACTATAGCCCGCGTTTTCGTTAATTTTCACGGATTGTTAGAAATTCATGGTTTTGTTTTGCAAAGTGAGCCAGATTCGGACATTATTTCAAACACGCAGAATATAAAATCTACAACAATCTCTATTCCTAATAAAACTGTAACAATACATTTTCATAATTGCGAAAATGTCTCAAATGTAAATATAAGTTTTTAGTTGTTTTTAATAAAACAACTAATAATAACTAATAATTTAGATTACTATTTAATTTTAACTTAGTTGTTACTCTATGTTTTTATTAAATAATAATATTACAATAAAATATGAGGCGCCTTTCATTTTCTCATAGTGGGTGATGAAAAGTAGAGTGTAACACTCGGGCGCAGTATTTTTGGCTCGGGCGACGTACTTTGAATCCCTCGCCACGTTCAGGATTCTACTCTAGAATCCCTCACTTAGCTCTGGATTTAAAAAAGCGCCCTCGCCGTAATAATATTATTTTGCTCCCTTATGATACAATCTACTATTTTATCCCATCTATTCGAAAAGAGCTGAAGGGTTCCTCGATAAGTGCGATTAAAATGGGTCATTCCGGCGCACTTAATAACAGTGACGAAAGTACTTGAATTTGGAACACTATTCAATTAAAAAGTTTGAACGCAATTCGCTTTGAAGAATTCCTGGCCGGTAATAAAAAAAGCGCGCCTGCCGACGCGTCATTGATTAACCAAATTAAAAAAATATATATACGCGGGTACGCTTTTTATTTGTTTTTATTACTTTTTATCAAAATATTACAGACAATTTTAATTTGATTCACACAAATTGAATAAAAGATGAGTTCTAGCTAGAAGTAAAATATTACCTAACACCAGAAAGTGTAAAATTAAACGCACAAACTGTGTGATGTCATAAACAATTCGAGAGAAATAACTAAATATTCGTCACTACTATCTTATATTCTCATCTCTTATTTATTTTTCTTATAGAAGGGGATGAAAAGCAGAGTGTGCCACACGGTACCAAAATGATTTAATCTCGAGCGACGTACTTTGAATCTCTCAGTACGCTTAGGATTCTACTCTACTCTAGAATCCTTCGCTTCGCTCTGGATTCAAACAATCGCTCATACCCTCAATACATTATTTTGGCCCCTTATGACACAATCTACTATACTAGCCGACCAAGTTAGACAATTCGAACACGTGGTCTTCAGGGGTGCTACAAACATGTTCGGGACCGACATTCGATTCAGAAATATTTGTTGAACATCAAAGCCGACCCGAAGGAATTGCACATATTCAGGTTTCATTCGAATCCTGCCGGTTAGCCAACTTCGTTCAGCATCTACCCTTGATTAATCATATTCGAGTCGACTAAGCACAATTAGAGCTAAGCCGAGCTGTTTTTTCCTAAACATATAATCGATTTTGCCGCCCGCCCGTCCGAAACGAACATGTGTGTAGTTCTCCTACGATGACCGTTAATGACCGTTAGTGACGGTTTACAGCGTCATTCATATCATTAGCCAATGGTGTGTGTATTGTGAAGTTTGAACTAAGAATAGCCAGCAGCTTCAAAAATGCCCAAATAATTATTACAATAGATTTCAGAAACCTAAAATCCTATTGCGATATGCGTATATAAACCAAGAAACAAAGCATTACACAGCTAGCAAAGATGTTACAAGTTATCAATATTCATGGGTGGTCAAACTCAAAATCTTATTGATTCAAATTGTTGTGTTTATTTCCCACCCACGAATGTTTGCAATTCATTGATCGCTAATTGTTATTACATCATTAAGTTCTACAATTCTAAGTAGTAATTAGTGTAACTCCAAGCTTTTATCAGATTTCAAAGACCTTATTCAAACATAATTTGTATAAATAAATAGCTTAATAGGAGCATTTTAAACAGTGTTCCGCATTTGTGTGTAAATCTTCGAAGCGGCAAAATGTCAGTAACAGTGATTTCTTTAGAAAAGAGAAAATGTATCTCTTGTTACATGTTCAAAGTTAGATTGTTAGTTGTGTTAACTGTGATGGGTTTCTTAGTGGGAGTTCTTAAATTCGTCATTTATTACTTTTGTAAGTTATTCTTTTTATGTAAAATCATATTCGTGATATTCTTAAGACGTGCGTATGAAAATCGAACGCCTATGGATTTTTTTTCTGACTCTATCTAAAATTGAAAGGATTATTTATGATACTGTGCCTCGTTCGAGCGGAGATGTAATATTTATTTTAGTCTGTAATCCAGAAGCGTCTGGATTACGACGTGCTATACAGCGGTATAGCACGTCTGCTCGCACATTGTTGACTTGTGATGGCCTTGCAAATTCATCCCTTCATTCACTGCCTAAATCATTTGAGCAGCGCTGTTACCTTCGATATTCTAGTGAAAATATGTTAATCTAAAAAAAAAAAACTTTTTCTACAAACGCCTTAAATTATATTTTTTCTATTAATGTACTGTTTTCAATGATAATTATAACCGTAAATTGTGTAAAAAATACACTTTTACAGGTCAAACAAAAATTATGTTTTAAAACTAGATGAGTTTGGTCTTTCCTATCCGATTACTTAAAAAGAAACACCAAAACAGACTCAGCCATCTGTCTCTTTTAAAGTCGAGGCATAATTTTGGTCAGGCCACATGAGGACCGTGCAGATTAAGTAGTGTCAGAGATGGTGTTTTGAGGGAATAACTACATAGATTTGAGTAGACCTGTTCAGTCAGTGCACGCATTAATTGTCAGTAATAGTGTACCTCACCTCAGAACGTAACGTACCATTAGCCTCGTGTCCCACAGCGGGCAGTGCGCAGGCCGCGCCGCCCGCGCCGCCCGCGCGCTCGGGCCGGCGCTCGCCGCGCCGCTCGTCGCGCGGCCCGCCGCCCGACATCATCGTGGACGCCTCGCTGTCGCTGCACGACCATGATATTAAACGGTAACTAAACTTACTTTTCTAATCTTTCTTTTTTCGTAGCTAAGCTATAACAGCCGCAAGGGTAAATCGATTAGGTTAAGCTACGCTTACGGCGGTCGGTCCGTGGATGGGTGACCATATCTACATACCGAAACCCCTCCATGCTTCGGAAGCACGTGAAGCCGTCGATTCCGGCTGTCATTCATGGATCTTTGACAGTCGCTGTGGGTAATCAGAAGCCCGGAGGTCTGACAGCCTGTATAAGATCAAGGGCTATCGTATTTTCCAGCAACTGAGTTGTGGAGATCTTATAGGCAGTCGCTCCATGTAATATACTGGCATTCGACTGCATCTGGCTAGACTAAAAGCCGGTGTCTGTTACCCCAAACGATGCGGTAATTTTAGGACAATTATGTTTTAACAAGATTTAAAAGAAATCTTGAAGAAGTGACAAAATTAATTGAAAATAACAAAATATGTCTTAAATAAATTCATTGCATGTCTTTTGTCCAATACAGTGCGGCGTCAGACCAGATAGGTGGACTGGTTGTTAGCGTAGTGCCAAGTGCAGCGGTAGTATCAGCCGCAGCGCTACGGAGACGCAACTCGGACCCCGCGCCCGGCGACGTGCGGCCCCTCGACCCACGATCTACGGACTTCATTGGACAGACCGGGAACGGACTGTTCCGAATCGCAGGACACAGGTAAAAAGATTATACTAACTGTGAAGTCTTTTATAAACGTTATTTGCCTCAGAATTGATAGAATTACTTAAAGGAAATAAATCTGTTCATCGATTTGATATATTTATCACATCTTCAATCAGTGAACTAATAAATATAATACAGGTAAACCAAAAAAAGGTTTGCGCTTCGGTAATCATCGTGTTTTCGAATGAGCGCGAACTTCGCGCCAGAGAGAAACCCAGAGGCAAAGCTTTTAAGTTTTGTACTATCCCGCTTTTGCAATATACCTATCATTGCGAGTATGAATCAAGTGTCTCTGTCGGGTTACCTAGTCCAGGGGGCTTACTACCAGCTCTTATAGCAGGGCAGAAATTTAACTGCACTGCTTTTTTGTTCTATGACTAAGTACAAAAAAGCAGTGCGGTTCAACTTCTGCCCTGGTATAAGAGCTGGTGGTAAGCCCCCAGACCATCGCAGAACATCATCAGTCCCCAGTTTTTTAAAGTTTTTTTTGGGATTGTATGGTCTTGTTAATCTATAATTTTGTAATCATGGTAATACAAAATAGGCTATATTCGATCTCGTCATCGCGTGTTCGTATTACCGAAGATGGACGATGATCTCGAAGCCCATACTTTGTTGGGATATCTGTACACTCCGCCACCTTATAGCCAAAGACTTAATCTCCCAAAAATCGCGCTCTTCTAACTGCGAAACTAAGTAAGCAATGTCTCGGTCAAGGCTTTAACGAATCCTTGACCAAGACCCCGTTTGTTTAATCTTAACTGATCACCGACCATCGCTACATAATTTACAAGCGCGAGGTCAGGCGATAAAAGTTTCGTCTAACATATATTCGTCTGCAACTGATAACTGTCAAGTAATCTGTTTATGGTTTTTTTTGTCGTAAACTTTTTATCATAATGAGCATCATTATCGTAATAATATAATTATCTAATAGTAACTCATCTAAGTGAGATCTAGTTTTGTTCGATGAATGTGCATTATCTTGTCTTCTTGTAATTAGCCAAAATTGTAACGTGCAAAGACTGTTTTTATAACATCCACAAAAAACATTATAAAACAAAGACCATTACGGCATCTTATAAACCCATGAAAATGGTTAAATGGTATAAATTGCAAACTATTGACTGTGTATGTATGTTTAGTTATTATAAACATATGCATATTAGAGCCCTTATCACAAAAAATTATAACTAATCTTGTTCGACTTCTAGAATTCTCATTAACATTTCGAAAAACGACTCATAAATCAAATTACACAAATACTTTGCTGTTAACATGGATACTTAACATCTTGTCGAGATTTTGCATAGTACAATGTTACAGCATGTTAATAAACTGTTACCAGAATTAGCATGATGTTTGAACAAGAAAATATTTTACATGTTAAGCATATCTACGTGGCAGGGGAAAAATTTATATTCAAATCAATGTTTATTTCCCAGGTTTCGCAAAGGTACCCGATTCGCAAAAGGTGACAAATGCGTGTACTGCCATCAAGCGATCGACGCGTTCATCACGCAGGGGCAGCGATGCATCGACTGCAAACAGCTGTATCACACAAAATGTATACAGAACAAGGGAGTCATCACCATGCCATGTTCCAGCCCCGTCACAGTCGCCAGCAGAGGCCGCCCTAAGAACAGAAAACGAATCATTTCAAACTCCAATTATAATTTATTAGATAACTCCAAAGGATCGGTCAGTTCGAACTTCAACTTAACAGGGACGTCAGAATTTATGGATAGAACGGATAAGATTATATCAGACGCGACTGAGTTACAAGCGATGCAGAACTTTATCACGGAGAAGATTTATGAAATGGAACCAAATGAGAAGAAGAAGCAATCAGAGGTGAGTTTTAATTATTATTGTATTTTAGTAAAGGCAATCCTTGCATTCAATAATGTGTTTCCACACATCAAGCAATATTTCAAGAATTTATGTAGCAAATTCTTAAAGATTTTATAGCACCTAATTCAATTTTCCTAACATCAACAGGTCGACAGGGTATTCAAACACGCATTACTAGAATTCAAAGACAACTTAGTAGCGACATACAGCATCGTCGAGACGCGGGGTTCGTCGCTCAAGTACAAAGATCTCATAGGGAACTTCTTACACGTGATGGAGACTGTGTGTGCACGGGAAGGGTCCACGCTATCTATCACGATGGGCGTCAACGCCTTCAGAGGGTTCATGGACGAGTTCATGAGCCAACATGAAACGGATAAGGCGAGAACGAAAAGAAAAAAGGATAAAAGGAAAAAGGTAAATAATGTTCCCTAGAAAATAGCGTAACTTCCAAGTTAGATTTCTTACAGACTAATTCCGTTTTGTTAACTGGCCACACGTAACTGCCCGTTCAGTCATTTTACTGCTTAATTATTTATATTTAATTACCCATTTAAATATTTGTTATGCATCTTTCATTTTTATTTAGTTTCCTGCTCAGTTTTTACTGCCGAACTTGCTAATAAACATACATTTTGTAATTTTTCGTTTGCTAAAACTACAATAAACAATAGTCGCTTGAAATCAGTGCCTATACTTTATATTAGCGTTTCGAATCTTAAAGGTAAAAAAAAAAAAAAAAAAAACCGTCTTTGCGTCGCACAGTCGATTAAAAAAGAACATAATGGTGTGACTTTGGTGTCTACCGGTTTTAATTTTAAATTGGTAATAAGGAAAGAATCTTCCATATCAATTTCAATTTAAACTTGATTTGATGTAATAATTTGATAGGTTATTTGATTTTCCTTGTAATGATGACTTCTTTATAATCGTTCGGGCGCCTCACATCATTTTAATTTGCAACTGTGTTTTAAATTATTTTATTTCTTTGTTTATTTCAGGTGGACGATCCGATACAATACAAAGGTCATACATTCATACTGTCTATGATCAATATACCAACGGAGTGTGAAATCTGCAAGACTTTCTTCATGTGGCCCATTGAACGGTCGCTTATTTGCCAGACGTGTAAACTTGCCTCGCATAAGAAATGTTATACTAAGGTACAGTACAGTGAGAATGTTCCTTTAAAAACTTAAATCATAACTGGTGAAATGTAGGTGTACAATACACCTCTGCCTACCTTGGATAAGTTAAGTGTGATCTTATGTAATCCATAAAGAGTTAATTTACAACCTCAAAGTCGAATTCGATTTAGTTTTGTCTAAGCTTCAATTCGTTATATAAAAAAAAAAAAAAGTTAAGGTCGCCTTGTACTTCGTAATATAGTATATAATATAATATAATATAGTATATGTAATCAATAAAACATTATTTTATTTGTATAGGTGTCGACATTATGTCGGAAAGACAACCAGACACCATCGGCTGCGATCGTAGGCGCCGTGGACTCAGGCGGACGAGAGCAAATGGGCGTCGTCTCGAGAGGAAAGGTACGAACAAAACTCAGGAAAGAACTGTTCATTGGGAAAAGATCGTTCAACTATTAGCCCAACATGTCGGCTATGACATTACTCCATCTTTGAGTAATAACGATACGCTGGTGACGTATTATGACATTTTAATGTCATCATGATTCTAGTGTGAGAGAGAGAGATGGAGCTATACATGACCGATAGCACCATCTCTTTTAAGGACTGGAATCATGATGGCATTCATACTTCATAATACGGCCTCTGTGATACGCTGAGTAAACAGCTGGTATGGCTAGCAAGGGAGTGACTTCTGAGATGACGGCTAATAGTTATATAATAGGTATAATATATGGAAGAAGAAGACATTCTGCGCCTACCCCATTTAAATTGAGAAAAGGGCTGGAGGGCGGTGATGAAGCTTAGTAAATAGATATGACTTCAACAAAATTAGGAAAATTTACCAAACCGCGCTAAATCTGCGTAACGATTTAGTGCAGTAACTTCACAATGAGCATATAATGTTCCCACTGCTGGGACACAAGCCTCCTCTCTTCGAGAGGGAATGGGCTATAATCTGCCACGCGGACCCAGTGCGGGTTGGTAGATAGTACATGTCTTCGAATTTTTGGTTCTAGGACAAGCTGGTTTTCTCACTTAACGTGTAACTTATTTTTATGCAATGATTCGTTCTTTGCAGGTGTTTGGAGTACCGTTACCTGACTTACCTACTGGCGAGACCAATATCCCCATAGTCGTGGACCGGCTAATAACCACGATAGAAATGACAGGTCTTTACACAGAGGGCTTGTACAGAAAGAGTGGGCTTAGTTCTAAGGTGAGCATTTTTTTTTTTTTTTCATATATTTGTCATCAGTGTTACTAACAACTGGTATGTATTTCAAAATCCGAAATAAATTAATTATTATAAAAATAATCATTTCTACTTTTTGGAACTTCATTCTGACAAGATTATGGCTTTGATCTTCGAAAAGACATAGTTTTTATTTAAACTAGGACACATCCACAGTGTTTATGGGTAAGCATCCCTTTTTCGCAACGGAGCAATGATGACTAAATAGACTACTGACTAGATGTGCTTTGGGGGCGGTTTCTTGTAAATTGGACATTTCAAAAAGTGCTGATTCTTAATCTAATTTCCCTCATTTTTATCTTATAGGTCCGCGAGCTCCGCCGCTTACTAGACGAGTCCCCGGAAGAGGGCGCGGACAAGCTGGACGCGTACGCGGTGCACGTGCGCGCGTCGGTGCTGAAGACCTTCTTCCGAGAGCTGCCCGAGCCGCTGCTCACCTTCGACCTCTACGACGACTTCATACTCGCCTCGCAGATCTCCGACCCACAGGTAACAGCATAACTATGAACATAGACCGAACATTTTCTAATAATAACTTCATTTCAGACCATAAATCCATTACAGACTGAATGAACATCCACTTTTGTGTTACTAAAGAAAGAAGAATAGAATACTCTAATAAGTACAGTCACGAGCACCAATATGTCAACACTTGGTAACTTTCAATTGCGAAATTTTCGTGAAATAACGAATGCAACGTTGGAATACGACACATTACATAAACCTATGGGTTCGAAAACGCTATGTTCGTAGCAGCATAAAATTTCATTAAAAAATAAAGGAATAAATCGCATTGGAATAAAGCCGAGTGTATACATACTTTTGCTCGTGACTGTACACCATATAAACGAAGAAACTCTAAACAAATGTCTTCCATGTATTTTGTGTTGAGTGTTGATAGCCGCGCCACAGTAGTTTACTTTTGCAGCTATCTTCGTGATTTTTGTTAAGTTATTAAATTGATCCATGAAACTTTTATTATATAACCAGGTAAGTTAAAAAAAAAAATCTGGTAGGATTCGTATTCAATCCTAAACTAACAGGTGCATTTGTACTTCTGCTGCTAATTTGTTTGAACAGTGTTGCTATACTGTTGCGCGCCACAATTAATGCCTGATACATGGTGACATTAGTTACCACTAGCACCATCTAGTTTCGAGTAGCAGAACTAATAGTCACTTGTGCGTCACTGGCGCCATCTATTATCGAGTAGAGATGTCGGTGCTGGAACTTACTAGAACTGTCGACATCTGGTCAGTTGGGGCCGGTATGTGTTCGAACATTCTAGATGTTTCTACAATAGAAGGTTCTGGAATTATCTGCGGCACTATATAAGGCCGGGACTAGCCGCGACCAATCAGCAGTCTTAGGAAACGCCGTGCTCATCAAAGCACTAAAAATATAAATTCGATCCAGCCTGTCCCTTTGCTGCCCTCTCCCAGCGACGCCCTAAGCCGAGGTTCGTACCCCACAGGGGGTGCCCTTAGCGTGCAGTCGCCTAGTTTTAATTAGTTTTAGCCCTGGCTGGAGGCTTTAAGATTTCTTAAGGCAACCACAGGATAGTCCGGTTAAGTAGTCACGACCTCTCAAGGTCAACTACGAGATGCCATATTCTAAAAAAAAAAAAAAAAAAAGCGACCAATCAGACTTGGTTCTGCGATAGAAGCGAATACATCGAAACCGATCTTCAAGTGCGACTTAAGAACGATTGTGTTTTATAATTAGTGTGTTTGAGTTGTTATTAGAGTTGATTAATTAAAGTGTAACTTTTGGTAATTTTTATCGGCAGTTTTTATTGTCACGAACCCGAATTTCGTAACAATACTATAATAATGAGTGGTAGTGTTGTAACGCCTAACAGGGGTGTTGGGTGTTATTACAGGCACATGAAATAGTGAGCTGATGTCTTTGGAATGGCAACAAATCAGCGATGCCAAAAAGATGTGTACATGGACGAGAATTCATTTGATTGTCTACAATTTGTGTTCCATAATACTGTATTTTTTGTGACCACACATTGATACAGTATTATAGAAAAAAGATTGTAGACAATTAAATTAATTCTTGTCGATGTATACCCCTTTTTAGGCTAAGGCCGTTTTACCACCGCCACGTCATCGAGAACGAGGTGACTGCACCGAAGTAGCGATACATACATTTACTATGGCCGCGTGTCTACCGCACGTCGGCCCACGGGACGTCACGTCCGGTTCGAATAATATTGTTTCTCGTTGCCGTGGCAGTGGACAAACGCTGACCACCGGTGAATGTGAGCCGATAGTACGTTTTCCATCCAGTTACAATTAACATCTTTGTCAACAATACTGCATCACAATATTTCCGTTCTAACTAATAATGTGTTATTTCTCTCTAGGAACGAGTGTCCACCATATTCACGATATTAAGAAAGCTGCCAAAACCAAACTTCGATCTCGTCGAGAGGCTAATATTCCACTTGGCGAGGGTGGCACTTGGAGAAAATCATAATAGGTAATATTATTATTTCTTACTTGACTTGTACCGCAACATCTTTTTTTTTGCTAGCCGGCCTCGCCGTTCATCCTCAGGCAACCACCATGTGGAGATTGTTGCTCTTCATCGTAACATGCTAGGATAGCCTTGTAGAAATTACATAACCAGGCGATTATATGACATATCCAGTTTTAGAAATAGAATGTCGCACAAGTATGTATGCCAGAGACGTTGCTCTACAACGGCAAACTTTTTTACCCGACTACAGCAAAGCCAAAAGGAAGGAACACTTAATCTGTACGATTTATGGTTTAATTACATGACATACTTAGTATAGTATTTTCATCTTACGAAAGAACGCGCGCTTTACTTGTGGTTACCAAGTGTACAAACGCGTTGTGAATGTGTGTGTAAGCGCAGGAGCTCTCGGTACTGTCCGAAACAATGGCGAACTCGGAAGTGTGTGTGTTATGTGTTGACGGCTACTCGTCGTCACGTACACGCTCTCAGTGTGTTTGTGCACTTTGTTAGCACAAGTAAAGCGCGCGTCTTCGTGAGATTAAAATACAGTAATGACTTGTGACTCCGGCTGTACAAAAACCGATGTTATTTTTCATCTTTCTGTTTGTCATGTGTGTCTTGTTTATACTTTTATAGTTGGCGTTTATTCTTGTAGTTGAGTTTTAGTTTTTAACTTTCTAACTAAAAACAAAATCTTTGAGGTCAAACTTCGATTTATGTACGGTGTTTCCTCACGGTATTTTAACATATAATATGTGTTATTTTTTTCAGGATGGGCCCCAACGCGTTAGCGATAGTGTTCGCGCCGTGCATACTACGCACGCACAAGATACAGCCGGCTCAGGACTCGCTGCACGACATCGCGCGCCAGACCGCCTGTCTAGAGGCCATACTCGTTGATAAGATGCGCACAGTAAGTAACACCTATAATCTGCTCCAAGAATTCAATCAAGATCTAAACTTCTAAATCTATTCAAGGCTATAGTTTTTTACAAAAAGTGGTCTTTAGTAAATAAATGTAGGCTGTTTTTTTTTTGTCGAAATCCGACTTTACCGTCTCACGTCGCACCCGCAGGTGCGCGGCATGCTGCAGGACATCGCCACGCTGGACACGGCGTGCCACACGGCCACCAGCCGCCTGTCCACGCTGCGCTCGCACTCGCACGCGCCGCGCCCCGAGGAGCAGATCCTCGTGGGCCACATCCACGAGATACAGAAGGAGAAGGCCATCCTCACCTCCAACCTGCCCACTCTCATCAGGTATGGCGCGCACGAACATACTAACTACTCGTCGCCGTTCTCTTCTCCTTTTTCCAATTTATTAGCGGACAGCGCGACACGGTTTTTTTCTTCCCTACTTGTTGACGTGACTATTTTGTTGACTTATTGCTGGCGGGATATAACTTGAGGAGATGAGTAGTTGCAGGTGCAGAATAAAACCCTATTTCTTCAGAGCTTCTTGTTTTATTTTTCTTCTTTGTGTTTCTTCTAATACTGCTGGATTCGGAGCTATGCCCCCTGACCGCGGACGCTATACGGCGGCCCGTAAATACGGGCCTCTCGTGGGGTATGCGCATGGCTAGTAGCCTGCCGGGTGAGTAGTTGCTGTGTGTTTCTCTGTAGGCGCGCCGCGGCGCCGACTCACGGCGCCGCTTTCTTCACGACACCTCGGCGGTCAGTCCCCGCCAGGTGAGACCCCCAGTTACCTGGGGGAGGCCCGGCGGGGGGGGACCAGCGACGGAGGTGCCGACTCGGCGCTCCTACAGAGTATAGGTGTATTGCTCCCGCCCGTCCCGTATCCAGAGCCAGCCGGTTACGTTCCGGGCTAAAGAGCAGTCGTATGTGTGTGGGCGGTATTGTTTTGTGTGACTCCGCCCAGTGTCTACGCGTATCGCGGCCCGCGCTGCGCCTACGTGTGTAGCGTGGATGCGGCTCACTAGAGGTGTCAGTCCGGTGTTGTGGGGTCGCCGTCCGCTACCAAATCGCGGGGCAAGGGTTTCGCGTCGGGTGGACGCGCGTGCCAGGGCGCAGTGTCCTGGGCGTGTGGCCAGGTCAATGCGTCGGCACGTGCGAACACGAGACGCCACGAACTCATCCAGGCTCTCGATCCCGAGGTCGCCCTGAATGGTGTCGTTTCCTCACGTAGCGAGGAGCGTCAGTTTGGTGCGCAGCGCAAGACTTTGTTGCGCGCGGGGCGTCTTCGGCTCGACTCGCTCGTGAGGGCGAACCATGCCGGGGCGGCGTACGTCAGGGTTGGGCGTATGTACAGCTTGTACAGGCCCAACCCGACGCGCGCCGGGATGCGGGACGAGAGCACTGGTTTGAGCGGGTGGCGGGCGACCCTACCCCGTGCGGCGACCGAGCGGACGTACGGCCCCGTCGGGAGCCGACGATCGGTGGTCATCCCCAGGTACTTGACCGAGGGCGACCACACGATGTCGGCTCCTTGGAGTCTCGTAATTGGTTCCCGAAGGAGATGGCGGAGGGGGGCGACCTTATCCCTTAGGCCGCGGACGTTCCAAAGGGTCACCCTTAACGGTCTAGCCATGATACAATGTTAGTAGCGTGGCCAAACCATCAAGGATGACCGTTTCTACGTCCTGTCCCTGCCTTATGGCCTTTATTAGGTCCATAAGCAACTGTATGGCACAGGTCGTAAACTTCTCTTTCTCGGGTTGGTTGCGCGTTGTTTTGCTTGCGCCGGGGGCGCCGCGGCTGGCTTTCTCAGCGAACTGTGAGAGTTCGGCCTGTTGCCGCGGCGCTGCGCGGGGTTCTTACCCCGTCCTTTCCCCCTACGCCCCTTCTTCCTCCGCCGGAAGGAGGAGGCTTGGGTCCTCTCCGTGGGCTCGTTGGCCGCCGCCATCAGCGTCGTGCCTTCTTCCTCCAGCGGCTTCTCCGCCTGCTGGGTATGAGCCGCCTGTGTTTGGCGCGTAGTGGCCGTGATGGCAGCGGTCCCCGCTCGCTTGTTTCGGATTTCTCGCTGAAACACGGGGCACTTCATATTTCACGCGGGGTGCGG
Source organism: Apamea epomidion (assembly GCA_947507525.1). Lineage (NCBI taxonomy): Eukaryota > Metazoa > Arthropoda > Insecta > Lepidoptera > Noctuidae > Apamea > Apamea epomidion. The sequence goes on from OX382233.1 coordinate 8,532,220, forward strand.
CCCCCCGCAGTTTGCGCAGGTGGCCGGCTCCTCCCGCGGCCGCGGACATATTGCACGCGGGGTGCGGCCCCCCGCAGTTTGCGCAGGTGGCCGGCTCCTCCCGCGGCCGCGGACATATTGCACGCGGGGTGCGGCCCCCCGCAGTTTGCGCAGGTGGCCGGCTCCTCCCGCGGCCGCGGACATATTGCACGCGGGGTGCGGCCCCCCGCAGTTTGCGCAGGTGGCCGGCTCCTCCCGCGGCCGCGGACATATTGCACGCGGGGTGCGGCCCCCCGCAGTTAGCGCAGGTGGCCGGCTCCTCCCGCGGCCGCGGACATATTGCACGCGGGGTGCGGCCCCCCGCAGTTTGCGCAGGTGGCCGGCTCCTCCCGCGGCCGCGGACATATTGCACGCGGGGTGCGGCCCCCCGCAGTTTGCGCAGGTGGCCGGCTCCTCCCGCGGCCGCGGACATATTGCACGCGGGGTGCGGCCCCCCGCAGTTTGCGCAGGTGGCCGGCTCCTCCCGCGGCCGCGGACATATTGCACGCGGGGTGCGGCCCCCCGCAGTTTGCGCAGGTGGCCGGCTCCTCCCGCGGCCGCGGACATATTGCACGCGGGGTGCGGCCCCCCGCAGTTTGCGCAGGTGGCCGGCTCCTCCCGCGGCCGCGGACATATTGCACGCGGGGTGCGGCCCCCCGCAGTTTGCGCAGGTGGCCGGCTCCTCCCGCGGCCGCGGACATATTGCACGCGGGGTGCGGCCCCCCGCAGTTTGCGCAGGTGGCCGGCTCCTCCCGCGGCCGCGGACATATTGCACGCGGGGTGCGGCCCCCCGCAGTTTGCGCAGGTGGCCGGCTCCTCCCGCGGCCGCGGACATATTGCACGCGGGGTGCGGCCCCCCGCAGTTTGCGCAGGTGGCCGGCTCCTCCCGCGGCCGCGGACATATTGCACGCGGGGTGCGGCCCCCCGCAGTTTGCGCAGGTGGCCGGCTCCTCCCGCGGCCGCGGACATATTGCACGCGGGGTGCGGCCCCCCGCAGTTTGCGCAGGTGGCCGGCTCCTCCCGCGGCCGCGGACATATTGCACGCGGGGTGCGGCCCCCCGCAGTTTGCGCAGGTGGCCGGCTCCTCCCGCGGCCGCGGACATATTGCACGCGGGGTGCGGCCCCCCGCAGTTTGCGCAGGTGGCCGGCTCCTCCCGCGGCCGCGGACATATTGCACGCGGGGTGCGGCCCCCCGCAGTTTGCGCAGGTGGCCGGCTCCTCCCGCGGCCGCGGACATATTGCACGCGGGGTGCGGCCCCGGCGGTCATTGAGTAAATATGCGCCGGCAGGGGCGGCAATAGCACTCTCCCCTGCGGCTGCGTGCTCGTCGCCGCTTCTAAGGCGCTTTGAATGCAAGCAGTGATGTCCCCCGCCGCCTACTCCACGTCCGCGGAAGTGGTGATGGGCCGAGTCGGCGTGGTGGTCTCTAATTTGTCCGTGAACTTGTTCCAGTCCGTAACTCGACGTGGCGCTAGTGGCTTCAGTCGGGTCGGCATACCCGATAGGACGACGAGTACAGGATGATGGTCCGACTGTAACTCGTCGTCAATCACTTGTTGCGTGATCTGGCAGTGTAGCCCCCGGTGGACTACGATGTCCAGCACGTCCGGCATCTGCCGTGCGGCATCCGGGTAGTGTGTCGGCGTCTCTGGGCCGGACACCGAGTAGCCGAAGGCTTCCGCGTCCGCGAAGAGTCGGCTTCCCTCGGTATTCCTATGCATGGAGTTCCACGCTGGGTGTTTACAATTAAAGTCACCGGCGAGGATGGTCGCGTTGCCGTTCGTTGGCGTTAGTAGCGCCCGCAGCTCCAGTAAGTCTAATCGAGCCGCGGGCGGCTTATAGAAGGCGTATATATTTAGGTCCTCGCCGGCGATGTGCAGCTGGATACACAGCGCGTAGCACGTAGCGTTCGGCGGCAAGGGAAGCTCTTGGTGTACGACTCTCCGCCTCACTAGTACCGCCAGACCACGATACCGTTGGTGTGCCGACCTTTCGTCTTTTCTGTAGACGTGGTATCCCGGAACCCTGACCCTATCTTCGGGTCCCAGGAATGTCTCGCTGATTAGCGCCACGTCGATATCCTGTTCGCGCAGGAGATGGCGGAGGGCGGCGACCTTTCCCCTAAGGCCGCGGGCGTTCCAGTGGATCACCCTTAATGGCCTAGCCATGGTAAAGCGTTAGCAAAGTGGCCAGGCCATCAAGGATGACCGTCTCGATGTCATGACCCCGCCTGATGGCCTTAATCAAGTCCATCAACAGTTGGATGGCGCAGGTCGTAAACTCTTTTTTGGTCTCGGGCTTGGATTCTTCATTTGTTTTTGTTTTTGCGCCGGAGGCGCCGCGGCTGGCTTTCTGTGCCAACTGTTTTAATTCCACCGTTTGCCGCGGCGCTGCGCCGGCGCTAGTTGTGGGTTCGCCCTTGTTTACGGCCTGCGCCCTGTTTGAGGCAGGGTTGGCCTTAGGCACGTCTTCCTGGGTCGCAGCGGGTTTGGTTTCTTTCTCTTCCCCTTGCCCCCGCGCCCCTTCTTCCTCCGCTTTGAGGAGGTGGCTTGGCTCCTCTGTGTGGGCCCGTTAGCTGCCGCCATAAGCGTCGTCGCTTGTGGGCCTCTTCCTCCACCATTTTTGGCCCCTCGATGGTCGCTTGGGGCCGGCGCGTGGTGGCCGTAATGGCGGCAGTCCCCGCTCGCTTGTTCCTGGTTTCAGCCTGGAACACAGGGCACTTTATGTTGCACGCGGGGTGCGGGCCACCGCAGTTTGCACAGGTGGCCGGCTCCTCCCGCGGGCGTGGGCAGTCCCGTGCCGTGTGCTCACCTCCGCATCGGACACAAGCGAGCGGCCGGTGGCATTGGTGTGAGCTATGCCGGAATTTTTGACACCGGTGACATTGAGCGGGCCCACGTTTGCCCCGCCAAGCCTCTATCTTCACACCACGCATATACATAAATATGGTGGTGTCGAAGATAGCCCGGACGTCAGGCGTCCTCTTTAGTATGGCGTGAAATACACAGCCGGGTCTTCCTTACGCGCCCTTTATGTGGCGCACGTACTCCGGCTGGTACCCCAACGCCCGGAGTTCCTCCTCGATCTCCTGGGTGTCCGTGTCGGCGGGCAGCCCCCTGATGGCGATCTTCATGCTTCTTTCCGCTGGCAGGGAATAGGCGAACCATGACACGCCGCTTTCTTTTTCCAGGCCCGTCAGGTAGCGCTGGACCAGCCTGTACTCGTCCTCGGTATCGGGGGTGAAGCGAGCTCCACTCCCGTAAGGCCGAGCGTTGGGAGGCCGGCCCAGCTTGGCGCTGATGGCCCGGAAGTGAGCGGCCCAGTTTGGTAGCCTCTCCACCACCAGCGTAGGGTACCTTAGCTTTTTCCACGGCTTCTGTTTCGTCGTCGACGTCGAGGCGCCGGGGGCGGCACCAGGGGGTGCGGTGTCAGTTTGGGGGGCAGGGGGTAAATTTTTTGGACTTACCCCTGCAGCAGATGGTGTGGGTGAAGGCGACTGCGGCGGCGTGTGGCGCGCCGCATCGGCGAAGGTAGGCGATGTCAGTGTATCCCGACCGCGCGGCGCGCGTTCGCGCTGGTGCCGCGGCGGGTCGAGGCAGTACCTCTTCGCCTCCTCTTCTGCCGAGTAGTCTGTGCTCCTACTCCTTCGCTGGGGTCTGTTTCCGAACCGGAGCTCACGCTCGAAACCGAAACCCTCCGGCGACGGTACTGGTGATGGTGGTGCCGGCGACATCATCTCGGCGTCTCTGGCTCCCTCGGTGGACCGCAGTCCGGATCGCGGGGTCGTGTCTCGCGACACGTCTGCGCGACCGGACACGGCCGAATCCACCGATGCGAGCGACGCACTCGACCCCGCGTTCGACGAGCACGCCGAAAGCATGGCGGGCAAGTCGTACGCCGAGGTTCTTGGTGGCGCCGGCGAGTCAGGTCCTGTGGCTGCGGTGGTGGTGTGTGTCGGACGGAAATGCGGTCCGGCTGGCCGCTCCTGCTCCGCTGTCGCCGGTCCCGCCAGCGAGAGGCGGGGACCGGATGTGGCGGTGCGCGAAGCTGGCACAGCTTTTGCCTTCTTGCCCGGCTCGGGCTTAGGCGGCGACACGAAGCGCGGTGGCGCGGCGCTACGAGCGGGGGGTGCGCGGCGCGCGGCCATGGTTCGCGGCGGGCCTCGGGGCCTGTATGGGTACCGGGCGGAACGCGGCGGGGCGGACGGGTACCGCGGCGGGCTGGCGGCTCGATGACGGCGGCGGCGCACCGCGCGCAGGCGCCGGGGCCGTCGGTGGGCCGGCAGCCACAGCGGCTCCCGTTCCCCCCCCCTCTCCTCCTCTTCGGGCTTGACGGTGGTGGTGGTGGGTCTTCTGGCGCGTCCGGCCGACGGCGCACCGGACGACGCATCGCCAATATTCGGCAATGACGTCGCCCGGTCCAATGTCGGGCGAGGCTGTTCGTCCCCGGTGTCGCGGCCCAGCGAGCCGCGCACACCGGGTTTCTTCGACATCACGGGTGGGTGTGGTCCCCGCGATCGCTGCGGCGGCGGTCCGCCGAGCGGCACTGGGTGCTCCCCTGTGTCTGCACTAGTGGACACCTAGTGCAAACACAAGAGAACCGATTTAAAATACGCGATCCGCGCGGCACAACTAGTTAAAAAGAGACTCCGGACTAGTTGGTGGTACGACCACAGACTAATCCTCATGCTTTGCCACAGAAACCTGCCCTTATTTTATAGATGGCTGTAGCCAATCAAAGCGCTTGAAATTTGCACACGGCACTAACGAGATGATATCTCTCAACCAATCAGACCGCGGGTGGTTTGCACACGGCACCAATGTGCGTTTTGTATGGGAATTTTAAATAGGCGTTTTTCTGTGGTTTAGCGCTCCTTACACTATTGTACTTATTTACATAACGTAACGTGGGTATTGACATATTTTAACTAATTGCAAAAAATTACATCCAAAAAACCTTAATTTAGACCTTAAAAATGACAAATTTCTATAACGGTTCTCATTACGGTAAAGTTTCCTAGCACTTAAGGTTACGTAACATGATGGTACGTGTGGCGCCATCTGGCGTAAGGAATGTAAGGCATAACATCACGCTACTTACAGTATTCTAACTAAGTTCTTAATCACAATGCAAACTTATAAAAATGACTAAACTAATTACGTATCATTGTTATCACCGTGAAAACTTATAAAATAACTAGGCTAGTTACTTATCGTCGCTAACACTACTTCTATATGTCTTATCTCGGTAGGCACCCTCTTTCTAGAAATATCATCTTCGCACAGTCCATCCGTCGTTTCTTTGGTCTTCCTCTACTCTTATAGCCATTCATATTCAATACTTTTCCCGCGACATTTTCCTCATTCCTCCGATTTACTCACACTGATTTTCTGTCACAGGTGCCACTTTTAGACTTCCTCTTATATATCCACACCGTAAGTAGTGCTACTGCTAATATTCCATCCCATTTAGGCTGCCTCTCCACCAGACGTGCGAGGTAACTAAACGGTCAATTAAGCTAAGCTACGAAACTTTTGTCCATCTCCTCCAGAGCTAAGAGATTTAGCGGAGCTGGTAAGATGGGCTTTGCAGTATGAGAATCGATGAAAAACGATCCTGTTGGTTGATATTATACACATCCATCGCTACGCAGCTTAGAACATCTCTGTTGGAAAGGCAGCGTAACACTCACTAATGCATCATGGCCCGCCCGCACATTGAGCAGAAAACTGCGCAATAATATATTTTAGTATATTTAGAACGAGTGAGGCGAGTGTGGGATAACATGCGCGAAAGTTCGGAGAGCCTATATTCAGACAGGCCATAATTCATCGGCCGTATTGTAACTGGTTCGTTCATCATCATCAGCATATAAAACTCCACTACTCGCCTATCCACTCCAATCACACGCTATTTTACTCAATCCTAGATCACTCTCATCCAGTTACTTCAAAGATAATCGCTCCACATAGCCTCAGGGCCTTACCTACCTACCTTATGTTCCTATGTATGCCGATGAATACTTCGTAATAACGAAGTAAAGACCCGGCCTTATATTGGCCTCATACGGTTCTTTTTTCGATTGTTTTGTTACTTATAAGTTATAATGTTCCATTTTTTATTGTTTCTATTTCCTGTGCGGATCTCAAATGACATAATTTCCTTTCTCTTTATTTTTTTATTTATTTATTATATTTTGTGCTCAGAGCGACGTCAGACGACGACCTGCTCTCTACTACCGACCACGACGGCGAGCTGGGCAGCACGGACGACCTCAGCACAGGCGCTAGCTCCATGCGCTCACAGAGACTGCTGCACCGACAGCTGTCCTCAGACGACCCCATCATGGTCTAGCTCGCAATACACTGGAGCATATACATCTCTACATGATTGAATGTCCGATTCGTAAGTACGTAAGTACCAAACCATCGGCAGCCTTCAACCAAATCTTATGCAAACATGTCCACGTTTTGCCATGATATTTAGAACTAGTGTTGTCAAATGATGCGTTAATGGATAAGTTTCGCATTCTCAGATTTCTTACATTCCTGACAGTGAAAAGAAATTAGATAAAATGTTCCTGTGCGTGTTCCTTCACATTTTAAATTGTTTAGGATGATAGCAATTGAATGTTACATTACTGTTAAGTTTTTTGAAACGGACCGTGAAGTATTTATTTTATTTTTGCGACCTATCTCCTGATGTTGCTAATTGTTAGCGACGTAATAACTACTTAGAAAGATCGATGTGAAGTAAGCAGGTATGTTCATGTTGTTTATCATACACATCCGTGCTCTGTTTTAGACAAGTATACATGTACTCGCAGTAGGTGAAGTCGGCGGTGAGTAGACACTCTCGTAGCCGTCGTTCTACTGTACTTAGACGTAGTGATGAGCTTATTTCTGTAAGTCATAAAACTCGCCGCAACGATGTCTAGGCGACTGCCCAAACAAGTGATGTATGAATATAAAAGTATTTTTTCGTACATAAAAATATTTGCATCCATCTTTGCACTGACATATTTTATGATATATTTTCTGTGTAAATATGTAAATCTTGTCTAAAAGTGATTTTAAAATTATAGCAATATCGCTCTTCTGTCAATAGATGTATTTTGTTGGATATATAGATGTCATGTGACTGTATTTTTCAAAGGTTTTGATAAGCTGGTAGGCTCTAAACATGTTGAGAAGTGATTCATTCCATTTAATTTTATGCTTGTATTTAGGCACGATGTCCGCTTGTCAACGCAGAACCGTAGCAGAGTTGATTTGATTGCTAATTCTTGAGAAAAAAAAGCCGTTTTGGTGTTTATTCTTAAACTTCCCTATTTTGTCTAGATTTTAGAAAGATTGATGACGAGTATCTTTTTTAGATTGTCTACATTCTACAATTAGCGATGTTGTGATTCTGAGTTAGCACTAAGTCGACAAAGGTCCGGCAATTGTGTCGACAAAAAAATATTCAAAATTAAGATTTTACATACCAATCCAAAGACATCACTTAATGAGGTTTAGAATTACGCAATTTAATTGAGTGTTTTGTGATCCTAGTTAACTATCCTGTTCGGTTCCAAACTATACAAGGTATCAATTATTTATAAACCAAAATTGTATCTAGTTTCTTTACCTCATGTAAAAGACGATTTTAATTCACACCTATTTTAGCAATTTATAATTTGTATGAAAAATGAATGTTTTGTGATCCATTCAGAACTTGAAAATCTGATAAGTTTAAAAAAATATTTTAACTTATATGTTTACATTAAATATATTGCCCGAGTACTTATGGTCATTATTCGTCTAAGACATTTAATGCCTATTTTATGTGTAATTGAATATTATGTATTTAAACATAAAATTTCCTCTTGTTAGGTACTTGGCTCCTTAGCGGGATCGTTATGTTTCTACAACATACTCCTATAAATAAAATATTATCCAAAAAGTTATCATAAACACCTTGTACCTTGCCTCTATCTTAATTTGCTTTCATATTCTAAAAGACTGTCTTAAAATAAGCTATTGAATTTATTGTTAAGTCACAAATATTTTACCCGCTTTTTATTAATTAGTTTGTAACAATTTACTATACAAACAACGAATTACTCTGTGACAACTTGTATTGTTTGTAAGCCTCTCGTTTAACTATTGTCTGGGGACATATTTTATAGCTCAATATTTATAACTTACGATATCTAATAAGATTACACGCTATTTGTAACATTTTTAAAGTCACGAAATTTGTTTGAATCTCACAGTTGATACTGAGGCGTACCTTTTGAGCAATTTACACAGAACATACATATGAAGAAAACTATTCTTAGATTTATTTGCATTTGTTGAAAAAGGAAAACCCATAAGTCTCATCAAGGTGCCGAACAAATACTATATTTAAATGTATAAAAAAAACTCTTTGATGCCGTTTTAGTGGGGTTGTGTCGCAGTAATCTAGTGTACTTTCTGTGCCTTCGACTAGTTTGCTTTCAGCAGTCTCTGACTGGCCTGAACACTTCTGAAAGTCTAGCTACTATTGTTGCTGGTTTACATTTATTAGTATCCTTGTATAGCGTTGTTAGCGTCAACATTTATATTAGCCACGTACATTCTACTTTGTTTTGGTAATATAAGTATAGATGTGGTTAGGTCTCGATAATATAATCGTATTGTCTGTTTTCCGAGCTCCCCATCAGCGAACATACTCATAATCATAATTTTAAAGTAAGTTATTTTACAAGAAAAGTTAATGAATGTGCAATGTGGCTACAACTAGGAATTTATTAACACTTTAGAAGTGTATGTAGATATTCGCCCGTTCCGCGTACGGATTATGTAAATAATTTATTAGTTACTATGACAACTTTTAGCAAGGTACTATTTTATCTTAAGAACTGCTATAAGTCTTTGCCACTGTTTATTTGTAAAAGTGCCTATGAATCAATGTTTCATTTTAAAAATCTCTATTGGTGCATTATATCATTGGATTGTTGAAATTTTATGGTAGTTTGTCGTTTCAAGTTGAATATCATTCGAAATTAAATATTAGACCTTTTTGTGTAACATCACATTTTATTTTTCTGTTGCCTTACTATCTCTGTAACAGTTATTTTATTAATACGGTTTATGGAACTCAAGTTCTGAATTTAAGATGTTAGTTGGATATTTCACTAAGAATCAGGTAACTGGCTTTGTGTTTATTCAACCTGTAATAGTATTTGCTATAAGGACCAATAATAAGCTGTTTACACATGGTCGTTTTATATACCTGTATGTCATTTGACTGTGAACTTTGTCCTACATGTTAATCAATAATGAATCTTGTATCATATAAACATGTATATTGTTCAACTATTTTTAGGGATCCTATAATGTGTCAATATAAATGAAATGTAACCAAAACATTATACTGTATACAAAATATGAAAATAAAAAAAAAGAATAATGAGATAAATGTGTTTAATTTTATATATACACTTAATTTGTATCCATTCCTTCAACATTTGCCGTTTCATGCTGCCAAGGAACTTTACCAATAGGACATGCAGACCAGTTATGTGCATTGGAAGCTAATTTCCAAATGCTATTTAACATTTGCTGTTGTTCCTTCCCCTTATCTTTCTCTTCAATGTGTTCCAAGGCCTCATTTTGAACATCTTCAACTATCATAACATCATCATTTGTCATTTGCAAATCCTCAGCTGTATAAATAATAGTTGATGGGGTCATAGGAAACTTATCCGGAGATGATATTAATTTTGCCAATGTACAAATTTTATCAGCAACCAAAGTAGGAAGTTTTGGTACAAGTAAGTCTAAAAGGTTCGAGATAAAATATGAAAGATAATGATTATATGCAGCAATGATTGGTTGGATGTAGCTGATGTCTTGTAATTCTTCAGGAACAGGTTTTTGAAGATCCAACACGAGTGCATTTTTTAAACTACTGCCAGGGTACCAGTGTTCATATAGATGCTTCAAATCTTTCCTCTTTCTGGATATTTTCTCATCATCGGTCATTCTGGAAATATATAAAACCGAAATAGTCTATTATTTAACTACTATAATAACCACAAGAATTTCAATATTTATGTCATGGTGCAGATTAGAAATACAACAGCTGAATTTGTATTTGCCCATCTAAGTACAATACTTACTTTTTAAGTTTTCTTTGGGTATTCTGAGAAATCTTCAGGGCAGCAAATATTTCTGAGAGCCATAGTGCAGCCAGCCGTGCTCTAAAATGTCCACCTTCTTGATTTTGTGTAATTTTTATAAGAGCCATAATGAAGTCTAACAGTAAATCATTTGTATGTAGAAATGTCAGCAATACTTCGAAGCAATTAACATAACTGATGTATAATTTCTTCCTGTATTTAAAGTCGCTAGCGCTAAAGAAATATAAAAGATCTTTTGATAAGAATAATGAATCATCCCCAAGCAAAGTTTCATTTACAACTGTGCTGGGATCCCTTACTTTTAACAGCTTTTTACCATTTATATTCAGTATATTAATTATTGACATAATAGACACAGTTTTCAGATTAGACAGGTCAATATGTTCTCCGAGCAGTTCTTTTGCATCATTGACAATGGATTCTCTCATTGTCATGTTAGGTATTTCTGATAAGTTTTTAATCTTCAATTTGGAATGTGCGCATATACCTAATGAAATACAAAAATTAATTAGCAAACCAATTTTATATGCATCACCATTGATAGCGGTTTTCTGACCACAAATGTAATCTTGAATGTGTTGTTTGTGCTGATCCCAGTAGTTTGTCTGGAGCCACTGTAAACTGATAGTACATGCTTCTCTTAGTAGTGCGATAGGAGGAAGTGTATTGCTGTGCGCAGTATCATGTCTCAGGTCCACAACCCAGTCAGGAACGCCCAACCTTCTGGCTGCTTGGTATAGACTTGTCCCTTTGACTGTCTCGCTGTCTAACATATGGTTTACAAATCGCATAATGGCAGATGAATATGCTAGACGCAGCAATTGATCATTGGCCGCATCTTGAGAAGTATTTGTATCCTCAAAAAAAACCTGCAGTAAGCTTAGGGTTGATTCTATGCCGGATGGCAAGGATGGGCTTCTGGCTTTCCATACAAGTAAAAGTTTAAGCGCATTTTCTTTACTTGAATTTATATCCAATATATCTTCATAGACTCGCTGCCACTCGCCACTATCATACCAAGGGACAATATGGTAATATTCACTCATATTTTATAGTTTTTGTCAAAGTTTACAAACATAACCAATAAACCAAACAGCCGAACATAACCTGTACGATTTTTGGACTGACGGACGAGCAGTGTTGCAAGCAAGAGTAAGATTTGGAAAAACATAAAAGTTGCCAGTTAAAAACATGAGAAATCATGAGATTTTATATTTCATGATTTCATTTTACACTAAATGAAACCGTCTTGCGCTTCCCCACTAGGGCCGCTCGACCTTTTGGGGCCTCGAGGCCCGGCCTCGCGAGGCTTTTGTGTTTTTTTGCAACGCGTCCTCATTATGATAGCCTCGCGGTCCGCTTTGCTCAGTTTCTTTTGAGATGTACGAAGAAGAGGAGATGCTTGTATCTTCGGCGGAAGCATTTATAATATAATAAGCATGTAGCAATTTCCATCAGGGCATCATTCCTTTTGATTTTATTTTAACAACTTCAACTCTGGAAATCCTATAAACCGATACAAATCTAATAATAAGAGAGTTTGATCGTCAGTCCACTCCATTTTGTCGCGAGTACAAACACAACTCGGTGTAGCGGCGGTTACAAGCGCGCTGCCCGTCCCTACTATCCAGAGCCGCGTGGCTTCGTTTGAAGTAGACAGACTATCGGCGGCTTCAGCGAGGCCGACCGTGCAGCTCAGGCAATGCTCACGTACACACTCACGAGGTTCAGCCGCGCGGCTAGGCCTGACGGCCTTATATTTTGAACCACGTGACCCTTGTGTGGACGCGCCTTTATATATATATATTTTAACTTCTTAGCGTGTTGATGGCAATCTAAATGGACTCGGTCCAGAATTCGAGGCCATCAGTAGCGTAGCGTCCATCAGTGCCTGTAACGTGCAACTGACAGGACACTTAGGACATGATATTAGGTATCCCATCGTTTGTGGAACAGCCCCACATTTACACTCCAAGGCGGAGTCGTCTATGAATCTCCACCAGCATAGCTATTCACAATCATCTGACAGGCTATCGTATCGAAAATGTGCAGATGTTGGGCAAAGAGTACATGTTGGTAAGGGGAAGGCCCTTACCAACATGTGCTGTTGGAAAACAAAAACATAATCCCTAATCAGTTCTGCTTTTGGAAAGAGCACTCAACTGCGGAAAAGGTCAGGTTAGTGTTGAAGTTGCACAGAAACCTGCTGCTGTGTTTGGATGTCCAGCAGGCTTTTGGCAGGGTCTGGCAAAAGCTAGGGAAGGGCTACTTTACAAGCTGAAAACCTACCTACCCAAAGTCATTTTACATGGTGTTAAAATTATACCTGGAGGTCAAAAATTCTAGGTTCAATTTGCTGATGAGGTCTCTGAACTCTTCGACATTGAAGTTGATTGGTAGATGTGACGTCTTCGAATTTTTGGTTCTAGGACATGACGGATTCCTCTCGATGAGATGAATCCGGCATGTCCTAGAACCAGATGTTTTCCTTCGTGAGAACATCGTGACACAAGACTTTCGTCTGGAGACACTGGGGTATGTGGGACGAGAAGATATTATTGGGTGTTATAATAGTAATTTAAATAAATAATATTGAGTAGCTTCCCGAACGCTGCCCAGCCGAGTCGGATTCGACGAATGACCTCTTTCTCGAAGTTAAACATATCGTATACAACTTCGACCCGATCTTCATGAGAGCTCACCTTTGTCTTGTCAATGTTCATTTTAAGACCCATTCTTTCGGAAGCTCTACTGAGTGTAGGTACTGAGGTCCTCCATAGTCTCAGCCATGACTATTATATCGTCGACAAACCGAAGGTTACGGAAGGTTAGGGATTTACTCGCCATTGATGTTGATGCCAGCCCCTTTCCAGTCCAGAACCTTGAAGACGTACTCATTATCCTCCAGTACCGCTGCACTGGAGGATCTCTTCACTTCAGAAACAGTTCACCGCTGTGAACAGTTTCGGTGAGATAACGTCTCACTCTCTCAACTCGCTGCAGAAGGATAGCTTTCGAGGTGTGATCTTGGAGTCGGACTGACGTAGTGGCGTTTTCGTAAAGACACTTCTGACTTCAGCACCTCGACGTACCGATAGTCGATCTGGCACCGTTGAAGAGACAACGAAACATCATTAGGTACAGTCCCGTAAACGTCCACTGCTGGGCATGTGCCACTCAACTAACTCAGCCAGTCGGTGTCCACTACTGGGGTAAGTCCGTTAACGAAGATACGGACCCGTACGAAAGTAGTTGATCCGTCAAAACATCTGTCAAAATATTTTTTTCGGAGAGGCCTATACACGTCAGGAGTAGGGACATCGTGCCTACTACGCTTTCCAAAGCGTAGTAGGTACCTATAGAAAATACCGGGCAAGAAACTCCACGGACCCACTTTTAAATCCAATTGTGGTTTAAAAAATTGTTGCCCAGTACAGTCCATGTTTCGATCGAATCAAAGGCTTTCTTGTAGTCCACAAACGCTAAGCAGAGAGGCAGGTTATACTCTTCGGTCTTCTGTATAACCTACCGCAGCGTATGTATGTAGTGTACGGTGCTAAAGCCTTTACGGAATCCGGCTTGTTCGGGAGGCTGGGAGTCGTCAAACCTGCGCGCGAGACGGTTCGTGATGACTCTTGAAAACAGCTAGTAGACATGGCTCAGAAGTGAGATTGGCCTAAAATTCTAAGGAGCATTGTCGCCCTTCTTAAAGAAAAGTACACTACAACTCTTTTCCATGCCGTTTTGCCCTAAAGTATGAGGGAATCAAACAGCTTCTGAAGGGCTTTAAGAATGGGTTTTCCGCTGGCCTTTAGGAGTTCGGCCGTAATTCCGTCATGACGGAATGATGATGTCCAGGCTGTCTTCAGTATAGTGTCGGGTCAATCGGGCTCCTGAGTTGTTTGCCAGATTCATAACGTAGGGAGGATGGATCACAAGGTATCATTCACGGAAACATTGAAAAGCACATCAAAAACACTTTACCCATCTATTTGTTCACTACTCCTTGTTGAATCAAAACTCTGCAAAAACCGAAGACAATCACGCACCCACGATACAGGAGTAATTCCTAGTGTCGAGCAACGTTTTTATATAAAATAAAAGAATGATTTCTCAGTAGCAATGAACATGTTAAAATCAGCTGAAGTTTCGCTCGGCCGGTGAATCGAACCCAAGACTAGCTTAGTAGCTTTTGAAGCCACTGGACCAACGAGGCTGTGATGAAGTGTAGGTACAGAGACAAATAAGAAAACTGCATTAAGGATTATTTTTTTTTATTAAAAAACTGATTCCAAAGCAAATGTTGATCATAATATTCACATGCAGTTAAAACGCTACATGTTTAAAATCTTTTAATGATTTACATACATTACGTAGGTTCATATCATCTTTTCAATTAAATTAATACTTTATGTAAGATGTCCTAAGTACACATAACAATCAGAACTGATATACTTTACAACAATTAAATTATTTAACAGTGGGCGAAACAGTTAGTCGCCGAATTTGAATGAGATTATGGCAAAGTTGTAATATATTACATTTGTTTAGAATAGAAACATACTGACATATTATACATTTGTAGACAGTTTGACTGATGTTTTTTAAAATTCTCCTTTGGCACTAACATAACGTTCTGAAAAATAATAATAATGTTCCAAGACGTCATGTTGCGTTTTCACTGCCGGCGATATCGACGGCTCGTCTAAATGCACATTTCACCGGGGCCCGGGCGGCCGGTCCCGACCGACTAACTCAACGAACGAAACGACACGAGTACAAAACAACGCACGAGCGCCGCCGACGCGAAGGCGACGTCCGGCCCGCCGCGATAAATATCTATCAATATATAATCTCGATCAACAAATATAATTCAATATAGGCAATAGTAGGACAATACGAAGTTTAACTCTACCGACGTTATCACAATGCGGGGCGCGCGCGGCGCCGGCGCACTCATAAGTCCACCGTGGCGAGGTTCTGCGTCGGCGCGCGAGCCTCGGCCGGCGACGCGGGCGGCGACGGCGGGCGCGCGTGGAACTTGCCGGGCAGCGACGCCAGCGCCGACAGCGCCGCGTCCGCGTGCGGGATGCGCCGCATGATCTTGCCCGACGTGATGAGGCGCCCGAAGCCCTCCTGGTGCGCGAAGGCGTAGCCCGAGCGCACGGAGCGGCGCGCGCGCCGGGCGCTGGGCGTGCGCGGCGCGGGCGCGGCGGCCCGCCAGCGCTGGCGCGCGCGCAGGCGCTCGGCCAGCGTGGGCCGCGTCCACGAGCACGCCAGGCGCCACGACACCACGGGCACCATCAGGATGATCATCTGCGCGCGCGAGGGGCGTTATTGGAAGCCAACATATTCAGGGCGATTAGTGATTGGGTGCGTTCCTTGAAATAGCTGATGAACGAGCTAATTTTCAACATTTTTGACCCGATAACTTGAGGTCCAAAAAGGTTTGTTTTGAAGGTATCGAACCTTTTAAGTTGTTTTGATAATTTCCCACCTCTCGAGCAGTTTAGCTAATTGTGAGCAATCTACTCCACTTTGGACGTTAAACTGATACTTTTCTGATAGCCTAAGAATGAATAAATCCTTCAAAAACTAACTTCCTTATCTTGTTAACTTTTTAAAATGGAATAAGCACCTGTTTGAATAAAAGACAATTAACAAATACTATGTTCATTCTGAAACACCTAAATTATTCATATAATTTTGAAAAATGTGTTTGTTCCAATATTTTTGACCCACTCTCTCATGCTCATAAAACATCCAAATCATCGGGCTACATCACGGTATACTCACAGTGAGGACAGCAGTGAACCAGAAGGTGGCTTGCGTCAAGGCGACCGTGAGCGAGCCCACGTAGGGCCCGCCGATCGCGTAGTTGTAGAAGTAGTCGAGAACGAAATACGATACGAGGGAGCCCCATATCGTTACATGGTTGAACACCGTCCAATACGTCGTGTCCAAGGCTATCTGGAATAACATAACATAACATCACGCCTGTATCCCCCAAAGGGTAGGACAGAGGTGTACCTATAGTACACCCTCACTCTGGAATAACATTTGGAAATTAGTTTACTTATCTCGGGTACTATTAATTTTAAGTACACCGCAGCACCACATTTCCTTTGTAACAATTTGTCATTGCCAGTGCCTTGAGGTTGTCGGTGAGTTTCATATAATTATTCGTCTCATATAATTTTGTCGTTCAAAAAGTGCTAATTCTCAGCCTAATTAGAGAAAAACTTCTTTTTTTTTAGTTTACCTGTTACCATGGATGAGCGATTGACTGTACAATATCAGGCCGCATATACATATAGCACATCGAGATTTAGAAAAAGCTTGTCTTTGTAGGGAGTTATGTCTGTCACAGATACTTGTCTCTTTCTTAAGTCTCATATTTAACCCTTCGAAAGTGGATCCACGAGGGACACAATCACTTTTTAATTGTTTCTGTAATAACGTCTTTTTAACCGACTGTTTTTTTTTTTATATGTTTGTTCGCGCATAACTTCGTCGCTTGCCAACCAATTTGAAAAATTCTTCTTTTTTGTTGGAAAGGGTATACTTCCCAAATGGTCCCATTGAAATTTCGACAAGATCTGATGATGAGTTTCGGAGACAGACAACGAAACTCTTCAATAAATGCCAGCAAATCAACGGCTATTGCTGCTATCGCTTATGTATGTATTGTTTACGCAATCACACAACATAACTTCACGCCTGTACCCTAAAGGGGTACGCAGATGTGTTCAGTATACCACGGTACACCCTCATTTCTGTCAAACTTGTTATTAGGGTACCTCTAATCTTGTAAGTATATACGAATTTGTGTGGGGTAGGTACAACTAAAAAGTGAAAAATTAAAACTTTTTTACAAAAAAAAAACAACCGGCTTCCATAAAAAACACTACAAAGAGAAACATAAGTTCAACTTCGGAAGTCGGTGTCAAAAAACGAAAATGCGGAACCAGCGACGCCGACTTCCGAAATTGAAGTTATTTTTCTCTTTGTAGTGTTTTTTTAACAGCTTTTCGGCTAAGCCTGAGTACTACATTGAGTAAGAAAATGTATTTACCTGTGTGGTATTGTCTATAATTAATATTGTTGCTACTACACTTCCTAGTAACATGTGATCTGATAAAATCTTGCCATCAGGCGCCAGGCCGTCTTTGTATGTACCTGGAATAAACATACACTTGTTATTATCATATTTTATAAGAGTCTTTACGACGACAAGGAAGGGTGTCATTCATTATCATTATCATATTTTATTAGATTCCTCACGACGTCGAATAACGTTGTTTTAACTTTTAAATTATTATATCTATCATATCAGAAAGAAAGAAAGTTTATTTGCGGTAACCATTACGCAGAGAAAGCACACAAACAATAAAAATAACAACTTGGGGGATAATATGCGTCACATCCACGCAAACGGCCATCGCTGAGCATAATGCTACGTCCCTTTGCGAGACAGAGCCCCAGCGCTGGTTCTTTTTTGCTTCTAAGTTATTACAGTTTTACTCGTGTTTTTATTTCGGAGTTGCCTGACTTGCGAATTTACACGGAGTCACTATGGTTTTCTCCGTAAATGAGCCTTGAAAATTTCTTTACATTTTGAAATTAGCCAGAAAACTCGAAATATGTATATATGAGTTATACCATAAAATTAATAAACAACGTTTATACATGGCAATTCTAAATACTGAGTTGCAAGATTATACAGGTATAAGGGACATTGACTCGCAACCTGTTACCATGCATTTTGACCTCAATGTTAAGTTGCGTTTCCGCGTCGATACTGATGATTACACCATGTATAAAAACCAAACTTACCATAAGGTATTAAAAACAGTACAAGCGATGTGAAACACCCGTGTAATGTAGACTTGATGAACTCCGTCTTATTGAACAGCTGGCTGGTGTGGCCGGGCGCGTACAGCTTGGGGAACTGTAGCGACGTCGTGTCGGCCACGTCCTGTTCGAACACGCCCAGCGCCAGCACCGGCAAGGACGTGTAGAAGAGGTTGTATACTGATATAAACATCTCGTCGAACACCGTCTGGAAGGGAAATAGGTGAGAAGACAGTTATAGTTTTTTTTTGTAATAGCATGAATACCTATTCATAGTTCTGTCAGTAAGTCCACAGGTCCATCTTTTATTTATACACTATGGATAGTTCATAATAAGTTGTGGAGGTCAGATAGGTCGTCGCTCCATGTAAAATATCCATATGGTATTCAGCTGCATCCGGTTAGATTGGAAGCCGACCCCAAAATAGTTGGTAAAAACTAGCTAAGCTAACTATTAGCAAAAACTTTACTAGCCTGTGCGCTAAATCCACAAAAGAACGCGAACCAGAAGTGACACACGGTGAACGCGAAGTTCTTGTAGAAGAAGTACCGCAGGAACTTGCACATCCTGTAGTAGGACCAGCGCCCGTGCACCAGGAGCAGTCGCTGCAGGAAACGAAACTGTGCTATCGAGTAGTCTGACGCGAGTACTGCTTGCATGCCTTCCTGACCCGATATGCCCACACCTATGTGGGCCGCTGGGGAGGGAAACAAGACGGTGAGTATGTGATTTTGTTTCTTATTTTAAATTTATATATAATTAAGTGTTCACAATTCAGTTTAATAGAACAGTAACGAAAGTAGTTTTAAATTAACACTAAACAAAATAACACAAAAAATATACAACTGATTGAATAAGACAAAGTCTATTGACTTTTTGAAAATCTGTGTATCGTTTGATTTTAATTAAGATGGTACGTGTACCACCCGTACACTGGTTAGTGTACAGGCAACGAAAGAAAAGAAAAAAAAAGACATCACGCTGAAAGACCTAAAGACCAATTCCCGTATTTTAAAAACTGTAATCGCAATTTCATCTCAGCGACCATCAATGTCAAAAACTTGTCAAAAATCTAGGGAAATTAGAGGTATTTTTAACAGATTGAGACTGAGATCGGATTGTGAACGTTCCTAAAATTACGAGAATTGCCCCTCTGGTTATGACACTATTTTCTTCAAAAACCAGGATAACATTTGACAACCCATTATAATTTTCATCTGAAAAAAAAAAAACAATACCTTTGATCATGGACACGTCGTTAGCGCCATCTCCGATGGCTAACGTGACCGCTTTCCGGCTCTTCTTGATGAGTTCTACCACCATTGCCTTCTGCAAGGGCGTCACTCGACAGCAGATCACTGACCGACATTGTAATACTACATCTAAAAATCTGTAAAAGGCATTTTAAGTTAATGGCTTTCTTCGGGATAAATGGGCAAGTTAGACGACCATAACCAATGCATAGTCTCTGGTAAACACTTTTTAAGGGATAGGTATATAAAGATGTCTGCATTATTTATTAGGGTCTGCCTCTTTAGTAAAAATGCCTTAGAAAAAGTATTTTGCAAATTCATCTATATATGACGAAGTTATGCCCGATCATACATTAAAAAAAAAGCATCCGAATTGAGAACCTCCTCCTTTTTTTTAAGTCGGTTAAAAAGAAGGTTACCTATTAATACAGTCATCCGTACTTCGCAAACTCATTAAACTATGATTTTAAATTTGCTAGACCAAAATGACAGCTGCGAGCTTTTTTTATGTTGACTGTGTTTATTACTACGCAGTTGTCATTTTAGTCTAGCAAATAAAAAAATTGAGTGTAGATTGTACACTAGGCAGTCTATCGATAAAGGCGAAAGGCCTGAGGTTATATAAGATACTCAAAAATGCATGAGTAGAAAGGTGAACGTAGATAAACATCAAATCATGATCACCCAAAATAATAATTTTGTCTTGAACATGGAAATCTGAACAAAAGCTTTTTATGAGATTTAATGTTCAGATTACTCCACAGTTCTTTAAATGTACTGGTGACTTATCATTCTTTAATATTCAGATTACTCCTTAGCTTTTCTGCCTGCCCTAAATATTAATTGAAAGACAATACAAGAATAATGAATACTCACTTCTCTTCTAACTTAGGGTGCAAACAATGCACTAAGGAATGCCCGTTGATGACGATAGCGAACCCGTTGGCATCGTCGTTGTTGTGTTCGTGCGAGTCCGCGGAATACGGTCCCCCTCCTGACACGTACTCGTTGCTGTAACAGTCTGGCTCACTACAGTGTTTCGTGTTACGTTAACGTTTTATGTTACAACACATGTTACATTTGAATGATGGGAATTTTTGAGAAAAATTTAACTTTTATTCGTAAATTTACTTACGTACGCAGTGGCAAAAATGTAAGGGAAGCTTACTGATTTTTGCGAAATTTAATGAGCATTGGTCGAGATTTTTTCTGAGGTTTAGAAATAGGAAGATTTAATGCTAGAAATAATTTGTTTGTATGTTTAGAAATATAAATCGTTATGCATAAACGCATCGCCACTGGTACTTTATCTTGTATTTACTTTAATTTTATAGTAACATCTTATGAAATAATTAATCTCATAAATAAACATATTTTTCACACAGAGCAAATCGGCAAAACATGTTTTAAGGGCCCAGTACATAACGAACCTCATTGATGAAATATTATGACAGTGCTACAACTAAAAGAATCTTTTGGCGCCTGAATGACATTAACAGGGGGGCGTTGTTGGTCTTGTAAACGTCTGTGGTAAACATTTGTAAAAAAAATTCAGAAGGTTTATTGACAATCAAAGATGGCTGCGTTAGTTCTGATTTTGATCACGCAACAAATGCAAAATAACATTTTACATTTGTTTTTGCATCATTGTCAACATCGTCGTGATCTTTATTCTCATATTAATAAGGTTGCTGTAGGTTTGCTGCTGTCAAAAGTAAAATAACTGTAAACAGACTTTATAGCGTTGTAAAAACCCTTGCATACAGGATAATCTACCAAGTAGGTAATGAATGTAGGTTGAAGTATTGTGTAGAAGGCTCTTAAAACAGCCAGGCTGTCATTACATTAAGACACAAACACAGGACGTGAACACTTCACATCGGTCACACACCACGGCACACAAAATCATTCTTTTACAGAATTCGCTGTTGCTGAGAAATAATGTGTCTCACTATTATATGCTTACTAGTATCCCACAAATGAAATACCCATTTTCTTTATAAGATCATCATCATCTGCCTAGCCTTTTCCCAACTATGTTGGGGTCGGCTTCCAGTCTAACCGGATGCAGCTGAATACCAGTATTTTACATGAAGCGACTGCCTATCTGACCTCCACAACCCAGTTACTGGGTAATACGATACCCCTTGGTAAGACTGGTTGTCAGATTTTCAGGCTACTGACGACCCGTAACGACTATCAAAGATGCACGTATGACAGCCGGGACCAACGGCTTAACGTGCTTTCCGAGGCACGGAGGGGTCTTGGTATGTGAAGATGGTCACCCATCCACGGACCAACCGCGGCAAGCGTAGCTTAACCTGATCGATCGACCCGTGCGGCTGTTATTACTTAAATTTTCTTTATAAGATGAAATCTCCAATTTAAGAAATACATCGATAAATTATTATTCGAGGTCAAGATCATTCCGGAAGATTGAAAAAGACATGAATCACACTTTGTCAATCTATTAGTTCACTACTCCTTGTTGAATAAAAACTCGACAAAAACCGAAGAACTCATTTGTCAGTAGCAACGAACATGTAAAACTAAAATCAACTATTAGCATGTGATATCTACAGTTCTATTCTATGTGTCGGATTAAAAGATCGGTACAGGTTAGAGAGAGAAAGAGCACTCTGGCTTGGTGTACAAACAGACGGAATTGTGAGGATAGAACTACGGCTATGTTAGTAGGGAGGTGACACACTGTAGTTACAAAAGTCGATTAGAAACAACATATCGATTAAAGGTCAAGCGAATAGAGATTAATCGAGACAATAAATATCGATATAAACTGGAAAGTAATTCAAACAACACTAGAACATTAATTGCGATAGTACATGTAATATGTTTTGATTAGCTAAAGCCACACACGAGTAGTATAGACATTAACATGTTACTAATGAAAGCGAGGCTGCCTCACATTAACTATCAAAGCTTTCGAGTGTTACTCTAAGAGATAAGTACGATGTTTTATAGATTGAATATAACATCTACGGAAATAGTTAAAACATGATATAGATATTCATATAAATACTGCGTACGTTAAATTGACCAACTATTTAATCAAAACAGTAACAAATAACATTGCATTTTATCGCTAATTTTTGCTTAATAAATCGTTTTTATTTGACGAAAACATGTCAATTGTATGGTTCAATCTGAGCCGCTGATTATAAAACAATCCGTAATATTTTTACAGATTGTTTTATGCAGAGAGAGTCATCCTTATACAGGGTGACAGGGACGTCGACGTGTAAACGGTAACCATGAATTCAGCACATGATTCTAGCGTAGAAATTTGTCGTCGGTAATAAAATAAAAAATCTGCTGTTTCATAGAAAATTGCAATGCCTATGTGGTCAAAATGTATGGAACAGCATATTATTATTATTATTTTCGTTTCAGTATCATGTACTGAATCCATGGTTACAGTTTGCGCGTCGATGTCCCTGCCACCATATATGAAGACTGGATGCTAGCAGAAATTTTTGCTACGAGTTGTCATTCATAAAAAAAAGACTTCCTAAGTTGGCAAGAGTGGTCACACGTAAAGTTCATTCCCTAGCATTCAATAGCATACAATAAGGCCCACTTGCACCACAAACCACTAAATACATTTAACGCTAAACGAGGTTTAAAGATCATTCTGCCAGCTTCAAACCATAGGCAACAGAACCCACATTCTGAAAGTTGGCAACGCCGCATAAATGTACTTGGTGATTAGTGGTGCAAGCGGGCCCAAGACTGGCACAAGATAGACGGTGAGCGACAAACACAGGCTGTGTGAAGGATAGCGGTGATACAAGGGTGTGTCTTTGTCTCTCTACCTGTGTGCTGAGTGTGTGTTATGTTCCCACCTAAATGTGACGACGGACACGGCGGGCGCGTTCAGCTTCACGTTGGCGCGGCCGGGCGACGCGCGCGACACGCCCGCGCCGCCGTTCGCGGTGTCGCCTTCGGGCTTAGGATCGCTTGTTGAACCTGTGTTGGATGGTTACTGCTGTAGTTTTATTTTTATACACTGTTTGCCTATCGTAGTGTTTATGAGCTTCATATACAGGGATAGTTTTCAAAGACCAGCCAAATTTAAGGGTGTGGTACAGACCATCAGACTGAACAATTTTCTTGATGGGATCAACATCGTAATCGCGAATAAAAATTCAGCCGTTCCATACGTTTAGGTCGAGTAGGTATTGAAGTTTTCTATGGGACAGTTAATAAGTTTTTCACCTGGTCTTTGAAAATAAACCCTGTATGTCTTGTATGGATCTGACTTGATAGAAGCAAGATGTATGCAAATAATTAAACGGGTCTTATAATAGTTATATCTTCAAAAATAAAACCAACTTTATTGAATTAGAATGACGCACAACGGAACTGAAAATTGCGGACATCCTAATCCTAACTAATATTCTAAATGCAAAACTGAGTTCTAAAACGGCAGAACGGATTGGGACAAAATTGGCACATCGGTAGACCATGACCTAGGTTACGACATAGGATACCTCTTATCACGGTAGTACGATTCCGTGGGATAATTTCTGACCTCCACGCGGGCGGAACCGCGGGCAAAAGCTAGTTGCTTGATAAATATTGGGAAAAGTCACATACCGCTAACACATCTGCATAACCTACCTAACGTGTTGCACAACTTACCGTGAGGCATAAACGTATTGACGACTCTGATACTGTCTCGACACTTAGCGAGCTGTCGGTCCACGTCGTCGTAGGAGGCGCCGTCAATCACGAACACCTCGGCCATGTCGTCCGTCAGCAGCTGGCACGAGTAGCCGATGTTTATTGCCGTTTCTGTAAGTCGAAAAGAAACGTTACTGTTTGAAATTAGCTATGGTTTGGTTTTATATAGCAGCAACGCATGCATACTTGTTTGTCCGAATTTACGTTATTGCCGGGTACAGATTGTCGTAACGTTACATGAAATGTAGCCCAACTATGTGAATTTGTTTCAATGTGTGTTATATTTCAAGTTACGTGTCACAAATCTATTTTCCTGCTACCAGCTATCCTGGCATCTGATCGGGCGATATAAAACTTCCAAGCAGAGGGGAAGCTGATGTAAACAAACCTTTGTTTCTTGTACGTACCTTGCTTATCACCCGTTAAGACCCACACTTTAATGCCGGCCATACTGAGATTCGCTATGGTTTCTGGTACTCCGTCTTGTAATTTGTCTTCTATGGCTGTTACTCCTACAACAAACAAATTTAAGCGTAAATAACTCTGTAAATCTGACCGCAGTCGATAAGATTAAGTTACGGCCACCGAATTGCTGGAGGCGAAGTGTTTTTGGGAGTGGCGAAGTGTTTTTTGGGATGGCGAAGTGTTTTTTGGGGGGGGGGAGGAACAAGATGTGAAGTTCCTCTATTTGCAAAGTAACATCCTGCGGCCTAGACGGGTGTCGTGTCTGGTCAGTTACTACTGCCCAACAGTTGTTTTCGGGGTGTTGTATACAGGGTCAAATTAAATAACTAGAAAAACTTCACATACGTGATGGGTATTGATATCTAATCATGATAAAACGAAAAGGAAGATGAAAGTTTATAAACTCATGATTTCAAGTTTAGTTATAACTTGTATATTAATATTAGATTATTTTTTGATTGGATTGTTTAGCTGTAAGTTTTCCTAAAATAAATAAATTTCGTGAAGAATTTTATTTGGGCTGTCTTGGCTAAATGCTCGTCATGCATGTTTTGGTAAAGACCACGGGCTTTCCGGAATTCGGAAGGTCCTAAAAACGTACCCATGAGCAGCAGGTCTGTCTCGATCTCCTCGTAGATGGCGTCGAGTTGTTCGTCTCTGTCGTGCAGCGCTAGCGCGGCGGCCTGGTGTCTCCGCTTCCACTCTGCGAAGCCCCGCTCTTCTAGAGGCCTCCACGCTAGCGCCAGCGTCCGAAGACCTTCGCCGGCAAATTTCTGGCAAATAAATCAATAGATCAATAAAAAACAACAAAACCTGAGGAGGAGGAGAAAAAGACAGATCAGAAAATGTTGGTACAAAAGGACAGTTGCTAAGAAAAGTATTGTGCGTGATGGCACATCGATTATTAGAACCGATTGTCCCACAAGTATGGTTGACTGAGAAAACGCTTTCGAATTGAACTTTTCTTTAACTAGGTGAGCCATGTTTCGGGCCGTTTTCTGTATCATCATTTGAATATGGAGCAGAGATACAATTGTTATTTAAATAATAAAATTCATATTTAAAATACTTACATTTAAATGTTCCTGCGTCTTTGACCTCACTTCAGTTTGGTTACCACTTTTTAATCTGTCATATATTACATTATCAGCACCTTTTGTATATAACCTAATTTCACCATCCTTCCTCAATATCACGGACATTCTTTTCCTAACATTATTAAAATCTAATATACATAACAATTCATACACCTGAAACAAAAGAAAAACGATTAATATGCGTTTTATCTTCGATGAACAATAGCACTAGATTAACGATTAGGAACAAAAACACATCGCCTAATTGGCCGGGATTGCATATAACTTGATTATAAACCTTAACTTTCAAACATAAAGTTTCTTATCGTTTGCAATACATTCAATATGTGAGATCTTTATCAACTTAGAAAATACATATTATTTTTATTAAATATTTACATAATTTAAAAAGCTAACAATCTTATAATAATAATAAGATACGTCGCTACTATATTTTATATTTTTTAATGTTTTTTTTATCCTTTTTTTTATAAAAATATTTAAAAATGTAATTTGTAACTATTTAAATGAAATAAAGGAGATAATATGAAAAAGTATACATATAAAAAACTTTTTGATAAAAAAATTAAACCGCCGAAAAAACTGAAAAGCAAAAAATAATAAACCTTTTTTATTTAACCTTAATAACTGAGTCGGCGCCAAACAATCAATAAACAAAGACCAATAAATTGCTTTAAATTTAAACGGCGCCGACTCAAAATTATTTAGGTATACTTACATTAGTTTAAGAACTTAGTTATTAAGGTTAAAAAAAATGTTTATTATTTTTTGCTTTTCAGTTCTTTCGGCGGTTTAATTTTTTTGTTAAAATGTTTTTATTTTATAATTTTTTGTGGCTATAATCTACTAACTGTTTGCAAAGGACAGGCATGTGTGGCACTAAGTAGAGTAATAATACACAACTCAGCATTCGAATCTGTGAGTGAACAATAAATCATCCCTATTTTCCCACCCTTAGGGTTGGATTTTTTTTTCCAATTTTATATGGGACCAACTTTGGGGTATTCCCTTTCCAATAAAAAAAAAAAATATCAAAAAATGATTAATAGATTTATCAAAATCGGACTACTCTGTAAAAAGTTATGCGTGGTCATAAATAAAAAAAATAAAAAATATACGTGTCGACTTGAGGACCTCCTCCGTTTTTTTTTCGTCGGTTAAAAAGGAGAGGAAATAATCAAACGGCATCAAAAAAATCGTCTGCATCGCTGTCAAATTAAATTGAAAAGATAATGTATTTTTTAAATAAGTTATTGAAAAATAAAACATAATTTCTAAGCAATATGGTTGAAAAAACTATGTTGTAAAATAAGACCACAACAATATTTGTGGTCTTATTTTTCCGGCCGTTTATGGTTACTCTTACCGGTAATCTGGTACTTTTGTTGATCGAAGCGTTTTATTTTAAAATTTTAATAAATAAATCAATTATAAGAATGTGTGTACCTCTGTTTTACCCATTACTTCTATTGTAATACTATTAGGCGCGCGTTCTCTGAACACGAAACCAAAATTTCTGGCTGCTGATACCAGTGCAGACTCGTCGGGCGATTGCGCCTGAAATTACACATATTACAATATACAAAACTGTACTGTTGTTTTATTTTTTATGTGCCTTAATGTCAAATAAATTTATTTTCTTTCTAACTAAAAAAAATCAATATTAAAAAAATCATTTTTTTTTTTGATAAAGAGTACTGTTGAGTAAGTAGCAAAGTCATCATTGTTCCAATACGAAAAGGCACGGCTTTATACGTCCTGTATAGCTCCATCTCTTTTTCGCACTGGAACAATGGTCCCAGATCCGTATTGATGAAATAATATATTACTATTGAAGAAAGATACAGGGTAAAGTTCTTCTAACCTGGTATTCCAGCCTCCCATTCTTCGAATCCGGCATGACCGTGTGACACAGTGCGAGAAGCCGAAAGAAATCGTGACAATTTTTATCGCCTCTCTTCACTGCATCCAGTAACGTGCCGTCGAAGAACTTGAATTCCGGCTCGTACTCAGGGTTGAACGAGAAGTCCAACGGCTCTGAACACTGTAGTACGCAGCAGAAAACTATGTTAGTCCCACGAAGGAGGATTTGTGAGGACAAATCTACGCTTTTTTCTTTGTCTATGATACAATGGGAGAAGCAACTGCAGATTGATACTAAAGAATGTTTCGCAAATTAGGAAGATGTTTAGGCTACTTTCTAAAACGGCTAAAGTCTTTGCAATTCACGAGCGCGTTATGTGACGTGTTTATACATTGATATAAGGTTTAATTTACAATGATTGACGCGCTCGTGAAATGTAAAAACTATAATACTGAATGAGGAAACACTGAGCAAAGTATAATGTTTGGTGAAGTTAGTTCCAAATTGTACAGGGCTGGACTTCTGTTTAGCACTATTGTTACGGAGCTATTGCCAGTTTTTATTAATTCTGTGTTGCCTTCCCCATAAAAAAAAAAAAAATTTAACAAGATAGTTTTTTCGTATAAAATTGTTGTTTTTCTTTAATACTTTAATAAAATGCTTTTTTTCGTAGATTTGTCTGTTATGCAGTTAATAGTGTTAAAGCGAATTACAGTAAACACACGATGCAAAGCGTACATGCAAACATGAATCAAGTTATACCATTGGTTAATTACATAATATGAACAAACATTTATACATTAGCAGATAGTGTGTGGGAGCGTTAGGTACAAAGGGCCCAATAGAGGTAGGTATATTAATTTAACCAAAAGAGCAAGAAAAGTAGGTGTAACATTTTTGAAATTGTGTATGGTACTTTTTGGTTCTATTAGATAGTAATGGTAAGTTTTTTGTTGTAACTACAAAATGGTTTCATTATTCGCCTTAAATGGTACTTATTTGTTTTTTTTTATGTCTACTAGATACATTATTTCAATTAAATTCTTTGTTAAGACTGCTGTTGATGTTACAAATAAATAAAAACTGTATTTTCGGATTTTTTGTGTATCCTTAACCGCTTTATAAGTTTATGTCATTAGTTATTAAGCTTCGATTAATTAAATAAAAATAATCGTAGTGTTCAATATGATATAAGGGCTAGTTTATACATACGTATAATAATAAGTGCGTGAGCGAGTCTCATGTGGTGACTTGCTACACTCGTGTGGGTTAGCTCGAAATCATTCCAGAGATACAAAGGGGAGACTCAGAAGGCCAGATAGATAAAGGAACGGAAATATAGGCTAGATAGAACCACTGCCCGCTCAAAATACGAACCACACTGAGAGATTAAACACAGCGACTGCCTTAGTAGTCATATCCAAAAAAAAGCGAATAAAATGTCGGTAGCGCACATTTAACATAATTGAATATAAGCATGACGAGCTTTTGAATGAACGTTTCAGGATTTTGGTTGAGTCAAGAGTGTTCCGCACGCCACCAGAATGTGTGAACTGCGATACTGCAGCAACGTATATATTGTGGCTTTGTATAGAATAAGTTTGATGCCCAAAGAATTTTATTTTCGCGCTACATTGTACTCCGTGATCGGGACAATTCTGTGATAAAGTATTGAACTCATCATGGGGTCGAAATGACGACAGTCGCGCCCCGCTCGCAGCGTGCGAAACACGCGTGATTTGAAAAATGCCTTATTCGTAACCAGAGCTGTCGTATTTGAAGGGGGGCAGCAGCGAATGAATGGGTTTCAAAGACATGTGGCGTATCGCGCGGGCAGAGTTACGAGCTGTGCGTACACGCGGGCGCCGGCCGCCCGGCGTGCTGCGGCCCGCGTCCTGCTCCAGCTCCAGCAGGCGCGCGCGCGCCGCGCCCCCGCCGGCCCCGCCCCCGCCGGCCCCGCACCCGCCGGCCCCGCACCCGCCGCCCCCGCCGCCCCCGCTGGCCCCGCCGCGCTGCCGCTGCGTTACCACACACACAATCACACTTCACGACCCTACACCTCCCTACCTACTCTACTCTATGTGGCTTCTCAAATTACGACTAGACGTTCAACTGTCTTTCTGAATAGTTGCACACCTAGTCGCGATGGATTTTCATTCATGTAGGTAATAATGACCGTAATAAAGTACGCTAATTTATGGTACTTGAACCCTCTCATGACCCGTGTCCCCATTTATGTGTTTATTGTCAGCAAGGCACTTTGCTGTACCACTAATGCGGTGTGTGATCATGCAAAAAAACTCAAACAAAAATCTAGGAATCTAGTGATGCGACCGATGGATGTTCGAGTGAGATTCATCCGTGAAGTGATCGTATTAATTACACAAACATGATACTGAGGTGGTACTATGATCCACAAACTAACTGTAAAACAAACACAAACATATGGACATGACAGTAAAATTCAAACACTTCACATGACCCGAAAGCGTGAGCGGACGAGGACAAAATTTCATCATTTACCAAACGGAATACTTCAAAATACTTTTTTCAAAACCAAACTCAAACCATGCAAAATAAAAGATGGTGGAACTTAGGACGTGCGAGTCTCGTCAAGTTTCGAGTGCTTAGTGATATTTCAAAGTCTGCATAAACCTACATGCATACATCGTGTCTATAGGTCTATAGTCTATAGCATGTGCTGTTGAATAGTTTGAAAGTAGGTACTTGGTCCGTGGGGTTATATAACTGAACGTACATGACGTACCTCGGCGAGCTCTATAGTTTCACCGGTGGTTTCATCCACGACGTCTCCGTAGGAGATGCCTGCTATCGAACACTTGTTGAACGTCATTATGTTCTGCGTGAGAGTGCCCGTTTTATCTGAGAATATGTACTGGATCTGGCCTGGGAACAAAAATATTTCACACATTTTATACATGCGGGTTTCCTGTCATGAACAAAATTAGCCAATGAAGGCAGAAGAGCATTTTGAAAGACTATGTGGAAAACTTTTTTTCAGCAGCCCGTCCTACTACTGTCAATTGTTGTGCATAGTCATAATTATGTGGGTTAATTTAGTCCAACCTTTTTGAGCATTTTAGCATTTTTAAGAAAGTGTCTAAATCATTTTAAACTTGGGTTGTAAAAGTCAGAGCGATATATTGAGGCTTTGGACTTTGTAAAAATATTGAAATGCTTAGTCATGTAATATGCTGGAACAATTAATTTATAAATTAATCATCTAATAATACTAACCGAGTTCCTCATTTAGCGTGGTCGTTCTCGCCTTTGCCGCCGTACCAGTCTTATCATAATACATTTTCTCATCCCAGTTTATAAGGAAACTCTGGGCAAACCTTATAACCTATAAAAACAAACAAACAATCTTTGTGTTAATTATATAAACCACCTATATATAAATAACCTATAAAAACAGGAAACAATCTGTGTGTTAATTATAATTTATGTCGGAGTCATTCGTTTCATTATTCGGAACGTTAGCGCCATCTCGTGGCGCTAGACAGAGTCTAGCCTGAGTTCGTGGTGGGACGAGAGCAACAGCTACAAAAGCGGTGTGAGCAGAGCTCTCGAGAGAATCGAAACATTGGACATCGTACGAACAACATGTGCTTAGAAACGGCCAATTGCGTTCCGTATCGTTGAGTTGTGTGAGTGTGTGATTCGCTAGTGTGACCAACTTGTTCGTAAATTATAATCTGATTTGAACTGTAAACAGTTTTTCTATTGTGCTATAACTAACACTACCCATAGTACGCCCACAGTAATTAAAATATGCCTGATGCTAACGAGAGACAGATATACCTTCTCCGACATATAACTATAGTCTTTTTATGTACAAAGCTAGATATAAGTTTAAATTATATTATACTTTAAATGTGAAAGTTCCTAATATTAGATAATGGATACTCACTACAATACTTTTAGTTTTAAGTTACCTTGCTGCGCCCTAACAGGGTCATGTACTCACTAGTTTAAGCCTAGCGTGTAACTATGGTTAATAAACAATTAAAACTTAATAGGATAACTATATTCCTTATTTAATGTATTATTTAATTATAATAAATGTTTTTTTGTTATGGATACGGTCATAACTACTAATTGAGTCATGGAATTATGTGCCTACTTACGTCAAATGGTATTTGTTATTCGCAATGACTGTGGAATGGAAAGATTAGCGGCATAATGCCTATTTCTATAAGCATTACATTTAAATTAAATAATGAAAAAAATCAATGCGTAAGCCTTTTTTGTAAGGAATTCATTAGGATGCGGTCAGATTCAGAGTCAGAGTAAGTCTAAAAAGATTCGGATGTATTTTCGAAATTTTAAAATATGATTCGCGACCGTAACAAATATGTATTTACAAAATTATCATTTATAAATATGACTATTCTCTAAACTAGAATTGGCCTGAAACATTATGATTTCATGAAATAGGTAATCATTCTACCTATTGAATGATTAATGATATTATATTAATTAATATGACATAATATTAATTATTAAATGAATGCACCAATACAACTCGTGTTGTATTGGTGATTTCATAATTCACGGCCTTTCACCTTAAATCTAAAATCGAAGTCTTTCGCTGATAATGATGTATGTATACTGACCTCAACAGACACATATAGCGATATAGGCACGACAGTGTTCATAACGATGGCGTAAGAGAAGAAGACCAGCAGCGCGATGACGAGGGCGCCCCACGTGGGCTCGGCCGGCACCAGCGTGTCCCACGGCAGGAACGCCTGGAAGTAGCGGCCCACCAGCCACTCCCACACGCCGCACGCCACCGTGCAGAACACGCACATTGATAGCAGAAAGAATACTATCTGTGGGGAGAGACGAAGGTTTAGAAACCCTTGTAGACATCGCAGTAACTAAAAGACTAGAAGACTATTTTGGCTCAACGGGGTTGACGCCATATTGGACTAGATCCTTTGTAAGGCCTGATTTACACGGTGCGTTTTAATTGCTAAGTGAAGCAACAATAAAAGTTGTTAAAAAATTAAACTTATTTGTTGCTTCAATTTTATTTGTATGCCACAGGCAAGAAACTTGCGTAAAAACATTTTCTGAAACTTTAGCACTACGAAAACCGATTGCATGCGCTTAACAAAAACCGTGGAGCGAATTTGGTGCTTAGTGACAGCAAATGACGAAATACGTCGATCGATTTCGTCTAACCAATTATAATAATTACCAAGAAAAACTGGATATTAATTATTTAAAAAATGTCCACTTACCCCTATAATAAGAAAATTAAGTAGCCTATCTATGCTGGTGCGCTTGAATTTGGTCTTGCCGGAGTTCTGCATGAGTTTGGTGTCCTTCCCGGCAAACACGACAACGCCGTAGCACCACTGCGTGTTGCGGAGGACGCAGCCACGCAGCAGGATCTTGTCGTTGTCGAGGGAGAAGTGCTGGTTGCGCCAGCTTAGCGTACCTGAGGGAAACGATAAACTTTCATAAGGAAAGCTGAAATGTGTTAAAAAGTCATCATCATCTGCCAAGCCTTTTCTTATCTACACTCGGCGTCACAAAAATCACACCTCGAGAATTCCCTTCAAACTCATTTTAACCCTATTAATCAACGGTAGACATATGACTATATGGTATCATTGGAAAGGCAATTTATTTAAATGTTAGAATAAATCAATAGATATGGTTTTTAGTTTACCAGAGAATAAAAAAGCAAGCTAATGCAAATGGTTAAAAAGTGAAATTTTATTTTATCAGCAAACATTACAACAAAGTCCTTAAAAACCACTTAAAACCTAGTGTTACACCCCCTAGCCCTGATGACTGCTTCCATGCGTTCTCTCGTGGACCTAGTTAATGTGACAACAGTCTCTTGAGGAATGTTGTCCCATTCTGCAACGACGGCATCTTGGAGGTCTTGGAGAGTGGTAGGAGCAGAATCACGTGCCCGTACTCGCCGTTTCTGTTCATCCCAAAAGTGCTCAATAGGGTTCAGGTCTGGACTTCACGCCGGCCAGCGCATAACTGGGATCCCAACTTCTTGCAGGTAGTATCTTACAATTAATGCGGTGTGACAGCGGGCGTCATCGTGCATTAACGTGAACCCACTGCCAACAAAACCCGCATAAGGGACAACTTGCTCCTCTAAGATCTCTGTTATGTACCGAGGAGCAGTCAGCGACCCTTGCCCGCGAGCACTTCCAGTCCGAGAAACACACAAGGTTCGTTTTGCCGTCGATTGACATGCCGCCCCAGAACATGCACGAGCCACCCCCGTATTCCACTGTCTCTTGAATACAGGCTTGTGCAAATCGTTCCCCTTGCCTCCTGTACACTCTTCTACGCCTGTCGTTGCAGAAAAGACACACCCTCGTCTCATCCGAGAAGAGCACAGCCCTGCATTGGTCTATTGTCCAATCCACATGGTCACGGGCAAATTGTAACCGGTCTCTCCTATGCTGTGCAGTCAATTTTGGCCCTGTAGCAGCCCTGTGTGCTGCAATTTTCTTCTCCCGCATTCTTCTTCTAATCGTGGAGACGCTCACAGAAGTTCTGCGAGCTGTTCGCAGTTGTTGTTGCAGCTCAACAGCATTGAAGAACCGTTTACGTAAAGACGTCGAAACAATGAAGCAATCGTCTCTTTCGGATGTGCACCGTTGTCTTCCAGATCCACGTCTTCGGATATAGCCACCAGTCTCTTGGAAGCGTTGGTACACTCGTCGACCGAAAAAAGGACTCAAGTTCAGTTGTCGAGCAAAATCACATTGTCGACTCCCTGATTGCAGTAGTGCAATGACTTGAGCGGCTTCATCTGCAGTGGTATCGCATCTTCTGGGGTGTTTTTCTTGCTGTAGCTGTTCACGTGGATAGCGAATGACCCACATCTAACCCGGGTCGCCCGTTTTGTACCCTTATAGGGAGGTGCAATTAGTGACCGTTGTAATGCGTATTTTGACAACATTTTTTTTAACGTAACTTGCTATTAACATCTGTTGTGTTTAGGAATTCTAACTGTTGTTAATTTAAAGGTCGTTAAACGTACTTTCAATTGATACCAATATTAATTGGGTGTAATGTATTCGTTGATGGCGGGACATGCTTGAAACTTATTTTCGGAGAGGTGCGATTTTTGTGACGCCGAGTGTATGTTGGAGTCGGGTTCCAGTGTAACCAGACGCAGTTAAATTGTTGTTTTATTTTTCGTCGGATTGTTGTTGTCGTAAAACATACATAGAGCGACTGACCTCCATAGCCCAGTTTATTTATTTATTTTATTTATTAATCCAGCAACAAATTTACATTTGTGTCGAACAGTGGTTTTAAAAATAACAATAAATGTAACACAAAATTAAGTACCTAATCATAGTAAAGCCAGATATGAGAGACAAAAACAAGAAGACAAAAAAAAATCAAAATACATTCCACATTTATGAGCAACACCATACCCTTTGGTAAGACTGATTGTCAGACTTTCGGGCAAATCTGGAGACTAAAAAGCAATAGGCTCGTCTTGTTAAACAGAGCTTAATAATATTAGTATATAGGTCACATCCTGAAGGTCAAGTTCATTAACCTTTAGTAATCCAAGTGCAAATTGTGGCACAATAATAGAGTTGTCGAGTGTACAAATCATAACATTGTTACAGAGTGACTATGAAGTCAGCTGAAATTATGATAATGATATCATCATCTTTTTAGCCCGGAACCACCCACTGTTGGGACAGATAGTGCCATCCACGAAGACGCGCCCCATTCTTCTTTCTAATCGCTTACAGCACTAGTGTGCAACATTCCGCTAGCGGCTAGTGTTTTAGTGTTTTATTAATAAGTAATAACTGTGTATCGAAAAAACTAAAACACTAGCGGAATTAACAAGCGATAACCACTAGCAATTAGGAAGAAGTGCGGGTGTGGCTTCGTGGATGGCAAAATCTATGTAGGCGTCCCCTTTTTTCTGTAGACTAATAGACTTTCCACAGACAGCGGATTTCGTTGTTACGCACTCGGTCTAGTTATGCCAAGAATGGCTCGCTCCATGGCCCTTTTGTGGTACTCGTAAGCGGTGGACAGTCTCCTTTGTGAGTGTCCATGTCTCGCCCCCGTAGATCATTGTGGGCAGGACACATTGATTGAAAAGGCGGGTATTTAGTCTCGGGGGGACATTTTTAGGCCGAAAAATACGTTCCAGCTTACCAAATGCCGCCGCCAACCCAAACCGTATAAGCTACAGAGTGCCAGCCTACTGCAGTACTCAAGTAGTCACCTGAATACCCTTCAAGACTTCTAATATAAGCCAGTAGTGATATTACAATAGAAGCTTGCCACAATATTTAATAGAAATTATGTCTAACATAACTTTTTTTAAATAACCGTATTGTATTGTGGCTGATCGAACGTTTCTGTATTGAACTCTGTATTGTCAGTATTTGTAAAACAGTAGTTCCCGCCTATGACGTCATAACTGAACTGATACTGAGGTATGCTGAACGCAGTGAGGTGAACGTCGGAACAAGCGAGCCCGTGTTAAGTCAACCGAGATGTACCTATTTCTATTACTGTAATAGGTACACCGTTTTGGGTAAAACCTATTTGATTGTCGGGTAATAACGGTTATCTAGTCTTAATTAATTATTTAATTAAGATGCGTCATTGGTCTAATCGTAGTACGTAATAATAGCAAGACATCTATCTATAAGAAAATATTATATTATTCTTATACATATAAGGCATCATTTACCAACGCGCACTAGGCCCGCGTGGTAGATTACGGCCCACTCTCTCTCTCTCTCACACAGAGGCCAGTGTCCCAGCTGTGGTAACATTATAGACTGATTATGCTATTATGCTTATGGTATATAAGGCAAGAACATATTCTGTTACCGAACAAAATGATCACTTTTACATTTAACCCCACTGCTCCAGAAGGAAGGCGTTTTATTTGTTACCAGTTGCTGCCCGCGACTTTGTTCGTGTGACATTAATACTTACTGATTTTCTTACTTTTTCTAAAATAAGTAACTCCTTATAACATCCGCTATCTGCCAGTGAAAGTCCCGTCGAAATCAGTCCAGTCGTTTCGGAGATTAGCCGAAACAAACAGACAGACAAAAAACAAAGTTTTTTTTTGTTATAAGTACCGTATACACTTTCATATTATTATGCATTTCGAAAAAGCTGTTATTTTGACATTACAAACAGACCCTTCAATTTTATTTATTTTTATACTTGCATAGATTTTTTTATGTACTAAAGTACGAGGCATTGTTATCGTCTACAAAATTACACGAAGTAGTACTTATAGAAACCCAATTACAATGATTGCCTTTGTCCTAAAAGGTTGCCATTTAGTTAATTAAAACTTTTAGTCAGAGTGCGTAACTGCCGCGCACATACATCTTATTTAGGCGTATGAAAGACAAACTGTAAATGTTAATAGTAAATAAAACAACACTTTAAAGTCGTTAACGTGTCTAACGTCATAGATTACTCTACAATTAGGTACTATACAAACAATTAGTTGCGTGTCATCAAGATAATATGTAGAAGAGGAACAAATAATGATGGTCATACAGATCATTTCCGGTAGGGGTCCGTGGCCAAATAATAACAGCCGTACAGGTCGATCGATCAGGTTAAGCTACGCTTGCCGCGGTTGGGCTGTGGATGGGTGACCATCTTTACATACCGAGTCGTAGGTCCCGGCTGTCATTCGTGGATCTTTGACACTCGTTACGGGTAGTCAGAAACCCGAAAGTCTGACAACCAGTGTCCCCAAGGGGTATCGTATTACCCAGTAAAAACTGGGTTGTGAAGGTCAGATAGGCAGTCGCTTCATGTAAAATACTGGTATTCAGCATCCGGTTAGACTGGAAGCCGACCCCAACATAGTTGTGAAAAGGCTAGGCAGATGATGATGATGATTAAGATAAAATGTAGAAGAGAAACAAGTAATGATGGTCATACAGATCATTTCCGTTAACTGTGTTATTAGCAGAGAATAACCCGAGTCCGTATGATTCATACTTTCAAGTACTCGATGTAGCATCCATCAGTATGATAAAGTACCCAGTGCAAGCGGTACATAAACATTAAAGATATATATATATATATAGAAACACACTATAAGCGCGCGGCATGTCAAGTTTTTTTTTTTTAATATTTTATTCCACTCTTCACCTCTGTCTCGTCTGGTGACAAGCGAAGCATGAGTTCTGCCTTGGAACGATAGAACCCCCGCGAGATCGAGGTGAATAATACGCTTTCACCTTTGGTTTGAAGATTGACTAGTAATACCTATATAGAAGGAAACATATACAGGGTCAATTCAAATTAGCTAGCAAAACTTTGCAGACAGCAGAGTACTGCGGAGTTTTTTAATTTTTTGAAAAACATTAAAGAAATATTTGATGATCTTTTTGTTTGGGATCAATGACCGCTGGTACCACTTCAATAATGAGTTGTGAAAATCAGTTTTTTTATCGTGTTTAGATACCAATATCCATGACGTCTGTGAAGTTCACAGAAATAAAAACTGATTTTTTGACTGTTATTTCAAGCAAATACCCTACCTAAGGTCGTTGACCCCATAAAAATGTCATCATTTTTTTTTTTTGTTTTATCATGTTTTCGTATCGATCGCCACCACGTCTGAGGAGTGTGACACGAGCTTTCGGCAATAACAAGCGATTTCTGCAAAGTTACTTAATCGCGACACCGCAGGGCAATGGCGCGCGGATTCCCTAGACAGTTACGCAAATAATAATATAAAGAAACAGTAATCAGCAAAAAGCACGAACTAATTGCCGCCGGCTTTCTTTTTACGTGTCAAACAGCTTGTTGCGGTTTCAAGTTATTTTGTTATTTGTTCAAGATAAGATGTTATTTATGAAGCAAAATAGGTGCGGAAAATAGTAGTCATTAAGTAAAGCAAATACGTGTTTATTCGATAACATATGAATCACTCAGTACATATTTAAAAAATGACTACGCATTTAGTATAGGTACCTAACAAAATTGCAAAACTACCTAAAATTGATGGCAACTATTTATTAGAAAATAGGTAGTATTAAAATAAAACTAAGCTGAACCATATGATAGGCATGCTTCTTCGGGCAAGGCTCTGATGAAATCTATACATATTAAGCAAAATTCCATTTTCCTGTCTGTCTGTGTGACCGCTTAGTTCTTCTAAACTACACAATGATTTTGATGCGGTTTTCACCAACATTTAGAGAAATTATTTCGAATGGTTTAAGTGTATAATAGATTAATATTTAACTTAGATATATCATAGAAACCTCGATGTTTTGATAAATGTTGCCACATTAATAGAACGCACCCGTGCGAAGCTGATATGGTTAGAAAGGGGGTGACTACCGAGATGACGAGTAATAGAGAAATATGGAAGAAAAAGGCATGTGGCGCCGACCACGAATAAATTGGGAAAAGGGCAGGAGAATGATGATGCATGTTTGCCGCAAATAAATGCATTTTCTTTCTTTCTTATGATGACCCGTGCGAAGCATGTGCAGGTCACATTCGTTGGGAAGCGCATCACTTGACAACGACTTGGCAGTTTTGGTTTAATTTCTTTTTTTAACCGACTAAAAATTACGGAGGAGGTTCTCAAGCCGACGCAATTTTTT
This sequence comes from Apamea epomidion, assembly GCA_947507525.1. Lineage (NCBI taxonomy): Eukaryota > Metazoa > Arthropoda > Insecta > Lepidoptera > Noctuidae > Apamea > Apamea epomidion. The sequence goes on from OX382233.1 coordinate 8,571,301, forward strand.
TTTTTTTTAACCGACGAAAAAAAACGGAGGAGGATCTCGAGTCGACGCGTAGTTTTTTTTTTATGTATGACCACGCATAACTTTTTACAGAGTAGTCCGATTTTGATAATTCTTTTTTTTTATTGGAAAGGGTATACCTACACCAAAGTTCGTCCCATACAAAGGGGGCGCCGCAATTTAGTGATCTTAAAAAGGTTTATTACTTTTTGCTTTTCAGTATTTTCGACGGTTTAATTGTTTTGTTAAAAAGTTTTTATTATAATGTTCGTTTTGTAAATGCTGTTGTAAATGCGGATGTTTTTTTTTTTAATGTTGTGTACATGTTATAGTTCAAATAAGGTTTTTAGGAAAAAAAAAATTGGAAAAGTTTCCCGGAAAATTGGAAAGTGCTTTTTTCTATGGGTTTTTAGCTAGTTCAAAATATGCTAGTTTTGCTACTGACTATAAACGTTTTTATTAAAGATTTTGATTTATGTTTATTTTGTCAAGCTAGGGGAAGGACAGTTGTATAGTTTATATTTTAGCTATGGTTTTCATATGTCATCTTGACTTGTAAAATAAACGCCAGTGTGCTACCAGCTATCTGTCAGTTCATTTCTCCTTTCTAAGTCCTAAGCCTTCGCCCTCCGCAACATCCGCATACGCATCACTTTCATAGAGCAAAATGTGGTCTTCTAGACAGCCGTTGCAAACATTGATATCGCCGCTAATGCAGGTGCTCGGGCTACGAGCTCAGGGACAAGCCAGCAAGTGTGACATCGACTTATTTTTGTCACCATAGTCAGATTCAGTACGACCGGAATCCCTAAACCTAGAATATGCAGATTTATTGACTTACCATCAAACTTATTAAGTAAATTGTTGGGCGTTTCGCAGACGATCTCTCCGTCGAAAGCACCCAGTTGTGCGTCGTCCTGCCCCATTGCAGCCGTCTCTAAAAGGCACTGACGACATTTTAAATTCGTCTCCCTGCAACCAAGCATAAAATTATACAATGAATTAAAACACAACTTTTGAAAAGCACATCAGGACTATCGAAACTAAGTACTGTAACCTCCAAAATCCGTTATCAGTTGACTCATTCATTTTATTTATTTATAGTTAATTAAAACGGTACAACACCAATTACATTAATTAACATACACTAGACATAAATAGATGGCACAAATAAAAATAAGAAACAAACATTAATTTTTATTTAGAATTAAAAAAGAAGTGGGTAGGTAGTCAGATTCGCTGACCAAGCGGTTGCCACAAGATGATAAATATAAAAATGTATTAAAACGCAGAACTGTTTTCGGGGATAATTATAGAAGTTACACCTTCGTTTAATTTACCCATTCCGGTACTGAAACCTCATTATTTTTATTTAAAAAGCTAACCCCATTTTACTCTAAAACCTTCAATCAATCAGTCAAGTTAACCTATCAGATCCCACAGCTGTGTACACCACCCCAAGGTTTCTGTTTATAAATGTTGGAAATGAATGCAAAAAATGCATATTTGCATATTCATACCACAACTCAAGCAACACAAATACTTATGTAAATATGCACGTGCTCTTAATCATAATACACAAAGTACTGTGCTAGGTCTTGGGTTCGATTGCCACATCGGACAAAGTTTTATTGAGTTTTTCCATGAGGAAATTCTCAGTACCTAGGATCTCGGAGTCTGGATTTGTGCCTAGTTGCTGGCAATAGACTCGCCCCCTACATAACTAGCGAAATGTGTGTGTAATATTAGTACACGTCTGCTTAACCCTTCGGGGATTACAGGCGTGATGTTATGTGTCGTTACGTTACAATGTACTGACCCATCCAACTCGGCAGTCTCTATGTAACAGAGACCGTTGGGCTCCGAACTGCTGAGGAGCAAGATGTCCGCCGCGACGAACTGGTCGTTCTCCAGCCGGATGACGTCTCCCACCTGAACAGACGCCCACTTCTCCTCCACAAGCTTGCCATTGCGGAGAGTTTTCGCACGCCGGTGGTTTACTTGTGAATCGTTCTGATGACGTTGCTGTAAAAAGAATAACAAGTTTATGACCTGCACCCTAACTGCGTAACACACCATCAATCTCAATCCGAATCATTTTGAAAGATATTGCTAATCCATTGCTTCATATGTTCGAACAGTTTCGTCTGCTCAACATCGTAAATAACGCAATGAATGTTGTTGAACTGTCAAAATGAAACCCATTACTACTGATACTGTGTTACGCAATTACCCATCTGTTTTAAACGCTCCGGATAACTTCCGGTTTAACATAAGTACAGATGATATCATACAAATTATGTTCTAGGTAGCTAGTGCCTATCCAAAGTTGTTTAAACCATACAAGATCCGAAGATTCCATAGAAGATACACCCGGAGGCGATAAAAAACATTACCTAGGAACTACTTCTACCCCGAGGCCAGAACGGTAGAGAGTATAGGGCCCCAGGGGAGCTAGTTAACAAAAATGTTGCCGGCTTTTTTCTACCAAGGCCATCTGTTTTTGCCAACCGTAATAACCATGTCAATGTCACTAAACAGTTAATTGTAGCAGTAAATTACGAGTCCCAAGTGTAGCTGTTGTTCTAGTAATTAGTCCATGTGATAAAGTCAATACAGGCATATCTATTACAAAAACGAAAAAGAGCCCATCCTTAGCTCAGACCTAGCAAGATTAAATGGTTAATGTTATCTAGATATCTCCATTCAAAAATACATTAGATCTGTCCAGCTGCACACAGGGCATTGTGCCTACGGAAACGACTGATCTAATCTGATTGTAGCGAAGATAAATTCCACTTTTTCCAAGAAAAAATAAACTGGAGCAATCATGTCTATAACACAATGAGCGAACTAGCGAAGTAAGAGCTTTAAGATTGAGCTTCGCATAATACCTCTTTGGCCTAGACTTTAATCGATACACACGTAAACGATCCAGGCTATAAAAAGGTCTATGCGTGTTACACCTGTTACATTTTGATTCAGATAATATGGCTAGTTAGCTCTATAAGAAATATAGTAGGCGTGGACTAAAATAGAGATGATTTTGACAACAACAGATGATGATAAAAGTCTGTACATTAATTGAGTTCATCAACATTAGCAGTTGTTTTAGTGAACTACGTGAACAGAAAATGTTTCGGAAGTGCGTATTTCTACAGACCGGACATATAAACTGTGTCAGAGCTCTTAACTTCGCCCATTAAAAGGTTTATTTGCTCACATTGGTGGGAAAACTACAATGAATATAAAGGGGCCTATTCGTAGACAAGGTCATGATAATATGCGAAGGCCGGTGCTACTACAGTACTACAACTACAAGAATTCTTGTTTAATAATTCACAGTAATAGTAGCTTTCTTTTATACATAGGTAATAGGTAATAGGTAATACGGGCTGGTGTCCGCAACTCCACGACAATGCGCGCTCTTTATACATAATAATAATATGAGTTTAAGAGTTAATTGAAGGAACAAATATGTTGGGAAGTTATGGGTTACCCAGACAAGTCATAGTTTCAAAGTTACAGGACTAACTTTTATTTTGCTTCATCGTAAATTCGTAGTTCTTGAATCTACCATTTGTTAGGACTTCTTTGTCAACAAGTTACGAACAAATACTATATTCTACATGGACGGTTTCTATTTCATTATCATATTTTATTGTAATGATGACTGTGATGTTAGAAATTTATGAACCACCCCCACGACCCAAGCGTACTGTTAAATGCCTATCCCTTTTTAAGACAGCAGTTTTTACAAACATCAAGTTAAAGAATCTGAATAATGCTTCTATAGAATAAAGCTTTATATTTAGTATATCTCTAAGGCAGTCGCTCCATGTAAATTACTGGTAGGTTTTCAGATGCATCGGTTAGACTGGAAGCCGACCCCAACATAGTTGGGAAAAGGCTAGGGAGATGATGATTTAGTATATCTCTAATACTATCAATTTTATAAACAGAACGATCTATTATGTCACTACAAAATTGACAACCAAGGCTATAAAAATTATAATCTTAATTGCTGATAAATCAAGACCGCAAAAGAGCGATTGTACAAATTAAATTAAACGATGCTCATATAATGCACATTTTACCACGGATCACTAATTACGTCTGCGTCCTTGATCTACAATAGATGACCTAATGGGTCAGTGAGCATTAGCAACAGTGTTAGACAAGGACGGCCACACGTGCAAACTGTCTGTTTGATTATTTCATTACTCCTACATACGCTCATTAACACTAGCAGTCATGTTTCCTGATGATAACTTCTTAGATGTACATGTTTTTTAGACAAACAATTGCCTGGTAGATGGTTAGGTACTATCTACAATAGTTCACTACAACGACTACCACAACGCAATTTTCAGAATAACTAAAAAGTCTGACAAGAGACAGAGTTCAATTAAATCCGATATAGTAAGTAGAATTGCCATCAGACACAAATTGATATTATGAGCTCGGAATATCATATAGAGAACTTTTCCAGATTTGAATTTGTTATTCGCCGCTAATTTGTGAGAAAGGAGGGTAACAAATAAGCCATTGCTTATTATTCAGTCTGCGCAAAACACAGTTATTTCATTGGCTACTGTTAAGTGTCAGACATGGGAAGAGGGGCTTTAGAAACCCACTCAGCACCATAAAATATCCTGTTTATATTCTTCCTTACATTCTTTGCCAAAGATAAAAAAATAATGTGCTATCAAATAGGACATTTAGTGCACATCCGTATTATTATTTTAACGAGCCAAATGACGCAGCGGCTCGAGTTCGATTACCGCATCGGGACATAAGCTGGCCTACCAGATGTTTGCTCAGAGGCTGTTTATGTATGTCATTCGGTACGGCTATTGACTATTAAACCGTACAGGTACATCGTTATTATTTATATCTAGGTCATAAAAGGTCTGTAGTAGAGGTGTGGCGGAAGTAACAAGTGCAAAAGTTACGTCGATGTCCAACCTAGGCTCGAACAATTTTGGTAAGTCGCTATTGGGTTTTCCTGTAGTAAAACCCTCAGTAATCAGTAACACGGGTTTTCAATTTAAGATTCAATGAGGTCTTATTCAATTCCATTCTCTTCTTTCATTCAATTTATTCTGTGCGACATATCGTCCACAGTCGCTGACATGACTATCCAATAAGACGGAGCGGTGATAATGGATTCTAAATATCGATGATTGATTTGTTTGTTGCCACTCCACCTTAAGTGTCTGTCCCATATGTCTATTCAAGGAGTGTTCTGTTTATTATGTGTGTTATCAACTTACAAAGTCGTCGTACGCGTCCTTGACGGCAGTGAGTGCGAGTACGCCTATGAGTGGTATCGCGGTAGTGATGGGTGTGAGCGAGGAGATGGCCGGGATCAGCTGCAGCACCAACAGACACAAGAAGTAAAAGTTCGCCAGCCGCTGGAACTGCTCCAACAGATTCAGCGGCAGGAACGTTATGATCGAATACTTCGATGTCTTGATGAAGTTGCTCTGTAACAAAAATAATTATGATTGTTGGAGGTTCAAACAATTTTTTTTAAAATATCTTCGGTCTTCTATATCATGATTGTCTCTTTATTTTGTCATGATAACCAGGATACACATGGTCTATCTCTCAATTTCTTACTACAAAAAGCTGGCGATTAAATATGATCAAAAATACAAAGCTTATCAACCTTATTGATAGTCTGATAACTAGCATATAATAATTCCTAACACATTAATCATTTTATGGCCGACGAGTAACAGGAAGACTTGTTCGCGGTATTTTGAATGGATCGGAACTTAAGTTACTGTGATTAGAATTCATACAGCTGATATAATTAGCAATAACATCTTATCAGAGTATGATTTCATGATGTTCACACATCCCGACCTACACTTAATTAGACATAGGCGGCGCAAAATCTTTGCTTACGTCATTTGCAGAATATATGCCAGAGTGACTCATGGTGTATTGTTGAAATTATATCCAAAGTAGATTCCGAGTTTTCGATCACAGTACTACTGTTTATAAGGAGGTTAACGGTTGTTATGTTGCTCCTACTTCCTAATAGAGTATTAGTTTGTAGACCACCAGAATTATAGGGTAAGTTACCTGCCTTTCTTTGTTATTGAAAATATCTATCGCTTGCATTTTGCTTGCGACTCCATGGAAATTTCATAAAATCCGTCCTAATTCGATGTCTAAATCTATAAAGGGAACCACTGTCCAAGGGTTTAGGCTGGACGTTAATGAGTCAGGACCTTTATTTTTATAAACGTATTGATCTTTAAAACCTTGCTTTTCTGGAAGAACATAAAGGGATCTCATTGTGTAAAAATCTGTTAGCATTGTTTCATTATAATAGATTATTTTCAAAATTCAGCCATTTAAAATACAAACGGATTTATATGATTGCATCTTTACATGTTATTTTTATTACAACAGCGATGAATTTAAACGGAAACCAAATACTCCGCAATCTGACACTGAATGATAATGTGCAATTTTTTAACACTATTGATTGACGATACCAAATCGAGGTTTTTTTTTTTTCGATATTAAAAACTGAATTGCTTTAATATGGAACATGTGCGCTAGTAACAAACTTCAATTTAGAATTTATTATTGAACAAGAAACCTTTACAAGGGTACTCCGTTGGACCATGAGTAATTGTATGTTTAAAACATTTATCTGCACTTCAATCTCTCCATCTTATAAGACTCAATGCTGTTTTCAAACAATATTTTCTACTAGCTTTTGCCCGTGGCTTCGCTCGCGTGGATGTCAGAACGAGGAATGTAGAACCGGTATAAAAGTATCCTATGTCCAACTAACTCAGACCATGGTCTATCCCAAATTTCATCGAAACAGATGAGAGTTCTTTCGCATTTATAATAATCCTATGAAAGTATGGTTTTTATGCAGCCTTGGCTGAAACGATATTTATTTTGTGACATCTCCACATCATATTGCCTTCGGAATAGAGAGCCACAAATGGTTACCTGCCACTGTTCACAGGCCACTCGAATCCCATAAAACACTACAGAATACCATCATGCCTAAAGATTAGAGGACTATGTCATTGTTGCCATGCTTGACAGGACTGAAATACTGTTATTAGTGTTCCTGTGTAGTTACTTATCGCAGGAAATCTATTAGTTGCCTTTAACTAGAAACGGGGATAAAAAAGAGTTGCCCTTCATACAATCATACACCTTATGTCACAGTACATGGCTAAACATTTTATTAGGTTTTTTTGTTACCTTTTCCAGATCTTTGCTATATCTAATTGGGGGGGTCTCATAAACATAATGTATGGGACATCGACGTGCGAACTGTTACCATGAATTCAGTAAGTAAATGATTCTAGACCCAACATCGTCGATGTCCGGTACACACTGTATACGTAATGAGTTCTCCATCTTGTATTGAGCAAAAGCTTCATAACTAAGATGGAATAGTGAATGAATATAACTTACGGCATAGCGGAACTGCGCGTTGTATTCCCTGTTGTTCGCTTTGATTCTCCGTTCATTCTCTGTAACAATAAACAATACCACTTAGACGTTGTTCTCACAAACCTACTTGCAAACAAAATTATGGATCTAATTGTCTTAATTTATATAAACACAGGTTTAATACTGAAGGATTGTTTCTCTTTGTCACTCACACGTCTTTGTCTTAGACTAGTAATACATGAAGTATGATTCAATAACTTCTTAGTTCGCATAGTAAATGATCCCTCACATTGTACCCACATTATTCTAATATTAGTTACTGAAGGACATCAGCGAAATTCTTTTGTCTGCACGAATACAAACGAACTGACTTATTTGTACCTCAATGGGCGCACAAACAATGTCTGCAAGCATATCCTTATTAAATTGGATGTTCACAAAGTACTGCGTGCAAAAAATTATACGCAAAGGCGATATTACGTGCCACTTTAGCGAAAAGAACATGGATATTTAAAGTCTACCTACATCACAATTGAGTTTGAGAGTCACATTATTGTCTTTAAATCATTTCTTTGATGAAAAAAAAAACAAGCCGAGGAAATTGTACCAAAAATAAAAAGGGCGTGCTAACATATTCCGGACTCCCGTCTGTCTACAGTCCTATCTGTCATGTGTCATGTCCCTTGTCTACAGCAGTGCAAAGGGACATCAGGATATCTTGATCCCAGTCATGTCATAGCATATTACTGGGATTAAGATCGGGTTTGTGTTTAGTGCACACATCTCTAATGAAATTAAAAAATAGATGCCCTATATCACCTGCAAAGGCGAGAATAAAGCAAACACTCACTCATTCTCATAGGCCACACGACATTACACGACTTCTTATATCTAAGAACTTTTCTACAGGACCAAAATCTTTGTCGTAGTCAGAAATAAACTTAATTCACATATAAACTAGGTGTTGTGCAAAATGCTAATAGAAAAAAAGAACGCGCCCGTTATCCTCTTATTCTTAACATTAATATGCCATTATCGAAATTATGTATTTATATTACGGGCATTATACGTGGGTGATACATTAATTATGGATTCTATATTACCATATTAAATAGATTTAGGGCACGATGTTCATAGGCAGTCAAATTGACAAATTGTTGATACGAACTACAATAACTTTCAATTTAATTCCCTTAAAGTCCATAGTGACGTCACTTAAAAAAAACGGGCAATCTTTTGCAATAGTGGAATTTAAACTAATTACGTCCTACTATCACGACATGTAAATGTTATCTTCTTGATAATAAACGGATTGTCAAAATTATGTAAATACTAAAAATACCCACGGATAGTCTCGAGACAAACCGCAAATAATATCTCTCATTAAAATGTCTCTTTATCAGCGAAATCTACCGCAAACACAAATCCTTCAACTGAATCTAAACTCCACCAAAAATCTATGAAAAATAAAAATTACAGTTTGAAGACTTTGAAATATTAATCTTAAAGGTATTACTTATTTCTTTTCAGTTAACAGTGATATAAAGCAGATGACCTAATAATTAAAAGAACTTGAATGAAACAAATCATAAAATTAAATGCACACGCGGTACCCCTTCATGAAAAAGTAATTATAGTACAAGAGAGCCGGAACAAACAGCCGCATCCGTTTAAAGCACGTGCCCTGTCGTCTGCTACCAGGATAATTACTTAAACGCCTATTCATGAAAACTACTTTAAATGCTACAGCTGAGCTGCTGAATACTCTATGTAATTGTATGTAGTAAACGACAGTTTAAAAAAAAAATATCACGCTTTCTCCCTTGACTCGGAACAAGTGTTTTAAGGAGCCAACTCTCCATTAAACAATTGAAAGGTCATTACGAATTATCTCCAAAGTCCTAACAAAGAAAAACTCCCACACAGTTTCAATATTCTTTGCCACAAATGTTACGTTCAAAAACATGCTACAAATGGCGATAATAAATTTAATGGTCTCTTAAGAATAGGATTGGATTAATTTCCCGCTCCACCGACTAGTAATTAACAATTGATCATGTTCCTGTTTCAAGCACAATCTATTCGTTAGAGGATGTAGCTTCGCAGCTATAAAGTAACTTCCAGAGCAATAACTTAGTTATGGGAGTTGAACGTTTCTGTATATTAACAATTCCTATAGCGGATGTAGCTACATCTACATAGCTGTTGATCTGTTCATCGTGCTAGTGGTAACGAGAGCGTCTCGACGCTGGGCGCCGAGGGGACGGCGATCGATCTCCTCCCAGTTTACGACTAATAACATTTTCAGGGGCATCCTCGGCACACACCCTTAGTGAATCACATTGAAATGCAAGACGCAAACGCGGCTGAAACGTTTTTTGTGTACTTGTTTAGTTAACCACACGAGACAAATAGGTTGCTTTAACTTCATGAGGTCCGTTTTCAATCCAGGCTCAACGATAGACTATGGCGCCGATTCCCTTGTTTACAAACTAAACTAAATTTAAGTTCAGTGCATCTTTTTCTTTCTATTTCATTAAGAAAAGGACAGAAGATAAATATTAGGTTAGTCCTGTCAAATTAGTCAGCGCCTGACGTAAATTGACGTATTTTTAGTCGCCATGTTTTTAATCACGTCTATACTTGCTATGAAGTATCTTAATTTGACAGGATTAAACTAATATTTATCTTCTGTCCGTTTCTTAATGAAATAGAAAGAAATAGATGCACTGAACTTAAATTTAGTTTAGTTTGTGAACAAGGGAATTGGCGCCTATATGTAACGAATTCATACCTATGTATATTTCTTTGAACAAAGTATGTTCTGAATAACAATGTATAACAGACATGCACGTTTATTTACAGACGTGTATCGAAATACTTAGATGAAAACTACATTAGCATACCCCAACCAATTATTCAATTATTAAGGAAATTCTCAAGTTTCCACGCTAACTGTTCTCGTGTCAGAATGTAAGAACAATGTTTTCGTACATTATAAAAAAAAATCAAGGACAAAGCCGCCAAGTAGAAGGACAAGGTGAAGATAAATTATTTACTTCCCCTCAACTTTTAACAAAGTGACGAAGTGTCAGTGACTTAAATACTACAAGGGTTACAAGATTTTTGGAAAATTTGGACCAGAACAAATTTTAGACCTCCATACATCATGAGACTGGAGGACCTGTTCCTATCAAAACTTGGAAAATTTAACGATCTTAATTCTTCCAAGTTATTTAGTGACATGTTCAAGAGGTTTAATTATATATTTGACTCCGATGCCTTAAATATTATAACTTCGGAATGTATATAATTTCGAACACTCAATCATCAATAAAGACTTCCAAAGTGATCGAAACATTTATTTCCGGGGTTTCTTTTGAGCCTTTGTTCTACGGACACCTAGCACCATAGCCACGGATCCATTAAGGCCTTCAGTTCCGGAACAAATGGAACAGCCATGATAGATTAACTATCGTGAAAAGAGGTACAATTTGTTGTAGACACGCAGTTAGCTGAGGTGAGGATTCCAGGAGGCTTTTTTACATCCTATAGCTGTTATTAGCTCCATTTATATAAAACGCCTGCTGTGTCTGTAATTATTCTTATTTTCAGCAATTTGCAAGTACAGACAAAAGGGCAAAAGGACATAGTCCAAAGAAATGTTCTAGCCAGATGCATCCAGCTGAGCAACTTGAAGCGCCGGATGAACATGGCAACCCATCAAGTTACAAACCGTAGCAAATGGAGATCCACTATTTCACAATGTAACGAGGAGGCAGTCAAAAGAGGTCAAAAGTGAGGACTTCGGACTTCTTCCGAAATCCGGTCCGTCAATCAACTTTAGTTTATGGACAGCATTAACAAACGTCAGAGATGAGAAGTTTTAATCTAGGTGACGGCGTAACAATCTGCAATGGAATGTAAGAGAATTTTCAAACAAATGACTCATCATGATCATTTTCGGCTGTTATTCCGCCCACATCATTGTTAGAATCCTTGTGATTACTCTAGTCCGGTCCCATCCAAGTCTAACTTCCAATTTCTAGAGATGTCATTGACCCAACTGGCCTTCATCGACTGCTAGTTTGTCTATGGCCCTATGTTATGCAAATCTTTATTGTATATTGAATTGAGTTGTCTAGTCATGATTTCACCGGGGTTCAGCTTATTGAAGCAATGCACTCTGGTAACATTGTTTCAACAATATCGGCCATTGAACCCTAATATTTACTTTAGTCATCAAAATATCAAAACGTACTTTATTGATTATTTCTTACTTTGATTAACGATCTCTTTTGTGATGGGGTTTAAACTAATATGGATATTCTAATCTAAAATAATAAATAACGTATACTGTCGTGGTAGGAGGCGATCCAGGAATACATATTTCGAAAACAAAGTGCAGTCATGAATGAACGAAATTGGTGTTCTATTTTACGGCAATAAATGAAACCGAGAAGTTAGGATTACATACTAACAACACTGTTTGTATCCGAAACAATTCTTTAGTGCAACGGCAGTAATAATCTAATTACGTGCTAGGGATTTGCACGCAACATACCTACACCAGTAAAAAAAAAAAACCATTATGAGCGAACAGGTAGGTAGGTACGCTATTCAAGTATTGATTATCAAGAAAAGATGTAATCTTATCTTGCTAAACTTTCCTGAAGTACGGAAGTTGACATATTGGCTAAGAATTGCATACTAATTAAATTTAGTGGAGTGAACATTAGCTAGTAATCGATAACAACAGCACGGGGTCATACGCGAAGCGCTGAAGCGCTGTCTAGGCTCGGCCGTTGACCGTGCAGGGGCGCGCAGACACCGACACCGACCTTGTCCATTATGCACATCTTCTCTATTCCTGAATTATCACTCATCAGCAATTCGGGGGAAGTCCCTCTGCCATTCATAGCGAGCCGGCCAAAAAGAAAACATGTCGGCGGCGCCTGTGTAGAATAGCAAGACGTTACGCAAACGGCATCGGCGTCGCATGCACGCTCCAAGACACGAACGATACACGATGACGCAGGACTTCAACTGGCGTCGAACCGAACGAAATGAAAATTCAATAAGAGATCTCCTATCAGCACAATCTTAACGTCAGCGACAAATCAATAGATACCGACCGCAGGAGACGAAAGTTCGGAAGCGATGGTTATGCCGGTTACGGCGATGAGACGGGGCGGGCTGGTCGCGGCGCACCAGCTTGCCCAGCAGCTCGAGGAGAGACAGGCGCAGAGGGCGCGGGGGAGGGCGCGCCTCGCCGCCATCCGCGCCCAGCACCTCCAGCTCCACGGCCTCGGAGCGCGCGCACATCCGCGCCGCTACCGCCGCCCCATGTCGCGCGCCCACCCCGCCGGCCACGCCGCCGGCTGGCCCGCGAGCCCGCTCCGCACCTAACACGCCGCACGCTCCGCTCGCGACACGCGCCCGCACGCGCGCTCTGACCCGTCGCAGGGCCGAGACTCGTGTGCCGCACACACTAGCGCCGCCCGCCCGGCGCGCGCATCCCGCAACGATACTGATTATGCCGCCGCCCCAGTGTTGCCATCTCCTCTCAGTGTTTACTCCTAATAAAACTGATAATCCTCAGTCTTGTGCCTTTGTGGAAAATACGCGCATTTTATCAACACACAACTTTATAATCCGCATATAACTCCACTGAATTGCAGTTCAGCAAACACAGAGCAGAAAACAAGATTTAATTTCATTCCAAACTTGATAAGTTGTTGAGTAGAGCCGGAATGTACGTCGAAAAGCGAAACTATAAAAATAAAATAACAGTGGCCGTACGAGTCGTGAGCTTCATTCTGGAAAAACTTAATTGTCAATTTGGTTACCACGGAATGGATTTAAGATGAAGAATAATGATAAAAAAAAACATTCGTGGCAACTGACAGCCTCGTTATGACTCGTGACGCAGTCGAAACCCAGAGAGAGAAACTAAGGTAAGAATGTACTGCATTGGTTGTACAAAACCACAAAAAAATCATAACAAAACAAGAGGTTATTAAACAAGATAATGCGAATAAATAAGTGGAGCATCATTGCTCCAAGGAGAAATAAGAACAGTCAATAAATATAGCCTCTGATAAAAGAAAAGATTTGATGCCTGGTTTAATCAAAACGTACTGAGCAAGGTTTTGATCTAGTAGCCTAACGGTCGGATAAGAAAAATCTTAGACGGAGCATAAACCGTAAAGAAGCGTCTCTTTATCTGACACGCTTGGTTCGAAATACTGGAACCCGTTGGAAGTATAAAGAAAATGAAATCAATCTAAAATCGGAGCCTGTGAAAAAATATAGGTAACTATTGACCGAAGCAGCAGCTGGCTTTGTTACGAAAATGTAGGTATGCAACGTCCGTAGTAATCATGTAATTTATGACATAAATAAATATTCTTTCATCGTGTCTGAGAATATAGAAAATATTATTAAAGTCGTCAAGGGGAAGAGTGACAACACAAAAACACGCCAATAATACAGGCTGATTTTTTAAAGACCAGCCAAATTTAAGGATGTGGTACAGACCATCAAACTGAACAACTTTCTCCATGGGACCAACATCGTAATCGCGAATAAAAATTCAGCCGTCCAATACATTTAGGTCGAGTAGGTATTGAAGTTTTCTATGGGACAGTTGATAAAATTTTCGCGATTACGCTATTTGTCCCATGGAGAAAGTTGTTCAGTTTGATGGTCTGTACTACATCCTTAAATTTGGCTGGTCTTTAAAAAATCAGCCTGTATAATAATAAGTGAATTTTCATTTTTCGCACATGTCTGGTTTAAAAAAGATTAAGGAAGAGAGGTTTTTGCGCCAAAGCGAGGGATGGGTATAGTAAAACTATGAGAACCAGCCGTGCTTTATATTTGTGCAATTTGGCACACTTGGCATTCCTCGTTCCTCACCACGGCATCCATTCTTTTCAGGCTCTCGCAACTTACTCGCTTAGCTACATCCCTTAGTTTTTGTGGAAAAATACGTATTATATTGTTTCACAGTTTTAGTTTCGCTTGCACGAACAACCCATTTAGATAAAACAGTCCGGGTGGGCCTTATACTGGCTTTCCACCAGCGATGTAAGAGAAAATTTGGGTTTATATATGATAATCCATTTTCGGCGCCGATCATGATTATATTATATTATTATTATATTCTTTACGGCTTATCTTCCGTCTAAGAATTTTTCTATCCGACCGTTAGGCTACTAGATCAAAACCCTGCTCAGTACGTTTTGATTAAACCAGGCATCAAATCATGACATACCTTTCCATAAATTGCAAAAAAAAATGTTTCTCTTTTTTTGTAAATCCGTTCTTAGGACACTTCACACCGAACACTTAAGAACGCGTTCAAATGTGAAAGATTTAACAAAACGGGCCCAAGTAACTTTGAGATTCATAATAGGGAGGTATTTGAATTATGTTCAGTTGGCAGAATTTCAAACAGGAGAGGCCCTTGCGGCGAGGAACAATAGAGTACAATGGCGACTGGACATGACTTTATCTGGTTACTACGGCTTGAATACTTCCGCCGCGGCTTGAATATATTTCTCAAGATAACCTCAAATATTCTTCTTGAAGTTCCTTTCAACATAAATTGTGTTCCACAGTTCCAAAGAATTCCTACGAGGGCCTTGCTCTAGACTAATTTTACTTAGAGCACACACCAGGGGGCCTAAAAAGGCCACTTTGGCAGAATCATAATAGGATAACAATATGAATCATATTAAAAATCGTAACATGGTCACAAACTGACAATTCATAATATGATCTGTGTGCAATTCATATCACAATGAAATAACATTTAAACTGTAGAAATAAAAATAAAAAACCAATTTGATTAATAAAAACTGTAATGAAAAATTTACCGATAAAATTACGGTTATTATTTTTTTTCATGCGGCAATGTTTACACCAAATATGAAATGAAATTTTACGAAAATTAGAGGAATTGCTAATGATCTGCTGGGAATTCAGGAAATGAATAGCTTTTAGAGGTATTGCTTAAAGTGGCCTTTTTAGGCCCCCATTAATCCCAGCGGTTGAGGTTTTAGGTCAGTGCCAAGGAATATAATACTATGTAAACATATGGTTATGCTAAATTTACATAGCGTGGTCGAGCAGTTCTCGCTGGGCGTCAGGGGACGCGTCACCGCTGATGTTTATATAAAACTATTGAATCGCATTAGCGAGCATTACTTTTCCTTCGACGTTCAATACGGGCTATCGATGACTAAATACGTTGTTGTAGGCTCAATAGCACCTGAAGTTTGCATGTAATATAATAATTTGTTAGTTTATACAACCATACGGGTTGGCCGATGTTAATCAAAGTGATTTACAACATTAGCACTAGTTTCTTTTTTAATCGCAACAGCTTAAAAGTCCTCAGGTTTTATTGTCTAGCGGTATCAACAACGCCACATGCGAACTACGCATCATACCGACGTCACGCAAAATCCTGCATCTCGCTAGCAGTATTTACCGCGCAACTAGCATATAATATACAACGGCCTGATATGAATCAACGGGCAGTTGCTAACCAGATACGACACCCGTCTGGTTGGAGGATCCTCCCTTTTCTATAGAGTATGAGTGAACTTTACATACCTCTATAATTGTTTTCATTTTCATATACAACGTTGCGTCTTTTTAGGGGGTTAACGTACGAGTAGGTTCATAATGTATCTTTGTCTGCAAATGTCACGAATGTATTATTTATGTCAAGTTACACGAATGTTATATTCATGTCCTGATGCTTAGTTTTTATTGTATTTTGAAAGATAACAATCATGTATATGGGAAATATAATAATGTGATACTGGGGTAACCTGCGTAGTACTGTTACACAAACATACATCTAGACTCGGAGTAACGAAGGCAATTCTAACATTTGAGTTGCGCGGAAAAACACAAATGTGTCAAGAGTGAAGTAACGTATGATGTTCCTTTAATGAAAACGGTCCTTCAACCAGACGGGTGATACCTGGTATAGCTACAACCTGACGTTCCTCATAAAGATCGTCATCATCTGCCTAGCCTTTTCCCAACTGTGTTGAGGTCGGCTTCCAATTTAGCCAGATGCAGCTGAATACTAGCTTTAATACGATACCCCTTGGTGAGACTGATTGTCATACTTTCGGGCTTCTGACGACCCGAAACGACTGTAAAAGAATGTCCACGAATGACAGCCGGGACCAACGGCTTAACGTGCTTTCCAAAGATGGTCACCTATCTACGGACCAACCGCGGCAAGCATAGCTTAACTTGATCGATCGACCTGTGCGGCTTTTATTACGTAGCCACGAGCCCGTCATAAAGACTGTATACACTATAAATATAGCAAGGATTAAGATTTGACCAAGATATGGATAAGGGGCTGTAAAGCTTCGTAAAAGCGCCAGTACTAGTCAACCCGCTGGATTCGTAATTACAGAGACAGTTACCAAGTTAGGGACACAAGGTCTATAAACATAATATTTTTTAGAAGTTGATGAACCTCTGCATTGCAGAGATTTTTAAGCATTTAGTTTAAATAAACAACAGCAAATAAAATTTATAATGAGGGCATCCTCGTTAATTCATAGAAAAACATGTTGCATTGCAGAATGAATAAATAAAATAATAAACAAAAATAAGCATAAATATTTTTTCGGTAATAAACTTAGTCACATGTTCTTTTCTTGGTATTACACAGAAAATACATTACGTACGTACATACTACAGGTGTAATTGTATGTTAAAGTGATGTATTGATTTGCTACATAAGAGTCATAGTAATTATTTTCCATCACAAATCGACACGGCAAAAGTAAGGCCGGTATAATGATCACCTACGATATACGGTAATGACAATGTACGGTCAGTATCATGCATGACGTGCAATTATAAGTTCAATATCATAAGTGATCGATATTCCACCAGTAAGTGAAGGTAACGAGAAAGTGGAACAGAAATTAAAGCAATTAATGAACCAAGTTCAGGTGGACAATTGGAATAGTTCGGGTGCTCGGTCAATTGTAGGTATTGTGACTAAGCGAGGTAATTTGAGTAACACTGTATTATTTTAATTAAAAAGATGTAATTATATATAAAAGTAGCAAATTCTAAGGAATCACTGATTATGAAGAAACACATCATCTAGTAGTGTTTCCCGTCAAAAGTTAACTACAGACAAGATTCCTCTTTGTTTCTTCGCGAGTTCGCGCATTCGAATTACTTAGAGCTTTCCTTCAGTTTTCACTTCCTTAACTTATGTTTACTCGGCCGTGACCAGATTTTCACAAGCTTGTATTCATATCCAGTGTTAAAAGCTTTGCGCTCGGTTGTAATAAATTTCTTTCCACGCAAATGAAAATTTAATTGAAGTGATGTTTCGTGCAAATAAAAAGTCATGAATGAATCATGTGTACTCACACAAACCACATTGGTACTGCTGAAAGCTCTGCTGGTATCATAAAAAACATGAATGAAACAAACATTAAAGCTGATGAAAATGAGGTAATATGCGTTTCTGTAAAACGCTACGCACAAAGGGCGTCGCTGAAAATGATCATAATCTAAGTTATGACAAGTCAATTCATTATCCAAGTTTACAACTGGAAGGTGCTTTTGCTACTACTGTTGCTATGGATGCTAGATGCTTGAAGAATATTCCGTCTAAGACATACGCGTGTAGAGTACATGAAACAGCAAAAGTGACCTTGGGGACAGGTGTACTGTGGGCGGGAAGACACTCACCTTGGCCATGTGTTCTCGCCGAGGACTTTCCCATGTCGGCCGCACCATCGACACACATATACACTCACACTTGCGCGCGACACTTAAACACTCTGTGCGTACTTATACTTATAGGTCGGTATAAAAGAGGCGTACAAAAAGTTAGACGTTATATTATTGAAGGACACTTGAGGGTTAAGCTAGGTCTCCTACGGAGAAGCAGGTGGTAGGGAGGCGTCGAGGGCGGAGGGCCGCGCGGCGCGATCGGCATTCTGTGCACCGCCAGAGGACTTCGTCTTCCTGAAACAACACACAAAGTAAATATTAGTCAATGTCACTAGCGCAGATGATTGGATATGAGTATAAAATCTTGGATGGATGATACCTTTTCCGTGACGTCTGTGATGACGAATTCCTATGCGTATATTTCACAGACTGTCACAGTTTTCTAATACACATTTTTACAGTCTCGACTGTAAAAAGTGACCAATATTTAGCCGGTTGATCTATACGTCTCAGCTTGTCAGTTTAAGAGGATATCCTAAGTCTCAGTGGCCTGATCTGCCATCACGCATTATCAAGGTAGATTGATTCGTAGCATAACTGCATCTAAAGTTTGTTTGTACATATTTATAAAATGTTAATCATTAAAATAATACTATAAAGTTTATTTATTTCACATGTCTGTTTAAAGTTGATTTTTACCTGTCTGTTTAAAATAGATTTTTCTCCCTTTTGGTTCCCAATTCATGTGATTGTTCATGAGTTTATGACCTACCCTAGACGTACTGTACACCCGCTAAAGGGACTTAGAAATGTACATTTTGTCGGACCACCGCATGTGATTGTTCCTAAATTACCCTAGGTTCATAAAAATTTAGTTTTTCCTAATTATGTTATTATTATTATTAAGATCGGCTTTCCCCCCTTTATGTTTATTTTGAGTAAGCATTGATAACACACGAATTAAGTCATCTTTGTGGTTTGTGACTAGCAAACCTACGTCATGCTGATAAGTTGCCACTTAAGAATTTGGATTCTAAGCTGTTAGGTCCTCACGATGACAATATTGGAATTTATTGGACCCCTAATTATTTCGGTCAGTTTCTGATCTTCTGCTCGGAGTATATTTGATTGTTTCTTTTTTGGTCAACTACCAAAACACTGCACATGCACTTGCAGATAAGATATCACTGTCCCATAGACTGACAATCAAATTCCAATGGTCAAAACAGTCAATAGTTTACTAACAGGCAATTTTAGTGCTAGCATAGTGATATCAGTTTGTGCCTATTCAGACATTATGATTTGACATTTCATTCTGATTCCTAGTCTTACTGCATCATAATATACATCAAAGATCATCTTTATTGGGTTGATCTGTTATGATAAAATCATTTACTGTACTTACTATTAACTAGTATCTCTTTTAAAATCCTATATCACCCTACATAATTTGCCAGCCAACTATCATGAGATGTAACAGCACATAAGAAATTGAATCGGAATCAGACTTCCAGAAGTCAGGAAGTAATTACTATTATTCTAAAGCTTCCAAAACCATTTTAAGTGCCTTTTCTTAGTAAGGTATTTTCAAAATTTACTACGAATCTCTCGTTCAGTCCACAGACTTGATGAGCATCATAGTCTGTTAAACGATGTAACATAACATTGGTCCTTCGAGCCGGATCTGAAGTTTCACATTCCAAGTGTAAGAACACACTGAGCAAAAATAGCGTCACCTTTTTTTTTTTTTTTTTTTTTCTGGGTGGGAAATCATCAAATGACTCCTCCCGCTCTGGGCGGAGCAGAAGGGAGTAAAAAAAATAGCGTCACCCTCAACTACGACTTTCAGAAGTGAGTATATTAAGTTTTAAGTTTAAGACAATACGCCCAAAAACTAGGCATATAAACATTGAACTCCCGCCCACAAGCAACAAGTTCACGACTTTCAAAGATGAATTGCCTCGAATTACAATAATGATACCTACACCTATATTATCAGTTGTTTCTGTTTCATAAGGCTATGTTGTTAACAACTTGGGGTAAACAATCGGAATAGATAATATCAATAGATTTAATGACACTAGTCACGAGCACGACAAAGTTAGTCATTTGATCGCATACTCTCATGTTAAGTAATAGATAACAAAAAAAATACTGGTATTCAGCTGCATCCGGTTAGATGATGGAAGCCGACCCCAACATATATAGTTGGGAAAAGGCGAGGTAGATGATGATGTTAGGTAATAGATAACGCATTATTTGTCTGAAAATCGTCATGTTTGAGACACATGCTGTTACGGTAGATTCATATAACGGTTTTATTGCAATTAAGATTCTGCTAAAAATATATAAATACAACTGGATACGGGCCTTTCCCAAACAACCTGCACTGTAGTCACTAGCGCTGGGCAACCGGATCGGTAATCAGTCACCAATATTTATGCACAATACAATACTATTGTTTAAATGAGTTATTATTTGTATAACAACAAATATAACAACGTAGTTTTCCACATAATCGCTCACGCGAATTATTTTCCGTAACTGGGAATCCCCCTTTAGTCGGCCGTTAGTACAATTTAATGTAAGAATAAGCATGTATAACAGTGTCACATAACCGTTTCATTTCAGTTGTCGACAGCAGAACATTTTGCATGGTTACGGTTGAAATTGCAAACAATTAGAGGCAAATTCCAACAACGGTAAACGGTTTGCAACTGAGACAATGAGTACCTAGATAATCTATAATTAATTACATTTTATGATAAGAAACCCCTTATCGTTAGACTTCGACATGCGTTTGACCGGTATTTGTATAAGTACTAAAGCACTACACATTTGTGCCTTGACTATGGTTTTATATATTTAATGTTCCATTTAAACCAAGATGTTTTTCGTCCTAGAGACAGACCGCCAACCAGTGCTAATGATGTGGCAATTAAAGTTTATTGGGAGAATTGCGATGCGCCGCTTGATACAGTCACGTGTCATCATCATCTTTTATCAACGTTGGACTTGAAACAGATTCAATGAATAATCGTTTGAAGAATAGTTGTGACAAACTGACAATTGATGAAAAAGATGACGCACGGGTTTTTGTCTTAGATAATCTATAATGTTCAGTGACTTCTATCGAATTTGGTGAGCAAATAGCTGCACATTAAAATTGGAGATGAACCTGCTTGGCTGCTTAATGAAACCAATGATTGAGCTTTGGGATATTAATGTAACCAGTATGGTATGGCTCACTGGTAAACTAGTAATCAATGTCAGCATAGGACTGTATCTGAACGTAAAAATATCTTCCGACACTCTTAACATCTACGACGACTCATCTCGTAATGATTTTGTGTTAGATCTCTGAATACGAACATTTTAGTAAACCAGTTACAATGTTGCTTAATTGCGCAACTTATGACATCTGTCCCAAAAGAGCGGATTTGGTATTTAAAGTGAAGGACACACATATTCTGTCTAGCCCAAATCTAGTACGTGTATTGACAAATGTAAACGGAACGATTACTTAACGTTTTTAGTGTAGTAGGTATAAGGAAAAGCACGTCAATATTATCGCTGGTAACAGGATATGATCATCCTGTATTACAACCGCTAATCAGGAATTTTGCAAAACACGCGCACCTACACGGCAGTTGGGGAAGTATTTCGTGTATTGTACTAAATCATATCACTGTTCGTTGCATGGTTTTGCATTTGTCCTTCCTCGACATGCATTAAAATATCGACAAATTCATATAGGTATTAAAAATGAGATTTGAATACGTACTTATTGAAATCATGAAACACGTTCATTCTTTTTTTTTTAAGTTGACATCATCGTGTTTCAGTTGGCTTTCAAATACACACAAAAGCAAAAAATATTATGATTACAGTTAGTTATACAAATGTATTTACTTGTCATTGGCAGGGGTAAAAAAATATCCTTTGGGCACCCGTGGGCAGAAGTTTACTGGCTCTACCCACAGTTCACCTGAAGATGATAACAATATACAAGACGTGGAGGACCCGCCCGTTTCAAATTCTTCTAATAAATCTTTTCTATAAAATACTGAACGACTATCTACATCTAAACTACGTGATTATGTGTATTATTACGTCGTGTAGCCCGCTTAAAGTATACAAAACTATGGGGCCCATGTGTGGCGGTGACATCATGACATGACATGTAAAACCTTGACTAGTGTACTTGCACTGTGATTTTATTACATGGCTCATTAAGAATGATCCTTTTTGACTATGACTATGAATGATTCCTGGCACTGATGATAAGTAAGGTCAGGTGTAGAAATGTCATCCACGTGAACTGTCAAGTACGAAGTGATTATTATTTGATTCTTGAGTATTATTTTACTTATTTAAATAACTGGCATGCTTATTTACTATGTAATTAAACTGAGTGCAGGTAAACACTGCCACTGGATGTTTGTGTCACCCTTCTAATTATCTTACCTTTCCCCATTAGTTATATTTGGAACTTCATATTATTATCAATATGAGAATTTACCTAGCTTGGCTAAATATAACATTAAACTAATATTTATCCATCGCACCAAAATTGACCAATTTGTCAGTTAACCAGCTAGAGAGAACTGTGAGATAGCCGCTAGCACGAAGTATAAAGAGCACTTGTAAATCTGGTCAAAGTAAGGAACTTTCTGTTCTCGAGATAACGTAACATATGAATCAGACAGTGAGTCAGTCTGCTCTTTGCAATTATGTTAAGTATTGACTGATAATGATAGCTGATTAAACACAGTAACGTTCGTTCAGAACAACTGTGGTAGTTACATTTCAATAATGCCTTCAGTTTCCATAAGGAAAATTGAGTACTTCTAGAGCAGAGTCCACAACACAATAATGGTTTATTTCGATATTGACGCAAACGCTTTAGGGTTGATATCACTTGTGATCGTATCGCAATCAGAACATTATATGCGTGCATAAACCACTTCAACTGCACGATAAACTTACGTGAATAAAATCATAGAAGTTAAAACTATAATTAAGTATGACTATGGCGCATTTACTAACTTATCTAATGCATTCGGAAAGCATAAACAAAAAGCAAAACTACATAAATAGGTGGACAATGAAATACATTTGAATGTTAAACCTATGAAATTCAAAATTCTAAGTAAATTCATAGCTGCTATTTTATTTTTAGCCGTTAATGTCCCACTGCAGTGCTGGGCAAAGGCCTACTCTCATTCCACCTCTCTCTGTCCAGAGCTACCAAGGACCAATCTTTATCAAAGGAGTCCAAGCTCATCCCGCCATCTCCGTCTGGGCCTGCAATGTCATTTGCTGCTGAAGTTTATATAAAAACTACAAAATTGGATAATAAAATTGTTAGATGTTTAAAAACCGTTGCTTGTGTGGCTTGAATTAGGCGTACCCCAAGGGAGTATTTTGAGACCCTTGCTATTTTTTCCAGGAATAGGAATGGGGTGCATAAATCGAAAAAACTTTGTATTACGAAAATAGTCAATTGTATGGCATAAAACTAAAGTGTTCACTGAATAGGTTAAATACAGTAGGAGTTATGGAGCTGCATGCATTTCACAGGCTATGTTCCTACAGAATGTAATGTAGATAAGCGCGTAAGTATTTATAAAATCGAACCGATCTGTCATCGTATTCCAATAATTCATACTATTTACCTAGAACTAATAGGGAACTTTTCACAACATCATCTAAATGTTGACTTTCTTTATTGAGCAGTCAGTAAATTATTTATTTATTGTACTGTAAACATTTTATGTTGGGATTTTTACTAAAGGGATGGCCTACATTTTATGTGTGAGGGACAACCTTCATTTCGTGTTTGTAGGTCAAAGAGTTGGGCCCAAGCGACAATGACTCAGTAAAGGATTTTTTTTTTGGTACGAGATAATACTTTTGTATCATTAAGCTAACATACTGTTTTTGTAAGTACAAAATGTTTTTGTAAGTACAAAGACCTTAGAAATATAATGTAACACTAAGCTTTGCCCCTGATTTAACTTGCATCGTAGGGAAACTAAATATTGTAGGGATTATACCCGGATAATAATAGTTTTATGTTTTAATCCAGGAAAAATGTAAAATCCGTAGTGACTTAAATACGTGGTTGCAAATATCCACTCATCCTCTCTTCTATTTGCAAATCTTATGATTTTTCTTTCATATTATCTGTATATAGGGCCCTTGTTAATGTATATTCTTTTGATTACTGGGGGTTAGGTTTTAATATAAAATGCAACCATTATGACAACCCCCATTACGTTATTTCCTTGTAGTGACGCAACATTTGAAATGACAGTGACTAGTCGATTCGGCGATGGCATCCATTCAACCAAGTTATTGATGGGCCCACTACAAATACAATCAGACCTATCCAGGCATGAGAGAGATAGCATTTTCTTTATCAAAAAGTATCTGATTGTTCTGATATTAAATCAATACTCAATACTAACATAATGATGTCAGTTACGTGTCGAGTATTATATTAACTGGAAGTAAAACTAGAATCTAAATGATGTAATGGAGAATCCAGTACATTTAAATAAACATTCATTGATTTCCATTTAGTTTTTTGTGTAAGGATTACATGAAATTGGATTACGAACCCTAGAAGGTAAATGAACCATGATAATCAGTAATCAAAACCTTTCGATATTTCTTGGATATCTGGAACCTTAACGATAATAATTGGGATTAATTTTATAATCAGACAGAAGAAGAGAAATAAGCATCACCTCTGTAGGTACCTATTTTTTCTGTTCCTTTTTTCATTGTCTGTTTATATATGTGTGTACATAAATGGTAAAATAAATAAATAAATAAAATAAGAAGAAATATAAGACTCGACATCGTATTTTCAATTGACTGGGGATTGTTTAGGTTTTTCTGCACGTACTCAAATATGTCTGTATCCATGTTAAATTGTACATGTTATACCGTACGTACCTAATTATTATAATATTCGGTATTTTTATACAGGAAACACGGAAGGATACACAGGGAAAAATCATTAGGTTTATTGCTAGGTATTTAGCTGGTTTGTGAATGATTTCAGTAAATTCTTAAAATACTTTGAAACTAAGTATATGACTTTTGTTATGGGTTTAATACCAATCAGAGTAATTTTAAATACCTACTTTAAATTATAATAAAAAAGAAATACTTATTACCTAGAAAAAACTACAATATTAATCTAATAGGCTGATATAAAACTTGATTCGTAATCTACTAATGTGTGCGGTTACGCTCTATTTCACATGAATTTATTATAAGAATATCATAACTTCATAAGAACTCACAGTAATTATTATGAATAAAAAATAACGAATACTGAATGTGCATGTGTATAATAATATTATATTAACTAAACATGAAAATGTAAAAAATAATTAAAATATATCTATGAGCGGCTGCTTCCGCATTAAAAAAAAATGTTATGCTAAACTCACATCATCGAAATAGGTTTCGCCCAGACGAATCTCAGACAATCCAATGAGACGCTGAGTCCGCGTTTTAAACACGTCACATTCAGATAACAAAAATAATTATACGCTTATTAACGTCCAAAACGTATATTTATATAACTAAAACATTATAAGGCACAGTAGTAAATCGCTATAGAATTATTCGCGACTTTATTTCACGGCTTTATTTATTAAACAATAATTATATGGATGGAGCGCTTGCCAAGCGAGCGTGTGACTCGGAACGGTGAACGAAACGCACTGTTTTGATAGTGTATTTTAGCGTACGTAACAGCAAACCTCAAGGTGAGTTGGAGCTCTACCAAATCTCGCCCACGATACCACTTCCATTGAAGGTTTCGTTCCAGTCTACGTCCAATGCGGGCTTTGGTACGACACACTTTCACACTACTAAGACATTCCCAGCAATCTACAACTACACCGTAAACATTTTGCATACAAATACGACCGTCTATACTGTGCTCTTCAAACTTTAAAGGGAATGTGAATATTTAACTAAGAAGTAAAAACTTGAAATCCTTAACTTACTTTCTAGTTTCAGGTCAAAATTTCGTTATTTGTACTTCTAAAAGTACTCTAACTAGTGTTAGAAAATATATATTGGTAAAATTTGCGGTAGTTTCGAGAGTTGTAGGGGTTAGAATGATAGCGCAATCAATAAAACGATTCCTTCTACAGGTGAATCAATTTTCCTGTACTTAAATAGTATACACTAACACCGTTTGTACTGCCATTATGTCGACAGGTCTTGTGCAACGGCACACACGGACGGCTAGTCACTGTTACTACTGACGACACTATCAATGCAATATGACAACATTGACGGTGCGAATTTCCCTAGGAATACAACAGAGAACCACTGAGCCAAACAAAACAAATTGTCAGTAATGAGCGATGATGGTAATTGCAAACAAGGTTTTCAGAATAAAATCTGTAGCCGTGATTCATGAAAATTATCGTAAAAAATAACAAATGAACCTGAAGACAGTCTGTTTATTTACAATGATTCACGAGATCTAGAGCTAAGATTGTTAAGAATTTTTGCTGAAAATGGTAGGTACGTTTGTGAAAGTGACGACGCTTCAAGGCCTTAGAAAAATAGAGCGTTAATTCGCAATTTGTAACAATGTGCCAAGTTTTACTAAAAGATTCGCTAAGTGTTTTCCATCAAAGGATATTTGCTCTCATCTCTCATTTGGATTACAAGCATTGCAGGGGTAAATATAATCCGTCTATGCCCTAATAGCAAAGGGCTACGATTGCAAGTAGCAGAATTTTGACAGACTAGGAGGTTACATATCGTTCATGGATGATTTTGGAGTTTCTTAAAAATCACATTAGAATGATTAAAATCCGTCCACAAAATTCGGATTAAGTTACATCGACGCTTGTCTAGACATCTCGGAAATATTATCTCGTCCGTGACTTCATTCGCGGACCATATGCGCAAGAACATCATCTGAAGAATGTAGAGCGGTACGAGCAAGTTATTTGATGTTTCTATAAAGATGTTTAGCCATAAATAATTTGGTTATGCTAGGTGTGATAATTTTTAGATCAGTATTTATGGCCCATGAAGGGTAAATGATACTGAAAGGAACATCATTATCGACATGTAAGCAACGCTGAGAATAGGTTCTCTAACTTCTTCTTCTTAGCGTATCGATGGCTAAAACTTCAAACACCTTTGGCCCAAAATTCAGCTGCGCGAACTCCGTTCACTAACGCAGTCATAAGATCATCAAGTGCACAGGTGATAGGGCATGGGGCGCAGGATGGAAGGTGGGCCATTGTCTGTGGGAAGGTGCCACATACGCACTAGATATCTTTGCCATCCATGAACCCCCATCTGTGGAGATTGCCTTTGCTCCGGCCGACTTGGTTTCGAAGTCCTCTCTCATCTGTAGGCAGTACACTATTGCCTATTGAGGTGAGAAAATTGATTGGTGAGCGCATTGTATTCTCATCAGCGTACAATAGGATTTTGCTCTGGACTACGAGGCTCACGGAATTAGAGGGCAGTCTAGTGTTTGTTGATAAAATGAACAAAAATACAACTACTACCGACTATTTTCGTAAAGAAGTAGGATGTAGTTTGATTCAATATTTTTTTATATGCTCAAAAATTAAAAATAAATAGGTGAATAATCAGAGAAAGCAGTTACTCAGAGTTGGCAACGGTCCAATACAATAGTTTTTTCATCTTGTTCTGGATAAGCGAATTATTACTTAATAGGTCTGGACACGGACGTTAGCATAGCATTCATTGTTGTATCATGTACTCAATTACCCACGCTTTTGTTAATTAAGTATATGAAGAGCACTAGAGAGTAATAATATAGCACAATATGTAACACATAATCTAAACGTTCATCTATAGTACCAAATAATACTAATGCCAGTTTTCACCATTGCCATATTAGGCATTTAGGAAACTCTTTAACAAGAAGAAGAGAAAAGAGTGAGGAGTGGGTGATGGCTTCTGAAATCATTGGGCCAGAAACGGGATCAGAAAACTAAAAACTCCTAAGTTTTCAAGTGCCACTTTAGACAATACTTATATAGGTCTAGTATAAACAGGTACCTACGTTTATAATTTTATATGCTATTGTTAACTGTTATTTTCCAAAGCTAAATGCGAACCTGTAAAGATGACCTCAACGTAGCGTCATTTATTATTACCGGATTATCAAAGGGTTACAACTTTCGATAAACATTTACGGGAAAATCTAACGAAATACTTCGTAAACACGTCAAACTGAACGGATATATGGGCCATTATACAACTACCCTATGCGTCAAATTGTATGTAAGTAAACTACTATATTGTTTCAGCCTATGGAATATATGGAGGTATCGTGCCCGTTAACAAAATCAAATCCCTCCAAATTAGGGCGGACGCGGACGGGGCGAGTAAACAGTGCCACCCCTTAAAACAATAGATGTACCTTTGACATCGAGCCTTAACGGCAACAAAGAAGAACTAGTTTCCCGTAAAACGGTTACGTGTTTCCGCGTTCTACTTTCAGGAACATTAAAGCTTAGTCCCGGTCGTGATTGAGTTAGGCGTGGCATGGCACCCATCATGCGTCTATGCGGTCACCACCAATATAGACTCGTCAGGGCAATCGATTAGCTGATAGGGTTTGATGTGGTCAGCTATAGAGAAGTAATCAGGTAATACACCATTTGTGTACGATACCAATTAGTTGATTTTGTTAATTTATTAATCGTCTACATTGTCCTCATAACTATCAAACTAAAAGTTTTATACGAACTCCTCTTTATTTTTTCACGATTTATCGTCGGAATTTTTTTTAGTTCAGGCTGATGTCATTTTTCTGTTCATTATTGAAGCTTTAATAATTTATTTATTGATCTATACGTAACAGCATGTTGTTTCTCAAGAACTTTAAGAACTCTAACGGGTGACTAATCTCATCATTTATGTAGACGGTGTGATTTTGTACATATGATGATGTATGACAACCGACTATCAAACAGTATTTATTTCATATCACCCACAAACTGCTGATCCACACTTTTAGCAAAATTCATATAATTCTTAATTACAAAACTAATTAAGTACTAGTTAAATTACATATTATTAGTCATATGAAATTAGCTCCCTCATTAATTAAATGTATGCACGAATTTTTAATCAATCACAGCACGAGGTTGTAATTTAATTAAACATTTGTTTTTAGATTAATTAGAAACAAGAACATTGTTGTTTTTTTTTAATTTCTCAAACATGGCGACCGCACCTCCGAAGTAACGGCCTTCAAAGACAATACGCCCTTCTTCCGCATTTAGTTTGCGTTTTCGCGTTTCGCGAAAAGTTTTTGAAATAATCCATCAACTTTGTTGACGTCTAAAACAATGGTCACCTGATTGTACACAATAACTTCGTATTTTAGGGATACAAAAAAGTAGTTGGTTGGGGGGTTTCTTGGCGGCATTGTTTTACATCACGTGGCAGCTGGTCATCATCTATCCATCTCAGTGACACTGACACAGCTAAACAATTAGCAAAGACGGGTCATTGCTAAGTTTCGTCGTCTGCGGGCGATGTCGATTTTGTATACAGCAACAAATTGAGCCAAAAATGGACCTTAAGAATTTAAAAAACCGGTCAAGTGCGAGTCGGACTCGCGCACCGTGAGTTCCGTACTTTGTAGGTATGTAAATAGTTTTTAATTATTATTTTTTGTAACGTAACTACAAACTTACGGTTTTCAGATTTTTCCTTTACTTGTGCTACATGACATTGCTTCCGTCTAAGTCAACGGGAAGTACCTTATAGCTTTTGATTTCGGAACATAAACGCCCCTATCTTTTGATTACGTTGACTTAGAAGTTTGATTTTTTTACTGCTTCAAGGGAAGCCTTGAGTGCATAATCAGCCTATAATGTTCCCACTGCTGGGACACAGGCCTCCTTTCTTCGAGAGGGAGGACCCGCACTGGGCGGGCCCAGTGCGGGTTGATATTTGATATTAATTTCAACTTGATAACTCCACGCGTTCCTGAGAAAAAGGGTCTTGACAGACGGACAACGAAGTGATCTTTTAAGGGTTCCGTTTTTAAATGCTACCATCGTGCCAAGTTTACGGCCAAGCAGTATTCAGCAACACTGTTTCAGTTTCAAGGGTATAGTTAGGTCCCGGTGGTATTACAGGGTCATAAAACATTTCAGCTTGAAAAGATAAATCATCAAGAAAAATCTGGGATGGCGAGACGTCGGCGTTGTTCCGGGTCTGGCTGTTTGTTTATGTGAGTTTAAATGTTTGTAAACGCACCCACGATACAGGAGAAATTCCTAGTGGGGCAAGGATTAAAAAAAAAAAGACTGGTTATCAGACTTTCGGGCTAGTGACGATCCGTAACGACTGCCAAAGATCCTCGAATGACAGCCAGGACCAATTGCTTAACGTGGTTTTCAAGGTACGGAGGGGTCTTGAATAGTCTTAATATGTAAAGATGGTCACCCATCCACGGACTAACCGCGGCAAGCGCAGCTTAACCTGATCGATCGACCCGTGTGGCTGTTATTACTTAGTCACACAACAATAACATACAATAAAATATTTAATAATTATTATTTTGCATGTAACAATTCTATATTCTACACAATGTATATTGTTTTTGAAATGAAATAATAATAAAAAATATAGAACTCACCTGAAGCCGAATTAGCAACACGTCCTAAAGACAGTGGCCCATTACCGCCATCGTGATTGTGATTACCTGTTAACAAAAGTAAACCATTAAAACATAATTTGTGTCAATGATTGTATATATCGTGTATCGTATCGTAACATGATCGTCGATGTCGGGCATTTCACGCATGTACAGACGCCAGCACATGAAGCTACAACAATCAGTCTTTAATAGATTTTGAACTTTATCGCTAAATCATTAAGGTCAAATCGTCAAGGTTGATTGGGAAATTTTGACAGTTTCGGGTAGCTTGACCTGCTGGCGTCTGTACACTGTACAGTCAACGTAAAAAATAAGTGGAAAAATATTTTGTCATTTACAAATCAACAATAATTATTATTAGGTAGAGGATAAATGTTAACCAAAAAACCGGTCAAGTGCGTGTCGGGCCACGCGCAGTGTAGGGTTACGTAGTTTTTATAACAGTCAAGTGGGGGTCGTATTTGCTGACTGATAGTTTCGTACCATGCTCTAACTAAAAGCCAAACATGACTACCTACCTAATTTGACTTCCTATACAAATCCCCACCTGATCCGACAATTTTGCACGGAAAGTTTTAATGTTTTTTTTTTGAGATTTGGATAAGACTTGTCATAGCCTGTGTAGAAACTGTTTTTTTTTTATAAAACTTATTTAGGAATGATACAATAGCGCGATCCAACTGACGCTTAGCGCCATCTATCGACATTTCTATGGAGTTGTTCGAAATTTTCGAGTCTAATACAATTGGTCGACTATTACTCGTAAACTTGTAAAGCCCACTTAAGTGTGATAGTTTTCCTTTAAACTTCCGTTATATATAGGTACTACTGCCATGACATTTGAATTTCTAACTACAACCGTTTAGTTGGTAGAGGGGAGTGTGCCCCCCACACTCCCCTCCCGGTGGGTTCCCGCATTGACGAGGCGGGGGGGCTCAGAAGCCGTGGCCCGCGACCACGGTGAAGCTAAGAGGAACCCGAGCGGGGGCCGCTCGTCAGGGCTTTGCGGCTAAGCCGACGACGTAGCGGCCAGCGGGTAGGTTGCGGTGTCGATTGGGTGACATCGCAACCTACCTGAGGCGGGCCGCGATGTCCCTCGTATGGGAGACATCGGGCTGAGGATTGGAGGCCGCGGCGGGAGAGGAGTGTCGGTGTTACGTTGCCGCTCTCCCTACCTTCCGCGGCCTTAACGGGGCCTCCACCAGTGTGGGACGGGAATGGCCAGGTGTTTCCGGCCATTCCCGTAGCCCCCCAACTTGGGGAGCATGCGGGGCCCGCCATACCACCTAGGCGGGCATGCGCCGGGAGGGCTGTGGAAGTAAAGGCTATGCCGGTTTCCCATGGCCCTCCCATCACGGCGATGTGGGAACACCGCTGAGTTTTAGTGGGTATACTGTCATTCCGACAGGGAGTCCCACATACCCCGTCTCGTCCCCCGCGAGACGGGGATGCATAAAGCATTTCTCAGCGAGAAAAAAAAAAAAAAAAAAGGGGGGGCACACTTGACTCTAACGAAAATTGGTACTTTAAAGCTTGATAAGTCACAAACGGCTTACTTAATCAAAAAACGGTCTTTCCAAACCCCTAATATTTTTCAAAGACCTATCCAACGATATCCCACACTATTAGAAGGACGAAAAAAAAAAATTATCATCCCCACTTTAGATGTAGGGTAGGTACCCTAAATAATTATTTTTATCAAAATTATATTTTACCACTTTTTCGGCGTCATTAACGTGTATACTCATGCCAAATTACAACTTTCTAGTACCAATAGTTTTTGAGCTAAACCGCGAACAGACAGGCAGACAGACGACATGGCGAAACTATAAGGGTTCCTTGTTGACTACGGAACCCTAAAAACAGTAACAAAATTCCGATTGACATTTTTGTAAATACTTACTTGGCAGTTTTTATATGTTTTTTTCCCGATTAGCAACAACAATTAAATTGGCATTTCCAATTTTTTTAAACTTAGTAGGTAAAATGAAACATTGAAAGTGGTATTTATTGTACCTATACTCGTACAATCAATATTATTATGTATTTATAAAAAGGCTATTAACTCCTATCCTACTAATATTATAAACGAAAAAGTTTGTATGGATATCCATCCATACAAACTTTTTTCCTTTGCTAGACTAAAATGACAGCTGCGATCGACCTTTTAATTATAAACGCGAAAGTCTTTGAGGGTGGATGGATGTTTGTTACTCTTTCACGCAAAAACTACTGAACGGATTTGGATGAAATTTGGCACACAGATGGTTTATAACCAGAAATAACATATAGGATACTTTTTATACCGATATTCCCACGGGATCGAAACTTATAAGGGGGAAACCGCGGGCGCAGCTAGTAATAGTTATAATTTTATTAAATCATCATCTGCCTAGCCTTTTCCCAACTATGTTGGGGTCGGCTTCCAGTCTAACCGGATGCAGCTGAATACCAGTATTTTACATGGACCGACTGCCTATCTGACCTCCACAACCCAATTACTGGGTAATATATAATTTTTGGAACTTTGCAGACAACTCTCTCTCTCTACTGTCTCTCTGAAGAGCAGGTAAGTTAAGGGAGACAAAACAAATAATTTTACCGTAGACTTTTCAAAGACTACCAATGTCCACACTACATTTAAATCGATCGTGACGTGGAGCACTTATGTCTTATCGAACCTAATCAATCTTAAATCCTCGAATCCCAAAAACGCTAAGTTAATGCTGGAGAAATGATTTTCATTGTTACCATCGCGGGTAGAACCTGGATGTGGCTGGTACAGGAGCGTGGGGGATTGGCACAAGAAAAGAGAGCTGTGGATGATGGTGATAAGGTATAGAAGTTACCCACATTACCTATATGCTCACAAAGTCATATTAGACACCACATACGGAGAGCATCCGTAGCTAAATCCTAACTAATATTATAAATGCGAAAGTAAGTTGGTTTGTTACGCTTTCACGCTATGACGGCTGAACGGGTTTGGATGAAATTTGGCGCACAGATAGACTTTAACCTGGGTAAGGACATAGGCTACTTTTTATCCTGCATCGCAGACGAAGTCGCGGGCAGCCGCTAGTATTATAATATGTTAAACAACAACATCATTTTTTAGAGAGCTAAGAAATGTGACAATGATTACACAAAACACAGAACAATCAAGATCTCATCAAATGTTAACAATGTTATATAACGTCATTAACGGATTAAATGTCAACATTACATTATCCGCTTTAATACTAATGATCACAAGATTTATCTCTCTGAGATTATGGCATACAGACATCTGATACATCCAAGTCTTGAAGACATCGTAATTAAAATTAGTAATGGCATTTTCCCATACTTCAGATAAAAGAGACGGCTGAAATGCTACTACGTTAACATTACAATACAACGCAACGTTTACATTTAGTTTGTGCGAGTCACAATAAATACTTTTTCTTCCTTTCTTTCTAACAATAAAGACATACTTACGTATACGGTTGATAGAGCTCGTAATGTTAGAGTTACTTTACCGTGATTAAATAGAGCCCATTTCAACCTATAATTTAGCAACTATCAGTGCTGGTAACCGTAAAAACGGGCCGGTCCTAAGAAAGAACCTTGGGGGACGCTTCGCTCGGACAACCCTGTCATGACAAGAGATTAGGGTGGGCACGGGCGTGGCAGGCGCACCGCGAAATGTCGCGCCATTTTGCTGATGACGTCACAGGCCGCGCCTGACATTTTCGGATAAAGCAACAAAGCAGCCCTACCTTCCTTCGTCGCTGATAACCGAAAAGCTTAATAGCTTTCAGAGCTTTTGCGGGTTATTCGCTCCGCATGCTCGCGCTTCTACCGCGGTGCCTTACCTTGACATTTTGATGTATTACGTATACAGACGCATATGCTGTCTAATTCTAGGATTAGCTGTGCTCGTAAGCTCTAGGGGACGTTGCCACGAATGTTTCCGCTCCGATTCTTTGTTAGGTTAGCTTTTTATACTAATGGTGCAATTTAAACGTTATGTGGCAACAGCACCAAGTGCGAAGCCAGCTAGTGCTGGCAGCCTTTAGTATTGATTAGCATTCATTAGCTTGGCATTTCTGCGTAATAATAGTGTTTGATAAAAGCCGTGTTAACTCTTTCGAATGCAATTTAATGATTAATTACCTGATTGCCACATTTTGGATATTAAATCAAGTCGTATGTTTTGTTTGAGTAATGTTACTAGGGCACGGAGGATCATTAGCCCACATCATAAACATACTCCATATTAGGCACCCTGATTAACAGAGACAGTGTTGATGACGTCAGTTCGTCACCTGTCATTTGAACCTCTCCCTAACCCCATTAGGAGGCTACATAGACAAAAAATTATCGGTATTATGTGAAGACAAAATATTTGTGCGTGTTCATTAATGACCTTTGCATCGAACAAATGAACCTTTAACGCCGCAATATTTGGATGACGTAGACTTCGGGGTCGGTTTCCGGGCAGGTGTCCAACCTTTGTTGAAGTTGGTGATTATGATGTACGAATGTGACCTCCACAGTACGATTTACAAAGCCGACGTGTAACCGTTTGCATACGATCCGAAGTCCGAAACTACCCCATCATTGGGGAAACTGCTCCCTCCATTTTTCTGACAATATGTACAATTGATATTTATTTAGACAACACTGTAAACTAGTCCTGAAATAACGTCATTTATTTCATTAAAATTCAATTCAGCTTTATAATAAATAAATGCATGAGTAACGTTTAAGTACTAAAAATAATACCAAGCAAATCATACACATAAGCAATATTGGCTAAATACATAGATCGCGTGCAGACTTATAATATTCTTTATAGTCGACATGGGTCAATAAACTGCTAGGTGATGGCTACTGGCCTGGCTTGTGAGTAAGTAAGTTAACCTACAAAAGTTATTCCATTGTCAAATCAAAATGCTAATGACAAATGGTCAGCTCAGACTTTCGGTGAAGCGAACTAAGTAATTCATATCAATTGGAACTTCAGCTACTTTTACTCCGCATAAATTGATGTAAATTGGTATAAAATTGCACTGGTACACTTGGGAAACTACCGCATGCTAGCTGGGCTGTGCGTCCGTGCCAATAATACCTACGCCGGCGCGAGTCTACTCGCGTAGAAACGCGTCTTTTCGAGGCCAAGCCCGTACTTAAAACAATTTCGAAGTTCTAGGAAACGCCAGAAGGTTTTTAGAGTCAGGTTAGTCGCGGGTTGTCGAGTGAGAGCGGTTCTAAAACTGGAAAACGGATAGGGGCTTCGACGAGTTGCCGCCTATACATATGTAATGTGATGGCATTGTCTGCTACGCCTAACGCAGACCTTTCTAGCGAAATAAAAAAGAAACTTTAACACGTATAATAATTAAATAATAATTATAAAAATTGCATCAAAATAAAAATTATAATAAGCTAATATTATTAAAGAATATCGCATTCCGCAACGTTTTTCCGCAGAGCATACAGGGTGATTTTTTAAAGACCAGCCAAATTTAAGGATGTGGTACAGACCATCAAACTGAACAACTTTCTCCATGGGACAAATAGCGTAATCGCGAAAATTTTATCAACTGTCCCATAGAAAACTTCAATACGTACTTGACCTAAATGTATGGGACGGCTGAATTTTTATTCGCGATTTCGATGTTGGTACCATGGAGAAAGTTGTTCAGTTTGATGGTCTGTACCACATCCTTAAATTTGGCTGGTCTTTAAAAATAACCCTGTATAAGACGTTCCTTACATTGATAAGTTCTTCAAGGAATTAGAAAATAAGTTTCGAGTCTATACCCAACTTGTTACGAAACTTCGGCTAAGATGAATAATAACCTTAAAACTTTTTAAGTACATAAGCACCCATTCATATAATGAACGACTCCCCGATTCTTGCGAATGGCCTAAACGATCAAGGGTTTACTCGCCTCATTTCGTAAGGTTTAACGCGTTGGGATTATAGGATATTCTTGGTGGTTGGTTGGAAAGTTGAAATACGCAATATAGAAAATAGGCCGAAGGAAAATGTCGTGACTGCGTAACACCCGATAGTGGACTTTAAGAAAGTCCGAAGAACAGAAAAGATTTTCCGTTTAGCTTGTGTTGTGACAAAAATGAATCAAAGAAGATGACTGCCTTCCTTCATTAATGAAAAGGCACAAGAAAAAAGGAAAAAATATTTGCAGGACTGGAATTCGATAGTGTAGTTCAAGGATATAAAAGTTAGTGTGTGTGCAAAGCTCAAAGCAAGCTCAGTTCTGCTGACCCGCAACATTTATACTATTTATATAATATGCAAATACTGACCTATGCAGTCTGCGGTGCTTGTGCCAGTTGCTTTAGTCTTTATTATAGACACTACTTACAGTATGCGCTAAAAATATTCCCTGACATAATAAAATCTTTAGAGGAGCATACCTATATTGAACTTATTTTACAGAAACTGGGAATAATGCATCATTAAATGGTTATTGGCAAAGCTGAAAAGATGGCCGCTAAGGGTCGTAACATCTTTGAGAGGGGCCAATGTTATATTTTCCTTATGTTCTAGCAAAGAACAATGCTACTTCTGGCCTCTGGGAACTCAACAGTTATCAAGAACGTGAAGTATAACAAATACAATAGCCGCATTTGTAAACACAGATTGCACTATAATAGTCCATAAGACGATAAAATAAC
This sequence comes from Apamea epomidion, assembly GCA_947507525.1. Lineage (NCBI taxonomy): Eukaryota > Metazoa > Arthropoda > Insecta > Lepidoptera > Noctuidae > Apamea > Apamea epomidion. The sequence goes on from OX382233.1 coordinate 8,608,883, forward strand.
ACGAAGCGCGCGACATTTAAACATCAAATTGCGAAAAGAAAGTTCAAGGAGGCGAACTGCCGACATTTGTTCGATTTATTAATATTTGAAGCGATTAATTGATACTGGCGTGAGACTGGCAACACCCGACGGTCCGCTAACGTCACAATACACGAAATAAAATAATATTAATATTCGAAACAGTCTGCGTGCGAGTTCGACAAACGATTGTACAATGATTGCCTAAGTGATTATGCGAAAATGCACATAACTGCTGTTATAAAAATACGCAGGTGGTTCTTATGTAAGATAAGATACATCATTCAGTTATTTAGTGCACGCACACGAAAACAATAAAAGATGTCTGTTAAATAAAATGTTGCCTGGTGTTATTCGGGTTTAACAGAAAATTAAAATTTTCAGGACACATTTCGATAAGAATGCATTAAAAGTACGACGCGGCTTTGCCATATTATATTATCTATTGACTATTCCTAGAACAATTTAAAAGTCGCGCGCTAGCCTTCACACAGTAGAAGTTTTATACACACTGACTACTCGACAGTAGCCAATGCGACGTGTGCGACATTAGTGCCAGTGTGAAGAGCCTTACATCTGCCTAAATGGCTACACTGATTTATAATTTTCAATTCAATTCGTTTATTGCATCAAATATGGTAGGTACATACGCCAGCACATCAAGCTACTACAATCTGTCAAATTTCTTTAATATATTTTTAACTTTATCGCTAAAGCATTAAGTGAACCTTAATGCTTTAGCGATAAAGTTGAAAATATTTATAGGTTGATTGGGAAAATTTGACAGTTACGGGTAGCTTGACCTGCTGGCGTCTGTACATTAAGTTCTTATATAAAATATTTGGTAACACACATTTGGCCAATATATAGCATGCATGTACAGGTTTTTACAGTTTATCTAATTACTAAGTAATTACATTTTGTCAATTTATGTCTACTTAACAGTTAAATATGTCTGTATGTGTATTGTGTGTATTTGCTAGACTAAAATGACAGCTGTCGTGTGCGTAGTAATAAACACTGCCAACATGACAAAAAAAGGTCGACCGCAGTTGTTATTTTGGTCTAGCAAATTAAAAATCAGAGTTTACATTATATTTATTTAGTTACCTAGTTTTTGATGTGTTGAAATTATTTTTGGTTTTTCAAGTAGAAACTTCTCAGTAGCAAACAATCAATCAAATCAAGTTTATGACTAGTCCTTTGTTGCCCCCCCCCCCCTCGCCCTTAACCCACCAGAAATTTATGGATGGCCGGTATAAAGAGCAAAACTAAGTAATATTTTGTTTCGAATTTTAGATGGACTTCTTAAAACTGTATAAAGTGTGTAAATACCAGCCTATTAATGTCCCACTGCCGGATAAAGGCCTCTTGTCATCATACAGAAGAGACATGAGCATTGATCACCACGCTTGCTCGAGATGGCTTGGCAATTTCAGTCTTATATCGACTATAAGTCCAGGTTTCCTCACACTCTATTCCTTCACCGAAATCAGTAATTCATAAAAAACATAGAAACTACATATGAATTGAGAAAGTCACATTGGTACTTGTCCTGATTTGAACCCACAACCATGAGAGACGAGGCCTTATAAATAACAAAACATATTATTAAGTAATACTAAATATTAGTAATTTTGTTAAAGAAGGGCTGATTTTTCCATTGCCAGATAACTTTTGTTCGAGGAATAAAATTGACGTTTGACAGTTTTTGTATGAAATAACTGTCAAAATTTCAAAATTATTCCTCGAATAAAGTTATCAGATGATTGAAAATATTCGCCCTAACTGGAACTATTAAAAGTTATCGCTTTAGTATAAAATGTATAAGAAAAGTGTGAATTAAATGAATATTTATATGCACTCTGTACCATACCGCACCCAATTTTGCACATTGACATGGAGTTGCGGACACCAGCCCGTATTACCCGTGCATTCTGTACCTAGCACAGTGGTGTAAATAACCAGCAGATTCACGGTGTCAAGGTATATTAGGGCAACCCAAAGGAAAAACCCAACCCAACCTATTGTCGAATAGGTTAGGTTTTCTTTATTACGAATTATGAAATATCTCAGCTGCTACTGAGTAATTTGTTTTGTGTACAGTTGATGGCAATAGGCTTGTGCCCTGTTACTTAAACATAACCGGCGAATTGTGGGTGTACTACATATGTTATATGTAGACAATGCAATATGGTTTTAACAACTTTCTCATACATTTTAATTATATTGAATTCGTTTCTACATGAAGGCAAATATTCCAGGTAATGATGCAAGAAAATCAAGTAAATGAAGTACCTAGTTTAATTTCAGATTTAAAAAGGAATGGTGTCATATTATTGGGTTAAAACTTATGGAAATAACATTTTATTGTTGTAGGGTGTCTGTAGGCATGACAACCAAGACTCTTATTAGGCTAAGCATGTCACCTTTTTAGTCCACTCATTATTATATAAATAATATTATAAAATGGCGCTATTTGTGAAAAATCAAGTACCTACATTCCCCAAATTAGATAGGTATTCTAATTTGAATTCCTATAAACTCACTAGTCCTATGGAAATTTAGTTGTTTTGTCTATTTTTAAGGAAGAATCTATGCTGTCGTATCTTGTGATCTATAAGCAAAAGTATGACCTAATTTTTCATGGGAAATAAAAATATTTATGAAACTGTGGTGGGAAACATGAATCATATAGCACCTTTATTACTATAAATATATTCATACATATAAATCATTTAATACATACTAAATATTACTGAATAATCAGAATTCCTAGGCAAAAGTGGTTACTAAGCCGGAACATAAAAGGTGTTCGAATAGGTTGGCTGTAATGGACCCAAGCATTTAGGACATAAAGCAAAAATAAGAACAGAACATTCCTCACAAAAAAACCACTCTGCTCAACCAAATCTAAATTTCTCATAGTCCAAGGATAGAACATACATGAAAAGGGCAAATGGAATACAAAGGGAGACCCACTAAAACAATTTACTTAATATTTTGGATAGACAGAAGTACAGAAAAATGGTATGCTTCAAATTGGTTAGCTAGGCTGAGAAAAATCATTTTAATCACCATCACCATTACTTACAGCTTTATTTGTGTTGGTTGTTATGTTGATCAGTTATTTCCGAGTATTCTATGAATATACTTTGCAATACATTTAACACAAACATTACTTTTTTAAATGGCAAAGCTTTTACAAAAGCCATTCATATTTGACGTAGATTAATCATACCAAAGGGTAAAAAAGATAGTTATAACAGGTAGGTGATAAAAACACAAGTGGGTAATCTTGTTACTGTAATAAAATTGTCTGTACCATTATCAGATAACTGGCTTTGGTGCAACTATTTCTGTAAATAGTTGAAAGTACGATATTTAATGTTTGAAATTTATTAGATTGTACCTATTTGTTATTATTTACATTCAACACCATTCTTGTGATGTGGAGCAAACATAATATGATGTCAACTTTGGATTAGTAAAGGAACTGCAATATTCTTACATCACTAAGAACCTTCTATTCCTTAATAGTTATCACTTTAATCATTTAAATTCATAAAATGATTCAAAGTGAAAGTACCAAAGCAAAAGTTGACATCATTCAACGAAATAACCAACACCAGTTATTGAGAATTAAGAGACAAATACATACATGTGAATGATTCTGGATAAAAACTGGATACCTCTGCAAATACCACTTATATTTCTACTGAAGGATAGGACTCTAATCGTATTTCCTTGTTGAAATGAATAAACTCAACGTTATACACTATTCACCGTAAGTCAGAATTCCGACGACCACTGAACTAAATAAAGTAGAACGGATTGATGATTGGGAAGTCTGATTGCTCGAAGCAACAAAATCACATTTTTCTCACTATTTTTGGCTCAAAGAACACAGTTCCCGAGCCAGTAAAAAACAAAGAACAAAGTTGCCCACATACTTCAAAAATTCGCCTTTAGAATTTTGTATTTCAGTTAAAGTTTCTCCTTGGAAAGACATCAAAAAAAGTGTGTTGTCATTACAGGTTCAAACACATTTTTACAACTGCTAATTCAGTAGGTAAATATCTCGAATTTCTAGTTTCTATTTAAATTATTAAGAGTCAAAATGATACTTTTCCATTAATCTAAACCAAACGATTTGTGTTTGCAACATTGCGACCCTTCTGTCATTTTTTTCTTCCCAAAGTAAGTATAGTGTGCTCAGGATATCGTGAGGAACTGTAACCATGATTCCAGTGAGATGCCTTTGAAAACTATACTGAGCGCTCTGTACTCACGTCGCTTCGCTTCTTGCCTTGATGTTATGAAGTAGAGAAGTACGATGATGCTGTCAGTGTCAAAAATGACAAATTAAAGTGAAGTTTCTGTTGTAGAGTTCGCTCGAATTTACCAATTATTTATTTACCTACCGCTTGCTGTTTTAAATCATAAAATAGTAAATGATAATTTTGTCAATTCGGTATAATTCTAGTTGTCTTAGAACAAGTATCTCGTAAAAAATGAGTACAATGAACATATCTATAGAGAAGAAAAGATCGGACTGCCCTGCCTTACCTAAAGGTTGGCAAAGGGAAGAAGTTCTCAGGAAAACGGGCTTGTCTGCCGGAAAAGTTGATGTTTACTATTACAGGTACAAATGCATATTGTTTAAATGGCCTCTTGTGTATAAATTGTTTCAGTTATTTGAAACATTCAGTTGATAATATCAAAAATGAAGACTGCTCTCAGTCATTTAGAAATTATTAGTATAAACTTTTAAAGTAATATTTAAGGCCCAGTTAAAATGTAACTTGATATTGTTGTTGATCCTAACATAGTTAAAAAATACTGTAATCCTGTCCAACAGGTTCTACAATATTAGCATGTTCACTGTCATGTTTATAAACATAATTTTAGGTTATGAAATTGAACTAAGAATTCACATAAGTAACAATGAATCTTAGAAACGACTACTAGAGTGAGCTATAACATAATCAATATCAACTGGTGCCTTATTACGACGGTTTAATATCATCATGATTCCAGTGTAAGAGAAAGAGGGAGCTATACATGACCATGTCCTTATTTCGGATTGGAATCATGATGTCCTTAATACTTTGTAATACGGCCCCTGGTCAGTTAACATGGCTAATAAATTGTCTAACTTAACATTTACATATCCATCACTAAATCAAGGATTAACCAATGCTAACTTACACCAGCTCCTGGAAGACTGGTCCACAGTGACAATAAACTTTTCTGTAGCCCAACAGGTAAAAAGTTTCGCAGTAAGGCTGAGCTAGTTCGTTATCTGGGTGATAGTATGGACCTGTCGTGTTTCGACTTTCAGCAGGGTCAGATAAACACTATGCTGCTGTGCAAGGCCAAGAAAGCACGCGCGCAGTTTGACTACAGGTTCCCATTAGTGTCATAACTTCTTCCACTTGTGTTGTGATCATTAGTGCAGTCCTGCTTTGTGTACCATCTGTATTTATAATGCTATCCAATAGAAGCTTGTATTAAGTGTGCCTAGGTATAGTTTTGCTCTTTGTGTGTGAACAATGATTATGTTTTGTTTTTTTCCTGTTTTTGAAACATAATCAGTGTTGTTTGTCTTTGTAGTTGTTGTTTAGTCATCACACCAGAAATGCACCGCTTGACACAAACCAGTTTTAGTACCTGTCATATGTTAACCAACCTCCTTGTACAAGCTTAGGCTTTTAGTGCTTCATCATTTCACAGTTCATTGCCATTATATCACATCACACCTTGGCAGCTTTGCTAATTAAAATGGAATAATAAGACTTGAATCCTTGACATCCAATTCTATGGCAATATGCAGGGCACTATCCTATCAACTACCAGCGCATGAATATGCAATTTTCAATCAATTGTGGCTTGGAATACAGTTCACATTGCAGGTAGCTGAAAAGATCCCTTTTAATAAATTGCCTCAAAGCAGAATGCTTTTATACAGATCTTATTTTCTTACATAAAACTGCCTTGCTTGTTACTCTTTGCACAAAGCAGTATGTATTTTATGTTTTAGTGAGTGTTGGTAAGTAAATAACTGTAGAAAATAGATTTGAGTTTTGTGTTTTTCTTGTTGTGAATTAATCTTATTTGTCCACTCATGGTTAAGTTTTATTAACTTACACTTCATCTATGCACCAAATAATCTCTCATAATGAAGAGTCCATTTTTGTAAAAAAAAATGAAAATCTCGTAATGGATTTTAGTTACTATGTTATACTGAGAATCATCAATCTCCTTACATTGACTTGTTTTATTAAACTCCATAAAAAGTTCAAAGAATTTAAGATTACTCACTAACTCATTGACTAAAATCACTGTAGCAAATCACTAGAATTGAGCATAAAACCTTGGCATCAAGTAATGTCATATAAGAATTCACTCTAATGACAATATCCTGCAAAATATTACATTAATAGTACAATCACTTCTGCGCTAATTTGTAGATATTACATACATACATTCATTCTTTTATCTTTCTTTCCCAATTAACGGGGATAGAAGGAATCACCCAACACTTTTTCATATCAAGGTGGTAGTAGTGTGTTAAAATATTGTATTTAAGCATGTTGTTCCAGTAACTTTTTGTAGCATGACTGAGTGCAGTTCTGAAATCAGTCCAACATTTTTATTATGTGTGGAATTTCCCTTGAACTATAGTAAAACATCCAAAATAGATTGAAATTGAAAAAAATATAATAGAGACTAATATCTTAACAGAATCATAATTTTAGCACAAAATCTGCCTTCATGTCTTCATACCTCAATGATATAATTAATTATATATTTTTTGATACAGGGGAGTCCGATCAGATGCGTCTTTGGTACCTCCTATTCGTCAGACGGCGTCAATATTCAAGCAGCCGGTCACTGTCTATAAGACACAGGAAAGCAAAGTGAAAACAGACCTGAAACATGGTACACAGGAGAAACCCAAACAGTTGTTCTGGGAAAAGAGGCTAGAAGTAAGCATTAAATACTATCTCTTTTAACGACTTATATTTTTTATGTCTCTGGGGTGCTACAGTCTTGTTTGAGTCAGCACATTCGATTCGGCATTTGTTGAACAACAAAGCTGTCCCAAAGCAATTACTGCACAAATTCGGCTTGTGCCGATGGGCAAACTTCGTTCGGTATCTACGGATCGGCTGCGCACAATTCGCTAAGCGAACTAAGCCGAGCGGCTTCTTCCCGAACATATATTGCCGCCCTGCTGTGCTAAATCATGCCGACCCGAGCAACGGTGTTGCTTAGCACCCCTCATAATTCAAAGCTCATTCATTAAAGTAAAGAAAATTGTTTTGTTATTGTTTTCTTTAATGGTGTTTCAGGGCTTGACGGCGTGTGACACGGATGGAGTGAGGGGCACCACTTCTTTGCCCAAATACATAAAGCCCTTGGGCCCATATAACTCGGATGCCACCATCATTCAGTCACTGGCAACAGCTCTTCATGTTTCTTCTCAACCTATTACAGGTACGGAACAAAACAAAATGGATTTTAAATATATTACAAACTTCATGCTTGCATAATATGAGTGAATTCTGTCTTTGGCTCTTTATGGCGTCGATGAAGTTGAAACTCTAGCATTTGCATACTGTAGATAATATAAGCTATGGAGATATTAAAGTGTCTAAAGTAAACACATGCGTTATGAGATGTCGCTGAGATGTTTTCACCCTAAAATACCTCTAGAGGTATTTTTTGACACACACACACACATTCCACTGTTATTTCAATTAACTACTCTTCAAAATTGTAATAAACGAAAATTTATTTTGCTTCACCATTTCCAGGTCAAACCGGATCGAAACAATCCATACTCGAGAACCCGGGGGTTTTTTTAAACCCTGAACAGCCGCTGATCGCGGCTGTGACCATAACCAAGGATGACGTGAGACGGCAAGAGGAGCGGGTGCGACGTGCGCGTCAGCGGTTGCAGGAGGCGCTAGCTGTGGCATAGGGTCACGCCGGCGACGGGGAGGCCAGCGCCGACCCCGTCGCCGTCGCCGTCGCCGATCTGTCGGTCTCGTCCAGACTGTCGGACTCAGCTGACGCCTCTCCGAAACCCTCGTCGACCGATATGAACGTAGATAATAACGAATAAATATTTTATAGGCAAGAGAATCTCAATACAAGTTCTCTGATTGTTGTTTTAGGCATGTTCCAATTCCATGTCTATTGTGGACTTGTTTTAGTTAAGGGTGGAAAGCAGTTGGAACTGCCACTATTCTTAAGTGTAAATTAATATAGGATTCGAAGTGTCGGAGATAACTAAATTGTAAATTATATAAAATGTGGAATGCTGTAGGTTATGGTGATTGTTGTAATTGTGCTGTTTTGTAAGATACAGTACGCGCCATGGATCTTTGTGTCTGAGAAGTTAACTGCGTGTAGTCTTTTTGTGTTAATTAATTCGGAGATTGGAGGAAATCCTAAAAATGTCGGAAAGAACGGTGTCTGCACAACCTTCTTCTTTTTAATTAAAAAGTACGTATCTAATCAGAAACTGATCTGCGACTATCTTCACAAACACATAAATCCATGGCGTGTATTGCAGTGTGGTGTGTGCTTTGAAAGTAAAGTAAGTTGCAGTAATTACTGTGGACTATGGTCGTATTCCTGATTGCCGTCAACAAAATTTAAGTTTCACTGCATTCAGAGTAAAATTTCTGTTAAATCAAAGTTATTCCCGATTTACGCTTACACGATGCAAAGTCGGGGGTGCTAATCAGAATACGATCCATAGTACAGATGAAAGGATTTATACAATCATACATTATAAGAACTTGTACATTTAATCAAAAATTGCTCATAAAATAAGCAAAATTTTATGCTAATATTTAATTAAGTGGAAAATAAAACTATTTTATAACTTGTGATATCGTGTTTAATTTACTATAGAAAATAACAGAAAGTGATAAAAGTGCGATCTAACACTAAATTGTAATTGATTAAAATATATTCACAACCATACACAAAATATTATTTATTACTTTTTGTTCAACCTTTCATGGATATGCAATTATTGTAATATTTGTAACTAAATGAGTTTAAAATATGATAAAGTATGGCTGAAAAAAATACAGTGGTTAAAATGATTTTAATAAATCATACTCACTGCAATACAAAAGATCAATAACAATGGTAACTATATATCATTAAAAATGTTGAGCTCAAAGCGTTTACAAGTCCAATTTTTAGCAAAAGCTATTTTTTAGAAAAATGCTGGCAAATCTGTAATTGGTAATACCTATCCTGCAGTTTCATAGTATGAAATGTTTTTGGTATATTATGGGACTGACGAACATTTAAAATAAGGCTTCTTAGAATGGCACAATATTTTATGGTGACTATTTCAAAATGGACGGCTGCTATGTGTGTATAAATCGGAGAAGCTGACGTGCTTTATGAGAATCTAATAGAAATATAATTATTTTAGAATATATTTCTAATTAATAGGACTTGTCATAGAATAAAAACCTATAGGATTTCTTTGGGTCACCGGTGGTTTCATCTAATGCTCATTCGGTGGTCCCTTGCTACGTTTTAACAAAGCTAATATGAATTCTTATAGAGCTAATTCGTGTTTAAAGTCAATTCCATTTGAGATCAAAAGATTGATCATTATCTTATTCTAAACCTACTTACATATCATAACTACATAATGACAAGAAACTTCCATAAGAATGAAAATTATTTAATCTAAATTGCCATTCGCGAACTCAAAGGATAACTGATTACGACTGATGCCACCTTATTAAAACACATTTTTACGGCGTTGGAAGAGTCCCAAGACGCCATAGGAATTTTTTGTGACCTCTCCAAGGCTTTTGATTGCGTCGACCACGAAACCTTACTTTTAAAACCCTGCCGACAAACTGTTTTGCAGTTTGGCAGATTTTTTATATATTATTTTTATACAGATTTTGAATAAATAAAAAATAATTAAAAAAAAAAACTTGAGCGTTACGGGCTTGGAAAACTTGCGCTCAGTTTAGTAAAATCATATTTAAATGATAGACAACAGCCAGTTCAAATAAATGGTGTCAATTCACTCGGTTTAAAAGTAAAAATGGGTGTACCACAAGGGTCGATATTAGATCCTTTCCTCTTTTTAGTATATATTAATGATCTACCCCATTTGTTAAAAACCCAACCACAGATGGTGTTATTTGCTGACGATACTTCCTTGATTTTTAAAATTAATAGACATGCATCAAAACTTGACGACGTAAATAACGCCCTACTGCAGATCCAAAATTGGTTCACTGCTAATAATTTAGTATTAAATGGGGAAAAAAACGAAGTGCATAAGATTTTCTTTACCGAATGTCAAAAGTAGTCATTGTGAGATAGAATTGAATCAAGAGAAACTAGAGTTCGTCGATAAAACTGTTTTCCTGGGGATCACGCTCGACTCAAGGCTCAATGGGGTCCTCATTTAACATCCCTTGCAGGACGACTAAGTTAGCAGCGTATGCTCTGAGAAAAATCCGTCAATTTACTGATGATGATACCGCGAGATTAGTCTATTTTAGTTACTTTCATAGTATTATGTCGTACGGTATTTTACTATGGGGACGGGCTGCAGACATCGAGTCTATTTTTATTCTGCAGAAAAGAGCCATCAGAGCCATATATAGCCTCTGCAGGCGTGACTCTCTAAGGGAATTGTTTAAAGATATTAACATCATGACGGTACCTTGTCAATATATTTATTAAAAACATTATGTACGTAAGGAAAAATCTACATCTTTTTAGTAAAAGAGGTGAAAGACACTAGAAATAGGAAGCAATTAGTTCAACCAGGTTTCAGGCTGGCTAAAGTAGACCCATCTTTCATGGGGTACTGTTTAAAATGTTACAATAAAATACCTCCCCATATAATTGAACAGAATGAAACGAAATTTAAATCTTGTGTAAAACGCACTCTATGCAGCCAGGCATAATATAAATTGGGGGATTACATCGCTGATAAAAATGCTTGGCTTAACGCTGGTCCTGCTCCATAAGGACGCATAAATAAATTGATTAGCATTTGAAAATACTGTTGGAGCTGCTGAAGATTTTAAAATACTATTTTTGCATTATATAAATTCAATCTCCTAGTATTGTATACCTAGCACATGTGTGAGTACTATGTACCTACATACTATGAAGGTACCATTTACTGGGTACGTCTTTCATTAACTTGAATGTGCTCTGGCGGCTGAGGGTATGTCATGCTCACTCAACTGTCTCGCTGGTGGTGGCGCATGTGTTGGATCATTTAGCTCCCCTCAAAATGGTTGAGCTGAATGGTGCTAATCCATGCGTCATGTTCGTGAGCGGGCGCCGTCAGTAGGGACTGGTCATCTCTTTGCTGCCATGGCTTATTTTAATTTAATTTAATATTTGAATTTTTTATTTTTATAAACTTCATTACGGACGCTTTTAACGTTCTGCATCGTTCTCACATGCATAATTTCTAACATGAATGATGTAACCAATACTTTGTAACCATATTATTTTGATTTAAAAGAGTATCCATGGAGTTTCTTACCCGTTCTTCTACATAGGTTCTTCTACCTACTATGCTTTGGAATGGGCAACTAGCTACATTTTTTTGACTGACCGACCCCTTGACAATTCAAAAGTGCCTGTAATTGGTTTAATTATAATAAATACTTTGAGTTTGAAAGCAGTAGGTATTGATGTTCACCACCAAAAGTGTACTGAGTCCACGTGCGTAAAAATATCGCGGCAGAATCTTTTCGCCCTTTTTTTTACATTGAAAATCCAATAGTGTGTTTTTACGACGCGCTGGGATTCACACTTGCATTAGTAATGCTCGCAAAACACCGAGGGTTGAAAATACAGTGCACGATAAAATACGTCCGTGCGAACCTGGTCTTAGTGGGATTCGAACTCGTGACCCCATCCATGCCCCATGTGATCGTCATGTTCTTTGGTTTTTTGTGCGTTTTAATCACATAAATCTTTGTGTTCGCGATTAGACGGTTGTAACAATGTACACACAGCATAAGAAAAATACTACAATGACACATGAAAACGGAGACACCGTTTTTAATTGGTCATCTGACTTCACCAAAACATTTTCTTTTTTCAGAATACATAATACTGTCTTGAATATTATTCAGTATCCTGTCTGTACTTTAACTTCTAACTACATAAATACAAAATAAATGACTAACAGTCAATTTGTACGAAAACCTTATTCCTTATAAACTACCTCATAAAAGCTTTAGTTAATAAATGACGATGTAGCATAATTATTTTTTGAATATTATTAACATTGAAAGGCCCCATTTCAAGCATTAAAACCTTAACATGATCATTTAAATACTAAGGGCTCTATTTAATAAGTAATAACGCTGATATTTCTACTACCTATTATAAATATTAATTTGCTAAAAGATCTCGTCATTACGACGTTTATTATAAGGCAGTAATTAGTCAATATATTTTGAACTATTTGTGACAATTATTATATTTTTATAAGGAATGCATTAGTTTGTATATCACAAATGATATGTTGATAAATAAATTGGATTAAGTTAAAACCATCAGTCCGCTGCTGATACGTAAATGATATGTCCAGGATATTAGTAACAATTATTTAAGTCCAAGGGTAAAAATTTGAGAATAAAATTGTTCCTACAAAATAATATCCAATAAAATAATACTGTATCATTCGCGATTGGAAGTCTGGCATCCTTCTGGAGATTAAAAATGTTTTCCACTTGCTGTACATATTGTCAACTCCCTCCAAATTTGCGATAGACAAATGGTGAGACGGGATTCTCTTTCCTATTCCAATACGTCGAAAATGCTCATTGATGGTATTTTGGTCTGACGTTGGTGTGGGACCAACATTCATTTTACTAGAACATATCCAATACAATATCGGACTAGCTGATGCCAAGAGTCTAGTTGACACTTGGATATGTACAAAAATTATGCAAAATATACACAAAAACAACATATGGACTACATACACAAACATTATAGGATCATTGGCCCCGAAACATCTAGAATATTGCTTTGGCCTGTAAGGCATCTTATTTGAATATCCAATAACACTAGTTTTCAATCCAAGTCTGAAACACAGCCTTATGTTACACAGTACATAAGACAAACAATGATACATCAACAACAAAATGATAGGAGCAGCGAGAATGAAGTTAGGAATTTGTTTTAATTTATAATACCTGAAGAAACCAACATTCCAGTAATTACTTTGAATATAGGTATATGATAATGGCAAACTGTTGTTACACCATGGACTCTCAGCACTGCCGGGCAACACATATTCTGTATTTGATAAAAACTCAGGTAAGTTATGTTCACTATGTACACAATATTTAAAGTAATTATATGTTTGAACTAAAAGAAATGGTAACAGTGCTATGATCACAGTCAAGAAGAGTGACACAAATGATGTGAACAATGGTAACAACAAAAATGGCAATATTAACTTATGTTTTAAAGTTCTATATTTGTACACAATTTCAGGTAAAGTTCTTTCTACAACATTTTTAAAGCTTGCATAGAATATGAACCCTAAATTAACAGAGCCATTGGATCGAGTGATCATTGAAAATCCCGCTGGCAGGCCACTCAGTATATCAATATTAGCAAATCTTAAGGTCTCACTTTCTGTACACTTGTACATCGTATAGAAGGACATCCATGCAAATAGTGATTCTGAGTATGGTGCTGAAAAGAATATACTTGCTGGATTGATACAGTACAATATTGCAGATTTATAGGCTTTACATTCACTTCGCAAAATTCTTAAGCTCAGTCTGTGTAATATATCAGCTGATTTGATAAACATTATAATATTTAAAAGGGTTGCAGAAACTAACAGTGTGCTGTGGAAGTTTAAAAATGTTCCAAATAGACTATTGAGTCCATAAGCAACATATCTTACAACTAATGGAAACAGTGGAAAGAATGCTAAACAATTTTCGTAGGTATAACCATACTGGGCAATATGTATATAGTATTGAGCATCCCATCTCTTCATGCCCCCCAATAACTTATCCACGATGATGTCGGCGTGCGTTTTCCGCAAGTTTGGGTCTTCAGGGCTTACGAACACGTTAGCGTCATGATCCGGTATGATAAGGTTTGATATTGCTTGTAAGATAATTAGGATAACTCTTGTAGTAAAGGCAAACCATAAAATCTTTTGCCGTGGGGAATACATCTGAAACAAACGAAATGCAATATATTTGAAGCAATTTATAAACTATACAAGTAAGTGTAATGGTTACATTAATATTAACAATTACCTTATAGGACTTGCTGTTTCATAAATAGTTACACATATTTCAATCAATATTATTGTCAATAATGCAAGAAATTCATTATACTAACGTCCACCGCGAAGCGATTGTTCAATGACATTGACAGTTTCAATTTTTATTTTATCAATGCTACTGATGTCACTGATAACGGGAAATTATCTATGATTTTAGCAATCCACGTCAGTAGTAAGTACTGTAAGGAATAATTACGGTAGTAAGCACGACGACATATCAAGTTATACATTTCTATTATAGGCGGACTTCTCATTGTACGAAAAGCCTATACAATGCGAGGTCAGTTAAAACTGGAAATCATAGCTTGATGTTTTGAAAAACAATACCTACTTACCGTTCATTGAACCTTCGCCGCAGTCGGGTAAAAAGGCCTCCAACAAATGATAGCCGCACGTCCGGATACGGCAACAATTTGACTTTCAAAACGCCTTTATTTCCTAGTGCTACGGACCGATATCGTAGTTCTGAGTTCAAGTGTGAACAGTGACTACCAGAACATTCAGGGTCAGTCCTATTGTAGATTATAATAGTCCTCCAAACCGTATTTCGGCCAATCTCAACAGAGACTGGCCTTCGGCGCGGGAGATATTATAGTGCACAAGCGTGTGCGCAGACACAATTGCACTCTCTCTGCCCTCACTCTCATGGTCCAATGGGACGGCAATCCAACACGACCGGAGAGACATCAGGCGCAGGACCAACGGCTTAACGTGTTTTCCGAGCCACGGGACGCCAACTTCCAGGCTTTTGAAAGTAGACAGACCAGTGTTACAACATAGTGTAGCGAAATAAAAACAGATCTTCACTTCTACTTACACGTTTAATTTATTAAAATAAAAAAATTGTAAACAAAACTTAATGAAGGACACAGCACGGTATCTAATATTTCAAAGGGTTAAGCTATAACTCTGACGCGATGTCCTTGGTGTTAGAGCCCTATAATAAATTTCACTATTACGCGTCGGTCACGATCCGTTTGCGTACGTTTCTATAACTCCCGCAATAAATAAATATCCGGTAAATATACGCAAATCCGGTCCTAGACTCCAAGCTGGCAGTCGGAAGGCTCCTCGCTGCCTGGTATCAGAATCCACCAGCGTTGGGTTCGAATCCCAACAGGAAGCTTGCTGTCGTCTGGTCCCAGGTTAGCGGTGGGGCGAATTCAAGATCCGCCTACAGTCTTCGGACAAATCTACAGAAAATAACGAAAAATTATAATCCAAGACGCAGACAGAATCTTTTATAACAAAAGTGATGAAGAAAATACCAAGTCTGAATGAAGAAACCTGACTCGCCTCGAGACAAGTTTTAAGTGCTGTACGTACGTGATACATCTATTTACGGCAGTGGCGTAACTATACCCTTTGTGGCCCGTGGCAAATTCATGGGATTGGTAGGGCCCTCCTCTTTTTTTTTTTTTTTTTTTTTTTTTTTTTGGATGGGAAATCATCAAATGACTCCTCCCGCTCTGGGTGGAACAGAAGGGAGTGTCAGACTCTTACTGACTAAAACCCACCCGTGTTCCTTCCTTAGCCCTTTATGTACCAGGGCAGCGGTAACCCTTTCGGACGATCCCGCTACCCCGGCAGGCTTCGGCCCTGTCGGGCCCCGTCAACTACGCTGACATCTCTCTGAGGCGCACGTGGAACACATACGCGCCGTCCGGCGGCGTCTCCCTCGGCGGCTGAGGCGTGAGGATTTCTCCCTCGCCCATCCCGCCACCTCCTTCGCTAGCATGACTGCTTCGCAGAAGGAGGTGACCGCCTCCCACTCCCTCTCGACCCGGACCATGGCTTGCACCAGGGCCGGACGCGAGAGGTCGCCGCCGCTGCCGATCGCCTCTACGAGGACACGGCGGTGCTCTGCCCAAGCGGGGCAGGCCTCCACCGTATGCTCCACCGTGTCCTCTGGGCGATCCTCGCAGTGGTGACACCCGGGCGTCTCCTCCCGCCTGATAATGTGCAGGAACCTCCCGAAACATCCGTGGGCCCTCCCTCAATGTAAAGAAGCTCAACCAACGTTATATTTTTTTTTTACTGGCACTTTCCCCGCGATTTCGTCGACGTAGATTTCGTAATTTCCCTACAAAACTGAATACCGGACCGCTTCCTTGGTCTAGTGGTCGAAAAAAGTTTGTATTTCTATACTTAGGTATCTTAGGATCCTCCTGGGCTCATGGCCCTCTCGGGCCGGGGGCCTCCTCTGGCTGGGGGCCCGTGGCATTTTGCCACTCCTGCCACCCTATTGTTACGCCACTGATTTACGGGAACACTGCCTATTACAAAGAGACGAATTGAATACAATTTAGGAAACGATAAGAGTTTTTGAATAATCAATAGTGTTACGACCTTCGGGTTCGTGACAATAAAAACTGCCGATAAAAATTACCAAAAGTTACACTTTATTTAAACAACACTAATAACAACTCAAACACACTAATTATAAAACACAATCGCTCTTAAGTCGCACTTGAAGATCGCTTTCGATGTATTCGCTTCTATCGCAGAACCAAGTCTGATCGGTCGCTTTTTTTTTTTAATTTTTTTATAAATGGCATCTCGTAGTTGACCTTGAGAGGTCGTGACTACTTAACCGGACTATCCTGTGGTTGCCTTAAGAAATCTTAAAGCCTCCAGCCAGGGCTAAAACTAATTAAAACTAGGCGACTGCACGCTAAGGGCACCCCCTGTGGGGTACGAACCTCGGCTTAGGGCGTCGCTGGGAGAGGGCAGCAAAGGGACAGGCTGGATCGAAATTATATTTTTAGTGCTTTGATGAGCACGGCGTTTCCTAAGACTATCTCTGAGAAGAAAGGCCGAAACAAACTCAGAGGTTACGGTCGTGAATTTACATTTAATAGCTCAGCTGCGACGCGAGCTGGCTCTTCATCAATGAAGGGTCGGGCTGGTGAATTTACTTGGGGACGTCGCGATGGACCCCGGCGGCGGGGTCGGAATGTCGGTTTTTTGTTTTTGAGAATTGTACTGGTTGCCCTATCGCTCTCCTGGAGGAGGGTTATGGGGTCATCGGGGTCACCGAGAACATGCCTTGGACGGCGAAGCTTACTGATATTGGAGGGGGTGTATTCGGCGGCCGCGACAACCAGAGGGTTGCGATGCTTGGCGGCTGTGTCAAAGAAACGCTTGGAGAGGCGTTTCATGAACTGCTGGATGGTGGGGATCTTGAGATCGATATGGAAGATCTCGTTGCGAACGAACCAAGGGGAGTTTGTGGCCTTGCGGAGGAATCGGTTCTGTAGTGTTTGCATCCTATGGATGTGGCGGGGCTTGGTATGAGCAAAGACTACGCAAGCGTAAGTCATTATGGGACGGATGCAGGCTGTATACAAGCGCATTTTGCACTTGAGTGACAGCTTGCTGCCTTCATTGAGGACGGAGTGGAGACAACCGAGAGCGAAAGCGGCGCGCGAACGGACCGTCTTTATGTGCTCTGAGAAGGTGAGGTGTTGGTCAAGGATAACACCGAGGTATTTGGCTCGCTTTTCCCACGGGATTGGCTTGCCGAACATGGTGATGGGCGGAGGGGGGGTGGTTTGGAGTCTGGGTTTCAAATAGAGAACCGCCTGACTCTTATCGGGGATGATCGGTCGCGGCTAGTCCCGGCCTTATATAGTGCCGCAGATAATTCCAGAACCTTCTATTGTAGACACATCTAGAATGTTCGAGTACATACCGGCCCCGACTGACCAAATGTCGATAGTTCTAGTAAGTTCAGCCAATCGATAATAGATGGCGCTAGTGACTCTATTAGTTCTTGCTACTCGAAACTAGATGGCGCTAGTGGTAACTAATGTCACCATGCATCAGGCATTAATTGTGGCGCGCAACACTGCCCCCTCCTAAGACATGCTCGTCCCGAGCATTATCGGCTCCATAATAACGCGCCAATCGATCCACATGGACGATCTTAGGAGTACCTCTTGCACCTTTCTGTATCCGGTAGGTTATGTCATTGATCTTTGCCACAATCCGGTACGGTCCATCCCATTTAGCTTGAAGCTTAGGAGATTTCCCCTTGCTGCGGACTGGATGGTGCAACCATACTAGTGAACCTTCGTCGAACCCTTTACTGTTCATTTTGCGGTCATAACGGGTTTTCATCTTTTCAGACATTTGCTGGCCCGATTGTCTGACGTGCTCATAAATGTCATTCATTTTGTTCCGCAAGTTATTCGCATAATCGGTTATACTGCGTGGGGCATCAGGTGGTATTCCGGTGATCAGGTCTGCAGGCAGCCGTAATTCTCTTCCAAAGTTTGCGAAAGCTGGTGTCACCGATGTACTTTCGTGAACAGCGCTTCGATATGACAACAAAAACGGTTGTATGTGCTTGTCCCAATCTCGTTGCCGATTTTCCACAACTTTTGCTAGGTACCGTTCCAGTGTCTGATTAAATCGTTCCACCATTCCATCCGATTGTGGGTGGTAAGAAGTTGTTCTTGTTTTATGAGTACCCATAACTCGACAAGTTTCCTGGAATATTTGGGACTCAAAATTCCTTCCTTGATCACTGTGAATCTCTAAAGGTACTCCAAACCGACAGAAGACTTCATAAACTAATTTATCTGCAACTGTCGAAGCTTCTTGATTTGGAATGGCGAATACTTCCGGCCACTTAGTGAAGTAATCCATCACAACCATGAAATACTTGTTACCACTTTCACTTTCCGGAAACGGCCCCGCAACGTCAAGGGCTATCCTCTCCCATGGTGCGCCAACATTGTACAATTTTAATGCACCTCTACTACGAGTCTGAGGTCCCTTTACAGCTGCACAACTTGTACATTTGCGACACCAGTCACCGACATCGTCCCGACAGTGGACCCAGTAAAACCGTTCTCATATCTTCAGTAGAGTCCGTTTTACTCCCAGATGACCTCCTGAACAACCATTATGGTACAGCTGTAGAACATCCGGTACTTGAGCTTTAGGGACAACCATTTGCAAATGACAGCTGTCTCCCCGAGCATTTTCCCATTTACGGCACAGGACCCCATCCTGAATCACCAAGCTGTCCCATTGGACCCAATAGCTTTTTGTGATTGAACTCATTGCTGAGACGTCGCTCCACCTGGGCTTAGAAGCTCTGGCCTTCATCCACTCGAGAATCGGCTTGATGTCCGAATCTTCCTGCTGTGATCTGAATGAGATCTCAAAATACCATATACTTGGAAATAAATAAATTATTATTATTATGTGCACGTTGTAGGCTTTCCTTCCACTCGTTGCTGAGGTCTGTCTTGAGCATCCTCACAGGTACGACTTCTTTACTTTCTTGCCTAGTACCAACTAGTGTGCCTTTTTCCATAACCTGTTCCTGATCACAAAGGTTCGGCACACGTACCCCTGACATGTCGGTGGCTCTGACCAAAGTTCGTCCCACTTTCCATGGACGGTCATTGTCTACCCTTCCTGTAGTTAGCTTGGGGCAACTGGATCGAAGGTGGCCCCTTTCCCCACAGCCGTAGCACCTAGGTCTGTATCTTTTATTGCAGCCGCGAACTCTAGCCACTGCAACCTCCCTGACGCGATGGGAACGATGATCCTGTCGCGCGGCTTCCACCTCCAGTGCATGGGCCAAGGCGTCCTTCAGCGTCCCGTGGTGCCCGAGCCTCACAGCAGCTCTAACTTCAAGGTCGCGGATGCCGTCGATGAATGCCTGCACCAGGTTCCCATCAATAAGCGCAGGTACGGACTGGTAAGCTTTACGCACCAGCTTCTCCACTTCAAGGGCCCACTGCTGCAGGTTTTCATTACTGCGTTGCACGCGATCCTTGAGCTGCGCACGAAACACGTGTTCCAGGTAAGCGTCGCCATACCGAGCCTCCAATGCGTCAAGGAGCTGCTCGTAAGTCACTTCCTTACCGAGAGCTTCCAGAACAGTTAAGGCCTGGTCGCGCAGGCCTAGGGTGAGGGCAGTCATGGCCTGACTTTTATTCCAACCGTTCGCCTTCATGACAGCCTCAAACTGGATTTTGTAGGCCGACCAGGAAGAAGTTCCGTCGAACGGTGGCACTTTGAATCCACGTAGCGAAGGTGTTGTAGCTACGGGTGCTGCGATTCCATCCCCAAGTTTAAGGTAATCCAGCGATTTCTTTACATCAGCCATCACGGTTTTCTTCACGTCAGCCACCGCGTTGTCAACCCGATTATACACTTGGTCGATCCGGATTTCAGCTTCCGACAGGCGGTTGTCATGTTGAGCAACCTTATCCTTCACCTCTTTCATGTCTTTCCCGAAGGTAGCGTGAAGGTCCTTCATAAGGAGCATCTGCTCTTCCTGGCGGCGCGTTTGCTCCTCCTTATCACGTTGGAGCTGTTCTTCCAACCGACGAGCCTGTTCCTCCTGTCGGCGAGCCTGTTCCTCCTGTCGGCGGGCCTGTTCCTCTCTGTCGCGCAGCAGCTGTTCTTCCAACCGACGGGCCTTTTCCTCCTTGTCCCGCTGGAGCTGTTCTTCCAACCGACGAGCCTGTTCCTCCTGTCGGCGGGCCTGTTCCTCCTGTCGGCGGGACTGCTCCTGCAGCATCATCATCAGGGCAGCAAAGTCTGGTGCTGCTGATGCTGGAGCTGCTGCGGACGGTTCGGCCTCCGAGGTTGGTAGCTGGCCCTCCGACCTCTGCGGCATAGTTCCACCAAAACGTCTCTGGTCCGTCTCCTGTTGGCGTTGACTCCGGGTACGGATACCCTCTGTGTCGTATTTAGGTAAAATCGGCATGATTTTAATCCTTGCTTCTGACACCAATTGTTACGAGCTTCGGGTTCGTGACAATAAAAACTGCCGATAAAAATTACCAAAAGTTACACTTTATTAATTAAACAACACTAATAACAACTCAAACACACTAATTATAAAACACAATCGCTCTTAAGTCGCACTTGAAGATCGCTTTCGATGTATTCGCTTCTATCGCAGAACCAAGTCTGATCGGTCGCGGCTAGTCCCGGCCTTATATAGTGCCGCAGATAATTCCAGAACCTTCTATTGTAGACACATCTAGAATGTTCGAGTACTTACCGGCCCCGACTGACCAAATGTCGATAGTTCTAGTAAGTTCAGCCAATCGATAATAGATGGCGCTAGTGACTCTATTAGTTCTTGCTACTAGAAACTAGATGGCGCTAGTGGTAACTAATGTCACCATGCATCAGGCCAAAGACATTAAATTATTTACTTGACAATAGACAGGACATTACGAACAAAATCGTAATCCAATACTTTTGTCCTAGTGGTCAAAAGTCGCTCAGTCTAATGTCGTACGCCTGCGTGTCAAGACGTATTTGTGTCCACCAAAAGAAAAATATTTTCTAAGGAAACATGCCGAGTTGCGCATTACGATATTGCAAATCTTGTTATGGTAAAACAACTGGACCTAACTTCGGTTTATTTACGCATGAATTATTTATATTTACTCAGTAATTAGAATTAAATAATTTTCATAAAGAGATTTAGAAAATTTGCTAATTTTGGAATAAACGCCCTCTATTGCTGAGTAGTTTTACTACTACCTTGTTGAGATGTGATGTTGTTTATCGATTTTGTTATCGATAATATTTATTAAGGTAAATAATAAATAACACTTAAAATATAATACTGTTTCAAAATAATACCATATGATCGAACTAACGTATCTAAGTCAACGGTCTCTAAATCAGTTAAATCACGATTGGTTCTAACGGCGTTTGCTACAGAGCTAAACTTTTTTGACAATCTATACTAATACTAAAGCTGAAGAGATTGTTTGCTTGTTTGTTTGAACGCGCTAATATTTGGAACTACCAGTTGGATTTGGAAATTTCTTTTTACATTTTTAAGCCCAGTTCTTGAAAAAGGCTATAGGTTATTTAACATTACGCTAGGACTATTAGAAGCCGAGCAAAAAGAAAAAAATTAAGAAAGAACGCGATGTAAGCCGGTTAAAATTTATTTTATTAATCCTTTATTAAGTGAAAGTTTGTTAACAACTTTTAAAAGTTCGTCAATGGATGGTAGGTCTGACGTTGGGGACATATATAGCATGGCAGCCCATGCTCTGATCTGTTGGTAGTAGTCGCTATCATTATTTGGTCGACCGTCATGTATGAGATTTTTAAGTAGAACGCCCATAATTTCCTCAGTATAAGTGTTTTGAATTTTATATTTTGTACGTACGCAAGGTCGACTGATCTATTTGCTTCAAAGAGCAGAGCTTGTACTGTGGGTACTAAACAATGGATATAATAGTTTCTTTTGTAAATAAATACTTATAATACATACATAAGCCAGACCCGGACCAATACAAACACTTATATTCATCACATAAATATTTGTGTCCTGTGGGAATCGAAGCCATGTCCTTGTGATTAGCAGTCTGACATTTGGATCACTAGACCATAATAACGATAATTTATTAATTTGTATGTAAAAAGAATTTTATAGATAAAAAACTTGTAAACATTGAAACTACTAATCAATTTATTGCTTTCCTATTTTTTTGGCACTTCTTCAAATCTATTCAAATGCGAAAAAATAGTCATATAACTATAATCAATATTATCGATACCTTTATATCTAAATGATAAAATCCCTACCACAGGTTTTATAGTTTCTACTTAGTGTCACCCCCGCATTGCCAGACTTATGAAAGTTATG
The DNA here is from genome assembly GCA_947507525.1 of Apamea epomidion. NCBI lineage: Eukaryota > Metazoa > Arthropoda > Insecta > Lepidoptera > Noctuidae > Apamea > Apamea epomidion. The sequence goes on from OX382233.1 coordinate 8,631,910, forward strand.
AATTTAGTAGCTCTACGGATTTTAGGACCTCGCCTCGAATATGCGTATATCGATATAATAAGATTTACAATTATTTGCAAACAAAAGTGTAAAAATAATTATTTTTGTAAAAACGAAATGCAATGCAGGCAATTGCAAAAAAATGCGCTTTGTGTCATAATAGGTCTACTTTACACAAAAATCGTAATAAACTAAGTGCTATAATAATTCGGAGGCAAAGCGCGTTTAAAATTATTTTATTTTAAAATGTACATAGAAAACACACACTTGAAACTGATACCTAGCGCGTAATAATAGTAGCGAATAAAATTCTAAAATAGTTTTTACTGTCTAAGACAAGTTTTGCTTAATTTGTTTAGTTTTCAAAATTATTTACCTGATTGATTAAATGTATATTAGGTTTTTTAAGCTTAATCCACGGATTGAAAATCGGATCTGGCAACATTGACGACACTGGCCACCTACCGAGCGGTAGCTGAATATATTTTCAAAATTTAATTCATTTTACTCTTTGATGTTCCTAATTGCCGCTCCAATTTTGCTATATTACGCTAGATGGCGTCACTGAGACATGGGATCACAGTTTTTCTATGACATTTCATTGCATAGCCTCTCTATTGTACCTATCTTAAATCTCTTTGCATCAGGCATTAATTGTGGCGCGCAACAATAGCAAAGCAAACATACCCTTGAAACAATTGGATGACCGCACAGAACTCGGTCGTTCAATCCGTTATAATTATTATATTCACACATAATTTGGTTGTAAGTCCAAGAAAAAATATATTTTTCACAAAATGTCGTATGTCAACAAAGACATTAAATTATTTACTTGACTATTTTAAATCTCTTTGTATGTCAACAAGTATATAATTCAAAGACATTAAATTATTTACTTGACTTGTACCTATCCTAAATCTCTTTGATATAATTTAATGTCTTTGTGTGTCAAAAAAATCCTTCAAATGAAAAATATTTGTTAGTTACCCTGGCAAAATGTTGTGCATTTGAGAGGTGAGAAATACTTAGTGTATCATGAGGAGCAATTTGTTTACTAATAGCACAAAATATGTGTGAATTGTAGTTTTAAAGTTATTTGAGAAAAACACATTTTGCTGGAGCGCACCGGACGCACCGGATCAACTCAGGATGGATGAAATGGCGACAGGTCACAGGAACAACTTGCGACCCACGGAAAATTTATAAGTCCGTGATAAGGCCTGTCGTACTTTATGGATCTGAATGCTGGGCTGTGAAGAAGACGGATGAAAAAAGATTGCATGCAGCGGAGATGAGAATGTTGACGAGAATGGATAAAGTAAGAAATTAGTATCTATGGGGAAGTTTGAAAGTGGCGCCAGTGACAGAAAAGTTGAAAAAAAAAAAAAACAAAAAAAAAAAAAAAAAATAGTTTATTTCAATTACAATGGGCATTTAGATACATATTTTTTGGAGATGTCCTTTTAAGCAAGGAATTGCTTGTATTAGGAGTCTCCGCACTTCCACTTATCATTAATTACTATGCAATTGAAATGTACACCAGCAAGACTGAAGATAAAGAAAAATAAAATAAAAATAAAAGAGATAAATTAACATTACACAAAGGCACTAGTCAATAGTCGCGCGAGTACATGTGGTGCGTGTGTTACGAGTGAGTATGTTAGTGTGTAAGTGAGCGAGTGTGGGTGTGGGTGTAAGTGTGAGTAGTGAGGTTGTATATTGTGTGAGTTATAATAAGCGATGTTTAGTTTAATTATCCTGAATGAATATCCTGACTAGTAGGTGTAAGCGTACGCTAAGTAAAATTTAAGGTTGTTGGCTGTTGGCTAGCCCTACGACGATGTCTTGGGATCGAAAGAAGCGAAATAAGTCTTCCTTCACTAACCATGCAGAAAAAACGACCCGAGTGTAGCAACTTTGGTTATTGTAAAGTGGATACGATAGACTCAATATAGTCATAGGATTTAGTTTTAAGCCACTCGGTTACAACTTTTTTACAATCCCGGTACTTCATGGAATACATACGTATTTCTTTATTTAGCAAATTGTATAGGTGAGATGATTGCCTTGGGTATTGTCTCTTAGCGAAAGCAGATCTAACCTTGACAGTTGGAGCGACTAAGTAGTTCCTTCTGCTTTTAGGCTTAGAGGGATCATACGGAAGGGTGGTGTGCTTTCTTAGTATAATTTGAAGCAAATAAAGCTTTCTTACCGACAGAAGATCTGATAACTGGTAAAGGCTTTGGGTAGGGTATCTGTAGGGCTTAAAGAACATGACTTTAAGTAAGGTTCTTTGTGCCCTCTCGAGTTCCAAAAACTTTATTTTCGTTGTCCCTCCCCAGCAAGGCAGACAATACATGAGGATAGATTGGGCCAGCGACATGTATACCTGCTTCAGAAGTTTTTGCGAGGCCACATGTCGCAGAGTTTTGAAGATCCATGTCAACTTGCTTACTCTTTTCATTATAAGTTCGGTGTGCGTGTGCCAGGATAGGCGCTGGTCAATCATAACACCTAGATATTTTATATGTTGTACCCTATCAATTTTTAAGCATAGGCAGTCGGGTGTGGGGGGGTTGGGACAGTTATGGATTTTTATTTGGAAATCCCGGGATGGTTGCGTGTTATTATACTTAGTAAAGCAGATGTAGTTGGATTTGGAAGTATTTAGCGTGAGGAGACTATGGTTTAGCCAGGCTGCTATCCTGGAAAGGCCACGTTCGGCCAACCTTGTAACATCATCCCAAGTCTTAGCAGTAAAGACAATGGCAGTATCGTCGGCATACGAAAAAATGAGCCCGCCATCAATCTTCATGTTGCAGAGACTATTAATGTAGACAAGGAACAATGTCGGCCCGAGGACACTGCCCTGGCCGACTCCGAAAGTGACGGTTGACTCAGAGCTGGTGTACTTCGCAATTTTAACCGTTTGTTTGCGATTGCTAAGGTAGGATTTAAAAAGCGCAAGAGCGGGTCCCCTTATTCCGATGCGTTCTAGCCTGTGTAAAAGTAAGGACACAGACACTGTGTCAAAGGCCTTTTTGAGGTCAAGAAAAACAGCTAGACACTTGGATCCACTATCCACACCATCCACCAGAGCAGAAGTTAGTGACAGAACAGCATCCTCCGTAGACTTACCCTTTCTAAACCCAAACTGAGAAGGCGACAGTATGTTGTATTTAGAGAGGAACTTAATTAGACGTGAGTTTATAAGTTTCTCAACGATTTTAGAGATGGACGGTAGGACCGAAATTGGTCTATAGTTAGACGGGTCAGACTTGTCCCCTGACTTATACACAGGCGTTATGAGCGCAACTTTCAGAGCGTCGGGGAAAAGTCCTTGCGCGAAACATAGGTTAATTAAGTGGGTTAAGATTGGCACAATTAGTTCGTGTGCAGATTTAAGAAAGTTGACTTGTATTTTGTCCCAACCGGGAGCACTATCTGATTTTAAGCTCATTAGAGTGGTTCTAACTTCGTCGGCTTCTGTGTCGAGAAGGACAAGAGATGAGGCCAAAGGATTATCTGTCGAGAGTGAATTAGGGTTGATATTATTGACTGCTGAGGACTGGGAAGTAGTGATGCTTTCAGCAAGAAGTTTACCTATGCTACAGAAGTAGTCATTGACCTTGTCGACAGAGCTTTTTGGGGTTGTGAGTATCTCTAGTAGCTCCGCATTATTTGTTTTTTTAGGTTTGCGTTGTGTAATGTTATTAATAATATTCCAGGTTTTTTTGGGATTTCTGTATGCTTTAGAAAGTTGATCTCTGTCATGTTTGCGTTTTTGTTTCCTAATAATGGTACAACAGTAGTTACGATACCTTTTGTATATTATTTTTAGCACTACGTTGTATGGGTCAAGTCTAAGTCTCTTTTGCATAAGATTTCTATTCATTATACAGCGCAACAGGCGTTGGCCTGTTGCGCTGTATAATGAATAGAAATCTTAAAAACAGAATCCTAAAACCATGGATGACAGTTGTGTCATCCATGGTTTTAGGATTCTGTTTTTCAAAGGTATATTCAGCGTAATTGTACTGAGTGTGACACATTTTTGGAGTATCTCAATTAGGTTATTAGTAAGCAAGTTAGGGTTATCTAGTTTTAACAGGTCCGACAGGTTACTGGCTTTGAGGAGCTCAAGTCCCTTTTCCATATTAAAAACAGCTTTTGTTTTTGAGCATCTTATTAAGTTAGTATGATTTGAGATTTTTAATAAAGTCATGGAATGATCAGTAATGGTCGTGCGAATAATTGCAATGGTTGCGTTTTGGTTGCCAGGATTGAGTTTCATTATGAAATGGTCAAGACAGGTTTTGCCCCTCGTGGGAAGCGTGTGACCAGAGAGTAGACCATGCATTGCTAACATATTGAGGTAGCTAAGTCTGTTTGTACGCTCGTGTGATTGCTCATTTTGATGGTCTATAAGATTAATATTTATGTCTCCAGTAATTATTAAGTTTTTAGTTGATGCAAGGGTACTTAGGTGGGTATTTAAGGAGTGAATAAATTGGTCCGCGTTCACAGTTGAAGGGGACCGATAAATCGCTAAAACTATTATGTCAGGCGTAATATGAATCTCTAAGCAGGACGCGTGAGTTAGCTTTACCTCTCTTGTTTTGTCCTTGTGTGTGTTTTTAATATAGGCGACCACTCCGTCAGCCTTATTTATGTGGTTTGTAGTTTGGTACGAGTTATAGTTAGATATTAGAGGTATTGGTTTGTTTGAGTTCAACCTACATTCGGTTAGGATTATCAAATCAACAACTGTTCCAAGATTGATTAAATTTAGTTGAAGATCATCCAAATTGGAGTATACAGATCTAATATTCTGCGACACAATGGTAAAATCGGAGGGGATAGGTGCTATGAGCATCTTAAAGTCAGCGATATCGCAATCAAAAACTTGTGCTATTTCAGAGTTGTCTATGTCATTCAAAATGATTTGCGTGTCATCCATTAAGATAAGATTTAAAAATGTAGGATAACGTAACTATTTTCGCATTTTTATTTCGTGGGTGGGTGAGGGTGGATGAATGTGTATGCGAGTGTGTAGAGGTATGTGTGGTTTGTAAGTTTGTGATTTTGGTATCCGGATTGTCTGCAGGTGTGTGTGATGAAGAATGAATGATTTGGTGTGATTGGTAAGCGAGACATAACTTATTACTTATTTTAATGTATAACTTAACTGTAATTAATTTTGAAAGTTTAACAAACCAATGAAAGTTTAACAAATAGGTAAAATATTGTAAGAAAAAACGGCTACAACGATAGGTCGCTTGCAAGATGAAGACTAGTCATTTAAGCTGTAGGAGATTATGTACCTGCGACTCACTATTTATAACAATAGTAGGGGAATCGTCATCCTTCTTAATATGAACTTTCCCGTAGGCCGTCCAGCAGTATTTATAATCTTTAGATTTTGCTAAGTCACGCGCCAGAAAGTATAGTCGAGCCCCTCTTGCTGTTAACTGTTCCGAAACGTATATTGGTGTATTCTCATCTGTCTTAAACCCGAGGTGTTTCGCACATAATTTACCGTTTTGATTTCTATTATAGGCTTTAGTCGACTTTAAGAGGTCTGATTTAAGTATAGTCGACTTTAGCTCAACTATAATAGGGCTATTTTTCGTGTTAGACCGTTTGTTTATAACTCGATAAATATCACTGATATCCGGTTTTGAAGGAAATCGTTTGGCTTGGTATGGGCATGTGATGAGAAGGGACGAAACGCATGTGACTAAAAGAGTGATGAATATACATGTTGATGGATGGAGAGGGAGAGGAACGCCGAAGAAAAGGTGGATGGATTGTGTGAGGAATGATATGAAAGAGAAGGGAGTGAATGATAGCGTGACGGTTGACAGGGGAGAATGGAAGAAGAAAACGTGTTGCGCCGACCCCAAGTAACATGGGATAAGGGCAGGAAGATGATGACATTTTGCTGGAGTAACGTTATCCTGGCAAAATCGATTTTCAAAAATTCGTTCAGCCCGGAACCAGATACATGAATAGATAGCTTTTGTTGCGTAGTAAATGTTTGTAAATAGCAAAATTTGTGTGTGATAAATGGTTCTTGAGTTATTTAAGATTTTGCTGCGGTAACGTTTTGGGATTTCCCAGATCTCGAAAACGGCTCAACGCAGAAGATTGAAAAAAATACCAATGAGAGACCTTAATTTGTTTAAACATTACTTTTTGATTTGGTTGTCGCCCAAGGCCAGGACCCAGGCTTTTCCAGGTAAGCCGTCGGGTCCTGGGGCGGTGTTTCTGGCATTCAGCCTACGTACCGCCACTCTCAACTCTACCTCGGTGACCTCCGGAGCATCGTCGTCGTCGTCGTCGGTGTGGTCCGCATCTGGCATCGCAGGCGGAGCCATGGACGGGGGAGTATGTTCCCCTCGCGAAGGGAACAGAGCGCTCACCACGTCCTCCACGAGCTGGGGCCGGAGACACTGCGTCAGCGGGGGAGCCCATGAGCGGAGTTTATCCCGCACCATCTTGTAGGGGCGTCCCCACGGGTCTCTGTTCAGAGTCCCCAGCGACTCCTCGCGGGTCAGCCCCCTGGCCCGCAGGATCTCCGTTCGGAGGGCGGTCTTCGCCGCTCTGTACCCCTCGTACAGCTCCGCCTGCATGGCTTCCGTATCCGGAGGGCGGATACGGAGCCTGTTTGTTATTGGTCTCACCTCTCAAATGCACATTTGCCAGGGTAACGCACACGAAAAATATCGGTACCGAGGTGAAAAGGCATGACACTTTTAGATTCAAAACCAAAATGAAGAAAAGGTTGGATTTGTTATAAAAGAAAGTCGTTCGTGATAATATTATAATGTAGTATTTGCCAATGCTGCAATAGGCTTTAAATTCGACGCATTACCTATTATACTAATTGACGCTTAGGCATAATACCGTTAGGCACATACCGTTTTCCTCGTCGTTTTGAGAGCAGTGGTGATGAAATAAATAAGTTACAAGTTAATGCACGCCTGCTTGGGTTCGAACCCACGACAAGTCAAAAGTCATTATTGCAAAGCATATACATACCGTAGACATTGCTATTATAATCACTACAATATTGTGATTCTGAAAGTTTAGACCTTGTGTTTGGTACAGCTGAACAGATTTGGAAGTTTTTTTTTAATAATTAATGTTTGTTCTCCGGGTACGGATGCGAAGGAAACGTGTTGTATTTCGTAGCACGACCATTAACGCATTCATTATAACTTTAGATGGTAATAAAATCCTTATAATTTGTACTATTTTATACCACTAATAAAAAAATGTATATTACCCCTCAATTATCGTAGATATACAGGTCGTGCTGGCAAGATTCCTTCCCAGCAAGACCACGTTAAAATGAACGCATTCATTATAACTTTAGATGTAGTAATAAAATCATTTTAATTTGTACTATTTTATACCACTAATTAGAAATTGTATACCTTTCAATTATCGTAGATATACAGGTCGTGCTGGCAAGGTTCCTTCCCAGCACGCCCACGCTAAAATTCCAGCTGGTCAGTTTTGAAATTACCAGTAATAAAATTGGAGTACATAATGAGTACAAATTTTTAGGCATGCTCCCGTTTCATCAACTTCTATGTCAGCTGGAATTTTAGCGTGGTCGTGCTGGGAAGGAATCTTGCCAGCACGACCTGTATATTTACGATAATTGAGAGGTATACAATTTCTAATTAGTGGTATAAAATAGTACAAATTAAAGGATTTTATTACAATCTAAAGTTATAATGAATGCGTTCATTATAACGTGGTCGTGCTTGGAAGGAATCTTGCCAGCACGACATGTAAATCTACGATAGTTGAGAGGTATACAATTTTTAATTAGTGCTATAAAATAGTACAAATTAAAAGGATTTTATTACCATCTAAAGTTATAATGAATGCGTTCATTGTCGTGCTACGAAGTACAACACAAGGAAACCGCAGATAACAGCTTGAGCTAAGTAATGCACAACAATATAAAAAGGAGCAAATAAAACGATGGTTTTTAAGTTTATTTATAATAATTGCATTCTGTCACGTTATAATATTATTACACCCAGATTCATACGATATTAAACAATTCTAGCAGTCTAGAACACACCACAGAGCACACGCCTATTGTATTTATTGATTTAAACATGAATTTAAAAAGCTGACGCATACTTATCAATGCATTGTTTGGCAAGAATTTGGAAACGAAAGATAGTGTCAACAAGCATGAAAGCTAGCAAAAAATTGAACTATTTATTATATTAACAGCTCAATTTTCTTTATGTCTAGAAAATTAAGCCAATGAATGCTTTTATTTCCTCTATGCATAAATTTTAAAAGATATGTTCACTATAAATAAAGGTGCGCCTATGACCAATGCCTCTCTATACATGAAATACGTAGTTCACATCGGTGATTCACCACTTCTGTGTAATTTTAACACATTCCCCTACAAAACTGAGCAACATTAGTACTCTTTCATACTTTTTACAACTTAAATTTAATTACCTATAAAACCACTACAATAGGCTACAAAAGAAAAGTAAATATAAAAGTATTTTTACCACCACAAAATAATAGATAAAAATATATTTCACATGGCTACAAACAAAACGAAACCGGACGAAATATAAGCATCATCATATATAATTGAGATACATAAAAAGAAAACAATGTAGTTTTGTCTTTTATTATATATTGATATATTTTTGTCCATATTCAGCCAATATTCAGTTTAACCTGGCGTAATGCAAAATAATCAGTCAACCTTATATACCCCTTTGAATTGTGACTAACGTAAAAATTGTGAAGAAACTTTTAAAATTATACAAAAAAAATTATTCAATTTCCATTACTCATAAATGATAAAGTTTATTGCATGAAAATGCGTTTCTTCCACATATTTTTTAAAAGCAAATCTATTTACATAAACCTATTATTTACGTAATTCTACGCAAGTGAGTTCACATCGATAACATAGAGTATAACAAGAATACATTAAATTAAATCATAGAAATACCATTTATATTTCTATACAGAAGTATAATAAAAATAAAAAAACATTGACGATTTTAATCAGGAATTCTAGTGTTTTTATTACTTAAAGTATAAACAACAATTTTGCATATTGCCTAAAAACAAGAAGGAATGAATTTTTATTATTACAATTATTAAAAAGGGAAACTGAGACGTGCTTAACGACAGACACGGTCATAAAATTGAAGGGTGTTAGAAATCGTTGTCGCTAGCTCATCCTTACTTACACCATTGCATCGAAAAGTAAATAAGTGACAGTGTGTCTATAAAATGACATTATTCAAAATGTTTGTATGCTTTCATTATTCACTAAGTGCTATCAATATAATAACTATTGAAATTACTTTTCAATAAATATGAAGGTGAGTTTAAGTGTAATTTCTATATTTATTATAAGTAGTAAAACACACGTATTTCGAATCCTGCCATTTTAGAATAATTAATATTTTGAATACATCGTTCACACAATTTTTATACCGAACCCCTAAACAACATAAATGTCTGACTATAGTTTTGTTACAAACCCACGCGGTTCAATAAACTAACTTACCAGATATCGTCACTCGTGCATATAGGATCGATGCACTGAATATCACAAAGCATTCCACTCTATATTTAGGTAAAACAGGAGGGCCAAACCGCTGTTAAATCTGAAGTAATAAATACTTTATATATTTTTTTTATATTGGCTTTTTTTTACTAAATTGTGAGACACGTTTTTTAAAGGGCCTCAAAGCCTTTTTTATCCTAAAAATATAGTATCACAACATCTAACAAACCACACGTGATCACAAGTGACGAAGCGTTGAACAATAACTGTGATACATGAATAAAACGAGCTTCATTTATAATTTGTTCGATAATTTCAACCGTAGTTGGTGGTTTGTTTGTAGCAAAATTACAGTAGTGTTAGTATGGTGTAAGCAAATCGTAGCCGCAGTAGTGGACGTCTAAGTTCTAAGCGCGCGAGTGTTAGCTCATGGACAACTGGCCGAGGGCTAGTAGCCTCTCCACTGCCGCATTCACGTCGCCGAACGTCGCGATCAGTGCTGGAAATAAGTACCATAAAATATGAGTGATACTAGAATTGGATTGGGTAAGTATCGCATTTTTATTTGAAACAGCAGATATTTTGTGCGATATTTCAGTGGGTTCCGTAGTAACAGATGTTTTTACATATCACGTGTACTTTTACAGCCAAGTTATGCCAACGAATTCATTGTCGACCTAGACAGAGTGGCAATCTGAGACGAGACATTAAAGACAGCTAAAAATAATTCCCACAAGTTGGGTATGGAGCCCTAAGAATGTTTTCCTGTAAGCAGCAATGATCATTGATGTAGCCTTATATCAAATGAGCAGCCTGTATAGTTAGCGGCGATACGAGAAGTCAATTTCTTTGATGTCTGCTTACCTTGCAAGTTAGCATCCCGGTTGAGAAAGCCCATAGCAGTGAGTTGATCAAGTTGCTGCGAGTAGCGTTGTTCCGGTGGCTGCGATGAATTCGTCTGGTTATTCGCCATAGCAGACATCATCCGCTGCATGAACTGTGTACCAAATATCAGGAATTTACATGGCGCAGTCAATACTACCGATATATCGAACGAAATATATTTACATAACAACTTTCTACATGAGACCTGCAAGTATCTGCATACTGACTGATTAAATGATGAGTACGTACATAACCTATTTTATACTCTACTTACAACTCTATCAATGACGAATCAAATGGGTATGGAAATAACAAAGATTTTTAAGGATGAATGAAATGGAAATTTGTTTTGCGCCAGTACAAACTAAACGAATATGGCTAAGTGACTTGCAACAAGTAACTTGTATTTAGGAAAAATATCATGAAGCCATATTTTAAATGTACCCTTCAAATGAAATCGATACTGTTCTATACTCCGTTGGTTTAGGTACTTAAGTAAGGTAAACAAAAAAAAAAACATGATTCATGGGTGCTAAACCTTTTGTTACAAATTCTACAATCATTTTATTTAATTTCACTAAAGCCTATTAAACGCACTTTTAATGAAGTTATAATATAATTAGGCATTTTAAATGAAAAAGTAAAAAGTTTCACATGATACCCGGCAATGTTATGAGCGAATTGTCATGCCACGCCACAGTTGTACTCTTCAATGTAGAAACATTATCGAATTCATTGAATTTTTTAAAAGGTTTAGAGAACCTGTCTTTTTTGGCCCTTACAATTTATTATATTATTATTATAAATCTAACTAAAAAGTGTGCTTAAGCAGTTACATCTACGAAGAATAGTTTAAGAATGAATGATAACGTTTAACACACTAAGATGAAACTATATATAACTATATTTTGTGGGTAACGTACTTTTAAACAAGAAAGTGTCATCTATAAAGAACCCTTTTTACGATTTATTTACCTTTATATAATTACCTAAACCAATGGAGTATAGCAACTCACTCAAAAATAAAAGGTATTATGTACCACATCGACGTGCGGGCGGTGCGTGTTCAACTACGACGGAGCCGGCACATATTATAAACAAAGTATTTTATGTCTACCTTGTTAGTGGTTTCACTGGAGTTAAGAGCAAATTACTCGTAACTTGTTGTGAAACCACTCTTTAATGTTTATAGTATAACTGGAATCATAATACGGTTTCTTTATATCTAAGAAATTATGGCCCTAAACGGTAAAAAAAAAAGTTTTGCAAATCTAAGGTTGTGCTGTGTTGTAAATATTTTAGATATATATGTAAAACTTTTTAAATATAACAAAAGTTTTTGTAACTCTGAAACGCTGTAAAAATCTGAAAATGGTACTAGACTTGTTTACCAAGGCTCTAGGCCTCCCCCATTAGTTATTCATAAGAATCGTATCATTTTTAAATAATGTATTTTCAGAATGTAAAGAAGATGGGCGCGATCTAGGACACGATCTTCTGACGCGACTTCTAGCCGTCACCGTACGCCAATCAAATAAGTATTAAGTATTAATAATCCATTTATTTCAGGCGACACAGGCCCATCGATAAATACTTTATCCAAAAGATACATAATTTTATTAAAAACAAACTTGTACTAATAAATAGAAGGACAGAATCAGTGCCAGTATCGCCAGGACATTCAAAAATGTTTCAACGTAATTCAAAATCAGCATTACCTGCGTGAAGAGCTCTGGGTTCTGTGGCTGGCGAGGCGCGGCGGGCGCGGCGGGCGCGGGCGCGGGCGCGGCGGGCGCGGGCGCGGCCGCGGCGGCGCCCACGCCCATGCCCAGCGTGCCCACCAGCGTGGGCGCGGCGCTGCGCAGTTGCTCCAGGCCTTGCTGGATCTGCAGCAGCGCGTTCAGGGCCTACACGATACCATAAATACTAACATTGTGCTGGCCTCTTTGGACACACGACTATTGCTGATGTTATTAGAACGATTAAAACCTTGAAGAATCACACTATTGCACTCTTCCCTTTAATATTTTTTTTTGCATGAAGATTTGATTTTAACACGAACTACAAACAAACTTCGATCCATCTCAGCGAACACCGAAGTGAAATTTCCGAGTTGACTGATGGCAAACTTCTGTAGCTACAACAATTATTTTTATTTTACCACTAATATTTTCTCTTAGTGCTTGTAATTTTGGGGGAAGGAAGGGGCTCGCTTCGCAGGCGGGTTGGTGATCAGATCACAGTATGGTGGTAAAATGCATAAAGAATGCTGCTGCCCATTCTCTACTAAGTCCCCTAGTCGCCTTTTACGACGCTCATGGGACGAAATGGAATGCTACTATTCTTTACGTTCGGCACCACACGGACTATGGGTGAGGCTTATATCCAGCAGTGGACGTCTTTCAGCTGAAATGATAATGTTATTTCCACAAGGAGTACCCAATGGTTACAGTTATACACACTGACATAATTATAACTGACCTGTGGGTTGGACATCATTTGCTGCATTTCCGGGTTCTGTAGCTGCGCCAACATCTGCGGCATCATTGTGCGCATCTGATCCTGTAGTTGTGGGTTGTTCGCGAACATCGGGTTCTACACGAAATTAAAAAAAAGTCAACATGTCTCAATAAGAATGCACCATCCCTTTCCTTCTAAGATGAAGTATATTATTTTATAAGTCACAACATATGAGAATATGATCTTTACTGAACGTTTAAAAGATCCAACAATATACTACTTAGTCGGGATTCTGCTCACTTTGTCAAATAAAAGGCATAAATTTAAATATAACTGAAGGGGTGTAATGACTGCACCTCTGCCTACTCGTTTGGGCAACACAGGTGATGTAATGTAGTGTGCTAATAATAATAATAATACCAATGTATTACTGTCCCACTGCAGGGCAAAGGCCTCTTCTTAAACAGAGACGGCGTGAGCATTGAGCACACTTGCTCAAGACGGGCTGGCGATGCAGTGTGTTATAGTATTTATTTACTCACGAAGTGACGCGCGCTTTACTTATGGATATTAAGTGTAGAAACACGCGGTGAATGTGTGTGTAAGTGCAGGAGCTCTCGGTACCTTCCGAGACAATAGAGAGGTTGAAAGTGTTTGTGCGTGTGTATTGTGGTGACATTACCCATCTTCACGCACACGTTCACAGGTGTGTTCGTATACTTGGTTACCACATGTAAAGCGCGCGTCGCTTCGTGAGATTTAAATAGTGTACCTAGCCGATAAGCTGAGCTCACCTGGTTGATAAGCTGAGACGCCATATCAGGATCAGCAGCCAAGGCCTGTAGCATGTTGTTAGTGTACGGCGCTGTCAGCATGGACTGCATGAGACGCGGGTTCTCCGACATCTGCTGCAGCAGCGACTGCATGCCGGGCGTGTTGATGAGGCCGGGGCCCGCCGCCGCGCCGCCCGCGCCCGCCGCCGCGCCGCCCGCGCCGCCGCGCTGCCACGGGTTCGGTAACGGCTGCCGGTTCTCGGCGCCCTGCTGCGGGTTTGTGCCGTCCACTGGAGCAAAAAAGGTGACGGGTTAATTAAACTTCTTTATAATATGAGATGCTGTGGATAGAACATTCTTTAGAGGTAAAATTTTGCATTCCTTTTCAGAACCATGTTCTGAAAACGAATGCAATTTTTTTTAACAATTTTATCAGCAATATAAACAGGGTACATTTTTAAGCTGGGGCAAGTAAAACGGGCCTGTCCTAACTTTTTGACATATATAAATTCACAGATTTTGAAACAAAATTAAATCACTAAGAAAATGGGGTAATTTCACAAAAAAAAATTTGATCCCAATCTATCCTGTTTCATATAAGGATCATAAACTTCCATCGGACCAACTGAGGAGGGAAATCTGTGAATGCAGATCAAAATATCTCAAAATATTCACACTGTCGGACTGTTCTCCAGTAGCTAACGGTAGACGACAAGAAATATTCCCTGAAAAACATAATCTTATTCCTCGATAACGAAGATTCTTTAAAAATTAATAATATTTCGTAGCATGTGCCCTAATAAATTAGACCGAATTTAATTCTAAATAGGGTACAATTAGATCAATAAAGTTAGTTTGCGGAGTTATATTAGTGAAGCTATAGGAGGACTTCAATCTCTATTTACGTATTTGAAGTTTGCCGAAAAACATAATCGGCCTTATTACAAAACAAGGTTTATCTTAAGTCAGACTTTAAACCAAGCCATTTTTCAATATCGTACTTTATTCCGCCAATGTCAAAGTTCTTTTCACAAAAACTGACGTTAAACCCGAGTCTAAGTTGTCAATTTTGCGTAAGAACTTTATGTTTGTCTGAATAAAGTTCAAAATACAGTAACTGGCTCGAAGGTTTGGGCTAGGTCTAAAGTTGGAACTCGTTTTGTAATAAGACGGAATGAGTTTATGAACCAAAATGCTTTTTTCCATTTAAATCTCACGCTGTATAAGAAATATCTTACCAGAGTTGTCCACCAGTCCAGAAAACGGGTTGCCTGCCATACTGCTGGCCACATTCAACATCGGCTCTTGAATGTCTCTGTACATGCGTTGTAGAGCATTGTAGCCACCTAAAAAAATGGTAATTTAAATAACACAAGGTAATGGTATACGTATGGTACATGATCTGACAAAGATTATGTCTGGACTTTAAAAGACACTGTGACCTCAGAGTTTGTTTCGGGCGTCTTCTCAGAGTAGTCAAATAGGTAACGCCGACCTCATCTAGCTTATTTTTTATTTGTAAACGTGATTCCGATATCCCAATTACAGAATAAACAATTTCATTTCAATAGCTTTCTATGGTTTCACACTTTATTCTTTAACAGGGCTTTTAAATACAAGGTGTCAGGGGCATCGACGCGCAAACTGTAACCATGAACTCGGCACTTGATTCTATGTCCAGCATTTTTCGCCGGTTATTAAAAAAATAAATCTGCGGTCTCATAGAGAAGTGTACAACCTACGCGGTTAAAATTTATGGTACAGCAGTTTAAAAAATAAAATCTGATGAAAAATTTCAATACAGGGTCAGAATTATGTACTGAATCCATCGTAACAGGTTGCGCGTTCGATGTCCCTGCCACCCTGTATTAGTGTTCCAAGCAGTTCATATACAAGAAATATTTATGAATTTTGACAAATATATGACCAAAAGATGAATGTTTATATGTATAGTCTGTTCCTAAACTACCTGATGAAAATGTAAACAAATCCTATTCAGTTTAAAATCTTACGCTTACGCACTAAAAGGAATTAATAACATTCATCTGTATTTAGAAGGTTTTTACTTTATATCTCACCACTTTTTTTCCAACAATTATTGTTTAAATAATGATACAAGATGAACAAAATTAAGATTAAGCTACCATAACCACATTATTAATTGTTTACCTTTAATTCGTGAGTTTTGTTGTGCGAATCTTTGAAATTAACATTAAATTAGCTACATAATGTATGAACCCACCTTGATACCTACTTTTACGGATTTTACTGCATTTAATTTTGATTATTAATCTAAGGGGAAAAAATTGTTACCTACCTATTAGTAGAAGTTGTTAGCTATAATAAGATGGGTACGTAAAAACAATTATAATACGAGGTTGCACTGTATTAAATTTTTATTGACAAATCGTCAACGAAAATCGAGGTTACAAAATCAACCTCAATTGTCAAATGAAAAACATCTAGGCAATTTCAAGTTAGGATTTCGGGTTGAAGACTTATTCAAATAATCAAATCAAAAGTAGTCAATTTCTAAGAGGCACTTTACTACAAATCACACAGGTTCGCTTTCTGATCCATTTGTTTACATTTTCATCAGATACTTTTCGAGCAAACCATAAGTTTCATAGCTTGATAAAATGTAATACTTTAAAGGGTACAGTGGCAGTGTTATCGCTTTTAGCAATGTGTTCCAATCAATCTTTGAATGGACAGGAAAGATAATAATAGCCGCTCGACAGCATGTCTCTTCCTATGTAGCTATAGTATAAGACATTGTTGCATAAGGCGTCATGTTCAATCAAGTTGATATTATTCAATTAAGAACATATTATTTGAACTTCAAGTCTCCTTGGCTAGATTCTTTGGACCTGCTGCATTTTCAAAAGGCTAGGTAAAAGCCGCGCGGGTTGATCTATCAAGGTTAAGCTGCGCTTGCTGAGGTTACCTTGGATGGAGGACCATCCATTTCAAACGGAGATCCTTGCCTGCCTCGAGATTTTTGTATGTTGAGTCAGAAGCCCGAAAGTCCGACATCTGGCAACCAGTCCTACCAAGGGCGATCAAGTTACCCAGTGACTGGGTTGTAGAGGTCAGATAGACAGTCGCTTCATGTAAAATACTGGTATTCATTACCATCTGCATAGACTAGAAGCTGAGCCATTGGAAAAACCTTAGGCAGATGATGACCTTACTTTTAATTGTCTAACTCAATTCTTCAAAATTGTAACAGTAACATCAGAAGCACTATGTAACTTTTACGTCTTTGTACCTTAGGGGGACCGGACTGCTTCTCCTTAACACAGGTTTCCATAACCTAGCTAGGAGAGCAGTGCTCACCCACACGTTTGTAGAAATAGTACTTATTTTATAAAACTGTATTTTTAACGTGTTCCACAATCCTTTGTCTTGAGTAAATAAATTTTATTATTATTATTACTTTCAACGCTCAACTAGGGCATGATTCACTTACCAGGTATGCTCTCAAGGTTGGATAGCGCGCGGTCGTGGGAGCGCATGAGTTCCTGCAACATAGCTGGGTTGCGAGCCAGCTCCATAGTCTGCCGCAACAGCTCAGGGTTGTTCAGCATGTGGCTTATCTCGGGATTTCGCTGTATTTTAGAACAAAATAAATTACTGAAACTCAATATGTAATGATCCATATCTGGAAACTAAATTAATTTATAATCAAGTTATATAGGTTACTTCCCTTAAGTTTCCATCCCTTAGACAAGCTTAGTCACAAAAACCTAAAGAATCTCTGACTCTGGGTAGGAAATACAACAAAAATAAATATAAGGTAAAATAGATTGGTGTCCAGTACTACTAGTTTTAGATCTTCATTTTCGCACGACATATACCAGAAACATTATTTAGCCTATGCCATAGTAAAAAGATTAACCAGTAATCCGCTTTATAGTGAGTCTTACTACCCAGAGTACCCAGGGTGTGCCTGTCGAACACAAGATAGCACTTTCAAACTTATTTGAATGCCTATTTTTTATTCTCCCAGTGGTGGTATTGTTGTGTTGGGGCTTCTAACTCCCTAAGATCAGGGTGAACTAATGATGGCTGATGCATGTTTGCTGTCTGTTGGGATAGGTTTACTCAAACTGTTTGCAGTACTATCCACAAAAGGCCAGTCTAGATGCATTCCCACAGTGCAGTCCCTGCACACATTATTTTTGATATTTAATGCTCCAGGTATTAATATCTTTAAAAGAGTTTTTTTACCCCTAAGTTTATTTCGCAGTGTTTGTTTAACTCAGCAGATAGGAAATGTCGATCCATCTAGCATTTTTTTTTAAATATTTCATTTAAAGGTGATTTCAATATCCTGTTTACAGAATAAACAATTTCATTTCGAAGAACAGAGATAAAACTTACCGCCATTAGGTCCTGCATCTGAGGGTTGGATGTGATGAGCGTACGCATGTTCTCAGGGTCATTCATCATCTGCTGCACGAGCGGGTTGTCAAGCACTTGCCTCAGCATATCCGGGTTGGTTAGCAGTTCTTGTTGCATACGAGCCTAAGTAAATAACATAAATAATTATTACTCTACTTAAAATTGAAAAATATTTCCCAGAATAGATATTAATGATAAGGGATTTTCACTGAAAATTAATCTGTGTATAAAATGTTATAACGTTAATACACATTTATCCATACAATAAAAATAGTCTTCCAGCCCGAATTTCGGTCATGGCGGCCATTCTTTGCGGAGACTAGCATTTGGCGCGTAAGATATTATATTGCGCAAGTGTATGACAGACACAGATGCACACTTTCTTCCCTCAGCCGTTAAGCCATTGGTCCTCATCTCTATCTGGTTGTTTCGGATTGACAAGACAACTGTGAAACGTGAAAAAGTGTATGGAACAGAATAAATATTATTATGATGCATAGTCTTCAGGAGCCAGCATTTCTCTAGTCTTATGTTTCTCTAGAAAAGAACGCATGTTAATTTAGGTAACAAATTGTTTGAAGATTTTTACCTGCAAATCCATGAAGGTGCTCTGACCAAGTCCCAAACTTTCTAGGCCTGCTAATCCCCCCAGTGAATTTAGACCAAATGGAGTGGCACCAACATCCGCTGAAATATTAATTGATTAGATTGCTTACAACTTTTAAAATCTTACAATGTAATCAGGGCATCTAGTTAATAGCAATATGCTCCCACTTATAACATGGTGGTGATAATATAACACTTATGTCAGTACAGATGAGATGTTGTGTTGTAATGGATCTACATGGTCATCATAAACTCTGTATGTGAACATAATTTCCTATTCTTTCTAATACTATTGTGGTTGAAGCACTGAGCAATACAATATTTGTATGGTTGCTCTAATTCAAGTCTGGGTATGTGCCAATAAACTTTTCATAACATATGAACACAATTTGTCATCAGTCTTTATATAAATGATGAAATTAGTATGACAATGATGAAAGGGCGACAGAAATTACATTGTTTACGAGTGTCGTCTTTGTAAATACTCTGCTGTTGTGAACTTAAGGTATTAAAAACTTTGTGTTCCATGTCAATGAAAGTGTTAAAAATTTAACAGAGAATCGGCTGACCATGGTTTTTGTTATCAGTAATTAACTCTATGATCTAAACTGTTAAATTTTGATCGTTTTAATCCTTAAAATAGGTCATTGTACTCATCATTATGAACAACTTTTACTACGGGACCAACCCTGAAATTGTGAAAAAAAAAATCTGTTGATCCTACATTATGTCCGAGCTATGCGAACATAAATCTATGGATCAACTGATTTTTTTTTTTCACAATTTCAGAATTGGTCCCGTAGTATAAGTTGTTCATAACATAATGATGAGTACAATGACCCCTTTTAAGGATTAATACAATCAAATTTAACGGTGTTTAAAGTGCTGATGCTCAGCCCAGTTCGAATAAATGACTTTTGATTTTACTTTACTTTACTTGTACTTTACTTTTTTTTGTCTTGTTTGAATAATTCTAAGTTATTATACTTAGATTTGTTTAATCAAGACTTTGGGTGGATTCCCTTGTTCACAAACTAAACTAAATTTAAGTTCATTGCATCTTTTTCTTTCTATTTCATTAAAAAAAGGACAGAAGATAAATATTAGTTTAGTCCTGTCAAAATAAGATACTCCATTATACAGTTTAGACGTGATTAAAAACATGGCTTCTAAATATACGTCAATTTACATCAGGCGCTGACTAATTTGACTGCTCCCTCTCACAGATAGGAGGCCTGTGTGCCAGCAGTGGAAACAATATAGGCTGCTTATGTTGTGAACAAGGGAATCGGCGCCACTAGTTTGGATTTGTAAGAATGACAAAGCAGATTAGAATTGATAGTACTCTAGTCCAAAGATAGTAAACAATCACGCATGAATAAATTGCATGAACATAAAAGAGATTAAGATAGAAGAATCGTTATTTCTTTCAAGACATAATATATCTCGAGTTAAACCATAATATGTCTTTGAAGAACTTCTCTTCACTCCATTTAGATAATTTAAATGGTTAAATCCAACTTTGCTATCGGATTGAGCTACAGGTGGACCAAGCTGAAGTGACAACTATAAAATAAGTATTGCAGTTCCATGGTAGGTAATATTTTAATCACTCGTTAGAAACATTGTAAATAAAAAAATTGACCTCCGTAAACAGTTGATAGCAAGGGATTATCTTATTTTTTTATTAAACAAGAAGTTTTATGCATTCAGTTTATGAATGGGCCTTGTTGAATATTGTTGATATGAATTGTCAGTAACACAATATCCATATTTAATATTATAAATGATAAAGTCAGTTTTTCAACTTTAACAGCTTTCAAAGAAGCTTTAGCACACAGGTAGACATGACCCGGGTTGACCTTTTATTCTGGTAGGATTTTGCAATAAGATATTTTCTGAACTCTACCCGAGCCAAAAGCTAGTAATTATTAAGACAATTTACAGTTTTCATTTAATTTTAAAGTTCCATGATGGCTTAACAAATCCATCATTCTAAGGAATTAAAGAATTATTACTAGTCGCATACATCATTAAATTGATATCATAATCCAATTTTATTTTGTATTCATTGATTACCACTCATAGTGTGAATACTTTGTACACTATTGTTCTTCCTTCTTGCAAAACTCAATGTTCATTGAATACATTAATTAGACAATGACCTAATTACAATAATAAACTTGAAAAATTATTCAATGTACTAGATACCATATTACTATCATCTTCCTTTAAATTGATGTGAAACTAATTTTAGCTAAAAAATTACAGGCATGTACAGAATTTATTAGGTACAAATGCAGACTCAGAAATAAAATTGAATATGCATCTTGTATAATTTTTTTCAATAGCTCTCTTCACTTTGTGCAAACCTATAAGCACTGCAAACCTATGTTTCACAGTAATGACAGGATGTAAGCAATTCAGTACCTGGAGGGCGTCGCGTTGCGCCCTCAGGCTCGGGCCTGGGAGGCGTCTTTATCACGAGATGGACTGTCAGCCCGTCCTTGATGTTGTGCTGTTTCAGGGAGTCGACATCATTCAAGATCTTTCCGGCAAATATGAGACATAACTGCTCCGGTTCTGCACTGAATTTAGGGGACAACACTTCCTTGAGCTAAAATCAAATAACGAATTCATATTTTACGTTGCCGACTAACTAAATAAATGTCGTCAGAGATTGCGTGTACAATATCTATGTTATTACGCCATGAGCAAAGTTTCTGACGGTGCCGTACTCACTTTTTTAACGTCAGCATCCTCATCAACTTCCACTTGCTGTTTTTCTTTCGGTGTTTTTACTGTAATAGTAATTTTTTTGGGTTCGTCCTGTCCCTCTGCCATTTTGGCAAATCTAGAATGACTCTGTACTTTGGCGGAAAAGCAGAAATATGTACAAGAATGTAGAATTTGACGATTTGTGTAAGTTGACGGCCGAGGGTACGGCCCACTTTGGTAATTTGTTAGAACTTCGTAAGTCTAAATCACAAGCACATTTAAGTTTTATTCAGTAAAAAATAGAGTTTAATTTGATTCCCACGTAACACATGCGAAGTTTGTCACTAATCGAGTTCTCTATGAAATTCTATTGCTGGACCGGACTCAATGAACAAGCTAAAAAAATGGCAAGTGTTGCCAAAATAGTATAAAACTAATTTAGTCTTTGGTATATCAAAGACAAAGTAAGGGTTCAGAGACACTGGACTTGATTTCATTGTGCTGGTTAACACCATAGACTATTGAAGCCGTATCCGATCACATTTTCAAAAACTTGTAGTTCCGTTTCCGGATTTTCCGGAAAAGTCTGTATCTGAAATCAGCTGAAACTTATGTCTATGGCTGAAACGGAAACAGAGTTTCGGGTTATTTTGACTTGACAGCTGACATGAAACAAAAACAAAAAACAGTTTCCAATAATGTCTCTCGCAAAATTTTAATGAAATTACTAGGTACATAAACCAAGTTTGGTAAGACGAAAGTTATACATGTAGCGATGAAATGAACGTCTAGCCATTCAATTATTTTACTACAGAAATTCCTGTTTCAGCGGTTTTTAATTCTTGTTTTAGGTCTTCGTTGTTAGGTGACATTTTCATAAGCACTGAGCGATATTATTGCATGCCGTAGAATGCCTAACACCAGCGTTTAGGCCGTTTGTCACTAATATTAATTCATTGCAGCAAATGGAGGTATGAATTGTGATTATTTGGTAAATCTAGTTGCTGGCCTACTTGTTGTATGTAAACACTAGCACTTCGTCCGCGCGGATTTGTACCCTACGAACTTCAACACTCCGTCCATCCCCGGGAAAATTAATAATAAAAACTTGGTTCGGAAAACACATTGTTAAAAAACTAGTAATATAACTATAACTATATAACTATACTATAGTAATTACTTAGGAACGTAAGGTATTAGATTATTTCAAACCCTGGACCCTACACTAGGTTTCCCTGTGTCGTGGGAAATCGCTAGATACGTTTTTGTGCCAAGTTTCAAGTTTCATAATCGATGTAATGTGATTTTTCATACAAATTGATTTCCACTTTTTGTTTTTTTTAAACCCTGGTTGATATTTTTTAAGTTGTATAACATTTTTCCGTTATTTGACTTTATGATTACTTACATTCATTTTTAGTTAATCGAAGCTAGCAGTGGAATCCTCCCCAAAAAAATTGATTACCCCTTTTCACCCAGAATTTTTAAAGTCAAAGTCAAAGTCAAATCATTTATTTCAAATAGGCACATAAAAGGCACTTTTGAACGTCAAAAATAAAATTAGAATAAAATTGATTCTAGTCGCCCCTTCCAAAAGGTAGTTTTCGTATGGAGAAGAATGGGCAAGAAACTCCACCGTTACTCTTTTAAAATGTTTTACAATATATTGCATACATTATTTATATAATTATATGTGAAGACGATGCACCCAAAAATAAACTTACTATACCACAATAGGTAAAAGAATTAAAATGGATAAATGTAACCATGACATATAGATCAACTATGTGATAGATACATGGTGCTCACATATTCACAAACATTCCAAACGTAGACGATTTTCATAAATAAATAAGGAGAAAATCCATAAACCTTATTTTTTTATAATGATGAATGCTGTGTTTGAAATTGGAGCTCACTAAGATTCTTCCATGAAAACTTTAACACCCGTATTGTGTTTAGTATTGAAAAACGAGTAATGTCAAAAACTTTAGTGCTAAGTTTCAAGCTTAAAAACCCAAGGAATTCGATTTTTCATACAAAAAAAAAATCCCCCCTTTCACCCTGTTAAAGGTCAAATTTATAATACCACTTCTTAAAGCACCTCTACATTATAAAAGGAAGCCGTGTGCAAAATTTCATATTCCTAGCCCAGTATAGTTTCGACTATTGGTTGATATGTCAGTCAGTCAGTTTCTCCGTTTATTCAATAAATTATGTAAGCAGTATGGCATTAAGTCCACCTCTGTACATTTGTGTGCTTTAAGAATAGAGTATTCTATTCTATGAAATCAATAAATAGATCTATTGTTTGTAGGTGGACTTACAAGACACTTTCTTGCGTGATGAGGATCAGCAATCACAACACAGCCCAAAACTATCTCCAGCGGCAAATAATAGAAAAAGTGATAAAGTACAGGGTGAGGACTCAAACTTATTTTATTTTTAGCCGTTGTTGTCCCACTGCAGGGCAAACGCCTCTCTTTCTCCTTTCCACTCCTCTGTCCTGAGGTAGCGTGGACCAATCCTGTCTATAGACGTCAAGCTCGTCCTGCCATCTTCTCTTGCGTCTGCCTCGATGTCGTCAGACGTATTTAGTTTATGGGAATCATTTTGGCTAGCCTTGTTCATTTTACAGTTAAAAATACTCGCCCAGAGATTATCACCCCCTGACTCCAGGGGATTCTGGCATAGTGTCAATCGCTTCCTCCTGGGAGCTGCAAACTTAGTTTTAATATTAGATATTAAAATAAAAACCCCACTCAACCCATTTCCATTCCATAACCCATTTCTGCTGTTATTGAATACTTTTCAATTAATCAAATTAAAAAAGGGAAAAATGTTTACTTACAGAATATGTTTTCTGTAAGTAAAAATTAATCCCTTTTTTGACCAATGAGACTCAATTGTATTGTATTGTGCCCCTAAGTAGTCCAAGAATATTAGTCAAATGAGGGCAAGTATCTCGGAATAAGAGATAGTCAGTTATAAAGTTGTATGAATATAAACCTTTATTTTGGCACCCTAAAACTTGTCTCAAAACCTACTTATCGTAGGGTGTCCGCGAATCCCATAGGAAACGCCTATGGGGTTTAAGCTATTTGTATCTATTATAAATATTGTAGAGGATTAAATTCTCTACAACTTTTGTTTAAACATTTTTGTTTATATCTTGAATCACTTTCGAGATAGAGGGTAGAGCGCACGCAGTGTTTAACTATTTAGAGTATCATTCGAGGTCAACCTGTAGTCACAATTAAAAACACGCCGTATAAAGTTTATAAATTATTGATAAATATATAATTCTAAATAATTTGCATTTTTTTAAATAAATATTAATAAAAATGAGTAAAAAATAGAATAGATGTTTTGACCTTTGACCTTGGAATATCTGTAGTCGCGGACTCCTTACGATAAGTAGGTTTTGAGACAAGTTTTAGGGTGTCAAAATAAAGGTTTATACAAGTTTATAGATGACTATCTCTCATTCCGAGCTGAAGCCCCTAATATTCCTGGAATATAAGGGCCAGAGCTGGAGAGATTTGTACTAAACTATGATTATTAGTACATACATGTTTTTATGAAGGACTAGCTGCGCCCCGCGGTTTCACCCGCATAAGTTTCGATCCCGTGGGAATATCGGGATAAAAAGTATCCTATATGTTGTTCTGTGTGCCAAATTTCATCAATCCAAATCCGTTCAGTAGTTTTTGTGTGAAAGATTAACAAACATCCATCCGTCCATCCGTACAAATTTTCGCATTTATAATATTAGTAGGATAGGATTGTTACATATAATTTTATTATATGTGTTCTATAACCTGCAGATGGGAAAGCAGTAACTGATCAGCAAGCCAAAGAGGAAAAGGAACAAGCTGAGACTATAGCTTCCATGCTAATGCGTAGCTATGACACCAAGTTTGGCGGTGAAGATGACACATCTCAACCAACTTCACAAACTGCACCCATTATACCTATAGAAGTAACACGCAAGAAAAAGAAAAGAAGGAGGTATTTAAGATCTACCTCTATTTACGGCCATAGCAAACATTAAGGAGTCATTTAATTCCGTCCACATCCACACACTCTTAAATTATAGGACTTCACTAGGGCTTTTCCAAACTGCACTAGAGGAGTGGTGGCCCTGTGGTAGCGGCCACGACTTACGAGTTGTAGGTCGCACGCTCGCTCGAACCCAGACAGGCGCTGTACTTTGTGTAAATTATTTCATGGCTCAAAACGGTGAAGAAAAACACTGTGAGGAAACCGGCATGTCCTAGAACCAAAAATTCGAAGACATGGGACATCTACCACCAATCCGCACAGGACCCATGGTGGATTACGGCCTACTCCCGCTCACCGAGAGGAGGCCTGTGTCCCAGCAGTAGGATCATTAAAGGCTGATTATACAAACTGCGCACTTCATTCAGTATTATCATGATTTATTACTAGTTTATTTTTGCCGTAGCAGATCCCAAATATCAATTTGTCTAACGAACTGTCGATATGAGTCAATACGCAAAGTTGCCAGTGCCTTTGGAATGCGAGAAGTGTCTGAAGATGATGCTTGGAACTTCTACTGGACTGACATGAGCGTCTCTGTCGAAAGAGCGAAAGAAATGAAGCGGTTTCAGCGCATCAACCATTTCCCTGGCATGCTAGAAATCTGCAGGTGAAGATAATAATGTCCAGTGTTTGAATTAAATCAATAGCATTTCTTGATTTTAAATATCTCATTGTATTTTCAGAAAAGACTTGCTGGCACGTAATTTGAACAGAATGCAGAAAATATATCCAAAGGAATACAACTTTTTCCCAAAAACTTGGTGCTTGCCTGCAGAGTAAGAATGTCTTAATATACACAGTCTGGCCATAAATACTGTTACAATTAAAAATAAGAAAGATATTACATTTGAATTCGGAATCTGTCATTTTTATACGATTGTTTATTGAGTTTTCTAATTTTAGCGCCAATACATTGTACAATATTTTGCGATATTAAAATGGAGTGGGGTGATAAAGAGAACCGAATCGCTGTGATTGCATTACACAAAGTTGGTACGGAGCCAAATGCAATTTTTAAAACTCTCCATACGCTTGGTATTAGTCAAATGTTTATGTACCGGGCTATTAATAGGTACAATGAGACCTCCTCTGTTTGTGACAGAAAAAGATCTGGCCGTCCACGTAGTGTTCGTACGAAAAAGGTGGTCAAAGCAATAAGGGAATGAATTCGAAGAAATCCTGTTCGAAAGCAAAAGATTTTATCTCGGGAGATGAAGATAGCACCCAGAACCATATCGCGTATTTTAAAAGATGACTTAGGACTTGCAGCCTATATGAAACTCACTGGTAATTTTTTATCTGATAATTTAAAAAAGAATATAAATATAATGGTAAAATCGAAACAACTACTGAAGCGGTACGCAAAGAGAGGTCACAGAAAAATTTTGTTTACGGATGAGAAAATCTTTACAATTGAGCAACATTTTAACAAACAAAATGACCGTATTTATGCTCAAAGCTCTAAGGAAGCTTCCCAATTAGTCGACAGAGTGCAACGTAGGCATTATCCGACTTCAGTGATGGTTTGGTGGGTTGTTAGCTATGAAGGAGTGACTGAGCCATATTTTTGTGAAAAAGGTATCAAAACATCGGCACAAGTGTATCAAGATACCATTCTTGAGAAGGTAGTTAAGCCCCTTAACAACACCATGTTCAATAACCAAGTATGGTCCTTCCAACAAGACTCGGCGCCGGGTCATAAATCTCGGTCCACGCAGTCTTGGTTGGAAGTGAACGTTTCGGACTTCATCAGAGCTGAAGACTGGCCGTCGTCTAGTCCCGATCTTAATCCGCTGGATTATGATTTATGGTCAGTTTTAGAGAGTACGGCTTGCTCTAAACGCCATGATAATTTGGAGTCCCTAAAACAATCCATACGATTGGCAGTGAGGAATTTTCCCATGGAAAGAGTACGTGCTTCTATTGATAACTGGTCTCAACGTTTAAAGGACTGTATTGCAGCCAATGGAGACCACTTCGAATAAGATTTTTATATTTTAAATTGTTTTATATTTATGTATTAAACTAAAACACTGTAAAAGTAATAAATAAAATTTGCAATTAAAAAAAAATGTTTTCTTCGTGACAATATTTATGGCAAGACTAGGTATTATGAATTGCATTAAAATAAAATTCTAGGGAACCATTTCAAGTGTCTCTTGTCAACAAACATGTTCTTTCAGTTTCGGTGAAGCATTAAACTACAGCAAATCACGTAAAAATAAGACGTTTATTATAAAACCGGAATGTGGCAGTCAAGGTCGCGGTATCTATTTGACGAAGTCGCTCAAAGAAATCAAACCTACAGACAAGCTTATTTGTCAGGTAACTTTAAGCAACACTCAAGTATCTATTTTTAAATCAAATAATAAAATTATTAGCTTCTTATATTGTACTGTTTCCCACTAGAACTATAATCGGAATAACAACACGATTGTGTCATGACAATTTATATACTATTGTATAATTTCACAATAACAATATTAGCGAATATAATTGTAGGTGTATCTTTCTAAGCCATACTTGGTGGATGGGTATAAGTTCGACATCAGAGTATACACTCTTATAACGTCGTGCGATCCACTCCGAATTTTTGTCTATAATGAAGGACTTGTAAGGTATGTACTGCTCCCAAATAAATAATTTGAAAAAAATAGGTACATTAGACACGAATTCAAATTAAAGTCATCAATTTGTAAAGCAGAAATAATAGCGGACCAAGTGTACTATCCTGAGCAACCCCACTTTTACAGTAAAGGAAGATTTATATAGATATCTCTTTACATTATTTTATTCTGGACACTTCTACTAATTGTTTTCTTTTTTCTAGATAGATTTGAAGTATTTTTTGGGCATTTCCTCGAACCCAATATTCAAGCATTTTATGTGCAATCAAATCAATTGCATAACCTAAATCTAAGAATATGATCAAATGACTTCCTTGACTAAAGTTCTCTGAAATGTTGAATGTAATCATTTGTAACAAGCTAGTTACCTTTTTAAGTCTCTTACTTTTAATCAATTCTGCCCAAGGTTTGCAACGAGTCGATACGCGGACCCTAATGTGAATAACACGACTAACGTGTTCATGCACCTGACTAACTACGCACTGAACAAACACAGCCGCACTTACGTGTATGATTCTGAAGCGGGCAGCAAACGGTGAGCAAATCTTTTTATAATAATTTTGTATCATACGTAGCTAAATGATTTTAGAACGTGATTGTATCAAATGAAAAAGTAAAAGTACTTTGAAAATTAGTTGTAAACTTCTTTTCTGTGCCTGTTATACTCGACGACATTGCTTTTATTCGATTTTATTCAATTATTTTACGAAAATCGAGATGGGATACGGAATACGCACTATCACGGGTCACGGAAAAGAAGTTTAATCTCCATATCCAGACACAGGCAAAAACGTAGCCCATTTAACACTTACCCACCTAATCGAATCTAAAGTCATGATGAATTTCCATTCATCAGCAAGATATCGACATTGAACAAGATCCTACTATCGCAAGGTGTGGACTTGGACAGACTGTGGCACTCCATAGACCAAGTGATAGTGAAGACGATAATATCGGCGTGGCCGATACTCAAGCACAGTTACCACGCGTGTTTCCCCTCGCATGACATGGTTCTTTTGAGTTTTATATTAGATTGAGCTTCAGATGGCATTGTATTTGTGTATGAAAATTTTATTGAGAGTATTGTGACAGTTGAGTAAGCATTATACATTCTTGTAGATTTTGAATGCCATTTGCTTGAAGTTTTATTAGCGTAACTTTTTTCAATACTGCCGAAACATAAAACTAGACCTACCCGCAAAATTAAGAAAAATCAGGCATTACCCTGAAGGGATGGTTGTCCTACCTACTAAGAGTATTAGTAGAATTAGTCCAAACTAGCCTCTATTAGATCTCAATGTCGCATTATAACTATCTTATTAACTCCGTAAGCTACATTTTATACACATATTTTAAAGCATATAATAAATAAAATGTATTAACGTATATTAATCTTTCATAATGTTTTTTCTCATTTTGCTGAACAGCAAAGTCCAAAGTTGCTAAAGCATCAGCTTTAATCTAAGGCGTAATATCATATGCCTAACTTTAACAGCTAGCCATTCAATTTCTCTATTTCATATCGTTCAAGCCCTTGATAAAACAGGAGTTTGCTCAACAGCCTGGCTTTCAAGGTTTTGATAGCAAACAGTTCCCGTTCTTCGTTTTATCATCTATGTTAGTAAGTAGTACCTAGATATTTTTCAGCCATTCTTGTAAGTATGCATACATAATTAAATCAATCTCAATTATTTGTAATTGTAATCATCACGTTGCTATTTTGCAGGTACACGCCTGTTTTGAAATATTGGGCTTCGATATTCTTCTAGATCATAAGCTACATCCCTACATATTGGAAGTAAGCAGATAATACATACCTAATTCAAATCTCGATGGCCAACCCTGACCCACTGTCAATGGGAATTTAAATATTGGCGAATCTTGTAGGCAATGGACTTAACAGATTGCGCCATACTTCAGTGTCACCACAACATCAACGATGATGTGAAGAATATCTACACCAAATTAAATGTCCTCGCGCTTAAATGAACAATCATGAATATAGTTAGAAAAATCGCTTTGCAACAAATTGACCCATATTACGATTGTCAAGGCAAAAAAAGTACCCGTTAAAGAGTACCATTGTAATATATTGTTACGAGCTTCGGGTTCGTGACAATAAAAACTGCCGATAAAAATTACCAAAAGTTACACTTTTATTAAAGAACACTAATAACAACTCAAACACACTAATTATAAAACACAATCGCTCTTAAGTCGCACTTGAATATCGCTTTCGATGTATTCGCTTCTATCGCAGAACCAAGTCTGATTAGTCGCGGCTAGTCCCGGCCTTATATAGTGCCGCAGATAATTCCAGAATCTTCTATTGTAGAAACATCTAGAATGTTCGAGTACATACCGGCCCCGACTGACCAGATGTCGATAGTTCTAGTAAGTTCAGCCAATCGATAATAGATGGCGCTAGTGAAGAACTAATAAGTTCTTCTACTAGAAACTAGATGGCGCTAGTGGTAACTAATGTCACCATCATCAGGCATTAATTGTGGTGCGCAACACTGCCCCCTCCTAAGACATGCTCGTCCCGAGCATTATCGGCTCCATAATAACGCGCCAATCGATCCACATGGACGATCTTAGGAGTACCTCTTGCACCTTTCTGTATCCGGTAGGTTACGTCATTGATCTTTGTCACAATCCGGTACGGTCCATCCCATTTAGCTTGAAGCTTAGGAGATTTCCCTTTGCTGCGGACTGGATTGTGCAACCACACTAGTGAACCTTCGTCGAACCCTTTACTGTTCATTTTGCGGTCATAACGGGTTTTCATCTTTTCAGACATTTGCTGGCCCGATTGTCTGACGTGCTCATAAATGTCATTCATTTTGTTCCGCAAGTGATTCGCATAATCGGTTATACTGCGTGGGGCATCAGGTGGTATTCCGGTGATCAGGTCTGCAGGCAGCCGTAATTCTCTTCCAAAGTTTGCGAAAGCTGGTGTCACCGATGTACTTTCGTGAACAGCGCTTCGATATGACAACAAAAACGGTTGTATGTGCTTGTCCCAATCTCGTTGCCGATTTTCCACAACTTTTGCTAGGTACCTCTCCAATGTCTGATTGAATCGTTCCACCATTCCATCCGATTGTGGGTGGTAAGAAGTTGTTCTTGTTTTATGAGTACCCATAACTCGACAAGTTTCCTGAAATATTTGGGACTCAAAATTCCTTCCTTGATCACTGTGAATCTCTAAAGGTACTCCAAACCGACAGAAGACTTCATAAACTAATTTATCTGCAACTGTCGAAGCTTCTTGATTTGGGATGGCGAAGACTTCCGGCCACTTAGTAAAGTAATCCATCACAACCATAAAATACTTGTTACCACTTTCACTTTCCGGAAACGGCCCCGCAACGTCAAGGGCTATCCTCTCCCATGGTGCGCCAACATTGTACAATTTCAGTGCACCTCTACTACGAGTCTGAGGTCCCTTTACAGCTGCACAACTTGTACACTTGCGACACCAGTCCTCGACATCGTCTCGGCAGTGGACCCAGTAAAACCGTTCTCGTATCTTCAGTAGAGTCCGTTTTACTCCCAGATGACCTCCTGAACAACTATTATGGTACAGCTGTAGAACATCCGGTACTTGAGCTTTAGGGACAACCATTTGCAAATGACAGCTGTCTCCCCGAGCATTTTCCCATTTACGGCACAGGACTCCATCCTGAATCACCAAGCTGTCCCATTGGGCCCAATAGCTTTTTGTGATCGAACTCATTACTGAGACGTCGCTCCACCTAGGCTTAGGAGCTCTGGCCCTCATCCACTCCAGAATCGGCTTGATGTCCGAATCTTCCTGCTGTGCACGTTGTAGGCTTTCCTTCCACTCGTTGCTGAGGTCTGTCTTGAGCATCCTCACAGGTACGACTTCTTTACTTTCTTGCCTAGTACAATGCTTGCAGTCTTCAGGACAAGGTCTTCTTGACAATGCATCTGCGTTGCCATGAGATTTTCCGCTGCGATGTTCGACCACGAAGTCGTATTCCTGCAATAGTTCAATCCATCTCGCAACTTGACCTTCTGGATTTTTGAACTGCAATAGCCATTTCAGTGCAGCATGGTCAGTTCGTATGTGGAATTTCCGCCCCAGAAGATATTTGCTAAAGTGCTGCAATGACTTTACCACAGCAAGCAGTTCCCGTCTCGTAACACAATAGTTCCTTTCAGGTTTCGACAGTGACTTGCTGAAGTACGCTATCACAAATTCTTGATCGCCATTCCGCTGAGACAACACACCGCCAAGTCCTATGTCGCTTGCGTCTGTGTCAACTATAAATTCCTTGCCCGCATCAGGGTACCCCAAAATAGGTGTTTTGCACAGACGGTCCTTTAGCTCCTGGAATGCGATGTCACAACTTCCATCCCAGCAGAAATGTCGCTTCTCCTCGGTTAGCTTATGCAGGGGTTTGGCTATATCTGCAAAGTTTTTGACAAATCGCCGATAATAGGAGCACAAACCCAGAAATGCTCTGACCTGCGTCTTGTCTTTTGGGATTGGCCAATCCTTGACAGCGGCGATTTTCTCTGGATCCGTGCGGATACCTTCTTCAGACACTACATATCCCAAAAAACTAACTTGTCGTTTGAATAGTGAACACTTCTTCGGACTTAACTTGAGGTTGGCACTCTGGATCTTCATGAGCACACGTTCCAGGTTTTGAAGATGTTCTTCAAACGTACGGTCTACGATGATGATGTCATCCAAGTAGACCAGGCAAGCATCGCCAATAAGCCCGGTAAGTACAAGTTCCATCAACCTTTCAAACGTTGCCGGAGCATTGCATAATCCAAACGGCATAACTTTAAATTGCCACAGACCCTTTCCTGTCGAGAATGCAGTTTTCTCCTTGTCCTTAGGATCAATTTCAACTTGCCAGTAGCCACTTTTCAGGTCCAGCGTGCTAAACCACTTTACTCCAGTAAGCATGTCCAGCGTGTCATCAATTCTTGGCAAAGGATAGCTGTCCTTCTTCGTGACGTCGTTCAGACGACGATAGTCAACACAAAACCTCATGCTACCGTCCTTCTTTCTTACCAGCACTACAGGTGAACACCATGGACTAGATGAAGGTTCAATAACACCATCCTTCACCATTCCCTCAATCATGGTTTCCACTTCCTTTTCGCGAGCTACCGGCAATCTCCTTGGCCGCTGACGGATAGGCAATTCTTCTCCTGTGTTTATTTTGTGTTGAACTAAGCCAGTCCTCCCGATGTCAGCATCGTTTGACGAGAAAACATCGGCATACTTAAGTAACATTTTCTTCGCCTTGACCATTTCATTTTGGGACAGAGCGCTGCGGCAGTCTTCTAAAAGTGTGGTCACTCTCGTTTGTGCATCCTTGCTGAGGGTCCCAGTCGATAGATATTGACATCGACGCAACCAATCCACTTCCTCGCAAGTACCAACTAGTGTGCCTTTTTCTATAACCTGTTCCTGATCACAAAGGTTCAGCACACGTACCCCTGAGATGTCGGTGGTTCTGACCAAAGTTCGTGCCACTTTCCATGGAAGGTCATTGTCTACCCTTTCCACGAGTACACAACGATGAATTTGCCCAGGATTCCGAGGAAGGCTAACCGGCACAAACGTTTCCGATCTCGGTGGAAGAACAATCTTCTTAAGGCTGTACACGTTCCCTGGTAACGCTCCTTCCACGAAAAGTTCCTCTTGTCCACATTTCAAAACACCCTGCTTGACGTCAATTTCGCAACAATTCTTCCTCATAAAGTCAAGGCCCAGGATGCAATCGTCCATTATATCAGCCACGATGACATTATGCAGGTAGATTCTGTTGCCTAGCTTCAACCCCATCTTCTTCTCTCCATGGACAGGTATGCGCTGACCGGTGGCTGTTACCAAATTAATGTGTTCCCGGTTGTATGCGGAGTCCCCAAGGGACCGTCTTATGAGTTGGGAACTGACAACCGTGCGAGAGGCTCCAGTGTCTATGGTCAGCTTACACGGCGTTCCGTTGACCTCGCCCTTGATGATTAGGCTGTTCCCGTCTTGGGTTTGTGTGATCGAAACCCTTGGAGCTCTTTGAACATCAGCCAGCACCCGCCCCGCAGTCCTGGCTATTACTCGTTTCCCTGCTGCTGGTGCTGGGCGGTGCTGTTAGCTGCACTGCCCTCTGGAGATCGGCCGTCTTCTCTTTCTGCAGTTCGCTTGGGGCAACTGGATCTAAGGTGGCCCCTTTCCCCACAGCCGTAGCACCTAGGGCTGTACCCTTTATTGCGGTCGCGAACTGTAGCCGCTGCAACCTCCCTGACGCGATGGGAACGATGATCCTGTCGCACGGCTTCCACCTCCAGTGCATGGGCCAAGGCGTCCTTAAGCGTCCCGTGGTGCCCGAGCCTCACAGCAGCTCTAACTTCAAGGTCGCGGATGCCGTCGATGAATGCCTGCACCAGGTTCCCATCAATAAGCGCAGGTACGGACTGGTAAGCTTTACGCACCAGCTTCTCCACTTCAAGGGCCCACTGCTGCAGGTTTTCATTACTGCGTTGCACGCGATCCTTGAGCTGCGCACGAAACACGTGTTCCAGGTGAGCGTCGCCATACCGAGCCTCCAATGCCTCAAGGAGCTGCTCGTAAGTCACTTCCTTACCGAGAGCTTCCAGAACAGTTAAGGCCTGGTCGCGCAGGCCTAGGGTGAGGGCAGTCATGGCCTGACTTTTATTCCAACCGTTCGCCTTCATGACAGCCTCAAACTGGATTTTGTAGGCCGACCAGGAAGAAGTTCCGTCGAACGGTGGCACTTTGAATCCACGTAGCGAAGGTGTTGTAGCTACAGGAGCTGCGATTCCATCCCCAAGCTTAAGGTAATCCAGCGTTTTCTTTACGTCAGCCATCACGGTTTTCTTTACGTCAGCCACCATGTTGTCAACCCGATTATTCACTTGGTCGATCCGGATTTCAGCTTCCGACAGGCGGTTGTCATATTGAGCAACCTTATCCTTCACCTCCTTCATGTCTTTCCCAAAAGTAGCGTGAAGGTCCTTAATAAGGAGCATCTGCTCCTCCTGGCGGCGCGCTTGCTCCTCCTGGCGGCGCGCTTGCTCCTCCTTATCATGTTGGAGCTGTTGTTCCAACCGACGAGCCTGTTCCTCCTGTCGACGAGCCTGTTCCTCCTGTCGGCGGGCCTGTTCCTCTCTGTCACGCAGCAGCTGTTCTTCCAACCGACGGGCCTGTTCCTCCTTGTCCCGCTGGAGCTGTTCTTCCAACCGACGAGCCTGTTCCTCCTGTCGGCGAGCCTGTTCCTCCTTATCCCGCTGGAGCTGTTCTTCCAACCGACGAGCCTGTTCCTCCTGTCGGCGGGACTGCTCCTGCAGCATCATCATCAGGGCAGCAAAGTCTGGTGCTGCTGATGCTGGAGCTGCTGCGGACGTTTCGGCCTCCGTGGTTGGTAGCTGGCCCTCCGACCTCTGCGGCATAGCTCCACCAAAACGTCTCTGGTCCGTCTCCTGTTGGCGTTGACTCCGGGTACGGATACCCTCCGTGTCGTCTTTGGGTAAAATCGGCATGATTTTAATCCTTGCTTCTGACACCAATTGTTACGAGCTTCGGGTTCGTGACAATAAAAACTGCCGATAAAAATTACCAAAAGTTACACTTTTATTAAAGAACACTAATAACAACTCAAACACACTAATTATAAAACACAATCGCTCTTAAGTCGCACTTGAATATCGCTTTCGATGTATTCGCTTCTATCGCAGAACCAAGTCTGATTAGTCGCGGCTAGTCCCGGCCTTATATAGTGCCGCAGATAATTCCAGAATCTTCTATTGTAGAAACATCTAGAATGTTCGAGTACATACCGGCCCCGACTGACCAGATGTCGATAGTTCTAGTAAGTTCAGCCAATCGATAATAGATGGCGCTAGTGAAGAACTAATAAGTTCTTCTACTAGAAACTAGATGGCGCTAGTGGTAACTAATGTCACCGTCATCAGGCATTAATTGTGGTGCGCAACAATATTTTTGTTGTTGCCTTTAGGTGAATCATTCACCGAGTTTTCACACGGATACGCAGTTGGATCGTGAGGTGAAGGAAGGGCTGTTGACTGACACCTTCACTATGCTCAATATATGGCAATGCGACAAGCGACGAGTACTGGAGGAAGACCGCAAGAGGATACGAGACCGGCTCCTACAAACCAATAAGTTCGTATGAAAAAAATGAAGAGACGATCGTAACACAACGTGAGCTACGCTGTAGCGCAACGTTAGCTACGGCGTAGCTTCACGCGTAGCACGTAGCGCGTAGCAGCTCTCGAAATCATGACTTTGCATAACTGTCAAATCACAGTGATCTTTATTCTAGTTATGTTAAGGTTGCTAGTCCTTTCACAGTTATTTTACCTCTGACTTTACATCGCTGCCAATTCACGGTGATCTTTATTGTAGTTACGATAAGGTTGCTACTTACTTACTGACTGTCAGAGGTAAAAATAATAACTGTGTAGGGACTGTACTCGAGTAGTCAAATTTTATTAAACACGAATGACGCATTGCTTCAATAGTCATACATAAATATTGCAGGTTTGCAGAATTCACACCGACGGAAGAGAAGGAACCAGAAAAAAGTCCGTGGCAAACGCAAATACAGTGGGAGGAAACGCATCTGGGAAATTTTAGGTATATACCATGTTATGAACGTAATAAAGAAAGAAATCTATTCTAAATTTAACAAAAAAAAAAAAAGTTTAATACACATTTAACATTTTTTTTTATAAATTATGTAGTTTCATTTTTTTTTTTACAATGCCTTGCGTTTTAGATTTTATGATATGTTCAACTTATTGTAAACTGGTGAAACTAAAGTCCATAAAAATAGTCTTGATACTCACTACACTACACATAGACACATATTCTCATGAAAATGAAGGACAAGTTATTTTTTTGTAACACATAGGGACTCGGACAGACCACCGTGATTTGTTTTTCCCCCTCTTGCTTCTGTCGCTCATTAAATACTTCATTAGAGCGGCAAAGATTGCTTGCAAACGCTCTCTACTGCATTCATTTGATGTGCATTTGGATTGAGTGATCTTTTTTTATTTCGTGACAAAATCTGATTGTACATTTAGTCAAAACTCATAGCTCAAAGTAAAAAAAAATTCACTCTCAGGGGTCTTCAGTTATTGCCGAAAATGTGGATCACTCAATTCAGACATTTTGAAAAAACGACTATGAGCTAGATCTCAACAAAAACTTACTTACTCTACTGACTAAATTTATATCTCAAAAATTTGTTAAAAATTTGTCACAACATTTTTTAAACCCATCAAGATCAAGGCATTTAAAGCTTCTTCCAGGTATATTTGGACAGTATCATTGGATCACTTAGTACAGACACCATTTTGTCTGAGAGATCGTTGTAATAAGGTTTCGGATGACTTTTTCTATAGATCTATTGTTTATCCTAAAATGTACATATTCCGAATATATTTGTACAATAAATATCATAAAACAAATACCTTTAGTTAAAAATTTATGAGTAACTCAATGTTTTGTATTGATTTACACAAACTACGGTTAATTTTTGTACAACTTTATGACTAAAGTTTTACATAAAATAATTTACATATACAGCTTAATTTGCGAGATATTACATTTTTAATTTATTGTTAGGGAAAAGTGCAGTAGGGTGACCATATAATATGAGACCATTGGAAATAGAGTGAGAGTGAAATTTTTTTAACTTTGGGCTATAAGTTTTGACTAAATGTACAATTAGATTTTGTCACGAAATAAAAAAAAGATCACTCAATCCAAATACACATATTCATTTGGCCCTTTTGCACCAGAGATGTGCAAGCATGCGTTGTAAGGCATGTGCCTAAAAATACTAACGTTTCATTTTCTTTGGTGGAAACGCAGCCGTTGCGGGCCGATTCCGTACCTGCTTCTTCCTCTAGTGAAGGATATTTCTGAGTTACAGAAAGTGGAAAGTGTGAATCCGGGATACAACTAGCTCAGCCCTAAAAAGATTCTTGATGTTCCGACCCTAATAGAACGTGGTAGACTTTCGTATTATAATATCAACAGACGTGTCTACCCGGTCGGCGAACAGTACGCGTCGCTTTTCCAGCAGCCGTCGGGCTCGCTGTACACGGGCACGGCCTCATCCCGCGCCCGTGGCGACTGCACGCGCTTGCAACGGGAGGAGTTTCAGGTACTACACTACTGACTACATTCACGCGAACTTTTAGCGCGTTGTTCTAATAGGATACCTAAAATAAACATTAAAAGTCCATGCTGTGCTTTGTAACACAGCAAACGAAAGCCAAAGCGGAAGCTCTAAAGAAACCATCGCAGCCGAAAGCCATTAAAGAAGGTGATAAGAAGTCCATTGAAGAAGCAAGTTCCACGACAACTGCTGCCACTGCCGCCACTGTTACTTCTACGGAGAAAACCACTAAATCTAAAGCTCGAGTGGAAAAAGAACCGAAACGCAAAGATAACAAAGATGATAAAGAGAAGAAGCTGACAACCAAACCGTCGCTTTCACTGCAACCGGTTAGTGATTTAATTTAATTTTAATAGAATCCGTCATCATTATAGGGCCCCAGATGAATAGACGACACCTGTTTGCGTCGTATATGGTAAGGCAATAGGCTGTAAGCGAACTCCGTAAAGACTGGGCTGTCGACCTGGTAAATGTAGCAGAAATCGTGGACGTCTTTCGGATGATTGATGACAAAAATAGTGTTAACAAGGATTTTATGCTGTACAGTCACAAGCATATATACCTATATTATACTATGGACAGCTCGGCAATAATATCTGATTTCATGATTTATCCAATAATAGATTATGTAACATCGAAGGAACACCGAAAGAGTCAAGGGACGCCAAAATATAGGATGCCGCATCGGCTTCCAAAGTGTCAATGCAATATTAACGGACAAGTCTTGCGTCATAGATGCCTACTCGGTTAAATTCAGAACAATGTCATACCTTGTTGTTGTCGAAAATATCAGTCATAACTTTGGCAGCATAAAAATAACAGTATATTCGTTTCCCAGCAATTATTTTCGCACAAAGTTACTTAGTTTGATCTACAGAATGCGTAGATGACAGCTTCGTAATGGGTATTTTTACACCTTGTATATTTTTGCGAACTTGACTAGGTGACCGAGTGCAAGCCTACATACGTGCTGTGCTCATTCGAACCTGATCCTATCGTGGAGAAAGAAGAACGCGAGAGAATTAACTTGCTGGCGCAGAGGGATTTCCTAATAAGGAGTTATGGCATGCTAGAACAGGTTAGACATTATATCTCAAGCCCCGTATAACAAAAGTTGCGGAACATGGACATTGCTGCAGCATGGCAGAAAATGTTGCCAGGTAAATACCAGGCATATACCAAAACAAAAAAAATTGCAAGTCAATGTTCTACAACTTTTGCTTTCCATGAATGCTTTGGCTTTACTTCTGATAATTCGCTATCAATTTAAAATGACTGAATTCTAAACGTTTTTGTTACCTGCAGATCTATTTAGTCATGAAAAAAATGGGAACACTAAGGCCCGAAGACGAACGTAAATATGGCGTCTACGGACGACTATCAATGGTCTCTAACACCCCCAAGGTAAATGTGAATCACACTAAGACAATGTTCTCAGGCCACTTCATTTGATTTCGCTTGTACTCTCTTTCTTGCTTTCGTTGGCCAACACAATGTTTTAATAAAATATTCATCTATGAATTGGCACTTTGAACATTGCGAACTGTATCCTCTAAAAATCATCGTCATTATTCTAAAATGTTGTGTTTGCCTACAGAAAGTGTGAATGTTTATGCTGCATGAAAATTAAGCTATAATAGAAAAAAATTAGTTGTAAGAAAACAAAGAAGGGACCGATAAAATTTTTGTGTACAGACCACCTATATGAAGAGCAAATCAGTCGCACACAGGCCTAACGCCCAAGGGGATAACTCGGACAGTGGTGAGTGGAAATTTAAATATAATTCGCGCTGTCCGTGCGTGGCTTAGTATTGAGCCGCGTAGGCAGCGCGAGGACTTGCCAAGCGAATATTTTGCCACAAGGCTCAACTATTCGCCGCAGCGACTGATGCTCACAGTGAGCACACACATACACCCCATTCATTCTGAGGTAGACTGTGGTGTCTGTACGCGGCATTAAGCGGTTATTCTGTTTATCCAACCCTTTTTTTTTTTTGGGTGGGAAATCATCAAATGACCCCTCCCGCTCTGGGCGGAACGGAAGGGAGTGTCAGACTTTTACTGACTAAAACCTCCCGTGTTCCTTCAGTTGCCTGTGCCAGGGGCCACGGTATCTCTTTCGAACAACCCGCAGCCCCGGCGGCACCCGCAGCCCCGGCGGCTGTTTATCCACCCTAACTTGGATACGCAATTTATAGGCTTAAGGTGGAGTCATGTCCGAGAATCCGCCTATAAATTCCGTTCATCCAACTAGACCTAGGCTGGATTCTCGGACATGCGTTTCCGCGTATCCACCTAAGTGTGGATTTTTTGTGGTGGATAAACGGAAAGCGTAATTTAGCCATATCGAATGAAACTAACGCCCATCGCACATCTTATCGACTCGTACAATATTCAAATGTGACCGTTGCATCAGTAAAATTTCTCCGTCGGTAATGCGTCGCCGTCGGCGATAACTGACTGTCACTTACGTGATACGGCATAAGCCTCACATTTCAAAGTAATTATGAATAGAGTTGGGTCTAAGTTGATTTTGTGTGTGGCGGCTATCAAGCTGCCCATTTCTTTTGTTAATATTATTTGTAGTATTTCAAGTGCAGTGCAAGGATGTAGTGATCTGGAAGCGGCCGTCGCCCCTGCAACCCATTCCAGAGCGCACCACCAAAGCACAAATCGTCCGCACTGCCTACACCATTTGGAGAATGAACTCGTTTGTGTTATGCTCTTATTTTATCTTGTATTTCGTTGAATTTTCTCCATTTTTGACAAGTAGGCACCCGCATGTCGATCTGCTAAAGAATTTTTTCGCTGGTACAATGTACATTCGGTCGTCTCGCTCTCATACATACACTTGTTCTCGTTACGCACACGCGGCGAGCACGTACCGAGAGGGTTGACTGTTAGCTTTACTGTAAACCGCCTTATGCTCGGTTCCTATTAACAAAAACGAATCGTTTTGCTTACCAATTTTTGCATTTTTTATTGCCAAACTGAGCAAACAAATAGATTCGTAAGCTAATTTTGTTGTTCCTGTGATAGCTACTTCCATGTGGGAGGATCTGCTATGCAAAGCTATGAGGTTTTTGCTTCATTATTGGTAAAGATACAAGAGTCTGAATTTTTATCAGTAACGGTCCGTAAATTATAGGAATAAGCCATAGGTGATAAAGTGATAACAGTATTTTCCTTTTTTTCCAGATTAGTTTCGATTCCTCTGCCCAAGTAAGAGAAGCGCGTGGGTGTGTTCCAAGCGACAATTTGCGACGTTCCAGTGTGTTCGTTGTGTTCATGAGACTGTCCATTACAATGCTCCACTTGTTCGAGTGAGTGTTTGTAAACCAAATATAGTCGTAACTGTATGATGATTATTGTTTGCTACAACTGAAAACAATTATAGCTTGCAATATATTCCAGTTACCAATAAGAAGTATTTTTATATTGTAATTGCTAACGTGTTCATTGTAATCATGATAATATTAACATTACCGATAATCCTTAATAATATTAGAGTAATTTTGTCAATGTTCTGTAAATTCTGGTGCATAGGAAAATAAGCAATAACTAACAGATTATTTTTACTATAAACTGTATTATTATTTTTACAGTTATCATTGTTTTTATGGAATAAAAGTATATTTTAATATCAAATCTATATTTTCTCTTAACAATAAAAAAGTTTAATAATATCAGCAAGTCTTTGCAGTTCAATTCTGTCAATTGGTTGAATCAGTTAAGTCTGTCTTTACAGTCATCTGAAAAGTATGTAATCACGAAACAATACATTTGCAAGTTTTTCTTATTCCATCACAAGTTTATATAAAACACATTTTAATTTGCATAACTGTAGCAATCGCCTCTTTTGATTACATATAATTCACTAACATAATAAACAATCATCTGAGACGCTTTAAATATAATTATTATTTCGCGTATATACAGGGCCAAATTAAATTAGCTAGCTAAACTAATATCTAAATATGGTAAGACAACAAAGAAATTAATTTGATGACTTTTTGTGGGGTCAACGACCGCTGTTAGTGAAGAAACTTGTAATATCAGTTTAAAAAAATAAGGCTTTTTTTTTTGTATAAACTTCGCGGACGTGATTGGTATAGGTTTCTCAGCACGATAAAACAAAAGAAAATAGATTTTCTCATATCAGTATCAACAATACCAGCGGTTGTTGGTCCCCCAAAAAAATACATCAAAATCATTTTTATTTTATCATGTTTAATTATCCATACCCTGCATGCAGAGTTTCGCTAGCTAATTTAATTTGACCTGTAGAATGTGGAATATATTTAGCCACCTTCGTTTCATTGCACGAAGTTTACCCCTATTTATAATTACATATGCCACATGTCTTTTTCATGTATTCTTTACCCCAAAGTCAATGTCATTAAAATCAACAATCTTATAGCATAAGTAAATTGCACTTTCTCTCATTGTACTAAATCCAGCAGTACTAAGAATGTCTTATATTGTTTGTTAGTCAAAACTGTAGTCTCTTTGCTAAGGAGCCGCCATCGATGTTTTCCAAAAGCTTTCTCTTGAGTGATGGTTTATCAGCCTCTATTCGATTGCAA
The DNA here is from genome assembly GCA_947507525.1 of Apamea epomidion. Taxonomy (NCBI): domain Eukaryota; kingdom Metazoa; phylum Arthropoda; class Insecta; order Lepidoptera; family Noctuidae; genus Apamea; species Apamea epomidion. The sequence continues at coordinate 8,674,840 of OX382233.1, forward strand.
ATACTCGTAGGCATGGGCAGCTTAGACCCTACCGAAGGAGCTGGTTTGTTGCTGAAACAAAGGTTTATTTTCAGTAAAAAGTGAAGTAAGACACCTTTTTGTTTTCGACGGGTCGGGCCAGTTTCGGCCACTTTATAGCCAAAACCGAAACTATGGCCGAAACCAGATTTTTGCCCGAAACAGAAACTGGCGTATGACGTTCGTGAGCTGTTGGTTTTGATAGAATCCGACCAACTTACAGATTGACTTAGACTTTAGACCCTATTTGTACAAAGTAGTAATTTACGTTCTTAGCAGAGATGCAGTTTGGCGACTCGTTTCGTTTGAGTACTGTTTAAAAATTTTGTTTTATAACGATGCAGAATTGTTTGGCAGAGAGACAAGCATTAACGCTAGGTATATCCAGCATCCGAAAAGCGATGGAATCCATTCGGTTGGGTTAGGCGTAGAACATTAAAATGTTTGTCGCCTTACGTCATCCTACTCAACAGGCGGGTTTAAAGGACAAAGTCGCTGATTACTAATGCAAAAATTATGCAGAGTTAACAGTTGAATCTTATCTCAAAAATTTGCATTTCACAAAAGCTAACAGTAACATACCTGCTACGGCCGTTATTTCAGTTAGGGCTAGTTTTCAATTGTAATTTTCAAATTATGTCAGGTTTTCACAGAAAATCTGGCAAAAGTATTTTTTTTTTATTTGGATACCTCTTATGGCTGATTTTTCCAACGCCAGATAATTTTATCCGATAAATAATTTTGAATTTTTGACAGCGCTTCTATACAAAAGCTGTCAGACGTCCATTTTACTCCATAAATAAAAATTATCTGTCGATTGAAAAATCATCAAATTATTTGTAACAAATCTACGAAAAACGTCGGGTCGGGACGTCATTAACTAAACTTTTTTCGTAACTTCATAAGTTTCGGTTATAGTTTTGGCCGAAACTAGAAGAGGTGCCAAAGATTCGGTTACAATTTCGATTTCGGTTGAAAATCATGCTTCGGTCGGACACTACATAACATAAATTGCGTTAACATACTCGATAATAATAATAATATTATACTCGAGAATATTTCACTATACCTAAAGTATGACATCTGCAACGCCTGCGTGCAGTCGCACCGACTGGGAGGGTACAGAGACAGGAGGCTCTCCATCAGCTGGATCAGATCGTCAGACGCGGCACTGAATATGTGACGCAGCTGCTGCGGCGGAAACACCTTGAACTGCACATAGTCTGTCAAGTTTTTCATTCCCTGGAAATAAAAAAGTAGAGTGATAGTCAAATTTAATAAGCATCAATGGTGATGATGTACGCAAAATACGCGCATTGACGTGGATTTGCGGACACCAGCCCGTATTACCTATTACCTATGGTGATGATGCATTTTAGGGTAAAATAATAAAACATAGATATATGCACAACACATGGTTAGGGGGATCAACTAAACATAAAAAGTTTGAAATGGCTTCTAGATAAATGGATATTCTTAAGATGAGTCGCGAAAAGAAAAGGTTAAACAATTTGAGGTAAAATTTAATTTCATGCATGAGATAATATTTTCTGACTACTTGTGAAAATACCCTCTTTACCACAGAGCTCTTTACTTTGAAATTTCTTATTATTATCGTTATGCAGCAATCTTGGAAAATAATATTTTTTTAATAATAATAATTTATTTATTTTAAAAAAAGTGTGGTACATGCAGTCTGTTACATAAATATAATTTTACAATTTAGGAAAAAATCATAAAGAGAGTTACAACAGAATTGAATCTGGCCTGAATGATTACTTTGCAAGACACTAAACACCCCTCGACGTAATAACAACAAAACTTCTATTGTGTCTCGTTCAGTGTCCTTCAATGAGTTAAGGTTCGCCAGCCCAGGTCCCCACAGGAGTACAAAATTAGTGCGGCCAGCAACAAGCTCATAAATAAATAAATACATACAGGCCACGTTTCTTCATTTGGTGTGCCGAATACTTGGAAGATTCGCGACAGTTGATCTAGGTCTGATTCTCCAGGTAAGAACGGTACTCTCAGTAGTAGTTCAGCTAATATACAACCTATTGCCCACATGTCAACACCTGTACCATATTGTCTTGCTCCAAATAACAGTTCTGGTGACCTGAAAAGAGATGATAAGATTTTTTGACACATCCATAAAATACACACGCCTTTCACGCCTTTTTCTCATGGGCATAGGCAGAAATTACAGAACACCACCTGCTACGATCCATACATAATGTTTTTGTTTCATTTTTTTTTTTTTTGTCATAAATAAACCACATTTAAAGTTTCTAGTATAAATGTATGGCTATAAGAGTAGGGAAAGACCAAAGAAACGATGTATGGACTGTGTGAATGATGACATGGTTAGAAAGGGGGTGACTCCTGAGATGATGATTAAGAGAAATTATTAGGTATTTTGAAGATGTTAATTACATAAGAAATTGTTATTAATTACCTATACCATCTAGTCACTACTTGATGTGTGTTAATTCTGGTTGGAGACCCAAAAGCCTTCGCAAGACCAAAGTCACCAATCTTAAGAATACCTTCCCGGTTTATAAGTAAGTTGTTAGGTTTCAAATCTCTGTGCAATATCCAATTTTGATGTAAGTATTCTAAACCTGCAAAAGAAGAAAGGTTGATTAATGTTACTGCAGAGAACTTGTGTTAATAAATTAATTTAAGTTTAGGTATTGCAGTAACTTGAATTTCGTCATAAATCATGTTTTGCTAAAGACTTTCTTGCCACTTTTTCTTCCCAACATTAACACAAAAAATATGAGGCGCAGACTGGGTACTATCTTTTGGAACTTTGCATGCTGAAAAAGTACTGATTCTCAACTGGATACCATAATGCATGAAAGTTGCTTTGGACTTGAAGACAGTCCAAAACTTATTTTTTAAGCTCTATTCAAAAGATAGGTAATGCCAAGTAGGCAATCTCTACCAGTCAACCTTTTTGGGTGGTGAAAAGATTGTCAGGATTGGTGAGGTTGATTTCTAGTCTTACCAGATGCAGCTGAATATTCTGAATAATCTGGCCTCCACTACCCATTACTGGGTGACATGATAGGAAGACTGGTTATCAGACTTTCGGGCTTTTGACAATTCATACCCACAGTGGACCATGAAATAATAACTCACCTTTTAAAGTCATAATCATGTAAGACTTAACATTAGCTGGAGTGAGTACAATATTATTGTCCTTAACAATTATTTCTAAGTCAGTGTCCATAAAGTCAAACACTAATGATACATTTGATTTCTGTCCAAATACATCTGAAAAGGGGAAGCTGAAGTTGTGAATATGTTTTAGGACATTGTTATTTACAATTCAAAAATATATTTGAGAGGTCAGTGTATAGCAGCATGTGTACATTATGGGTTGGTTTGTAGGTTTGAATATTAAACTTTCTGGTAGACTGCTTTTAAAATAGTCTAAAATTATTATATGTATTTATAAGATTGACCAGTTGACACAAGGTCTGATTACATTAAAATTTAAAATAGAATTGACGAAAATACCTAATAATCCAATGAGATTGATATGCTGTAACTCTTGCAACAGCTTTATTTCTCTCAGAGCAGTCCGATTGATGCCATCCTGTGCCTCGAGGCGGGAGCCTATTTTGATCTTCTTTACTGCAACTATTTTATCTGTTTTCACGTCTCTGGCTTTGTATACTGTTGCGAACTAAATCAATTTAGAGGTTATAATTAAAAGTTTATTTTTTTAATGATAAATAATAGTTGTTTACACTTGGGTAGGTTAATATAGTAAAAATTACCTGCCCTTCTCCGAGAAAGTCAATTTTCTCATAGCGAAGAATTGGTTCTTCCATCGTGTTTGTTTTGTCTAAATTACTTCGACGAATAGCAATACGTAAATATTAAACTTCACTGGCTGTAATAAACTGAATCATAACGTTCTGATCCACACATAAGTTTTAGAAAGGTTTAATAGACAAAATTATTGATAATTTAGCTCCCGTTTGTGTGGCTTTTATTTTAAATTCAAAATTTGACAGTTCGCATCAAACCATAGCCAAGTTGAAGTACGTTGATTTTATTCGTTGATCGTTCGTAAATTTCGGTAGGCAAAGAAAATCAAACTCCACGGCCAAAAAATAAGTTTCTTATAAAAATTACATAATCTTCTGCGTTGTTCATATTGATGCGGTGGGGATCAATTGTGTAATGTGTATTATGTATGTGTACCGCGTGTGAATCAGATAATACATTCCAACAATTCGTCACCGCGCCACCCACCGCCACCACAGACAGGCCACCTCAGTCTGAACAAAGCATTATACTCCATGAGTGGTGCATTTTTATGAAATACGCTTGTAAAATGGACGTCGTGCTCGAAAGGAGGTGCAACCGTGCAATTGAACCAATAAATCTGTTAATACTAAAGTCAAATGGTTTATGGATTAGGAAAATATTTAAGTATACTCAAATCATTTAATAAGATCACACGGCGTTTATTTACACACCGCCAAAGATGATCGTTTATTGTTATTATATTTTTCTTGGTGCCGATTCTCTTGTACACCGAACTAAACTAAACTATCACTAAAATTTCTAATTTTTGGTTACGAGAATCTTAAAAGCTATTCTGTAAACAAGATTGTCTAAATTTAAAAACCATTTTGACATAACTATAATCGAGTTTGACAATCGCTAAGTTAAGTAAACCATAGACCAAGATTTGTTGAAAATTATAATAAAAATCGAATGAAAGTGAACGAAATGATCTGAGGTGCAAAAAAATCCTGAGTAAAATCAAATAATCTTTAATTTTTTATCAATAATTATTTAAATGAAATTTATGGAGCATAATGACGGCGTAAAACTATATTATTGTTTATATTTTAATTAATTAAAATGCAACAACCTGTAATTGTTTTTTTTTTCTGTGGCCAATGTGATCCTGCTAGGGTTGTACACCGAAAATGATTTAGAATTTCAGCGGATTTTTTTTCGGTTTTTAATAAGCAAAAAACCTTAAATTTTATTAAAATCGACAAACTACAGCATTTAAAAAAATGATCCAGGTAGCATGATTATCTTGCTATTAATTTGAGCGTTATAAAGCTTTTATAACGATAAAAATGTGATCTCGAGAAAAAAAGTCCGGTTTTTCGTACACTAAGTTGAAAATTTCCGGTATTCTCGTCGCCGTAGGAAAGCCCTACCAAGGGCATGTTGAGTTTTGTTGATTTCACATCACAAAATCAAATACAGACCGCGGTTAGTTGTTAATAGTGATGTAGTGTAGATTGTGTTGCATTCGTCCAAAATGCTGTCGTCCAGAAAACGAGCAACAAAAAGGCAGCAGGAGCTTCTCGTAGAACGGCTCCACAATAATCCGCTAATGGCCCGAGGTAAGAAATACAACTGAAGTCTGAACTTGTTATTTTATTGATAAATCCATAGCGATGTCATAACCGACGAAAGAAAATTTGAGAGCATCAATATTGTCAGTTTATTGTTGTGCGTGTTATTTATCCTATTAGTAGGTATAAATTCAGGTTTACTACTAGCGTCTTATTTTTTTTTAGAAAATCAAGCTGATGCTGAAGTGGTGGAGTTTTAGAGTAACGTCAGTAGCGAGCTGAACCAACTGGGCTGCAGCAGGACTGTAGAGCAGTGGCAACATGTAAGTGGTTTATGTCAAAAAATTTCAACTGGATTCCATAATTTTCATTGTGTTCTTAACTAATTTAATTTCAACAGATTTGGAATGTGTGGGTGGCGAAAATAAAAACTAAGGCGAGAAAATCAAGAGACTCCATCAGGGCCACAGGTGGAGGACCGGCAGGGGCAGATCTCAATGATATTGAGAATCAAATTCTTGATATCATTGGGTCTGCTTCTGTCTATGGTTTTACCTCTTTGGAAATGGTAATTTATTTTAGTATTCATGGTATTTTTATGGCTGAAGGGCAATTTTTATAAATACATTACTAAGACTGTTAATATTAATCCTTCCAGCACCAACAAATAAGACAATTAGTTATCAATTTTATTAGAGCACTGGCGCTCACGTGATACTCAATGAATTAACTGTTTTTTATTAATTTCAGGGAATACCTCCCTCGTCCCCATCGCCCATGTTGCTTGCCCATCAAAGTATGTCGCCCTCTCTACAGCCTGTACTCGAAGAGCAGCCTGTGGTAATCGACGGCGGGACTTCTGCAGTACCACTGCGGCGCGCAACCGGTCGGGTTACCCGTCGTCGAAGACTGCCGAGGACTTCCCGTCCGCCAGTGCACCACAATTTGGTACAAGCACTTAATGAGAATAGCCGGTTACTCCGGGAGAGCATTGTCGCGGCAGCAGAAATTTTGGCTGCTGCCATTCGCTCTTCCGGCATTCCATTCTTGGTGCAAACTGCCCAAGACGAAGATAATGGGAATGAAACCTGATGGGTTTCCTCTCCATTACTTTGTCTTGGAGCTTACAACTGCATCAAACCTACTATTCTCATTAAGTGCTTGTTCTAAATCCTCAACAGCTCGCTAGTGACATTAGTGCTAAACTATTATTTCATCGTTTTATATTATTTTATTGATTGTTAATTATTTTCTATATTTTGCTGATTGTTAATTATTTTGTTGATTGTTATATTTTGCTGATTATTTATAATTTGTTTAGGGTTAAGGATAGGTATAAAGGTAAAAAAATAAAAAAAATAAAATAAAGTAATATGATGTTTAATTTAATTAAAAAGGTTTATTAGCGATTGCCGGATTTCCCTTGCTTCGGCAAGAAAATCGGTGCTGGTATCCTCCACAGTTGCACTCTCATCACTGTCTTCAGTCACATCAATATCTTCTTCATCTGCAAAAAATACACTTACCTTAGATTTCTTATTTTGAAAATGTAAATAAAACAAGGAGAATTACATAATAATATTAATAACCAAACTAAGTACACTTACCATCAAATGTTTCCAAAAACATATTGTACAGGGTGCAACATGCCAGAATAATTTTAGCTGCCTTTTCTGGCTGGTAGTGCAGACAGCGATGCCTGTGTAGGCACCTAAATTTATTCTTCAGGCGCCCATTGCACATTTCCACCACATTTCTTGCCCTTGTGTGGCACTCATTGTAGGCAGCCTCCGCTGCAGTTGCTGGGACCATGATGGGAGTCATGAGCCATGGCTGTAGTGGGTATCCTTTATCTCCTACAATAAATGAAATTTTATAATTTACTTAGCTAATAGATATACCTAGTAGGTATAAAAGTTTATTAGTTACCTACCTAGAAGCCACTGAGATCTTTCCCCACGCACAAAGTCATTTCTCAGGACTCTGTTAATGTTTGATGCCCTCCAAATTGCAGCATCATGGGTGGCGCCTGGAAAATTTGGGTTGAGGCCAATAATCTTGCCCCTCGCACTGCATATCTGAAAGTTTTTTTTTTAGTCATGGTTTCAAGATAATTAACTGTGTTAAAAAAAATTGTTTATACTCACAATCTGGCAGTTGATGCTATAATAGCCCTTTCTATTGTAAAATAGGTTGCCAGGTGCAGTAGGGTGATTGAGTGGAGGTTTTGTTAGTGCAACATGGGTCCCATCCACTGCACCTAATGTGTTGGGCATATTATATAGGTCTTGAAAACTGAAACAAACAAAGTGTTACATGAATAAGAGTGGTGCAGTTCTCAGTTTTGTTAGCTGTAAACAGGGATGCTTTAATTATCTTAATTAAACTTATTTATTATTCTCTTTTCAGATTTATGAAGTTTGATAGACAAGGGTTTAAAAAAAAAGCCAGTCAGTAACCTAGTACCTTTGAAAAGTAAGAAATATTAAATTGAACTTACTCAGTCTTGGCCGCTTCCTTTTCCTCACGGGTCATGGGAAATTTTAAGTATTGAGGGGATAATATATTTAAAATTTCCTCTGCTGTTAGAGCTAGGCACCTGCTCACTGATGGCTGGCTGAGCCCAAGTATGTTGTCTTGCCCAACAGCTGTTTGATAACTGCCTTGGGCAAACAGATTGAGTGCAGCAAGAATCTGAATATGAATATGAGCTCTTATTATAATACAGGTAGGTATTAAGTAATTACTAAAATAGGTTTAGTGTATCATCCTTACATATAAAAGTGAGATACCACTCTCTAAAATCACAAAATCTTAGGACTTTTAGTTCTTACAAACTTGTAACTTAGCAAGTAATTCCTAAATAATGATATATAAGTAATTACTACACACCCTACATAAAGGGTGTTACCATCTGTTAGGAAAGGATACAAAAGAAAGGTAGGTACTGTAGAGGCTCGTCTGCCGAAGACGACCTCATATGATGCAGGCCGGCTATGTTTTAGCGCAAGTTACATTCGAACGCTCAAGCTTGTGTCAAATATATTAATTAGGTTTTTGTTTTGGAACCGGGAGTGACATTTTATATAGAAAGATGTAAAAGCCGTTCTCCCAATATAAATTTAAAGGAATTAATTGTGTTTGATTCCACCCGTTACCTCAGAGGGCTCTTCTAGCCCTCTATAGTACCTAAAAGAAACAAAACTGTTCTAACCTTTATGTGTTTGGGGAGAAATCCTTCATCCAACCGAGGATTCCTTAACACATCCACCAAATAAAGTGCCCCAGATTTAGGGAGCCTAAAAACTTTTTTAAATTTTTCTTCTGCCATGTTAAATGGGTTGGAAATGTCTCGCAATCTTTCCAATCGAACTCTTTCTTGATGGTGTCTAAAAAATAGTTAATTCTTATTTCACAGAATCTGGAAGTCGATTTATCCACTTCTTTTCCAAATCATAATTAGCTTTTTACTACACAAAGCTACTTATCAGTGCAAAAATCCCTTTATGTTTTCACAAATGAATTTCGTATTGTATTCTAATAACAATAATATTATTATTTACCTTTCTGCCGAATCGACAACAGCTACAATCACATAAGCTTCCATAATAAATAATTCACGAACTCCATAAACTCATAGTAAGCATCCAAACTTACAAGAACTTGTAGAGAAATGTGTTTTGTAAATTTTTAGTTCATGACAACTAATTTTATTCCACACCTTTTTAATCGCGATTAAAAATAGTCTGATTTAGTTTGACAACCAAAATTTTAGGTGAAAAACGTCAAATTCAGAATAGCAAAATTACCATTTTCACTAAATTGAGTAACTAAAATGACATTAGCACTGTCAAACTAAAATATAGTTAAGTTGTGTCACTTTAGTCTATTTCAGAATAGAAAACGTCGTTTGACAGGAATAAACTAAATTTTTGTGATTTTTAGTCTAGTTTAGAGAAATTTGTGACAACAGAATCGGCACCAACATACATTCTGTAATTACTTAAATTCACACCCGGACCTAGTACTCCTTATTAATTTATGAAAAACGTCTACTTTTGGAATGTTTGTAAATATGTTTTGAGCACCATGTATCTATCACATAGTTAATTTATATGTCATGGATTATATGTCATGGATTAATTAATCCATTTTAATTCTTTTACTTATTGTGGTAAAGTAATTTTATTTTTAGGTGCATCGTCTTCACATATAATTATATAATTAATATATGCAAAATATTGTTAAACATTTTAAAAGAGTAACGGTGGAGTTTCTTGTCCATTCTTCTCCATACGGAAACTACCTTTTGGAAGGGGCGACTAGAATAAATTTTATTTTTACTTTATTTTTGACGTTCAAAACTGGCTTTTATGTGCCTAATTGAAAAAAAAAAATTGACTTTGACTTTGACTGCCCAGCAAACGATTCTTAAAAACAATGTTTGTACTGCTAGTGGAACTAGGGGTCCACGGTGTAACATTTCCTTTCTCATGTGGCTCAATCCGTAATTTGCTGTAGCATGATTGATCGTCTAGGCTCCCTCTTATGCATCCAAAATAATTATACGCTTCTGGCTGTGGTGCACTTGCTGCAATCTGCCCAGGGTTCTCGACGTCCATGCGCTCATACGGCACACAGCCACACACTACTTTTTAAACAACTCATTCTGATCCGCACCTTGGACCGGCGTATCACTTCTCAAGAGAAAAATAAGTTTAGAACTTATTCTTAATTGTAGGCATTACCTCCATGGCGTGAGTTTTTTTTTATGAGTATTGAAAATGAAAGGGGCTCGTGGTTAAGGTGGATGCCCCAAGGTAGCCCGCGAAATTCAATTTTTCTTACGTTTTTTTGCAATTTGCTAGAGAGTTGTGTTTATGACTTTAATGATTATAATTCTGTAAATACATATTTGTTACGGCCGTGAATCATATTTTAATCAACGTACAACTTAGTACTGACTAGCGTATTGCAAAAAACGTAAGAAAATTTGAATTTCGCGGGCTACCTTGGAGCATCCACCTTAAATAATAACAGCCGTACGGGTAGCTCGAAGGTTTAGGAAGGTCTGTGGATGGGTGACCGTCCATTACATATCGAGACCCCTCCATGTCTCGGAAAGCATGCTATGCCGTTGGTGCCGGCTGTCATTTACAGATCTGATAGTCGTTACGGGTAGTAAAGCCCGAAAGTCTGACAACCAGTCTTACCAAGGGGTTAGAGGGGTATCGCATTACCCAGTAACTGGGTTGTGGAAGTCCAAATAAGCAGTCGCTGCCGACCCCAGGGATGGTGTGGTATTGTTATATTTTTAAATTGAAAATACGATTACCTAGACTACTATTTAAGTAATTCTGTAGTAGTGATTCCTACTTCCTGTTCTTGTTAATAAAGGTATGGCTTACTATTATAGTTACTTCACTAGACAAAAATAAAGTTGAGTTTTGTAGTTTGAGCTCCTTTCATTTAATTTAACCAGATTAAATTACTCGTAATTACTAGGCAAATTTCTTAGTTTGCGCTTTTATCAAGCCTAGCTTAGAAGTGTATATTACCAAGAGGCGGTATTGGGAAGGTGTGTGACTGTGTAATATGTGTATTATACAGGTACTTAATAAAATAAATTATTGCATTCAGAATGAGTATTTTATTTCAGAAGTATTTTTTTTTATATTCCACCTCTCAACCTTAATACTAAATGAAGTGTAGATTCCTTTTGAATGTTGTAATCGGAGAGCGTACGACCATCCTCCAACTGTTTACCGGCGAAGATCAATCTCTGCTGGTCTGGTGGGATTCCCTCTTTGTCTTGGATTTTAGCTTTCACATTCTCGATTGTGTCAGAAGCTTCAACTTCCAATGTGATAGTTTTACCAGTCAGGGTCTTGACGAAGATTTGCATACCACCACGCAGACGCAGAACTAAATGCAGCGTAGATTCCTTTTGGATGTTGTAGTCCGATAGTGTGCGGCCATCTTCCAACTGTTTGCCGGCGAAGATCAACCTCTGCTGGTCTGGTGGGATTCCCTCTTTGTCTTGGATTTTAGCTTTGACGTTTTCAATCGTGTCAGAAGCCTCGACCTCGAGAGTAATGGTCTTGCCAGTCAAGGTCTTCACGAAGATTTGCATACCACCACGCAGACGTAGCACTAAATGAAGAGTAGACTCCTTTTGAATGTTGTAATCGGAGAGCGTCCGCCCATCTTCCAACTGTTTGCCCGCGAAAATCAATCTCTGCTGGTCTGGAGGAATTCCTTCCTTGTCCTGGATTTTCGCTTTGACGTTTTCAATTGTGTCAGAAGCTTCAACTTCTAAAGTGATAGTTTTACCAGTCAGGGTCTTGACGAAGATTTGCATACCACCACGCAGGCGAAGTACCAAATGCAGAGTGGACTCCTTCTGAATGTTGTAATCGGAAAGCGTGCGGCCATCTTCCAGCTGCTTACCGGCGAAAATCAGTCGTTGTTGGTCTGGAGGAATTCCTTCCTTATCCTGGATTTTAGCTTTGACGTTTTCAATTGTGTCAGAAGCTTCAACTTCCAATGTGATAGTTTTACCAGTCAGGGTCTTGACGAAGATTTGCATACCACCACGCAGACGCAGAACTAAATGCAGCGTAGATTCCTTTTGGATATTGTAGTCCGACAGTGTGCGACCATCCTCCAACTGTTTGCCGGCAAAGATCAATCTCTGCTGGTCTGGTGGGATTCCCTCTTTGTCTTGGATTTTCGCTTTGACATTTTCGATTGTGTCGGAAGCCTCAACCTCCAGAGTAATGGTCTTGCCAGTCAGGGTCTTGACGAAGATTTGCATACCACCACGCAGACGCAGTACTAAGTGAAGAGTGGACTCTTTCTGGATGTTGTAGTCCGATAGTGTGCGGCCATCTTCCAACTGTTTGCCGGCGAAGATCAATCTCTGCTGGTCTGGTGGGATTCCCTCTTTGTCTTGGATTTTAGCTTTCACGTTTTCAATCGTGTCAGAAGCCTCGACCTCGAGAGTAATGGTCTTGCCAGTCAAGGTCTTCACGAAGATTTGCATACCACCACGCAGACGTAGCACTAAATGAAGAGTCGACTCCTTTTGAATGTTGTAATCCGAAAGCGTGCGCCCATCTTCCAACTGTTTGCCGGCGAAGATCAACCTCTGCTGGTCTGGTGGGATTCCCTCTTTGTCCTGAATTTTCGCTTTGACATTTTCGATTGTGTCGGAAGCCTCAACCTCCAGAGTAATGGTCTTGCCAGTCAGGGTCTTCACGAAGATTTGCATACCACCACGCAGACGCAGTACTAAGTGAAGAGTGGACTCTTTCTGGATGTTGTAGTCCGACAGTGTACGTCCATCTTCCAACTGTTTGCCAGCGAAGATCAACCTCTGCTGGTCTGGTGGGATTCCCTCTTTGTCCTGAATTTTGGCTTTGACATTTTCAATTGTGTCAGATGCTTCGACCTCTAGTGTGATGGTCTTGCCAGTCAGAGTCTTCACAAAGATTTGCATACCACCACGCAGACGTAGCACTAAATGAAGAGTCGACTCCTTTTGAATGTTGTAATCCGAAAGCGTGCGCCCATCTTCCAACTGTTTGCCGGCAAAGATCAACCTCTGCTGGTCTGGTGGGATTCCCTCTTTGTCCTGAATTTTCGCTTTGACATTTTCGATTGTGTCGGAAGCCTCAACCTCCAGAGTAATGGTCTTGCCAGTCAGGGTCTTCACGAAGATTTGCATACCACCACGCAGACGCAGTACTAAGTGAAGAGTGGACTCTTTCTGGATGTTGTAGTCTGACAGTGTACGTCCATCTTCCAACTGTTTGCCAGCGAAGATCAACCTCTGCTGGTCTGGTGGGATTCCCTCTTTGTCCTGAATTTTGGCTTTGACATTTTCAATTGTGTCAGATGCTTCGACCTCTAGTGTGATGGTCTTGCCAGTCAGAGTCTTCACAAAGATTTGCATACCACCACGCAGACGTAGCACTAAATGAAGAGTCGACTCCTTTTGAATGTTGTAATCCGAAAGCGTGCGCCCATCTTCCAACTGTTTGCCGGCGAAGATCAACCTCTGCTGGTCTGGTGGGATTCCCTCTTTGTCCTGAATTTTCGCTTTGACATTTTCGATTGTGTCGGAAGCCTCAACCTCCAGAGTAATGGTCTTGCCAGTCAGGGTCTTCACGAAGATTTGCATACCACCACGCAGACGCAGTACTAAGTGAAGAGTGGACTCTTTCTGGATGTTGTAGTCTGACAGTGTACGTCCATCTTCCAACTGTTTGCCGGCGAAGATCAACCTCTGCTGGTCTGGTGGGATTCCCTCTTTGTCCTGAATTTTGGCTTTGACATTTTCAATTGTGTCAGATGCTTCAACCTCTAGTGTGATGGTCTTGCCAGTCAGAGTCTTCACAAAGATTTGCATACCACCACGCAGACGTAGCACTAAATGAAGAGTTGACTCCTTTTGAATGTTGTAATCGGAGAGCGTGCGCCCATCCTCCAACTGTTTACCGGCGAAGATCAATCTCTGCTGGTCTGGTGGGATACCTTCCTTGTCTTGGATTTTCGCTTTGACATTTTCGATTGTGTCGGAAGCCTCAACCTCCAGAGTAATGGTTTTGCCAGTCAGGGTCTTCACAAAGATTTGCATACCACCACGCAGACGCAGTACTAAGTGAAGAGTGGACTCTTTCTGGATGTTGTAGTCTGACAGTGTACGTCCATCTTCCAACTGTTTGCCGGCGAAGATCAACCTCTGCTGGTCTGGTGGGATTCCCTCTTTGTCCTGAATTTTGGCTTTGACATTTTCAATTGTGTCAGATGCTTCGACCTCTAGTGTGATGGTCTTGCCAGTCAGAGTCTTCACAAAGATTTGCATACCACCACGCAGACGTAGCACTAAATGAAGAGTCGACTCCTTTTGAATGTTGTAATCCGAAAGCGTGCGCCCATCTTCCAACTGTTTGCCGGCAAAGATCAACCTCTGCTGGTCTGGTGGGATTCCCTCTTTGTCCTGAATTTTCGCTTTGACATTTTCGATTGTGTCGGAAGCCTCAACCTCCAGAGTAATGGTCTTGCCAGTCAGGGTCTTGACAAAGATTTGCATACCACCACGCAGACGAAGTACCAAGTGCAAAGTGGACTCCTTCTGAATATTGTAATCGGAAAGCGTTCGGCCATCTTCCAGCTGCTTACCGGCGAAAATCAATCGTTGCTGGTCTGGAGGAATTCCTTCCTTGTCCTGGATTTTCGCTTTGACGTTTTCAATTGTGTCAGAAGCTTCAACTTCTAAAGTGATAGTCTTGCCAGTAAGCGTTTTAACGAAGATTTGCATACCACCACGTAAACGTAGCACTAAGTGAAGTGTCGATTCCTTTTGAATGTTGTAATCAGATAAGGTGCGCCCATCTTCTAGCTGCTTGCCGGCGAATATAAGTCTCTGCTGGTCTGGTGGGATTCCCTCTTTGTCCTGAATTTTCGCTTTGACATTTTCGATTGTGTCGGAAGCCTCAACCTCCAGAGTAATGGTCTTGCCAGTCAGGGTCTTGACAAAGATTTGCATACCACCACGCAGACGAAGTACCAAGTGCAAAGTGGACTCCTTCTGAATATTGTAATCGGAAAGCGTTCGGCCATCTTCCAGCTGCTTACCGGCGAAAATCAGCCGTTGTTGGTCTGGAGGAATTCCTTCTTTGTCCTGGATTTTGGCTTTGACATTTTCAATTGTGTCAGATGGCTCAACTTCTAAAGTTATTGTTTTACCTGTCAATGTTTTAACAAAAATTTGCATTCCACCACGCAGACGCAATACTAAGTGGAGTGTAGATTCTTTCTGGATGTTGTAGTCTGATAAGGTACGCCCATCTTCCAGCTGTTTGCCGGCGAAGATCAATCGCTGCTGGTCTGGGGGGATACCCTCCTTATCTTGGATTTTGGCCTTGACATTTTCAATGGTGTCAGATGGCTCAACTTCCAATGTGATGGTTTTTCCAGTCAATGTTTTAACGAAAATCTGCATACCACCACGCAGACGTAGCACTAAATGAAGAGTAGACTCCTTTTGAATGTTGTAATCGGAGAGAGTGCGTCCATCTTCCAGTTGCTTTCCAGCGAAAATCAATCTCTGTTGGTCGGGAGGAATGCCTTCCTTGTCTTGAATCTTAGCTTTTACATTTTCAATGGTATCAGAGGGTTCCACCTCTAAAGTGATGGTTTTCCCCGTCAAAGTCTTCACGAAGATCTGCATATTGTCCTGTAACAGGAGTAAAATAGCAATTAACACAATAATTCAAAGTGGTGTCACTATTCATTAGTACCTAGTTGGAAACAAGTGATGAGTCACTGCATTTATGACTAGCTACTTATGTGTTAGTAATGACAAAATATCACGCTAGAGTTGTCAGGTTTTGAATGACCGTGCATTAATATTAATTTTAATATAAGTGGTTAGGTACCTATGTTTGTAAATAAAATATCTGAACAGAAGTTTCTAGTAAGTAAATAAACAGATAAGTAACTATTAAATGCGCATAGACACCTTGTTTAGGTAATTTAAAAAAAAATTACACAAAGGAAAAAAGCCGGCCAAGTGCGAGTCGGACTCGCGCACGAAGGGTTCCGTACCATTATCTATAAAAATCACGTCTGTTGTATGTGCCCCCCTTAAATATTTATTTTATTTTGTTTTTAGTATTTGTTGTTATAGCGGCAACAGAAATAGGTACATAATTTGTTAAAATTTCAACTGTCTAGCTATCGCGGTTCTTGAGACACAGCCGTGTGACAGACAGACGGACGGATAGACAGCGAAGTCTTAGTAATAGGGTCCCGTTTTTACCCTTTGGGTACGGAACCCTAAAAAACATGAAAATTTGGGCGTATCCACAGCATTTATGTAGAACTATAGGTACTACGCAGAAAGTAAATAATAAAATATGGCCGCGAACAATGCAATAAGTAGGTCACGGGTAGAATAAACTGGGGTGACCTACTGACATGGCCACCTCTGAACAGTTTCGAGAGTTACTACCTACACACTCAAAAAGTGAAATTTATGCTTAATACACAGTAACATCCGTCCTCATTAATAATTACCTATACTTAGGTAGGTTTAGGTCGGTGGCAACAGTAGGTAATGAGAAGAAATAAGAATAGGTAGGTAGGTTTTTGTTTGGTGAAAACTTGGTACACGATGGTTTTTATCTGGTAGAGATAAATTATTGTAATATTAAACAATAGCTTTAGAAATTGAGCATTATATTGCTAACGGTTTTTTTTTATTGAGAATTAATACTTGAATTTATTTAAGGAACATTATGTTCAGAACAAAACACTTCGTTGTAACGATCATGCAAAATCTGACGACTGTTATCCAAAATGGCGCACGATCAATAATCAAAACTGCGCAGTTCACAATAATCGCTTTCCCTAGCAGACGGTGCTAAAATACTGCTTATAAATAGCAAAAAACAACTTGAATAAAAGAAAATAAACCCTTACCGATTAATCACTAGAATTTAGTCTGATATAACACAAGGTTTCACTAAAATACTGTTATTTCTCTGACGAACAACTCTAAAAAGTCACGCGCTTGTAAATTCCTTTTTCAATTTCTCGTTTTTAAATGCGCTTCGAGCACTGACGTCCCCTATATATAGACACGGTCTCGTGAAAAATCAATGACTGCCGAAGTGCCGAGCCCGTCGAGGATAGCCGAAGCAAAATTTCTTCTCTTTTTAACACAGTGGGAAAGATAGAGATAGCAACAATGTTCTAGAACGCATGCGTAGCTTCTTTCCTTTGTGACGCAAACTGTTTGGTCTGGGGAATGAGAGGAAGCCCAACAAAACAAAGCCAATTCAAGGAATCATGACGATCAATAAAAGCAGTTTCGAGTTTGCGCAAAACCGACACATTGCTCTCAGTTTATGCCGAGATATTTCACGCGGAATGCTGAAATAGACACCTGAGTAGGTATTTATTTATATTTTGACCGAAGGGTACAATATTATGTGGTACATAGTTCCAAAGCTAGTAGGACGCAAGTACCTACTAAGACTTGCGTAATTAAACTAACTGTTGTAAACTCTTGTCAAATGATCTCGGTAATACGCTCATGAAACAATCTTACATAGGTACCTACCTAATTAGCTAAAAATATTAATTATGTAAGTAGGTAGGCAGGCCTCTCTAACAAATTGTACCTAGGTGTGTAATAGCTAAGTACAGTACTGTACTAAAGAACAATAGTCTACCTACTTAGACACCCGGCTTTCCCTTTGTTTATATCCGTGTGGCTTATTTATAAATAAAAATAATACCGGTCGTTGATTCGAAAGGGGTCATTAACATCTTTCAGTGTTGCGACCTCTGCTAAGTTCTTTGGGTAGGTAGGTAGGTACCTAAGGTTCGTACCTTTGTTCTCCACAAGATACTGTTAGACATCCACAAGCTCAATTGCATCATCCTCATTTACAGATACCTAATAAAAATATACGCTAGTATCGCTAAATTAGAAACGAAGGAAATAGGTAATAATGTATGGTATGAGTCACCGGTATAGGGATGCCAAAATTGAAACTATTGTGAAATAATCATGCAATCTTTTCATTTCAGGTGACATGTTCGTTAGGTACATTAATGGCCCGCCCGAAGGACTAAGTGCGGAAACCAAACCCTCTTACATAACATAGAATGACCTCTTAACGTTAATTTTAATCATCATTATCATTGTAGTTTTGCAATCTAACTGGTTTCAGGATTTCTTATTCCATGCCCGTGTATCGACGCATTGCAGATGCTGATGTTTTAGCTAGCTATGTAGGTTTACCTCATCCTTTGTTGTCTGTTGCTGACATCGATTTGTAGCGGTTGCTGGCTGTTTGTTAGGTGCGCAGGTGCCTACATACCTACTTATATTTAGTCTAGATAGTAACTACTACAGTCTGTCTACAGCAGACCTATGAATTTACCTGCCATCAAATCAATATACGTTGCCTGCAAGGTACTTCACTCTCACTAATGAGATTAAAAATTTAGTAGCTGATGATGCCTAGTTATCACAGGAACGTGCATTATCATCAGTTACTAGTATTTATTTAGTATCCTATAATCTACCTAAGTTTTCGATTATTTCATAATGATTAAGTAATGGTTATAAATAGATGGCAGGGACATCGACGCGCAACCTGTTACCATGGATTCAGTAACTACATGATTCTGGATCCCCCTATATTGAAATGTTTAGTAGGTTATTTAAAAAAAAATGCTGTTTCATTCATTCTGACCGCGTAGCCTTGCAATTTTCTATGAAACAGCAGATAAATTTTTTAGATAACCGACGAAAAATGTCTACCCTGAATTTAAAATATTCATGATAGTTGATGGACTCCGGACCCACGCGTAGATGGCGAGATGAGCTTGAAGCCTATGTATAGACGGGATTGCTCCAGACTGGCGCAGGATCGTGTTGAGTGGAAAGAAGAAAGGGAGGCTTTTTTCCTGCAGTGGGACAACACAGACTGATTTATTTATTTATTTCGTTACCTACATTAAAGTAGTTGTGGTTGTGGCTAACGGCCCAATCCGCGAAATCCACCTACCTCATCGCACCGTCTGAGGTGGATTTCGCGGTTTGGGCCGTTAGCCACAACCACAATTCACGGGTTTATATAATGTAGGTATTGTAAACCAAAACAATACCAACATTCATGTTTGTTTTTATTAAATTATTGTACCGAATGATTGCGCATTAATTTTGTTTATACATAGATATGAATAGGTATGTAGCGAGACTGACGATAAGGAATAACAGTCGGTGTCAGTGTGCCGGTCAGGCGCTCCGGTCATTATCATAAATTCCTACCTACACAAGCAAAACAAGAATATATTTTTATCTGATAGGTGATAAGACAACATACGTTTGGTAGGTATTTCGATGTTAGTCTAGAAACGAATGACTGCGACATACCTATCTACCGCTATTGTTCACAACTTCACAAGTCAAAATAATTGTCGAACAATAGGAATTGGAATGATAAATAAAGGCACTTGGCTTGTGTGGTTTATAGATAGAACTATATTATCTTGCCGAATGTGGTAATTGCGTTGTTGTTAACTATCGGCCACATAGATACGATGTAACGATATGTCGTCTCGATCATACGACCTATTTATTATTATCAGTTCACAACATAGATCATCCGGTTCACAAGCTAGGCACATAAACGTCTTGGTATTATCAACAAATAAATAAAATTGAAGTTTATCTTTTTTGTAATGTCTAAATAGCAGTTTTTTTACTAAACACATGTACCTATGAAATGTATATACCTACGGTACATAAAACTAGCTTTTTGTACCTACCTATCCATCTGTAAAAGAAAAACAGTTTAATTTGGTATTCCCTTCCCGTATTCAGGATATAATAAAATGAAGATCATACTTTATCTTGATTATCAGCCTGAATACCTGAGAGTGTCGGTGAACTCGCCGAGTGTAGGTAAATATATCTAAAAATACAATAAAACTGAAACTAGAATCCGTTTGACTTTTCGGTCGTTAACACGAGGAACACGACTGAAACATGTTACAGTTGCCTAGTATTAGGAACTTACAGACCTACTTACATAAAGTCGTGAATGTAAAATTAACTTCATTTTACGCTCTAAGTATATACATTTGCAGCTATCGCTGTATCGCGGATGCTGGTGCACGAAATGAGGAAACTGTGGCTGGAGTATTCTTGTTTAGACTATCGCATATCTGAAGGTCGGAAACTACGAAAATCTCGCTTACTGCCACGAAAAAAGGTGTTGTCAATGTCGAAATCTTAGCGTGGATGTGCGGTTGAGTGTACCTGTGTACCTATTAGGTACACTTAGACTACGTCTAAGCTATTATGCTACGGCCACATTATCGCGATAGCGCGAACTACACTTCGCGCGCTCTCTGTTGTACAGCGAGACATCGAGCGGTGTGCAAGAGAGAACGCGCAGTGTAGTTCGCGTTATCGCGACAACGTAGCCGCAGCATTACAGAAAATAGTTTTATTAGATTTCCCCGACTTTCCGCGACCGCTCGAGGTCGCACGTGTACGCAACGACTTCAATGCGTAGGTACCTACGCCGTACCTACTTCTAGCATATACCTACATATACGCGGAAGAATTGGATACTATTATTATCACCCTTTATAACTGAATGGCACTGAGCAAGGCTATAGCTTTTGTTTTTTTACCGAGTTGGGAAACGATGCGATTCCCGAGTTCGATTCTGGTTATGTGCCAAGTTTCTGAATTGACGAAGATATCCTACATCAGTTAAAAAAAAAAAACCTCGGAAATGTTAGGTAGGTATTGTTTTAGTGCGTTTTGCCGTTATTCTGTTTAATAAGGTTTTATCATGTATTTTCCCGTTTTGTTATTTAGTAGAGCGCAATAGAGTAATCTGTTTATTATTAATTATAATAACGCGTCATCATCGCGCGGCATAGCAACTCAATGCCAGTCAATGCACGGTTAGATTACTGCATGGACTCAAGGTCCAACACACATTAGTTCTGGTCTATGTACCTACCTACTTCTATTTACTTACAGCGTTTCTGATTACCTCCTTGATAACTCATAGTGTAAGTACTAACACATACACAAATTTCTTACTAAAACTAATTCAGTAAGTACTTATTTCATGAATAATTATTAATTGAGTACTTAGTGAATAATTATTAATTAGGTAATTACTTAGTGAATCATTATTAATTAGGTACTTACGTAGTGGTTGAAACTAATCTGTGGGCTACGGTTACAAAAGTATACAGGTTGTCAGGGACATTGATGTGCGAACTATAACCATGAATTCAGCACATGTTTCTAGATCCGCTAGAATAGAATTTTTTTGTTGGTTATCAAAAACAAATCAACATTTCATAGAAAAGTGCAATTTATATGCATTCAGCAATTCCCTTCGTCAATGTCGATGTCCCTGGACCCTGCCCCTGCCACCATGTATTTGTAAAAGTATAATGCACTCAGGGAATATACGTACAGTCAATAAACATCGAATCCATAAATAAAAACTATTATAACAGAAAAAATACAATTATTATTGTAATAACTAACTAGACATACTTTGCAACAAAAACAATAATTTTAATTAAACTAAAGTTAAAAATATTTACAACAATAATACAAACAACACTTATGGTTTATGGTATAGAGTGCATTCTGTTCACTTTTTTTGTTCAACTGCCTCCCATGGCCGAGGCCCTCGTTTGTTTTCCCAATTGTCTATGTCTAGTTTTTGTATTTCTTCATAAGTTTGTTCTAAAGTAACTTCTTTCTCTCTGTTAAGGCCCATTTTTTCTGCCTCTGCCTTACTGACGCCTTTTACTCTAGAGAATTGATATCTGAAAACAAGTTTGAACTTGTAATACTGTTACACTTGTCATATATTTCATGGGACTTAAACATAACTAGCAAAAAAATCTACATGTTTCTGCCTACCCTTTCATATCATTACTTTATATTGGTAGACTCATCTCTATTTTGTGGGTTTACCCACGCAAAAGTACTTGTCTTGACTTGAGATAACAGGTATTTACCTCTGTAAGTTTTAATGGGAAATCTAAAGTATATACAGATAAGAGAAAGTAATATTGTCTTTTATGTCATCAGTATATATAAATCTGTCTGTGATATTATATTATGCAATCACAGTATAGGTAACACATAACATCACACCTTTGTTTCCTTGAAGGCAGAGGTGTTACCCCAGTTATGTTGAAGTCCCATTTAATAGAGCGAGCCTATTGCCATCAATCAGGCACGAATCCAGACTCCACGCTGCTACTGAGAAATTTCAGATAGAAGAAACCGAATAACACTTTGCCCGAACCTGTGAATCGAACCCAGGACCTCAACAATGATTGACAACAATTAACATAACTAGATATATCAATATTTATGTATTAAGTTTTAGTAAGGATCCCTAATCTTTTCTAGCAATAAATATAGCCTATGTCACTCAGGGTGAATGTAGCTTTGCAACAGTGAAAGAATTTTTGAAATTGGCACAGTAGTTTTTGAGTTTATTCATTACAAACATACACACAAAAATACAAATCTTTCCTCTTTATAATATTATTATAGATTTATAATATTAGTATAGATAACTATGCATAGTGTAGTATAAGTATGACTATGTTTAGACTTGGGTAGTTCCGGAACGAGTCATGAAAATTATATAGTTCCAGTCCCGGTACTACACCACTCACTCGTTCACTAACAATTCAAATGTGCCCTTTAGTTCCTCTAGTACCGAGTAGTCCCGACTATTACTCGTACCAAAGCACTGCTAGCTCACGCATGCTCTCGCTCGCGCCATCGCATATCGACGCACCGCCACGCCTATGATAGAACGAGATGGGAACACATCGTATGTTCGTAATAGTTTTGTACTCGTATAGTCCCGAGGTAATAATATATCAGTTTTGCTTTGATAGTTCAGAACTACACGGTACTGGAGCTATTCTGTGGTACTAATGAACTGAAAGCGTTCCCCGGTACTAAAGGAACTAATGAACTAGATGAGTGGACTAGTTCCGGAAGCAAAAATATACATATCACTCCTTATCTTTTGTTGGACACGTTTTGCGCATCTCTAACTATGTTCTCTTATCATTCATTTCAGTTATCTTCATGTATCTAAGGGCTCATTTTCAATCAGTATAGCCTATATGGACTGTACTAAACAGGTTCTGTAATAAATAATTAAAGCTTAAACAAGTTTTTACATTTTTAAGGTTTTCTTGTGCATAATGCATAAGATCATAAAGTATTTCATCATCATATCTTTACTTTTTTCCCTTCTCTATCATGCCAACCAAATTGGGATTAAGCTAGTCACATTTGAATGGTAATCATAGAGGTATCTTTTATAATTATACATTTAATACGTTTTTTCAGATAATATCTAGCGCCGGAACTTCTGTTTCTGTATACATTTATTATATAGTTGCGAGGGGTGCGAGTGTTTTTGTAATGCTGCCCATTGAAGAGTTTAGGAAAGGGATCCCATGTTACACATTAATAGAGAACCCTTTAAGCCGTATTCATGGAATATAATAATCACCTGATTTGTGTCCATTCTCGCAAACCGAAAGATCCTCCAATCATGAATAATATGAAAGGCAAACCATATTTAAATGATTTACGTTTGCTTAAAGCGACAAATGAACTGCGCATAGAGCATAGACGGGCATTTAGATTTTCCAACATTTTTTAAATTATGTGAAAAGCTAAACACCGTGATATAACAACATAACCTCTAATTTCAATGCGATTTGTCAGTTGTCATTTGTCACTGTCGATTCAATACTTTTTTTTTTTTTATTCGCCCAATGGGTAGGCTATAGTCTTTCGACCATAACGCCTCGTCTTCCGTGTAGAATTTCTTACGTGGCAAGTGTAATTGGGCAAGATCAGGAGATAGCTATGTGATTACCTTTGCAGTTTGCGCATTTAGCATCCTTGGGGTCAACCTGACAATTCTTAAAATTGTGGTTTAATGTACAAATTGAACATACCTCAGTATTGCGACAGAATTTAGCAATATGTCCATATCGCAGACACTTAAGGCATTGTTTTACTGGTGGTATGTATTTACTCACTTCGTGACGCCATGAGACCAAGTAAATGTACTGAGGAAGAATAGTGGAGGCGAAGGTTACCGCAACAGCCTGTGTAGGGGTGAAAGCTATGCCAGCGTCACTTCTGACCCTGCGCATGAAGCGCCTAACTTGAATTACATTTTTGGAACTACCAAACAATGAGAAAATTTGTTTATTGGGCATTTCTACGGGAACCGAAGTAAGGACTCCCGTTGCTTCGGTATCTCCAGCCGGTATAGTTGCCTTAAGAGACAACCAGGGCCCCAAGTCTGCTATTTTTTATAAATTCGTCATTCCAACACGATCCCATTGTCATTTTGCTAAAAGTTCGTAATCTGCTAAATTCTAATGATCGATCATTGGTCGGTCAATGGTCTCGTAATAGAATTGTGTCATAATGACATTGTCGTATTGCCATTATTATAAAACCCGTTAGTAGAAATGATTTTCGAAAACCTACTACTAAATTTGAACATTTATTCATGCCAGATTTCATTTATATATATTTTTACATATTATTTATTAGTGTTTTATGTAATCTGAAGTAGTAAGAAGTTCGTAAATAGCAAAATACATTAAATTTATGTCTAATGCGGATAAATGTGAAACTATACAACTCAATAATATTTTATCTGTTTAGCTGTCAAAGTCAAATGTGACAATACTGCTTACTGACGTTTATTTGTTTTTATTTCTAGCGGCCGGTGTTTTGAATTTATTTTCATTTGAGTGTTTTAATTAGATTTTTGTATATTTAAATTATCTTTACTAGCAAAATGTCGTCGCTTTCGGTTTAGTAAATACAGTATAGGTCTAGTTCGGACTTCTTAGATTAGTTTTTCCGTAAAATAATCAGTAAAATAAAATAATCCACTTTCGGCACCACAACAAAATAGCGGGCTGAGCGCGGAGGTTGTGTAACTGGCTTTCGAGCAGATCGGCGAAGTCACGCGCGAGATATAGAATCATATACCATAGAATCATAAATCTGTGCGCCTGAACAGACAGTTTCGCTTCTATTTCGCTTGTCGTAAAACGGATAGGAAGCCTTTAATTATTTATTTTATACATAATGGTGCTAATTGAGCAAATTTCGGCTCTAATTGATTATTTGGAAAACCATCAAGACCTGGCGCTTGGCCACTGCATCCGCACCAATGAAGGGCGAAGTTTATCAAAACGATATTGGACGGAGTGCGCCCAAATTTTAAATTCGGTATCAGTGGCCTGCCCCAATAAAACGCCGGCAGAGTGGCGCACAGTAAGTACCTAAATACAGTGTAATTAGGTACCTATGCAATATAAAATAATAAAATGTATGATTAATGTCATTTTTGAACTTTTTTTAGTTCTGGAAAGGGACGTTTTGAAACCAAGGGGCATTTTGGGAAAGGGACATTCTGAGCCTGATTGCTACAATGAATAAAAACAAACACGATACTCGTCGTAACGAATTAAAAGCAATGACTGCACAACGTCACTCATTCATTTGTCATTATGTACGAGATTACCATTTTATGCCGTTTCTTTCAATGGAGTGTCAGTGGTTGACCACTGGAAAGTCATAATGACGCCATTATATTAGTAGATTACCAAACTTGTCAAAATCAACAATTATGAAATCAATGATAGACCATTCGGACACTATTGTAATAGCAGACTTGAGGCCTAGGTATAGTTTGACCGAAACTGCTGGGGGCCTACTCCGAAGTGCAAGTGCGAATGTTCGGATCGGACCGACACATGGCCGAACCAAATATTATTGAAAAATGCGAAATAAGTTCGGATCGGCTCAGTTGGGTCGTCGGGACCACAGTCAATATTCGACAGAGTGTAGGAGTGTAAGATCAGAACCGACCGAACCAAATAGTAACTTCGTAGCAGGAAACGGCCGAACATTCGGCCGATACTACTTCGGAGTAGACCCCCTGTACCGCGCCTTATGAATGCGCGGCGAGGCGGGAGGAATGCGCGCCGAGGCGGGGGGCGGGACGCCGTGAGCGATGACGAATGAGTGGCTTGCACTGCCCCCCTGTCTCGCCGCGCACATACCGAAGGCGCGGTACAGCGGTTTTGGTAAAACTATAGTTAACCCTAGTTCTTACAACTAGTTGAACCACATTGACCGGCGAGTCCAGTTATTAATTACGCTTGCTGACGTTCGATCGATTTAACGATTTATGGACTGTTCTGATTGGTTTGCCAACGGCCAGATGTTCGTTTGTCATCGAGTATGAGCGAGCGTAATAATTGAACACACACGTGTCAAAGATAGTGCTTCTAATTAATTGAAAAAGCACGTTAAGAGCTACAATGGAGGCTTAGTCCACAAAACAGTTACGAATTTGTCTTTGTTTCAGAACGGCAAGAACGGCTGAATCTGTCAAGCAAATGTGATGTCAACAGCTGTCAACTCGTGTCAAGTCAACCAATCAGTCAACACAACAAACAGCTGATTTCCGCCATTTTCATAGCTTTTTGGAATTTGTTGTCAGCGCCGCCTTAATAATTACTTTCGGATAATCAGAAAATGCTTTTCTAACAAACAGAAGTAGTAGTGTTTTATAAATGCATCATGGCTTCCACCAGTCAGTCTGGAAGTATTTATTACGAGGATCTTCCACCCGGTGCGCTGAAAGAAGATGAGTTTTTCTGCACAGAGAGGATTGTGCCGCGTAAAATCAAGCCCCAAAACATAGTCATGCGGCTTATGGACAGAGAAATATATGGCTCTCGAAAACCTGGCTCCCACTTCCATGTTGTTCGAGAGTTTTACCAGAATGTTTTTCCAAATTTGACCATAGTCAATGTAGAAAAACCCCCTTGCTTCTTGAGGAAATTTAGTCCTGATGGAAAGCATTTCATTGCATTTTCCGCTGATCAAACTTCTTTAGAGGTATGAACTATTACACTACTAGATTTTTTTTTATATTGACGGCCTGAATGGGCCTGCTCTTGGGCTTGATCACGCCCGATGGAAAGCGATGGATGAGATCTATGATGGAACGAGCATGTCCAGAATATGCCTGTCCGCCCTTGCTTTGAAGGCAGACAGGTTAAATTTGGAAGGGAACACAGACAAATAGCATGGATTGTATGGTATTGCATTATTAGTTTTATCTTTACATAATGTTTTTGTAGATCTATGAATACCGAGGCGCCGCCGCTGCTGGGGATCTTGTTGCTGGATATCCTTCAGACTTACTGAATGCTGACGCTGATGTACATCATAGAATAAGAACACACATTTTCTACAGGTTTTTCAAGGTACCTACTTAAACCACCATTTCTTTCATTTCAATTAACTTTCAAGTTAATTTCTTACAATTATTGTAAGAAATTACAAAATATAAATAAATTACCTAATAAAAATTCTTGTCTGTTTACCAGCCTAAATTCATTGTGAATGTGTGTCAACAACGAGAAGTGCTAAGAACTGAACGCAACAATGCTGGTAACATGCCATTAAATGACCAGCAGCTGAACCGAGAGTGCAGTCTGTTCACTGAGGATGGTAGATACGTGATAGTGGGATCAGCAGCACACATTCCAGATGACCTTAGACCACATTTTTACCATATCCATAGCAACAATGAAGCTGTTACTCCAACCATAAGGTATGTTTATTCGCCTTATTTAAAAGACTTACCGTTACTCCTATTTATAGGTGATTAATTAGTTGAAAGGTCCATTACCGAGTAACTGTACTATTAAATAAGACATTTAAAATTGTACATGACCAGTTTTATGTTTTTGTGGATCCATGGTTTGATTTATTAATCTTGTTCACAAACAAAATATTTATTAGGCAGTGATGTCTTGTATTTTTTCTAGATCAGCCTTGGAAGATTATTCTCTGCATCTAGTGGACTTGCATATGGGTAAACTTTGTGACACAAAACATTTCAGAATAGACAAAATTTACCTCTCGCACAATCAAGGCATCTACTTGTACAAAGAAGTTCTCGCAGTTCTCTCTGTTCAGCACCAAACAATACATTTGTTTCAAATAGTTGAAGGCATGCTCATTGAAATCAGAAAAATTGGCAGATTTTGTTATGACGATGATCCTTATATTGTTAACTCTGTTTTTGTACCCGTGCACAATGAAAGGCCTTTTCATGACGAAACAGTAAATAGCCTAAAACACAGATTACTTGTCTTTCTTTTTAAAAGGGCAAAGACAATCAGTGAGGAAACGGGAGATCCCCTTGAATTGAGAAAGTTTTATAAATATTTTGACATGTTCAAGAGTTTGAGAATGTGGAAGATGCAGTTGTTAGATGAGGATCATCTGTTCATAAAATATGCCAGTGAAGAAGTTGTAACGTTGCGTGTGGCAGAACCCAATAGCCAGTCTTCGTTTTTTGTTATTTACAATATAAGCGAGAGCAAAATACTAGAAGTTTTTGAGAACACGTCAGAAGGACTGTTGCAACTATTCGAGAACTATTGCGATTGCTTCAGAAATGCGAGATTATGTGCTGATTCCCAATTCACATGTTCGCCATCCAATAATTTGTATGCCCGGCTGACGCAACAAAGATTCAAACAAACTATAGTGCGAGCCATTTACGGAGGTCGGACAGAAGCTACAAAAAGAATCCTAGCACAGTTGCCGATAAGTGCGCAGTCGTACAGTGGATCGCCATATTTAGATTTAGGACTATTCAGCTATGATGACAAATGGGTTTCTGTTATGGAGAGACCCAAAGCCTATGGAGAATACCCCATAAGGTAACTAAACTTATTGTTGACTATACGATTTACACCTGTGTCGGATTTTGATGTTGCTACAGAATGACTTTCGTTGGTATCTTTCTAGATTCTATGCACGTGACTCGGGGTTACTGAAATTCAAGATTTACGCGGGAGTACTGGGACAGTCGGTGCCAGCGAGCGCACGAAGACTCGTCGCGTTTACCTTCCACCCTACAGACCCCTTCGCAATCAGTGTGCAGCGTACTAACTCTGAGTACATTGTGAACTTTCACATTAGAAATGCAGTTTTCAGTTGTTAGTATACACAACTAATTGTAATTTTAAGTGTACATTTTTTTATAATCTTAGTTATTACTACTATGTAGTATTTAATTTAAATCATATATCACGTATTTTTAATTATTGTATTAAAATATTAACCGAGCTTATAAAGCGTAGCAAGTTACCTTATTAGCAAAAAGGAATTGCTATTGTTACGCACATTATGAAGAAATATAATATTTAATGTGAAATTACATAACTGTTCTTTAATTTTGTTGACTTGACACCTGGTAAAATAGCGTTGTAAAGTAAAGGCTTCAGGTGAGGTAAAGACCGAGTGGCGTCCAAGGACTGGAAAACGGAAGTGTCGGTCGTCTGGCGGCGAGATGGGCGGGCGATATTGTTGCCATCGCAAGTACCTAAAACCTGGATGACGCTGTACCTACACAGAAGCGTGGAGATTGGCACATGAAAAGAGAGGCCTATGTCCAGCAGTAGGTGAAGTCGGGCTGTAGATAATGATGATGAGAAAGGCTTGATGGTATTTCATTTTTAGGTACATCAAATACGATAGTTACCTAAAAATGTAAGTGATGGATAGAATAACTTAGGCCGCAGCAACACTACTTCGTAGCTATTGACTTCTCAGTCCGAGTTGCAACTTAACTTGGTTCCCATTGTGCTGCACAGCACCCTAATTGCGTAACACACGATCAATCGTAATCCGTTTCATTTTGACAGTTCAACAACATTCATTGCGTTATTTACGTGTTGAGCAGACAAATTTTTCGAACTTTTAAAGCAATGGATTAGCAATTTGCTTCAAAATGATTCTGATTCCGATTGATTGTGTGTTACGTATTACGCAATTAGGGTGCAGCTAACTGATCAGGAACAGCATACCTAAGTTGAAATCATAGATCAAAGTAATTGAAATAATACTTTACAGACTCAAATCTCATTTCATCGACCTAGCTTTATATCTGTGATTGAACTGTCTAAAAAAATTAATATGTCATTCACAAAAAGTCAGACAAAATGCCAACAGGACTATCTTTAATTAACAAATGGACATTACCGCATTGATACATAATAAACATACAATAAAACCATTAGAGAACTACAGCAGTGTAGATATGAGTTGAAGAAATAAAGAAGAATCATTTGGCCGCAATCATGCAGTGCAACCAAGCTTTCTGTGGAAACGGTTTCACCAATGGACCATTTTGTAGTTCTACACGTTAGTAGCCTTTACAGTTACAACAATATAAGCCATTTAGAAATGTAGCGAAACTGACTGCCCAAGATCAGTGGCGTAACTATACCGTTTGAGGCCCGTGGCAAATTCATGGGATAGGGACCTCCCTCAATGTAAAGAAGCTCAACCAACTTATGTTAGGATCCATCTGTGTACATGGCTTTCTCAGGCCGGGGGCCCCCTCCGGCTAGGGGCCCGTGGCATTTTGCCCCTCCTGCCACCCTATTGTAACGCCACTGCACAAGGTGCGTCGAACGTATACACGTGAACGTGTACCTACTATCTACCGTACATTTAAAGGTCTCTGCACACAGCGGGCGGGGCCTGACGGGACGGGACGGCGACGCGACGCTGAGGAGTTGTAATGTACTAGATATTACAGACGACGCCACATAGAGCGGTCCCGCTCGACACGACGGTAACCGTCGCGCCCCGCCGCCGCCGCGCCGAGCGGGAATACAAGTCAGAAGCGGCGGGACGCGAGCGCGTTTTTGATTTATTTCATGCACCCATTTCCGTGTACTTTGGTTTTTCTTAGCTAGCGCAACTATGAGCAATACCGTTTCCATGTCTGAATCGCTCAACATCTTTTTTGATGAAAGAAAGGCGCGGCGGGACGGGACGTGATCGCGCCCGCAGTGTGAACACTGCCGCCGCGCCAGCGCCGCGTCGCCGTCCCGTTCCGCCCCGCTCCGCCCGCTGTGTGCAGAGACCTTTAAGGTGTCTGCACACAGCCCGCCCGGCACCCAGCCGCGCCGAGCGGCAATACAAGTCAGGAGCGGTGGGGCGGGGCGTGGCGGGACGCGAGTGCGTTTTTGATTTATTTCATGCACCCATTTCCGTTTACGTTGTTTTTTCTTAGCTAGCGCAACTATGAGCAATAGCGTTTCCATGTCTGTATTTACGCTCGGCGCTGCGGGGGCGGAACGCGACGGGTACCGTCGCGTCGAGCGGGGCGGATCTGTGTGGCGTCGTCCGTAATATCTAATACATTACAACTGCTCAGCGTCGCGTCGCCGTCCCATCCTGCCGCGCTCCGCCCGCTGTGTGGAGACCTTTAGTGTCGCCACTAATCAGCATTTCCAATCATCCACTGCTGGACATAGGCCCGCCACTTCGAACGGTTCAGAGTCTCGCATCTAGCGGACTCACAAGGTCATCGTTCCTCCTTGTGGGACGCCTTCCAACACTACGTCTTGCAGTACGCGCTCGCCACTCATTGAGACTATTTAAAAAAACGAATGCAGTCAGTAGGCGGCGCAATGAGCGATTGCGCTACGTGGTACTAGTTCCATTCCTGCATGGTACAAATGTTTTGGCGCTGTTACCGCTCTCACCGTCGACATCTCAGTACCGCGCGCATACGTCATCCCAGCGAAAGTTTGAAGTTAACTCTAGCGGGTTGTACTATACAATAGGAATTCCCAGTACTTATTGGCCAGCAAAAATAAAGAAGTGTATCTGGTGTAAAACTGTTAATAACGAACTTGTTTTTCTTTTAATAATTAAATGTACTTTTATAGCATTAAATGCCACTCAAAGCATGTATCCAGAAATAGTGGGCGAAGGACAAGTTACCTCGGTAACATTACCAGATGGAACTGTGCAATTCTTTTTCATGCCGACGCTCAAATGGTGGTCACCCCATGCAGCCCAATGCTATCCATATCCAACCATACCTAATCATATGTTTGCTAACACTAATTATAACATCCCACCACCATGCAACAATAATATAGGAACTTGGTTTATCAGAAGCATTTCTAGTTCGTGAGTATAGTCATTATTTTTAAATCACTGTTCAACTTTTTCTCCTTTATTCATAAACGTTGCTTAAAGTTAAGTAATGACTAGCGACTGTTTAACCATACATTTTTGACGTTTAAACGTGTCTTAACTTTAATCATCATTTATAAATAAACCCCTTTATGTTTAGTACTAAGGTTCCATAATCTGAAACATACTGAAAACAAAAAGGTTTGCAATTTTGCTTATATGGCAGGCTGGTGATTTTACTTTATTTTATTTTTTGTAAAGGGATAGACAATAGACATTGTGTCTTATAACATCTCCTTGAATGATTCTGTAAAGGTGTTATATTGGTTTATGTGTTACTGTGCTTTAAATAAATATAAATGAATAAATACTTGTTCTTTATCCAGATGCCCTCAAAGTGTGTGTAACCCTCCAAGCCAGCGAAACGAACTTCTAAGCCTGGTTAATAATACGGACTGCAATTATAAATTGAACAGCCATGATTTTGGATACCAAGTAAAGGTAACATTAAAAAATAATGTAAAATGTTTGTAGGTAATCTTAACGTCAAGTAAAATATATCTTATATATCTCATATCTTAAAAAATGTGATATTTACAGTTCCATAATGATGGTTGGACATCAACAACAGACTTGGTCTACTTTTATCCAAGCTTGCGACAACGCGACTTCGTGTTCACGCCGCCATGCAAGGATGAAACCGTTCAGATAGACACAAAGCCCGTCGCAACTAACACAGTGTGTGATCAAGAAGTAGTATGCACCAAACCATGCGTCTGTTCTGTCGTTGCTAAACCCATGAGTTTAGACTGCCTAGTGGACCCAAACTTGACTCCCAAGAGCAACAATACCTCTACCGACGACAGCTGTTGCAGTAAAAAACTTGATAAACGGGGCATGGTTCATAAAAAGAAACGCCATAAATCAAAAAATAAAATTTGTGTTTGTGGCCCGACGGCTAACATTGCTTGTGTAGACAAATCAATTACGACTTATGCAGATGAAGGTAGCGGCTGCACTCCTGCGGACGGTCGCGAAACTCAAACATGTAAATCAGATAAATCAAAATGTGTCGAAGCAAAACCTATGAAAAAGTCCCTGTTGAAGCAGTCTCTATTGAAGCCAAAATTGATTACCAAGAATTACAGCGATTGTTCGATGATTGACGAGTGTTCGAACGACGAAGCCGGTAAAGCATCTAACAAACGAGACGAGGACAAAGAATGTGGACGGAATAAACCAAAGAAGGGTGACTGTCGTAGTGACTCGTCGGACAACAGTGTTTGTAGTGCTTCGGAAGACGAAACAGTTGCGAGTAAAGGTACGCTCCCACATCGTCGGAATAGGAGAATCCGGAGCGCCGGCATTTGTTTGTCTTTGTTTATATAATGCTGATGTCCAGTGCGGATTTGCCGATCTTGTGAAGGGAGTGCTGAGTAATCAGTTTATACAAACAAACAAAGCAAATCCATATGCTCCGTACGCTCCGATGCCGACAATGAGGTCCTTTATTCAGACGAAAGTATTCATTAATAATTCCTGCTCTTGCCTTTATTCTTACAGATACACCATGTACATGTAGTACATGTTCCAGTATAACGATGTTGAAGAAATCAAAAACACGTACAAAGGGTACTGAGCAAAGAATCTCATGTGAACAGAACACATCATTTCAGTGGTTCAAATCAGATAATTGTATGTGTGATAAATGTGAACCTAAGGGAGAAGAAACAAGAGAACCGTCAGGCTGCCCTTCGAGTGAGAGAGCGACGGAAGGAAAATCTTCAGAGGATTTACTAGAAAACTGTAGTAATGACTGTGATACTGAAGCTAGCACTTGCTGCAGGTGATGGATTTTAGTGTGAATCAATTAAAAAACATTTGTTTAGGTATTTATACTTTGTTATAATACAATTTATTCCTTAAAGTTAAAAATAACTATTTACATTGTTGAAAATAATAGTACAAGTAATAAACAAAAACAATTGAGATTTTAATACCTTAGTTCTTATTTTTTATAAATTACAGATAATAAAAATACAACTGCAAACAATTCAGTCCTTACTACTCTTTAAAGACTAGTAAACAGTTGTACAATCAATTTAATATGTTGTCTCCATAAGAAATTAATACATTTTTAGTAAAAGGAAGACTTTAATGGAAACAGCAAAAAAATCAAGTTCCTATGCTTTGGCAGAAATCAAATGTCTTGCATCTGAATCGCTTCATTACATACTTAATTCTCTCAAAATTTCTGATAGAACATAAATATATAGTAAAAACAATTTAACACTTAAAACTAGTATTGCATAAGATTAAACAAAAGGACTTAAAAATGTGGTAGTTGAATTTAAAGTCTCATTTTTATAAAATGTTCAATCTTACTTTCTAAGCTTGTTGTAATACAGAAAAATAATATATTTGCAATTCTTTAGCGTAAATGATAAGTACATGTACATTTATTTAATATTATCATATAGATCATTTTGGAACATGTATTTATTAAGCAATTTTACGCAAGAATTTTACAAGTTTACAACAATAACACAGAAAACTTGTATTTACTTGAGATTCATGGCTTATATATCAGACTATTTGTCATGTTTTACACAAATTCTTTACAACTACCGTAAATTAAATAAAACTCTATAGACGCAAACGTTTCTTTTGTGTGTATAATTAAATTGCATAGGAAAAAAAAAATTAGGAGTACCTAGCCAAAAACACCGAACACAATTTTTTTTTTATGTAAATGATTTCGGTAGAATTCAAATAATGAGTTTTGAGACTGACTTATGTTTAGAGTATGTTTGCGCGTACCCGTCGAGAGGTAATCTTAGCTTTACGATAGCACACAACCTGGTAGTTGGTTTATACAACTTCTCCTTACTATGGCTAAACATATCTTAGTCTATAACACAAAGTGTAAACCAATTGAACTTTTAACACATTAACAAAATGCACTGATTGTTTTAGATCATTATACTATCAGACTTTGATGCTAACGTCGTCGTAACGAATTAATAACTCACTCGAACAGCTGCTATTAATTTTTGACACAACACTGAATTTACATATAATACTCCATGAATGTGAGTTGGATTGAACGCTCATTGCATTCAGTCCACTCTTACTTAATTTCTAGGAAATAAACTAACACACAAGTACGTCTAAAATTTTAAAACTTGCTGTTGCTTACTCGCGGCTTTTTGTTTAAGAATTTTATTTTTTTTATTTGAGCAATTTCTATAAATATGTTTACAACCGGTAGTGTATGTTTTATTTCATGATTTGTTTGCAATCAGTCCCCTTTGATTAATTAAAGTGCAAATACTATAATATGATAAAAACAATACTTTGACTAGACAGTACCACAGTACCGACATAACCTTCGTGACCTCTATTGGGTGGAATCTTTACGAGAATATGTTAGCATACATTGAAGTTTAGGCCTTCAATAAAAATTTATTTAAAAGAGATCTTTTAGTGGAACTGCTTTGTGTAAATACTTGTGCTTTATAGTTGTGTTCATTTTACGCTTAAAACTAAATATTATACAATGTTAGTTGGAGAAGGGGGTTGTAAGCCGAAAGGTTTCCTCAAGTACTCCTGATTATTATTGGTTTAGTACTTCCCCAAAAGTCTATTCAGAAAGTAGCAGTTCCAAGAATATTTCTGAAAATATACGTCGTTTACAATTTCACCCTATGCGGCACTTGCAAATGAGCTTTGTGCTTTACCACTGTACAACATGGGTATGTAAACTGTAGAATAAAAATACTTATGCACCGAAATAAACCTAATTCACCACCCTTCCGGCTTAGTTCCCCCTTTCCGACTAACACATTATCACTGGAGTAAATATTGACATCTTTGAAAGGTCTGTTAAACTTGTATTTGATTGTGTGATAGCGACAGTGATTCCACTAAAAGTTCCTCCAACACCTAACATCTGACACACATTCTTGTACAACACATCAAAATTACACATTATCTAACCTACATTACAATTATACTTAGCGAGGGAGTGTCTTCAAACATATTAAAATAATTTAGTACTTACAGTATGTATTAATTAATGTATAAAATACATCTCGCCACCTTCACAGCACTTTACCCATCCCGTGTGTACATTATACACTAATTCACGAAGTCCCACGATACTTCGTCCGGCAACCTTCACTGTAAATAAATGTTTCATGTTAGAACTGAATAAGGGAGTGACGTCACAAACTGTTGGAAATAAATAAGTATTCTCATTTGAAGGTTTACTTTTGGAGGTCGATTCGAGTTGGTCACAAGTTCACAATTACTTTGTAAAACATAAATTGTATTTTAACTATGCATCAACTTGATTTAGAGCTCACATTTATGCTGAACAAATTGATGTCTAAAATTTGGAATCACAGTCTTCAGTTATCTTACAGTGAAATAATGGAAACATACTTAACAATTTTTTTAAAATCAACCCCTGTTCGGAAAAGGGCTATACCGTTCGTATGAAAAATCTCGTTGGTACGGTTTAAAAACTTGGCACAGTTATCTAAGTTTTTTTTTTGTCTAACTCTGCTCCATGGCAATCTGTTGCATACAACAATAAGCTACTGTTTTGGTTTTGATTTTTTTGTGTTTTGATAGTCTTTTCTGGTAGGCGTCGCTATACTTTGCTATCTCCTGTTTGACAGTTGGTAGTTTTATTCAAGGTATATGATCTTGTTACTGATGTATTGGGGGATGTTTAAGATAGTTATCTAAGTAAACATTTAATTAATAAAGATTGTAATTATTAGTTTTCCAAAATTACCCTTAGAACGGGGTGGACGGGGCATTGAAGTTTCTAGGAGATATCACGAAATCCACGCGGGGCCAGAAGCTAGTCTTTCTCTATACAGTTTTATTATTGGTGTCTCAGCTTGCTGGTAAATAAATGACTACAACGAGCGTCCGTATGAATGTAGATCAGCTCAAATCGGACGAGAGTCGACAGTTCCAAGTTACCTGATGCGGGTGCGGCTGCGCCGGGAGCGGCTGCGGCGCGTGGTGCGCGGCGTCGCGCATGGCGGCCAGGCGGTGGCGCGTGGCCGCGAACGTGGGCCGCGCGGCCGGCTCGGCGTGCCAGGCCGCGCGCATGACGTCGTAGGGGCCCGCCGGGCAGCCCTCCGGGGCCTCCATGCGGTACCCGCGCTCCACGTGCCGCACCACCTCCGCTAGCGGCTGGGGAACGAACACGCTTTATGTATTGTGCTTAGTACACATAACATCACGCCTGTATTCCCCGCAGGGTTAGACATAGGTGTACATATAGTGCACCCGCGTTTAGCAGTCATTATTAAGTCTCATGTAATAGAGAGCGAACCTATTGCCGCCAACCGGGCACAAATCCAGACCACGGTACGCTACTGAGAAATTCCTAATTGAAAAATTTAATAACACTGCCCGACCTGGGAATTAAACCCTGAAGCTCATGCTCAGAAGTAGTGCTTACAACCACTAGACCTAAGAGGCAGTCATTTATACAATCATGTCAGTGATATATGGTCCAAATATAAGTAAATGACTTGTCAACGTCAACTGCTAGAACTAACATTGTCTTATTATTGATAACATTGTTGGACAAACTTTTCCTCATAAAATGAATCGTTTTCGTACAATTTTAAGGAAATAATAAACTAATTACTAAACAGTATACTTACAATTCGTGGGTACGGAACTCTTCCAAATGAATAAATCTCCCAGAGAAGGATGCCAAAACTCCACATGTCAGACTTGTTAGAGAATTTCTGAAAACAATAAAATCTTTTGGTCAAAAGTTACGATTATCAGAATCATTTAGTACATATAGCATACTCAAGCAGTCAGCTCTCTTATCAGAATGAGCCTTACTAAAAATTATAAATTCATTCAAACCGTTGGGTGAAATTCAAGCATGAAATTTTGCACAAGAGTTCCTTATGATATAACGAAAGTGAGCTATACGGATTTTTTAAAATTCATCCCCTGAATGAGTTAGATAGGGGGGATGAGTTTATATGGATATTCATTATTTTTGCCGATGGGAAATCCCATCGGGCAGATGCCTTGTACGGAATGAAATCGGTACCCATAACCAATGTAAAACTCATCCATAGCTTTTCACCAGGTGGGATCGAGATCAAGAGCAAACCCATTTATTTGAAAAGAACTAGGACTTGTGACTTTTATTTTTTTTTGAGGATAGGAAATCATCGAAAGACCCCCCTCCCGCTCTGGGTGGAGCTGAAGGGAGTGTCAGACTCTTACTGTCTAAAACCCACCCGTGTTCCTTCCTTACCCCTTTATGCTCCAGGGCAGCGGTAACCCTTTCGGACGATCCCTTGTGACTTACGTTGTACTTTAGCGCCTCCGGGGCGGTCCACTTGATAGGCAGCTTGGCCTGCAGCCGCGCGGCCTCGGCGGGGTCGTCCATGACGGTATCGTTCCGCGCCAGGCCGAAGTCCGCGACCTTGGCCGTGCCCTCGCCCGAGATCAGCACGTTGCGCGCCGCTAGGTCGCGGTGCACTACCCGCTTGGCTTCCAGGTACTCCATGCCGCAACACGCATCGCTGTCACAACAATGTTTTTTTTATCAATTTTACACAACCAAACAAACAATCCTACTTAGTTTGTTTGTCAAACTGTTTATTCTAAGTTTTGTTTTATTTTAAGTTCTAGAAATGTTCTCAAGTGAAATCCTTGTAATTTCTTATTGAGAAATAAATATCTTTATCCATAGACTAGCTTCTGCCCGCGACTTCGTCCGCGTGAAATTTATGCCCCAACCCATCGCTCGCCCGTGCTAGTACTTCGTTTTCGCTTAGTGTTCCGTCTGACTTTTTTTCATTTTGCTCGGCTCCTAAGGGTCGTTTCGTGATGTTAAAATACCCTATAACCTCCCTCAAGAATTGGGCTATCAAATGAATGAATTGGGCTATCTTTTTAAATCTGACAGGTAGTTCCGGAGATTACTCCCTACATACATACAAACAAACAAATTT
Source organism: Apamea epomidion (assembly GCA_947507525.1). Lineage (NCBI taxonomy): Eukaryota > Metazoa > Arthropoda > Insecta > Lepidoptera > Noctuidae > Apamea > Apamea epomidion. The sequence goes on from OX382233.1 coordinate 8,713,884, forward strand.
TACCTCTTTATAATATTGTTGCGCGCCAAAATTAATGCCTGATGATGGTGACATTAGTTACCACTAGCGCCATCTAGTTTCTAGTAGAAGAACTTATTAGTTCTTCACTAGCGCCATCTATTATCGATTGGCTGAACTTACTAGAACTATCGACATCTGGTCAGTCGGGGCCGGTAAGTACTCGAACATTCTAGATGTTTCTACAATAGAAGATTCTGGAATTATCTGCGGCACTATATAAGGCCGGGACTAGCCGCGACTAATCAGACTTGGTTCTGCGATAGAAGCGAATACATCGAAAGCGATCTTCAAGTGCGACTTAAGAGCGATTGTGTTTTATAATTAGTGTGTTTGAGTTGTTATTAGTGTTGATTAAATAAAGTGTAACTTTTGGTAATTTTTATCGGCAGTTTTTATTGTCACGAACCCGAAGCTCGTAACAATTGGTGTCAGAAGCAAGGATTAAAATCATGCCGATTTTACCTAAAGACGACACGGAGGGTATCCGTACCCGGAGTCAACGCCAACAGGAGACGGACCAGAGACGTTTTGGTGAAGCTATGCCGCAGAGGTCGGAGGGCCAGCTACCAACCACGGAGGCCGAACCGTCCGCAGCAGCTCCAGCATCAGCAGCACCAGACTTTGCTGCCCTGATGATGATGCTGCAGGAGCAGTCCCGCCGTCAGGAAGAACAGGCTCGCCGACAGGAGGAACAGGCTCGTCGGTTGGAAGAACAGCTCCAGCGGGACAAGGAGGAACAGGCCCGCCGACAGGAGGAACAAGCCCGCCGACAAGAGGAACAGGCTCGCCGACAGGAGGAACAAGCTCGTCGGTTGGAAGAACAGCTCCAACGTGATAAGGAGGAGCAAACGCGCCGCCAGGAAGAGCAGATGCTCCTTATGAAGGACCTTCACGCTACCTTCGGGAAAGACATGAAGGAGGTGAAGGATAAGGTTGATCAACATGACAACCGCCTGTCGGAAGCTGAAATCCGGATCGACCAAGTGTATAATCGGGTTGACAACGTGGTGGCTGACGTAAAGAAAACCGTGATGGCTGATGTAAAGAAAACGCTGGATTACCTTAAACTTGGGGATGGAATCGCAGCTCCCGTAGCTACAACACCTTCGCTACGTGGATTCAAAGTGCCACCGTTCGACGGAACTTCTTCCTGGTCGGCCTACAAAATCCAGTTTGAGGCCGTCACGAAGGCGAACGCTTGGAGTAAAAGTCAGGCCATGACTGCCCTCACCCTAGGCTTGCGCGACCAGGCCTTAACTGTTCTGGAAGCTCTCGGTAAGGAAGTGACTTACGAGCAGCTCCTTGAGGCATTGGAGGCTCGGTATGGCGACGCTCACCTGGAACACGTGTTTCGTGCGCAGCTCAAGGATCGCGTGCAACGCAGTAATGAAAACCTGCAGCAGTGGGCCCTTGAAGTGGAGAAGCTGGTGCGTAAAGCTTACCAGTCCGTACCTGCGCTTATTGATGGGAACCTGGTGCAGGCATTCATCGACGGCATCCGCGACCTTGAAGTTAGAGCTGCTGTGAGGCTCGGGCACCACGGGACGCTTAAGGACGCCTTGGCCCATGCACTGGAGGTGGAAGCCGTGCGACAGGATCATCGCTCCCATCGCGTCAGGGAGGTTGCAGCGGCTACAGTTCGCGACCGCAATAAAGGGTACAGCCCTAGGTGCTACGGCTGTGGGGAAAGGGGCCACCTTAGATCCAGTTGCCCCAAGCGAACTGCAGAAAGAGAAGACGGCCGATCTCCAGAGGGCAGTGCAGCTAACAGCACCGCCCAGCACCAGCAGCAGGGAAACGAGTAATAGCCAGGACTGCGGGGCGGGTGCTGGCTGATGTTCAAAGAGCCCCAAGGGTTTCGATCACACAAACCCAAGACGGGAACAGCCTAATCATCAAGGGCGAGGTCAACGGAACGCCGTGTAAGCTGACCATAGACACTGGAGCCTCTCGCACGGTTGTCAGTTCCCAACTCATAAGACGGTCCCTTGGGGACTCCGCATACAACCGGGAACACATTAATTTGGTAACAGCCACCGGTCAGCGCATACCCGTCCATGGAGAGAAGAAGATGGGGTTGAAGCTAGGCAATAGAATCTACCTGCATAATGTCATCGTGGCTGATATAATGGACGATTGCATCCTGGGCCTTGACTTTATGAGGAAGAATTGTTGCGAAATTGACGTCAAGCAGGGTGTTTTGAAATGTGGACAAGAGGAACTTTTCGTGGAAGGAGCGTTACCAGGGAACGTGTACAGCCTTAAGAAGATTGTTCTTCCGCCGAGATCGGAAACGATTGTGCCGGTTAGTCTTCCTCGGAATCCTGGGCAAACTCATCGTTGTGTACTCGTGGAAAGGGTAGACAATGACCTACCATGGAAAGTGGCACGAACTTTGGTCAGAACCACCGACATCTCAGGGGTACGTGTGCTGAACCTTTGTGATCAGGAACAGGTTATAGAAAAAGGCACACTAGTTGGTACTTGCGAGGAAGTGGATTGGTTGCGTCGATGCCAATATCCATCGACTGGGACCCTCAGCAAGGATGCACAAACGAGAGTGACCACACTTTTAGAAGACTGCCGCAGCGCTCTGTCCCAAAATGAAATGGTCAAGGCGAAGAAAATGTTACTTAAGTATGCCGATGTTTTCTCGTCAAACGATGCTGACATCGGGAGGACTGGCTTAGTTCAACACAAAATAAACACAGGAGAAGAATTGCCTATCCGTCAGCGGCCAAGGAGATTGCCGGTAGCACGCGAAAAGGAAGTGGAAACCATGATTGAGGGAATGGTGAAGGATGGTGTTATTGAACCTTCATCTAGTCCATGGTGTTCACCTGTAGTGCTGGTAAGAAAGAAGGACGGCAGCATGAGGTTTTGTGTTGACTATCGTCGTCTGAACGACGTTACGAAGAAGGACAGCTATCCTTTGCCAAGAATTGATGACACGCTGGACATGCTTACTGGAGTAAAGTGGTTTAGCACACTGGACCTGAAAAGTGGCTACTGGCAAGTTGAAATTGATCCTAAGGACAAGGAGAAAACTGCATTCTCGACAGGAAAGGGTCTGTGGCAATTTAAAGTTATGCCGTTTGGATTATGCAATGCTCCGGCAACGTTTGAAAGGTTGATGGAACTTGTACTTACCGGGCTTATTGGCGATGCTTGCCTGGTCTACTTGGATGACATCATCATCGTAGGCCGTACGTTTGAAGAACATCTTCAAAACCTGGAACGCGTGCTCATGAAGATCCAGAGTGCCAACCTCAAGTTAAGTCCGAAGAAGTGTTCACTATTCAAACGACAAGTTAGCTTTTTGGGATATGTAGTGTCTGAAGAAGGTATCCGCACGGATCCAGAGAAAATCGCCGCTGTCAAGGATTGGCCAATTCCAAAAGACAAGACGCAGGTCAGAGCATTTCTGGGTTTGTGCTCCTATTATCGGCGATTTGTCAAGAACTTTGCAGATATAGCCAAACCCCTGCATAGGCTAACCGAGGAGAAGCGACATTTCTGCTGGGATGGAAGTTGTGACATCGCATTCCAGGAGCTAAAGGACCGTCTGTGCAAAACACCTATTTTGGGGTACCCTGATGCGGGCAAGGAATTTATAGTTGATACAGACGCAAGCGACATAGGACTTGGCGGTGTTTTGTCCCAGCGGAATGGCGATCATGAATTTGTGATAGCGTACTTCAGCAAGTCATTGTCGAAACCTGAAAGGAACTATTGTGTTACGAGACGGGAACTGCTTGCTGTGGTAAAGTCATTGCAGCACTTTAGCAAATATCTTCTGGGGCGGAAATTCCACATACGAACTGACCATGCTGCACTGAAATGGCTATTGCAGTTCAAAAATCCAGAAGGTCAAGTTGCGAGATGGATTGAACTACTGCAGGAATACGACTTCGTGGTCGAACATCGCAGCGGAAAATCTCATGGCAACGCAGATGCGTTGTCAAGAAGACCTTGTCCTAAAGACTGCAAGCATTGTACTAGGCAAGAAAGTAAAGAAGTCGTACCTGTGAAGATGCTCAAGACAGACCTCAGCAACGAGTGGAAGGAAAGCCTACAACGTGCACAGCAGGAAGATTCGGACATCAAGCCGATTCTGGAGTGGATGAAGGCCAGAGCTCCTAAGCCCAGATGGAGCGACGTCTCAGCAATGAGTTCGATCACAAAAAGCTATTGGGCCCAATGGGACAGCTTGGTGATTCAGGATGGAGTCCTGTGCCGTAAATGGGAAAATGCTCGGGGAGACAGCTGTCATTTGCAAATGGTTGTCCCTAAAGCTCAAGTACCGGATGTTCTACAGCTGTACCATAATAGTTGTTCAGGAGGTCATCTGGGAGTAAAACGGACTCTACTGAAGATACGAGAACGGTTTTACTGGGTCCACTGCCGAGACGATGTCGAGGACTGGTGTCGCAAGTGTACAAGTTGTGCAGCTGTAAAGGGACCTCAGACTCGTAGTAGAGGTGCACTGAAATTGTACAATGTTGGCGCACCATGGGAGAGGATAGCCCTTGACGTAGCGGGGCCGTTTCCGGAAAGTGAAAGTGGTAACAAGTATTTCATGGTTGTGATGGATTACTTTACTAAGTGGCCGGAAGTCTTCGCCATCCCAAATCAAGAAGCTTCGACAGTTGCAGATAAATTAGTTTATGAAGTCTTCTGTCGGTTTGGAGTACCTTTAGAGATTCACAGTGATCAAGGAAGGAATTTTGAGTCCCAAATATTCCAGGAAACTTGTCGAGTTATGGGTACTCATAAAACAAGAACAACTTCTTACCACCCACAATCGGATGGAATGGTGGAACGATTCAATCAGACATTGGAGAGGTACCTAGCAAAAGTTGTGGAAAATCGGCAACGAGATTGGGACAAGCACATACAACCGTTTTTGTTGTCATATAGAAGCGCTGTTCACGAAAGTACATCGGTGACACCAGCTTTCGCAAACTTTGGAAGAGAATTACGGCTGCCTGCAGACCTGATCACCGGAATACCACCTGATGCCCCACGCAGTATAACCGATTATGCGAATAACTTGCGGAACAAAATGAATGACATTTATGAGCACGTCAGACAATCGGGCCAGCAAATGTCTGAAAAGATGAAAACCCGTTATGACCGCAAAATGAACAGTAAAGGGTTCGACGAAGGTTCACTTGTATGGTTGCACAATCCAGTCCGCAGCAAGGGGAAATCTCCTAAGCTTCAAGCTAAATGGGATGGACCGTACCGGATTGTGACAAAGATCAATGACGTAACCTACCGGATACAGAAAGGTGCAAGAGGTACTCTTAAGATCGTCCATGTGGATCGATTGGCGCGTTATTATGGAGCCGATAATGCTCGGGACGAGCATGTCTTAGGAGGGGGCAGTGTTGCGCGCCAAAATTAATGCCTGATGATGGTGACATTAGTTACCACTAGCGCCATCTAGTTTCTAGTAGAAGAACTTATTAGTTCTTCACTAGCGCCATCTATTATCGATTGGCTGAACTTACTAGAACTATCGACATCTGGTCAGTCGGGGCCGGTAAGTACTCGAACATTCTAGATGTTTCTACAATAGAAGATTCTGGAATTATCTGCGGCACTATATAAGGCCGGGACTAGCCGCGACTAATCAGACTTGGTTCTGCGATAGAAGCGAATACATCGAAAGCGATCTTCAAGTGCGACTTAAGAGCGATTGTGTTTTATAATTAGTGTGTTTGAGTTGTTATTAGTGTTGATTAAATAAAGTGTAACTTTTGGTAATTTTTATCGGCAGTTTTTATTGTCACGAACCCGAAGCTCGTAACAATATTATCTATAGATACGCTACTGATGGCGCCTAACTCGTAGCTAAGGTCAGGGCCTACTCAAACTTGCCAACAATTCGCTAAGAAGAACTATTTGGAGAAAACTATTTGTTACGTTTTACTATGCGTCAATGTTGTCGCAACATACACGACGTGTACAATGTCTCGTACACAAAGAAAGTAACGTATATATTGAATAGTCACAATACTCAAGTAGGCGCATCCGATATGAACACCATTAATAATACAATGTGGCGTACTACTTACTAAGCGAAGTTGATCTGATTGAGTTGCGTGACGTAGTGTCTTCCGCGGGACCTCAAGTAGTCGAGCAGCGATCCTTGCGCGCAGTGCTCCGTCACGATGCACGTGCTACCACTCGACGTGAACACCAGCCCCAGTAGGCGGACTAAGTTGTCGTGCGTTAATGATCTGAGGAGAACAACAAAACATTGTTTAGAACCAAATTGATGAAAGGTGTATTCGCTGGGTGTAGGCACGGTCGTAAGTGTCGTATGGATCACTATGGAAGCTTGTTGACAGACAAGTTTTTTCTACGGTGCGGTTTGTACGCTGTACCGTAAAGAAACCGTGCCGTGTACAAAGAGCCTTAACGACCAATCCTGTGCTTCCCACGTCATAAAGGGTCTGACAGCAGGAAGAAAAATAAAACGTCATTCAATTGATATAATTATGTTTATACAGACAGGACTGGACTGTCCAAAAACACTAATATTAATCGACCTATTTCCTAATTTACAAGAAACTTTTTTTTTTAAACCCAGCCTACACTATAAAACATTGTGTTATCATTACAAGTACGTTGTGATGACTAATACACGTTTTTAATTAACTCGGTGACCTTTTGTGGGTAGATGATAAGTTTTAATTTAATTAGTCAGGTTAGTTGACAAACTTAAAATAGCTGAACCATGTTAATTTTTCCTTTGTTAGTTTTTATAACTAGCTGTAGCCAAAGTCAAATGATTTATCTTAAGTAGACCATTAGAAGGCACTAAAACATCAAAATTTATAAGAAAATAGATTCTTTCGATTTCCAAATGGTATGTAATTTCATATGGATAAGAATTGACAAGAAACCCCATAGTTATTGATTAAAAAGTTTTGCAATATTTTGTATACCTACTTAGCCTATGGCTTCAAGTTTCAATCGGATTCCAGGGGAACGACTGATGAACCCAGATTTTTGTTAATCCCAGACTATGGCTCATCTGAATGCCAACCCAGTTTCACCCAGATCAGTTCCGCCATTTAATCCTAATTGTGTACCAACCGTCTTCACAAACTTTCACACTTTTAATAGTACAGTAAAGTATGTGTTACATAACCGGTATAAGTAGCGATGTTTAGGGGAGGCATATGTCCAGCAGTGGACGTATTTCAGCTGAAATGATGTTGATGTGTTACTTACGCCATCACGCTTGCTTCCGCGCGGAACTTGCTAGCCGCTTCCCGATCCTTCAAGATCTTGACTGCGACCTTCTGTGACCCGTTCAGTATACCCAACATCACATCACCGAACTCCCCCTTGCCTATGTTTTCACGAATCTCTAGGTCACGCTCGTCTATTTTCCAGCCTGAAAAGTAAATTAATTGGTCATTATTTATTAATAATTGAGGCATTAACCGTGTCTAGATTGGCTTGCATTGCTGCACAAACCACGTATTAAATTCATGCTTGAACGCAACCGTGTTTTTGTTTCGTATTTGTGTGGACGTTTTATAACGTATTTATTTACAAAATGGATAGTATGCGTCATGCGTGTTGTGATCACAACATATTATTATAATTTTCAAAATCCATAGAATCATTATGTTAACGATTTTTAGAAGACTAGTCCTCGAGTGTTTCACATTCTTTTCAGGACTCAGGACAGTCCTGAAAAGTATGTTTTTTTTGGATTGATTATAAATTATGAAACAGTTAAAAGGGTCAACCAACCCCCACTGTGGGGATCGCCCGGAGGACACGGTGGAGCATACGGTGGAGGTCTGCCCGACTTGGGCGGGGCCCCGCCGTGTCCTCGTGGCGGCGATCGGCGGCGGCGACCTCTCGCGTCCGGCCCTCATACAGGCCATGGTACGGAGCGAGAGTGAATGGGAGGCCGTCACCTCCTTCTGCGAAGCAGTAATGCTCGCGAAGGAGGAGGCGGAGCGCGTGAGGGAGAGGCAATCGCTGCACCCTCGCGCGCCTAGCCGCCGCAGGAGACGCCCTGGACGGGAGTCAACAGCCGACTCCCGGCCACCGTAGGCGCGGGCCTGCGGGCGGCGAGCTATGGGCAGCTCGCCGCCCGGTAAGGACCAGGCCCGGGTCGACGGCGCGTTGTGTTCCACGCGCGCCTCAAAGAGCTGTCAGCACGAACTGACGGGGTCCGCTAGGGCCGATGCCGCCGGGGCTGCGGGTTGTTCGAAAGAGATACCGTGGCCCCTGGCACAGGCAACTGAAGGAACACGAGTGGGTTTTAGTCAGTAAAAGTCTGACACTCCCTTCTGCTCCGCCCAGAGCGGGAGGAGTCATTGGATGGTTTCCCACCCAGAAAAAAAAAAAAAAAAAAGGGTCAACCAACCCGCACCGATCCGCGTGGTATATTACGACCCACTTCCTCTCACAGATAGTGGACACATTATAAGCTGGTCTGGTCATCATCATTCTCTTGTCCTTATCCCAATATATTTGGGGTCAGCGCAACATGTCTGCTTCTTCCATACTCCTATTAAATGTCATCATAATAGCCTGATCATGGATGGTGAATTACTCACGTGCATCCACAAAGTTCTGCGGTTGTAACGCGCTGTCCGTCTGGTCCGAGGAGGCCATCTGTGTGGAGTACGTGTGCTGGAAGTGTCCCGAGCTCAGCGCGCTGGACACGCTCGGCGTCGGGGGGTAGGGCGGCGGTTGCTAAAAAAACAATGTTAATTATAAGTTTGATATTGTTTACGAATCAATGTCACATCTATACTCAAGTCGCATTAGCGTGGCAATAGTGGTCATTGACCCATATTTACAGTCCATGTAAAGTCCATTAACGTCCTGAATCACAATATCTATCATGATTTTCAACATGTTTCAATAAAGGAAAACCATACATGGTTTATTGTTTGGGTTCCTATGGAGAGATATTAAGGAAAGGTAAATGAAAGCTATTTCCATGGTAAAGCGACTCGGGTATAGCTATATATTCTGTATCAAAGAGAAGCAATGCACGTTTTATTTGACGCCATTGACACTAACACTAGATTTGGTTCCTATTTATTTTACTTATATTATTACATTAAGAATGCGAAAGCGGCATCGTAAACGCTAATTGAGGTAAAACATTTGCTAGAAATTAACTACGACTTCCAATAAACTGTGATTTATTAGCGAAAGTGATCTTGTTGCAACGAATCGTTTTAAAACGATTATTGCTCCTGATAAAATCATTTTCTCGTGCATGACATGCGTTTAGTTTTGCTAACTTTAATTACTCCACGCTTTGACAGTAATTTAAAAAAAAATTACAGGCTACAATGGCCCATAGACTTTACAAACTACCATAATATAAATAGGCATTAAAACTATGTTAGTAGCCCTTCAAACTATGTAGCATATGGGAATGGTGTATTGAGGCGTAACTTATGAGATTAAACAGTGACAATATAATACAGGTGGTGTGTCATACCTGCGGGTGCGGCGGGTAGGGCGGCTGTAGTACGCCATTGTTGTTAGCGCCGTTCGGCGACGCCTTCGGCAAGCATCGCACTAGCTTCGTGCACAGACCGTCGGCGTCTTGTAAGTAGTGCTGAGTGTACATGAAAACGATGGTCATGTTACTGTACTAGTACTAGATGTAGAGGGAAAAAGTGGGCGGACGAACTAAACAGGTCAGAAGTCGTGGCATATTCTTTTGTGAAGATTATCATTCGTAGATCGAGACGAGGAAACTAGAGCTCTCAAGATCCTCTAGGTTCCTTGTAGAACGCAAATAAACGAATATGAATATGAAGATGTAAAATAATCACAATGCTTAAGAAAAACAGGGCAGAGTCAATTACATTATTGTATTAATTTACTGTTTAAGGTTTCCATAGTTTGGTCAAAGTCAAATAATTTATTTTAACTAAGCACATAAAGGTCTATCCACATATATCAGGGCCATGCCCGGGACATGAGTAAGCGACGGGGCCGTGGCACACACAAGACAGGCACTCAAGCCCCGTTGCCGGCCTGGAAAGGGACGTGTGTGAACGAGTTCATATAAAATGTACACATCGATATTTTTTACGAGTCTCTGACGGAGCATGGTCCGTCCACGTCCCGGGCAGGGCTCTGACACGTGTATAGCCCTAAAAAGGTACTTTAAATATTGAAAATAGAATTAATTCTAGCTGCTCCTTCTAAAATGGTAAGATTCCGTTGGCGCTTCCAATACCTGACAAGGAAAGCTTTTTTTAACATAAAATGTAAGGGCTTTTAGTGAGGACTATGGCTATCACTTACATGGATTAAATCCGTCATGTTATCGAAGAATTCTTCATCGTCTATAGTTAGACGTTGATTTTGGTTGTCAGGAGCAGTTGCCCATTTCACTCTGAAAAGAATAACATACCTACCATTATTTTTACTTATTTACAACTATCGTAACTAATATAAAAAATGCGAAAGTGAGTTTTGTTACGCTTTCACGCTAAAACGTCTAAACGGATTTGGATGAAATCTGACACATAGGTATTCCATGACCTGGGTTAGGACAGAGGGATTTTTATCCCGGTAATACATTTCCGTGGGATAATTTCTGACCTCCACGCGGGCGAACCCGCGGGCAAAAGCTTGTTTCTTATATATAATGGGTGACAAACAGTAGAAACACATTTTTGCAAAATAAATAAAGTCGCAGAATAAATAATAGGTAATGTATAGGACACGCCATTTGTGGTTATTAACATAATACGTATTATTATTCTCTGATGACGCGGCTGCACATGTTTCAAGCACTTTTATTGTTTAATTATGTAGATAGACCAAGTAAACGAAGTATCCGTTTACTTACAATACATTAAATAACAAAAATATAGTGTTTTGTAAAGATATTTAAAATACAATAACCAGAACCAATTGTGAAATCTCTTGAAATGAATTTAAAACAACAAAAGCATTTTCGTACAGAGAGTCCTGCCGCCAAGTATGAGAGCAGGTTTGCACCTGTTCAAAGCCTGCCTGTAAATACTTACAGGCAGGCTTTGAATCTGAGATGGCAGCATATCTGCAACGACTCTGGGATTGAAGATATCCTTTTTCGGCCACTTACCTGGCCGCGTGCTTGTTTGTCACCAAAATAACATAAAAGACAATGTTTTTCTTACCGATAATGTTCGACTCGTCCTCGATACCGCACGCAGAGCGTATGGTCTCCGGGGAAGTTGGTACTCTCTCGAACTAGAAACACGCCGTCCGGAGAGCCCGATAGGAGGGCCTCTGCACGTTCGCGGGAGATCGCCCCGTGGTGCCATCTGGTGACAAGGTTATAATGACGTTAGTGTTCAAGAAGCTTTGCATCACTGTCAAGATCAAGTGATCTTTATTCTCGTGCCAATAAGGGTGCTGTTTGGATTGCTGTCATGTGTAAAGTAACTATGAAAGGACAGTACTGCCTGTATGGTGTAGTGGTCGTAAAAGCGACTGCTGAAGAGTGCTAGGTCCTGGGACTAGTGTAATTGGGTTTTTTGATCAGGAATTTCTCGCCTTCATAACATACGACCTAAACGGCCTCTGCCTACCCCTTCGAGGATGTTATATTTATGTTGCAACGCTTCCGAAACAGCCTAACAGCATCGAAGTTACTGCTGTTTGTTGTGACTGTTCTTCCTAAACAATGGAAGGACAAGGATGAAGGTGACAATTGCAGTCTTCAAATGTTACTACTGTTACCAACTTCATTATTACTAGCACATTATTTTCCATTGTTCATTACTAAATAGATCTTCCTAGTTTTCCTGATAAGGATCACATATTTGCAACTATAAGATTAGCAATAACGCCAGCAGTGCGATTCTGTAACCATCTCACCGTGAAAACTTAAGTGAACTGGACGTGGAGTGAGCTGTCATTCCAACTAATGCTAGGGATTGACACTATTGACAGCTCACTCTAAGGTCACTTCACCTGACTTTTCACAGTGAGATTTTTACAGAATCGATCGGCAGGAACATAATTATTGATACAAAGGACGTCCTGTATTTGATAGAGACTAGGTCACTTGTAATCGGTACTTTTGACAGATATTGAAGATAACAATAATAACATCGATACCGCCGATATTGAAATCTAGAGACTTTCAATTGTTTTGTAGAGAATTTGTTATTTGTGGGAAATATATTATTACAGACTGATGCCTAAATGCAGATTATATGTTTGATTTTATCTCTATTGTGCGAAATTTAATTAATAATTACTTCGACGATATATCTGATGTTAACCTGCTCAACACTTCGTGACCAGAGGGCTGGTTCGTTCTTGGGCCTAAGAATTTGCATTGCCATTCATCGCGGCAATGCTGCCAGTCTTCTGGGCACGATTGTCGGATAACAGCAATTTGTTTTTGTATTTATTTCTATAGTTAGTTAGTTAGTCATTTAATTTAGAACCTAGTGTAAATAATTAATAGATATGTCGATAGATTCGACATATCTATTAATTTTGGAAACCTAATAAATATATTAACCTTAATTAAATGATTATTTGTTAGTTAGCGTTCGAACAGGCTAATTAGAAACTTGTTAGGTATTGTGTGAATATACTTATTTACATTTTAAAAAGAACTTTCGTTCGACCTTTATATACTTTTTCTAGAAGATCTTGATTATACTTCTTTTCTGGACCTGGGGCAACCTGACGGTTTAACTTCATAAACTATTGTGACAACCTTGCCAGGGCAATGACTGAATGCCTAACTTCCATGGTTGGCATGGTAAACTAATTCATAGCATTATCATGAAGCGACCTTGACCAGTCAATCATTAACTTTTATGATAATCTAGCTTTTTCCCGCGGCTTCGCCCGCATGGAGGTTGAAGTTTTCCCAGGGAAACATACTACTAAGTTTAATAGATCTTTTTAAGAGGAACGATTTCGTTTTACATTATTTTCACATAACTCTATCGGTTTACGCGGCGCACGCCAGTTTAGCTCCCAGTCGGCATGATTTTTTCCGACATCAACAATCATCGTTATATTTCCACCAATTTACACAAAACCTCAATGAATTATACACCTAAATCGTTTTCATAAATCACTCTATTGGTAAAAACTGTTTGAAAACCCGTTCGGTAGATTTTTGCTCACGTTCAGACAGACAAACAGACGCGGCGCGGGGATTTGTTTTATAATAATATGTAGTGATATTTCTCGGTTTGGATGCCACTCAATTACTGCATCTACTTCAGACAAAGGTCTTATATTCCTCAAACCATCTAGTCTAGTTAAAGAAGTCTAACACAAATTCACCTTTCAAACAAAAAAAAAAACAAAATCAAAATCGGTTCATCCGTTCGGGAGCTACGATGCCACAGACAGACAGACAGACAGACAGACAGACAGACAGACAGACAGACAGACAGACAGACATACAGACAGACAGACAGACAGACAGACAGACATACATACATACATACATACATACATACATACATACATACATACATACATACATACATACATACATACATACATACATACATACATACATACATACATACATACATACATACATACATACATACATACATACATACATACATACATACATACATACATACATACATACATACATACATACATACATACATACATACATACATACATACATACATACATACATACATACATACATACATACATACATACATACATACATACATACATACATACACACACCCCCACACAGACACGTCAAACTTATAACACCCCGTCGTTTTTGCGTCGGGGGTTAAAAAAGGAGGGCTTAAACCTAACCTTCGAACAATTTTCATTCATTTATCACAACACCTTTCGAATACTGGCTGACAACAAATTAGTAGTAATAAAAAAAAAAAATAAAAAACTGAATATTTACTCGACATCCTGGTCATAGACCGGAGGTATGAACAACAACACTTTGTGTGGTTTGTTGTAGCACCGGGTAATGTCACACACACACTCCATATTCGTAGTTTCAGCAACTGACGAATACACGCCTATTATCACTTTGATAACCACTGATAACGCGATCTTATCAAAAGTGTGCTGGTTGTTTAAGTAAATTAGTGTTTTCTAAATACAAACAAGGCGCATTGTGTCAATTTGGTGTTTGTTTAGACTGTAAAGGGGTTTTCAGGTTCTCAAGAGTTTATTGATCTCGAAATAGTTATTTATTATTTAGTTATTTTTAGTTTATTGTTGTCGAAAGATACCTAAAAGTGATTTGAGCACTGATAAGACATTTATTTGTATTAACATAATTAAACAGACACTTCAATTTCATTAATTTAACTAAGAAACTATTAAAATATAAAAACCAAACCTAACTAAAACTATTAACAAACGGATATATGGCGTCGATAAATTCCTCCGCATCGCTGTCGACCAGTAATGTACCCAAGAGACTGGCGGTATTGCCACGTTGTATGGCAATGCTTAGCCTCTGGCCAAGTTAAAAGCCAACCCTTGGGGCACGGGAAGTATCAACCAGCCGTTTGGAGATTTCGTTGAACAAACACTCGTTGAGCACTCGGACCCCACGGCCCGAGGGTAGAATTATTATGATTTTCTCAGCATTCATCGTTCATTCTCAATTTCAAAGGCCAAAACCAAAAGAGCAAGGAACTCGAAATATTATTAAGAAACGATGTCACAGGAATGCGTATCTAAAATTAACAAAAAAAAACAGACGTCCTTCTGTTGAGGATGTTAAAGAGCTTATCCCGAGAACTGAGATCGCTCGAACGAATTAATTTGTCGATACAGGGAATCCCCCTACACAAACAACTTATACTTATATTATTTAGAACCAAGGAATAAAAAGGTTAAGCACCGTTGGGCAATTTCTTACTCGAACTGTGCAAGGTACTTATTTTTTCGACTACGCCCTGATCATGTATTTGAAAATAGCTTAACTTTTTCGATTCTCGGGTAAACATCATACTGACATAACATAAAGATAAGGTACATACGGCCACTGAGTCATGTTGACGAGCCTGTTGCCTGCAGGTGGAGGGTTCACGCACGTCGAGTTCACCAAAACGTCGCTCGGCCCTTTGGACACCGCTGTTGAACAAATAATTTTATTTATATGTTTTGCAGTTGATTAGCGCCTATATCAGAACAGAACTTTGAACGGATGAGTGAACAAGTCATGACCAAACTCGTAACTTTGAACGGGTGAGTGCTGTAGCGATTGTTTATCCGACTGTCTCAGTCGTCGTTCGAATACCTATAAGTTGTCACATTTACAGGTTTTCAAAAGTTTGAAAGTAAATCGATATAAACATAGATTTATCGTTATCGCCAGTTTTTCTGAGATTTGTCCCTTAATGCAAGATACAGCACGCAGTTGGCCACATTTGACTCTGCTGGAATATGACCCCATATTTGGCAACATAGCCGGAAGAACTCAAGTTCTTCCTATAATATCTTCGCTCGGTCTTAAACGTACAAAAAGAAGTGTCGCGAAGTAAATGTGTTAAGCAAAAGTTGCTTATTCATCTCCTTTGTATTAGCCTTTTCCCGGCCTACTGCCAAGGTTCGCGCAGCATTATAAATAATACTGCAATGTAATTTTTGCAAGTCATGAATGCCTGTATTCCTGTGGCGTCATCTTCTGGCATTCAGAGGTTTTGTTGTACATAGTTTCTTTGTGACGAAGGGGTTAAGCTCTGTATAACCTGTAATATTTGCGCACTGATGATATCCCACACATAGCGAAAGGGAGGAGGAGGAGTGAGGGGGAGGAGGTCTGATTAAGTGAAGAACAGACACCAATTCATCGGTTAGAATTCCATACCTAATTAAGGTATATCATTCTAAAACTAGTAAATAATTAGCCTACTTTCTGTCCTCACCTGGGACAGACCAAAGGCTCCACACTCCTGCTCCGCTTGCAACAAGACCGTGAGGCGATTGCAATTTAAAGAACTACTGCGAATAACGAGGGCCGATCGTGATTTGCATGTCTGAATACATTACATTAGAAAACGTGCGTAACTGTCTATTTACGCACACGCGGTATTCACATTAACTACATTAGTACGCAAGTTAGATTAACGTACTTGTTAATAGCTTATACTAGTTCAATTCAGTGGCAGATTTATTGGTGACTGGCTCGGGCGTGACGTCAAACGAGAAATTTTCTTTTTCTTGTGTAACTTTTGTGCAATAGGGATATAAACTCAAGGTGCATGACAAACTTGCACGTTTGGTTGTATTTATTTATGAATCACTAATTGGTCTCTGACTGCAGAGAATGAAATGGTTTTTATGAGTAAACTTTGATCATTCAATTCTGATCCGGTAGTCTGTCTTTGTATTTATATAACATTATGTAATGTTTCACACTAATGTTACAGCCAAGAGAGATGGAGGAATCTTCATCGTGACGGCCTCTAAGGACCCCAAAACACTATTGTTCTGTTCTATATGACTATACATATACCATAGCCGTCACACGTCACATGTCAATATTGAAGTCAGAAATGGACATAGTAAACATAGTTACCAGACGTGGTCTGCGAGGTGTGCATGGCAGAGGGCGCAGGCCCGGGCGGCGCAGGCGTCCGAACCGACGATGACATTACGATCTGTTGACAACAATATTATAAAAATTGAACTTTACGATCAGAACTAAAAACAACATAAACACTGCAATTCCCTTCCCTTATCCATTGTTTGAAAACAAAAACAATCCAACAAGAATCATTGGAAAATATTCAGATTTCATAAACACCATTGTCAAAGCAGACACGATGCAATTTTATAAGGACTATGGAAACCGATACAAGTAAAATGCCATCGTACTAGAGTGACGATGGCATAGCACCTACGTGGAATGCGGGTATTGTCTCGACATACATAAATAATGTAACTAGGTGAAGTTCAATTTGAAACTAGGGCAGAAGTATTTAGGACACATCGCATTATTCTTTTAATCCTTGTTACAAATATAAACCGTCAAAAAAATCTTTGCAAGCACAAAGCAGCTAACGAAGAAGACCATTATACAAGTTGTAGAATGCAATGCACGTAGTCCAAATAGTTCCATTCGCAGTATGTGCAGCAAAAATAATATAAATAAATTGCACTCACATTATGTGGAATGGAATTCTGCAATGCGGTGGGCGAGAGAGGCGCGTGTGGCCCATTACTACCGCTCACACTACCTCCACACTGAAACAAAGTTTTAGACTATCGTAAAAATAACCCACATGTATAGTGGAAATGCCTATTCTAGGCACCGAGTCTACGCTAACGCCACATCTGCCTTTAGTGAATAAATATTTACGTTTGATCCGGCGCGGTGTCTTACTTTCTAAGCAACCGTGAGAATCTCCATCGCATACAATGCTCGTTGTGACAAAGGTTTTGAATGAATGAACTCTACTTTCCGTCGCCGGTAAAGCGTGGTTTAACGCAACATAAATATGGTTAACATTGAGACAATAACCTACAAATCATTTTAAAAAACTTGTCACATGGCAGTGGAATCATGCGACGGTGATAATGTTACAATTGTTTAGTTTCAACTACGTGCAATGGGAACTTGTCTCGCGTTTAGCCTTGTGAATAGATCAATGTGGCCGCACAAAGGGACATAAATTAAGTGACATCGTTGTAATAACTATGCCACTGTGCTTCTCGTTCTCAACGCTCTATGACGAATACAATAAATCTCGCCTATCGACTTAATGTACTATACTGCCTATTAAGAAGTTTCTAAACGCAGTCGTTTGTTAGGATTATCGCGTCTTGTTCTGCTGAAGTTGTTCGCAAAATTACATTTTATGTTACATTCCTGCGTGGTTAATACTTTATGGATCATATATTTTATGTAATGATGAAATCATAGAATTTTATCTTACATACTACAATCAGAATGGAATTACTTACTTAATTAAAATTGGATACCCAAGAAGTTTGTTACATGCTGCAATTATAATTGCATTGGGAAATTTTAGGTGTCTTAATAATCCTAACCGTGAAAATTTACAATGAGCCTTTTAATCTAGCTGCTGTTTTAATGGTTAATTTTTTTTAATAATATTTATAATTTGTTGGCTTGCCTTTTATCTTTTTGGGGTTGACCTTGGTTTGGATATGTCTACAGGTTTCAAGAGGCTCCTATTTAAGAAAATAAAAATACTTTGTAAGTGAGAAGTATATCTCTGTCACCGGCCTAGGGAACCGACATGCTAGACGCTTATCATATGATCGTCTGTGGTCAGTGGTCCTCCTCGCAGTTCGCATTACAAGGTTGGTTTTAGAGCGGTTGGAAATTGGTCTTTGCGCCGGCTTATACCCCCTTAACAGTAATCGACTGCGTACACAAGTAGGCCGCTGCAAACACAATTTGCCGAAGTTGGGAATTACTGACTCATCTAACACCCAGTGCTAGTGCGGTGCTTCTAATCAGACCATGTCTCATTTGCCTGACTGTTCTTAGTGCCCGATCATTTGCACCTTTGATGACCTAATATGAATAAGATGAATACCACTGATGCTGCAATCAACGTGGCCAACTACTGGGCTTAAACAATATAATGATATTCAATCAAAGTACAATCGACATGAAAAGAAGAAGAACAATTAGATTTATACGCACTGGTAGTTGGTGAGGGGGCTGAGCGCGCTTGAGCCGGGCCGGGGCAGTGGGAGCGGGCGCGGCCGATGCCGAGTACCAGCCGCACGGGCCCACGCCCTGCGAGCCCGCGTGCACGCCGTGCTGTAACAATACACATTACTGAGCATCTAATCTTAATCGGTTTTTTTTAACGAAAAATCAGGAAACTGATCCTGTTCACAGTCGGATTATAGAGTAGGTAGTAGTAAGATGGAGAAACTTAAAAGTTGTCCTTTTTGCCTTGGGCTCCATCAATTGCTTGTGAATGCTTACTCATCACGTGGGCTGCGAGATCTATTCCCAAACAAAACTATTAATACAAACAAAAATGTCATGTCCTATGAGGACAGAACTTAGGACCCAGAAGTATTAGCAAACGAAAGTAGGGCTTGTTATCTTTTAGCTATAGGTGGTAATACGATTATATCAAATATTTCAGTAATTTCAATAATATTGCAGAAATAGGAGTTATCGATACTAAACAAACATTAAGGCTGGAATTCAAAATATCGGGTGTAATAACTAAACTAGAATATCGTGTCATGAGCTGCTTATACACGAACGAACATTTTCAACACTGCAAAATAATTGTACACGTTCGCATAGAGGTCAAATCTCAATGTAAAACAGGCAAGATCCTTGCAAAAATAAAAATGAAAAATCTGGACTTCAAAGTGCGTTTACTCATTCCTCGTAAAACATTGATAGTTTACACAGTAGCACGAATGAAAATAAATTCGCTACTGTTGAATTTAATATCGTGACAGGCAAGGCTGACCGCAAACCGACCTTTCATGAATACGACTCATGAATGTAGAATTGCAGAATATTGAAAAGTAAACTAAAGTTTGCAGCAGTCCTAAAATAATGAGGGCGCGGATTAAGCGGCGGGCATTGATATAGTAAAAGATAAACAGTATACAAGACAGACAAGTGTTGTAACACAACCGTAATTGTTTAGCACTATAACGAATTGGAAGCACTTAGATAAACGATAATGTCCCAGTAACGATCCATTGAAACGCACAGCCTTGGACAGACGCCAAAACTGTTGATGCAGGTACGTTTAATAAAATTTTTATGCGATTTTTCTTTTTCACACTACTTTTGACGTGGAAGATATAAACGCAATAGCGGTTTCAGAAATGGTTACAGTGAAAAATGATTTTCTTAAGAACTTCGTCATAAAATTGCTTTTATGCGTAATTTTCACAATAAAAGGTACACTAGGGAAGTATTTCATGTATACGCATTAAAGAAAGTCGGGCACAACAGTGCATGCGGCCCCACACGGATCGAGGACGAACGTTGCGTACATACTTCTGATACATCGATCAAGAATGTACTACAGACGTGTTGCTCTATAACTTTAGCTTACGTGCATATGTTACTGAAAACTACCACAGAGATGATGTAACAAGGAAACCCTTTCAGTGCTGTGAATACTTCGAGCCGGTAGTGATTGGATCTAATACAAATGTATAATTGTACATAAACATAGGCAACAATCTCATTAGTTAATGTTCCCCTTATATTCCTTTTGAAATAATATGTGTAACAGTTTTGAGGTTTGCATTGATGGTTTTGAGAATTCTCTCTGATGTTAAAACTTTCATAGAAACAGTTCGACTGTTGGTACAAACTTTCAAGTAATAGCGACACCGCAAATTTCTCCGAATAGTTTCACGGGTATTTTCCTCTATTCAATTGAATGGTTTAAAGTATATAGCATGAAGAATAGTCGACCTCGTAATTGCTTCATCACCTTAGGGTTGAATGCCACTTGCACGTCAAACGTCAAGGTCAATTTCTGCTTTAAGACCAAGGGTGTTTTTATAATGTCTAACGTGACGATTATTATCATGGAGATTATGCATCACGACAACACAGGGAAGTAAAATATATGAAAATTCTTTAAATCTCCGTCCATGATAACCTTTATATAACGTTATCGTGGACGGATCGTGTACGTATTTCCAATTTTCCATACATTTTATGAACGTGAGCGTGGACGTCCACGATAATATAGTTACGATAGAAATTATAAAAGCGCACAATGTGGCAGTTAGTAAAGTTCCAATTTACTGAGAGTTTTTGTCAAAAGTGGTATTAAAGCAATTGTTACGAGGGCTATACAATCTTCAAAAGTTAATGAAATATTTACCTGTGCCAATGGCGGGTGCGCCTGGTGACGGTGCACGTCAGAATTCATATCGCGCTCCTCCTACCACGACTGATTACCCCTCATCATCTATGGACAAACATTGTAAATTATTACTACAGTAATCAACATTAACACCTCTTTTTCTTCTTATACTTCTTACAGATTTTAATTTAGTGATACGTGCCAGTAAATAACATTTTATTGACAGGACGACTGGTAATTACAATAATTTTGTTAACGAATAGTGGCGGTCTACACATCAATAAATGGGTAGGTAATTGCTATAATTGGACATAATACTGTCAAATAATACAATTTAAGGAAATTAGCTGATATACCAAAACAAGAGTTACTTTATAACGTAACGCTCGGAACATGAGATCTGTCGGTGCGGAGCTGCCATAGATTGAATCAGACAGTACTTAATGTAATAGTTCTATCATTTCTTGAATTTTTCAAATGACTCAAATCAATGGTTTTCCTTCCTCCACGACTTCCATGACCTAAGTTTATAAATAATTATTGTAATTCGTCACAAACCTAAATAAGTAAACAATATTTTCCGTTACATTACATTGTTTTTCGTAACTTTCGATATATTTCGTAACTTACACGAAAACAAAGTCATTACAGATGAAATATTGGACTATTTATTTCAGCCAATTATATATAGGCAACTGGAATGCAAGAGTTCTGCGTTTCAACATTTATTAATTTCTAACTGGTAGCTGGGAAATTGACGATGATTGTTAATGATGAATTTAATACTTGACACCAATCTGGTTTTGGATCTGATTGGTGAAATATTAATTAGCAAAAGCAATCTGTGATTCCATCGAGGTTCGTCTCTAGTTAGGAAATATAAGTTGTTGTAAAAAGTATACTTACATACGAAATGCTAGGTACAGGTAAATCAGTCGATAGTGATAGAATAGAATACTCTTTATTGTCTTTGTTGTTCTCTTTGTTGTCTCTTTGTTGTTTTTTGTGTTGTGTATTGTGTTTGATGTGCTAAATATGCTGGTACTCGCTTTAATTATAATGATGATGGTTCTATGACCTGACTTAAGTATATAAAACAGGTAATGATCTGTTATGCTAACCATGAGAATGTTTATGTCGTCTTTAGTGGAAACCACTTAACAGATGACTTCTTGGACATGCGAAATCCACATGATTTAAACATAATTTCGTAAATAATGCGTTTAGTTAAGGTGCTTGTAATAATAAATTATAATGTTAAGGCACCATTTATAATAATAATACTTTTTTAAATGTTAGGTTAGGTTAGCTTACATTAACAAAGCAAGCCAACGTATTTATTCGCCATTGATAAATAATTAATTATGTGGAATGGAAACCCTCTTCTTGAGTATTGAATGATGTTTGTTTATAATATACAGGGAAACAATAACAACTTCGACATATGCCCATTTCTGTGGATTTTCGGAACGCATGGCATTTTACATAATTTTCTATGGCAAAAATTATGTTACGTAGGTAGAACCTGTGTTTGTAACAACAAGTAGAGCGCTAATTGCAGAAGGCACAAGGCGTGGGCAGGGAGTGGTGCTGATTCACTCTCGTCCTCCCACCGATGATGTGGAACTAACGAGGACGGCGCGCCCCAGCCAACCGTGGCGTATCGTGACTAGCTTCTGTTCATGTATGAGCCCACTTATGTAACAGTACAGGTGGTAATGCAGATGACAGCATAATCATTAACGCGTGACGTCTCTAGGAACTATTCGATGTAACTTTGCAAGCGAATGTGCAATAAAATTTATCGTTGGATATTATACACAGTTGTATGTATTTTCTTTTTCAGAACTGATTAAGTGAAGATTCGATGAGATAGTGGAGGCTTGGAGCGTTTTCTTTCAATGAATGTAAACTACTAGCTGCAGCATTCATCGCTCTAATTGAGAACGGAATTAGTAACTAGGGGAACCAATCTAGTGCACCGGGCGGAGCGTCGCCTCTACACCGTAGGAGCCAATAACTAGGTACTTTGAGCGGCTGTAGAACAGGAAAACTTAGTATTTTCTCGCTACTTTCGTTCCACGATTACGAGTTAAGATGCTTATTACAAGTGGGTTTGCGCTACAACAGTTCTACATAAATCTTAAACGCGTTTTATACACAGGAATCTTAAATATTTTTTCTAATGACCTATATTACTGATTTTGAACAATGTAATAAATGTTTCCAATTTTCCATTGATTGTTCAATCAAATTAACTGCGGCAGAAAACGGTTACAATTTCTCTTGACGTAAAAGTCACGCGCAATCGTTCGGATGTAGCAATAATATATCGATTTTCATTCAGCTGACCTAGCTCGAGTGCGAGCGTGCGTACGGGTAGGTAATGTAATGTGTTGTCCAACTAACGCAATTGGCTGATTATTTGCAGTTTTTTGCCTCATGCAAGCGTGACGCGCCGTCGCACCGTGTACGCTACTTGCATATTTCCACACAAAAACAAATTTGTTTTTGTCATGCGATCGTACGATAGCTTACCGGCTAGAAGATGGACTTAGACAAATAATTATGCAAATAATATCGAACCTTACACCAAAATTTTGAAATTATATTTGTGTAAAACCAATATACGTTAGTTGCTACTTTGCTAGTGCAAAAAGTCTGAGCTAAACTGAGTGTTTAGGTTTTGGAACAGAGCGAGGAACGGAAACAGCAAACACTTACGAACTCAACAACGTTCAACAAATTACAAATGAATTATTTACAATGACTACGTATTAGCACATCTGAGCACATAACAACGAAGGTCGCAGTTAGCAGCCACAGTTTAATTTATTATCCTCACTGTTATGACTATACAAGACGACCGAACGTTCATCAACAGGAAAATTCTATTACAGTCAACTTAACCTCGTGCAATGGATAATGAACAACTAATAGGTACAAAAACTATAAATATACATATTTATGCAAGCTCCTTTACTAAGTGCAAAATGTGTGATAAATGGTTATTTAGTATGTGTTTGAAACAATAAAGGTATAATAGGGTTTTATAAATTTGGTATATTCAAATGTCTTGATGTGGTCCTATTTCTCAATGATTCAAAAGGACATTTTGAACTAGATAATTCACTAAATCCTGATTTATCGAGTTGCTACATTTGTCTTTATATTATAGACACTTTTGAGACGAATTCATGACCAAGAGGACGTATTAAAACAATTTCCAAGACAACGTATGCAGACATTTAAACACTTTGTAGAAGTTTTAATCTTTTCCACGTCTTGTGACCGGGGGAGAAACGTGACCGAAGGATTTCAAGCCGCGCTGTAAGGCAAGAAGGACTTATCGTGTAGTTGTTATTAGATCACCGCTTTGGAATCCGTCACAGATCCGTATATGGTATCTCTAAGCGTAAACTACTTATGTACTGGCAGATACGCTAAATAAAGTATAGAAATTATGGTCTCACACACATACGAATGTTGTATAAAGAGGGCAAACATGACTAGAAAACTTAACTATTGTACAACAAAACGAATGATGTATTGCGATTTGCGAGTTGTCGTAATGAACATTTACATATTTCGTGATAACGAAAGAAAAATACAGCACGTCTTGCAAGGCATATCGTGTAAAACTATAAATTGATCTTTATTCATATACTTTGTATTGCATACCTAAAAGTTTACAAATGGTCACTGAAGGAAGAGCGTAGTCCCTTGGTGACTACCAAGAGACTACGCTCTTTCTTCATGTTAACTTAACAAAAGATTGGTATTCAACTAGGACTTTCACAATGCGGTAACTCTTCAGTAATCTGGGTTACGTCCAATAAATGCAAAATAAAAGGCCTACGATCTAAAAAAGAGAAACCATAGACGCATAATCGAATGCCAAAGATCCTAAAAGAATTTTGACATTGTGTCAGCACCTCATATAATTTACATTTTGTTTGGAATCGATAGAAGTTTGCAAGTGAAGCACGTCCGACACCCAGTTTGCGGCGCGCTTTGCTGTTAAAGGTACCTACATCGGGGCATTTGGCAAGCAGCACAGAAATCGTAACGAGTACAGCAAAACAACACGAGCAACGAGATGGGCCGTCAGAGGATGCAGGCGCGTGCCGAGTTGAACGACCATGGGACCACGCGCGCGTTTCACTTTCATCGCATCCCGCCGAGACCGCGACCACGCGACCGCCATTACAGAACAACATCATTCATCACTTCATCACCCCGACCACGTTTTGATTGTTTGGCTTTTTAGTATACATATACCTACACGTTGTATAGCCGGACTTATTTGGACAACAGGAAATACAACTATAGTGAGGCTGGTCGCAACATTAGTTACCAACCGGTCAGTCCTGTCAACGAAATAACGACGTCAACTAAATTAGCACAATATGCCCTATTCCGCGTCAAAGTTATATCCAGATAATTGATTGTTGATTCATTTTAATTACGACGATAGGAACATTGATAAAAAACTTAACAACTCCGAACGGAGTTTTGGACAGACATCCGTTCGCACCGAATGCATAAAATTAAATATTCTTTGATGTTTCACGGTTTCTCTGACATTTAGCCTCTTGCCACTTTCGCCGATTACAATTTCATTGAATTGAACGCTAATACTACTCCGTAAATAATCGTACTCCGTTTGTTAATCTTACCATCTTTTTTAAAACGGGTTCGGTTGGTTGTACACACAAGGATGATAGACTGTTACGATTAGGAGTTGTAATTAGGTTGTTTTATAAACATTTGTGATTGTACATAGTTGTATCCTGCGTCATATCGCTGAATTTAAGGTTAAAGTGGACTGTGCCGGTCAACGACTTTTAGCCTTTAAATGAGTGCAGGAACTAGGAAGTTATACGCAACAGCTGCAGCAGCAGACACATTTTCAATTATCACTGTTTATGTTTGCTAGGCTTTGTTTATATTTTATTTTTAGTGTGCGCAATGTGCAGCATGAAATTTTAAGAAAAAGTGTGATACATTAAATAAGAGCCAGTTCTGTTGCATCAACAAAAGAAAACGTCTGTCTAGTAGTAGAGACTCTATTACTCTATTCATTTGATGTTTAATTAAAACTGCTCGTTCCAATTTAGATTATCTTAGTCTTGGTTCTTGTTGACGTAACAAAACTGAAAGCAAGCTTGATGATACGCGGTTTTTCGAGTGAATCAACAGTAGCACGAACTCTGCAAAAAATTCGGCCTTTAACCGGTAAAAATCGTTTCCTTCCCTCCAGTAAGGTCACATAAAAAACAACTGTCGGTGCATCACTCATGAATAAAGACCAGTAGCACTTTGTGAAATTACATTCAAGTTAATTTAGAAACTCAAGATTTATAAGAGGAAGTTAATGAACATTTTGCTTAAAATGATAATAAATTAATTAAATCAGAATCCGTTATAAAATAATCGAGAAGACGGCATTTCCAAAGGGACTGAGGTAGGTTTTACTACTTTGTACTTTAGCTCTTTTATTTATTCGAAAACGGTACAAAGTTGTGATAAAATGTCGGAAATAAACCTTGCAGCTGTCAAGGTAGCTACGACAGGTTGTAAATAACTACTTCCGGACGCCATTTCCATGTTCGGAGACCATTAATCCTGTTTTGGCGAGTGACACCCCGTTTTTATTGTTGTCCATAGGGTAGAGCCACTCCTCACTTTTTAAGTATCAAAGTTGTGACTCAGCAATATTAATTGTCAAAGATAGCGGATTATGAGTTTTTGTAATCCCAATCAGCATACTTGTTAAAATATAATGCAATATTAATTATTACGCTGCATTTTAAGCCAATAAATAAATACAATGAGAACCTGTTAATAGTAACGAGGTATGCAATTATACTATGTTTTTATAAGAAACTTGTAGTGATTTACCACTTTAAGGGAATGCTATTCGGATTAGAACGGTCCAAATTGTAAATTAATGACAGGAAAAGATTTTCGAAAAAATACATAGCAATGAGGGACTGTTTTCGTACAGCTATCAAATAAACAAGACAAACCTCGAAAACAAAAGCATGATATTATAAACTGTCCAACCTTCATGAAATCACAATTTGAGTGACTTAAGTTTAGCAAAAGCATCTCCAATATTTGAAGTCAATTAAAATATTTGAGATGACAAACAATATCATGTGCATGGGTAGGCCCACGGCCCACGTAGAGCCAATCAAGGTGGACGCGTTAACACATTGGCCTCGTGACACGATGATGACTGCCGGTTCTACTTTATTGATGACTCCTATTGTAAAATCCCATACAAAGCTTCATAGTTTCATATAAAAATAACGATATTGCTCCAGTTTCCTTTGTTATTTAAAGAATTACGGTAACCTTTTAATATTAAAAACTGAGTCAGTGGCTTTGCTACAGTTTTCGTGACTATTGTTTGCCAAGCCAAGCAATTTTAATAGGTATACGGTGCTTAAAATAAATTATATACATATAACATAAGGAAATAATAGGACTATAAATATGCGTGTTCGCGTTTATTACGCACAAAATCACGTACCTTGTAGTATGTCAAACTTGAATGTCTTCATTAAGAAGGAAGTTAAACACGGTAAAAACCTCCAATAAAAATCACACTTGTCACCAACACAATAATGCTGAACAAATGATACTTTTAACACTTTCCTGTCTTGTTTACACTCGACAATTTTCAGTGGTGAGTCAACTCGAGTGTGGTACAATCTTTGTTTATTTACATGGGGAACATGTTTATCACTGCACGGTAGATTATTACCAAGTTAACTCGTTTGTGCGCATATATTCTAAGCAAGCACTTTCTGTAACAATAAACGTACATATGACGCGACCGCCAATCGCAAACTGTCAGTGGGGGAGTCGCGGTCTGCCCACCAACTCGTAAATATCCCTATTAGTAAAGGTATTACACAAACGACGACGTCTATATCCATGCCGTTCGTCTTTACTGCGTAATCGTAAACGGAGGCCGACAGATTTGGACACAGAAACTCTTCACGGTTAGAGGCAGTGGTGTAAACGTTAGCGTTAGTAAACGAAGTGCCAGTGATGATATTTTTACGCCATCTGTATGCTTAATCTAGATTTCGTTAGGTCTGAAGATTGCTTTAGAATGCCGATAGCTTGTTTCATCACCTTCTTCCTATATCAATCTGTCTAGCTTTATCCCAACTACGTTGGGGTCGACGTCTAACTGGATGCAGATAAATACCAGTATTTTACATAGGGCAATTCTACCTATCTGACCTCCACAACCCAGTGTCTGGGTAATACGATACTCCTTGGTAAAACTGGTAGTTAGACTTTCGTTCTTCTGACGACCCGTAACGACTGTCAAAGAATCATCTTTCATGGTATGTTATTTTCCGGGGATAACTTTTAGCTGGAAACTAAGTGCACTATAAGAGTATATCCTTGCAAATGCAATAGGTACATACAATTTGCATAAGGAAGACTGATCAAACGAGTGTCGATTTCCTGGTGCGATCGCTACGGTTCTCAGGTTACGGCAAGCCGACGCCGCAGCCGCTGCGCCGAACTGCACAGTCGCACACAGGAAACGCTCCAACACATTGATACCTTGTAATTGACACGAGTGCAGTTACCACGTGCTTACTGAGCTCCAACGAGCTATTACATTACGAAAGTATACAATATGACTCAACCTAGCCTAGCTCTGCATCGAAAGCCCGAAATTAGGGAACAAACGCGTGTTCAGTTGCAACATCTACATAAATCAAGCAATGTTTGTAAAACAAGGTGTTATATTTTGAATTGTTACGATAAATATGTTTCATATTAGACTGTTTCTAACCCAGTGTTTCGTTCTCCATCCATGCAACTATTGGATAGGATGATAAACGTAAACCAATAGCAGTGGACCAACAATCTTTGCTTTGAAAGTTGAGCTCTGCTCAAAAAGCTACAGCCTGCTTTTATATCATTCGTGCAACGTTTTAAATAGCCATGAATAAATAAACAATATAGAAAATAGATTGTTTATTTTGGGATTTGAGTTAGTGCAGGAAGTGGGTCTAAAACTGTTAATATAAACGAGAACAGAGAGACAACAAATGTCTGGCTAATGACCGCAAGAAAACACGGCGGCAATTGCGGACTAGCCAATGCTAGCGTCCCAGGAAGTGCCTTATAATGAAGACGACGAGAAACAATAGCTTGATAAAGAATGTGGCTATTTTATAGTGCAACTCGGCAAACCAATATTTTTTGTACGAACCATGATTATTCGTAGAAAGAAATAACTTAATTTTTTTCTGCTTAAGGCAGACCAAAGAAAAGACGGATGAATATTGTGTCAAAGATGAAATGGCCAGGAAGGAAGTGAATTCCGAAATAACTGCTTATGATGATAATATATGGAATAGACGTGCTGTGTCGACCCCAAATAAATCGGGATAAGAGCAAAAGAATGATGACTACGAACAACTTAGGAAGTACTTACGAAGTAAGAAACTACTTTAAAGTCCAACAATTAACATCAAGCGCATATCCCGTCGAAGAGTCCAGTTCCACATCCGCGCAATGGCAAAATTCAATACAATTAGTGGTGTTTGTGGCAATTGGAGCGTGAGAGGAATCCGGGCACGGTAGAGTTCGCGGCGCAGTGCCCCGGAACTAAGTGTCGTGCCGACAGTTGTCATCGCTATGTCCTCTATTTATCGTCGTTCAGTGCTACAGATGACTATGTTTTCTATGCTAGTTGGTACCTACTTACGACGAGAAAACTAGGTCTGATCGACTCTAGCTGGTAATTGTTTATAGCGGCTAAGCTCTAAGGGGCTAAGCTCTTAAACGGCTAAGCTCTTTCTAAGCTATGCGACAGCTACCAGAATCTTAGTTTTAGCGTCCTGCTTTCGCTTATTTAGTTAACCATTCCAAACTGCGTAAAGAAACTTCTAAATAAGTTTTTTTTCTAAATAAGTTTATTTCTTTCACGACAATATCTTTGTACTTTTCCAGACTTTCTGTTTTATTTCAGGGAAGTTGAAGTTTGAAATGAGCTCTTCATGTTAAAGATCAAGCAGTGATGCGATTTAGTTTTTGGCAGTCACTGCAGCCTGAGAGATCAACTGATGACATACAACAAGCATGGTTTAATTCATTTTTACGCGTTGTGTAAATAAATTGCTTTTAGTCATTATTATAATACCATTATTTCAAATGATTAAAAAAAAAAAATTAGGATGTTTAAAGTTTGAGGAAAATTATTGGTTATCCTAATGATTTTGTGTGTATACAAGGAATCTTTAATGAAGTTATTGGTTACTAAGTAATGAGTTACTAGCGGTAGTAGGTACCTACGTACTATGTCTGAAGTTATATTCCCCTATTAAACCGATTGACATGTGGTTATGTTATCAAGTCGAACTACTTGTTCATCAAATTAACTGTGCAAACAGCCAGGGCGTAGCGCGCACCCGATGATGTCACCAGCACTTGTCAACGTCGTAATATGAATAGTAGGTAATGAATGAACTATGGTTTATACGAACATAAATATTTAGAAATCTGAATAAAGAATTTACTATTTTTCTCCTACGTATAAGTTACTCACGTGCACGTCAACCAAGCACGAATTAGCTGGCTAGAGCTAGAAGGCTTCTTGATCATAAAGTTATAATTGAGCTCAGCGAGTACGTAGGTCATATGTCATATCATAGGGAACTTTTCGCTGTCTTTATTGGCTTGATTGAATTATAATAGCTTTCATCGCTTTAAGCGCGAACCCACTTCAAGAAATTGATGTAGCTGAACGGATCCCAACCCAACATCCCACGATAAAATTTTAACATCGTTAGTTGATACATTTTGGCCAGTTTGTTGACTTCGACAGCGCAAGGTCGTGTTTAATTCAATAGGTATTTTCGTAACATGAAGTAATAACAATGATTAAAACAACCGTGACCGCTACTGTGTATCGTCGTCTGACTCACTTTGTGTTGGGATGAATACTAAACAAGTTACGTACGAAATACGCAAAGAATTAATGATTTATGAGAAACATAGCACAACACAGCCTGTTGTTAGGGTCTAAAAAAAATTATATTGGATTAATTTACTAAACCTTTAACGAAGGCTTTGTTTACTCTCGCATTGTTTTCGCGATATTCTATTAAATAGATGGCCTTAGTGAGTTTTTATTATGAACAACAACTCCATTGTTTCTTTGATTCTCACATTTATCTTTGAGTATACTTAATTCGTTCTCAAGATGGTGGCATTATCTTTGTAAGTATCATCTTTACTGAAATGTTTTGGTGTAAATCTATTCGGACGCTGTTATAATTGGAGTTTTAGTAAAATCCTTGCTGTTTTCGTTGAACCTGAAGATCCTTGCGTCCAGTTTTGATCAATGACATGGTGAGTCAGAATACGCTTCGACATCTGCGCACTGATGTATTCTCTAAATATAGTCACAGACACTGCGGCTGTTTAATTATACCTACGGTTAGCATTGGTACTGTGATAAATTTAGGATGTCAAGTCTGCTACGCCCTTAGTGCTAGCCTTCCGCTTTGTACCACCGATTCAGATTTCGCTGGCTGGCTTTGTGTTGCCAGCTTTATTGTGTATATTGACTTTATGAATAACCAATTAATTACAAATTGTTTACTCGGTTTTCCTTTTACATTGGTCTGCATGTCGAACTATTGGAAGCTCGGAATAATTTAGAACGATATGCATAATAGTGACCTATTTGTCCGAGTTGGTTCACATTACTTAACCTCGGAGATAAGTTACTGATAAGCTGTTCTCTATTCGTTTATCTTTGAGAAATGGCAGTGGCATAATTTTCGAAATTATTATTTCAAAGTTTTCCTAAAGTTTCTGATGTATTGCAGAAATACTGCTACCTCATGAGCTTCATAATATTTTTTATGGACCAGAATTTCGGTAGCTCATAATATTATGATGTTTTATTAACATGGGTAATCTAATAATCCTTTGCGTTCATATGTTACGAAGCTGTTTCTGAGGTCCTTTCAAAGATGAGGTCTCCTATTGCCGCGGTACTTAATACGCAAGTGCGCTTATGCCGTTCTAATAAATGAGAATTCCAGAAACACTTTGAGACGTCACTACTGAAGACCAGCCGATTTTCTCTTACTTTCTCTTGTTTGTTGTCTCTTGTTGTCTCTCTCTTTGTTGTCTCTTGGTAATACAACTAAACACCAGAAATCAGGAGGAACTCTAGGATTCCATGTTTTATTGTCTTTTACTAATTACGTTCAGCGTTTTCGCTATATAGTTGAAACAGTATCCTTTTTCGTATTCGTAAAAATCGAATTTGTCTTCTATCACTACTTGATATTTTTTGTTAGTAATTCTTTAAAAAATGGTACTAGAGAAAAGTTGTGGCAGTTTTGAACAAGAATTATCAGCCCATTTCTCCTGAACCTTTATAAGCCATTTTCAAGAGTTACAAATGACCTTGCGCCAGAAGTCGGATGAATTTCAGCTAACAGATCAGGGCAGACTTCTAAAGCAATATGGTAGCAGTGACTGATTACACGGAAATTAGTTTTGACACAATCCATTGCAGCACAAATGTTTTTGTGGTCAGAAGACATTTGAATTCTATTAGACTCACTCTGGAGTTTCTGAAGTGATCCCAAATTGACTTACTACACTTCTAAGTACTGGTTTTGGGTGTATGATAATAAAACTGCAGCAATGACCATCCGTCTAGTACCAAGTGAATAAACATCCACTTACATTGAAGAGTGAGATAATGAGACATTTTATCCTTGGAAATGGTTAAGACACTGACTTGTTTTAATTGGAAGGCCACAGTTATCACACCTAAACAACACTTCTAGTGTTGCAACTTGATACCATAATGGCCGAGTTTTTAAAGGGGTTCCAATAATTGTTTTGTACAATAAAAATTAATATTTTAGAAGCCAATAAGCAAAAAAAAGCACAGCTGATTAAAACCACAATTTTCATAAATAAACTAAAACTATAAAATTATAATCTGGTTCTATAACATTTAATTGAACCATAACTAAGCAATTATCTATAAGAGCATAGTAAAAACAAAGAATAAATGCAATTATGTTTTTATGAATACTTAACAATACAATAGGGTTTCTTTTCCCACATTATAGAAAACAAGAATATACCTAGACTCATGGATACAATATCATAAATAAGATTCTACCTTTTTGCACAGATTCAGTGTGAAACAAGGCACTTGTGTCTCATTTAAAGTTAACATTATTTCATTGTAGGTAATTAGTATGACTTGTTTCATTTTTTGGCTATTGAATATAGCGAATATGCAAACTTCTTTGTAATATATGTACTTCTAAGATTTCGGTTTGAATTGGAATGGCAGATAGTAATAATGGTGGGTTTCAGTTGCTTTCATGTTATCTTTACAGACATAATTTATAAACACTTTCATTTCATTTTAAAAATCGAGGGTCTGGGCTACCGGGATCTACCTACTTATGTAATTAGTATGACTTGTTTAATTTTTTGGCTATTGAATATAGCGAATATGCAAACTTTTTTGTAATTTAAGTACTTCCTAAGATTTCTGTTTGAATCCGAATGGCAGATAGTAATGCTGGGTTTCAGTTGCTTTCATGTTATCTTTACAGACATAATTTAGAAACATTTTCATTTTGAAAATCGAAGGTCTGGGCTCCCGGGATCTACCTACCTAATTAGATTACTAAGAAAAGACGAGAATAAGGTTGTTCACGCTACGAGTTTCATCTTAGAGCAGGCGCAATGCAGTAGTTTAAAACATTGAATTTCATAATGTAAATAAATTGTAGTAAAAAACTGCTGTAGTGTAAAGTTTGGATTTGAGCAATGCATATCGAAACGAGGACGTTCCATCCCGCCTACAATCTACAGCCAACTACCAACACCGTGACAAAAACTACTAAATACCAAAGACACCAAATAAAAATCAACTTACCAAAATGACGACAAATAGATAAGATGATATTAAGATTAAACAGTCCTCACTTCATTATTTAAATCACTGTAACGATAATAAATGAAATTCATAAACACACAACACATACGTCACCCAAGACTCCGCCATTTTATAAATTTGAAACTTTTTTTCTTGTCACAGCTACAACTTGGAATGGGGAATTATCCATACAGCCTATATTATTCAAGACGATCAATACTTTATGAAACGTTTTTTGATCAAATATTGAAAATATTAACATTCATTCATGCAGAATAGTTGCAAGGACGACATTTATCTTATTGCTAAATATCCTGATTGCTAGAAATCCCTGTCAGACCAATCAATGCACATATTATTATTAATTTATTACACGCAGTTTGATGCTCAAGTTTGTTTTAGTGAAATAACATTTCTCTATTTACGTAACAAGTTTAATCAATGGTGTTTTAATGTAAATAACGACACTACTAATAGTGTACTACTGTTGTAACATTTTTACAAAAGAACATCATGGGCCATAGTGTACATTAGAAGGAGAGCCAACCTAAGCCAGTCCTTTTTGTCAATGTCATGATTTCAGTCAGTTGCTGTCATCATTCATAGACTCATATTTAAAAATGAGAGCTGTCATGTTGTTTGACAATTTACATTGTTATTGAATCGATGATTTATTCATTTCATCGAATTTTCTGAAAATTTGTGAATTAAAACACCGTACCAAAGTTACTAATAAAATGAGGGACAGTATAGTTTCAATAATAACAACATTATCAACATTATTTTTATTAGGGAGCTGTGAGTATCGAGTAAACGCACTGCGACTCTCAAAGTAATATTAGGCACAATTTTTCATGTATTTTTTTTATGTTTTAGGCTCTTTATATCATAATCTGAAGCATTTTGAGACTATACATGCCTCGAAGCTGGCACATCACATGGTCAAGCGTGGTACAAAGTTATCCAACCATCCTTTTAACACAATCAAAGAGGTTCATTTCAAGACATTGGGAAAAGACTTCAGATTAATTCTCCATCCCCATAGCTCGGTACTACATTCTAATTTCAAAGCATATGCTGTGGATGGTGATGGGAAGGAAACAACTGTTCATGTTGGTGAGAAAACTTATCTTTAGAAGTTAAGTGTGTCATTTTTTTATCTTGAAAGTGGTGTATGAAGAGTGAAAATACTTAAAATGATTCATCCTGGACAGTTAGCCCTAGAGAGCTAGCTATACTTTTATGCGGATGTAAAAGAAAAACGTGAGCTTGTAAAAGTTTTCCCATAATTTTTGCAAAGCTATAATCTCCTCGCCTCTTTAACTTAAACATGAACAAACTGATCGGCGAGCTCAGCAGAACAAGCATAGGGTGCCATATAGATGGACAGTGCGTCAATAATATCAGCTACGCGGACGACATGGTGCTGCTGAGCCCGTCGATTAGTGCCATGCGCAGACTGCTAGATATTTGTGAAAAGTATTCACAAACCCAGGGACTCAGATATAATGTGAAGAGTGAAGTGATGGTGTTTAAGGCTGGTTATAAATCATTCGCTAATGTGCCTCCCTTGTATCTTTGCGGTGCCAACTTAAACAGAGTGTCTAATTTTAAGTATCTGGGTCTCAGAGGATATGTGTGATAACATTGATTTGGAGAGGGAACGCAGAGCGCTGTCTGTGCGCTGTAACATGCTGACCCGCAGGTTTGCACGGTGTACCGAGCAAGTCAAAGTGACATTATTTAGGGCCTTCTGTCAATCTTTTTACACCTGCAGCCTGTGGACTAAGTACACGCATCGTACATACAGTGCTTTGCGAGTACAGTATAATAACGCGTTCAGGGTACTGTTCGGGCTGCCGTGCCACTGCAGCGCTTCAGCAATGTTTGCGGTGAAAAGCGTGGATGGTTTTCATGCCATCATGCGGAAGCATTGTGCATCTCTTATGAGGCGCACGCAGGCCAGCTCAAACAAACTTCTGAGCCTGTTTGTGGGCCGCTGGGACTCGCCGATGTGGAGGCACTGGATGCGACTACACACTGTAGGTGGTCGCACCCAGGGTTTGCCATAAACTGGCACTCCTGGGCGGTGCCACTTTGTGATGTTGATTTTTTTGTTTTTATTTTTTCTGTGGATTTGTTTTTGTATGTGTTAACAATAGTTTTTTAAGGTTTTTTGTGTTACCAACAGTATATGGACGTCGTCTGAAATAAATTTCTTATTATTATTATTATTATAAAACTGTGTTCATAAATACAAAAAATAAAATAACATCAATATTCCCTTGTGAAGTGCATCCCAAAACATTTAACTCTGTCTCATTGTGGGAGTTGTTTGCCTGAATTCACTGCTGCCACTCACCAAGAGTGACAGTGTCACTGGTATAACAGAACTTGTGGTTTGATCATCTTTCTAAGATACGTAAGTCAGGGCAAATATTTACAATATTACCTACATGCAGTTGTGGCCCAGGGGTAACAGCCGCAACTTACTAAGTTGTAGGTCATAGATTTGATGCACTTTATTTTGTGTGAATTATTTCATCACCACTACACTCAAAACGGTGTAGAAACACATTGTGAGGAAACCTGCATGACCTAGACAGACCAACAATTCGAAGACATGTGACATCTACCAACCCGCACTGGGATCGCTTGGTGGACTACGGCCCACTCCCACTCACTGAGAGGAGACCAGTGTCCCAGCAGTGGGAACTAAATAGGCTGATTATGCAGTGAAATGCTACAATAAGGTTTATTTAAAACCAAAATCAATAAAAATTTCTGCTTGGCATACTTAGTACTAATAAGTTATTCGGAGATATTCAAAAATGCTGAATGTAAAACCTATTTGCACATTTTATGTCATAGATAGAGAAAACTTCTACACAGGCAGAGTGTTTGGTGAGAAGACATCAGATGTAAAGCTGCACATGGATGATGGTCTCATCACTGGAATTATTCACACTCCTGATGAAACATATCACATTGAGGTAAATAACCACTACACCCCGGTCTATCTTGAATTTATGTACTATAACGTGAACTTTCTGACTAACACACCTTCTTGTTAAAAAGTCAAAAGTGACTGAATTTGGTTTTGAAGTAAATGCTTTGATTTCCGGACTGACTAACAATTGTCAAAAGATGTGTTCTTATGGCTATTGGGTGCCACAAAAATTTCTAAAGTTCGGTGCCCAAGTAGTCCCCTATTTAGGTCATCTCGAAACTGACTAACAAATGGCAAAAGTCATGATAGTAGCACAGGTTTACCATGAAAAGTTCTGTCCATGGGTATACATCTTATAGTTATTGGGCTTTAGGGCTCCATAGCTCGTTGCCCATTTTTTCCTTTCAAAATGGTAACCCTACTTGATGTTAAACACTGTTCAAAGTTGCTTATGGATCGGATAGAATACTATAATTGTCTTTTGTCTACCTATTTCTAGCCTTCTTGGCGCCATCTGCCACATCTAGATGATAAGACCATGATAACATACCGGGCTTCTGACATACACTTCAGCTGGAAAAATGGTGAAGAAGCGAAAAGTAACAAGCCGCGAGTCTGTGGTTACGTGAAAGAGGGAAAAGGTAAGGGTAAAACGAAATTTTAATACTTATACAAATATTGCATTGAATTGACTATGATCTTATTTGTTTTCTATGTAAGACAAGGTAAGCATACATTCTGAACTCTTTCACTTACCGAACCTGGTACGTGGGCCTTCCAAGCACTCAGCTCTCAGACGCGCTCTACTTCGAGCATTTCTTTGTAATTTCTAACTACATATGTTGATCATTGTTACTTATCTCGTTACGTTGATCGGTATTACACCTATGGTTATACAGTTCACTTCTTTTATTATAAAGTCCCGATTGGGCCCATTCAAGGGTTCGAAGGACCATTGAATGAGTCCCATTCAGTTGGTTTTTGATAAAAACATAAATGAAGTAACTTTTCGCCTATAGAATTAGAAGAAGACGATGAAGAAGAAACAGTCGTTAATATAGAATCAGAACACGAACAGTCAGAGAAGGACAAATATTTCGAAGAGAACACACATTCAAACAACACTATAGATATGACGCAAAGTAATAAGAAACGAGTGAAAAGACAGAGCGACTATGAATACACGCCGACAAAAACTAGGTGCCCGCTGCTCCTTGTGGCGGATTATAGATTCTTTCAAGAAATGGGTGCAAGTAATACTAAGACTACTATTAGTTATTTGGTAAGATACGTATTACAGTTTTATAGTTATATGAGTAAAATATCATGAATATTATGAAGAAAGTAAATTTCTTGCGAGGACAAAGACCTATTTTCATTACATAATCATGACTTCATGAGTTAATCTTTCTTATTTCAGATCAGTCTCATTGATCGAGTTCACAAAATATACAATGATACTCTTTGGCAAGATAGGCAGGTTTGTAGTAATTATTTATCTTAATATATATAATTCTTCTGTACGTGTGTTTGTCACCTAATTCCTGCTAAACGGCAGGACCGATTTCGATGAAATTTTGTGTGTATATTTCAATGGGTTCCTGGATGGTTTGAAAACAATTAGACCCGGTCGAGCTGGACGACGTCTGCCGGGTCCGCTAGTTTAAAATAATCAATAGGGGTTAAAGTATGAAATTGCCTTTTTTTTGTAATAGGTACTTCGAATTGACATAGAACCTTCATGGTTTGAGATTTTTGAATGAAACTTTTTTCACATGGTACCTATGAAGTTCTTCTTTTAAAAAATGTGCAACATTCGACTATCGACTTTCAGTTGTTTTTTTTATTCAGCTTAGACAAGAGAGATGGATACTTCGAAAATTCGAGTTATTTTTGAATACGAGTTCCGACGCGGAACTAACGCGGCAAAAACAGCTCGCAATATCAATGTTGCGTTTGGAGAGGGGACTGCTAATGAACGCACCGAGCGATTTTGGTTTAAACGCTTTGGTGATGGAAACTTTGATTTGAAGAACGAACCACGTGGAAGACCACCCACACAGGTGAATAACAATGAATTGAAAGAGATGGTGGAAGCCGATCCAAACTACCCAGGAATTAGCGGCATGGTTTAACGTTACCTTACCAACAATATTGACTCATTTGCGTCAAATCAATAAAATAAAAAAGTATGAGAAATGGGTGCCTCATGATTTGACTGATCTGCAGAAAGAAACGCGTGTTGAAACTTGTGTTGCCTTTTTGAATCGATACAGAAATAAAGGAATATTGGATCGAATTGTGACATGTGATGAAAAGTGGATTCTTTACGATAACCGTAAGCGAAAAAGGCAATGGCTGACCACAGGTCAAACGCCGCAACAGTGTCCTAAAGCAAAGCTTAGCAATAAAAAGGTAATGGTTACTGTTTGGTGGTCTCAGCATGGTGTTATTCACTATAGCTTTCTCCGATCTGGTCAAGCAATAACGGCAGATGTCTAATGTGCCGAATTCCGAACAATGATAGCAAAACTAGAAGTGAAACAGCCCCGACTCATGAATCGATCTTCACCATTATTGCTCCATGATAACGCAAGATCTCATACAGCACGAGAAACCGTTTTAACTCTACAGGAACTGCAATTAGAAATCATTCGTCACCCTCCGTATTCGCCAGACCTTGCTCCAACGGACTACCATTTTTTTTCGTGATTTGGACAATTTTCTACGTGATAAAAAGTTTTCTTCTCAGGAGGCAGTACAAAATGCTTTGACACAGTTTGTCGAATCTAGATCACGAGAGTTCTATCGCAAAGGCATAAATGCCCTTCCTATTAGATGGCAGCAATGTATAGATAATAATGGTAATTATTTTGATTAAATAAATATGTTAAATTAAAAAAAAACGAATTTCAATTTTTCAGTACAAATCGGCAATTTCATACTTTAGCCCCTAATATTTAGGTTTTACAAAAGTTCTATGCATTTAACGTATGTTATTGAGTTCAATCTTATGATATAAATCATACCTTTGTGAATATGTTTCATGAAGAGTTATTTTGTGTACTCCAGGATATGGATGGTTTTAAAGGCATGGGTTTCGTAATAAAGAAGATTCTGGTTCACTCTGAGCCGACTCGCGTGCGCGGCGGTGAAGCGCATTACAACATGGTGCGAGAGAAATGGGATGTTCGCAATCTGCTTGAGGTAAGAAAGAAGAGAAGCCCCAGAATATTGCTCATAAATCATCACGTATCAGAAGCAAGACCGAATTAGGTAATTAAGTATTATGACGTTGGGTTTAAAATCGGACGTCAGTGTTCATAATATAATTTTTGCTTACATCTTAGTAAGGACCTAACCCAAGTATAGGACCGAAGTTAAAGCTATAAAAAAAGAAATCGTACTTCATTTAGAAGCTTTCTGTGCGTGTGAATTGGGTTATTTGTGCCGCATTCAGGACGTATGAAAAAAAAGGGTTGTATACGGGGTTGTAAAGGGTTGTTAGATACAACCCTTTTTTTTTTGGTTTCGCGGTGGATATCCTCATGGACTTCCTCCATCGAGGGGGTGACGGCCTCTTACCGGCTAAAACCACAGCGGTGTTCCACCTCTGCCTATGACTGGGAGTGCAGGATTCGCATAAGCATTCACCGCTCCCTACCTGATTGAAAGTATCATACGAGTAAATTATGGCAAGGAATATTTCAGCACACCTATTTGGTACACCTGTGCCTAAACCTTCGGGAAAAACAAGCGTGATGTTTCGAATATAAAGCAGTATAGCATGGTAAGGGTATACAAATAAGTTTTATATTTGTTTGGCAGGTGTTCAGTCGCGAGTATTCCCATAAAGACTTCTGTCTGGCTCATCTGTTCACGGACCTTAAGTTTGAAGGTGGCATTCTCGGACTAGCGTACGTAGGTTCACCACGACGGAACTCAGTTGGCGGGATATGTACACCAGGTAACATATTAATAATAATATAAATATGTGTGTCTATTTTCGTTTTATCATTTAGGAACGACGGTATTCGCGCACTGCTTAGCACCGAGAGTTGAAAATCCAACGGTGTGTTTTTTTTACGTGTTGGGATGCGCTCTGTTGGATTCTCAACGCTCGGCTCAACACCGAGAGTTCAAAATCCAGTGCCACGTTATTTATACGTCTGTGTGAACGTGGGCTAACACGCGCAGCGCTACAATATTTTCAGATCGCGTCTCGTATCGAAAAGAGACGAATGCTTTTACGCATAGGTGTTATGTTAGTTATGTCTCTCTTCAATGCGAGACAATACTTCGTTTCACGTGCGCATGATAGCTCGCCTGGATTTATTATACTCTGAAATTGCCAACACACAAGGAGCAAGCGTGGTTATCAATGCTCGATCCTTCTCCGTATGAGAAGAGGTGTTTGACCTTTTATGAGGCAATTAAACAGTGACATTTTAATTATGTTGTGTTTTGTTTCCTTGTAATGTATCCAAAATATTATTATTTTATTTGTTTATGCCTTTTATATTATTATTTGATTCACAATTTATGTTCGTTTTGTTTTCAGCTATTACGGTGCCTAGTGTGAGTGTCCCTCTTTGTTTTGCTTATCTATATAAATTATATATAATTTATCCTGTTAGTTTTACTTTATATTATTATTAATAGTGCATCCCTAACCACAATATTTATGCTTTTAAATAAATCATGATGATATCATATATATTCTTAAGTGCCAACTGCCCTACTTTCTAAAAGGTTAAGGTGGATGCTCCAAGGTAGCCCGCGAAATTCAAATTTTCTTACGTTTTTTGCAATTTGCTGGTCAGTACTAAATTGTACGTTGATTAAAATATGATTCGCGGCCTGCGACTGGCCAGCAAATTG
The DNA here is from genome assembly GCA_947507525.1 of Apamea epomidion. Lineage (NCBI taxonomy): Eukaryota > Metazoa > Arthropoda > Insecta > Lepidoptera > Noctuidae > Apamea > Apamea epomidion. The sequence goes on from OX382233.1 coordinate 8,755,537, forward strand.
CAAAAAACTTAAGAAAATTGGAATTTCGCGGGCTAACTTGGAGCATCCACCTTAATACACAAAGATACACAAGACTTCCGGAAGTCACACAAAAGATTTGACTCTTCAGTTCATAATGTAGTCTGTAGCCACATTTCATGTAATGTAACCGTTATTGATTGACCAAATAATAACTTCTAATTCATTGCCATTGATATTATTAAGTCGTCTTATTAAATAGAAGAGCCTTTTAGAAATCGGGTTCTAGTTTTTTGATGGTCGTTTTTTGTGGTGTACAATGCTTTCTTGAATAATTATTTATAGTAACAATGTTTGCATGAAGCCATATATGCACTATTGTATGTATGTACCGCGACCGTAAATATAGAAACCGCGACACCTATCGTCACTTATCAGCGATATCGCGCGAAATCGATCGACTTCGCACGACATCGGAAACTATGAAATGTGAAGACACCTGTCGCGGTACATTTGTATTTTGTGAATAGGTACAATCCTTTCACAGTTATTTTATTGTAACTAAAATAAAGATCACTATGATTTTGAAGCTTAATCAGAGGTAAAATAACTGTGTGAGGACTGTATTTGGCATAACAATTCTGCAAGCAGGTTCAGGTATACAGGTTTGATCCAATCCCTAAAACATACACATTGTTATCCTAACTATCATTTTATCAAAACAGAATACTTCAAGAACGGCTACACTCTGTACCTCAACTCCGGTTTGAGCTCATCTCGCAACCACTACGGACAGCGTGTGATTACCCGCGAGGCGGACTTGGTGACGGCGCACGAGTTTGGGCACAACTGGGGCTCGGAACATGACCCTGATGTGGCTGAATGTTCTCCCGCGGCTAGTCAGGGCGGCTCGTATCTTATGTACACGTATAGTGTTAGCGGATATGATGTTAATAATAAGGTGAGTTACTGTTTTAAATTCTGTTTGATACATCTCTCATATCTTTTCAATAATTTTTTAGGGTTATACTCTGATGACGTGTTTCAAATTGATATCAATAGTATTACAAGGTCCCTTTACCTTTTAACGACTTCAGCAAAGCCAAATGAAAAAAAGGGAAGTGAATTGCAGACGCTGTGTGCAATTCACTTCCCGGTACTGGCCGATATTTTTTTTTTTTGAGATGTTGGTGTCTTCTAGATTCATGCGTCCTTCATCCAGAGTGTCCTAGGTTATCTTAATATATTTCTTATGGTTATAGTAGGTGGTATTATGTAATTTTTTTTTGTCAATTAAACATGCGTTTACTATTCACAGCGCTTTTCGCCGTGTAGTTTGAGGTCGATCCGCAAGGTTCTCCAAGCGAAGTCTGGTCGTTGCTTCTCTGAGCCTGAAGAAAGCTTCTGTGGTAACCTGCGCGTCGAGGGAGGGGAGGAGTGTGATGCTGGCTTACTTGGTAACTTTATACTCAAGAAATAGAGAATATCGATTTAATCCGCTCAGACAAATATTAGTCGATGAATCTCTCGTCCGTGGCGTGATATTTTCCCTCTCTCTCTTTCTAATAAGTTTTTTAATAGACTGCATAAGTCCTAAGTTTCGGTGAACACTCTATTTCAGGTACGGAAGACAATGATATGTGCTGTGACAAAAATTGCAAGTTAAGGAAAAATCAAGGCGCAGTGTGCAGGTAATCGCTGTCACTATTTTACAGCTAGGCATGATGTAAGTTTGAAAGTTACTGGAATAATATGGGGTGCATATTCGCAGTGACAAGAACTCTCCGTGTTGCGCGGGATGCGTGTTTGCACCACCGGGCGTGGTGTGTCGTGAGGCTGCTCACTCTGCTTGCGAGGGTGAAGCCACGTGCAACGGGGCTTCCGCTGATTGCCCAAAGGTAATATGTGTAATTTTTTATTTTAAATAATTGAAGACTTCATCTTGAGATGTGTCGCAGACTCCGACTAGTTTCGGACTCAAAGAGCAATCGAAACTATATAAGTGGCCATTGGAAGTGAACTATAACTACCACTCGCCGGTCGGCTCTTGCATGGTTGTCTCACATCGTATTATTTTCAGGCACCAGCGATAGCGGACGAACACGAGTGTGCTGAGCGTGGTCGATGTCGGAACGGGACATGTGTGCCTTACTGTGAGACGCAGGGCATGCATAGTTGTATGTGCGATATTGGTAAGTACGACTTTGGCAGTATAAAGCGCATGCAACTTGCGATACATACAAATGTGTGGGCGGAGTTGTTTCTTATGCATGCTGAATATTTTACAAGACTTGAGTGTCGCATGCAGCTACACTCAACTGCACATTATAAGCTACGTATCATTGTCGTTTACAGTTGCGGATGCGTGTAAACGCTGCTGTCGTAAGAGCCTGAACAAGACTTGCTTTCCGGTGGCTCATAACGACATTTTACCTGACGGAACACCTTGCATTCAAGGATTCTGTAATAAGGTAAAAACTAGCGGTTTCATAAGGTATGGACCCTGTGTGCTTTTTAGCCCTTAGGCTGGTATTACAGTCACGCTGATCGTCGGCGCTGACTGATCAATATGTATGTAATTAAAGCAATCGTTCCTGAGTCGCGCTGATGGCTCAGCGCTCCGCGGCGCCGACGGTACGCGCGTGCGGCCGCGCACGGCTCGCGCGCTTGCACAAAGCAGTGAGCGTTGCAATGTCACGCCGAACGCACGCGCCGATGAGTACTGTCATGTCGCAAAATCGAGATATAGACACTGGCCGTGTCCTCTAATTTATTTGTTTACCAAACCTACACACCTTTTATAATTAAATATTCCAGTCTCAAAATATGAATACAGCGAGGTACTACCTATACCTACCTATAAATACCAAAATATTTTATTAATTTTCGTCATAATAGAAATAATAATAATATAGCTTGGACCCTGCTCCCGACACCGGTGGATCACTATTTTTTTATATTTTTAAATGTTTTTTTAATTTTTTTATTTAATCATACTAATATTTAAAAATGTAACAAAATAAGACGACTAAATAAATAAACGACATAATAATATAATTATGGACGAAGTTATGATGACGAACAACTACCGGAGATTTATTGTGAAAGACGGCACGGTTGACATCTGTCGGGCATACCACCGGCCGGGGGAATCAATCAGGCATATTATCTCTGGGTGTTCTCGTCTAGCTAATGGAGAGTACTTGCATAGACACAACCTTGTAGCTAGGATAATCCATCAACAACTTGCTCTGAAATACAACCTTGTGGAATCGGAGGTGCCGTACTACAGGTATGTGCCCGACCCAGTTCTCGAAAATGGTAATATCACATTGTACTGGGATCGATCCATCATCACTGACAGGACTATTGTTGCCAATAAGCCTGATATAGTGGTGGTGGATCGATCAGAGCGACGTGCAATGATTGTTGACATAACCGTCCCGCATGATGAGAACCTCGTGAAAGCCGAGAAAGATAAACAAATCAAATATCTTGACTTGGCTCGCGAGGTTGTTGACATGTGGGATGTGGACTCAGCGATCATTGTGCCGATAGTCGTGACAGCCAATGGCTTAATAGCCAAGAGCCTCGACCAACACCTGAGGAGGCTCTCGTTGGGCAGCTGGATCAAGGGCTTGATTCAGAAAGCGGTACTTCTGGACACGGCTCGCATTGTCAGGAGGTTCCTCTCTCTGGAGCCCTGACCACCGGTAGCTTGGACCCTGTTCCTGATACCGATGGGCTACTATTTTTTATATTTTTAAATGTTTTTATACTTTTTATATTCTAATATTTAAAAATATAATTTATATGATTACATTAAAATAAAGGAGATAATAATAATATATTTATTTCATCAAGTGACATGACTCATTCGTGTTAGTAACAATATTCCTTACAGCTATGTTAGTATTCTTATTCTAATTATTTAATATAGAATCATGAATATATGTGAATCACTGCCACACGCCTATCACCGAAGTGGAGAGCTTGCAGCAGCGACTCACATATAGACAATCGAGTCTGCTCGCCACACAGCGCAGGATAAGGTTGGGGCTGGCCCGCACGCGGTGCACCAGGGAAGCGCATTGTTTTCTCATCGTTGTATAAAAGCAGTCGACTCGAGCTTCCGCAAACATCCCTGACGCACTACAGTAGCGGGGCAACCCCATCAATATCCTGAACGCATTATTATATTGAACACGAAGGACGCTGTACGATTTCTGCGTATAATCAGCCCACAGACTGCACGTGTAAAAAGAAGAGCAGTACGCACGAAACAAGGTTATTTTAACACCTCTTGAGCAACGTGCAAATCTGCGAGCTATCATATTTGCCCTAACCGACAGCGCCCTTCGCTCTCGCTCAATATCGAAATGAAAAGTAGAATTAATATGTCTTCATTTCTAATCTTATCTAACTTGTTTTGTTTGTAGCTTACCTTAAAGTAACAGCCAAACGTTCAATCGGTGGTATGGGTGCACGCCGTAAGCTGTCACGGGTTAGCTTATTCTGTAACTTCACTAGAAGCTCGTCAAAACTTTTTGATGACATGTGAAGGTAGTTAAAGAACTTGTATTCATCGGAGCTCAACTCTCCATTTAATGAGATAAATGTTCCACTAAGTAATCTCTGAGTAAGAAACGGATGAACATATTGCCTTCTTTTAGGTTGTCTTTTTTTTTCATAAATAATACGCAGCAATCATTTTCACAACCGACATCGTGACTGTACCTGGCAGTAATCGGCGTGAGACTAAAACGACTCGAGCTGACAGTCGGCGCTGACAAGCTACGCGCTGACGCGACGGTCAGGGGCCGACGATCGGCGTGAGAGTAAAACCAGCCTAAGTCAAATTCAAAACGTGTGTTTGATTTCAGGAAAAGCGATTTTTTTATAACGCCGCATTATCTAATTAGATAATGAGTCGTTATTAACTTGGATTTATGTAGTAATGTTGTGTATGTTTTCCCCAAATTAATAAATGAATTAGATCCAGCAAGGATTTTTTACAAACATATTTTGTTTATCACAGGGTGTTTGTGAAAAAACAATACAAGATGTGGTGGAACGTTTTTGGGACATAATAGAAGACATCAACATAAACAATGTGCTGGGCTTCCTTCGCGACAATATAGTGGGCGTGGTCGTTCTAGTCACCGCCTTCATATGGATACCTGCTAGTTGCGTGGTAAGCGTTTACAATTTATAATTGTTTAGACAGTTGAATCATTTCTCTGGGACTCGTCGAATTCTCTTATTTCGGGAACTGCTATAATGGGAACAGACACAAAGGTTTGGTTTTTAAACAAATATATATTTTTATATTGTATGTTTCCTAATATCATATGTTTCTCAAAATTCTCATGCATTCTGCGATTTTTAACATACCATAAAAAAGAGGTTCTGAATTTACGTGAATGTCCGAGATTTTCTAAAAACAAATGAATCATTTATTACGCACTTCACTGTCCGAAGTTAAAATCGAGAATACCGTAAATTTAGAACTTGCATTCACAGTGCCGAGCCATTTATTTTGTAACTTACTGTATTTCAGATCAGTTACGTGGACCGACGTCGTCAGCGACAACATCAAAAGTTCTTGGATTGGGAGCGGCAACACGACCTCATCCATCCATCATCGCCAAGGAAAATTATACACACGAGGTAAAAAACTATCTTGGTTATTTGTAAATGAAGATAAACTCCTATTTATACAACTTTTTGTGTGATATCTTTACCTATAGAAAATTGTAATTCACGTAAAAATGTAAGCTTCTGATGGTATTTCCTGTCTTATTATCATCTCGTGGCTAATTGGTAACAGCCACACGGGTCGATCGAAGGTTAAGCTGCGCTTGCCGCGGTCGTTTTGTGGATGGGTGACTATCCATTACATGTCAAGACACCTCCGTGCCTCGGAAAGCGCCATAAGCCGTTGGTCCCGGCTGTCAGTCGTAGATCTTTTTGGGCTTCTGATTACCCGTAACGACTGCGTTAAGGGTAGAAGCCCAAGACTGACAACCAGTCTTACAAAGGGGTGTTGTCTTACCCAGTAACTGGGTTGTGGAGGTTAGATAGGCAGTCGCTTGCATGTAAAATACTGGTATTCAGCTGCATCCGTTTAGAGTGGAAGCCGACCCCACCATAGTTGGGAAAACGCTAACCAGATTGATTTTTATATAGTCTTGGGGATTGACTGAATATGTATTATCGTTTTATAAATGCAAACATTTCTTTGTTTTCAGACTACCAAAACAAAAACCTCCCGGCATGAAGTCCACAATTCAAGGCTCAAGTCAACTCTAGATGTAGTAATAATTTTACCTTTACCCTTCCCAAATAAATATAAGTATACAAAAGAAACAACTTAGTTTTTATTATTATTATTTTATTTCTTGTTCATATAAATAGCGTGCATAACGTTAAATGATTATTCAAGCTGTAACATTAATTAATTAATAAATAATATCGGTTAAATATAGAAAGTGTTTATTGTATCAAATACATAATCTTGCGAGTTGCAATATATTATTACCCAACAGCAGTCAAGCCGAAGGGGGGTGTTGTGTTCAGAACTTTTGTACGACACAACCTAAAGATTCCATCGATTACCTTAAAATAAGCGATTAACCTTTAAAAAAATAGTAATATCTTATTTTAGCTTTATTTGCGAGTTATTAAACGTTGTTAGTTCTATCCATCCTTTCCTTGTTTCGCTTCATAGATCGGAAGTGATCGTGTTTGCCGAACTTAGCCGATGGAACCTCTGTGTCGTACTATATGGTTGTTTAGTTGAGTGCAGTGGAGGTGAGTAGGGCTACGCCCCGCTCGTAGAAGGCGTGTGGTTCTTGTCCGGGCGCGATGGGCAGACGGACGGTGAAGAGTAACTCTGAACGAGCGCTGTTCAGGTATACTGGAAGAGTCAGGGTCTGGCCGCCTGTTGCTGTTTCGGGACCACTGCAAAAGAAAAAAAACATTGTGTTACGTTAAGATGATAAAGTTTAAGTCGGTAAAAAAACCTCAGTAACTGTCAGGACTGTTGATGATTTCTTTCGGTAGTCATAAAGCCGCGGCAGTCGATTTTCATAAAAAGTTGCTACTGTTTCACTTAATCCAAGTAATGTTTTTATGCGTAAATACTAAACAAATATTGGCATGAAATATTATTTTCTCTCTGGTTTATAAAAAGCGAACCAAGTTAGCTGTTTTTATTGGTTGTCAAAAATAGCAACAACCAATCGACACGAGATACTAGAAAAAAATGTAGTTTCAGAAACAGGTCTTTGTTTCTGTACGGTAAGCGATGTCAGTGTAAGATATTTACCGTATCCAAGTAAGCACAGTAAGAGGCAGGTCGACCATGATGGTATTGGTGAGTAGCAGTCGGTTGCCCTTCACAGTAGCGCCCTGCAGCTTGAGTCCGGTGACTGAGAACGACCACTCGGTCTGAGCGTTCTCTGTCGGAGTTCCCGGGTCGGGGATTGTCACCTGGGTAGACGTAAAATCACATATTAGATTGTAAGAAAAGAAGAATAGATCCACAGAGGAAGACAAAATAAACAATGGATGGATTTAAAGTGAAAGTCGTATTATTTATTTCAATTAGACACATAAAAGGCACTTTAAGGCACTTTTGAATGTAAAAATTTAGAAGACAATAGAATTGATTCTAATTGCCCTTCCAAAATATAGTTTCGTACGGAGAAGAATGGGTAAGAAACAAGCTACAAGGGAAGTTTAACATTGACATGAAACTTTATTGAAGATGACACTCACGAAGTTAATATACAGGGTGTCCCGAAACTCAACGATAACCTGGTACCGGGCGAGACGCCAAGGTATACCAGTTATGAAAAAAAAATGAAAAAAAAAACCATGTCACTTAGTCAAGCAATAATAGACATTTTTAAGTACTGTGATCACAATTTTTATAATTTTACAGTGATTTTTTTAATAACGTAATCTCAAATAACAGTGCTATCAATCGCAAACACAAATCAAAGTAATAAACATTGTTAACTAAGTAAAATAAATTAAGTTTTGACGAGTTATGGTTTACAAAATTATTGTCAGTTAACTTTGACACCCTACATTTTTTTTTTTTTTTTTCTTATTTTTTTCCTTACTGGTATACCTAGGCCTGTCGCCCGGTACCAGGTTATCGTTGAGTTTCGGGACACGCTGTATATTAAGGATATTAACGCCGTGAGCTGGAGAATCGAAGGACAAGTTACCTGCAGATGGAGTTCTTCGAGAGACCAAGAGTTGGCTTGAGCGACGCACTGGCGGGTAGCGGTTATGTAGGCCTCAGGGTTTAATAGACCGCCGAGCCATACTGGGATACTCTGTAAAGATAGAACGACATTACAATGCAACATTAATAATGAAAAACTAAATTGAGCATTAATCTTTTTACTATTAGCCGGCTATATTAATTAGATTATTGTCAGTTGTGTGGTGAAGTCATCCGCAAATATATTAAGAATTAGGATGATACTAAACCGAACGCGGTACTTGAGACGCTAAACGGGCCATATTCTACACAACTGTCTAATTGTCTTGATTGGCTACTGATGCTGACGCAGGAATGCAAATGACATTTGGTTCGGTAATATACTTATCTGAATATGAGCCTTAGCTGTATAAGTATAAGACACTGACCTGCAGCCGCTTGGCGCCCACGTCGGCCACGGTGTCGGACACGGCGGCCAGCTGCGTGACGCGGTGCGCGAAGTATAAGACACTGACCTGCAGCCGCTTGGCGCCCACGTCGGCCACGGTGTCGGACACGGCGGCCAGCTGCGTGACGCGGTGCGCGAAGTATAAGACACTGACCTGCAGCCGCTTGGCGCCCACGTCGGCCACGGTGTCGGACACGGCGGCCAGCTGCGTGACGCGGTGCGCGAAGTATAAGACACTGACCTGCAGCCGCTTGGCGCCCACGTCGGCCACGGTGTCGGACACGGCGGCCAGCTGCGTGACGCGGTGCGCGAAGTATAAGACACTGACCTGCAGCCGCTTGGCGCCCACGTCGGCCACGGTGTCGGACACGGCGGCCAGCTGCGTGACGCGGTGCGCGAAGTATAAGACACTGACCTGCAGCCGCTTGGCGCCCACGTCGGCCACGGTGTCGGACACGGCGGCCAGCTGCGTGACGCGGTGCGCGAAGTATAAGACACTGACCTGCAGCCGCTTGGCGCCCACGTCGGCCACGGTGTCGGACACGGCGGCCAGCTGCGTGACGCGGTGCGCGAAGTATAAGACACTGACCTGCAGCCGCTTGGCGCCCACGTCGGCCACGGTGTCGGACACGGCGGCCAGCTGCGTGACGCGGTGCGCGAAGTATAAGACACTGACCTGCAGCCGCTTGGCGCCCACGTCGGCCACGGTGTCGGACACGGCGGCCAGCTGCGTGACGCGGTGCGCGAAGTATAAGACACTGACCTGCAGCCGCTTGGCGCCCACGTCGGCCACGGTGTCGGACACGGCGGCCAGCTGCGTGACGCGGTGCGCGAAGTATAAGACACTGACCTGCAGCCGCTTGGCGCCCACGTCGGCCACGGTGTCGGACACGGCGGCCAGCTGCGTGACGCGGTGCGCGAAGTATAAGACACTGACCTGCAGCCGCTTGGCGCCCACGTCGGCCACGGTGTCGGACACGGCGGCCAGCTGCGTGACGCGGTGCGCGAAGTATAAGACACTGACCTGCAGCCGCTTGGCGCCCACGTCGGCCACGGTGTCGGACACGGCGGCCAGCTGCGTGACGCGGTGCGCGAAGTATAAGACACTGACCTGCAGCCGCTTGGCGCCCACGTCGGCCACGGTGTCGGACACGGCGGCCAGCTGCGTGACGCGGTGCGCGAAGTATAAGACACTGACCTGCAGCCGCTTGGCGCCCACGTCGGCCACGGTGTCGGACACGGCGGCCAGCTGCGTGACGCGGTGCGCGAAGTATAAGACACTGACCTGCAGCCGCTTGGCGCCCACGTCGGCCACGGTGTCGGACACGGCGGCCAGCTGCGTGACGCGGTGCGCGAAGTATAAGACACTGACCTGCAGCCGCTTGGCGCCCACGTCGGCCACGGTGTCGGACACGGCGGCCAGCTGCGTGACGCGGTGCGCGAAGTATAAGACACTGACCTGCAGCCGCTTGGCGCCCACGTCGGCCACGGTGTCGGACACGGCGGCCAGCTGCGTGACGCGGTGCGCGAAGTATAAGACACTGACCTGCAGCCGCTTGGCGCCCACGTCGGCCACGGTGTCGGACACGGCGGCCAGCTGCGTGACGCGGTGCGCGAAGTATAAGACACTGACCTGCAGCCGCTTGGCGCCCACGTCGGCCACGGTGTCGGACACGGCGGCCAGCTGCGTGACGCGGTGCGCGAAGTATAAGACACTGACCTGCAGCCGCTTGGCGCCCACGTCGGCCACGGTGTCGGACACGGCGGCCAGCTGCGTGACGCGGTGCGCGAAGTATAAGACACTGACCTGCAGCCGCTTGGCGCCCACGTCGGCCACGGTGTCGGACACGGCGGCCAGCTGCGTGACGCGGTGCGCGAAGTATAAGACACTGACCTGCAGCCGCTTGGCGCCCACGTCGGCCACGGTGTCGGACACGGCGGCCAGCTGCGTGACGCGGTGCGCGAAGTATAAGACACTGACCTGCAGCCGCTTGGCGCCCACGTCGGCCACGGTGTCGGACACGGCGGCCAGCTGCGTGACGCGGTGCGCGAAGTATAAGACACTGACCTGCAGCCGCTTGGCGCCCACGTCGGCCACGGTGTCGGACACGGCGGCCAGCTGCGTGACGCGGTGCGCGAAGTATAAGACACTGACCTGCAGCCGCTTGGCGCCCACGTCGGCCACGGTGTCGGACACGGCGGCCAGCTGCGTGACGCGGTGCGCGAAGTATAAGACACTGACCTGCAGCCGCTTGGCGCCCACGTCGGCCACGGTGTCGGACACGGCGGCCAGCTGCGTGACGCGGTGCGCGAAGTATAAGACACTGACCTGCAGCCGCTTGGCGCCCACGTCGGCCACGGTGTCGGACACGGCGGCCAGCTGCGTGACGCGGTGCGCGAAGTATAAGACACTGACCTGCAGCCGCTTGGCGCCCACGTCGGCCACGGTGTCGGACACGGCGGCCAGCTGCGTGACGCGGTGCGCGAAGTATAAGACACTGACCTGCAGCCGCTTGGCGCCCACGTCGGCCACGGTGTCGGACACGGCGGCCAGCTGCGTGACGCGGTGCGCGAAGTATAAGACACTGACCTGCAGCCGCTTGGCGCCCACGTCGGCCACGGTGTCGGACACGGCGGCCAGCTGCGTGACGCGGTGCGCGAAGTATAAGACACTGACCTGCAGCCGCTTGGCGCCCACGTCGGCCACGGTGTCGGACACGGCGGCCAGCTGCGTGACGCGGTGCGCGAAGTATAAGACACTGACCTGCAGCCGCTTGGCGCCCACGTCGGCCACGGTGTCGGACACGGCGGCCAGCTGCGTGACGCGGTGCGCGAAGTATAAGACACTGACCTGCAGCCGCTTGGCGCCCACGTCGGCCACGGTGTCGGACACGGCGGCCAGCTGCGTGACGCGGTGCGCGAAGTATAAGACACTGACCTGCAGCCGCTTGGCGCCCACGTCGGCCACGGTGTCGGACACGGCGGCCAGCTGCGTGACGCGGTGCGCGAAGTATAAGACACTGACCTGCAGCCGCTTGGCGCCCACGTCGGCCACGGTGTCGGACACGGCGGCCAGCTGCGTGACGCGGTGCGCGAAGTATAAGACACTGACCTGCAGCCGCTTGGCGCCCACGTCGGCCACGGTGTCGGACACGGCGGCCAGCTGCGTGACGCGGTGCGCGAAGTATAAGACACTGACCTGCAGCCGCTTGGCGCCCACGTCGGCCACGGTGTCGGACACGGCGGCCAGCTGCGTGACGCGGTGCGCGAAGTATAAGACACTGACCTGCAGCCGCTTGGCGCCCACGTCGGCCACGGTGTCGGACACGGCGGCCAGCTGCGTGACGCGGTGCGCGAAGTATAAGACACTGACCTGCAGCCGCTTGGCGCCCACGTCGGCCACGGTGTCGGACACGGCGGCCAGCTGCGTGACGCGGTGCGCGAAGTATAAGACACTGACCTGCAGCCGCTTGGCGCCCACGTCGGCCACGGTGTCGGACACGGCGGCCAGCTGCGTGACGCGGTGCGCGAAGTATAAGACACTGACCTGCAGCCGCTTGGCGCCCACGTCGGCCACGGTGTCGGACACGGCGGCCAGCTGCGTGACGCGGTGCGCGAAGTATAAGACACTGACCTGCAGCCGCTTGGCGCCCACGTCGGCCACGGTGTCGGACACGGCGGCCAGCTGCGTGACGCGGTGCGCGAAGTATAAGACACTGACCTGCAGCCGCTTGGCGCCCACGTCGGCCACGGTGTCGGACACGGCGGCCAGCTGCGTGACGCGGTGCGCGAAGTATAAGACACTGACCTGCAGCCGCTTGGCGCCCACGTCGGCCACGGTGTCGGACACGGCGGCCAGCTGCGTGACGCGGTGCGCGAAGTATAAGACACTGACCTGCAGCCGCTTGGCGCCCACGTCGGCCACGGTGTCGGACACGGCGGCCAGCTGCGTGACGCGGTGCGCGAAGTATAAGACACTGACCTGCAGCCGCTTGGCGCCCACGTCGGCCACGGTGTCGGACACGGCGGCCAGCTGCGTGACGCGGTGCGCGAAGTATAAGACACTGACCTGCAGCCGCTTGGCGCCCACGTCGGCCACGGTGTCGGACACGGCGGCCAGCTGCGTGACGCGGTGCGCGAAGTATAAGACACTGACCTGCAGCCGCTTGGCGCCCACGTCGGCCACGGTGTCGGACACGGCGGCCAGCTGCGTGACGCGGTGCGCGAAGTATAAGACACTGACCTGCAGCCGCTTGGCGCCCACGTCGGCCACGGTGTCGGACACGGCGGCCAGCTGCGTGACGCGGTGCGCGAAGTATAAGACACTGACCTGCAGCCGCTTGGCGCCCACGTCGGCCACGGTGTCGGACACGGCGGCCAGCTGCGTGACGCGGTGCGCGAAGTATAAGACACTGACCTGCAGCCGCTTGGCGCCCACGTCGGCCACGGTGTCGGACACGGCGGCCAGCTGCGTGACGCGGTGCGCGAAGTATAAGACACTGACCTGCAGCCGCTTGGCGCCCACGTCGGCCACGGTGTCGGACACGGCGGCCAGCTGCGTGACGCGGTGCGCGAAGTCCCCCACCCACTGCTGCACCGTGCAGCCGCGCGCCACGGCGTAGCGCCGCCAGCTGCCCGGCAGCATGCCGCGCACCAGCGAGCCCACCATGGCGCGGGTCTCGTTGGTTTGTTTCATCTCGCCCTGTAACACAAATGTTGAGTTTAAACTTTATTGCAAACATTTAAGGGTCAAAACCATGGACCATTTAATTTTGACCATTTTTTGTTATTTTTATGTCACAGTAACATAAAAGTAACAAAGGAAAACAAGGGCTGTGTTCATGATGTAAGAGAAAAACAGTCAAGAATTTTATAATTATTTTTGTTCATTATAAAAATGTAACAATCTGGGACTGCCGACAGTAGTCAAAACTTTTACAGTGATTACCACATTGCACTGCGGTCCGTACGTAGCGCGCGGTGCAGTGTGATAATTGCCTAAGAAACAAACGAAAACACGAAATTTTACACAGAAAATGCGTTTTTTTTAAACATTTTTACTGTGTTGCCAGATAAATGTGAAGGCTGCCAACAATATCTAATAATTAGTACATCGGATGAATCGAAATTGTGGCTAAATTGTTTTGGCGATACTTGAGTAATATATTAATTTTCTTAAAATAAATGCATAATTATAAAATAAATGTTGTTATTATCGGTAACCGGCAACCAAAGATAATTATGTAAAGATGAAAATATTTGTTAACAATTTAACTTATAAAAAGTACATGCCTGTGTTTGTGAACACACCTTAATGCAATTTTTACGTAAAAATTAAATTAAAAATTTAAAAAACCCCCGACAACGTGAAACCCTATAAAAATAAAAAAATAACCTTGAAATTATGACCCGTATTTCATACGTAAGTACGTATGAAATTTTTTGATTAAATGTTGTCCCGTCGGGGGACCGTTCTAATTATTAGCCAAACGTTCTGTTAAAGTTTAAAATAGTAGCGGTCCCCCGACAGGACAATATTTAATCAAAAAATTTCATACGTACTTACGCAGGGTCATAATTTCAAGGTTATTTTTTTCTTTTTATAAGGTTTCACGTTGTCGGGGGTTTTAAAAAATTTTAATTTCATACTTTTTGTAGGGACTCCTTGTTATTTCATTTCTTTTATTTTCTTGCGTTTTAAGATTCAGGTAATTTGGTATTTAATCAGGTTTTTTGTAATTCGCCATTTTGTGGTAGTGGCCATCTTGGATTTGAAATTTGTCATAGTGTATAGTATTCTACTAGTCAAGCCCTTTCATTTGATACCCATATTGAGGAAGTTGTGACAAAATTTGTAATCCGCCATTTTGTGGCGGCGGCCATCTTGGACCGATTTTCATCAAACATAGCTAAGAACACTCCCGACAAATTCACATTTCAAACAAAAAAAAAAACAAAATTAACCTTTTGACCGCTTGTGTCGAATTGCCGTGCCCCTACCGCTCGTGTCGTATTTCTGCGACAGAACATGCATTATTTTTTCGTTCTATTTTCGTCCTAATAACTGCGTGGTACAACTAAAACTATTATTAAATAGAGATATTATTTACAACAATTACTTAAAATTATGTTTCATAGCTTAAACAAAAAGCTTAAACAAAAATAAGTAATTGGCAGCTTGGACTTTTCTTCGGTGTCTATCGCGCGCGTCGCATAAATATGACCATAGGGATGGGATACAATGCAATGCGCATTTTAAAAACGAAATAACAAACAGTTAAATAATCAGGTAAAATGCATCATTCAGCATAAAATAAACAGTGTTATACGAAATAAAGTTTATTTAACATATTGCCTTGTGTTAATAATTATTTTCCTTATTATTCATAAGAAAAATATCCCTCAGGGTCTTGGTATAATGCCAACATTTGACGTTAGTTCCCATCCCTAGAAGCCTATGTTTGCAACACATTTCTCTAGTTAGTCTAGCGCGGCTTTCACATTAATACGACCACTGCCTACGTCACAAGCGGATCAAACGAATGGAAATTTCCATTAATGTTGTTCGTGGGTATTTGTGCATTGTCGATAAAATAGTCACATTTCAATAATGACGACTACTGAGGACTTAATAAGAATATTACAAGGTGATGACGAAGCGGAATTATTCGAATCTATAGAAGAATTTAGAAGTGATGGAGCGGAAAATAGCTATTTCAATTACTTCTTAAAGTTAGTTGCACATTATTCAGTAGGTATAGGTATAAATAAGACTTCCGTACGTATAGGTAACTCCTTGATGAATCGAAATAGCTTTTTAAATGTTGTGATGTAATTCTGTTATTAAAATTGTTACCTACTTATCTACATATCCTATTGATTGTTCAAATTTGGAACCGTGTTGTATGTTGTCCTTACCATTAATAGGTACTGTGACAGTACCTACCAAGTCGGACACGCACTCGCACTCGCGTTTGTCTCTTTTTAACGAACGGAGTTCCATATGGCATTGTCTCTTACTGTGCTCCGCGTTGCCATTCAGCGCGGCACGTTTGAGTTATGACGACGCCGCGCGCCGTCACGGTTAGATACAATAAAGTCTGTCAGAGACTCGCGTAGGCAGGTTTTTATAAAACTTATTTATTTGATGAATATAAATTGATGGGTGATAAGTTCTTTGATGTGCCTTTAAAAATATCCCGTTTATATACCTTAGGGCTGATTTAAAATAAAAACATAAAAAACTTTTTGAGTTTTTTTTATCGATACAACGATTGCTCCTCCTTATTTATTCTAGGTATTATTTTATCGATTTGAAGCCGCGCGCTAGGGGCACGGCAATTGATATTTAGCCAAGCGCTTAAAAGGTTAAAATCGGTTCATCCGTTTGGGAGCTACGATGCCACAGACAGACACAGACACACTCACACACACACACACACACACACACACACACACACACACACACACACACACACACACCCACACACACACACGCACGCACACACACACACACCCCGTCGTTTTTGCGTCGGGGGTTAAAAATGTAACATAACGGAAACATGGAGGATGGTTTTGAAGTGTTTAATTTCAGTTCAAGACACACTATTCACTTAATGATTACAGGTCGTAAGCGACTGAATAGCACAAACATAATAGTTTTCCGATAATAAGATTTAGATCAAACATACTAACGGGTTATTTTTTTGGAATTATCAAGGAAAATCCAATAAATGTTTATTTTTCACACCACACACAACACCTTTGACTTGCTTGACACACAACAATATGACTGCCGCGCAGTGATTGGTGGTGTAATGGCGTGACATTTCCGTCAATGTTGGCAGTAGTAAGTTAAAAAAAAAGTATTTTATTAGAAAATAATGCGTTACATAAATGAACTTGTTTTGAGACGTATTGTTTTTAATTTTTTAAATTATTAATACATATAAGTTGCCTAGATATTGAGTGATTTTACGCACACATTATTATGCTGGTTAAGATCATAAATACTATGTATATTGAATAAATAAAACTCTTTTTGAAGATATTTCGGTTTGAAACATTGAAATCGATAGGTGGACACAGGTTTTTTGAGGGAAAATAATATGGTATTTTCAATTCCATTTTATTATTTTCATAATATTTCTTAAATGTTACTGAACCACCAACAAATAAATTAAATATTGAATTTATGGTAGTATTCCGCTGTGGAATCCATTTTTTTAAATAGCAGTACTAGTACAGATTTTTTTTAGGAATAAGGAAAAAATTAAATTGTTATGAAATGGTCCTAAATGTTGGTTTTGACCCTTAAACTTCATATCCTCAAAAAATAGTTTTCGTAAAAAAAAAAAAACAAATGAAATTAGAATTTTGACCTTCCATATCGCCCAAACAAGTTATGCTATCTCCAGCACAAAAAAAAATCAGGATATACCCGTAAAATATTTATTATAAATCCGAAAGAAACTTTGTGCCTGTCAGCCAACCTCCACGCAGGCGAAACGGGAATCCAAGTCATCTGCTACTTCAATCCCCATCGGAAGTATTAGAAAGCTCCAATGAAGCTCACATTCAATCAAAACTTATTACCTGACAGATAGAGAGCACGTTGCGCAGATCGTGCAACACTTGTTGCAGCAAGGACGCGCCGGCCGCGACCTCTCGCTCGAAGAAACGATACAGCGGGTCTTTGATGTTCTCCACCGTACGACGCAATGTCTGCAATACAAAGTATATTATTATGATCCGATTTGATTAACTGCGGAACGAGGATTTATGTAGTATATAAATAAATATATAATGAAACATGTAATAATAAGGAATATATCGATAGTTTAAAATTGCTCAAATCCGTCAGTCAGTGTCATCGAGTCATTGACACAGTCTCCAAGTGGCTGAATAACCAATGACGGTGACGAATTTAAGCCTATTGCTTATATAAAGGGCGAGACGATACGATACAGGACGTGAATCCTTTGCTAGTGTATTTGCACATACACACTGGCAAAGGACTCAAGTCCTATTACTCAAGCAATTTTCAATAATACCAATCTATACTTATATGTTGTAAATGACTACAATCTTTCGAAATTATTTTCTTTCCTCTATTGTAAGACCCTTTTTTTTTTTGTGTGGGAAACCATCAAATGACCTCTCCCGCTCTCTGGGCTGAGCGGAAGGGCGTGTCAGACTTTTACTGACTAAAACCCACCCGTGTTCCTTCAGTTGCCTGTGCCAGGGGCCACGGTATCTCTTTCGAACAACCCGCAGCCCCGGCGGCATCGGCCCTAGCGGACCCCGTCAGTTCGTGCTGACAGCTCTTTGAGGCGCGCGTGGAACACAACGCGCCGTCGACCCGGGCCTGGTCCTTACCGGGCGGCGAGCTGCCCATAGCTCGCCGCCCGCAGGCCCGCGCCTACGGTGGCCGGGAGTCGGCTGTTGACTCCCGGCCAGGGATATTGTAAGACCCTTCGATCACGTACAATGGTAAATGGATCTTACCGGTAGCTCTTGCGGCAACAGTTGCAACCAAGTAGTAGCAGTTGAATGTAACGTCTTCATCCACGCGGGCCTTCCGTCAATCGAATCTGGAACTTTAATATTTTGAAGCAAACTATATTTCAGAATCAATTAGTATTTTCATACTTCAGAAATCTATCTTATATACATAAATGAATCCCTATTTCCCTTGGTCACGTCATAATTTGAGAACGACTTTGCCGATTTCATCCATCTTTTTTTCTAAAGTTTTCTAATACTTTGTAGAAGGTTCTTATGGAAAAAAAAATGAAGAAAGTTGCTTCACGCGGACGAAGTCGCGGGCAAAAGCTAGTAGAATATAATTTATTGTTTCTACAGTTATTCACACAGAGGTTTAGAAAAAGACTCAATCTGCCTAGCATTTTCGTAACTATGTTGGAGTTGGCTTCCAACCTAATCGGATGCAGCTGAATACCAGTATTTTACATGGAGCAACTGCCTATCTGACCTCCACAAGCCAGTCACTGGATAACACGATACTCCTTAATAAACTGATTGTCAGATTTTGGGATTCTGACTACCCGTAAAGACTATCAAAACCTACCACATGTGACTTGCAAAGATGACGCTCCACAAAGCCGATCTCTCTAAAGTACAGTACGCGCTGTGATCTGCTTAAAGCAGGGAATTGAACATTGCAACCCACACTGCCGACCCCGCTGTGAGTCAGAGTATCTTTTCTTTAGTATTGGTACTGTAAAAATACTTCAAATATTTATATGACAGGTTTATCTGTGTAATACCTGCGACCACATCGTGGTCCGCGACAGCTGCGTTGTATGCTAATTCCTCTTCATCTTCCAGTTGCTGCATCTTCAGGAGTTTAGATACCAAGTCACTGCCTTGGTTTGTAAGGAGTACCTGTATAAAACATGCCACTATAGTATATTAAAAACACAAACATACCTATGATATGAATCTCAAGTTAAAAGATAATAGCCCAATCTTCTTAGTTAATGCTCTATAGTTTATGAATAGTACGTGAAACTGGTAATACTGGCAATAAACTTGGCTTATTTGCGCTCATAATTCACGTTATTTCGTATGTTGTATAATTACCTAAGGGACGCAAATTTTTAGACAAATACGCCAAGTGAAGCATAATAGGTCCGGTCTCGAGTAGACATAAGCAGCTTGCGATAACATAACATTAATAAAAATGGTAGGTTCCAAATATCCTTACCTTCTCAGCGTTGTTGGGCAGACCAAGCCAAGATGGCGTTTGCCTGTCAGACAGATCTTCGATCCATTTGAGGAAGTGATCACGACGGTTTCCGTCCGGCATCGTGATATGACGCTGATTGCCGCTTGCCTGTAGAAACAAAAACGTAATAATGAATTGCGAAAGCCTAGACTTGTTCAGCATTTCTTCTTAGACGAAACTCAGACACAAGCCTATGAAAATTGCGTTATATGATTTGAAGGTCACCACATCACACAACAAGGCAACACAAAAGACAAGTTCATGTTATCTTTTGTATCATTCGTTGACATACGAGTGCTGATTCTCTAACGATATTAACTTTTGATAAAAAAATCCAAAATACAATAAAATAAGGTAAATGTAAATACGCACCCCATCAACATTAGCGACAAGTGCGAAGTCGGCTTCGAACGACTTGGGAGTGAACAGTTTGCACAGGAATGAGTGCAGGAGTCGCTGGTCGAATGAATTGTCGATCTTGCCTCCGTAGATACATTGTGAGAGGAGGGTAACTAGTGCCTCCCATGGCACCTTCTCTGGGGGCAGGTTGGTGCGGCCCTGAGGTGAGGAAAAATATATCAATTACACTCAGTAGCGGCAATAGTCCAATAGTAAAACCTTGGACTGGCGAGGTTCTTAGTTTAATAACTATAAGTTGTATTTTTGACGTGAGCCAGTCCTCGCACAAACTCAGTTTATGGAAATATATGTTTGATCAATTTGGTTCCTTATAGTAGGACCTACGGAACAAGAGATTTCACAGAATTTATCTACATCATCATCATCTGCTTAGCCTTTTCCCAACTATGTTGGGGTCGACTTCCAGTCTAACCGGATGCAGCTGAATACCAGTTTTTTTTTTTTAATATCTACATAATAATGTGAAAAAATACGAACCATAGCCGTAGCATCGATCCAAGTATCAAGAGTGTCGCAAGCAACTCTCAGATCCGACTCGTTGAACTCGTAGTACTTAGCCCATCCCAAAGGCACGTAGCGCAGACGTTCTTGAACAATACCGTGGAACCAGGCGAGTAAGAAATACAGTCTTGCGCGTTCCGATGGTGGCTTCATCATGCGTGCTGCCGGGACCTGTATAATTGTGTAAACATTAATTATTTTAGATAAGAACAAAGAAATTATCGTTCTGTAGTCGTGACTTGACGTCAAAGTTCCTTAGTACAGTCTGTAGGTTAGGGGATTAAGTCTTTATATTGTCAGCCGTAATTCTCTACATCAATAATATAATATGGGCAACAGTAGCAACAACAGCTATAACATAGGATCAAGACCTTCATTTATCAATGTTTTTCGGAAAAGGATTTTTTTTAAATAACTTTTAATAGCGTAAATGATCGCTTGTTACTCACGGTAGCAAAAGTCCTGAGCAGATTAGCCCTAATACCGGGCGGCGGCTCAAATACCAGCACTCTTCCTGCCCTCAGTAAGTTAACAGGCAGTTTGGGACTGATCTCCGTAGTTAGGAACAGACGGAAGTTCGGGTGTGGCTGCAGAGAGTGTAGCTTCTTCTCCAACTGAACCAGCCAGACGGGGGCTAGGTGCACGTTCTTTAGCATTACCCAGCTGGAATATAAGTTTGTGTTGTAATATCAACTTTTTAGGATTTAAAATAAATTAATAACTTTTAACGGTACATTACCAGTCGACAGCGATGTGGATGAATTTTTCGACGCTATATTTTAGTTTGTAAATAGTTTTAGTTAATTTAGGATATTATTTTGTTATTTTAGTGTTATCTCACTTGAGATGAGAGATATGGGTCTGTAATTTCCAATATCATTCTTCGAACCTTTCTTGTACAGAAGTTACAGTACATATGTATACCTAATATATAAAATAAATAAGTAAAGTTTTGCACAAGATTGGAACGGATTAGAAAAACAATGTTAAAGATACATGTATTCAATGGGCGACAACGCCTGTCTACAAACATAAACCTAATCTTGACATTAGTAGCCAGTTTCCGTCTACAACTTACCGTCCAGTCTTGCAGGCAGTGTTGATGGCTCTCTCGGCTTGGTTGAAACCTTCGGCGGAACCAATAGCGATGCTGGAGAGTGGCTTGTTCAACTCAGTTGCCATGTCGTCCACACGACCTGATTACGAGTGGAATTTTGAAGATATTTATAGGCATTTCATTTATGATACAAAAACAGAAACAAAAATAAACAATGAGAGCTAATATCTTGCACGTTCTTGTTTTAAGGTTCACAAATCACGGAGAAGCCTCCTTTTAGAAGTTCTTAATAACCAAGTAAATCGAATATCAAGCGTACCAACTTCACAATTTGACAGCGATTTTTATTTTTGTTAAAAAAAATGTTTTAAGTATTACGATTCTAAACCGAATCGAGTGAATGATCGTCCGGTTCTGAATTGCCGATTTTTTGCTGGCTCTTGGGTGTAGAAAAATTTTTTCGTAGGTATAAGTACTGACCACTAGCATCATATCCGGGCACGGAGCACAGAAGCGCGGGCGTGGTAGCGTTAAGCTGAGTCTCAGTGATCGATGACAAGTCCAGTTCAGTTTCGGCTTTAGCCATGTATCCTGCGCCTAATACTGCTGTTACCAGTTGAGTTGCTGCTGCGATCACGCGGTCAGGACGGAAAGCCTGGGGAAAAGAGTAATTGTTTTTAGTGCCAGTCCATTAATCGATTTGGTGATCTGATGGCATGGCAGTCAGATTGAGAGATTTTACAACCTTTAAGTAGTTACGTTCAGAGATAAAGTGTGCAATCAGTCGACCCCTTATAGATTCTATCTATAACAATACACCATCCAAAAAAAAATGGTTAATTTTTTAATAAACAATTTGCAAAATGAGTTTGTGCTATTTCCTGCAAATAGAGCGTTTCTCTAAGAAAGTTTTCTCATAGGATGAATGAATAAATCGAAAATTAAGTATCTGAAAACTTAACTTGAAATGGACAAGTATCGCGATGAACGAAATACTGAAGACAGCGACGTTTTTATTTCACTACTTATAAGATGACCTCATACCTGTATAAGCAACAACCGGTACATAGCCAACGTATGCGGCGCGGGCGGCGACGCGGCTTCTCCGTCCCATAGTGTGGGCACGCACTGCTCGGGCGCAGCTTGTGACAGCCACGCGGATAGCTCTGGTAGCTCGTCCACTTTGTCGAGGAGGCGACGGAAGTGCGGTAGCCTTAGAAAATTTGTGAGTTACTAAACTGGCACGATAGAAATAAGGTGTTTTTGTGTAGGAATCCGTATCTTTAGATACGGAATACGACGGATACGGTAGCATATTAGTAAAATAAAAAACAAGGTCATGTTGTGGTTGTATTACCTGGAGCTAAGCCTAGCCGCGGCGTCATGTTGTTGGTGCGTCAGTGGTTCAAGCGGCGAGGTAGTGGACACGAAGCCCTCCTTGCCTCCGAGGAACACGCCGAAGGAGCGTTCTAGTGTGTCTTCAGCTCCTGTGCCCTTGAGGTGTATGCGGCAGAGTAGGAGAGCGAATGTGAGGCGGTCTGTGTGTAACATGCCGCGGGCTACGCGCTCGTATATCACCTGGTGAAGTTTGAAAGTCATGAAGTTTATGTTGTGAACTGGTAGAAATATAAACCACAAGTAACGGTATCTGTGAGTGGAAAATCTAAGCTGAGTTACAGAAAACAACAATCAAATCTGTGTAATCTGATTCAGATTCTATTCTTAGGAAGAAATTAATTCTCAAACTACAAGTCTGAGGGCGAGACTCACAAACCGCACTAACCCTGTGCTGAGTAAGCGTTTCATACTAGTATGGACACTATTTGTATAACATTGATGTTAATAATCGGGTGAAACGCTTGATCTTGCGATTTGGCCATGAGTACTTACCGCAAACAGTTCTTCAGTAATAATCTTGAGCCTAGCCGTGTAGTCTGTGGTGCCACTTAGCAAGGGACACACCAGTACGGAGCTGAAGATGTCTAGGAACATCTTCAAAGAGTACTGGTACAGGAAGTGGACTTGATGGAGCGACTCCATTGTGAAGTAAATGCTGCTGCAGGCCTGGGAAGTAAAGGTGTTGAGTTAGTTACAAGTAGAACTTAAAACTTTGTCTTTTGTATTCATAAACATCTTTGTACTTAATGAAATGAGTAGTCTATTGCCGTCTCGCTTTATTATCACTAGGTTGACTAGGTCAGAAAGTATTTATAATGTATTTACAAACGCCAAGCTTTTAAGATACGCTAATCTGTCTGAAGCTTGGTAAACATAATAAATGAAAAAGAAGTTAATCCGGAAAGTGTTCTTCTCCAGTGTTTATCGCTGGTGAATGATCGAACATGGTTAAAAAAAAAGACATTACAGGCACAAGTCTATGCCTAAAATGTTTCCAATCTAACCAGATTACTCTGGTCTAACTACCGAGTTAGAGCATAGTAATCTGATAAAATTGGACGAAAACATATTACAACAGGAATTCAATTATTACCAACGAAACATTTGAGCACTTACTTGTGACAGTGGTAAGTACTGCTGGCTGACCGTCTCAATCTCTCCGATAACTTTGTCGGTCTCTTCCACCTTCTGTCCGATGTCATCAGCTTCCTTCTTCAGCGTCTCAAGCGTGGCGATCACCGAGTCATCATCCAGGATCTTGCCTTTAGCGTCGTTTAGAGCTTGGAGCAACGACTTCTCTAGCTGACGTAGACGTAAGTGGAACTCGCCTAAAATATAGAACAATCGTTATTACACAAAAAAAAAATATTGTCGGACACTTCTGTAAACTTCTTAATTAAATATGTTATCTGCGTGAGTAGTAACAGCACACAAACAAAAATATGGTGACACCAAACTAGAAATAGGTAGAATATTTTTTACTGTGCACGATATAATAAATAAAATACAATTCTAAAAAACAGGGTGTTTAAAAGAAGGCAGTTTTATTGCTTAATGCGAAATATACCACCTTTGGATGGAGCTAAGAGAGAAAAGAGAAACTATAGAACAGTTAGTTCCAGGGTGTAATTTTTAAAGAACCGAGTCAGTTATAATTTTATTTTGTATCTCAAATGTTTTCGAGCCTCTTGAAATATATGAAAAAAAAAATAAAAAGTCCAAATGAACACTACCATATTTTAAATACCTTGACATATACGTAAAAGATTTTTTTTTTAGTTTTACGTTATCAGTCTGTTATAGTGCGAACTTACCTTGCAATTTCAGCAGGTCTGACCTCTTGGTATCGATGTCAGGTCGTTCAGCCTTCAGCACTCTGTGCAAGCACTGCGATTGTAGCGACGAGCGGGTTACGGTGAAGTTGACGAACGTCACTCGAGAACACATGTCCGGAGGGAATTCTACTGTCGGGTCCCTAAAATCAAGTTGTGAGTTAGTTGGATAATTCATTTTTATTACGATTAAAAGCAGATTTCGTATAGGAACAGATTAACCAAAAATATGAAAGGAAAAACTTAAATAACACATTCAGAACTTATCCGGAATGGGTGAAACAGGCAGTTATTTGTTTTTCAATGACATTCATTTTTACAAAGAACTTAAAACTATTTTTTTGGTGTCCATAAAGTTATACAATTATTTGGAACAAGGAATGCTTGAAGACTTTAAAGATTTCTCTAGTAAAATGTGTGCTAGGCTTCTCAAAAAGAATACTAAAGCTATTAACTTACCTGGTGCTAAGGAATATGACGAACGAGGGACTAAGATCAATGTCCTGGTCTCCGAGAGTGATGAGCACTCGGCCACCAGTACGACGAAGTTCTCTGTTTAGTACGGGGTTCAGGATCGGATCGTAGTTCTCTACATCCTAAGAAAACAAAGAAATAAACCATATATAAGTAGAATGCAAGGCTGGTTGCCTTGCTTTCGTTACGTCGTTTGTCGAAACAATTGACAATCAAGACGTGACGTTTAGCGATGTTCCACAGCAGCTTGAGACGTTGTCAGCTTGCGCGGATCATAATGCGTACCTTACTACTGGACAATCAACGCTGCTAAACCGAAGATGATCGCTGTTGCACGTTATGCTGTACATCATGTTGCGCAACGTGCCACGTATCATGTTGCGCGACAAATTGTCTAGTAAATATACGGCTGTAGTTACTAAAGAATACTAAAATTCTAAACAACACTTACTTGCACAAGCAGCGGGTTTCCGAAACGCAGTGCAGACTCCAGGTTCTTTCTGAACGAGTCGTCAAGGAAAGATGTCTTGGTGATCTTGCGTTCCTTGAACTCGCGCATTATGAACTCTGTCGCTTGGCCGGAAGGATCGATGATGAGTGGGTAACGGTTGAAGCGCTAAAATGAAAGAAAATAGTTGAACATAGAAAACGGTTTATAGAGACTGAAAGAAAGTTACGATACTTAGGGCCGGGCCATAGTATTACAGAACCTTACTCTAGATTCAAGCATTACAACAACAACATTACCGGCCTTAGTTCTACTCGGTTTTAATTTACCAAAGTAGTTTTAAATATTTTAAACTTATTTCAGCAATTTTTCATAATTGTGACTTGAGGATTATTTTTGTATTGGTGAAATTGCTTACACAAAGCAAGATTCGGAGGAATAGTTGTTTGGCAGTAGGAGAGGTATTGTGACGTTTTAGCCATGATAGTTCCAGTGTGAGAGAGAGATGGAGCTATACAGGACGGATAGCACCATCTCTTTTTCGTAATGGAACAATGTTGGTTTTAATACTTTATAATACGGCCTGGCATTCTCTCCTCAGAAGACTAGGTATATATAATTCTCGTCACTTCTAATTTTAAGGATTAGTTTCTGCTGTCGCATAAATAAGGCACCAAGCAAAATACAGCTTACCCTTAGCATGATAGCGTTCTCCACACACAGTTCGTCTGTAGGCAGGGCATTTGCTTGCCAACGTAGTCGCTCATCAGGGTTACTGAGGTACTCCGTGCGAGCTATGTCCGCCCGGTATTTGATGTTAGCGGCTGCTAAGTGGGCTGTCCATGTCGTGAATAGGTTTTGACGGTACTGGGGAAGAAGAATTTGGGATTGTATTTTCAGTTCGAAGAGAAAATGACACAAAAATAAGACAGCACTAGCGCATCTCTTCGGCTATTTTCCAAAAAAGAAGGTTGAGGTCGGCTACCGAGATGCAGTTGTATATTATCAGTATTTCACGACGAGAAGAGGCCTTTGCCCTCCAGTGCGACAATAATAGGCTGATATTATTATTATTTCGTACGTAAATAGTTGTACTTACATGCTGATCGAAGTATCCGCCATACGCGATGAAAGCGGCAGACAGCAAGACATCTCCGACGATGGTGCTCATTTGTGAACGGAAAGTCTCCGAGCTCGACTCCCAACGTTCTCGCTCGATTACCAAGCTCTTCAGTAGGGCTATGGACCTGTCCACCTGCGTAGAATCATAATAGTTTAGTAATATTATAGCACAGGAAAACAATTAAGAGATGGTTGGTAAGGGTTGTACAAAGTCGGAGATTTGTTAAGTTCCATCTAAACATGTGTGACTCGGATTTGGAATGAAATAGTTGTTTCATGCAGAAACAAGTTTGATATAGGAACTTGGGCCCAATTGAACCCCGCCCTATAATGTTGCACCGAGTGACAGTGTTGTTGATAAGGATCAAATCCTGCAAAGGAATGTTATTGCGACAAATCGACCATTTATTCATATTTCTCAATGACAAAGCCTGACTCAATAACTTACCTTAGCCTGTACATTCTCCAAGTCAGTTTTAATAGCCTGAGCTTGACTGATAAGCTGAGCATACTCTTCTTTGTAAGACGCGATAGACTTCTCGAGCTGAGCAATCAACTCGCTCACTTCGTCGCCAGCCGTCACGTTGCTTTGAGCGCGGTTTTCTAGTGCTTGAAGCTCATTGCGAAGAGGTTCTACCCGTTTTAACATGTCTGCGTATTCGATCTGTGGATATGAGTGAACAGGATTTAGTTGAAGATGCCGTATATTACATACCTAATTTTAAAAATAAATTAAAATTAAAGCGCTGAACACATGACGCACAATTTGACAATATTCGCTTTGCCCGTGCAAATGGACAACACTAAATTGAACAGTCAACCGCAAGTCCATGCTAAGTTTGACATTAGAGCAACTATATGTCGTTGCAGTAAGAGCGGTTTTCGTGTTACCACAGACGTACAAAACTGGAATTTGTTTAGCGCTAATAGTATAAATTACTTTAATTATATTCAAGGAAAAATATTAAATGTATCTTACCTGAGCGATAGCCCATTTGACCATAGGACCGCAAGCCATACTAGCTCTGTTCACTTTCTCGAAGTTGTAATCAGGGTTGCTCAGGTACCGAGTCCTCATTTTCTCGCGAACATCATCACTGGTATACACACACATTTATTCATTAATATAAGGAACAGTTTCTTCAAATGGCAATATTTTAACTTTATTGCGTGCATCGTGCAATGTCCAATGAACCAGACCATCTCAATGAATGACTTTTGACCTTGTACCAGAGAAATTTTGACTTGTATGTACGACACGGTATGCTTACTGACGGTCAGGTTCATGTATTATTGAAATTGGTAAATATTTTAGCGAAGATAACTTTGAACTTGACAGGCAGTATGTTGGGGAATTTTTGTGACTATTTGGTTAAAAAAAGGCAGAAAACTAAGATCTCTGTTATCCATGAATTTGACCGACAGTGTAATTTACACAGTAACCGCGTCCAACATGCACATCTTGTTACTCCTGTACCTCACTTCAAATATAAAACAGGACGTCACTTACCCACACAGCGAACAAAGATTCTAGAGATAAACACATTGCCTTCCCCTGCTCGAAGGACACATTAGATAGCAAACAAAACAAAATAAACATAATATTAAACAGAAAAAAAAACAAGCTATTTCACCGTCGGCAGTGAGTCTCTTCCTCGGCGGTTGGACACATACATTATTTATTGGCAAATACATTCATGCGTCCTGAATGTCAAGGTAATGTACGAGTATGGTGTATTGCATATATTGAATTGTAATTTTGGCGTTGGTCGTAAGTTTTTAGTATAAGTTTTTACGTGTGTAATTAATAAACTTAATTGAGAATGGAACGGTTGTTTCAGTGATTAATGTCTACTTTTTGTATTAATTAGTTCAAGTTGTCTAGGTGTTTTAATTTTCTAATATTGTCAACCTACCTACCACCACATACGTACCAATTACCGATACATGCGCGTGCGACTTAACATCAATAAAAATGCATACAAACTGAACATACCATGCGAAAAGCATGCAGCAAGCATTAAAATTTTGCCTAATTTACTATGCAAATTGCACGCGATTTTCATTTTTGTAATAAAAATAAACACTAGAAATGATGGTCAAAAAATCGTGTGAAACTAGCATTGGAATACTTCGTGATCCAAAGATCAAAATCCTTACATACCACCACCAAACAAAACAGAGGGGACAAGTGGGAGGGGTGGAAAACAAGCGGCGGTGCTCACGTTATGTCCTCGGTGGAGAAATTGGAGACGATGCTGTTGATGAAATTCTCTCGCATGATGACGGCGCGGATCGCCTTCCAGTCGGTGGCATTCTCCCCGAGCAGGAGGCAGATGGACTCCAGAGCGACCTTCACGAGCGCCGGCGGATTGCCCATAGATCTCACTTCCACCAAATGCTGCTTCTTTATAGATTTCACCGCTGTACATTACAAACGGTTCGGCGATGTTCGTAGGTATTCGGCGAAGATCGTAGGTATTCGTGGGTGTTCGTCAGCGCCATTGGTGCGTCGCGTCGCGTCCGTCACCAGCACGAAGCGAGAGCGAGAGAGTACAAAAAAGAGAGAAACAAAAAAGGCATTTAGCTGCTTTCTGTGACACATGCGGCTGGCTTTATTATTTAACGTTGAAATGATACCGCTGCTACCAGCGCGGGTGCCCAGGAAACTGTTACAAATACTTTCGTCCTTTAAATTTTGACTTGATTAAAACTATTGATAACAATTTCCTATAGCCCCAGATCGCTGAAACGTAAATAAATAAAAGTTTTTTTTTTCTGAAAAGAAACGGTTAAGATACGTAATGTTAAAACAAATGTTAAATGATTCACGACGATGCTTAGCGGGGTTAGTCACGAGTATTCACTGTATATTAGTGTGCCTTACATTATATAGATGCCATTTTACATTACAGTGATCACAGCGTTACGTTTTCTTCTATATTAATAACAACAGTCACATAATGCAAGCGAGCTTAGCTTATTTACAACAACATATTTCTCTATAAAAATCATTCATAACAATAAAGAAAAATGTATAAAGAATTGAATACATTTAAATGTTCCGTTTTGTGTCAAAACTTACAAAATATATCAAAATTTAATGCATAACATAACAATCAAAATAGGTAATAAGGTAGGTAATGTTTTTGCCAATAAATACGAGTAGGATATTAGAACTAAGGAACACTAAATTGCTATCTAGGATGTTGATCTCTAGAACATTACATTCATATCAAAATCAAAAGTTTTTTTTTTGTATTTTCTGTTGAGACAGTATGTCGTTTTATACCCGACGTTTTAACTCATTCGACACGTAAACTTGTCAAAGGGAATACTGAAAGAAAAAGGTGCATGACAGAGAACAGCCAAGTTCTTACAACAGACACTACCAGACACTACACTCTTCACCCGTAGCTGTCCACAGCTATTTAGGTACACAACAACATCTAAAAGAGTGAAAGCGACCAGTTAGTGCCATACATCAACAAAACAAAACTACGACATGCTATCTCACAGTGAGAATAATTGACAAAACTAACGTGATGTTCTCAGTCTCGAAGTTAACGATGGTAGATATAAAGTTGTCCTTCATGACGACGGACCGGATGCCCTTCCAAGTGTCCCCTTTCTCTCCGAGGAGGGTGCAAATGGACTCCAGCGCCATTTTGACGACAGACGGCGGGTTGGCCATGGACCTCACTTCGACTAGTTGCTGTTTCTTGATCGAGCGCACGGCTGTTTTATGGGATTATCTTCGGGTTTAATACTAAATGTCGTTATAGTCAGACGTTTTCAGATTTCATAATTCTTCAAGTATTTAAAACAAAGTGTTAATTTACTTTATGATTTGATATAGCAGTTTAAATGAGGCCTGAGTGTGTGACTATAACCACGCTGCTATAAAATAAATATGACTGATTTCTGAATACTCTTTGAACTGTTGCATATGACTGTTACATTTACCTCATTCAGAAACCAACACTCCAATAATAAAAAAAAAAATTATAAAACATATAACAGAAATAAAAGAGGCATCTTTCTTGTGACTGCAAAATACAAACGTTAGATCAAACTACCGACATCAAAGTTAATCAAATATGTCAGCAACCAACTATACTACACTAATAATTGCTTGAACAGTGACTAAACAAAGTAACGTCGTGGTATTCATTAACTGGACAAACACAAATAATATGAGGAAAGGTATTTCGTAACGGTTTTAGTTCAAAGACAAAAAGGACTTGTGGCAAAGGTCTCGGTCATAAAACGTGCGAGTAGAACGTTAAATATTTAAGTACGTGATTTCTTGCAACTCTATACTGAGTCTCTTGTCATCTCGCTGCCGCGTTCTATGACCGCAGCTGCCACGAACACTGGCCACTTGTTGGACACAATTTTTTAATCAATCTTTGACAAAATCATTTCATTCATCAAAACATTTATTTATTTATTGAATTAAACAAATCAGATAGGGCCTTCTATTTTCATTCAGAGTATTGAAATCTCAACTAAAACCGGTACATAATTATATGAATACCACATGAATGTCATGCGAGTACAGTAAAGAGTCAAACCATTTTGCGCTTCAATAACGGCAGGCTCCACTTGTGCGAGGTCAGCCATTACGTCGCGACGCTTTGCTTCTATTTCCTTCGTTTGTTTCTCTAGAGCGACCTAAAATACAAAATAAATTATTTTAATCCACATATTATAAAAAGTATCAAGATTGTTGTGTTGGACTTTTGTTTCACGACATTTTTCGTCGTTTTCGATGTCGCTAAACATGTCGGGCGATGTCTGAAGACTAGGTAAGTTGTCTCGAGACACATGCTTGATTACTGAGACGGTATTCTAAATCGTAATTTAAACTTTTTATCGTGAAGAGTTTTGTTATGGATTTCAGCAGTAGCATTTCGTGAAAATTGAAAAAGTGGTCATGAAAATGTATTGTACCTGAATTTCTTGACTTTCAACTTTCTTCTTTTCAGCTTCTTGTTGATCTTTCACCATCTGCCGAAGCTTGGCGTTGGCAGCTTCGTTCTTATGTTGCAGTTCCTATAAATAATTTTGCAAGACACCAATGGGTACAACTTCTTATCTACTTCTAGATAAAGTAACAATGCTTAGTTTAGAAAAGTAACTGTACGTATCAAACGCCTCAAAACTCAAGGATAGTGGATGACTTTTGAAAGCATTCAGAGCGGGAGTCTCGCTTCTATGCGCAGTATAATTATATTTACTATGCTATTTTCTATTTTATATTGTTTGAATTTCCAGATTTCTTGAATATAAATTACCTGTGATTTAACAGCCAGACTCTTCTGCATCTCTTCAACCTGTTCCACCGTTTCAGCGATCTTACCCAGACCCACGTTCAAGTGAAGCTGTTGTTCTTCAAGGTCGGCGCGCTTTTCCGCGTAAAGCTTCACCATTTGTTGGATGAAGTCTAGGTAGTGTCTGTTTTAGTGGAAGAAGATTGTGATGAAATCATTTGTATAAGTTGGTTGATGTAGCAAATACTGGTATTCAGCTGCATCGGGTTGGACTGGAAGCCGACCTCTACATCGTTTGGAAAACACTAGGCAGATGATGATAGTTGATGTAGCAATCGGAAGTTAAAGGAGTACTGAAGTGACATACTTTCAACGTTACGAAAAATTTTAGGATTGGTTTTTGATCAATGATAGAAGTGTTCACAGTTAAAACTGATTCCTGTTTTTGTCCTAGTGTACACAAATCGGTGAAAAAGCGTTTTAAAAGAACTTGTTGAGCATAGTAGGACAAACCAATAAAAAAATTGCGTTGAGAAATCCGTCGCTGATATAATGCTGTCACTTCAACGGGCACCATTTGGGGGTATTAAACTACGAGCAAAAACAAACTTACCTAGGAGTAATAGCCATTGTACGGTTAGCCCTCTTCGCAAGACTAGCATTAGCTGTATGTAAGGTCTGGTGCACATAGACGCAGGCGTTGACCACGGCCTCGCGGTGTGACGGTCGCTCGCCCACCTCGCCGCACGCCGACGGGAAGCCGTCCGGCGGTGAATACTCGGCTGAATCGAGGTCCATGCGTTGAGTGAACTCTTTGCCGACCTAAAACGAAAAATATTTCATTGATTCAAAACTTTCTGATGCACCTTTTTACGTTGTTAGCACATTGGTGAAGTTTCGAATGGTAAACTTAAAAACAAACATGAAGGATACTAGGTAGCCACGCATTTCTTCTGAATGTGACCCAATGCCGTTGGGGCAATCTTGTCCTTGAGTTTGGACCGTGAATCCACAAACGTAGTGGGACTCAAGCTAGGAGGAACGATGATATTTCCAGTGGTTGTTGGTAATAATTGGAAGAGAGTAGCCGAGAATACACCTCAGTAGCATATAATTGTAGAGGTCTATGTCTAGCACTGGACTGCAAAGGCTAATGAGGCAGATGATCATTGTAAACAATAACTTACTTGGAACAGAGCCCCATCGCTCCAGTCTCCGAACCAGTTGAGCACACATCTGTTGAACAGAGCGGGCGACGTCGCCGCGCGGTCCTTAAGACCCTCAGACGACGGGTTCATTGTGAACACCACGTGCAGGTTGCGCATTACTTGGCCGGTAAACCTGGGTTAAAAAAGAGTGACGCCATGTAAAAAAAAAAAAACTTGACAGTAGAATATAAGCTGGTTTCTAACTCTTACTTAAGTAGTACCTACTCAGAGGGTTCAAAATACAATAATTTATGCAATATCTTTGGGAAAAAGTGGGTTTGGAGATATTATATTATGGTATTGCTATTCCAGCTTACCATTTGTACAATTCGTCGTTAGAATCCAACATCAAGCCTTCCCTCTGGGCACCTTCTTTGCACTGAGTCATTAGAGCAGCGAATTCGTCACCTTCGAATAGACCAGGGACCTAGAGAAACACAATTAGTTAAGCACATATTCGGAATATTATCAATTATTTTTCTCTTCCATTTGGGAAAGATTTTTTGACTGAAAAGAGTGTCCATGGAGTTTCTTGCCCGTTCTTTTCTACTATGCTTTGAAATGGGCAACTAGCTTCAGCTTTCTGACAGACCGACCTCTTGACAAGTGAAAAGTACCTGTAATTGGTTTATTTGTAATAAATGCTTTGAGTTTGTTTGGGACAGTTTTAGATTTTTTTTTATGGCATCTTTTACGAGAATAACTCTTACGTCAGTGATTCCCCCAATGATAGACGGATCATAATACTTAGAACATCTTGTGATAACAGACTAGGCCTCGATATCTAGCTATTTTTACAGTTCATATGTAGTTCCTTGACCAATAACTTACCTCTCCATTAGCCAGTAGAGTGTTCATTCTTTCGAGGAAGCCGCTGTCGAGTACATTGGACTCGTCCAGAATGAAGGCCACCTTCTCATCGCGGCAGCCCGCACGACGGAGCACTGAACGAAGGTCTTCGTCGAAATCAGCGCCCGTGTATTTGTTGTGCACCTTTAGAAAAGTAGATTAGTGTTATTGTTGTTTGTAAGCGGAAAATGTGAGATATAAGGAATAGGCATATAAGATGAGGTTAAACCAATAGAAGAAGTTGTTCCGTGTTTGTTCAATGTGTGTACTATGCGCGAACCATTCCAAAACGTTGATTCATGTAGGCAGTGGGAATACACCTTTCAAATGAAAGCTTTTGTTGGTAATTCGAACAAGAGCCACACACAATATTAATACACTAGCATAATCAGTCGACGTTCAGAGAGACAGTCAGATGTTCCCATTGCTGGGACATAGCCGCCACTCTAGTAAGAGGGAGCGGGCCGTAATCCGCTACGCAGGCTCAGTGCGAGTTAGTTTTAAATTAATGCACTAAAAACTGAGCAAATATATTTTTTGGGTTTTTAATTCCATCATCAACATCCTTCACAAATTAGTAACATAAATAGTTTATTTTCTACTAAAATTATAGTTTATCTTTACAAATAAATAAAATTGAAGTGTCTGTTTGTAATGTCAAAATAACAGCTTTTTTACTAAACGCATATTGGTAAAAAAAAAAAAAAACAATTTTTAAAAAATTTGTCTGCTAGTTCCAGCTAATCTCGGAAACGGCTGGACCGATTTTGATGAAATTTGGTATGGGGATACTTTGAGCCCTGGGGAAGGGCATTGGCTTTTTATCGACATACCACGCGAGCGAAGCCCCGGGCGGAAGCTAGTTTACTACTATAAACGTTCTCTTACCTTGATCTGGAAGATGCTAAGTCCATTCATCCAGGCGACGAAGCGACTGAGGGTAGTTTTGCCGGCGCCCGACACACCAATCAGCAGTAAATGTCCCTGGGGCTGTCTGAAGATACGGTCGATACGTAGCACGTGGTCTAATACCTCGTCGAATAGTACCAGAGGTACATCGAGTTCTTCTTCGTAGAATACCTTGGAAGTAATAATAATAAATATTTATCCAGAATCAAAGTTGGGAAAATACAAATATTAATCTTAGATAAATCATTAAGGTATTACAATGTCAGATGCCTGTACTAGGATTAATTATTCTGTATCACAGGCGGCAGGAGTTCTAAAAATATAGGTCAACAATATTTAACATTATAGTGCGGCCGACGAGAGGCTGCGTTCTTGACACCTGTCAGTTCCATACAAACGAATACGTGTTTTACGACTTTTGATCTCTATTAACTACTGGAATTGTCGCACTGCCAAGTGTCACAAACGCTTCCGCTCCGCGGCCGGGCAGTAGAAAGAGGGAACTTGTAAGGATATTCAAGGTTATAAAAGTGCCGGAGATAAATGTATCATAGTAGATCGCTGAAATGAAGAATAATTTGGTATGCAACCTTGTTGCGCAGGGCATTTACGATTTGTGGCATTTTTTGTAAGCCGTGTCTATTTAAAGACTTCGATACTAGATATTGGAGACACGCGATGTGTTTATGTTAGCGATCAAATTAAATATATAAATTCTTTCAAATACAAAGTTTTCAAGTAAAAAGTTATGTTAGGAAACATTTTTACTTTACCTTGAGCCTAGCCTTGACGTATTCTCTCAATTGATCTCTAAGTACTGGCACATAGTCCTTGCTGAGCCAGTTACTGTACAGTATAGGACGAGCCAGCGCTTGTTCTCTATTAATTCCTGTAAATATCCAAACAAATTAGAAAATCCTACCTTAACACCACAGCAATAAAGTTCAATTTGCAGTGCTAGTTTACTGGTGCAAGGATCAAATGAAATTCTGCACTATAGTTAAGAACATAGAGTTTAATTTTCAATAATTTACCTGGGAAGAACATCATAGCAACGTTGTCGATGTTCTCGTCGGTCCATTGTCTTTCAGTGTCGTCAACCAATCGGTCTTGGAATAGACGGAGGGCTTCGTGCGCCCATAGTCTTACTAGGCCTTCAACGTTCAGGTTATCTAGAGGCCTACAAAAAGGGGAAACAATAATTAAAAATATCCAAGCGCGACTTAAACTCTAACACGTTCTCGATTTCACTGAGCTCATAGAGCATCTAATTTTTATCCATTTATAAAGATGCTCTGGGTAATGAACTTTCGTTACTGAAAAGGACGATAATTTCCATAAAAACTAGTTAAATAATATTTTTGCAAGTTTGAAAGAAAGCAAGTAATATGATTCAGTAAACTTCCAAGTTCGTGTCTAGCCTCAAGTCCGCGTCTGTCAAGCGCGGTCGTAAAACATACGAGACTTTTATAACATTTTAGAATCGCAAAAAACGCATGAATCTATCTTGCGATTCGAGGTACGACTTCACTATAGCTTGCCTTAGTGGTTCGCACTAAATATTGTTAATAAAATAAATAAAATATATAATACTTTACCTTATAGCCTCGCAGATACCGCGCACCCATCTGGTCATCTCTCTGGGAGAGTATACGTAATGCGGCTGCATGTCTTGTGTGAACCGCTCTTGCGATGCGAGGTATAACTTAACCATAGCTTGTGTTAGCGGCTCTGCGTAGCCGCGTAACGCTGGTTGCATACGTAGCATTGCACGGGTGAAGGTGCCGTAAATCTGTAGAGGAGATTGAGATTGGTATGTGGTCGAAGGGTTGGGTAGCAAGTTCTTAAACAGCCGTTTAACCCGAAATTACGAATCTGAATTACACCACTGACTAAATAAAACATTACCTTTTGCTATTTTGTCACTGGGATATAACAAAGTGAGGGCAAAGTAAAAGCCATCAAGTTTCAGTTGAATACCATACAAGTTATGTCACCTATAAACATGCTGAAGTCTTACATGTGAACT
This sequence comes from Apamea epomidion, assembly GCA_947507525.1. Taxonomy (NCBI): domain Eukaryota; kingdom Metazoa; phylum Arthropoda; class Insecta; order Lepidoptera; family Noctuidae; genus Apamea; species Apamea epomidion. The sequence goes on from OX382233.1 coordinate 8,792,455, forward strand.
AGTATCAAAGCTACCTTCATCTTCTCTTTTTTAATTTGGCTGTTGATAAAAGACAACAACAATTTTTTTCAAAAATTTACCTGTTCAAGTGAAGTCTCTCCAGGGTAGTCGACGTAGATGACGGGCACATGACGTAGCAGCCGATGTGACAGCGGCTTACGTCCTGGGTCGGTAGGCGGGTTACACGCTCCCACGAACTGGATGCGTTCCAGGTGTACCCATGAGTGATCTGGATGAAGTAGACGCCATATTAGTATTTTGGGGTGGTGCGCCCCTTCTTCCAAGCCTTAACGTTAGGAAGTGGCGAAGGGAGGGTATTTATATGTTTATGGACTTTTTATGTTCAAAAAGCGCCGAGACATGCATGTGATTTAAAAACTTATTTAAAGTAACTTGATATTTGTAAACCCTTTATAAACACATCCCGATCTTCATATGAATAAGAGTTTAAACGCCACTTTAGTTACAAGACATTTTTATAAACAGGGGTTTCAATAACCATAGTATTTCAACATAACAGATGTTTCAACTCACCGCTAGCTCTGTAGAAGCCCTTATGTTCGAGCAGTTGTCTCAAGAAAGAGATGACACGTTGTGTGCCGTATTGATCCATGTCTGGCAAGTTAATTTCATCGCAGAACAGTACGAGCCATTTGCCGAGCTATTACAAACGAAGTATCGTTTTAATTATACCTCCAATCAAATCTTAGAATACAATAAAATAGAATAGAAAAAGTTACTTTGCATAGACTGCAGGTAAACAGGTAAGTTGTTACAAAATAACGTTTGGTTTCAGGTATATTCTACCAAGTCAAGAACACTCAAAACAAACATTTCTTGCTTTTAAATAAAGCTTAAAAGCCAGTAGCACAAAAACAATTAATCTGATCTTGTCTCTCCAAAAAAGCCCAGGTAAACACAAAAGTAAAACAATAATAGACTCTATTAGTAGAACACTAAGCCGAATCTAAATTGTCTCACAATTTACAAACTAAACACTATGAATTAAATGATTAATGACGTAATTGCATAATAATTTACCTGTACTGGAGCTAATACAACTCCATTAGGAGTCTTTCTGTACTCGCAGTAGTGGTCGAAGGTCTTCAGCAGTAACTCAGGAGTGGTGGCAGACGAGAAGTTCAGGCCGACCACCTCCATGTCTGGCAGAGCTCGGAGTGCAGAGAAGAGGGTCATTGTCTTACCCGAACCAGGAGGACCGCAAAGTACTGTTAAATGTATTGTTATTTACTAAGTAGTAATTTAAAGTAGTAAGTGTGACTGTCAGTCAATTATAAACCTTTATATAAACTACGAGAAATGCCGGTAATATATGGGCTACGACCGTTTTATCGCCAGTTGATACCAGCAGTTAGGACTGCCTACAAACCTCCCACACTGTTTCCAACCTCTCAAAATCTTGTATATCAAAATCAATATTGGCGGCCAACCAGAAAAAACGTCACGACAGTGAATTTGTACTCTTGGTTACCACAAGTAAAGCACGCGTCGCTTCGTAAGATAAAAAATAATGTACAAAATATACGAACCCAAAGGCTTATGCTCGGCCAACCAGGTATATAGCAGCGCTTCATGACGAACCGTATCAAGAGTTGGTACGACCACATCTGGTGCGGCCACCTTATGTGTTTCCACTTCAATCTGGGGCACCTTTGCTGACCACGGCACCCATTCTCCGGTTATACACACCTAGGGTACAAAGTTTAATTTGAAATACAAATGAAACTCAGGGCAAGTAAAATAATTTGTGGATATAAAGGATTTGCATCGTCACCAAAGTGTGGGTTATAACGATATCGATAAACGAGCTTCCACGAGTGACGATGAATAAGTAATTTGATCAGTTGCACCGCAGGCGATCAGCCCGTTCCGGTAAATATTTACCGTGACATAAGATATTGTACGTACTACACCTCGTGTCGATACTAGAGAAAAATATCACTCAAAAAGACAAGGAGTAAAAAATCATAATAACGTAATGTTTAAGTTCCGATCAAGCTTAAATGTCACTTACTTCAAAGTCAATGATGTGCTGATTCGCACCACAGTTAGGCAGCTGCATTGTGCTAGCTGATCTGATAAAGTCTCCCAGTTCATTGCGGTCCTAAAACATAGCATCACATTTTTATTTTATTCCATTTTGGCACAGGCGATAATCATCATGCTACGGTTACATTGTCGCGATAACGAGAACTACACTTCGTGCGCTCTCGCTCGCACACCGCTCGACGTCTCGCTGTACAACAGAGAGCGCGCGGAGTGTAGTTCGAGTTATCACGACAATGAAGCCGTAGCATCAGTGAAACGAAGTATCAAAATTGACTACTCATTAATTATTTAATTTGTTTACCTTGAGTTTGGCATCACCAGCAAATGACCATAGAAGAGAGTATACGAGCCATTTAGGCACGTAAGCTTCGAGTTGCTCGTTTGTGATCGGGAAGTCAGGGTGTTGACGGTTGTAACCAAGAATATTCCTAGAAGACAACAAGTTTATTAAAAGCGCGTTTTGTGCAACAATTTTGATACTGAGTGTAAAAGAATTTTGTATTAACGGGAAGCGCCATGGTAGCCCGCGAAATTAAAATTTTCTTACGTTTTTTTCCAATTTGCAGGTCTGTGTCAGGTTGTACGTTGATTAAAATATGATTCAGAATTTCACGGGCTACCCAGGCGCTTTAAGAACTTTGTTGTCAATGCAACCTCGATTCAGTAGAACCAGATATTGGTCCTTTTAGGTTTAATTCTCTATTCAAATTTCATTAGAGCTGTAGAGTAATATGTAAAGAGTATATACGAGGTGCATTCAATAAGTACCTAGCCTCATCGCCAGAGGCCGCTGTAGTTTCAAAAGAGTTTTACCACAGTGTAGCACATTCTTTTTTAATTCTTTTTTCAAATTTTCATTCCAATCCCTTCATTTGTTTTAATTTGACAACTTATGGAAGCGAACGTATCGATCGGTTTTACAAAAATGGAAAAAGAGCAATATCGTTCGGTGATTCGATTCCTATTTTTGGAAGGGAAAACGCGCATCGAAATCAAAGAGCGCTTGGATGCTGTGTACGGTGACTCTTCTCCATCGATGGCCACCGTCAAGAATTGGTTCAACGAGTTTGCACGTGGCCGTACGTCGGCTTTTGATGAACCACGTCCAGGTGCACCAAAAACAGCTGCTACGGAGGAAAACATTAAAAAAAATCCATGATCTCGTATTGGCAGGGCGCCGATTGAAGGTTCGGGAGCTAGCTGAGACTGTAGGCATTTCAGAAGGAACAGTGCATCATATTCTTCACGAGGAACTCGGCATGAGAAAGCTGTCGGCGCGATGGGTGCCGCGTTTACTCACACCGGAAAACAAGTGCAACCGTGAGACCACATCGGAGACGTGTTTGGCGCTGTTTAAGCGGAATCCAGCGGAGCTTTTGCGTCGTTTTGTGACCGTCGATGAAACCTGGATCCACTGGTACACACCAGAGACCAAGGAGCAATCAAAACAATGGATCCAGACCGGGGAACGTGCTCCAAAGAAGGCGAAAACTGTAAAATCGGCCGGAAAAGTTATGGCCACCGTTTTCTGGGATTCACAAGGTGTGATCTACATCGATTACCTCGAGAAGGGTAAAACAATTACAGGGCTTTACTATGCCGATTTATTGGGCCGATTCGACGCCGAATTAAAGAAAAAACGACCCCATCTGGCGAAGAAAAAAGTGCTGTTTCACCACGACAACGCACCGGTTCACATGTCTGCCGTTGCCATGGCCAAATTGGTCGAATTACGCTACGAATTGCTGCCCCATCCACCGTATTCTCCAGATTTGGCCCCTTGTGACTTCTTTCTGTTTCCTAATCTGAAAAAATCTCTCGCCGGGAATAGATATGGATCAAATGAGGAGGTCATCGCCGCCACGCCGGCCTATTTTGCAGAGTTTGACAAAATCTATTTTTCGGACGGGTTAAAAAAGTTGGAGCATCGCTGGGCTAAGTGTATCGAACTAAAAGGAGACTATGTTGAAAAATAAATTGCCACTTTTCCAAAATTTTCGTTTACTTTTTGTAGGCTAAGTATTTATTGAATGACCCTCGTATATGTTCAGGACCCATAGTGAGAACATTTTAACTAAAATAGTTGTATTCATTCACAAGAGTATCACAAGAGTTAATATCATCAACAAACTCTTGTCCATGACTGATCGGCGTCTGTATTCACTTACCTCACACCACGGTTAAGCATAGAATGCAGCGATGAAAGTGCTCTATGGCGCGTAAAGTCCATGATATGGTCGAGATTGACAGCGTGTTCGAGACACTTCACTACTAAGCCGTCACCGAAGAATAAGGGCTGCAGGATTGAGGCCACGTCTCGTTGAGTCTATGAAAGAAACAATTACGTAAGTTTCCAGTAGTTTGATGAAGGAAGTTTGTTATGTTTGTTTTAGTTAGATCGACATGCAAAAAAAACCGGCCAGTCGTGCGTAGTGCGAGTCGGACTCGCGCACGAAGGGTTCCGTACCATTATCTATAAAAATCACGTCTGTTGTATGGAAGCTCCCCATAAATATTTATTTTATTTTAATTTAATTATTTATTATTAAAGTGAATATACATACATCTAAATATTCTCTGAACATTTCAAGCGTCTACCTGTTGCCGTTATTAATATCGAGCAGAAAACGGAAAAAAATCACGTTTTTTGTATGGGAGCCCCGCTGAAATATATATTTTATTCTGTTTTTAGTATTTGTGGTTATAGCCGCAACAGAAATACATCATCTTTGAAAATTTTAACTGTCTAGCTATCACGGTTTATGAGATACAGCCTGGTGACAGACAGACAGACAGACGGACAGTGGAGTCTTAGTAATAGGGTCCCGTTATTACCCTTTGGGTACGGAACCCTAAAAAAGATTTCCGTTTTCGTAAAGACTGTTAATAATAAACAAATCATTCTTCAAGTGGTGAAATTTATTACTTCCTGATGCATTACCGGTATACCTTTATTTTAAATTACTATATCTTACTTGTAAAGCAGGTGATAGGATGTTTTCTGTAGCGTTCTGATCGCCTCCGGCAGAAGGAGCAGCCATAACGATGCTGAACGAATCCTCTTCTCCATCTTCGAGAGGAATGTTCCTCAATCTAAAGTAGAAGAAAGAAATGATTGCAAAACACTGAGCATACTCCAGATACATACTAAAGGCCTATTGCTGTGAAAAACTACGGTTAATTCGCCCTATGTAGGCACGGTCGTCAATGTAGTATGAATCACTATGGAAGCTTGTTTTTTCTATGGCGCGGTTCATATGCCTTGTGCAGGCACGGTTCGTCAGTGTTGTATAGATCACTATGGAAGCTTGTTGACTGACTTTTTTTCTACGGCGCGGTTTATACGCCATACCGTGATGAAACCGTACCGTGTACAAAGGGCGCAAAGGCGGCTCTCTCTTAGATTTATTTCGAACGCGATAGGCTTTTAATAGTTATTCAACGATGTTAAAAGTTTCTTGTTACCTCATAAGATAGTTTTCGAAGATCATTTCTGTTGTAAGGACATCCTGTGAGAACCAGACCATACCGCAGCGAGAGACGGTGGCGAGGGTAGCGTACTTCAAGTCTTGTACCTAAAATACAACACACACATTTTAACATATTTAAACAAAGTAATCTTCTGCCTCTATGACATTTTCTATGAACCGAGAACTTTCGGGTCGTAAACTATGAAAGCATTATGCTTAAAGGTTCATCCGATTTGCCTTCAGAGGTATCGCCATCTGATACGTTTGAATTAGTTTTAGGTCTGTGTTTTTAATGCCAAAGTTTGAGGCAAAGATGAAAAGGTTTCTATCTTAGAACTTGGATTTATCTTCAACCAATTCAAAGCAGCGGGGTAGGTAATTGATGAACACACTATCAGTAGAATGGCTTTCATTTTGACAGTTCAACAACATTCATTGCGTTATTTACGTTGTTAGGCAGATACATTTTTTGAACATATGTACGAGTATTAAGCAATGGTTTAGCAATATCTTTCAAAATTATTTGGATTGAGATTGATAGTGTGTGACGCAATTAAGGTGCAGGTTTAAAGTAGACCTGCCTTATCATAAAAGTTAACACACTTACCTCAAACATAACTCGAACATTAGGAGGCAGTGAGAGACGCTCGCCGTTGGGCAAAGTGAGCAGCTTGTTGTCATCAAGTACCGAGTTCAAGTTCTCAACCCATTCAGGGTCCACATCACCGTCGAATATGATCCATTGACGCTTATTGATCTCACCGCGGACGTTGTCGATAATTTTCCTTTAGAGTAAAATATGTTACAGGTGTTAAAGGAGGTGATGCAGTGATTATAATGGCTTTCCTTTTATTTTATGCGAAGAACTACGAGACATGTGTAGAGAAAGTACAGAGAAAGCTTAGCCACAGATGGTAGGTGAGAAAGACTTTCCTTACCCTATTATATCTCTGGGTAAATTAACATTAGAGAGCGACATAACGACCACTCTACTTTTAGCGTCATCATGTAAAAAAATCGTACAGCCCGATTCAAAGTTTATTGCGGCTCGGAACATGAGGCGAGTCGCTGCGCAGTAACAAATCCACCTGTCAGCGGGGGTGAGGGATGAGATACTGCACAGCGAGTAGCGCAACTCAAAACGCCATTTTGGAATCGGGCTGTACAATGCGATACAACAATCAAAGGAGCTGAAGTCTATCAAGGATTTATTTAAATGTTGAAACTAAGCTCCCCTCAGATAATCTGCTGTACTTTATTTCCAGCTAATTATACAAGCCGTACCTGAGTATATGAGTAAAGAGACCGTCAGTCCATTCACGGGTGTTAGGATCCAGTACACCGTAAAGTGTTTCCTTGGACATCGCCTTCGGGTCGATGACATGAGCTACGCCTTCCACGCCTTCGAATCTGTATAAAACAAAATAAGGTATAAAAGTCGAATAACCTAAAGAAATATCAACTGCTATACATTTTCTGGCACTTTTGTCACTAAAATCAGAATTCTTCATCATTATACATAAGTAGAAGACATATTTTTTTAATGGTATATGACCCTAGGAATCTTACCTCTCCAAAGCCTTCAGCAGTACGCGCCACGCTGTAGATTTGCCACTTCCAGACGGTCCAACCATCATGAGACCATGGTTCAACTTGCAGATTTGGTACAATTGAAGGACCTGTACACATTTATCACAAGTCAGTTAAAAGCAATAGCACATAGATCCATAATCCCTTGTTTCAGTCGGATTAAGAATCGTTTATTTTGTAGGTACCCATTTTTAGCACAAAAGTAGGATAGAATAAGTAATAAAGACATTTTAAAGTTATACGGCCTTATTACAAAACAAGGTTTGTCTTTAGAACCATCGAGAAATTTTTAAATTTCGACCTATAATCCGACAAATTTAAAGTTATTATTACAAAAAATAACGTTAAAACCGAGTCAATTTTGCGCTAAGAACTTTACATTTGGAGGAATATAGTTCAAAATAGAGTAACTAGCTCGAAGGTTTAGTCTAAAGTTAGAACTCGTTTTGTAAGACGGATAAGGTTCAATGAAACAAATGACAATTGACGAAATACTAAAGGAGAAAAATTTGCCTAAGGGGCTGATTTTTAATCATCTGATAACTTGATTCGAGGAATAATTTTGAAATTTTGACAGTTATTTCATACAAAAACTGTCAAACGTCAATTTTATTCCTCGAATAAAAGTTATCTGGCGATGGAAAAATCAGCCGTAAGTAGAAAGCTTAAAGAAAGGAACATATTGCGATACAAAACAAAGGGTTGGACCAAGTACAGCCCAAAGTTGTTGTTCTAGAACTTACTAAGAGCCTTCGAGTATTTGAGCAGTGAGTGGCAATGAGTGCTCAATATGTGAAACCAAAGACGAGTACGCATTTAAATATATTATTACTCGCTGTGCCCCGCGGGTTTACCCGCCTCGCTCTCCTTAGGTTCCTAGCTTTCTCAAGCTTGGCTGTCAAATGCAAAAAGAATTTTTCAAATCCGGCTGGTAGTTTTAGATTAGCGCGTTCAAATAAAAAAACAAACAAACTCCCTTAGCTTTATTATATAAGTAAATACTATTAAGTTACTTGAACATGCGTACACGGCTTTATATCGTAATTTCAGCAATATTCAACCTTTACTACGTAGGGCAGTTTTTTTTCAAATACGTTATGAAATCACCGAAAAGTTTCTATGACAAAGTAACTTTGCATTACTCCTGATGTGAAACCTAAAAGGCTTCATTTTGAGCGCAAATAATAATACATAAAGATATAATAGGACCCAGGTTGAGTATTGATGGTCTGTATGAAGAAATATCAACAAAATACTAGTCATAGCGGAGCTGTAAAATGGAAACAACTAAGAAAAAATCAAGACAGTGACGTGTTTGACCAGGTGTAGTGGTGTGTGTAAGCTTAGAATGAAGTACAAGTCGTCATATTATGTGAGTGGTGACTGGAAAACCACGGAGTTGGTAACCAATGGAGTATTTATGTGCCTCACAACATCTGCAAACGTCGCCTTAGAGCGGGCAAATGGTGGTTGTTGACAAAACAAAGTATACCCATGTATTTCTTGCAAATCTAAGTCAGTATTATGTACGATATTTAAGTAAAAATAGGAGTTATTTTGACATGTTAGAGTGATTATTTGATGTTTGATGTGTCGAACAAATATCAGGATCAAAGACACTAGGACTCCATTTACTACTAACTCTGTGTCGAAAAAACACACATATGAACAACAATGTAAAGACACAGAGAGCACACCCACACCGCTCGGTCACTGACCTTCTCGATCCACGTGCTGTGTTGCGCGCGCGACGATGCACTGCGCCTCTACGTGCCATTAGCGGGTTAGCATGGAAACGCATATGCATTCACACTCACGTACTACCGTATTATGGTAGAATAATAGGTAATATGGGTATGGGGAGGCTGCTTTTTACTTACATAGTATTAGTAAATAAAAAAATAAATAACCCTCTCATAATCTGGCGCAGTCGGGTAAAAATGAAGGAAAAGAGAAATCGTTATCATTAAATCATGTAAAAAGCAGCCTCAATTTAATTAAAATGGATAAAGCAAAATGTTAAATTGTTATGGTTGATTATTTTCGCATGACATAAATATTAATTAATAAATTATTATAAATATTAATTTTCTATATTAAATCTTGACACACCATCCCCTTCTTGGTTAAGATGATTGTTATATTATTATGGATGTTAAATGTTATATCAAACGAAGTGCATATACAATGGACCTGGTGTTCAAACAAATTGACTGTGCAGTCAATGAAATGAATGTTAATATTTAATTCCTTGACCAGTTAATTTTTGGGCTTATTCACCGTTAAGATTGTGTTTTAAGTAGCAAAATAAATTACCTTGTCCATCCAGGTGGAGCCTTGTTCGTCGCCTTCACCACAAACCAAGAATTCTTCAGCGCATACAGCTCGAATTTCGTTCTTCAATCCTGTTGAAAAGTGTCAAATTGCTTTCATAATCAGTATTGGAAACTTGTGATGCTACTAAGCTAATTATTTTTAATCAAGATTTATTCTAGGCCTCGAGTTTCGAATTGGGCATAAGTCCTGCTCTTATTCCTATTTATTTGGGGTCGATGTCGCATTTATCCAAACATTTCTATCATAAACTCAATGCTTTTTTAACCATATCTTTCACACAAATGATTAATTCATCGCTTTCTTAGTTTTCCTCTGTTCTGTATCGTCACATCCAGACACGCATTATGTAGTTGTGAATATAGCAGAGCTCACTTAGCATTGTCATAGCACAACTTACCAGTCATTTCAGCCCTAGTATACCCAACATTAGGGAACACATCGTTCAGCAATGAGAACAGCAGCGGTATGTCTTCAGCCACCAGCTTGGGCACCATAGTCTCACACACTGATTGAATCAGGATGTCTTGTTCGGGAAGAGACTCGGCGATCGACGCCTCATCGGGCACTTCCGTACTGCGTTCGATTAGGTTCTCCTATAATACAAAGAGGAGGTTAAAGTTTTTGAAACAGTTCAAAGTAGAGTTTCCCAACCTTTTTACATGAAATATAAAAGAAAATCGTAACAATCGTAAAAGGGATATTCTATATTTTGCCTACAGATACCTTGTTTCATGCTGTCAAACCCCAGGTTGGGAAACCCTGATGCAATAAGGCAGTTGACTGTTTTTTTTTAAGCATATGGATATAATACTTATATGTTTCGAAAGAAGATAGAGATAAAATATCGAGACACACAACAGTGAAATAGGGCAGTTGACTACTTTTAAACATACGAAAGAATTTGGTTTTAATTCACAAAAAGCTGTAGAAAGCACTTGATAGTTATAAAATAATAAAACCTCCTAACTATTAGATACTTACATAATATATACTTCATGCGAAACTGACATTGTATACAGAGTAAGTTTTTGAGATGGGTCTGCATCGACATAATTTGGAAACAATTGGATGATGCAAATGGGTTTCGAAATTTTCTTATAGTGTTAATTTTTCTCTGAAACCTATTTCAAAAACTTATCCTGTATAGCGCTAGACTGACTCGTACTAGTAGTCTTTGGTAATTTAATATTATTAAAACATTTTTAAAATTAACACTTTTGTTATTTTGTTTTAAAAAAAGTCAACTACCATATTGTTTGTTTTCTTTAGCTTACCATATTCTGAAAAGGGTTTTCTAGTTTCTGTTTGTTCCGAGCATAAACAAACAAAACATGTTACAATTTTATTTCACAAAAGTCGGAACCCATCCAATCTCAGGACTTTTTCATTGGATTTCAAGCTTTCACTGTCGATGCAGTGGCAAAGTGGCCAAGCGAGCATTGCTGTGACAAGACATTCTACGAGTTTTATATGAAACTCATTTATTTATGGTGCATTTAAATGTAGCCCCACGTTAAGTTATACCCCGCGAGGCAGTCAGCTTAACTGCTACTTTAGACTGGCAAATATTTTTAGCACAATGAGCTTTTGTCAGTTATATCGTACCGATACGACAGACGAATATATTATAGTTTATTTATAAGAGATTCGAGTCTTCAACCAGATCTCAGTCTTGTCACGCCATTGCAAGCCGGCTACCCAGATTGTCAAGCCATGAGAGATGATACCATGATGCTAAATCATTAAATTGTCACATACCTTGATCTTCTGGATACGATCACGTTTCACGTTACCGGCAGACACGAGCACAGACTTGAGGGCTCGCAGACCGAAGTCGTAATGTGACTGGTTGGATAACTGTTCGTCGCACAGTCTGTAAGATGGAGGAATGGTGATTTAGTATCGCATTTTACATAAATGAAGGTTAAGGTAGGGAACAAATCAGAGAGGAAAAGCGCTGTAATTTCGCTTCATCGTGGCAGGATATAATGTCCTGAAAGTACCATTTCGCGCGCGACGTTGCATCTAGTCTGAAGCAGATGCGATTATAGGAACTGGCTTAACAGTTCTATTATTTAGAACAGATCTTTTTTTAGGGACCTTTATAGTAATTCATCTGTACAAAGCGAAACTTCTTTTTGAACGAACGTATATCTCGTTTAAACAAAAGAAGGGGAATATTCATCGAAAGTCGAACAAAAGAAACATCTTGACTTACTTGAAGAACGGCACAATCTTGCAGGCCAGTTTCTCAGCAGTCCTGAAACCTTGACTGAACAGCATCACCTCAGCAATTAGCTGCCTATCCGGCGTGGTCATGGCCAAGCTTCGGAACAACTTCTTCAAGTTATCAGGCAAGTTGGAACGACCCGCGTATCCCGGGTTCATTGTTATGAAGATTGCCATGTCTTGACTTACGCGAACTTGTTTGCCGACCAGCTCTACTGTTATGGACTTGGCTGGAAAGATTTGCATGGCGTTAAAATAATAGCAATGTTTTTTTAGAAATTGTTCCTAGACTATTCAAATTTGGATCTTATCACCTTCGAATTAAAGTTTATAAGATAAGATAACATAAGGTAGGTAGGTTAATTAGGTATTTACCAGTGTTATCTCCCTCCTGGTGACTCTTGAGAGCCTCTTGAATGGTTTGCACTTGCTGTGACACGGCAGACAACATTCTCTCTTCCAATCGATTGAACTCGTCAAAGCAACCCCAGGCACCCACCTGAATTATTATAAATTAACATTAGTACCTATTATTTATTTTATACAAATTAGAATATAAGCTTTATTACAACAGTTGTAAAGTCTCTTTTACCTGACAAAGACCGACGAAGATACGGCCCATAGCTTGGAAGTCGAAAGTCTCGTCGCAGTTGAACACCAAGACGAAACGACCGAGTTGGTTGCCGAGAGCTTTCACCGACTCAGTTTTACCGGTACCGGCGGGACCTAAAAAATATGGTAACTTACTTATCAACAGAAACATTTACACTGTGTTGATAAAGTGTGTGACAAGATACGCACACAAGACGAATATAATAAAACTCTTTTACTCAGATTCTACAAGCCCGATCAAGTCACTGGTCAGGAAATCTGATGCCGAACCTAATGCTTTTGTGATTGGATGAGAAATATATCTTTAACCAATCATATCACTTGATATGGGATTAGATAACAGATAGGTTTCAGAAACCGAGGGAACTGGCAGTTTTTGTCCAAGTATTTATTTGCTGGCGCAGACGCATCTGATTTAGTTAGAAGCTGACCAAAAACATAGCAAGATCAGTGACGTCACTTACCGAAAGGTGATCCTCCAAGCCTGGCCTCCAAAGCTTGAGTCATGGTGAGGTAGCAACGATCCGTCAATGGAGTCTGTACCAGGCGGTCTTGCACGCCGAGGTATTCGAAACCGTACAAGAACTTGGCGTTCGCCATGTGTATGGTCAGCTGTTGTAATACCTAAAGGTAGAAAATAAAAGAGAATTTTCATGAGTTTTGTACCAGCAATGGTTATTTAAAACAGCACTCTTATATCCTACACGAATATTAATTGCTATGAGCAGTTCAATAACTGCGTGCGGAGCATGTTCACTTACTTACCGTTGCGTTGTCATTTACCGAAAGAACGAATGAGTGAATGTTTGCTCGCTCAGAATGTATAGTCGTTAACTACTACTTAGGCTATTAAGGCTCGGAGGTGGGCATGCCATTTTTTTTCTGTTTTTAGTACTTACGTCGTTATTCCTAGGGTCGAAGTAGAATCGCATTTCACAGAGCCACTCGAACGAGCGCGGGCTGTTGACGTCAGAGGCGATCAGCCGGCGAGTCACCGTACGCTTGTGGACGAACTCGTTGATCTATTTTATACAGAAAAAAAAAGAAAAAAAATTAGTTTTGGGGGCCAAAATTATAATACGACAAGTGTAGAACTGGCTGGCGACAGTCAGTAGACATAGGTGTCTAGGTGGAAGGGTGAAATGAAACAAAGGAGAAGTCAGAAGTGAGAAACATTATGATAATAAAATAGCTCATAACGAACGTCAAAAGGCTCTGCGTTCGCGATTTGATTGCCAAAAATGTAAACAAATATGAGTTTATGGAAATGTAAATTTGATTCCTCCACAATAAAGTTCAGTTTACGCTACAACTTCAAACATGTTTTATAACTTTTTCAATATTGCTAGTCACTCTGAAATCCACTTATACCTTCAAATATAATTGGAAATATAAATTTGAATAGACCTTAAGTCAATTGTGCTTACCAAATGTTCAAGCTTCCTCCTCCTCAGCGGCGGCTGTTCTTGTAGCACGGAGTCAGCAAGTATATTCAACATGTTCTCCACATGAGCCAACACTCTTTTCAATCCTTCTCCACCACCACTTACTAAGGCTGCTTCCACGTCTTCCGACCAGAGGATCTGAGCGGCTAGCACTACGATTTGTGCCTGTAAGGATAGTGAAGATTAATATGCCTTTCAGAATAACAATAATTTATTTGTCAAATATACGTTTACATTTTTAAGGCGTCAAGGCCTTTTCACTGTGTTTACTAAAAAGACTCTTGGACCGACCTCAAGATCATTCAAAGGGTCTTTCTCAGTATTAGTAGTGCCTTTGCAATGCCGTGGACAAGTCTAGCTGTAGCCGCAACACTTAGTCAACCAAAATAAAGAGCTGACAAATTTTCAAAAGTCTTTCAATAATTTGGCTTAGAAAAATTAAACCGGATTGGTATAGAATCATCAGGGTCTAAAAGCCGCGCCATTAAAGAAATGAATTCAAAATGGCGCTTATCATACTCGCTATATTGTGCGAGTGAAAGGTTCCTTTGTCTGGCCGCCATATTTAATGGCGCAGGTTATAGAAGCCATAACTTACCTGGTATTTATCACACCAATCAATAAACTTCTGAGGGTCGACATTTCCGTCCTTGAACTGTTTGACGTCACCAACAGCGTCCTTCAGCCGACACGCCAAGGTCACCCGCATCTCACGCTCCACCATTGATAGCCATGAGTTGATCTTAGGATTCTCGATCGTTGATACGGGTGATGTGAAGTAGACCTAGAAAAAGGACATGTTGAGTTAGAAACATTGCACTAGGTCCCAAGCAGATATTGTAGTTTCGTGTAAAACATTAATCAGAGCTAAGAAAAATTAATTAAATTCACTTTATTTGAGTAATATCGACTACTGCTATTGGACATTACATTGGCCCAATTAGCTGAGTTATTAAAGATTAGTTAAGCTAGAAGGTAATACTGGTGACACTTGAATGACGAAAACTGTCCCTTATTATTGCGAAATAAAGACGTTTCCAAGGTCAAACTGTAACCATTGACGTGCCGTTCACTGTAATGTGCTATAATATTCATTATTCACTTGTTTTGTTCATTACCTCTTCACCCTCTCGGGAAGCAATACCGTTGATAACAGTGTTGTCATCATTAAGAATAATAGCCGCAACTCCAGCGAACATCTTCTTGAAGTGCTTCTGAAGACGCGCGATGTTCTTGCTGTTACCGATGATCTCGAGGAGGTCCTCGTCTCCCACGAAGTAGAATCTAGAAGTAAGTTAATGATTGATGAATTGGACCCTCAAAAACTATAAATAGTAATGAAAACTTAGAATTAAGGAACGAGGGAGGTTCCTGGAAGGTGGTGCTCCACTTTCTATGCAATCATATTTCCAAGCTTTAAATTGCTAAAGATGCCGTGAGTATAACCAGTTCCAACAAACCTTGTAGATCTTGGGTCTCACAGAGTTATGACATTTCTATTGAAAATCTTAACTGGGCGTATAAGTATGGCAACCACTCGAACTTAGCACGCTAGAACGGAATTAGGCATATAAACACAATGTTTTATCTATCTATGACAGTTTAAGTTAGGGTTAAGGGTACATAGTTGACGACATAAAATTATTACGAAGGGTTACATACCTTGGGAAGCTGCTTCTCTCCCTCTCTAGATATTCACCGAGCGCTTTCTGTATCTTGCCGAGCAAGTCGGCGAGACGCTCTAGAGAACGTTGTACTCCTGGGATGTTCAGTACGTCCATCACCATCGGGGACTTGCTTACTTTCTTCATCAGGCCCAAGAACTCGGAGCTATTGGAAGATAAATGGAAAAAAATTGAAGGAAATGAAGATATTGCAGTAATAACTAACTTTAGATTTCGCGTCTGCAATGGTAAGGTTTCAAAACAAACATGCTGCACAAACTAGACGCTAACGCATCATCTGCGCTTATGCTAAACATACCCACAATGCGAAATTACACGACGACTAGCTTGTGAGTGTATTTAAAAAATCTGTTGATTTCTTTGATAGCTAAACGATTTTAAAATTACTGTCATACCAATACACTAAAACGTAATTTAGTTTCGAAACATAGCAACAGATAAGAGTTTTTGGAAAAATAACTTTAATTTCTACACATAAAGTTGAGATTGCACTACTACTTCCATTTATTTTTGACTTTTTCAATAGTACTAGTTATTCTACAA
The DNA here is from genome assembly GCA_947507525.1 of Apamea epomidion. Taxonomy (NCBI): domain Eukaryota; kingdom Metazoa; phylum Arthropoda; class Insecta; order Lepidoptera; family Noctuidae; genus Apamea; species Apamea epomidion. The sequence continues at coordinate 8,808,436 of OX382233.1, forward strand.
TCAAATTAATTTACACTAGCTTATGGTTGATATTTGTTCAAGTAGAAATAACGTCATTTGGAAACAAGGACTTGAATATAGTTTATGTAAAATCAAAATCAAATCAAAATGATAATAAAATGCTTAATTTATTACCTGATGCTCTGGAACCGGCTAGTTTCAACAGGCAGCAAGGTCTTGATATCGGCAGAGCCACTGAAGATACCCTCCAAATACACCCAGCGACGTTGCACGTCGATCCATACGTCGAACAGAGCGTTGATTCGGTTCAATTTCTCTTCCCAAGTTAGAGCTTCCTCTTCGAATACCTTTGGTAATAGAAGAAGGTGGTGAGATGCAAGGAAAGAATAAACTGCAGGCAGCTCTCAGGCAATTTTCGCACGTTGAAGTTGCTGGGTACCCGAAGACCTAAATATAGGTAATGAAAACCACGAGCGCGCGTCATGTGAATTTTATATCATAGTAATAAGGTATAAATTGGAATGACTGACGCGCGTTCGTGAAATCCAACATCTGTAGATTGCGAAAGCTATGAAAGCTTCCGCATTCGTTACTCTTTTGCAATTCGGAGCTAGCTATCCGGCAGTCCAACCGTATGTAATGTGGCACAAGTTTGTCAGTTTATAATTATTCGTTATAGGACTGATTTTTCCAGATAACTTTATCGGAGGAATAATTTTGAAATGTTGACAGTTAATTCATACAAAAACTGTCAAACGTCAATTTTATTCCTCGAATAAAAGTTCTCTGGCGATGGAAAAATCAGCCCTTAAAGATTTAAGCAGTTGTTTAAAAAACTAATCTGTTGAGTAATTTAAAAATAATAAAGGGCTTATGTCGAAATAAGATCTATATTGGTAAATCAAGTGTCAAAACCATACCTTGTAATACGGTGAGAGCTTCATAGCAGCAACACTGTTGATGTGCTCCTTCACTTTGTTGAACAGATCATCCCAACCGCGGATGATCTTGCATTTGTTCTGGTAGTTGATCAGATCCAGCTCATAGCTCTGCCATGACTCGCGCACCTAAGAATGAGAAATGTCATCAGTTTTAGACAGACAAGTTTAGAGGATAAAGCATTAAATTGATGTTATGTCTCATCAACATTTTATTTCATGTTGTTCAGTAATGAGTCTTGAGTCTTCGGTATTTTTTGGGTGTGAATTTTTTGTTTTTGTTGCATTACGTTGAAGAATGCTCAAAGTTTTCAAGTCATTACCGTGTCTCGTCATTTAGAATGCTGAATTACGATTAAGACTCGAAACCTCAAAGTTGTCCTCAGTTTCGTATAACTTACCTGTTTCAAGAACTCTTCGAGCGCCATTTCTCCCTGGGCGACGGACACTACATCCTTGACGGTGTGTTCGTTATGTAACAGGTCGGCGTCCCACACTTGGCCTAGGGTTAGTTCAGATAAAGACCAGTCCACTTTGAGCGCGCGGCACAGTTGGCGCCAATGGCGCTCTTTCAAAGCGTCTGATTTCAGCTCTACTATTAACATGTTGACCTGGTGAAAGAGTAATTATTAAGTTTTATTTCGTATTTCTTTAAACGGTTCATTTCGAGATCACATATATTAATTTATATAATATTAATGTCTGGTGGAGAAAAGAAACATTGGTCGATGTCGAGATGGAATGAGAAATTTAAGTCGATAACGTGTAAATAATTTAAAAGTCATAGAAGGCGAACCTAGTATTGCTAATACTGCCGTTATCGTCATAAAAAACACGGTAAAACTGGGCTCCTCTAGGGGCCCGATCACACGTACCATAAACACACCGAGAGCGACAAAATATGGGTAATGGTCGCTGCAGCTTCTGCCGGTTGCGTTGTGGTTGTGTTGTTGCCTTGGTGTGGTCGGTATCGCCCACACGGTTGAATTTGACAGCCAAATGTGGTCCGTGTGATCGGGCCTTAACCTCCATCCTAATTTTAGAGCCCTATTTATTTATGAGGACAGAATGTCTGAAAAATATGTCTTACTAACTTCCTAACAATAAGTTAGGTCATGATTATTTACCTTAGTGTAAGACTGCAGTAGTTTGCGGACAAACTCGTAGCTGTCATACATACGAAGACGAGCCGGCAGTTCTTTGAGCTCATTCAACATCGCTTCCAGTTGTTGCCTAAAAAAAACTCAGTATTAAATATAAAAATAATTTAAGTTTTAGGAAGAAATTCGTAAGACAAAAATTAACAAAGCAAAAAGTTTAGCAAAAGAACAAAAAAAAAAAATGTTTTACATCAAATAAATTCGCCTTTACCTGAGTTTTCTAGGCTGTACAGACAACCAAGGTTTCTCCCTGATATCATCAATCTGCGTCCAGATCTTGCTGAGTGAAGACCATACTCCTCGCAAGTCTTGCAACTCTTCAAGAGCAACGGTCATACGCTCGTTGTTGACTGAGCTTCCTATAATACCGAATTCACAAACGATGACTAACTTTTGAAGATTCGAAGACAACAAATATTAAAGTGCAGTAAACGAGAGATCATTGAGGCCACTAATTTGATTAAACAATATTGTGACTTCAAAAAAATTTGTGTTTAGAAGCTATTTGACTGGCTGGCCACGAATACGCAAACGCATTAAAACTTTTAGACGCTCTTAAAAGTCTTTTAAGAGCGCCTTAAAGAGACAGGCCCAGCATGAGATGTAACAATTACAAATCAAGTTGCGTTTAAGTATGTGGACATTAGTTATTTTTTTTCTATCCTAAACTAAATCATCAACTTACCAGTATCATGCAACTCAAGAGCCTCCTTAGCCTTGGCCACATTGTCTCTCTCGTCCTTCAGCCTGGTGTATCTAGTCTCCATAGCCTGGAGTCTGGCCAACGCATCTTCAGGTCTTGTAGAACCATCAGTAGGCTTGCTGCGTTCCCATTCAGTGAGGAACTCGAGAGTACGAGCCTCGACTGCTTTGTCTTCAGCTACTATTTTTTGTTGTAGAGATGCCACCTAGATAGAAAAAGCAGGATGTTTGGAATTTTTGCATGTCGGACAAAAATAGTAATTTCCATAGAAGTATTAGGGCCTGTTTCAGTATCCGGAAAGGCACTATCTAATAGATAAGTTCAGAAAGAAACTTTTTGTAAGAAATTATGATCCAGACCTGGAAATTTTGAATATTGGAATTAGTATAAAACATTATTTTACCTGGGTCTGAATAGAAGAATCCTTCCTGCGCATAATCTCATTGAACGCACTCCATTCGCCTTCGATATTGTCGACATGCAACCATTGCGCTGGGAACTGGAATCTATAAAAAAAAAAAATACTGTAGAAACACTCTTTTATCATTTGTTGAAGTATTTAAACATTAACCGTATCCTGCATCTTTCCCCTCAGGCATTAAAATACCTTAGGAAATAGGGCGCTTAATGCTGGCGTAAGTACATAAGAGACCATGTTGTTTACCTCTGTCTTTCCAAAATGCGTTGCGCCTCCCTGTAGATGTCGACTTGTTTCTCCCACGCTAACACTTCCCTCTTTAGTTGTTGTACGTATGTGATGAGGGATACGGCATCGCTGGTTGATGCTGCCTCTGTTGAAGCACAGTTACATTAGAATGGGAATACTCAAAATTCTCAAAAGACAATAATGACATTTCTTTAGACTTTCATTGAATATAACAGCTATCACAAGGAAAACCTTTAGTTTTTGTGGTGCTTTTATATTAGGTAAAAATCAAATCATTTATTAAAACTAGGCTAAGAATCAGCACTTCTTGAACGTCGAAATTACATAAGACAGTCCCCCAAAACGTCCCCTTCACCACTTCTTAGTGGTTTAGCTGGGTAAAAGAAGTGGCGCAACAAACTTTCCGTCAGAGGTAACAAGCAAGTATATTAAAAAAACTTTTATTTTTCCCACTGTATAGAAAACGGCTCTTATCGCAAAGGAAAGGTTAAGGTTATCATCATGCAGCCAAGACGATTGTAATCTTACCGATGGTCTGCTGTTCGAGCTGGCTGCGTGACTTGGCTAGCTGCGAGTGGAAGGTGACCATCTCTCCACCGAGCAGATTTCCGAATTTGCCGAGCACTTCCTTGTGCCACGCGTCGTACTTCAGAGCCACTTTACTCTGCACTCGAGCGAAGTCGATGACTACCGGCCCGTATTCGCGTCGAGTGTCCGAGGTGTCAAAGGTTGTGCGGGATTTCCTGGTTGGATAAGTAATGGAATTGAATGAAGGATCTGGAGATGTAAATAAGGAAATTAATCATAAAAAACTATCTTATTTCTGTTTTTTTTTATGGCTGTCTGTTTTGAAAATGTCTTACAATCCAGAGGGTCTATTCTCTAAATCCGTTCACGAATGTACGGGCCAGTCCGAAAGTAGTTGGTTAAAACAAGTGACCTAATGTTAGGACTGTCCATTAGTAAAACAGAGTAGGTAAGGACCGTAACTTAGAAAGATAAGTATGATAAGCAGTGAAGTAATAACTTACTTGATATCATTCAAGCATTTAATCCAGAGAGTAATGTCTTCTCCTAGGCGGCCATACAAGCTTTCAGGCTGCAGATCCCACAGAGCTTGGTAACTGTAAATAAAAACACAATTTCTATACACATTCATTCTATACCATTAGGAAAATTCGACCAAACTTGTATACTAAGTTTTATCCTGCGAATATTTTTATATTTTTTTCATACAAAAACTTTACTTACGTAAATTTTATTCAATTAAATTATATCAGGCCATAAGTTATGTCTCTTACCGTAGCCATTCGTCGACGTATTCGCGAACTTGCGATATCTTTTGTTCTATAGCGTCGTACGCGTTCTCCAAAGGATTAGATCCGGCGGGCAGCTTAGTCAACAAGTTTCGGTAGGTAGCCGTCTGAGCGCGGGCGACGCCTACTTGGTACCTGTGAACATAGAACATTTTGTGAAATTAACAATAAGGTGAGGTTTATCGCATTTCAAAACTAGGAAATAAATGATTGTGTAGGTCTCATAGGGCCCCGACGATAGACGCTCATTAGGAAAATTAGAAATATGGAGACAGACACTCAATATCAATATGCCTAGCCTATTTTCAACTACGTTGGGGTCAGCTTCCAGTCTAATCGAATACTGCTAAATACCAATGTTTTACATGGAGCGACTCCCTATCTGACCTCCACAACCCAGTTACTGGGTACACGATACCCCTTGGTTGGTTGTCCAAACCACTAAAATCATGATTTTAGCGAGCTTCAGTTAGAATTAGCTCATGCGATCATGAGAAATCAATGCTTTGTAATGACATTCAAAAATCCAATCGTATTATATTCAGATACCTTCAGTGATATGCAATAATACCTGGTGCTTTGTAAACGGTGTTGGCTGGTGACGATAGCTTGCCAGGCGAACATCTGTCGCATCAGTTGGAAGCGAGCCTCCTCCAAAGACGGGAAGAGGTACATTTGCTGGTTTGTGATGCGCACCTCGTGGACTACGCGAGCGATCTGGATAGAACGACGTAAGGAGTTAAGAACAGTAGAACTTGGAAATAATTGAGTACGAAGCGACGCGCGTTTTACTTGTGGCCGCCAATTGCACAAACACGCTGTGAATGTCTGTGTAAGCGCAGGAGCTTTCGGTACCGTCCCGTCAGACCATTGCGAAGTCGAAGAAGTGTGTGTGTGTGTGTGTGTGTGTGTGTGTGTTATGTGCTGAATCTACTCGTCTTCACGCACACATTCGCAGCGTGTTTGTACACTTAGTTACCACAAGAACGCGCGTCGCTATGTGAGATAAAAATGCTATATCTCGTAGTGGATGCAATATTTAACCCGATTTAACGATTCTCCATATAAAATAAAAACATGTCATTGTAAGCTAGCAGTTAAATACTAATTAAAATCAGTATAATAAACGTTGCAATCTGTTTAATACTTGCCTGAGGTTCTCCTCCAGGTTTGTGAGTGGGCTCAGTGGGAGAGTAGGTGTCCATGGATAGATCTAATTCATGGCTCTTGCCGAGTAGGGCTGATGTCCACGCTTCGACACCGGCTTGTAGACGAGCGGCCAAGCTCTTTTCAACCTGGGAAAACATAAAGAAGTATTAATTACACGGAAGTATGGAGTTCAAGCACCTCTTTAATATACTTACTTAAATTATTATATATGGTTTATTGCATGTTTAAATTGTCTTCGCAATTATCGTTAACATCGCGTAATCAATATGCGAAAGCGCTGCACAAATACGCTGTACAAGTGTCGCGTATACTTCGAAAACTTCCGTCATGATGAGGCGGCGTTAACGGCTACATTCGACAAATGCCTACACTGGACCAGCATTAGGCTTATGAAAAGGCTGTAAGGTCATCATCTTCCTGCCCTTATCCCATGTTACTTGGGGTCGGCGCAACACGTTTTCTTCTTCCATTCTCCCCTGTCAACCGTCACGCTATCATTCACTCCCTTCTCTTTCATATCATTCCTCACACAATCCATCCATCTTTTCTTCGGCCTTCCTCTCCCTCTCCATCCATCAACATAAGGCTGGAAGAAAAGGCTGTAAGGTATGTCCATTATTTGCCAACAAACCTCTTCATCAAGGCGCTGCACCCACAGATGCAAGTTGCTGTACTGCCTGAGCGACAGGTCATCAATGGCCCTCTGTAGCCTGCTCAAGATATCTGCCAGGCTGACAGCCGAGTATGGACACGTTTCCAAGGAGCGAGCGTCCACTGATATCTGTTCTTCAACCGCTAGTAAGTCTTCGACCTGTTGGGAATGAGAGCAAAGTTAGTTTATGGGCATTTTATTTATTTTTATGTTTTATTTTATTTATTTAAGGACAACCAACAAAGCTTACACCGTAATAAATGCTAAAGATTCTATGTTTTTTTACATTTTATAGTGTAGCCTTAATTAAAGGCTGCCATGGCATGCACTAATAAAACATAGAAGGAGAAAATGCAGTAACAAAACAGATTTTATTTATAAGCTAGATAGATTGATTGTTACATAAATGCAGATACATGACACATTCGACAAAATATCGAAAGCATCATGTGTTTTATTTATTTTGTGATGTTTTAGTTTTTAACTACCAGTAAGCCTTCATTTGAAAGCTCACTGATTCTCACCCAAAACATTAAACACGATGGCATAACGTCGAACGTTGTGCCAACTGATAATAGACTATAACACAACAAGGTTTCCAAATCATTATGGAAATGAAAAAGACTAAAGAAACTAAAATATATATGTATATATATTTTATTTTTATTTTCACTTTTGTGATAATTCCCTATGCAAGACAGACCTGAATTTACGCAAAGAGTAAGGGATGGCGTTTACCCGACACAGAAATGACATTAGAAAATCGGGGTTGATAGAAGTCACTTCAAAATGACCATGCGAGTTATTATGGGCTATGTATTGAAAAAAAAAAAGAATAAATAAATCATTTGTATTTTTTAGTGTGTAATAACGAGATTTTATTAGCAAAAAAAAAGTATAAATATTTTTCTCTGATCAATTTTCATTATTTTTTAACAATATTATTAAATATCGACAATTTATCTAGAATTCTGTCTGCCACCGATGTGGGTCTATCGTTGGCAGACAAATTCATACAGCTCTGAAAAAGAAAACCAGAAAGATTGGAATAATAATAGTAACCTTCTCTTGGAACAGAAGCACGACTTCGCTAAGCTTCTGAACATACGGGTCCAGTTTGTACGACTCCCACACAAGAGCCATTCCTTCCGACACTTGGTTCAGCACATCACGTCGCAGACCAGCCACGAGCGGTATGATAGACGCTTTGTCTCGAATCTGAAGGCATTCCAAACATATAGAATGACAGAAAGGTAAAAAGTATAACTAGAGGGAGAGGTAAGGTTTTGGATAAAATAATAGGATAACTTAAATACTACATGAAAGAAAATAAAGCGACATCGACATCAGACACAAATATATTGAAAGCTAAGGGTTTTTGTTTCAGGAAACTATGTACTGTAGAACTGTTTACTGTGAAAGATGCAATATTTCGGGGTAACTTTTCTAATGCTAAAATGAAACGTCAGACGAAAAACATTGCATTTATAAGAAACAAGAATTTCTTCCTCTCTTTAAAATGATGTGTTGTGCCATCATTATATCATTATCATTATCATTATCATTTGGGGGTTTGGTTATAAATTTTGTTCAAAAATTTGGTTAAAAAGTTTGTTCTAAATTAGTGACCTCTATATGTTTGAATCTCCATTAAGATTTCCATTGTCTATTTATACACGTAGTTTCATAAAACAAATTACTCTATGTCTAAAAAATCAATAAAAAATAACAAAAACCATAGTGAGTAGAAGTGTTTCTAAATATGATAAAATAAAAAAACATCGACATTATATCATGCAGCCTATAAATTCATAAACTACCTTCGTATGATTCCTATTATTTAGCTGCACAAATGAAAACGCACCCGTGTTAGTGTTGTCACATACACGCACATACAACATATAAAATTTAAATGAATTTTGGGCCTGTTTGCACCACTAATCTCTAAACAATGATTAACATATAAAAACATATTTCTGTCTCTGTTAACTTCAAACGATTGACAGAAATAGAACGATGTTTTAAATTCGCTGATTGAGTGATTTGTGGTGCAATCGGGCATTGTGTTCAATTGTAAGAAAAATTGAGTGTTTGTGCGAATATCGTGTATGTTTCTAGTGCTAGAAATCTGTGAATTCACACTGTTAGTTTCAAAGTGTTATTATACGTTACCTTTTCCAAAGTGCGTTCGTATGTGCGCACGCTTTCGATAAGGGAAATCGCGAAGGGGTACAGTTGGTTTGCTTGGTGAGCTTTGTTCACTATGGCTAATGGTACTCTGTGGAAGAAAGTGTCACAATCACTTGTTGATGTACTATAGGCACACTTCTGCTTAACCTTACGGGGAATACGGGCGTGATGTTATTTTATGTCATTTTTTTATTTTTTTATAGTTGGCGGCCTATTATTAAAAGAAGTAGAGAGCATTATAGTTAAGGAAGTATTACAAAATATATGGAATGCCAGCAAATCCAATATCTTTATAATGAGGTCTGGATTTTTATGAGAATTTTATATTACCTGATATAACTGAAATGACAAAGAATCCAATTAGAAGAAACCAACCAAAATAAGAAATATGGTAACACATCGTTTTACAACTTCCTATAAAAACAGTAAACATGAAAGTACATACCTGAATCCAAGGTTCTTCAAGTTTCGCACTTCTTTATACAGGGTGATAATCTCAGGCAAAAAGTTTACTTTCAACTTCAGTATGGTACCAGTCTTGCTGGAGCGAGCACGGACCGACTCTATGGCGAAAATGCGCCCAGACACGCCTAGGTTACGTTGTTGGACCTAAAATAGAAAAAAAAAAACCTATTTTATACTACGGTGAAGTATAGCTGTAGAAATTTACGAACGCGCATCAATCAAAAGGCTTAAGTTGCAAAACTTAACCCTTTTGTCAATGACGCTAAGTCCCATAACACGTGCTAGTGATTTGCAAATTACTATAGCTTCTTACCTTGCGAGCCCAATCATCAAAGACTTCTTGGGTGTCCAATTTAAGACGGAAACTATCACCATCTGCCTTCAGTTTTTGACCTTCAATATGGTTCTCCCATCCTTTTCCTGGTGAGAAGAAACAAATGAATGAGCAAGAAGATTCTATTTTCAGATTATACTAAAACCTCCGCATATGGAAAGAGGTTCTTACCAAGTACATCCTCAACTCTTTTCAAATAAGCAGTGAGTTGGTGGTCGATCTGCTTAGCCCAAATGATGGAACCAGCCACAGGGGGCAGATCTCGCACTAAGGATAGGCGACTGCATTTTGATTGAGGATATTGTACCTGAATACAAGAAAAAGTAAGTTTTTGTAAGTATTTTTTGGTCCTGTAATGATAAAAACACATTGTAGTAATATCTGATTTCCAATCGCTGGGCAAGAGTCCCCATTGAATATGAGGCGCCACAGGAAATAAGAATACCTGGTAGAAGTTATGGGACATTTTGCCCAGTAGTAGGATAGTACAGACTATAAAAACGTCAACTCTCCGGCAAATATGGCTGATTCTTTAATTACTTCTGTCTGTACTCAGTAAAAATAGCTTAGTTTTCATTTATTTTTTAGTTACACAATCTTTTGAAAATTACCTTGAACTTCTCATGCAAAGCTTCGATATCGTCCTTCACTCTCTGTATCAGCTGTGTCTGGTATTCTCGAATAGCGCCTCGGATGTGCGGGCGCACGAACAGGGCGTTGAATCGGGAAAAGATGCGGAACATTTCGTTCGCGTTCTTAGCTGTTCCGAGCTGGTCACGGAGGTGAGCTGTGATGCGGGTCTCCACACGATCTAATCAAATAAATACACGTAGGAAGTTAAGCAAATGACAAAACTATTTAAAAAAATCAAATTGAAAGAGATTGGGACTTATCTGGCATTAGCAGACGTGTTAGCTGTTTTTATATGAAGATTATAGTTTTCGGCGGGTGTGCATGACCAGATATTATATGAGCGTAAACAGGGCAAAGGGATATGTATGGACCGCAGCTGGTGGCGTTCTGTAGTTTTTGCATACCATGGGATGAAGGCGTGATTTTATGTATGTATGTATAGGTGTCAATTCAATATCTTCGCATAAGAGTATACTGCCATATCTAGTCGTGCAAACACTCCTTGTTTCTTCTGGAAGAGCAAATAGATGTTAAAAATTATAACATAACTTACCGATTCTATCTTCATAGCGCCGAACAGCCGCCTCCCAAGCATCGCATCCCTCGCGAGAAATATCCAGACAGTCAACTTCCTTCACATTCTCATACGCGAGGTTCACCTAAACACAAATAAAAAAGTAAAATTAAACATGGCTGAAACACATTAATTCGCTCGTACTTATAGAAAGGAGGCCTGAATCCCAGTACTAGGAACATTATTAGTTCAATATGTATGAAGTACCAGTTGGGGTCGGCTACCAGTCTAACTGGAAGTAGCTGAATATCAGAATTTTACATGCACGGGGCAACACGAAACCCCTTGGAAAGACAGGTTGTCATACTTGTGTTGCTTGAACTTGAAGATCAACTGTGCAGCTGTTATTATTTAGCCACAAGCCTGTCTTACCAACTACTTACACAGGCGTTAATATAGCTCATCAAGGATTATAAGGAGACTGTCACCCCATTATAAGTGACAGAGAAGATTATCTACAAAGATGAACTAGTATCTATAATAGATGTGTCATATTTACGCCCGGTTATAGCACCGGTGTAGATGGTTAAATGTTACATTACCTCTGCAATAGCATTGGCATCAGCAGCATCCATCGGTAGTGAATGTGGCTGGGCGGGCTCACCGCCAGCGCCTGTGTCAGCTGCCACTGTAGCGCGAGGGCGAAGTACCTTTACACGGAAAATAGTAGTTATATAACAATAATAACAAGGAATAAACACAAACACTTCAAATATTTTAAGGAACACCTCGATAGACCGCATGATGTTATGCAAGTTCAGCATAGGCGTACTTTAAAGATGACGTGTAAAAATGATTCTGATATGCTATTTACATAATAAACAATTTCGTTTCATTTGGTCATATTGGTAGTCCATCTACTACTGTTGATTGATGGTCTAAAAAGTTGGCCAAGTGTGACTTACCCTAAGCATGACAGTGCGTAGTTGTTCATGGTGTCTGCGGAACCGGCGCATATGTTCCATACGAGCCTGGAGCCGCTTGTGTGACGGCGACACACGCCACACCATCTTCAGGTGCTCGTCACGCTTCTTCTTTACGATGTCACTACAAATATTTGCGTTAATAAAGAAAAGGGCTAAATACGGATCGAAAACGTCATATCGGTTTTAGCGTACAACTAATATCTGCGCTTCAAAAAGGTGCGTATTTGAAAATTATGCAAAACTAGACACAAAACGTTAGATTAATGAACAATAACAACACATTAAATATATTCCACAGTATATTTCATGGTATCTTACCGTAACAAACCCTGTAGTTTTTCGTATTCATCATCCCAGCATGAGAAAACTTCGAAACACTGAGTCATCACACGTTCAAAGTCTTCGAAAGGAATGTGCATCAAACGGCGAGTTCCCAGCACCTACACAAAAACATTTAAAATAATCATCAAATTATGAAAAGCAGTTCTGAAGGTATAAGCTGCCTTCAAGTAACAAATGACAGGAATTCAACATGTCTGTAAAGTATTATTTTACCTTAAGGAGTTGTTGACCAAGATCGCGTGAGATAGCCTCGACCAGTCTCAAACCACGCTGTATGGGGTATTTGGTAGAGCGAATCTTTCGCAGATGGGAGAAAATCTGTTGCACTGCCAATCTGTTTAAAAAACAAATATCACGTTAAGATAATAATAGACATATTTTATTCCTAACGGCATAAGCATAATCAGCTTATAATGTTCTCACTGCTGTCCAGGCCTCTGGTGTCTTGAGCCCAGGCCCAGGCTTCTCCCACGAGGGTCCAGTGCGGGTTGGTAGTTGTCACATGTCTTCGAATTTTTAGTTCTGGGACATGCTGGTTTCTTCACAATGTTTTACTTCACAGTTTTGAGAGCAGTGGTGATAAAATTATTTACACAAAATGAAACGCTTGCCTGGGTTCAAACCCAAGACTTACTACTCATAAGTCGGGGTCGTTGCCACTGACCACCACTGCTCTTTGAATGAAGAGTGAAACCATAATAATGTACAGGTAGTATTTCTCTTACCTGATCCTTTCCAGCTCAGTAGCACTAAGTAGATCATTGATAGGAAAGTCTTTCATGAGAGGGTTGTAGTCCGACACAGTTGCAAGTGCTTGCTTCAGTCCAGTGTCGGTGTCAAAAGATACAGTGGCATGGAACCGCTTGCCATACTTCAGAATCTCCAACGTTAGGGCCACCTAGAAGAAAAGCATAGTCATCATCATCATCTGCCTAGCCTTTTCCCAACTATGCTGGGGTCACGGGAACATTCGTTGAATATGTATGAAGTACCATCTACTTCATACTGCCTAGCCTTTTGCCAACTATGTTGGGGTTGGCTTCCAGTCTAACTGGATGCAGCTGAATACCAGTATTTTACATGGAGCAACTGCTTATCTGACCTCCACAACCCAGTAACTGGGTCATAAATAAAAGCATAGAATCATATCCAATATGTTCTGATGTGAGTCACTGTGCATACAATTTTAATATCATGGATTCATAGATATGCTAATGCATGAATATGACATTTACATAAACCTATTATGGAACAAATAATGTAAGAATCATATGCCATCAGATGGTATACAAAGTGAATATGCTAATGTAATACATAGTGGAACCAAAGCTAGGAATAAAGATTAAACAAACCTCAATGCTTTCCCTCTTCTCCTGGATGCGATGGAGGGCTCTCTCCAGATTGAGCCAGAAAGAGATTTCTTGGAGGGCTGTGCCGTTTGACGGGTCGCGATCTAACTTGGTGACCTAGATAAAAATAACTTGTTATTTTACTGTCAGTGCTTAATATAATGACATTGAAAATAAAAACTTGGTTGGTTAAACAAACCTTTTGTATTTCTTTGATCCAGCGGTTGACTCCATTTTGTAGTTGATTCAGGAACGTAGAGTCTTCAACTTTATCACCAAAGTCAGCAACACGAGGTTTGCGCCCTTCATCAGCAGCTCTGATAGAGAAGGAACACAAATGATTGTTAGATGACTTGTGAATGATAAAATATTTGTAACAATGTCGAGATTTCAAGTTAAAAAAGATTTTTTTCTCAGTACCTAATAATACCAGTTTAATTCAAAGTACAGTAAGAAAAGCACACAAACCACAAAGGATTCCATACCACAAGGCAAAAAATGCCGGAAAAACCATATTTCTTATATGGAGACTCCTTTAATTTTTAACTTCATATTTTTTCAATGTCTACCTATTATAGTTCATGATATCTCGTGAACCACAGCCAACTGAAAGACAGATGGACGGTCAGCAGAGGCTTAGTAATAGGGTTTTGTTGGCACAATTTTTTTTTTAAATCGTGGCCCCACACAAATTTTCTCCTATATAATTATCTCCTATACTAATTTTCACGGAATTTCTCCTATATCGTGGGTGCATTTACAAACATTTAAACTTACATACACAAACAGCCAGACTCAGAACAACTACCTGTAGGCAATACAAATATTTGTTCCGTTCGGGAATCGATCCTACAACATGCAGCGCAGCAGTCGATCGCCTGCGTCAACCGTGTCGTCAAGGTCGTCCTTTGGGTACTGAATCCTAAGAAGAAAGCAAAACTCTTGGTTTTGCTTTCTTCTTAGGATTCAGTACGAAAGTCTTTTTTATCAAGAAATTTATATATTAAAGCTCTTGCCTTTTAATTACAGCTGCTACAAGAGGATGAACAGGCAGAGTAATCTCAGGGATGTCAATGTTCTGCTGAAGGTGAAGCAGTCCCATCTCCAGCTCAGCAATCTTCTTCTCCACTGATGGTGCCATTTTGTCTCCATCCCTGCAAAACATAAGTCTTTCACTTGGAGCTTACTACATTGACCTATTGTAATAATAAATCCTTTTACAGAAAAATATTTATAAGTTTCAGGGATAATGAAGAGAGTTGTGATGTCATAAAATAATTTATATGGTTTTGGGATTAAAAAAATTACCAAAAATATTGCAATAGAATCAGTTAGTAGATGGAATACTCTCAATCTCTGATTTCAGTCAATATTGACTAACATCATTCATGAAGCCATAAAATAAACATAAACGCTTGATTCTAAAATATTTTCCCCTTACCTGTCTGCCCTACCACTCTCTTTCACATAACTCTTGAAGAATGGAGCCATAGTTTTGCTGATGAAAGCATGCAGAGTTTCGTAAGGGGAGCCATCAGACAAGTTGATGAGTCGCAGCTGACTGTGGATGGACTTGTCAGCTTCGATGACAGCACCGCGTTTGATGCAGACGAAGGCTGCCACTCGGGACGATGAGAAGACCACCTAGAGATAATAAACATTTACTATTAACAAGAAAAAATTGTTTGTAATTTTGGCAAAAGTAATATTTGTAGGGTGGGAATATTAATGTGTGGCCTATTTTGTCACTGACCTCATTGCTGATCTGGTAAGTAACAGCTTCCTTCTCCTCTTCGCCTTCAGTTGGTTGTTCACTGTCATCTTCTAAATATTTGAAAAACAAAAATTATTATTTAAATTGTAGTTGTATTAAGTTAACAAAATTATGAAACTAAGAAGGAACTATAAAAAATGATTAAACTACGTAATATACATCTATTAAAATGTGCAATGCCGTATGATCTCATACTGCAGCAATGCAGCTAGAAAGTTGACAATTGAAAAAAAAAATCGGGTGGATGTCGCATACCTTTGGAAGAAAATCTTTGCACGTATAACGAAGACACCTGAGAGTCTGAGAAGAACTTCCTGATGCAATCTTGGTTCACTTTGTCGTCTAACGCAGCATTTAACGCCGGTGGAACGATATCATCTTCGGGCAAAAGTACCGTTGCGGCTCTGCGCAAGTAGTTTGCAAAGTCTTGGAAGTCGACCACCACAACATTTTGCGACTCAGGTGAATTCTCACTTCCATCCAGAGAATCTCCCATGATGTTTCAGGGAGATTCTAATATTTCTTATAGGAATCAATAAACTTTTTTGGAAAACAGCCGCAAGTTGTTGCAATAGAGCAGCCGTCAATTGACAAGTGAAGTGATGACGCATCGACGAGGGTGGCAAGCATAAAAATAATTGACAGCTGATTAAAATTCATGTTTTATTTATTTTTTATTGAAATCGTATCTCTATCTACGGATTTGGATAAGTATATAAAAATAACGAAATTCGATAAAGCTCGTTTATATTGAGCAAGAGTTTATACTACATTATTATATAAAGGATTTGTTTATGATATTTTCTCTCTGGCAATGTTGGTTTTTGAACGTTCGGATACGGTGTACAAAAACTAGAGGTGCTAGGCATCGTGCTAGGCTTAGTTTATCAGGCCGTACTGCCGGGCAGTGCATAAAATAAACATAACACTTTATTTATTTCAATCAAGATCTAAAGAGAGTTGATTCCATGATGATAATCCGGGGTTACTTAAGTATCGCTTCAAGTTTACCTACTTCACAATTTCCTAGTCCACTGCCACAACAATCTTTTGGCGCATGATTGACATTGACAAGGGGCACTGCTGGTAAACATTTCTGCAAAATTATTTTTGAAACGTGAAAAACCGAATAAGTGTGAGTAGAACTCGCTTCAGGAGCGTTCCGTCTTAAAGCTGTACCCGGCTGCCCGTGGCTTCACTCAAGTGATACAGCCCATAAATTTCAACTGGCAAAGGTCGGAGCCAATTGGTTGTGACAGACGGAGAGACAGACACAGACACGAGTGATCCTACAAGGGTTCCGTTTTATTATTTGGACATACCCTAAAAACAAGATGGCTGCGTAAGTTCCGATTTTGGCCACGTGACAAAAGATCCCTGTACGATGATGATGATTCTTGATGATAATATCAAATCTATAGTAGGAGGAGGAGATAGATAGATAGGTAAGTAGACCAATCGACCTTAAATGTAAGTATTTATAACCGAAGTAGGTAACATATTTTCCGGATTTTTTGGGTTACTTTTGTTTCTGAGAGCATAATAAAGACATTTTCCAGAGAGATAGAGCGTCCGATATCTTATTACGGTGAGCTTGTAAACTGACGAAATGCTCCTCGAATCACTGCCTTTATGACCTGAGCTACCGATATTCACCTTCTTGTACCATTCTGACACAAAAATAGATAAAGTAAAATGAGTTATACATCTCAGTCACTAAAGTTGCGATTCCCTTGTCGGATTTTAGAAAGCTGTGTGGGCTGATATAGGCAGATTTTTTGTCGACTGTGATGGATAAAGCGAAGGAGACTCGGACGAGTTGATTGAAAATGCTGTTAAAGAGAAGAGGTACTTTTAGGGGTTTTTGAAAGTCTTCAAGGAATACCTATAGGTAGATAGGTACTGTTTGATCCAGAGTCCAGATAATCTATCGAACCTATGTTTTGTATATATGGGTAATTGTATAAATGTCAAGTCATATGGTACCTACCCTAAAGTATCACGTTTCCGATATATTTGAAGGTAAAGGTCGCCTTAAGAGAACTGAAAATCATACCTACCTACTAATTCCATCGTGCGCGGATACTTAAATAAAAATAAAAAATGGCGGCGGGTTGATATGGCAGCTTCCATAGAAAAATGTTCGAACCCCTTTCTCTCTCCCAAAAGATAGTGACATATAAGCTTACAATTACAGCCATTAAGCATTTCTCCCATTTCATGCAGCCTGCTTACATAGGTACTGAATAAGTCAATTAGCTATTCATGTTTTAAAAGTTTTAAAACTAACTCTGCATAACGATCGCTTCAAAAGCACCTAAGTTTAAAAAATCTAATATGTTAAAAATGTTCTCTGTTGCTTTTCCAGAGTCCCATTTAGTTTCACAATTTTATAAACGTACCTATGTAACTTCATAAACTAGAAAAAATACTCGTTTTACTCGGTTAATTCTATTACAAAATAAACACAGCAACTTTTACGAGGGAATTTTTATTCCGTAGGTGCTTAATTACTTTAAAAGAAAAACGTACAAAATGATACTTACCGTAAGTGGGAAAAGAGAATCTATTTCGAATTGCCCATTCAGTGTTACTAGAGTTGAAATTGATTCGAAACTCGAAAGTTTCGTATGTATAGGTACTGTTAAGTTTTCTTTCTGTAGCGATCCTCTTTTCGCTAGTTCCCAAGTTTACGAAGAAAGGGTGAAACGTTTTCGTGTGGTAATTTGTCGCTAAAATCCTTATTTATTGCAACAGAGAAGTTGGATCGGCCCCGGGGGCAAATTCGCAAACTTTGCTCCTTTAACTTCGCTTCACCGAGTACCGACATCTTGAGCACATATTGAGGTTGAATCCTCGTTTTCATGTTTCAATAGAATTATTGAGGATTACTTTAATACTGTTTTATTTTCCATGCCTCCGTTAAAGTTTATTTCGGTTCATAAATCGTCTACGTATATTATTAAAAACGTCTTTGTATTTATTAAAAAAATAGTCAAAGTAGGTACAGTAGGCCGCGACGTCAGTAGTAACACTTTGGCCTAGCGTAGTGCCGAGTTTCAATAGATTGCGAGTAACCATTGACTACAGTCAATGGTTACTCGCAATCTATTGAAACTCGGCCTACTCGGACTCGTACCTACTTATTTGCAGCCATGCGGTACACCGCATGGCTGCAAATAAGTAGGTACGGTAGAGTCCGTTGTGATGTTCGGTTCATTCTTCGCTATGTGGACTCTGTTTACAAAAATATAATGTAAAATATTTTTGCAAACGGAGAAAAATGGAAACGGAGATAAATATTATATAACTTAATAATATACCCGGTAGATACTTTATGGTGATAGGCAGCCAGCCTATCGCCATAAAGTAAGTGTATTACATTAAGTTACTAAAAATATGGCAGTTTTATAGGTACACCTCTTCCTAACCCTTTGGAGATTACACGTGTGATGTTATGTTTTGTTACAATTAAAATTATAACTATTTTTCCTCACTAATGAAGGAAAACATCATGAACAACACAGAAAACCGACGGCATATCCTAGAACCGACAAAATTCGAAGACATGTGACAAGCACCAACCCGCACTGGGCCCGCGTGGTGGAGTACAGCCCGCTCCCTCTCGTGGAGAGGAGGTCACTGTGCCAGCAGTGGGAACGTTATAGGCAGATTATGTAATGGAACTGTGGGTGTACTACAACCAGTAAGTCTCCCTTTAACCTTTTGAGGAACGCGAACGTGACGGCCATTTATTAATAGTAGCGAATATCGAGTAATTAATCATTACAAGTATTCTAAATATAGAAATAGGAAAAAAGAAAGCTAAATTCGGATGATACCTAACATCCGCAGCTTAATTACGCAAGTCGCATTCAAGGAAGAGACTAAAATAAACAAAATAACTAAACTACCACCTTACTCGTAAACACCTTTTAATAATAGAATTTTATTTGGAAAATGGGTAGCTTTTTTGGTTAAACGAGAATGCCAATTATAGAATGGAGCTGAGACCCATTTCTGTCGTTATTGAAATTCATTGTAACTTAATAGGTTTTAAAGCTTGCGCAAATTAAGGATTAGGTAATATCTACTAATATTTTGCGCAAACACTATCCTTCATGCTTTTCTTCATTCCCCGGCTGACCTAAGCTCTGGCATACGGTAAACAAACAAGTGGTTGCTGCTTATACTTTTTGCTGTAACTAGTACTTATTGTGCCCGGTTGATGGTAATAGGCTCGCCCCTTATTATCGGGGATTACAGGCGTGATGTTATGTATGTAGTACTTCTATGTTCATTTTTTTTTTTTTTGTGTGGGAAATCATCAAATTACCTCTCCCGCTCTGGGCTGAGCGGAAGGGCGTGTCAGACTTTTACTGACTAAAACCCACCCGTGTTCCTTCAGTTGCCTGTGCCAGGGGCCACAGTATCTCTTTCGAACAACCCGCAGCCCCGGCGGCATCGGTCCTAGCGGACCCCGTCAGTTCGTGCTGACAGCTCTTTGAGGCATGCGTAGAACACAATGCGCCGTCGACCCGGGCCTGGTCCTTACCGGGCGGCGAGCTGCCCATTGTTCGCCGCCCGCAAGCCCGCGCCTACGGTGGCCGGGAGTCAGCTGTTGACTCCCGTCTAGGGCGTCTCCTGCGGCGGCTAGGCGCGTGAGGGTGCAGAGATTGCCTCTTCCTCACGCGCTCCGCCTCCTTTTTCGCGAGAATTACTGCTTTGCAGAAGGAGGTGACGACCTCCCATTCACTCTCGCTCCGTACTATGGCCTGGACCAAGGCCGGACGCGAGAGATCGCCGCCGCCGATCGCCGCCACGAGGACACAGCGGGGTCCCGCCCAAGCCGAGCAGACCTCCACCGTATGCTCCACCGTGTCCTCCGGGCGATCCACACAGTGGTGACACCCTGGCGTTTCCTCCCGCTTTATCCTGAACAGGAACCTCCCGAAACAACCGTGTCCGGTGAGGACCTGCATCAAGCGGAAGGTGAGGGCGCCGTGGCGCCTCTCTAGCCACTCCTCAAAGAGGGGACTTATCGCCGCAATTGTGGTGTGCCCATCTATGTTCAATCGGGATTGCAATAAGCTCATATCGTAGCAAACTTTTACATTGAAAAATACCCTCTATTGTATTGTTGTATGGCAACTCTCACACAATTCCATTGTTACAGTGGGTTATCGCACTATTCATAGTTGCGGTCAAACAATGCGGACATCAACTCTGTTCAATACAGAATCAATTGTGCCTTATAATAGTGTTTAGAACAAACTTCGCTGCGTTAAACTGGAATCGATTTCAAAATGGAATCCCTACACATAGGTACTTTGACGGATTTGGAGTATTGTAAAACGTTGAAATGGTAAGTTTTGATTGACTTGGTACTGAATAATGGTTTACTAATACTAAGGTAAAGATATTATTGTAAGTATTCACTTTATTCGATTTTGTTAGGTAAGTATCTCAGTTAATAATTGGCATCGATCTGTTGGCCGTCAGTGGATTTTATTTCCTTTTTCAACTATAACTTCCAAGCACTGCCTATTGTCTAATCAAATGTTACGCCGCCCATGAGTCACTGCTACGCCGCGCCTACGATAAGCTGCTACGAGTGTGATTACAAGTTTTACGCACTGCTTTATGCTACACGTTGCTAATCCCACCGTGAGTCACTGCTACGCCGCGCCTGCGCAAAGCTGCTAGGAGTCCGATCACAAGTTCTACGCACTGCTTTATGCTACACGTTGCTATTCCCACCGTGAGTCACTGCTACGCCGCGCCTGCGCAAAGCTGCTAGGAGTCCGATCACAAGTTCTACGCACTGCTTTATGCTACACGTTGCTATTCCCACCGTGAGTCACTGCTACGCCGCGCCTGCGCAAAGCTGCTAGGAGTCCGATCACAAGTTCTACGCACTGCTTTATGCTACACGTTGCTAATCCCACCGTGAGTCACTGCTACGCCGCGCCTGCGCAAAGCTGCTAGGAGTCCGATCACAAGTTCTACGCACTGCTTTATGCTACACGTTGCTAATCCCACCGTGAGTCACTGCTACGCCGCGCCTGCGCAAAGCTGCTAGGAGTCCGATCACAAGTTCTACGCACTGCTTTATGCTACACGTTGCTATTCCCACCGTGAGTCACTGCTACGCCGCGCCTGCGCAAAGCTGCTAGGAGTCCGATCACAAGTTCTACGCACTGCTTTATGCTACACGTTGCTAATCCCACCGTGAGTCACTGCTACGCCGCGCCTGCGCAAAGCTGCTAGGAGTCCGATCACAAGTTCTACGCACTGCTTTATGCTACACGTTGCTATTCCCACCGTGAGTCACTGCTACGCCGCGCCTGCGCAAAGCTGCTAGGAGTCCGATCACAAGTTCTACGCACTGCTTTATGCTACACGTTGCTATTCCCACCGTGAGTCACTGCTACGCCGCGCCTGCGCAAAGCTGCTAGGAGTCCGATCACAAGTTCTACGCACTGCTTTATGCTACACGTTGCTAATCCCACCGTGAGTCACTGCTACGCCGCGCCTGCGCAAAGCTGCTAGGAGTCCGATCACAAGTTCTACGCACTGCTTTATGCTACACGTTGCTAATCCCACCGTGAGTCACTGCTACGCCGCGCCTGCGCAAAGCTGCTAGGAGTCCGATCACAAGTTCTACGCACTGCTTTATGCTACACGTTGCTAATCCCACCGTGAGTCACTGCTACGCCGCACCTACGCAAAGCTGCTAGGAGTCCGATCACAAGTTCTACGCACTGCTTTATGCTACACGTTGCTATTCCCACCGTGAGTCACTGCTACGCCGCGCCCGCGCAAAGTTGCTACGAGTGTGATCACAAGTTCTACGCACTGCTTTATGCTACACGTTGCTAATCCCACCGTGAGTCACTGCTACGCCGCGCCCGCGCAAAGCTGCTACGAGTTTGATCACAAGTTCTACGCACTACTTAATGGTACGCGTTGCTGTTCCCGCCGTCTGTCACTGGTACGCCGCGCCTACGTATAGCTGGTACGAGTTTGATCACAAGTTCTACGCACTGCCTAATGCTAGGCGTAGCTATTCCTACCATGAGTCACTGCTACGCCGTGCCTACTCAATGCAGCTACGACTGTGATCACAGGTTCCACGAAATGCTTAAACCTACGCATAGCTACGTCGGCGTGAGTCACTGCTACACCACACCTACGCAAAGCTGCTACGAGTTTGATGAAGTTCCACGCACTGCTTAATGCTAGGCGTAGTTATTCCCACCATGAGGCACTGCTACGCCGTGCCTACGCAAAGCTGCTACGAGTTTGATCACAGGTTCAACGAAATGACTAATAATAATAATAATAACATCTATCGAGGCTCTCGTTAGGCGGTTGGATCAAGGGCCTGATTCAGAAGGCAGTACTCCTCGATACGGCTCGCATTGTGAGGAGGTTTCTATCTCTGGAGCCCTAACCACCGGTAGCTTGGACCCTGCTCCCGACACCGGTGGATCACTATTTTTTTATATTTTTAAATGTTTTTTATTTTTTATTTATTCATACTAATATTTAAAAATGTAATAAAATAAGACTACTAAACAAATCAACGACATAATAATAATATTATAATATTATAATATAGCTAGCAACACCAACGTCAACGTCAACGTCTCTTTTGTCATCTGTTCACAATTTCCTAATATATAATTTTTAGAAGCAGTTTTTATATTTATATATCCGTAAAACCATATCAGAAAATCCAATATTATCAAAACATAAACATAATTTTATATAAATACAATGAACAGAAACAAAAACTTGCATCGAAAACTGCCGATCCGGAGGTGACATCTGTCATGTCACCTCCGATAAAAACGTGAAAATGAAATGTTGAAAATGTTGACGAGATCAGCAGCTCGCCGTGCACGCCTACCACCTCCGGAGTCGTCGCTCAGCCCCGCCCTGCCGCCGCCGGAATCCAGCCCCATCGAGAGTGCTGTGACACCGGCCGTAGCAGTTGCGTCGAGCTCGAGCGACGAATATTTTTCCCCGCCGACGTCGCCAACACCTGTACGTCGGCAGGGGAGAGGCCGGCCACCGAGGAGCTTGGGACTTAGGGGCCATCCGGCCCCGAGCCGGGTCCCCGCTGCCGGTGGTTGTGTGCAGCGCATGAGATGGACTCAGTCTATGAACGAGAACGTCATGCGCGCATACTACGGGTCTACAGAGGGGGGAACTAACCTCACTGCGTACCGTGATAGGCTGCTGTCTCTGTTCCAGGAACTGGAACCAACCGTCAACGTCTCGGCCCAACGACTGTCGGATCAGGTGCGGGTCATCCAACGCAATCACAGGTTGGACGACATAGCACTTGATAGGCTGCGCTCAGAGGTACTGAACAACCAAATCGTCTCGACTCTGGCACAAACCGCGGCACAAGCGTCAACTATTGATGCCATCCCGCCGCGGTCCAATCGTGTTGAAGAAGATGATGATAGGGTTGACACAGTAAGTAGCCAGTACAACGTCCGACTGAGGAGCGCACTGGAAGATGCGTTTCGCGAGTATAGGTCCACTCCAACCGAACTTAGACCCCGAATACCACGGCTACCTATGCACAAAAAAAATAGGGCGCTAGTGTGTGCCTTGGACTCGCAGCTCAAGAATTTCTTCGAGAGCAGCGAGGATCTCGTTGATACACACTCGATCTTGTATTGCGCGGCTGTGGCGGCATGTCGTTTAGCTAACGTCAAGTTTCCAAATTGTGACGCAGCTACTCGACCAAAACCAGCCGTACCAGCCTGGCGATACAGGATCGAGCGTCGTATCGATGGGGCCAGGGTACTCATCGGTAAACTATACTGCTTCAGGGAGGGCAACACACGACCACGAGTGATGCGCTTTGTAAGACAGGCATTTTCGGGGACTGGAATCAGCCCTCGGGAATACATGTCCAATGTCACAGAGTGCATCGACTTCCTGAAGCAGAAAGTTTGTGCATGGGCGAGTCGTATTCGGCGGTATAAGCGGCGGGTTGATCGGTACACGCAGAATCGCATGTTCCAGAGCGATGAGAGGTGGGTATATAGAACTTGGGAGCGACCTGAACAAAACGTGACGGACGTGTGCCGCCCGGATGATGCCACCACTAGTGCATTCTGGCGCAGCATCTGGTCGGTGCCCGTCTGTCACGCTGAGGGTGGCTGGATGCGCGATATCGAGCGAGTGTGTGGAACTATACCAGAAATGGAACCAGTCATAATTACGCCATTAGACGTAGCCAAAGCAGTCCGTCCGTTACCGAATTGGAAATCACCGGGACCGGACGGACTGCATAACTTTTGGTTAAAATGGCTAATTAGTTCACACACTTGCCTGGCATCTCAGTTCCAGTCATCCTTAGAGTCTGGGTCACTACCACAGTTTCTAACAACAGGCGTTACCCACCTGCTCCATAAGTCAGGTAGTCCCGCGGAACCCAAGAATTATAGACCGATCACGTGTTTGTCGACGGTTTATAAACTTCTTACATCCATTTTGAGAGCGAAAATTAACACACACATTGACAGTTACTCGATTATGTCTGCCTCTCAAAATGGATGTAGGAATGGGTCCCGCGGTACTAAGGAGCTACTCCTCATAGACATGGCCATTAGCCAACAGGTTCGCCGATCCCGCAAGGATATGTCGACATGCTGGATAGATTATAAGAAGGCCTACGACTCGGTGCCACATACATGGCTCATGAGGGTGCTGGAGTTGTACAAGATAGATGCAACTCTACGCACCTTCCTTGAGTCGTGTATAAGACAGTGGAAGACGGTCCTTCGCTATCCAGGGTGTCGACAGATCCAGGGGAATGATGAGCCTGTATGGATTAAGCGGGGAATATTTCAGGGCGACAGTTTGAGTCCACTTTGGTTCTGCTTAGCCCTGAATCCTCTAAGCACACTGCTGGAGGACTCAGGTCTAGGCTACCGGTTGAAGAGAGGTGGTCAGGTCATATCTCACCTCCTCTACATGGATGATTTGAAACTCTTTGCCCCTAACAAATTGCATCTGATGGAGCTACTGAAGGTAACTGAAACTTTCAGTAGTGCCATCTGGATGGAATTTGGTGTGGACAAATGTGCAGTCATGCATGTAAAGGGGGGGGAGATTATGGAATCCGAGGGAATTCCACTTTCGGATTCCATACACCTTAGATCCCTCTCCTCACTCGAAAGCTATAAGTATTTGGGTATGTCGGAAGCGTTAGGCATCAACGATGCTGACATGAAGCAATCGTTGAAGGAGCGCTTCTTTTGTCGCCTGAAGAAGGTATTAATTAGTCTTCTTTCAGGCGGAAATAAGGTGCGCGCCTTCAATGGCTGGGTCATGCCGGTTTTGATGTACTCTTTCGGCATACTCAAATGGACTCAGACTGAACTCGATGCCCTAGATAGAAGAGTCCGTACACTGCTGACCGCAAACCGGATGCATCACCCACGATCATCGGTGATGAGACTGTATATCCCGCGGAAGTGTGGGGGTCGAGGATTTTTAAATGCGAAGACCCTGCACAACCGCGAGGTGTGCAGTCTCAGGGAATATTTTTTAAAAGCCGAAGTGGGTATGCACCGTGATGTGGTCGCAATGGACAAGGGGCTCACCCCGCTCTCCATGGCGAAAGAGAACTGGCGCAAACCTGTAGTACTTACTACCGATGACCGCAAGAAGGTATGGCAAAGCAAGGAGCTTCACGGGCGCTTCTATCGGGCTCTTCATGAGCCCGGTGTAGATTTCTTAGCGTCCGTATCCGGGCTGCGTTTCAGTGACCTCTTCGGGGAAACTGAAGATTTTGTCTGTGCAATTATGGACGAAGTTATCTTGACGAATAACTACCGGAGACATATTATGAGGGACGGGACGGCTGACGTGTGTCGGGCATGCCACCGTCCGGGTGAGTCCATCAGACATATTATCTCTGGTTGTTCTCGTCTGGCTAACAGCGAGTACTTGCACAGGCATAACCAAGTAGCCAGGATTATTCACCAGCAACTTGCTTTGAAATATAAACTTGTCGACTCTGAGGTACCATATTACAAGTATGTGCCCGACCCAGTTCTCGAAAATGACCATGTCACGTTGTACTGGGATCGGTCTATCATCACTGACTGGACTGTTGTCGCCAACAAACCTGATATAGTGGTGATAGATCGATTAGTGCGCCGCGCAATGATTGTTGATGTTACCATTCCACATGATGGGAACCTCGTGAAAGCTGAGAAAGATAAACAAATCAAATATCTTGACTTAGCACGCGAGGTTGTTGACATGTGGAATGTGAGCTCGACTGTCATTGTGCCGATTGTCGTATCGGCCAATGGCCTGATGGCCGACAGCCTCGATCAACATCTATCGAGGCTCTCGTTAGGCGGTTGGATCAAGGGCCTGATTCAGAAGGCAGTACTCCTCGATACGGCTCGCATTGTGAGGAGGTTTCTATCTCTGGAGCCCTAACCACCGGTAGCTTGGACCCTGCTCCCGACACCGGTGGATCACTATTTTTTTATATTTTTAAATGTTTTTTTATTTTTTTATTTAATCATACTAATATTTAAAAATGTAACAAAATAAGACGACTAAATAAATAAACGACATAATAATAATAAAACTTTATTTCAGACTATTATAAGGTCCATAAATATGTTAGTATTTTGGTGTTAGTAACAATGGTGCTTAAATAAGTAGGTTAGTATTGTTAGTTTTCACAAAAATTATTATAATTATTTATTTAGACCTATGACTGTCCCCACCCAGTGTCCTTGAAAGGGACAGTCCGGTCTGGCAGCTATCATTTTCAGGATTCTGTTGTTACTACCATGCAAGCGCTGTAGCAAGGAGGCCGCTTTCTTTCGCATGATGGCATTGAAGCCATCTGTGCGAGCCTCCGCGAACATTCCTGAAGCGCTACAACGCCATGGCAGTCCCAACAGCATCCTAAAAGCATTATTAAATTGAACACGCAGGACGTTGTAGGCTCGGCGCGTGTATGATACCCACAGGCCACTCGTGTAAAACGATTGACAGAACGCCTTAAAAAGGGTTGTTTTGACGTCTGTAGTACAACGAGCGAACCTGCGGGCAATCATATTGCTCCTCACAGACAACGCCCCGCGCTCCCTCTCTATATCTAAGTCATCCCTTAGGTCGCTCGTGACAACGTGGCCAAGGTACCTAAAACTATCCACAATTCTAATTGGTACACCGTTGAGACTTATGGGAGGAACACTGCGCGGCTGCTGCTTAGGTGCTTTAAATACAAGAATTTCACTCTTCTTCGAGTTGTATATTAAGCCATGCTCCTCCGCATAGGCCTCGCAGGTCGATAACAACTTCTTCAACCCACCCATCGAGGGACTGAGAAGCACCATGTCGTCTGCATAGCTTATATTGTTGACACTCGTTCCATCAATGTGGCAGCCGACATGTGTGCAGCTCAGTCGCTCGATGAGCCGGTTGATATAGAGGTTAAAAAGAAGAGGCGAGCTTAACCCCCCCTGCCTGACTCCGCATTCCAGCCTGTACTCGTCCGACAGAGTACCCACCCACCTCACCCGGTTCTTTTGGTTAGAGTACCAATATTTGAGAAGGGAGGTGTCTAATGCTACGCATAGGTACGTCGGCGTGAGTCACTGCTACACCACACCTACGCAAAGCTGCTACGAGTTTGATGAAGTTCCACGCACTGCTTAATGCTAGGCGTAGTTATTCCCACCATGAGGCACTGCTACGCCGTGCCTACGCAAAGCTGCTACGACTGTGATCACAGGTTCCACGAAATGTCTAAACCTACGCATAGCTACACACCTACGCAAAGCTGCTACGAGTTTGATGAAGTTCCACGCACTGCTTAATGCTAGGCGTAGTTATTCCCGCCATGAGTCGCTGCTACATCGCGCCTACGCAAAGTTGACGTACGAGTTTGATTACGAATACAAAGTAATTCTCTTCAATTTCATTACTGTGACCACTAAACGAGTGTCTTATCATTTTCTAATAACTTTTCGAATACTTCCATGGATAGATAGCTCTCGCTTGCACCCCTTCTCAGTTATGAATAATTTCACAATAGTTATGCATTCAGTAATTAGACGAGTGATAAAGTGCAACGTGACTGAAATAGCTGATACACTGACATATACAACGTCTATCAGCATTAGTAGTTTCAGACAACGTCTCACGTCTCTGGTTATTATTACTTTAGTAATAAATTATCCATCTGCTGGAAGATACTGCTGTGGTATTCCTATGTGTTGGTAAGAACACGGTTCGAAAACTATTGTTATGTCGGTTCTCGGTAAGTAATTAAGTTAAAGTTCGAGACCGTGATTGTCCTATAAAGGCGGACATATGCGTCCGCTGTCTGCTAATAATACAATAATAATAGGTATGTTATCCTGATAATGCAGGTGAATACCTTAATTCACCTGCGTATTACGTTCATTGTAGCGGACCTAAGGATGCCCATATAAGCACAGCAGATGATGTCTACGGCTTGAAATTAATAATTAGGAGATCTTGTTAACGGAGGATTCCTTTAACAAGATCTCCTCATTATTCATTTGCGTAATACGAATGTCATAATTTTATTTATTACATGTTTTTATCTGATGATATACTCGTAGGTACGGTTCCCGACATTGTTTCATGCTACTCCTAAACAGAAAAGATTACAAATAAAACATTGTATGTCGCAGTTTTCCTACAGCAGGGAACTCTGTAAGTTTGAGCGCACTTGCGCTATTCAGTAATTACATTTCGCGTTCGCATATGTAATTCAGCTCTTAAAATGAAGCGCGCTGCTTTGTATAAAAATATGGTACTATCTATTTTTGATGCTACGGTCAAAAATGAATCGCCAAACAAAGTAAAAACAGTACTTTGATGAGAATTTTTAGTTATGAAAGGCTTTTGTTGCTGTAGATAGTCCAATTTCGAAAGTATAAACTGGATTTATTTTCTCTTGTTTGTGAGATAGCGAGGGGTTGTTACGTATACAGCTGTTTTTAAGTCAAGGTGCTACAGTTATATCGTAATTATTTTAAGTTAATTACGACATTTTTTACTCACAATACTCGATACGATAACTCAGTCACGCTAAAAGTAATAATGTAGCTTCATGTATTTCGATGACGTTCGACGTAGTAGATTAGGTCCTGGATTATCTCATAAAATACTTGGTAACTAGGTACTTGAACTAGTTCCCATAGCATGCAAGTGAATCCGTAGGTAACAGCAATAGCTATTCTCTAACGCAATGTACTTAGTTGGTATTCGCCGGTTCCCAGAACCACAGAAATTGGTTTAATTTGACTTTGACATTTACCATGAGGTCCGAAATGGCTGATAGAATGAGGTTCACCACTTGTTTTAATAAAACACAGTAGAAAAACGACATTGTTTCATGTTTGTTGAAATTCAACTAAAATTAAAGCGGTTTATTTAACTTTTTTAACTTTCCCGACGACATCCCCGCTCTGAGCGCTTAAAAGTGAACGTCTGTGTACGTGGGTAACAATGTCGTCAAAATACTTGATGTTATTTTTAATATTACCTTGCCACTCTGCCACAATTCTCGCTTTTCTTCTTCTGTTGCATATTTTGTTATAAGAACTAATTTAAAATAGTTTTAGTATTTTCAGGGAAATAAGTACTTGGGCAGGTACGCAGTATGTACGGTAGTAAGTAGAAACCTACACACAATTAAACATGCTAAGGAATTCCAATGCCCGCAAGTAATGAATCTATTTTAGTAGCTTAATTACAGTAGCATAACGTTGGATAATTAAGTTTATGGTCAGCATGCCTTGTCTCGTTACATATTAAAGTCCCAATTATTTTGACCTAAATTGTAACATCGCCAATAAACTAGAATTTTATCATCTTCTACCAAGTCTACAAGCATCTGTGGTTAGCTGTGGTACGCAAGATCTTCTAATCATGGTGATGAGGCCACAACACAGGGCCCAATGTGCAGCCTGTGGCCTGTGGCGTCTGTGGCCTCTATAACACTAATGTGCACTCTCCTTAATTATAGTAAATGCACAATGATGGTTGGATTTGCGTTCAATGTCGCGAGTCTTCACAAACAATATATAAGCACAGGTACGCGAGGCTTTTCAGCAGATTACAAAAGTTACCGAAGAAGCGATAATAGAGGACGAACGAACGCCGGCATAGAAACTGTCTACGTTTTCGTCTCAAAGAGAAATCTCAATTCGTTCTACTGTTAAATGTGATGTGATAGATGATATTGGAGTTTCTCTTGTAACGGAAAGTTACGCGGAGAAAAAGTTACGTCTACAAGCTTAAGGAAATTCTTATATCTTGAAGATTGTCTTTTTATGGATGCCGTGTAAAGAGTTTTCAGTGGAGCGTTGATAGCTATAGTACTGATTTGGAGTAAATCAAATTCTTAGTGAGCATAGATGTAGAAACTTACGCTATCGGGGAAGCGACTAATTAGTGGCAGTGTTAATAGCATCGTATTTAGTACTGCAATCGCGTCTAATTAGCAACAGTGATTATTTGGGCGTATAATACACCCGCGTTGCGGTCATGTTAATTATTGACAAACTTGTAGGTACGTTGCCGGGTTTCACATTCGTATCGGCCATTGTGTTAATGATTATGGCATCGTTGCGACCGATATAGGATCATTAAATTGTTCACGTATTGTTATTTCGACTTTAGAATAGTAACCGCCGCCTCGTTTGTGAAATATACTGCTGGGATATTCCTCGCGGGTCCTATACGAGAGTGCTCTAATAATTTCATTGTGTACCATTTCAAAATACCTTAGTACAGGCTGAAAATAAAAACATACCTTTCAAATTTTACATTGAATGAAGATTTAATGCTGATTAGTTAGCAAACATTGGTCTCGTAGTAATTTAGTAACTATAATTAAAACGTAACGAAGACGGGTATCGAAAGCTGTGTAACATTATGCGAGATCATTAAGTTTAATGACAATAGTGACGTTAATGAAAAACAAACAAAACGACTTGAGTCACGCAACAATGTTCGCAAATGTTTCTATTTAATTGTGATATTTGACATGCCTTCAATTTTTGAATAAAGAACATTTCAGGCATGAAAGTTGGCAGAATTCGGGATTAGTGTGGCAACCCTGAGAAATGGAAGGAATGGAGGATGGAATTGGAAAAGTTGAGGCGGGGCGTCGGCTCGCGAGGATTACTGCTAGCTGTTTGGCACATTGCGACGTGTACAAAGTTTCATTGGTACCTACGTCACTACAATGTCTGTTTTCTTGGAACTTGCATATTTTCCTTTCGAAAAGTACTTTCAAAATGTATTTTCCTCAGACCAAGAATGCTGACTCGATGCTTACCTGACTGTGAAAGTTTCCTAAATAGTTTTTTTGTCGAGATTGTGTTGCCTTTACAAAAAAGGGCGACCTAGTTAGTTGGTTGGTTTGTATGCTGACAGGATTAATTATGTAGGTCTCTAACTAAAGTGTCTGTGGAGTTAGTGCTTCCCTACCTTTACACAATGTTATTTTACATGGATAAACAAGACATATATTAGTCTTTTGAATATCCTTAATTGATCCGATATACAATGAGTAGCTTGTAATTTTGACATAAAGACCTGGTAAGGTATTGCTACGAACACAGCTCTCAAAATTGAAAATACAACTTTTTCATTTACTACATAATTTTATTTTAATTTGTTTCCAAATTAATTGAAGCCAGTGTTGTGCATTGTGCAGCAGCGCAGTGTAATTACATACATGAAAATTAATTTAAACGTTTGTGTCTGTTTATTTCTTCATGTTTCGCATTACAGCAAAGGCTTTGTACGACCAGTTGATGAGCTGAAATAGAATAAGGCTATTATAACTCTAAAATTACTCTTTCTAAAATTATTTATCTCATAAATTAACTGTGTTCCTGTATTTATAGCGCAGCAGCGGTTGCCCAGCGGTAACTTACGAGTTGTAAGTCGCAGGTCCAACCCAGTTAGGCACTGCTCTCAAAACCGGTGAAGGAAAACATCGTGGGGGAAACCGGCATGTCTTAGAACCAAAAAATTCAAAGACATGTGACATCTACCAACCCGCACTGGGCCCACATGGTGGATTACGGCCCATTCCCTCTCACTGTTAGGAGCTGCTTTGTCCCAGCAGTGAGAACATTATAGGCTGATCATGCGGTATTTACATATATGTATGAATTTGCTTTCATAAGCAGGTTAGCGTAATTATCTCATCTGGCTAAGTAAACCAAGCCGGTTAATGAGGTGAAATTGATTTCTAAGAACACATTACTAAGTATAGTATTAACTGTTCTAATTAATTGAATATCTATGAGTCAATGAGCTCTGGATATGTAATCCTGTGATGAACACGGCACAGACTGAGGCAAGGAAGCGGCAGCCGGCTAGCTGAGTATTCATTTGTTTTTATAATTTCGATTTTAGTGTAGAGGTTAACAATGAGGCAGTGTCACGAGGTCAAGCTAAGGTTTCCTAGAAGAGAGGTGACCGCCCACATAGCGTACGCAATTTACCGGTGAATGACGTCAGTGAAACGTTGTTTATCAAAGTAAAAATAAATATGTATTTTCCTAGAGTGTTTTTGACACTGTAAAGTCAAACCCCGCCCAAATATTTAAATCACTAGACAGTACTTAGTCACTCGAAAAAGCGTTTCCATGACAATCAAGTTACGACATCATTGTGTGTCAGAGGTATTAAAAAGAAACAGAAGTGCAGCTATCTTTAGATGCGGTATCTAGCCTATCTAGCGATTTAAATCTTGCCGAGGTTATAATTTTTATGACAGCCGTCACAGCGGACATCATGTGCCATCACCGCTTTTCTGGGAAACCGTAACTTAAATGCCACACATATTTGATTTCATAGTTCATTCGCCGAAAGTGTTAATAAAGGTAGAATCAAACCACACACATCCGAATAGTGTCAAAGTCGTGACAGTGCCGTCGCGCACCGTGCAGAGACATTGCATCCGTATCACGCCAAGCACTTTCTTTTCACGCTTTTCACACTTGTCGGGAAGTAGCCGGCACTTTCTTGTGTTGTGGTAAAAGAACACGGTTGTGGTTGTGGTAAGTAATAATATTCTAGACACATTATTTATGTCATCTCTCTGTTTAATACATACACTCCTGTTAAATAGTTCGTATGTACATTTTCAATCACCATGTTTTCGAACAAGAAAATTTCTTCTAATACCGAAAAAAATCGGCTGTCAGTCAACAGGCAACATTGTAGTCCTCGGTACTGAAGCTTGGGCGTCGGCACTGACATTGACGTGTGTGAACTAGGTTTTACAACTCAACCGATTTTTTTTTGCTCTCCTGACAAAGCGTGGCCGTGCCAAGTCCCCGAGACTGTGCGGATGTATGTGGATCGAAGTTTATACAAAAAAGTGAGGTTTTATTTTCACTACCAGTCTATTAAACTGGACGGTTACTAAGCCGTTTCTTTCTGTTGTTCTATAGATTGCTCTTGGACCTATCCGATATTGCGGAGAGTCATATCGAACTCTTAGTGAGTAAAATTACATCAAATAATCGCATAACACACTTATAATGGCAATGTCTTTTACTTGACTTGCCGATTTCCTCACGATGTTTTCTTTCACTGTTTTGAGAGCAGTGATGAAATTAAAAACACAAAATAAAGTTCGAACTAACGAATTACTCGTAAGTTGGGATTTCACTGAGCCACCATTGCTCACCAATAATAACATATGTAATTAGTTGTACAGCTGGAGTTAATGGCCAAGGTATTTCAAAACGAGGAGTCCTATTATATGGCATAGTCCGCTGCCTCTCTCTACTCTTGTCCCGCGTTATGTCTGACGCTTTAGTTTTCCAATTTAATTTGCCCCATTAAAAACTCGCAAAAGAAAGTATACTATGCATAGTAGTGTGGTGTGCTGTAACTCCACTTTTCTGTTGAATATTTAATCTCAGGCTATCAAATTACATAAATAATTTACGACTTGAGAATCACTTTGTTACCCAGCAAAAGCTCCTTAAAGCAAACTGAAACAGCATTCATTTATTATGTCTATTGTTGTTAGCATGTCTGGCTTCACATGATGGAAATCTACGCAAGAATAACTATCTTAGACCTAGAATAGGTTTCAATTAACTAGCGCTAGCTGCAATTTGTTCGCTTCCATTAATCATTTGGTGACTGTAAAGCCATTTCGATAGTTAAACAGATTAAGAGCGTTGATCCCACGCGGACTGGCAAAGTGGCATTTCTAGTGGTTTATTGTGATTACTATTTTATTAAAGTACTATTTTTTACAGTCAAACACGACGATTTAGTGTTGGTAGTTATAATTATTTTTAACATTTACATACATTTAATTATTTTTACATTTTT
The DNA here is from genome assembly GCA_947507525.1 of Apamea epomidion. Lineage (NCBI taxonomy): Eukaryota > Metazoa > Arthropoda > Insecta > Lepidoptera > Noctuidae > Apamea > Apamea epomidion. The sequence goes on from OX382233.1 coordinate 8,843,003, forward strand.
ATGAGTAAATACCAAAATAAATATTTAAAAAATATTGCATACAAACTAAAAAACTAGTACTTTAAATTTAATAAAATAATCACGAAAAACCACTAGAAGACACATTTTAAAGTTACTCTCTTAATAGTTGAATGTATTTCTTACGACTGTGTAAGTGTCGAGTGATAAGGTGAATATCTTTCCAGCTGTGAGTCGCAGGGGAAGTTTACATCTTTCTAGAAAGATGATGGTGAACATGTTAGTCTTGCGGTCGCTGTTTATCCACGGTCCTTCGAAAGCTGCCTTCGCGAGGTCCATACTCTGTAAGCATATCAGAACTTATGACAAGTATAATGTAAATAAGTACTATCGCCAAAATCTATATCTGAACACCACCGTAAGGACTATTCCTGCTTGCAGCGCATATTATTGGTCGACCTAAAAAGGATTCTCTTTTGTTTTACTTACGGACACAGCTGTGGTCATCATGTGCACGGGATTTTGTTTTCAAAATGGTCAGGTTTTGGCGATAGTACATAATTAACAATAGGGTTTTTGGACTAACTTATTCAAGTAATTCATTAAAACATTAAAAAGAACACGTGTAACGTTAGCTAATACATGCTGAAATTAAAACAAAACTGAAGAGAGGTTAAACTGTGCATAAATTGTGTTAATGTTTTGCAAAGTTACGCCTTATTTCTAGTTCACGTACGATAAAGTTCGTTCGCAACTCAGCTAAAGGGGAATATATCGACTGCAACGGCGATTACCTTCCAAATCAATTCATCTCCGAACCAGCAAAGTATGAACACTTCAATCAGCATGCAAGTTAGATATATGCCCATCCACGCTATCTGCATCGGATGGGTGGTCGGGTTCTCGATCTGTACGGAAAAGCGAAACCATGAAAACCGTAGCTTATTGAGCGTGGAATGTTCTCGAAAAGACTTTTAGTGGGAGTATGTCCGTATTCTCGAACGACGCTCAGCTTTTTGAATCTCGAATTCTCAATCTTGCTAATGTAATCTGACAGATTTTATACTAATCTGAACTCAATTTCATTAAATCGAGATTAATGACCGAGTATTGTTCTAGAATACAGGCACAAGTATCCTTTTGACGGCTTGAGAAAAGGTACCTACGTTTCTGGAAAGGACGTCGATACTCAATGAGTAATTATACTTACTTATCGGCTGTTTTGCTTCCGAGAATTACAGGCAACAATTATGTCCTTTATTGGCACAAAATGTAATGGTTTATTTTAATTAATTTGTAAAAACCAAAAACTGCTAAATACTCAAAAGGGTTCTGAATGAAAATCCTGAGAAAACTAAACAACCTAGAGTAATTGTATTTGCGCCAAAGAGTTGTGATGTGTCCGTGTTCTTATCAAGTGAGTTTATATAAATACATTGCATGCAGTTTGCCATCCCGCCTCAAAATCATTTAACAAATGTCCATATGTTGAAAGCTATGCCTGGTTTATTTATTTAACCATTCATGTACACACACATAAACAGAAAATAACAGAAAAATACGTACAAGGTGATGCTTATTAAAAAAAAAAATATCGAGCATACCTGCCTTAAGCTAATATTTTAAACTACAGTACAGTTAATTTCTCTTCTTAAACATATAGCACCTACCGACAGGAACTGAATGCCGATCAAACAAAGCACCATCACGCTCAGCATAAACTGCAAAGCTGACGCCAAACTGAAAGCGCTCTCAATCATCGACACGTATCTGAAAATCAATTTGTTTTACAACACTCGTTTACGTAGCAAAAATAGTGTCATCTATTTTATTTATCTGTGAAAATAAAAATGTGGCGTTTTTCGAGTAAATTGCTCTGTTGTGTATACGATATTATTTTATCTATAGACATTAATTATGGCAATTAACCCGAAAAAAGCCACAACAAAACAAACACACAGCAACAATACATAGATACATAATAATACATATGAATTGTCTATGTATTGTTGGTAAAAATGGCTCTCCTATTTACTGTGAGAAACTAATAATAACTAACTTAAAACGCCTACAAAATAAATATTAAAGTAAGTAGACATTCCGTAGGCTGCGCTTTTTATTAGTTTAGATTATTTCATAGAACTCGAAAATATCTCTTCAAAATATTCTCAAACCTTCACTATTGTTATCTTTATTGCAGACTAATTGTCATGGGTTTGATCATTTTTGTCAACAAATTATTTAGTATTAGAATATGTACCAAATGTACAAATGCTTGGTATAGTCCAACACTATCGTCTTTCTCATTATATATTCGTAAAGTAAAGAGGTATATATACGTTTTATTTAATTAATTATGGACCCATTCAGTCATCAGAAGTGGGATATCGGATCGGAAAAGTAGGAAGTTGTATGCCTAACCCCTACTTTACTTTTTGTTTTTACTAGAGGACGACTGCCTTCGTTAAGAGTTGAGGCACGGGATTATTTATAAGTAGGTACTTTGTGCATTATTGTTGAAAGCTATTTATAAGATTTAACTATATTTAATGACGTCACTGCTTAATTAAATTCTAATGTACCAACATGGGTTTCTAATGACGATAAATGGAATTGCGGCTGTATAAATTCATGTATTCATTTACAAGAATGTGTGCATTTCATTAACTTATCAATTCTCTATTAAATTGTAATTGAGTTCGAAAGATTAACCCCTCACTCAACACCAGGTATTATTGACTGTTCAGATTGCCATGGGTAGAAGTAGTGGCGCGGCCCACAAGGCAAGTTGTCTTGGCGACGGGTACGTGCTACCCGTACCTGATACGATCACCCCTTTTCCTCACTTAACATTTGCACGAGTAGATACACCACCGATACACTGTCTGTTGTTCTTTAGAACCTAGATTAGCTCAATTTACAACACCGATACGATTCCTTTCCAACTGCATCTTAGAAATCTTTATCGAATAACGAATGGTGTTGACGTTTATTTTCGAAAGTATTAATTATCTAGGTAATATGACAATTTAAGACATTATATTACATGACTTTTTTGTTTCTCTATATGCTCCCTATCCATATATAGGTTTTATAGTGCGACGCCATTTAAAAAAATAATCAAAATGGCGAACCGGGACGAGGCCAGTTTCCATACAAAAAAGTTCGATCCCCTTTGTAGACTGGTTTGTTCGTAGTACTTGGCTTAGATTTTGTAAATGCCAAATAAAGCAACATTATGAGGTACGCTTTTCAGTAAATTAGAAATGAACTATAGATCGTCTAATTTAAAATGACGCGCCGCTCCACTGCTTGTTGCCTAAACATTTAAAATGTTTGTATCGAAATTTTTGTGGAGAGGCGCGTCATTTTATATTAGACGATCTCTACTAATTCAATCGAATTTTCTACCGTATTAAACAACCTGGAATCCACAAGAAACCTCTAAGAGAACAAAGTCACTCCAAGTCAGTTGCAAGTAACGCGCTAAAAACACGTCTCGTGCATTTATAACACTTTTAGTTTATTTCTGCTTTTACTAAAGCTTTAATACAGAGTAGAATATATAGTATTACCGTATAATGCAATTGTGGTGTATGATGCAGTCTTTGAGCACTGAACGCACGTAGTGCTGTTCAGAGTACTCCTTGGTATATTTGTTCCCTGCTACATCTCTTTTGCGTTGTCTATCGGCCACTATATTGAAGTTTCGCAGGTTGAACGCCAGTATTTCTATTTGTCCGACTGTTAAATAAAAAAAATCAAAATCAAAAGTCACTTATTCAAATTAGGCTGAGAATCAGCACTTTTCGAACGTCAAAATTATATAAGACAGTCCCCCAAAAAGGCCCGCCCTTCACCAGTAACTTGACTGTACAGAGTATATCCATATTGGGCAATAAAATGGTACCTGTACGTTTCTGTATAAGATGCAGAATTTAGGTAAAGGCAGTTAATTTATAGGAAATTGCGGGTTTTTGTTTCTAAACAGCGGCAATTAAGTAAGCAACCAACGAGGTGAAAATTTTTTGGTTGCTTTTAATTTAAGGGGGAAGCGCCAGAGTAGCTCGCAAATTTTCTTATGTTTTTTGCAATTTGTATGCGAGTGTCAGATTGTATGATGTATAAAACATAATTCGACCCTATTGATTTATATTTCATAGTCATTGAACAGGTTATATGCACTTAGAGGATTGCATTGATGGTTTTAATGATTATATAATTCTGTAAATACATTACGGTTACCGTCGCGAATCATATTTTGTTTAACATACAACATACCTTAAGTCAAAGGCAAATATAAAAGCAAAAGACTTGTAGGAAAAAAAACATATTGGCCAGATAGGCAAAGCAAACCATACGCTGTGTTTTTCCTGGAATCTTTCAGTCATAATATTACCGAGTACCCGAGTAGGTACTCGGTAATATTAAGATTATGACTACTTTTTTAGCAAAATCTCATTTTAGATGAGTTTTTATACAGAAATACTAGGAATACGAAGTTTGGAAAGAAAACATTTTATTCATCTTTTGTTGATACACAAAATCAGTTTAGCAAAAATAATGAAGATACAAGATCACCGTAGGGTTATTTTGTTTGTTTTAATATCGTTATTAATGGCAAAGTTTTCAATCAGCCAGAATGATACAGAATACAAAATGTTGACGTTAGCGATATAAATTAAATGTCATGTGCCAATCGCATACCTACGCCGCTGCTACGGTTTTCCGTAGCCCGTAGCAGTCGCTTAGCAATGTTTTCGCGTAGGTCTACGCTTGTGAATATTTCGGATTTTATAGAATTTGTGTACATGTTATACGTTATTTATTTATCGTTGTCTCATATGAGATCCCGGTATTCCCTTGAATATCTTTATATAAGGCAATAGAAGTAACAACACAAAGAGGTTTTAACCACTAAAGATTTGAAAGGCTCATTTTCATTGGTCGATATTGCCTGCATGTTGCTGGAAATTTCTGTAAAGCATGTCATAGGACCCGTATTTGGGGAACCGTTTTCATTAGTCGATAGGGAACGATTCAGGTATACTGAGAATGTGCACCGCACGTTTGGCAGGCAGTTGCATTGAAGGCTTATTTTCATTGGGTGTGAGCCTCCGCAATCATTTTACCCAACCGATGAATTTCATCCATCACTACCCCGCTTGCTGGGAGTTCCCGCATACTGTATATCGACCGAGTTATCGACTAATGGAAATGAGCCATAAATCGATACAGCGTTAGCGATTACAAAGTTTAAGGTATCTTACTGGCTGAAGCGACGAAAGATGCTAATATTGTGTCCATAACCCCATCAATTATACACGTAGCTGGCTTGTAATAAATCTGAAAACACATGGCAAACACGGGCTTAATTTAATTCATTATTCTCATTTGAATAGGTAGTTTAATCCTTGTATATTGGTTGGATTTGGTTAGTTTTTCTTTACGGAATGGTATTTTATGGATAAATACTGTAGGAATCATTTTGATTGTCTATATTTTGTTAGGAATTACTTATATGCATTATTTTGCAGAAATAATGTAATTTTGATTTTGTTACTTGTATTTTCCAATGCAGTTTCAAAATATAAAGGGACGAATCTATTTCTAAACCAGTCTCTAAACATATATTTTGGAACATCAATATTGAATTAAAAAATGCTTCCCAATCCTTTACGTCATACGCTATTAATTGAATTAACATATTCAATTAAAATTTGAGGGATTGATTTTCTTATGTAAGCAGCCGACTATACTGTAAAAATCTCAACGTGAAAACTTGGATGTAGTCGAAAAACTTGGGTGAAGTGAATTCAAGTGAAGACTAGGGATTGCCATTACTGACGGTTTACTTCACCTGAGTTTTCACGGTGAGATTTTTTACGGAATAGAACGGCTGGTTAACTTACGTGATGCATGTAAACGGCTTCGTATGCCGGACTCTTGTAAACATTGAAAAACGGATACTCCACGTTAGTTGGTAGGATGTCGAAGTTTTCAGTTAGAGGCATTATTATTCCAACTGGAAATAAAAGATAATTAACAATTTATTCGTGATGAGAGTTGATGAACCATTTTGGCTATTTATTGTTCTATAGCCCAATAGCGCTATTCATTCCGCAGCATTGGCATTTTATATAATCAAAATGCTTTATATAGGGTCAAATTAAATTAACTAGCAAAACTCTGCAGACGTGATGAGTATTTATATCTAACCGTAAAAAAAAAAAAAAGATTTGATGGTTTTATTGTCAACACCCGCTGGTAGTGTTGTTACTTGAAGTAGGAGTTGATGCCTATAACATCTGCGGAGTTTCGCTAGCTAATTTAATTTAATAATTTAATAAAAAAAATTTAATAACTTACGGCAGAAAGTTTCCAATGAAACCCACCTGACACAGCCCCGACGCACATACTGGAATAGTATGTCATCACAAAACGCGCACTTTTAATACTCTTTGTTATCATTTCTCTGTGCTCCGGTTCTTTCGGCTTGAACTCCTTACAATGTAAGTATTCCAAAAGATTCACGATCTTATCTCTATTTAGCCAGAATACAGCGATCTTGAAATACGTGTACATCTCGCTCAAAAATAAATAGAGGCTGAAAAAAAAAAAAACAAATTGTATCATCCTCATTTCTCATGTTTGTTAGGATGTAACCAATTCGTGGTCTCAGACAAACAAAATGTAAGTGAACTGGGATATATCTAGCCTACCCTTCGGCGACATCTCCGATATTTTCCGTTTGCCTCAGTAAATAAACCACTTCTCCAATTCCGGGGAAAAAACAGACAAGCCATAATACGGTCAGCGTGTACATCAACTGTACCCAAAACATGATCGTGTACGGCGAGAAATTGTTGAACCACATGCCGTAAAACTTGAGCCAGTAAATGTGAACGGCGTGGTACAGCCGGGGATTGAGGTCGTCCCACGACTCGATCACGCCGTAGGGCAGAACCGGCGATAGGAATGCCAATTTTTTTTTCATATTTTCACTAAGAATTATCATTTTTCTTCATAAGCGAAACGCGAGTGAAGCCTTTGACGAGTAATTCGAGAATACTTCTTATACCTCATCATATTATGGGCCTTTGTACAAAAACAGAATGAGAGAGCGACGTTAAGTGGGTGTTGTACATTATGTTGTGATATTGTTAAGTGGAAGTGCTTTGCGGCTACGACTACGTATTGAAGACATTGATGCCAGAAGCGTCACGTCCTTAGTATCGAAGATATCGTTAAGCGTGAAATACGTACGGAGAAAGTGTAGATGTAGACACTTGGAAAAGAACAGTTTTCATATTTGACCGCGTTTTTCCTGTCATTACGCTTTGCGCCACTGCCAACTATGTCTCTACTTTATTACATACTGAGCTCTTTCATTTTATCGGTTACGTTTTGACTCGGCGAGTTTATAAGGCACGCACCAAATGTTGCAAAAGATAAGAATATACGTATAATATTTGAAAGCTAAAACTGCTTACTTAGAAATTCAGAACGAATCAGAGAAGGTACAATTGGCAAGACAGTAAGCGTAACTTGGAATTAGTACAACTTCCTCAATAGTTTAATAACGTACAAACTGTCGAGGAAACATTTGACACCGTTTAAACTACGAACCTTACTAGAGTTTAAACATTTTACTCTTGATGTTAGAACGTTGAAATGCATCCCCTTAAAAGAGTTAACTTAATATGTCGACAAAGGCAATTATTATAATTACAACAGCAATGTAATTACGGCCACAAGAAAAGGCACCGCTCTCTTAACTACTTATAATTGTGTTTTCAAAGAGGCTCTCAGATATTCATAATTTTCGAGTGGAACACAAAGAAGATTTCCAAGCAAATAAGTAGATTGATGAATATAATACATCGCATTTTCTATGAAAAGGGGAAAATGTAATAACTGCCGCAATCATGAAGTTAGTACAGTTGTGGCGAGTATCGATAGAGTGGGATTTTATTAATATCAGTAAGTTATGTTCTGAACAAGATATTAGGGGAGAAATTATTTTTGTTTATTAACCCTCCGGCAAGTCGAGGGGTGTTATGAGATTGATACGGCGTATTTCTGTGTGTGTCATATTTTATTAGAAGAAGTTTCGATTAATGTTGGAATTGACTTTTGTTCTGGATTGTCAATGCTTGAGACATCGGTAATACACCTGTGCAAGATAATTGTATTAATCGTATTAGTTGTTATGAAACCACTTTCAGTTTCAGCATAACCATTATCAAACTTCTTTTGTTATCTGTTGTCCATTCAAATACTACTCGAGAGTTTACAGCGTTATAGAAGTGTGTGAGTGTTTCAAAGACATGCATCTTTTGAATACAGAGATTTCTATAAAATTTCGATAGCATTTCTCCGGAGTGCTCATTCGAGCTGTCACTTAACAAGCCCTTCTCATCGGTTCTACGTCATTTCACGTGCCTTATGATGATGAGACATCAAACAATTTCAATATTCAATAATTTACTTTTTTTCTCTTTATTATTCTTTCTCTCCTACGAACATGTGGCTGCATGAATTGATTTCAATTGAGATATTTGCTTATTTCTAATAACTTCAAGTGTTATTAAAGTTTGTTTTTCATTAGATATGTTATAATATAGATGACACAAAATAAAGTAACTTTAAGAGTCATTTTATAAAGGAAAACAGTTTTTTGTTGGATTAGAAAGCTCCGAGTATCCAATACCTTTGAAGTGCAAACATTCTAAGGTCAGGGTGTCTCGTGTCTCGAGACGCTCTCAACAATCTTTCGGCCGTGGAATGCAATTGGCTCTGAGTAGTTTGTGATTGGGTGGACAATAGAGGGTCCCAGGAAGGATGAAAGTTTTGATAATTTGACAATAAATGAACGCGTTTACTTGTACTATTTCCCACCGAATGTATAGATTCACATTTACTGTAAGCTTTAATGTAATTGTTTATTGATTGCTTCATTGAATAATCCAGACAGACTCAGAACCTTATTTGGTGATTGCGGTGGGTACGAAACGAAAAAATAATAAATCATCCGTCAAATGTCCTGGTACCTTTCAGCGATGAAGGGCGCTGACTGATCGTCGGCTTACACAAAATATATTATGCAAAAAAGTGATAAAATATGAAACGATTTATGTGATTCGCACAGGGGAGGTCGATTTGCATAATCACCGCTGGCGCAGGCCGCACACAAAATGAAATACGTGATCTCCCAAACAATAAAAATACAAGTGAAAACTCGCTTTTTAATAGTTTCATCAAACGGCAGACACCTGTAATCGACGGCGACTAACGCATATGCCGAAATATTTGCTCGCCGATAAAATTGAAAACATGTCGAAACACAGACTTAAAAGGTTGTAAAAAATCTTTATTACTAGAATGAAGAGTACCTATCTATGTTTATATGAACATAAATGTACTTTTATGAGGTTTGCGAAGCTTTATTATATTGTTACGTATGAGAAAAAATATTTTATATTGTTACAAAACACATAAAAGAGAATATAAGTGTATTTGAGAGATCGTTGAGTGATACCAATGTACTTTACATTACTAATATTATATATGATTCTCAGTGTTTTTTTTTACTATTCATATAGTTTATGGATAGATGAAGCAAAAATAGTTACGATAACATTTCAGTATTCGCTCACAATCGAATTGTAGTATGAAGTAGTGAAATTGTTTGTTTCTTTTACAATATTTAACACAACTATTTACAAATCCGAAGACGTACGAAGGTTTTCGATGTCGGAAAACAAGTAATGGAACTCAAATGGAGTTGGGCAGGACACCTAGCAGGGCGCAGTGATGACAGGTGTAGTAGGACAGGACCGAGTGTCGTCCAAGGACTGGGAGACGAAGTGTGGGTCGTCCGGCGGTGAGATGGGCAGACAACATTGTTACGAGTACCATCGCGGGTAGAACCTGGATGAGGCTGTCACAGGAGATGGATGATGAATGATGATGATGATGAATTATTTACACTAGGTACAGACGCCAGCACACCAAGCTACTACAATCTGTCAAATTTCTTTAATAGATTTTCAACTTTATTGTTAATGTATTAAGGTTCAAGGTTGATTGGGAAAATTTGACAGTTTCGGGTAGTTCGACCTGCTGGCGTCTGTACTAAATTAAATGACTTACTAACTAACTGTACAAATAAATACAAAAACAAAAGGACACTTATGCATCGAAGTAGTCGTCTGCATCGCTGTAAAATGAGTCTGCAAACGTGATAGCGACTGTACATTTTAAAAATATAGCACTCGATTGATGCCATGATTAGAACGATCGATAGAAAACAAACAGTGATCGCTTGTTGACTGACATTTAGTCAATATGCGTCGTAATGACACTATGGCAGTTTCGTTGCTGTAAAAAAGTTTGCCAGCACTATTAGGGTAATTAATATCGAGTGGTTATAACAGAGGTTGTTGTTTGTTTTTTGTCAAAGATACTCAATGGTCTTTCATTTTTCAAAGGACCTTTAAGTCCTCTGAAAAATGATACTCGAACATTGTTTTTTTTATGTTAGTCTACGCTGTCCCACTCCTGGGCAAAGGCCTCTCTCCACTCCTTCCATCTTTCGCGAGCCCGGGCGTCCTCCTTCCAGTTTTGACGGAACCTACCCAGCTCGTCCTGCCATCTCCTACGTGGTCTGCCATGATCTCGCCTCGCTGTCTCAGGGCACCAATTCTGTGCTATTTGGGCGCACAGTTTGTCCGGCATACGGCAGACATGTCCTGCCCAGTCCCATTTAAGTTGGGCAGCTTTTTAAACCACGTCAGCTATCTTTGTTTTGGAGCGCAGTATTGTGTTTCGAACACGATCCGTTAACTTAACGCCTAGTATACTGCGCCCCATTGCTTGTTGGCAGACCTTGAGTTAGGACTTCTGGATGTTAGTCAAAGACCAAGTTTGTGCACCGTAGGTTAAGATGGGAAGAAAACACATGTCCATGAGCCTGCGTTTCAGTGCCATAGGCAACTCACCCTTAAATAGATCGTTCCAGGACCAGTAGCTCTACCAGGCGTTTTCCGTACGTGTTTTGATTTCTTTATCTTGTCCCGCCTGGAAAGAGACTACTTGGCCCAAGTAAAGGTATTCCTGGACATGTTGTATTATCTCCCCGTCTACTTTTATGCTTCTAAGTGTTGTTTCGTTATTTTTGAGCAGCCAAACAATTATAGAACTGAGAGACTTACGTAAGCAGAATTAATTTAATTTGCTTAACAGGCCTTTGTTTTCATTGAGAAATGATAGCCATCGTGCCTTAATTAAAAAACCTTAACGGCAATCAGCCTTGCTGTTTTAATAAAGCTTTGAGTAATTATCGATGTATTCTCATTTCAGGTGTGCCAAGTCCGTTGGAAATCCCAAACACGTTTACGTAATATTGTTTCAGCGTCCATAATTCAACTTAAAACGGATTTAAACAGTGTATTTGCGATCTAGATATCGTTTATTATAATTGCAGATCGTGGTGGAAATTTCAGCAGGTACGGCGGGGTAAGTGTTTGAAGACATTTAAGGTATTTGTATCGCTTACAATTCTTCTGTGAACATCCGACGGTGGGTGAGACAAATGGGTCGTTTTCACGCGATACTTCGCCATTAATTAGAAACAACGCGTGCAGCGGCCCCCGATTGCTATCTGTCAGCGAACACGCGAATGCTTGTTCGCCACACCGTATCAGCGGTCAAGAGTCGGATTGCTTGCTATCGGTACAACTGCTGTAGATCTCGACGAACATATGTTTATTGTCACTTAAAGAGGATACAATGGAACAAAAAAAAAAAAATGTTGCCGCTGAGATCTTTATCAACCTTTACTTGTAGTTTTGTGTCGATGGTTGATTGACTAAGGTATGATTATAGGTTTGTTTACCTCTCGCATTTAAACCCTAGGGATCCACTAGTGAAGTGTGCGACAAGCATCACCGCCGCCTTTTACTATTCCACTCTAACTCGTATATAAGAATTTGTTTCAGTTTAACAACCAGCCAGGGAGCTAAGTTAGAGCCATTACATATAAAGTATCACATAACTAAAGGTAAGATTTTGCGGCATCTAGTACTAAACAAAATAAAAGTAGGCTTGCCTCAAGACACGCATCTCTCGGCGAAGTACATGACCTGCAGCGAAAAGCAGGACGCAGTGAAGTAAGATTATGATAGTAATAAATATGACTACGGATAGAGCAGGGTGGTGCCATTAGCAGATTAACCTGTCCAGAGTTAAGTATTTGTACAAGTGGCTTTATAAAGACGTCCAGCTCATCAGACTACCAACTGTCACCAATCTGGAAATCACTCGATCATTATTCCAATTTTAATAATGCACTAATGAATCTTTAAATTTTGCCAAATTAAAAAATCCCTGGAAGCATCCGTAAAGGGTGGCAGGGACTTCGACGCGCAATCTGTTACCATCGATTCAGTACATGATTTAGAACCCACTACGTTGAAAATTGTCGGTTATTAGAAAAACTATTAGCTGTTTCATACACTTTGACCGCGTATATAATAGGTATTGCACTTTTCTATGAACCAGCAGATTTGTTTTTTGATAACCTACAAAAATTTCTATGTTAGGGTGCTAGAATCATGTGCAGAATTCATGGTTACAGTTTGCGCGTCGATGTCCCTGCCATCCTGTATATTCAATCAACGAAATAACAAGTGTGAATTATTGTGTAGTGACACGAAAAATGTGTTCTCGTTTATGCATCGTACAAAGGTACTTTGTAGTTGCGCGAAGTAGTTTACAAAGTCGGTCGAGTGCTCTCCTGATACGTGTTGAGCCTTTACAGATCAACTTTGGAGCGAAGCTTTGTATGTATCTAGTATTTATTAAGACACTACTAAGTTTATAACGTTGTGCACGGGATAATTCTACAACTTCGATGTGGATCTCTCGGGCAAATAACAACCATGCGGGTCGATCGATTGCAGATCTTGTCGCTGTTAGTGCGTGGATGGATTATCTTATTACCGTAATTTTCTTCTAAAAATCTGGTAATCACTGCCTTAACCGGTTATTGCCATTATTACAGAAACAATTAAAAAGCCATTGTGCCTCGCGTGGATCCACGTTCTGGCTTACGAAGGGTTAAGTTTCGATTTTTCATGGTTGTCGTTATGGGTAGTCGAGACTGAAAATCTGACAACTGGTTCATACTTTAGAACACCAACAGTTATTTCCGTAATTGGGTTTTGGAGGTCAGATGGCATTCGCTTTACGTTAAATTATGCATTGATTTGCAGCTGCATCAGATTAGACCGAATCCCTATTCCAATCAACTTGAGAAAACACGATTCAGATGAATTTTTTCAATTTCAAAAATATTTATTGATAAGGGATTAGTCCATGTTAAACCCCCACAATCTTTAACCCCGACCATGTTGAACCCCTAAATATTTCCATGTTCAACCCCTGGGGGGTTGAACATGAATTTAAATACATTGGTCATCTTTTCTTTGTCCTCCACTGTTCTTTTCTGATTAATTTCGTTGCGAGATCCAAGATAGTTGAACCGTTTCTCGTTTCGCTTCATTGCCTCGGTGTTTTTCTGGTGGTTGCCACTGTTGATTCTAGCTTTCAGGAGTTGTAGTGGTTGGGAATAGTGTGGCGGGCTTGCATACCTACCATAAAACGTGTGAAAAGTTTAAAAAATAAATGGACTCAATTTCTCCAGACAAATATCTACCGATATTTCACCACTTGTAAAACGATTAACGACGACATAATTTATCGACGTATAATTTATCTTTCTGTCAATTTCAAAATGTTCTGATCTTCTTTCATTCTTTTTTTGGCTTATAATTTTTTGATAAATAGAATCCTCTTCTAAAGTTTTTAAAAATTGAACTGGATACCTAAGAGGATTTACCTAACGTCCTATTTAACATGGCGTGCCAACCTTCTAACTTATTTGTGGTGCGGTGCCTTTCAGCAAAATAACACCATTTATCTTTCATTACTTTGTTCTCCAACCACTGTTTTACAAAATAATGATTAAATTTAGTTACAGCTTCGTCAGTAGGACTATCTTCCATAATATAGAAAAATCCGTCCTTACCCATGTTTGCAAAGAAATAAATGATTTGATTTGAAAGTAACTGACGAAATATAGGGCAAATAGAAGATAGGCAAACTTTGAAAACGTAGCTAATAGCAATAGGGTAGATGAGAAAATGTTTTGTGTTTTACTGTCCATTTTGGGTAAAACGTGGATTAAACACATAAAAAAATTAAAGTCTATGATCAACCGCCCAGGGGTTGAATATGGACAACATTTAGGAGTTGAGTATGGTCAGGGGTAAAGATCGTGGTGGTTGAACATGGACTAAACCATACTTTACACCAACTTCATTAAATACTATAATATTTACAACATTTTGTATAAGCTAACAGACTTAAAATAATATTAATAACAGGTTGTACATGTAAATAAAAAAGAGGAAAAATAATCATAGGGCATCGAAAAATTCGTCCGTATCGCCAACAGGAAAAGCGCCCAAAAGGCTGGCAGCATTGGCCAAAAATAGATCAGCCCTCTGGTCACGTCATTTCATAAGTAGACAAATACGATCTACAGATTGTAAAATAATGTTTATAATACAAATTATTATTCTGAAGCCATTCTAGACTTCAGTTTAAAACTTTGACTCTATTCCCTTCGTGGAATAAAATAAAGTGATGCAGATTTGCAGAGGCCAAGGAATTATGTGTGCGGCAACATCTATCATGCCACTTTCGAACTACGAACTGCATCTAAAGGCCAATAATTCTCTTAATTAAAAACTTTCAAAATCTCGTCGCAATCTCGTCTCAGCAACAATCGATGTCAAAAACTTGTCAAAAATTTAGGAAACGCAATCTCAATTTACGCAAATAAATATTCTATTCTATTCTATTCTATAAAATTTGAGGTATTTTTGACATATTGAGATTACAGGCTAACGTTCTTAAAAATATGGGATTTGCCCCTCTGATGTCATCAACCGTCGGGAAGTAGCCCACTAGACATAACAGCCGTCTGGTCAGAGGATCCTCTCTTTTAATCTTTTCTGTGGAGAATTGCGTGCAACAAATTATTTCTGAGATTACAATCTGCTTACCGTGATCGGTGATCATGACAATATTAACCGAGTATATCTTTGCGTATTATTAGAATGTTTGGCAGTGGTTTACCAGATATGAAATATGGATACGATTAAGTAATAATTTGCGATTAGGTATAAGTAGTATTACAGTGTAGTTTAAATTATAAAGCGACATTTTCTCTTATGTTTTTTTTTTCGTCAGAATTGGACGGCATTTTCCTGTAGTTAGAAATAGATATCGTTGGTTTTGACAAATAGTGAGTGAAAAATGAATGGAACGTTTGTATTGTTACAGTTGTAAATGGAGAATGCGAGGATTCTTTGTGCCATTCCCTTCCTCGAAGGAATGCGATCTGGCTCGCGGAGGTACACAAACACATATTTCATGATACGTTTCTGTTTATAGAAATAAAAGTTATAAATTGCGTTTTTAAAGACAATCTTTTTTAACCGCGTTCCATGTAAAGTTTTCTTGCGTTTTCTTCGATCGCATTATTCATAAACTTCAAGTATTATCTATAAAATACTTCAAAGTACGGAACTGGCAGGTATGATTGTCTGTTTTGATTATTCGTAGTTGTAAAACTTTGTGAAGCTTGTTTAATTTATGTTTATTTCTTGGCTACATAAAAAATGTAATGCGAAAGTAAAAAAAAACTTCCCTGTGTTACTGCAGGTATAAAAGTTTTATTAGAGGTGACCCGCTGCCGCCCGCCATGTTAGATTTTCACCACAAACTTTATAAAGAAACTAGCTGTGCCCCGCGGTTTCACCCGCATAAGTTTAGGTCACATGAGAATATCGGGATAAAAAGTTTCCTATATGTTAATTCTAGTTATAAACCATCTGTGTGCCAAATTTCATCCAAATCCATTTAGTAGTTTTTGGCTGAAAGAGTAACAAACATCCATCCATCCATCCATACAAACTCTCAAGTTTATAATATTAGTGGGAAGTAGGATTGTTCAATGAATTTGATATAACCTAGTTCAATAAAGATGAAGAATATATATTAAAGTGGATAAAAAATATATTCACTAGATAAACTTCATAAACTAAGGGCTGATTTTTCCATCGCCAGATAACTTTTATTCGAGGAATAAAATTGACGTTTGACAGTTTTTGTATGAAGTAACTGTCAAAATTTCAAAATTATTGCTCGAATTAAATTATGTGGCGTTGGAACAATTAGACCTAAATTAACTAACAAACTATTAAGGGCTGATTTCTCAATCGACAGAAATTTTTGATTTGTGGAATAAAATTGACGTCTGACAGATTTTGTATGGAACAACTGTCAACTATTCAAAATTATTCCTCCGTTAAAGTTATCTGGCGTTGGCAAAATAAAAATATACGATCCTAACTTAACCAAAACCAATAACAAACTAAAATATGGCGTCGAAAAATTCCTAGAGACTCACTAAAGTGATTGCGGGCCGCCTCGTCGGGCACCTGGTGAGGACGGGGCCGGATCTTGCGGAGTGCCAGTTTGGCTTCCGCAAGGGGCGCTCGACGGTGGACGCCATCATGCGCGTGAGAGCCCTCACGACGGGGGACGCGGTGTCACGGGGTGGGGTGGTCGTGGCGGTGTCACTCGACATCGCCAACGCTTTCAACACCCTGCCCTGGAGCTGCATAGGGGAGGCACTCCGGTATCACCGGGTGCCGACTTACCTTCGTCGAATAGTCGGGGCGTATTTGACGGACAGAGCCGTCATCTACCCCGGTCGCGACGGGAATTGGAACCGGCGAGAGATGTCGTGCGGTGTCCCACAGGGATCGGTTCTGGGGCCGCTCCTGTGGGACATCGGTTACGACTGGGTGCTGCGGGCCGACCTCCCTGATGGCGTCAGCGTAGTTTGCTACGCTGACGACACGCTGGTCCTAGCGCAGGGGAGGTCGCATCAGGCGGCGGCCGACGCGATGATACGTGGGGTTGCGATAGTCGTGGAAAGGATCCGGCAGTTGGGTCTCGAGGTGGCATTGCACAAGTCCGAGGCCATGTCCTTTCATGGGCCCCTGTACGGGCCACCTTCGGGATCCCAATTGATGGTAGGAGGGGTTCACATCGGCGTCAAGACAACGATGAGATACTTGGGTCTCGTCCTCGACAGCCGGTGGAACTTCGTCGAACACTTTCGACGTTTGGCCCCCAAACTGGAACGGACCGGGGCCGCCTTAAAGCGGCTCCTGCCCAACCTGAGGGGGCCAAACGCCTCCTGCCGGAGGCTTTACGCGGGGGTCGTGCGGTCCATGGCCCTTTATGGGGCCCCGGTGTGGGCGCGTTCACTGCGGCTCCGAGCCGCACACTATCTGAACACGCCCCAAAAGGTGGTAGCCGTAAGGCTGATAAGGGGGTACCGCACGATCTCGGGCGAGGCAGCAGGCCTCCTTGCCGGACTGCCGCCATGGGATCTGGAGGCGATAGTCCTCGCGCGCCTGTATGACTGGCGCGCGGAGGCACTACGTCGGGGGGAAACTCTGCACCCGCGGCAAATCGCGGCGGAGCGGACTGACCTCCGGCGCGATCTCATGGCGGAATGGAAGGCGCGACTATCGCAACCCAGCGCAGGGCACGCCACGATAGCGGCGGTAAGACCCCTCTTTGAGGAGTGGCTAGAGAGGCGTCACGGCGCTCTCACCTACCGCCTGACGCAGGTCCTCTCCGGACACGGATGTTTCGGGAGGTTCCTGCACATAATCAGGCGGGAGGAGACGCCCGGGTGTCACCACTGCGAGGATCGCCCAGAGGACACGGTGGAGCATACGGTGGAGGTCTGCCCCGCTTGGGCAGAGCACCGCCGTGTCCTCGTAGAGGCGATTGGCAGCGGCGGCGACCTCTCGCGCCGGGCCCTGGTGCAAGCCATGGTCCGGGGCGAGAGGGAGTGGGAGGCGGTCACCTCCTTCTGCGAAGCAGTCATGCTAGCGAAGGAGGTGGCGGCATGGGCGAGGGAGAGATCCTCACGCCTCAGCCGCCGAGGGAGACGCTCCGGGCGTCGGGAGCCGCGTGACGACTCCCGGCCACCGTAGGCGCGGGCCTGCGGGCGGAGAGCAATGGGTAGCTCTCCGTCCGATCAGGACCAGGCCCGTGCCGGACGGCGTGTATGTGTTCCACGCGCGCCTCAAAGAGATGTCAGCGTAGTTGACGGGGCCCGACAGGGCCGAAGCCTGCCGGGGTAGCGGGATCGTCCGAAAGGGTTACCGCTGCCCTGGTACATAAAGGGCTAAGGAAGGAACACGGGTGGGTTTTAGTCAGTAAGAGTCTGACACTCCCTTCTGCTCCACCCAGAGCGGGAGGGGTCATTTGATGATTTCCCAACCTGAAAAAAAAAAAAAAAGGTAAGGTAAGGTAAGTTAAGAGGCTACGCATTGCCATACAACGTGGCAATGCCACTGCATTGCCACGCTGTTTGGCAATGCTTAGCCTCTGGACAATGTAATAAAGTTAATAAATTAGCTACGAAGACACTCACGTTGTTTAGATACCTAACAGTCTAATTTTAGTGATTGCAGAAAAACATATTTTATATAACAACCTATACATTTTTGTGGTAGTACCTAAGTTATTATTCCAGACGTCATAATTCTTCAAATTATCTACTAACATTTTATATCGTTCAATCCAATTTTCCGCCATTTCTAAGTAATGTCGTATAGCTCTTTGTTGAAGCTACAGTACTGACACAATAAACAACAACATGGAGGCGATTTGTTTGCTTAGGAGCGATGGTTTTACGTATTCCGGAATGTTCGAAGAGAAGTTCAAAGGGACCCTACATTAGGCGTCGAGTCATCATTGGAACGATACAGGTACTTGCCCGGCTTGATGATTGCTATCGTCGGGATAGGTTGTGCCCAATCGTCTTTATCGCCTTTGAATGCTAGATCTGAGGGCACTTTGCTGGGAAATTAGGAACTTGCAATCACAGATAGGGTGAAATATCAATGGTTTTGATGTTTGGTGATATCTTCAAGTTGTTTTTGACTTATACTACACCAGCGACCGGCCCTGCTTTGCATGGATGCCTACTGATGTGGCAATATGACAAACCATCATAATCATGTGCTGTATTTTAATGTACTGTAGGTACATTAGTAATACACATAATCTTTCGGAATAAATTCTCTAAATGCTAGTGAATATCGAAATGCAATGTGTAGTTTAGAAGAATTAAGCGGTCACACAGACTGACACGAACATTTTCTGACGATGTTGGTTTCCGTATGAATAGATATCCCTAAGGGATGAAGACTTGGCGAATTTGTATGGGAAGTGGTATATGGACCAATGGCGTAGGTACGTACGATACTAGTAGGTACATCATCGACCCGCGGCCGGTGAAGATAGTTTATACGTTTTCATACGGTATTACTGAAATAACATTAAAAAATTCAAGCGAAAATATACTTACGGCCGCCTTCTTACGGCTAGCTTAACGCCTAAGTACCTATGCACCAAATTCAAGGAAAAAAAGATCTTTGATAGTCGTTACAGGTAGTCAGAAGTCTAAAAGTCTGAGACTCAGTTTTACCAAGTGTGTGTGTGTGTGTGTTACCCAGTAACTGGGTTATGGAGGTCGGATTGGCAGTCTCTCCATGTAAAATCATGGTATTCATCTACAGTCACGAGCAAAAGTATGTATACACTCGGCTTTATTCAAAAGCGATTTACTCCTTTATTTTTTTAATGAAATTTTATGTTGTTACGAACATAGCATTTTCGAACCCATAGGTTTATGTAATGTGCCGTATTTCAACATTGCATTCGTTATTTCACGAAAAAATCGCAATTGAAATTTGCCAAGTGTTGACATATTGGCGCTCGTGACTGTACATCCGTCTAGACTGGAAGCTGAACCCATTATAGTTGGGAAAAGGCTAAGCAGTTTGATTTGATAAACGGTCTAATGAAACGGAAACCAACCGCGGAATGTTAAAAATACAGCTCATCACGTTGAAGAACCATCTGCCCCGAACGATAAATAGTTTCTAAATTAGGTCCAACTTACTCCTAGACTAGACTAGAATTCAAATAGTACAGAAATTCATCCAGCCTTTGCCTAATTACTAGTCATTAGAACTTAACGCCAATGTTTCTGATTAATGAAGATTGATTGCTTCAATCTGATAATATCGTGACTTTCGTTTCGTTAAATTAAATGCATGTTTTACGTTTCGCTTATTTATTTAGTTCAACAATATAAATGAGGACCGAGGAGTCGAAGATAGTGGTTTTTTTCGAGGAATGAAGAATGTTTTTTCCAAATGCTATTTATTTTCTTTACAATACAAAGTCTGTTTAAAGATTATCTTCTTTACTGATTCTATTCGTCTATTATTTCGTTTTTAGTTTAGATCTTGTCTAGGTTGGGCGTTTTACGCGCAATAACGTAACGTACTTTATTTGTATACTAGCAGCGCCCCACGGTTTCACCAGCATAAGTGTCGATCCCGTGGAAATATCGGGATAAAAAGTATTTTATGTGTTAATCCTGGCTTTAAACTATCTGTGTGCCAAATTTCATCTAAATCCATTTAGTAGTTTTTGCGTGAAAGAGTAACAAACATCCATCCATCCATCTATATAAACTTTCGCATTTATAATATTAGTAGGATAGGATTAGTAGGATATTATTATATTGTGGAAGGTCTAAAATAATAGACCTTGCGCGTCCTTTAGTCCGTGTGAGAACTTATTGTCCTACAGACTATCCGCTAAGAAAAGCTAAGAAACAGTTTTCAGAAACAAGAAGCTCTTTAAAAGAACTGTAAAAAGGTATGTTTTCTGTTTTATTTCTTTATGCTCAGGTGACACCGTGACCCACTGTCCCAAAGACAAAATGGCTGAACGTCTGAATTCAAGGTATGCAGTACGAAAATGTTATGTATATTACGTACCTACATTTCTTATCTTTATGTTGATAAAATGAGCGATTTAAATATTAAAAAAATAGGATATCTCTTTTAAGAGTTTAATCATTTTAAGTAAAAGTAATTCTTTTAGAATGTCAGCGTAGTCAGAGCTGTCAAATTACTCCGCGATGAAAAGATGAAAGGATTGTAATTTAAAAAGTAACCTTAGCTGTTAAAAATATTAGTTTAAGTGAAGACAGTCAATCTTCAGTTTCTAACATTAAAATATAGTGAAGTACTTAATCTTTTGCAGCTAACTGAACTTAATTCTAATTTATTTGTTTTTGTACGCAGAAAAATCTAGATTGTTTCAAGTTAAGAGTAAAGCCTGAAAATGCCTGTTTTTTTTTATAAAGTTTTGATTATGTTTATTTGGGTCTTCATCAGAAGATACATATTACGTGCAAGTAGCAAAACATCGTAAGGAAACCTTGACTCATCTATATACATAAAAAAATGCTGCTCATTGGTAAAATTGGTTCGTTGATTACACCTGGGTCCATTTGGCTAGTTTTTGTTTTAACATGTTCGTAATTGTCCGAAAAAGGTTTTTAGGGAAAGAAAAATTGCAATAGTTATCAGGAAATTTGGGAATTTAAAAGTGCTTTTTTATGGGAATTCTATGGAACAGGATAACGTCTGTCGGGTCAGCTAGTAGTTATTATAAGTCTGAAATCATCAACCCGTCTTGAGCAAGCGTGGTGAATAATGCTCGTGTCTTCTTTGTATGAGAAGAGCCTTCTGCCTTGCAGTGGGACAATAATAGGCTGTATTATAAACAGACACAGGGACAATGATAAGTAAGCTCTTCCAATGTTAAGACACCACACATTCTTTTAAAGGGCAGTGGTGGCTCAGAGGCAACGGCAGCGACTTACTAGTTGAAAGTCCTAGGTTCGAACGGTCGGGCGTTTTACTTTGTGTAAATAACTTCATCAACACTGCTCTCAAAACGGCGATGGTAAATATCGTGAGGAAACCGGCATTTCCTAGAAACAAAAATTGGAAGACATGTGACATCTACCAAGCCGCACTGGGCCTGCGTGGCGGATTACGGCCCACTTTCTCTCACCGAGAGGAATCCTGTGTCCCAGCAGTGGGAACAGTATAAGCCTATACTACTACTATGTTGTGTGTAGACGTAGAATATAAGAATGTGCAGCATAATCAGCCGAATATGCTGCACATTCTTACAACAAATTCTAACACATTCTTATATTCTACGTTAAAAAAATTGAAAAGCATTCAAGTAAAATAAATAGCAAAATATAACAAACAATTCTCGTCTTCTCACAAATAACTTGGTACCTATGTAACTACGTCATCAGAACATACAGTATTCCATCCTCAAAACTAAATGCAATCTACTTAACAACGTCCTCATTAGTTGCGTTAGAATTCGGTATACTGCTGCAAATTAGGTTAATCATGTATTTTAGTTCAGAAGGGTACTGAATTATTAATTGCACGCCTTGTTCATTAAGGAAATTTACGATCATTAAACGTATTGCAGCTATAATAATGTTGCATACGGGGTAAAGTTAAGGGGGATTTCAATTTCAGTACAGTTATCAAAGAAGCGATGAAGGTAGCTTCTCGATAGAGCTGTAGTAGTCACTTCTGTGATAAATTATGCGGTGTATAAGAATTTCTATCTTATTGTGTAGTGAGCACAAAGAGGCGGGAGCTTTTAGTTGCATTTGAGGTGTTGAATTTTGGAAGGTCCTTTTAAATAATTGATTAAATATGTAATGGAGTGGAGAGAGAGAGAGGTTTCTGAGAGATTCTCCTAATTATGTGAGAAAGTATACTACATATGCAAGACTGATAGAGTGAATTACTAGAACTGAAAATCTGTCAAGTCCGTGTCGGACCACGCATAATAAAGGGTTCCGTAGTAGGGATGAATTTATCTTAAGAACAAAATTTATTTTGTAGTTGAAAAAATGTTCTTCCATACATACTGCAAATGTAAGTTTGTAATCGCGAAAAAATATTTATAGCACTGTGTGACCTAAACCCGCACTTAAGTTACACTTTTCTGTGACTTAAGTAGTCCATTTTATACAGAAAAGGGTGACTTAAGTGCGACATGAGACTTAACTGTTTATTAATGCACAGCGTTTAGCACCCTCACTACGCTCGGGCTCTTAATTTACGTCTACAATAATGAACTACTTAAGTCACACGTATTGTAATGTACTATTTTTTTAAGGAAGAATATACCTCCATCAAACATTACCAACGCAGATAATTATGTAATCATAACACAATTCTTAGTAAGCGGATTACTGATATCGTTCAACTACTTACTACCCTTATACCCGTCATACAACGTGTACTTCCCCCTATCTAAATGACGATAAACCCACTCATACACCGTTTAAAAACCACTTCCACGTCACTTTTCACTAACAGCACATTTCACTAAACACTTGAGGTGTTTTGAGTGAGCTCTTGACGGTGGATGTAGTAATTTATGTGGCGAGGCGTGGCGGTCGCGAGTAAACGCCCTCCTCGTCATTAGTGTTAGGCGAGAACGTCACTAGCTAATTACAGAAGATTGATGAAGGCCCGCTCTTACCGCACTTCACTACTAGCGTTTAGTCCGCCAGTAAAGCTACGACTGGCGTGCCAGCGAAAGCGGAATATTACTTTTCTTTCGAGCCAATTAATGGATCAGTGAATTTGCGATGTTATTCCGAAAATATTCGAGAATATATTTCCCAATTAATACGGTTCCAACGAAACAGTGTTGGAGTTTATTATTTCTGCAGTCAATTCTTACATTGATTAATAGGTATATGTAGATTCGTTTTAATATATAAATTTTTTGAAGCAATAGCTACGTTTTTATAATCGGCGTGTGTGTATGACCAGAAGTTCTCGTAATTAAAAACGTTCAAAATCTATATTTTGAATTAGTCGCAATCTCATCTCAGCGACAATCAATGTCAAAAACTTGTCAAAAATGTAGGGATTTTAGAGGTATTTTTGACAGATTGAGACGGTGAACGTCCTTAAAATTACCAGAATTGCCTCTCTGATGTATGAACGTAAACGAGGCAAAAGGAGTATGTAAGGATCTTAGCAGGTTTCGTTCTGTAGTTTCTGCCTACCCCCATGGGAAGAAGGCGTGAGTGTATGTATTATTACGTATATGATACTTCCTCTTTCCGCGTCACTACAGTTCGAGCCTTACTTTAACTGCGTTACATTTCTAAGAAAAATTGAGATCGATGCGAATAAAATTAATGGAGTCCCAACATAAAGTTTTTCTCGGTAGTTAGGTATAGTATTTCCTCATTGTGAGCGTTTGCGAAGCCAGCCAGCACTATGGCGAGCCGTCTTGTCGGAAAATTAGCGCCCTTTTAGGAGATGAAAAACTCCGTTCCCTTAGGATAGAATGAAACGGGTTGCAATGGAATTGTAAGGGTTCGATGATATATGTATGTATATACGTACAGACGCCAGCACATCGAGCTATAATAATAATAATAATATGTATTGTCACAAAGAAACATACATTAGTATACACTGATTAAAATTTTGCTAACGACGCTGCAGAAGTCTGTATACAGATTTTGTGAGCCCTGTCTCTTAAACTAGGATAACTTGTATCTTAAGAGACAGTATTCAGCTGTGAGGTTACTTAGAATTAGGGTTTATACAACTGCGGACTGTGCCAACTTATTGTTCGTGTTAACAGTCAGATTTACTTTTAAACATATTATAATTTTAGAAAAAGGGAAGTAAAGGAAAAATAGTATAAAAATAAATTTTAAAAAAAAGCTACTACAATCTGTCAAAGATTTTCAACTTTATCGCTATAGCATTAAAGTTCAAGGTTGGAGAAATTTGACAGTTTTGGGTACCTCGACCTGCTGGCAATCTGTACATAAGCTGATGTTTTTGGTGGACGTGAGAATTCGTTGTTTTTTATGAAACGATGAGTTATTTGTAAGTTACACACTGTTATTTTTGCATGGTATTTTTAACAAGCTTATTGTTACTAAAGATGAACATAGTGCGAATATGAGTATCAAAAAAATCTGTCTGTTCCCAACTATGTTGCGGTCGGCTTCTACTCTAACCGGATGCAGCTGAATACCAATATTTTACATGGAGCGACTGCCTATCTAACCCCCATAACCCAGTAACTGGGTAACACGATACCCCTTGGTAAGACTGGTATTCAGACTTTTGAAGTTCTGACTACCCGTAACGACTGTCAAAGATCTATTAATGAAAGCCGGGGGACCAACGGCTTAACGTGCTTTGCGAGGTTGGGAGCGGTCTTGATATCACGAATCCAATTGAAATCGAATTAACCTTCAATCGTCCCCTGCAGTTGTTATTATTTAGCCACGAGCCCCACCTACCGAGCCCTAGCTATTGATTGTTATTCTGCCTATTGTAATTTACTTCTCTACTCATCATTAATAACTTCTAAGAAGATAAATTCAAAAACTTGCTGTAGATGGTACGCAAAGGGATTTCCAGAAGTCAACGAAGTACAGACTTAGAGCAAATTGAGCTTGCCTCGTAAATATTTTAAGCGGAATTATTTTGTCTGGCAACACGAAACAACTGCTTGTAGTTTCAAATTTGTATAAATTAGATACGATACTACGTAATTTACGGCTTTAGACGTCTTGTACATAGTCTGTGGAGCTAACTTTAGTTCTGAGGATAACAAGGGTGCCTGTAAGTTATTTCAAATGACACACTTGCCTTTCAACGAAGTTATCGACATATTTGTAAGTTACATAGTTTTCTAACAAGCATTCTAGAACTTCTGTATATTTATCGTTATATTTCCCTTGTTTTTACAATTTATTCGATTCGAAAGGTATTTGCGATTCGTATGGTAAATTACTTTTTTAGCTGAATGTCTACTCTTCGTTTTCAGCAACTAGTGAAGATTTTTCAGGTTCATGATGGAATGATATGCCTGTGACGCGTTTGAAACAATTACTTGAAATGAAAAATGCCTTGACGTCTGTTTACTGCATAAGTAGAAGCTATAAAAAAAAAACATTCTTGTTCCCTGGCCTGCTCTATCCCACTTCTGGGCAAAGGACTCACTTCTCTCCTTCCATCTCTCATAGGACGAATTGGATAGGTTCCGTCAAACTGGAAGGAAGGACGCGCCGGCTCGCGAAATGTACATATTATGTAATTAATTACCAATAAAATCAAACCGTGTCCAAAAAGTTTATTTTATTGAACTGCACTTTATTCGTAAGAATAAAATAATAACGACGAACAATAGCTAAGTTGCGTTTGACGTGGAGTAGTCTTAAGTGCACGGTCGAACAAGTTTGAAGCTGAAGTGCAACGTCTACGTAAGTATACATTTAGAAGTCTTTGCGTACACCTTACGTAGACGGCTAAACATTTGGTCTCATTTACTGTGTTTTATTAGCCTCCTAATGGAGCTGAGTCGATTAAATCTGATCAAGCTTCTGATTAGTAAATCAGCTGACTAGTTTCTGGTTCGCATTGCGATTCCTTGAGCGGATTAACAATAGCCAATAAAATTACTTTACTGGAGATTGGACGATATAAAAATTTAACAGACTCACGAACCAGTGATGAATTGGTGATGGACTAGTACAAGTCTACTTATCTAGTACCATGTGAATAGGAATGTAGGAGTAAATCGGGACGAAACTTTTAACGTAGAAATAAGTAAGAAAATACTTTTATTTAGCACATACACATATAATATGATAGTACTTCAGATAACAACAAATAAAATTCAAATAAAAAGAGTGAAAAGTCCGATGTAAGAAATTTGCAGAAAAGTGTGTGTAAAAGGAACGGACCGGCTCAGCAAAAATGCTAGACAACTAGTCCCTGACGCTAGTTTTCAAGTGGACCTGAAAATAATATAGTTTGTTGCCAACAAGGACATTCAACAGTTAATTATAAAACAGTAATCATATTAGATTCCTTTTTGGCAACACGCTATATTATTTTAATGTTAAAATCCTTTTTAAAGTTTCGTCCCGATTCACCCCTGCATCCCTATTCACCTCATTTTCAGTACGTATTCGTCAAGAGTACTAGATATAGTCGTTACTTCAATATGATAACCCATCGGAGTTCCCAAAACCAAAATCATTTATTCAAACTAGTCTGAGACTCTGCACTTTTTATGCTTCAAAATTACATGACTTAGTCCTCCAAAACGCCCGTCCTTCACCACTTTCTAGTGTTTCAGCTGGGAAAAATAAGTGGCGCAACTAAGGCCAAGTTCTTCTAACTAAACAGCAGCACAACTGTCTGTTTATCCAAAAGTCATTTATTCAAATTAGGCTGAGAATCAGCACTTTTCGAACGTCAAAATTACAAAAGACAGTCCCCAAAACGCCCGCCCTTCACCACTTCCTAGTGCTTTCGCTGGGAAGAAGAAGTGGCGCATCAAACTTCCCAGCAGCACAGCTGTCTGAATGTTCAAATGTAAACAGAGCTTAATCCTACTTAATATTATAAATGCGAAAGTTTGTATGGATGGATGGATGTTTGTTACTCTTTCACGCAAAAACTACTGAACAGATTTAGATGAAATTTGGTACATATACATATAGGTTATAACCAGGATTAACAGATAGGATACTTTTTATGCCGATGTTCTCACGGGATCGAAACGTATGCGGGTGAAACCGTGGGGCGCAGCTAGTCAGTAATAAATACACCTTTTAATTGTCGCGGTACAAACATAAGTAACAATTGTCGTGTAGCGACAAGAAAAAGCTTAACTTTAAAGTCAAAGGTAATTAAATTAAACAGAGGGAAGTAGAAATCAATTAAAGATTAATTTACAAAGTAAGGATGAAGATGGAATGGCAGTGGTGTGTATAATGTGGAGGTGGGGTTTATGGGTGACGATGCGCGATAGGTGGGTTGAGGTGGCTGAGTTGCAGATGGAGCTGAAGAGGTAGACTGACGCGAGGCAGGTGTCGGTGACAGGTGCTAGTGCAAGTGAGGTCATTTTATCCCAATATTCCCACGGGATCGAAATTTATACGGGTGAAACCGCGGGGTGCAGCTAGTATCTAAATAAATGCCTCCAAACAAAACGCCTAGATGCTAGACGCTTAGAAGACACGTTTTGATGAAGGTAATATATGAGCGTTAATTATAGCTGTCATTGCGGTGCTCATGTTTAATTATTATGATGACAGACAGATGGATCAAGATACATCTATACTAATATTATAAAGAGGTAAAATTTGTTTGTTTGTTTGTATGTAAGGGGTAATCTCCGGAGTTAATGATCCAATTCTAAAAAGGTTTTCACTGGTAGAAAGCTACATTATATGTGAGTGCTATAGGCTATACATTATGTTTACATCATGCAGTTTAGCTGAGCTATCACAACTTTTCTCTAGCAAGTCGGAAAGAAAACCTCTAAAAACAGAATTATTTGCATGCGCTGCCTCAACAGTTGTATATAACTAAAAAAAATGTATGGCAATCTGGACCGCCTTCAATATTTCTACAAAAAAGACCGCGATACCGTATTTCTATCTTTTATATTTTATCTTTTAATATCACTTTTATGTTTTAAAAAAGTATTTTTTTCACATGCTTACGTTTGGATGAAAATATAATTTTTTATTATGAATCCTTATCAAAATAAATTATTTTATGATCACACAGGACATTATAGAGATAAGATTTGCCCTTTACAGTATGTCAATTGGTCATATAGTTTCGGAGATAATAGAAAATTACTAAAACGCAAAATGCCGCTAAAACATTCACGAATAAAACTACACATGCATTGTGCAGACGTTTTATCCATTTAGCCGTAGATGGCGTTGCACAAATACGTAATTTTTCTGACTGGTGTTCATACTTTACGCGGATTAATGACATTGTCGGTATTGTTATTGGGTGATGTAAATTGATTGAATGTCGTTCTATTGATTTCATTTGGTTTTGGTTGTCTTAAATACTTCATTCCTTCTCTTCGTAATTCTGGTTTACGATTGTTTCTAACTATCTCAAGTTGAGGTAACAATAATAATAAAGCTGAAGAGTTTGTTTGTTTGAACGCGATCTCTGGAACTACCAGTCTGATATTATTATGAAAAAATATTTTTGCATTTGATTGATAGCCCAATTCTTGAGAAAGGCTATTTAACATCACGCTACGACTCTTCGGAGCCGAGCAGAAAGAAAAATGTTCGAAACAAGAAAGAACGCTGAGCGAAAACAAAGTAATAGCGCGGGCAGGCGACGTGCTGCGACGGGTCGGGACGGAGGAACCAAGAATTCCACGCGGACAGAAGCTAGTTTGTAATATTATGACATGTACGTACTCCGTTACCTTAAAACCACTGCTTATTTAACTGTAGAATTATCAAAGCATTTTCCAAGAATTGAGAGAAAAACTTGGCTCCCTCTTCAGATGATTTAAACTCACCAAACTTGTATATACACACAACATGTTCACGGTTATACCCGAAGATAAATATAAAAAGGAAATAATGAAACGCACGCTTGGGAGCTATTTCCGAAGACCGGATACAGCGAACCGACGAATGCGTTCTCTCTGGAACATTTTATATGTAGCCTTCCTTCATATTTGCTTTTGTGTAGTCGTATTATAATACGGCTTATATATGTACTCTTATTGTGTAGTACTTTTGCTATCATGAAAGTTATTTTATTTCTTAGTATTTGTGGAAATATTTTCAGTACTACATGGTCTGCTGGTATTCAGTTTCTGAGAATTGTCCAGCGGCAATATCTCTGTATGTTGCTGGACAATTTCTTTAACTGAATATTTTGAACATGTTTCGAAGTAGGATATATGAAACTGTAAAACATGTATATAAAAGTACTATTAATTTATTTTTAACTAGCTGTGCCCGCGACTTCGCATGCATGTCGGAAAACAAATTGGATTTCATGGGTTTTAATTTTTTTTGCGCCGAACCCTTGTTGTTTTTCTAAAAAAAATGTAAGTTATTCCTTATCACATTAGCTATCTGTCTGTGAACGTTCCGTGTGAAAGCTCGGTTCAGCCGTTTGAGACATTAGCCGGAACAAACAGATAGAAAAACAAACAAAATAAAAATTGTTTTTTTGTTATAAGAACCGTTTATACTTTCATTTCATGCATTTAGTAAAAGCTGCTATTTTGACATTACAAACAGACAATTCAATGTTATTTATTTTTATGTATGTATGTTTAGATACCGACCTAATTTTTGACTTAACTTCCGAAAAAATGTCTGAATACACTTATTATGTCATGCTATTTAACACGAATCAGATTCAATTTACTGGCGATACCTGTACCTTTTTCCACGCTTCTATTCAAGAATATATTCCAGTGGCTCTTTCATTATAAATCCTCACAATAATACGGTTAGCTATTGATTCTTTCATCCAACAAGCAAGCACAGTACCTACTCTAGCGTAAGAACGTGTTCAATTGTCGAGAGGGAGGGTAGTGCTGGCTATAGAACTGGGTAGGTACACACATCCGCGTGTGTATACGTCTATAGACGAGCCAATAAAACTCGAGAGCCCGTTCTTTGTACACCTAAATTTGAAATTGAACAAAACAAAGAGGGTGCGACATAACATCAATCTTCATTTATTTGTTAACGACGGACTTCATAATGGATGTTTTAATTAAAAATAAACACTTGTTGTTGAGTGTGTGGATCTAATTATTTAACGGAATTGCTCATTTTGATTAATGTTACAATGATTACGTTTGTTTTAACTTCAATATTGATGTTTTAAATTGACTTGTTTGTTGTGAACTCATAAGGATTGCCTTTTGTAAGAATTCAGTATATTATTGCTACAGATAACTTAAAACAGTCTGAAGAATATTATTAGTAAATACTGGAAAATGAAATTCTGAAGAATATTATCAAGAAACTGACTTCTATTTTCTTGATCATATTCTTCAGATTTCATTATAGCAAATAACAAGAAAATATTATGCCTACCCTGAAGCCACCTTTTGTTATAGTCCTGAATATTTTTCAGAAGAAACCCAACTGCGTATGAAAAGGCTCAAAGTTCGGTACTTTATTTGGTGTCCTAATCTGTGTCTACGGATTTATTAATTAATTGTCTAAACCTTAGAAAACCTTTGCTTGATTGGTATGTTAAACTAGAGCTTAGTCACTTTAACTAGTTACCAACTACCTACATATTTTAATTTAATTAATTAAATCGAGACCAAAACGACTGAACAAATCGGACGATCAACACACGTTGCCTTGAAACAAGATTTTCTAAAGTATTACTATGTACTCAAAACTCGGAGAGTGAGTAATAAATAAAGGAAAGCTTCTACAAACAGAAAATAGTATGCCTACCCTGAAGCCACCTTTTATTATAGTCCTGAATATTTTTCAGAAGAAACCCAACTGCTTATGTAAAGGCTACAAGTTCGGTACTTTATTTAGTGCCCTAATGTGAGTCTACGGATTTATTTATTAATTATCTATAGCTTAGAAAACATTTGCTTGATTGGTATGTTAAACTAGAGCTTAGTCAATTTAACTAGTTACCAACTCCTACATATTTTAATTTAATTAATTAAATCGAGATCAAAACAACTGAACAAATCAAAACGATCAACACACGTTGCCTTGAAACAAGATTTTCTAAAATATTACTCTGTACTCAAAACTCGGAGAATGAGTAATAAATAAAGGAAAACTTCTACAAACACTAAGATATATTACCCAACAATTTTCAACTATAACGTATAGCGGCTCTCGCACAATTTATAGCATGTTTTCAATATCTTCGTATATACAACCAAATCTGTTCAAAAAGTGGGACAAGAAATGAAGAAAAACACGGTAACTATAAAAATACAGAACATAAATACAAGTGTACACATAAGTATTATCAAATGCTTCGTGAAAATTAATTGCTCGGAAGAATGGCGGCTCCTGCCTTACTGCTGAATACACTTATCATTCAATACTATACTCACAAATATAAAACCGTGTCAGTTTACTCCAATGGATATATGGAACGTTTATTGTTATCATGTTTTTTGTTAGTCCTGATTTACGGAGTCGAATGAAATTATTTAGGAAACCTTTTTATTTTATTGATTTAATGTTTTTGAATTAGAGGCGTTACTTGACAGGGGGTCTCTCTAAGTGTGTCAACGAAGGCACGGGCCCGTCTGAAAATAGTTGATTTACTAAAACAGTTGTGAAATTCAAATTCTCGGTCGGGAAAAACACATCGGGAGTATGGTAAACTGTCAAATCGTGTTGACTGTTGTCATTCATTATTAGTTGGGGCCCGAACTAATCTTATGTTCGAATGTGATAAAGAACATATGTCCGTAACTTAGGCCGAAACTACGGATTTCGTGTTTTGGGGTGTAGACCCCCAGGCGAGAGCTACTGCGGAGATTTGCTAGCTCTGACCCTGTATTTGGAAGATATTAAGTGGTCTTCGAATCTATGGATTATGATCGACATAATGTTTATTTGTTTAGGGATATGGATTACGTTACGTTGTCATGGTATGGACATTATTAATTTAGTAAACACCGTTCTATGATTTATACGACGGAGTCAAGCCCCTATGCAAAGTAAATGTTATTAGAAAAAAATGGAATCACGGTCGTACAGTGAACTTGAATCCATCCAAAGGTTGTCTCATGGGGTCCGAGTGCCCATTTGGATTTTCAAAACATCGCCAAGCGGTTGGTTGACTCTTCACGTGACCAGAGGGTTGGCCTGTTTTTTGGCCAAGAATCAGCATCGTCATACATCGTGGCAATGCTGCCAGCTTTTTGGGAACTTTTCCTATTGACAGCGATGCGGGCGAATTTTTTAATGCCCTATAATTAAACGCTAACAGACTTAAAATAATAATATGTATGTGTGTTAATATTTACATAATAATGTAAAAGTTAACTTGTTTGAAAATAAAAAGTATTAAAATTCTCTTGTCTTTATTTTTTAATTAAACCATTTATACAGGCTGATTTTTTAAAGACCAGCCAAATTTAAGGATGTGGTACAGACCATCAAACTGAACAACTTTCTCCATGGGACAAATAGCGTAATCGCGAATAAAAATTCAGTCGTCCCATACATTTAGCTCGAGTAGGTATTGAAGTTTTCTATGGGACAGTTGATAAAATTTTCGCGATTACGCTATTTGTCCCATAGAGAAAGTTGTTCAGTTTGATGGTCTGTACCACATCCTTAAATTTGGCTGGTCTTTAAAAAATCAGCCTGTATACACACATTTAAACAGACATGAAGAAAGTAACAGAAAAATACGAACAAAGAAGAGATCGCTTTTAGCGACAAGACCGCCCATTATGTCACCTTATGTATTTTTTTTACATTTATATCTGTAAATCATATGGTATGAAAAACAAAGAGTATTCTATTCCATTCTTGGATAACTACAGTATTACAAACAAACTTGCATGAAAAATAACTTGTAGGTAACAGAAACTCAGAGTGAAATAACCAATGGCAATATTTCTTTTTTTTGTATACTGTCAAGTCTCTCTAGAAGTCAGATAGCCATTCAGAATAATAATAACAGGGCATACAGGAATAATTGTCGGTTAGTGCTTCATTTCCTTTACTTATAGAGTCTAAAGAGCCTCTGCGAGTTGGCTTCGGCCCTTTTTTTTTTTTTCTGGTGGGAAATCAGCAAATGACCCCTCCCGCTCTGAGCTGAGCGGAAGGGCGTGTCAGACTTTTACTGACTAAAACCCACCCGTGTTCCTTCAGTTGCCTGTGCCAGGGGCCACGGTATCTCTTTCGAACAACCCGCAGCCCTTTTTTTTTTTTTTGTGAGTGGGATATCATCAAATGACTCCTCCCGCTCTGGGCGGAGCAGAAGGCAGTGTCAGACTTTTACTGACTAAAACCCACCCGTGTTCCTTTAGTTGCCTGTGCCAGGGGCCACGGTATCTCATTCGAACAACCCGCAGCCCCGGCGGCATCGGCCCTAGCGGACCCCGTCAGTTCGTGCTGACAGTTCTTTGAGGCGCGCGTGGAACACAACGCGCCGTCGACCAGGGCCTGGTCCTTACCGGGCGGCGAGCTGCCCATAGCTCGCCACCCGCAGGACCGCGCCTACGGTGGCCGGGAGTCGGCTGTTGACTCCCGTCCAGGGCGTCTCCTGCGGCGGCTAGCCGCGCGAGGGTGCAGCGATTGCCTCTCCCTCACGCGCTCCGCCTCCTCCTTCGCGAGCATTACTGCTTCGCAGAAGGAGGTGACGGCCTCCCATTCACTCTCGCTCCGTACCATGGCCTGTATGAGGGCCGGACGCGAGAGGTCGCCGCCGCCGATCGCCGCCACGAGGACACGGCGGGGCCCCGCCCAAGCCGGGCAGACCTCCACCGTATGCTCCACCGTGTCCTCCGGGCGATCCCCACAGTGGTGACACCCTGGCGTTTCCTCCCGCTTTATCCTGAACAGGAACCTGCCGAAACAACGAGTTGCGACAATCGCACTCTCCATGCCGCTATGAGATCCCGCCGGAGCTCTGTCCGCTGTGCCGTGATTTCTCGCGGCAGCGGAGCAACGCCCCGGCGTTTTGCCTCCTCTCGCCACTCCCATATGTGGGCGAGGACTTTGGCCTCCAGATCCCATGGCGGCATTCCGGCAAGGAGGCTCGCCGCCTCAGCGGAGACCGTGCGGTATCCTCGAATGAGCCGGACAGCCATGACCCTTTGGGACGCGATCAACCGGCGGGCTGGTCGCCGCCTCAAGGATCGCGCCCATACCGGTGCCCCGTAAAGGGCCATGGCCCGCACGACCCCCGCATAGAGCCTCCGGCAGGAGGCGTTTGGTCCCCCTAGGCCGTCGCAAGGCAGCCCCGGCCCGCTCCAGTCTGGGAGCCAAACGTCGGAAGTGCTCCACGAAATTCCACCGGCTGTCTAGGACGAGTCCCAGGTACTTCATCGTCAGCTCGACGCCGATGTGAACCCCTCCCGCCGTTATTTGTGAACCCGACGGTGGCGCGTCCCGAGGACCATGAAAACACATGGCCTCAGATTTGTGCAATGCCACCTCGAGTCCCAATTGCCGGATCCTCTCGACGATTGTCGCAACCCCGCGTGTCGCTGCTTCGGCCGCCGCCTGGTGCGACCTCCCCTGCGCCAGGACCAGCGTGTCGTCAGCGTAGCAAACTACGCTGACGCCATCAGGGAGGTCGGCACAACCCGCAGCCCTGGCGGCATGCCACAATTGCGGCGATAAGTCCCCTCTTTGAGGAGTGGCTAGAGAGGCGCCACGGCGCCCTAACCTTCCGCCTGACGCAGGTCCTCACCGGACACGGTTGTTCCGGGAGGTTCCTGTTCAGAATAAAGCGGGAGGAAACGCCAGGGTGTCACCACTGTGGGGATCGCCCGGAGGACACGGTGGAGCATACGGTGGAGGTCTGCCCGGCTTGGGCGGGGCCCCGCCGTGTCCTCGTGGCGGCGATCGGCGGCGGCGACCTCTCGCGTCCGGCCCTCATACAGGCCATGGTACGGAGCGAGAGTGAATGGGAGGCCGTCACCTCCTTCTGCGAAGCAGTAATGCTCGCGAAGGAGGAGGCGGAGCGCGTGAGGGAGAGGCAATCGCTGCACCCTCGCGCGCCTAGCCGCCGCAGGAGACGCCCTGGACGGGAGTCAACAGCCGACTCCCGGCCACCGTAGGCGCGGGCCTGCGGGCGGCGAGCTATGGGCAGCTCGCCGCCCGGTAAGGACCAGGCCCGGGTCGACGGCGCGTTGTGTTCCACGCGCGCCTCAAAGAGCTGTCAGCACGAACTGACGGGGTCCGCTAGGGCCGATGCCGCCGGGGCTGCGGGTTGTTCGAAAGAGATACCGTGGCCCCTGGCACAGGCAACTGAAGGAACACGGGTGGGTTTTAGTCAGTAAAAGTCTGACACTCCCTTCTGCTCCGCCCAGAGCGGGAGGAGTCATTTGATGATTTCCCACCCAGAAAAAAAAAAAAGCCCTGGCGGCATCGGCCCTAGCGGACCCCGTCAGTGGCTTCGGCCCCTCATACCAAAGTTCCGGGACCAGTTGGTCCCGAGATATACGAAAAGCTTAAAAATAAAAATAATATATTCCTTTACGTAGGCGATGCGAAGCAAAAAAAAACATTTGGTGTTAAATATAACAACATCCCAAACTTTCTTTTTCCCATTAAGAATAACCCTTCAATGTTTTTCGCGTGTAAACAACTGAAATTTTAAATAACAGCTGTTGAAACCTCTCGCAAACATTGTTGGGTGCGAAAAAGTTATCCAATTCAAGTTTACGATGCACTGAACCAGCGTAGCGCTTTATTCCACAAATAAACAATACCAACCATTGGTTTTATTAGGCGATAAAAGCCAATTTAATAGTGAATTTTGTAAATCCTTTTCTAAATATTTAAATGTCAGACGCAATACTCGTTGCTTTGTAAGTTTCGACAATGATTTTTCAATATCTTTGTTTTATTTAAGAACTTATTATATTCATAGGTTTGAATTTAAGGTAATGTAATTTCACCTATTCAATTTAAGCGCAATGTTTGTACTTAAACAATTCAATTAACATAATTATCTGAATTCACCTGAATTCGTTCCGTTTAAAAAAAAAAAAACTAAAATGATAATTCTACTAAGACTTGAAATTTCCTTCACCGGTACTGTTACTACAAAAATCCTTATAAAATCAGAGAGAGCTTCAAGAACACTTTACTTATATTGAAGACGGAGATCTTCAATATAAGTAAAGTAAGTTGAGAATCCTACATACATTTGTGAGAGAAGTTCTTATCCGCATGAAATTACACGTTTTACTGTCTCTTTGTAGCCGAGCTGCAGCTAGCATCGACGCGGACGTGGCGCTGTGAACGCAGCTCCGACTGTATGGCGCACTTGACACAGATGGGAGACGAGGTAAGTGCAGCTTAGTGCTATGTTTAGTTACAACGCATTCTGCTTCGTAGCTAGCGAAGCTGCTCACACAAAGCTGACCCCACACGGAAATCGACTGCGTATAAAAGATTTTATGCATTCTCGATCAAAGTGGCCGTGTCAAAACCGTAACAGGCGCAGTTACAGTTGTTGTCGTCGTTTGCACGAAACTTTCCCGTTGTTGCTTTGCTTGTGATAAATCTCTCGTTGGGGTACTCTTTTGTTCAGGTTCGTGTTGGAAAATTGGCACCGCTTTTACTATTGTTAGCCTCTGTAGATGAATTGTGTTCGATTTGAGGGAATAAATTACAATAAAAACGTCCCTAGAGATTTATTTCAGGGGACATATTACTGCGATATATTTTTCTTTGTGTTATAAACATCCGAACATCCTATTCAATGGATAGATTTGATGTGAGTTTTTCTTCGGACAACGCCTTTTATTATAAAACAATAGGTAGGTATGGAAAAATGTTAACAGAATTAAGTACTAAATTTTAAAATAATACATACAAAGTGGAATACCGAGGAACAAATATAGCTAATAATTAAAGTGTCCAGGACTGTCTGCCACAATAAAAGTACAAAGAACATGAAACAGATTTTGCTTGTTTTTATCATCTTTATTTATATGTGCAATAGATAGAAATAATTAAAAGATATTTACGTCGTCTATCCATCATATTTGCAAATGTACGACTCACTTGAGTGAGTAGGTATTCTTGTATAATAACGCGTCTACAACAAAAAATAACCAAAATTGCAATTTGAATATTCGAGGAAACAAAAAGCGTATTATTTAAGATACGCCCGGCTGTGATAGCGGGTCGCCATAATTTATCATAACCATCTTTTGACAAACTCTAAATATTTCAGTCCCTTTTGTTCCTGTAAAATAAACCACAATAACAGCAACGGTACAAATCAGCTAAACGCGGGAAATGTTACCAATTCCAAGGGGGAAATTCCGGTGGGAAAATATCTTTGGAATAAATGTGAATAAATAGGGCTTGCGAGATTAAAAGCGGACCGCTTGATATATGGCAGTCGGTGGCGGCACCCTGGCACCCTTGGGCGGCCACGAGTTACTGGCCAGCAGATAAAAAGAACTACATAAGATTTGTAAATAGATTTACAATCGGTGCGTACACAAATATTGTCTATGGTTTACTGTAGTTATTTTAGTCAAAGTCAAATAATTTACTTCAAATGGGCACATAAAATACACTTTTGAACGTCAACATCTACAAAAAATAGAATTGATTCTAGTCGTCCCTTCCAAGAGGTAGTTTTGTATGAAGAAGAACGTGGAAGAAGCTCCACTGGTACTCTTTAAAATGTTTTACAATATTTTTTATACTACTACTATTATTAACTACCATTATTAATTATATAATTATATGTGAAGACGATGCACCTAGAGTACAATTACTATACTTACCACAAAAGGTAAAAATAATTAAAAATAAAGCAATGAGCCCGAAGTGGTTCCCGTTTATGTTACATCGCTATTCAATTAATCAGCATACATATATATACATACAAACAACAATCAACGATTCTGAAGCAATCAAAATATTCACGTGACTCTGACTATTTAGTTGTATAAAATATTACGGAGGACAGCTTAACATGTTGCAGGCGTAAAGACCAAAATTCAAAATGAAAATTGTTCAACTTGGAGTTACTTAAATATTAAAATAGCTTTATAAAAACACGTGAAAGTTGGAACATCCTCAAAACACTGGCTAAGCGTGATAACAAAGTAAAGGTTTCTTGAAAAAGTATGGAAAATATTTATGTAAAGTTGTTTTTCTGGTGTCTATAACGGTTTTGATGATAATACCTCAAATCCATTTACTACAAATTAAAAGCGAAAAGAAATTAACAAAACGACGGTTTTGATGGAAGTTAATCATTTCCGCATAATAAAATATTGCACGGCAGAACTGGAGTCCAAGGAGTAGAATATTTTGTTCGCGATTAAGATAGAATTTTAAGTGGGAAGTTGTGCCCAAAGTACTAATGGAAAAGTTGTTCGGATCTGTTCGGGATCTGGATGAAGTGGGTGGGAGAAGGGAATAACGTCTGAAATTGAAGATGAAATTGTTGTTGAATGTAAAACACTCTTAGATTAATCTTGTGTCCGGATTTCGGCTAGACACACTTATCTTTAAATAGGAGTAAGTAATTTGTGGGTCATAAAGTTTTTAGGGTTACACGCCCAAAGTTCAAAGGGTCAGAAGAACAAACCAGTTTTTGCTTGCTTCACTAATATCCATCTACTAAATTTCAAGCGTAACATTCAAGTTAAATATTAGACCAATTTATTTTGGAGTAAACATTAATATAATTTTGTGGAGTTAGGCCCTCGGAGTAAAGATTCTAACCGAATTACACCGACTAAAGTGGGCTTGTATGTATCCACACTTGTTTACTATGTACATTGCAGGTCCTCGGGGGTTAAGACGAGCGTCATTTAACGTGGACTACATTAAGTACTGCGTACGGTGAAAGACCACCCGGCTCCATTTAGTTCGTGGCACTAATTAGATGTTCATTAACGTAGAGTCTGTTTATCTACGATAGTCATTATTACTAGAAAAGCAAGAAGGAAAGGAACTGGACATGCTCTGAAAGTAGAAATATCAAGGATGGTAATTGCTACCGAGTCTATGTTCAATGTTTTTGTCTAACTTTAGAAAAACAAGAGAAACAACCATTACAATGAGTTGTTTTAGTTGATAACAAACGAATTGCCGTAATTATAGTGGTTTAATTCCATGAATTTTTAGTGATAGCTAATTTTGGTGGCTATTAAAGTTTGAAGTTGTTAGATATTGATAGATCGATAACCATTTTCAGGAAGTAGTTGTGGCCCAGTAGTAACAGTCCCGACTTACGAACCGTAGGTCGTGGCTTCGAACCCAGACAGGCTCTTTACTTTGTGTAAATAGTTTCATCACCACTGCTCTCAAACATTACAATAGTGCAGTATAACAATGCCTTCAGGATGCTGATGGGGCTGCCGCGGTATTGCAGTGCCTCCGGCTGGTTGCCGAGGCCAACGTCGACAGTTTTGCGACAATCATGCGTAAACGTTGCTCCTCGACCCTAACTCGCATGCGAGCTAGTTCCAACAGCATCTTGAGCGTATTGACGGACCGGTGGGATTCTTCGATGCTTGAGCGCTGGATGCGGCTGCACGCAGTGAAGTAGCATACATGCGTTCTGGTGTCGGATTGTTCTAAAATCTGTTTTTATTATTATTTGTTTTGTTTATTAACATTAGCTCTTAAGTTTTTTCGTGTTACTAACAATTTATATGGAGAAATCTGAAATAAATTATTATTATTATTACATATAGGCTGATTATGGAAACCATTTTTTAAGTACTTGTAAATAGTTATCCTGCCCTGGTACTGGTATGTTGGAGTTCTTATGCTATTGACGAGCATACTTGGCGATGATTTGATGATCATAGTTCAAGAAATCCTGACCCTCTAAGGCTTTCATGTAACGACCATTGGAAGATACAGTTAGTTAGTTGGTTATTTCTACATTTTACTAGTTAGATCTAAAATTTAGAATATTAGTGGTACATAAGTCTTGCAAACATGTTAAGCTTCAAAGTTTATAGTAACTACAGAATAACATAAGCACTCCCTGACCGATATATTAAGCAGCTTACGTTA
Organism: Apamea epomidion; assembly: GCA_947507525.1. Lineage (NCBI taxonomy): Eukaryota > Metazoa > Arthropoda > Insecta > Lepidoptera > Noctuidae > Apamea > Apamea epomidion. The sequence goes on from OX382233.1 coordinate 8,883,630, forward strand.
AGTTCCGGGTGGTTCCTGTTAGCGGGGAAGTAAGAAATACATTGAGTGCAATTTGCTTTAGATGTAAGTATGGAGTAAGGAGGTATTGTAATCTCTAAAGGTGAGTTTCAGAACTATTTATAATGGAGAACATTCAGCTCAAAATAACATACCACTCACCAAGGTATTTGTCAATCTTAGAGACAGTCTACGTAGAGTACATCAATCTGTCTAACCTTTTCCCAACTATGTTGGGGTCAGCTTTCAGTCTGACCGGATGCAGCTGTATACCAGATACTGTCTATCACTACTGTCTATCTGCCCTTCACAACCCAGTTACTGGATAACACGATACCCCTTGGTAAGACTACCCGTAACGACTGTCAAAGATCAAAGAATGACAACCGGTGCTTTCCGAGTCACGGAGGGGTCTCGGTATGTAAAGATGGTCACCCATCCACGGACCGGCCGCGGGAAGCGTAGCTTATTCGTGATCAACCCGCGCGGCTGTTATTACTTAGCCACGAGCCCCAATATGTTGTACGTAAAAGAGTATTCTATTCTTTTCTATAGAGCTACGTAATACTGTCTAATTTGTGTCTGAATTTCACGAACACTGACCTTTCCAGCTCAAATAACAATGCTTCCTAGCGCCAAAAATAGAAAAGTCGTAGTATTGTTTACACACACAATCACAATTTTCTTTAGCAGGTAGTAGTAGGTATGATCTATAAGATCTACAAGTGTACTAAGACTTACACGGGTCCCTAAAGAAATTCTGTGCTCTGGTCGACTTTCAAACTTGTAGAAAGTAACTCCAAGCTCGCTAAGAAGAATTTCTTAGTAACATAAGTTTTAATTTTTACTCTCAAGGTTCTGAGCATTGAACACTGAAATACCCAATTTAACCTATCACTCCTCTACTTTACTGTAATAAAGTTACTTAACACCTAATGAAAGCTATGACGGCTATGTACAATAGTGCTAAAAAAACTTGTTTCGTTAGAGTAGTTCATTAAGAGGGCGCAGCCGGCCTAGAGAGCAGTTTGTGAAGCTCGCGCTTGACCTAATTAGTGTTGCGCCACTGTCACTATGACGAGGATTTGTTTTTGTAAGTTCTTTTGTTTTAGCAATGCTTAACAGCCAGTTGCGACAGCACACACAATACGTTACGTCCCTACGTCCCGACTATGGTAATGAGCTATTCTCAGATTGTTGTGCTCGCTGAATTTTTATGGCGCCACAAGTCATAAAGAAAAACTATCGTATGGCGACGCGACGTGTTTTGATATTATTTGTGCACGTACTGCCGCTGAAATAAAAAAAATACATTAATAAGCTTTGAAGTAGGTTTTTTAATATTAAGATTTTGTTTTCTGACGAGGTCTTTTTTATTTTAGTGAAGGAGGATTAAAAAAATGTTGAACCATATCATCATCAGCTTAGAGCAGTCAGTGGACTGAAGACTGAAGAGGCCTATGTCCAGCTGTGGCTGGACATAGGCCTCTTCAATTGCACCCCATTTAGCTCGATTCTCAACAACTCTCATCCATCAGCTACCAGGCACCCTGCGAAGATCGTCGCTCCACATGAGGGGGTGTCCTACCTTAAGTTTGCGATTGCAGTCTCCACTCAAGAACACGTCTACCCCAACGGTCACAAATGCGATATGTTATTTTTATTATTCTTTCTAACCTTCTGTCCTCATCTAAAGAATCAAAGAAACAACCAACAGTCCTGTGACTTAATTGCAAAAACATACCCAAAGAGGCAGAAAAACGCCAAGTAAGTATCTCCATCGTGAACCGAGTGGTTATTTAGTAGCGCGCTTGGCAAAGGTGCAATATTTCAACCCCTACACATCCTTCTGCTTGGCACATGCTAGCGGATAAGTGTGTGAAAAAGAAAAAGAGTCACTTTTAAATTGAACCCCTTTTCTTTTGCAATTCACTTAATTTATTCATGACGATTTTTTATAGCGAGTCCTACTTTAACATGAAACGCTTGTCTTAAAAGGACGCCATTTTTCAAATCTCTTTGTTAGATAGCCAATTGATTTTGATTTCACTTTTAGGTACATCCCATAATTTTGGAGATGCTTTTATTTTATTTATTTGGGTAAACAAACAGTGACACATTACATTTTATAGGAAGAAATACAAAAAGATACGGCCAAATGTGTAACCAACAACATTTTCCACGGAATACACATAAAAAGTAATAATCTTTACAAACCCATGCTATTTAAACTAAACCTACAAACTACAACAATTCAAGTTAAGAAAACATTTCTTGTGTTAAATAGTAAAACAAAAGGAAATTAAGAAAACAAAGCCAAAACTCAGAAGGCATGCAAATCTTAATCAATATTAAAATGACTATTGACCAAGTGTTTTGAGTACAATATTTTTGAAACTACCAGCAGAAAGAGCAAACATATCGATATGATGGAATTGTTTGTTGTAATAATTAGTAAGTCGCCGCAGGGGTGCCCGCATACCTGCGTTAGTACGACAAGAGGTAACTGCAAACAGCGGCCGTGCGCGCACCCCGCGACTTACTGTGGTTCTAGGAACTATGTAACTTATTTTATTACGGATATCAATACAGTCTTAGACATTGCTACACAAATCAAACAAAAATACCGTCTATAAGAGAGTGCGTCTTGATTTAAGGACAAGTAATTTATACTTCTTAGCAAATAATCATAAGATAAATCTGTGTGGAAGCAACGGTAATGCATGGCTTTTAAAAATTTCCTTTGAACTTTCTCAATACGTTCTGAATACTTACTGTAAAAGGGATTCCGCACTGGCACTGCGTATTCGAGCTGTGATCTGATCAGAGACTTATACAAATATAAATAGGTAGAGGGGCGCACAAACTCCTTCGCAGATCTCATCACAAAACCGTACATTCGATAGGCATTATTTACAACTTTGTCAATATAGGCATCAAGGTGAAGTTTATCGTCAAGGAAAATACAAAGATCACGAATAAGGGACACCCTTGATAGTGAAGTATTATCCAAAGAATATGGGTGCTTGAAAACATTCTTATTTTTCGTGAAACTGATACAACAGCATTTAGAGAGACTCAGTTGCAATTTATTATATTTGCAATATTAACTGAAGCGATCCAGATCTTCCTGTAATAATGTGCTGTCTTGCGCAAACTTTTGATAGGCCACCGGAGGTACACCGGAAGTTACACAAATAGTTGTGTGTTGTAATTTTTAAGTTCTTTTAATTGAAGTTGTTGAAAGTTCTCTTTGGTTTATTAGTTTAGTAATTTAGTTTGATTTAATATTCTGAAAACGTAGATAATATAAACAATTCTGTTGAATTATTGATGTTCGTCCTGATTATATAAAAATCCGAAGTTAAAGAATAATAATGTACTAAGCAACAAAGGTATGCGAATATAGCTTTTTGTGGGTGCGGGACTCCCCAAGATGAATAATTTATGTTTCTATAAATATAGAGCCGCGGCAAACATCATAACTTAGCTGCTCTCAAAAGGGTGAAGCAAAACATCGTGAGAAAACCGGTATGTCCTAGAACCAAAAATTCGAACACCAGATTCGCCTTACAATACGCATAACGGCCCGCTCACTCTCACAGAGAGGAGGCCTGTTTCCCAGCCGTGGGAACATTATAGGCTGATCATGCTAAACAGCATAATGTAATTTAATTATCAACCTATAAAATCATTCACCGTTAATCGAATTGATATCGCCACATAGTTCATACTACTCAAATACATCTAAATCGTGTGTAAATGATCATCGCATGGCTTTCGATTTGCCTCGTTGTGGCGGTAGTTTGCGTCCACACTGAGTTATGGCGCCATCTATCGCCGTGAGCAGAGAATTACGCGCGTTTAAGAATTTACAGTTAGAGGAGCTTTGCTAAGTATATTTTATTACACTGTTTACGTATTGGTAACATAGTTTTCAATATGGTTTGACTTGGAATCAAGCTGTTTTGATGCGTCCGTATTCTTTTTGCAGTGCAATATGAACTTAATTCTTCATTGGCCAAGATGCAAAATGATACTTATAGGTAAAAGTTGTTGTACTAATTTCCACTTTTAACGTCTACAGCTACAACGTACGTACGTGGCGTACAACGCCACATTCAGAAAACAAATCCAGCAGTGGCTATATGATCTCCAGAGCACTAATGAGATCCTTGAACGGCTATTAGTGCAAAACATCTGGGTCTACTTTCAAGACAGCGTATTCGTCGGCGGTGACATCGTTAACGATACGAACGCATACGCAGTTCAATAGAACAGACTACAAACCCCAGTTCTAGGTACTGGTATTGTACCCACTGTTGTGGGTAACATAATATTTTCGTAGATTTAAAAGTAGTTCATAAACTCTCGCGTGTATCGAAGTGCCTTCTCTTCAAATCTTAAAAAAAAAACTTGCAGTTGATAGCCTGAAATCTTTTAACTTCACATCAAAGATTACATTATAGAACTTAATGTAAGATGAGGCACGTTTCCATTACTGTTCATAACGTGTGAATGAATTTGATGACTATCCTTATCTGTCAATTGTAGGTCATTGCGCACATAATTGTGTGAATGTAATAATATAAGGTGTTATAAATTCGTTTTGTGCAAACACGATCTCAAGGTAATGAGCCAAAAAAAACGCTTTAATAACATTTTGTATGAGATTTTCTTAACAAAAGGTAAGACATATAAATGTTGCATACTTAGACTAGTTTATTTAGATAAAGGTGTACTCTAAACTAACTATACGTCTAACATTGTGAATTTTTATTCCAGACTTCTGTTTGGGTTCACTTTTTGAAGGTAAGTATCTACATTGTAAATTAACATACAGGGTTATTTTAAATAGGCTAGCTAAACACCGCAGACGCGATGGGTATCGATATAAATACACGATAAAACCTAAAAAAACACTTTTTCGCAACCCAACCCATCACGTCTTTTAAGTTTACAAAAACAAAACAGGTGTTCTAAATTGACATTTTAGGTGACTAAAATAACTTTAACTCAGCCTATTGCAGTCCTCTCCTGGACATAGGCTTCTCCCAGGCTGCGCCACAACACCCTGTCCGCCGGCGTCCGCATCTAGTCCGTGCGAGCCACCTTCTTTAGGTCGTCTGTCCATCTAGCTGGGGGGAGTTCCACACTACGCTTGCCGATACGCGGTCTCCACTCCAGGACTCGTCTGCTTCACTGGTCATCGGTCCTTCAACAAACATGGCCAGCCCACTAAAATAACTGCGGTCGATTAACCTACAAAAATCCCCACCATTGAATTTATTTTTTGTTTATCTAATTTGATATCGATACCCATCGCGTCTGCTGAGTTTAGCTAGCCAATTTAAAATAACCCTGTATGGTCACAGTAATTCCAAAATGTATGTGTTTGTAAACCGTAAAATACCTAGAATGTGTTTGTCCAATATTGTTTGATGCTAATATGTTAGGTACAGCCAGCATACACAGTCGATTAACACTGTTACTTTCACACATTTATTTCATCTCTAAATTAATAGATACAAAGTAGCTAAGGGTTAATACTTTTTAAATGTTATGTTAGTCCTGAATATTTTGATCAATATATAATTAATTACCTAAGATCGACTTTTTTGCTGACCGTACCTATTACAAATTATTGAGCGAGATTTACTTTGCATAGGTTATTCTGAAAATTGTATTTATCGCTGCTTGCACGCTGAGACAGTGCGCACACCTGTGGGGGAACTGTGTAACACACAAACAGTAGCAATGGCTTTCATTTTGACAGTTCAACAACATTCACTACGTTATTTACTTTGTTGACCAGACAAATTTTTCGAACATATAAAGCAATGGATTAGCAGTATCCTTTAAAATTATTCAGATTGTGATTGATAGTGGGTTCTGGGTGAGACTGTACATCGTTCTATGAAATAATCGACGGTGTGCAAAGTCCCAAGTTGAATTTGACGATCGACGCGGTAGATGGCGGGATGATATGATTATCAATATATCTAAATGTGGTTACCTAAAGCCGAATTTTCATTACGAAATTTGTTGCGCAAACTTAGTTATTCATTGATAGTTTCACGTGTAAATAGATAATTACACAGTCTGGCCATAAATACTGTTACAATAAAAAATAAGATAGATATTACATTTGAATTTGGAATCTGTATTTTTTTTCCTTTTTATCATTTTTATCCATGTTCATTGAGTTTTCTAATTTTGGCGCCAATACATTGTACAATATTTTGCGATATTAAAATGGAGTGGGGTGATAAAGAGAACCGAATCGCTGTGATTGCATTACACCAAGTTGGTATGGAGCCAAATGCAATTTTTAAAACTCTCCATACGCTTGGTATTAGTCAAATGTTTGTGTACCGGGCCATTAATAGGTACAATGAGACCTCCTCTGTTTGTGACAGAAAAAGATCTGGCCGTCCACGTAGTGTTCGTACGAAAAAGGTAGTCAAAGCAGCAAGGGAAAGAATTCGAAGAAATCCTGTCAGAAAGCAAAAGATTTTATCTCGGGAGATGAACATAGCACCCAGAACCATGTCGCGTATTTTAAAAGATTACTTAGGGCTTGCGGCCTATAAGAGACGCATTAGTAATTTAGTAACGGATAACTTAAAAAAGAATAGGGTGGTAAAATCGAAACAACTACTGAAGCGGTACGCAAAGGGAGGCCACAGATAAATTTTGTTTACGGATGAGAAAATCTTTACAATTGAGCAACACTGTAACATACAAAATGACCATATTTATGCTCAAAGCTCTAAGGAAGCTTCCCAATTAGTCGACAGAGTGCAACGTGGGCATTATCCGACTTCCGTGATGGTTTAGTGGGGTGTTAGCTATGAAGGAGTGACTGAGCCATATTTTTGTGAAAAAGGTATCAAAACATCGGCACAAGTGTATCAAGATACCTTTCTTGAGAAGGTAGTTAAGCCCCTTAACAACACCATGTTCAATAACCAAGTATGGTCCTTCCAACAAGACTCGGCGCCGGGTCATAAAGCTCGGTCCACGCAGTCTTGGTTGGAAGTGAACGTTTCGGACTTCATCAGAGCTGAAGACTGGCCGTCGTCTAGTCCCGATCTTAATCCGCTGGATTATGATGTATGGTCAGTTTTAGAGAGTACGGCTTGCTCTAAACGCCATGATAATTTGGAGTCCCTAAAACAAGCCATACGATTGGCAATGAAGAATTTATCCCATGGAAAGTTTTTTTTTTTCGTGACAAAATTTATGGCAAGACTAGATATTTACATCAATCAATTACTAAGTTTGCGCAACTACACTGACGAGCAATATTAAAAAGCCACTAACTTAACATGAAATATTTCCGATGCCACGCAAGATAGCTTCCTGAAGTGAAAAGCAAGATTCAAATGTATTTTATAACGCATTAATACACAAAATAGAAACAGGTTAAAAAATGTGTTAAAGAAGGAAAAATCAAAATAGGGCCATTTGAACAAAAACCAATTAACTCTACGATACGAAATTGAAACTTATTTTTTTAATCATTTCAATATTCCGTATTGCCTCCATGCGGCTTCTACACGATTTGGCATGATTGGCTGACTATTAGATTTCTCAGGATATGCTGAGGAATATTCTCCCATTCTTCAATAAGTGCATTTTTCAGGGCATAAAGTGTGACTGGAGGTGGATTTCGGCTTCTAACACGTCTGCCAAGGTCGTCCCAGGCATTTTCGATAGGGTTTAGGTCAGGGCTTCTCGCGGGCCACTCTATTTGATCGATTCCCACGTATTCAAGGTACTCGTTTAACACTCCCTAAACCTCCGAAGCACTTGTTGGACAGTAGAACGTCTCACACCCATTGTTCTCGACGTTTGTCTCTGAGATCTCCCCAATTGCACCAAAATGGTGTTCCTAGTACATTCCTTAGGTTCGAGACTTACTTGTATTGTATACCTTTATATACAAGTCAACGTCTGCCATAAGCACTTTTAGTTAAAAACTCGATGCGGAAAGGCAACAATAATTCAATCAACGCGAAAATAAAAGTATTCAAACGTAATCCAAAATATTATGAAACTTGTCAATTTATTTTAAAACTTTTTATCCATGACTTCAAACAGGCCAATATGTAATAAGGTTTTATTGTGCAATAAGTTATAGCTTTTTAAAGGTTTTTATACTTCGTGAATCTAGATAAAGAATAAGAAATCTAAATATGTCCTAAACCTGTGTGGTTTAGGAGATATTTAGATATCTTTAGGCACTTTGCAAGTGTCTTTTTATATTGCCCGTCAGTGTAGTTTCGTAATGTAAATCCGGCTTAAGTATTAGAAATATAATCTTGAAAAAGGGCACTTACGGTTCAGCCATAAGAAGTAGTCTGGAAAATGTGTAAAAGTATACTTAAAATATACGTAAGTGTATAGTGCTGATGTCTGTAAAAGTCGTAACGGAACGAAATAAAATTAATTTGTTTTCAAATCCCAACTTTGTAATGGGTCTGAATTCTTATATTGGGTAAATGACGTACCTACCTAATTGGATTGCGTTCGCATTCTTTTGTTTTCATTACGTAGATGAAAACAAAACCATCCACCATCTGTATACATGGATTACAAATGTATGGATCCCATTACATCTGAAAGTGTAATTAATTAAGGTGTACTGTCTTTGTGGACCTTGATAGCATGATTTAGTCAACTCGATTTTGTACGTGTTCCAAATCACATTTCACTCTAGCAAACCGAGACTATAAAAGTTCAGTTAAAACTGCATAATAATACTTAGTATCACCCCCGCATCTACTGTAACGGTATACAAATATTCATTCAATTAAAGACTTCTCGCAGTTCATTCGCAAGGATTCTTTAACTTTTTTGTCCAGGGGAAATTGCGATCATTGCATCGGCGTGGGCGTTAAGCAATTTTATGTTAATGTCACTCGCTTAGGGTAACGACCAACTTATAGAAGCACAAGTAGGTAGGTGTCTGATCAATATTCCAAGAATGTCAGTCGACAACGAGCCGTAGCATCTGCAGAAAGTTGCCTAATGATCGTTACGGCGTACGTAAACGCCAGTTCCAAGGTAAGGGAGTCAAACTCTATCAAACAATATGGAAGTGATAGACAGCCGACATCGACGGCGCCCGTGTACGGAAATATTCACTCCGCTCCCATATTGAATTCCAATATATACGTCGAAATTACTTGTACACCTTCGTGTTCAGTGAGGAATTGAATGACATATAATATAGTTACCTGTTTGTAATTTGGACAGTATATACCTTTATACTATTACAATTATTATATCAGAAATTTCTATATACTTACGCGATACGAGTATTATACGTTTCATATGAAACATTTTTATTAAAACGGACCGTTTATGTCGTATGAATGTTACCTATTTTTATGGTACGCAGAGCGAATATTTTATCACATTAAACGCGTTGGCGCGCTACTAGAGAGTGTCAGTTTGGAATAATAAAAGCGGTATTTATTCAATTTATTAGTTGTGAAATCTTAAGCTGAACAATCATAAATTGCAATGTGCGCGAACATAGAACAACTAGTGGCGGCGCTAGAGGACGTTCACTCAAATTTATGAGTCGCAGTGCGGAATATAAATTCTTGCGTGGCTCTCCGACGATGAGACCGCGAAAAATTTATAAACTAGGCTCGATAGTAAACACGACGCTTTTGTATTTTATCATAGTATAATGTAATTAGTGGTTACACGAAAAAGCTTTTCTCTGTTTAGAATCATAGTTTGTTTTGCTATCTTGTTTGGATTATTCGAGCAAAACTTTGTAGGTGGGTACCACCCACAAAGTTACGTACACATGTAAAGTGAAAATTGAATACAAATCAGGTCAAGCGGCAGTAAAATGACGATCTCAACAATAACAAGTAAATATTTTGGCAAACGTGATCCACAAACTGGCTTTGTTTGTTAAAACTAAGTTAAAAGATAAAGTTATCTATAAAGGCTGATTTTTTCCAATAAATTATAATAAATTTACTAAGTTTGCCTTCGTTATGTGGGTTAGAGGCCCGAGCCTTCCGAACTTATGCGTAGGCAGTATCTTTCATAAGATTTAATTCAAGAAATACCTGACTGAAAATACGTTTGAAGGGTCGAAATTTCCGAAGTTCTCCAAGAGTTTCGAGGACTCTCCATTTATAAGCACGTTTATTAAATGTTTATAGATTTTAATAAAGTTTGATTTTATAATCCATTTAAAGATTTTTGTGTACGCTGTTCGATTCTCTGTTTATTGCTATAACTGCTAAGGAGTTTAGAACAATTTAAAAAAAAAAGCTTTTTCTCAGGACCTTTTAAATTGATTTTGTATCAACTAGGAGAGGCATTAAGTAGTTACCTATTAGTATGTTTTATATTTTTATTTTTACATTAGCTAAATATCTTCCGAGATTTCATTAGCACATTTTTCCTGGATATTTATGTATACCTGCGTTTATGTAAATCACAAACACATAACAGACTTGGCTCACTAGGCGAGCCTGTCTTACGTTCGTCAGACCTCCATATAATGCGGAATAACCCTTTTATCCGTTTATCTATTCAAAGAAAATTTCTCTATGAATACAAATAGACACGTTGAGTGAAAATATTTGGGTTGAAATGGACTTTGAACGATCCTCGCCTTTAGGATTCTTAATAATACTAACCATTCTTGAATATTTTGCCATTATTAAAAGTGGCGCAGTTCGCGCAGCAGATTTTTGGGCCAATGATGTTTGAACTTTTTGCCATCGATACGCTAAAAAGAAGAAGACTAAAGGCTGATTTTACCAAAGTCTTTTATCCGTGGAATAAAATTGATCTCTGGCAGTTCTAGTACAGAAAACCTGTCAAAAATTCAAAGTTTATCTATACTAATAATAAAGCTAAAGAGTTTGTTTGTTTGTTTGAACGCTCTAACCTCTGGAACTACCAGTCGGATTTGAAAAAATATTTTTGCATTTGATAGCCAAATTTTTAAGGAAGGCTATTGGCTATTTAACATCACGATATGACCCTTAGGAACCGTGTAAAAGGTAAAAAAAGTTGGAAAGAACGCAAAGCGAAAACAAAGTAAGGGGAGGGTCGGCGATGCGATGCGACGGTGGATCGGGGGAACAAGAATTTCACGCGGACGAAGTCGCGGGCAGAAGCTAGTTCTCAGGATAAGAGTTCATCATCATCATCTGCCTAGCCTTTCCCAACTATTTTGGTGTCAGTTTCCAGTCTAACTGGATGCAACGGAAAAGATAAGACGTATTCTAGGTATAAAAGTTTGGTGAAATTGGCCCTAAGAGTAGCGAGCTCAATTTGGTACCTAAATGAATAGATTTGTAGAAGATATTAATTTTAGTTCTATTTGATTGTGAGGATAGGTCGGCTACTAACTAAACTTTCAGAGCGGTTGCCATTTTGTTGTCAAAACGACCCTTTAATGGAGTCCATTATCAGCTATAGAAACCAAAGTAATAATAAGGTAGTTTTTTCGTCGTATTGTCAATCGTAGTTTTAGATTTTTACTTTTATTATATATACTTTATTGAACACCAGAAAATACATTAGTTGTAACAAAAAACACATTTATCACTACAATACATACAATAGGCGGCCTTCGCACTTTATTTGTGTCTGTACGTACAGAAATAGCCACAAAAATCCTCCCTATGAATAACGTAACCTGATAAACTTACACTCACTTACCACGGGTTCTTTTCTTCTTTGCCATGACTATTAACCAGTATTTTACGCCGTAATAAACGGTGAAGTCTGGCAATTTAGAATGCTTAGGTACGGAGGGAAGGCGCCGAGACGAACGCCCGTACGATGGAACGGGACGGAGCGTTAAGGTGCGCTTACATAGATAGACCCTTGAATTGCTCAATTCTGGACAAAATTGAGTAATGTCATATTTGCGATGACAAAATGTAGAAATATCATACCGCCATGGTGAAACTTTACAAACTAGGCGATTCATTAATACACAATAGAGAAAATAAGAAGCAATGACACCAAATTGCCGCATTATTTGGATTACTAAACTACAGTAGAATCGGAAAAGGTATGCGCTTCGGTTATCTTCGTGTTTCCGTTTTAGTACGAACGTCGCACCATAGAGTAAGCCCCTACAGAGGCAAAGCTTCTAAGTTTTTACTGCTGCGCTTTGAAGTGGTGCACCTGTCATTGCGTGTTTTTATGAAGTTCTCTCTCTGTCGGGGATACTCTGTTCTCTGTTCTGAAAAGTTTTTGGATTGTATAGAGTTGTTAATCTATAACTTTGTAATCTTGGCAATACAAAATAGGCGTAAAATAATATCTTGACAGGCCTGTTGGTCTAGTGGTTAGTGACCCTGACTGCTATGCCGGAGGTCGTGGGTTCTATTCCCACCCAGGACAAATGTTTGTGTAATGAGCACGATCATTTGTTCTGTGTCTGGGTGTAATTTATCTATAATATTTATGTATTTAGAAATATATAAGTATATTTATCAGTTGTCTAGTACCCATAACACAAGCTCTGCTTAGCTTGGGACTAGATGGCGTTGTGTGATAGTTGTGGAATATTTATTTATTATTTATATACTTCAGCGTGACGCATCATCATCACTCCTGCAAACTTTAGCGGTGATTCACCCAGCCAGCCAGCATCCACGGCTTCAACGGGTATCCTGACCAGCAGCATGCAGCGTCCGCGCATACCTGGTCATCACCCTCAGCCTCATCACCAACCTCGGCACAGCACACTGCACTTTCAGCCGGTCAACAAGAAGAGCTTCCTCTCCTGGTCGACGCATCAGCCAGCCTCAACCCGGCGCTGTATGACATCCGACGCACTGGAGTATAACGCAGCGCCACCCCGACTCACTGGGTACATCTTTGCAGACAGTTCTGACTCACCGCGAACTATGCGGCAACCGGTTCCGACTCACTGGAACCTCAGCTGGCCTGGCAAGCATCGCAAGATACAAGACTCAGCCCACTATCGACCTCCGGTCTCCGGAGGGGAGTGATGTACCTCTATAGATCTCATCACCACGCGTTCGTTTTCCGAAGATAGACGATGATTATGGAAGCGCATACTTTTTTTGGGATATCTGTAGATAACTCCACTTATTGTTCCACTACCTGCGACAACAATAGCAGATTAATAATTTATGAAAAACATACCCATGTAAGCGCAGCGTTATGTAATAAAGTCATCCTGGAGTGATAGATTTAGGAGATTGTTCCTCGTTCTCGCTAGAATGAGATCCCCTTTGTGTTTGACAGACTGGCTGTCTCATTTACGAATACGTACGATGGTTACATTATAAATTTACTGTAATTTAAGCTGTAAGCTCAGAAGGGATAATGAGAAAGTGCGATTTGGGTTCCCGTTGCATGTGGGATGGAAGCTGGAAAATTATAGGTACAGTCTCGAGCACCAATATGTCAACACTTGGCAACTTTCAATTGCGATTTTTTCGTGAAATAACGAATGCAACGTTGAAACACGACACATAACATAAGCCTATGGGTTCGGAAATGCTATGTTCGTAACAACATAAAGTTTCATTCAAAAATAAAGGAGTAAATCGCTTTTGAATAAAGCCGAGTGTATACATACTTTTGCTCGTGACTGTACAACAGTTTCGAGACTCAGTTTTTTGTGGCATAGATAATTTAGTTAGTACGTGATGGCGAAATTTGTACCTTCGGGAAGTTATTGATCAGCGGGGTCATTGGGTTACACACTATCAGTAGCAATGGCTTTCATTTTGACAGTTCAACAACATTCATTGCATTTTTTTCGAACATATAAAGCAACGGATTAGCAATATCCTTCAAAATAATTCAGGTAAAGATTGATAGTGTGTTGCACAATTAGTTCGCGGGCTTATGCTTTCTACAGCTGACCCTTAATAGTTCTGTAGTTAGAACACCTGCGGCTCCAGTATGCCAAAACCTTTTTTAGAAGTGGTATCATGTATATTTAGAATCCACACAAGGGCCAAAATAAACACAGCACGCATGAACTCTCGTTTAAAAACCCCCGACAACGTAAAACCCTATAAAAAGAAAAAATAACCTTGAAATTATGACCCTACGTAAGTACGTATGAAATTTTTTGATTAAATGTTGTCCCGTTGGGGGACCGCTCTCATTATTAACCAAACGTTCTGTTAAAGTTTAAAATAGTAGCGGTCCCCCGACAGGACAATATTTAATCAAAAAAATTCATACGTACTTACGCAGGGTCATAATTTCAAGGTTATTTTTTTCTTTTTATAGGGTTTTACGTTGTCGGGGGTTTTTTAAATTTTTAATTTTTTTTTTATTTTATGCTTTTTGTAGGGACTCCTTGTTATTTCATTTCTTTTATTTTCTTGCGTTTTTCGATTCAGGTATTTTGGTATTTAATCAGGTTTTTCGTAATTCGCCATTTTGTGGTAGTGGCCATCTTGGATTTGAAATTTCTCATAGTGTCTAGTATTCTACTAGTCAAGCCCTTTCATTTGATACCCATATAGAAGGAGTTCTGAAAAAAAAATGTAATTCGCCATTTTGTGGTTGCGGCCATCTTGGATTTGAAATTTATCATAGTGTATAGTATTCTACTAGTCAAACCCTTTCATTTGATACCCATATTGAGGGAGTTGTGATAAAATATGTAATCCGCCATTTTGTGGCGGCGGCCATCTTGGACTGATTTTCATCAAACATAGCTAAGAACACTCCCGACAAATTCACCTTTCAAACAAAAAAAACAAAATTAAAATCGGTTCATCCGTTCGGGAGTTACGATGCCACAGACAGACATACACATACACACACACACACACACACAGACACGTCAAACTTATAACACCCCGTCGTTTTTGCGTCGGGAGTTAAAAATAAAATCCTTTTAAAAATAAGGGAAGCAAAAGGACAATGTATTTTTTCTCTTTATTCTGTGTGCAACTGCCACTGCTTTGCGTTTGCAGTGACGTAAATGCTAAGTACATGCTACCCAGTGGCTTTTGTGACAGCAAAGTCCAAATTCTAAGTTAACTTCGAAACCATTTTAAGTTCTACCCTCTCTCCGTCAAAGTTTTTAAACCGAGAGCACTGAAAAGGAAAAAGAATATCGAAAGGGTTTTGACATTCATCAATTTAAGTGCATACATACAAAGGTTGAATAGTGAATAGTATTCATTTAAGAATATCAATCCTTTTTGCGCAATACTCTTTTTAAGGTATAATGAATGTTAAACTCAAATGTATTTTTTCTAAATATCTTACTTTAGGGTCCAATAAAAAGAGTCTATCTATCTAGGTTTTCACCATTATTTAGAGAATTAATTTTGGAAGGTTTTTGTGTATAATAGATTGTATTTAAGTTAATTATAATACTCGTATATACATCTCGATATTTCGTTAAGTCGTAAAAATCATGTGAAGCAGGGGCGGGTCGCTAGTCATCAAGCGGCAAACTTTACTAGATTACAGGGAACATTCGAGAAGGTAATTGACACATGAAGACGCTTTGATATTATTCACATAAGATGTGACATTACATACGCACGGGTGTATTACTCATGATACAGTGAACTACGGCCACTTCACCACAACGAGCAATCTTAGGGCAGACACAGATGCCGCCGAGACCGCCACGCTCGGCAGGGTGTAGAATTCACGTTCCGATCCACTTGATTGAATGGTATAAGGCCTCCGATGATCTGGAGTAGCTTTGAATTACCTACTAGGTTTTATTTGAAGTGGTATAACAGGGGTTTGTACTTATACAGCGTGCCGCTTTAATGGCGACAGTAATTTGACACGGTTTCGCATTTTCGTTTTATGAACATATTTAAATTTAATTTTTCAACCGACCGATAATTTTTATTTGTAGAATGAAATTGACGTCTGACGGATTTTGTATGGAAGAGCTGTCAACAATTTGAAATTATTCCTCGGATATAATTATCTGGCGTTGGCACAATCAGCCCTAAACGTTATATTTTTTTAAAATTTTTCTAAAATAGCATCATGGAGTAAACTGTACTTAAAGAACTGTAGCTCAGGGGTCATTTGCCTGCTCGACGAGGTCGGCAAGCTCTTTGAGAGAGTGATTGCGGGCCGCCTCGTCGGGCACCTGGTGTGGACGGGGCCGGATCTTGCGGAGTGCCAGTTTGGCTTCCGCAAGGGGCGCTCGACGGTGGACGCCATCATGCGCGTGAGAGCCCTCACGACGGGGGACGCGGTGTCCCGGGGTGGGGTGGTCGTGGCGGTGTCACTCGACATCGCCAACGCGTTCAACACCCTGCCCTGGAGCTGCATAGGGGAGGCACTCCGGTATCACCGGGTGCCGACTTACCTCCGTCGAATAGTCGGGGCGTATTTGACGGACAGAGCCGTCATCTGCCCCGGTCGCGACGGAAATTGGAACCGGCGAGAGATGTCGTGCGGTGTCCCACAGGGATCGGTTCTGGGGCCGCTCCTGTGGGACATCGGTTACGACTGGGTGCTGCGGGCCGACCTCCCTGATGGCATCAGTGTAGTTTGCTACGCTGACGACACGCTGGTCCTGTCCAGGGCACGCCATGATTGCGGCGATAAGACCCCTCTTTGAGGAGTGACTAGAGAGGCGTCACGGCGCTCTCACCTACCGCCTGACGCAGGTCCTCTCCGGACATGGATGTTTCGGGAGGTTCCTGCACATCATCAGGCGTGAGGAGACGCCCGGGTGTCACCACTGCGAGGATCGCTCAGAGGACACGGTGGAGCATACGGTGGAGGTCTGCCCCGCTTGGGCTGAGCACCGCCGTGTCCTCGTAGAGGCGATCGGCAGCGGCGGCGACCTCTCGCGCCCGGCCCTGGTGCAAGCCATGGTCCGGGGCGAGAGGGAGTGGGAGGCGGGCACCTCCTTCTGCGAAGCAGTCATGCTAGCGAAGGAGGTGGCGGGATGGGCGAGGGAGAGATCCTCACGCCTCAGCCGCCGAGGGAGACGCTCCGGGCGTTGGGAGCCGCGTGACGACTCCCGGCCACCGTAGGCGCGGGCCTGCAGGCGGAGAGCAATGGGTAGCTCTCCATCCGATCAGGACCAGGCCCGTGCCGGACGGCGCGTATGTGTTCCACGTGTGCCTCAAAGAGATGTCAGCATAGTTGACGGGGCCCGACAGGGCCGAAGCCTGCCGGGGTAGCGGGATCGTCCGAAAGGGTTACCGCTGCCCTGGTACATAAAGGGCTAAACGAATAACGTGCAAAGAATAGATGAATTGAAGAAAAGAGCCTATGAGCCCTATGTGGGCGAGCGGAGCAGGCGATAGTTTTCATATTACGAATGATTGTATATTGTTATAATTACTGGTCACTAGCCCTACCCTTGCTAAGTTAAAGTCGCCATTTGTAGCGGCACGTTGTATAAATGAAAGTAATTGTAGAGCTTCTACAGTAGAGGATTTAACCAACATGGCTTTCGTTACCAACCTCCACGAAAGTTATAGGTTACTGGCATAAAGATATAAACACTATTTCATATTTAGAAGAATAGAAAAAAAATACAAGTCAGTTCGGAGAGCTGACAGCCATCTTCGAGACATAAAATAAGTAGTATCAATTATTCTAGAAATAATTGTCCTTTATTTCCTAATCCTACTAATATTATTAACCGTGAAAGTTTATATGGATGGATGGATGTTTGTTACTCTTTCACGCAAAAACTACTTAACAGATTTGGATGAAATTTGGCACACAGATATATAACCAGGATTAACATATAGGATATTTTTTATCCCGATGTTCTCACGGGATCGAGACGTATGCGGGTGAAACCGTGGGGCGCAGCTTGTCAGTAATAAATACACCTTTTATTGTCGCGGTACAAACACAAGTAACAATTGTCGTGTAGCGACAACAAAAAGCTTAACTTTAAAGTCAAAGGTAATTAAATTAAAGACAGGGAAGTAGAAATCAATTAAAGATTTATTTACAAAGTAAGGATGGAGATGGAATGGCAGTGGTGTGTATAATGTGGAGGTGGGGTTTATGGGTGACGATGCGCGATAGGTGGGTTGAGGAGGCTGAGGTGGAGTTGCAGATGGAGCTGAAGAGGTAGACTGACGCGAGGCAGGTGTCGGTGACAGGTGCAGGTGCAGGTGAGGACAGGTGCTGGTGCGTGTGCGGCACGGAGGACACCCGTAGAAGGGCCCACGCAGCAGGAGCAGGACGCAGCATGGCAACAGGAGGAAGCACGCACGGCGGGGACGCTGTCAGCCCGCCAGGTGAGGCGGCCCTCGGATGAGGCGTGGCCCAATAAAAGTTCGGAGTCCTCCGCCGAGGCGCGGCGGCGGTCCGACTAGTACTCGAGGCTTTCATGGAGGACAGAGGACGAAGGACGGAGGCGTAGGGAGGGTCCTTCAGGTACCGGAGCGGAGAGGTACGCTGGGTGTTCCCGGGATAGGTGGCCCTGGAGTATCAGGCTTTAATGTGTTCGCTTTAGAGGCGAAACGGGAACTGATCCTCGCATTGCGTGGATTTATTATGTCAACTCGTAGAATAATATCATGTAGAAAATATGAATTTGAGATATGATAGTGGCCATGATGAAAAAAAAATAAAGATTTATTTTGGAGAAGTATGAATGTATAATCAACTACAAAGATACAGGCCGGTAAGGATTTGAAAGAAAAGTTGTCATGGCGACAGCGTTGTCAAAACTGTCATGATTTATAATAAATATATATAAAATACAAAAAATTATATAATTGAATAGTATTAAAATTATAATGTTTATAGGAAAAAAATAAATCAATCAATGTGGGCAAAATTCCCAACCCTTGGATGTCACTAAATCGTCTTAGTCTTATGTTAAAGTTGAGGCTGTGTCTTTGTACTGATTGTGGATAAAACGTGTCGTGAGGGACAATCCAAACAGCGCCTAACAGTAACGGAATGCTTGTTCTGACCTGAAGGAATGAATGAAAATAACTGTGAGTATGTACATTATGTTACACAATATATAAAAATTACAAAACAAGTCCCATTAGCTCCTAATTTGGGCAAGGGTAATTCATAAACAAGTTTAATGTAGGTTCATAAACCCGATTAATTTTAGCGAAACCTTTTTGTTATACAACAAAAGTTTATTTCTATATACGTGAAGGATTATATCTGACAGAATAATAACGGGTTGTTCCTACTTCGCGGATGGTTTCCAATATCTTTTTCGCGTGTTCGAGCCCAATCCCTCAGATTACTTTTCTTTCTCCTCCAAATGTATTGAATGAATAAGGAAAGTGAGTTCATTGATTGACGGAAATAAATAAACGATTTCTTTGATGCGGTCGCATAATGTTATTGACAAGTATTTGATATTTTGTACAACAATTTAGTAGGATCTATCTGTTTGTGGTGAAGGGGAAGACCTGCCGGTCTATTCTGCTAAAATCTCACCAGGAAAACTTAGGTGAAGTAAGCTGTCATCCCACCTGATGCTAGGGATTGTTACTTTGACAGCTCACCTTACCTAAGCTTTCACGGTGAGATTTTAACACAAAAATCGCCGATTAAAACACGTTGCTTGTATGGAGACCCCCTTTAATTGTAACTTAATTTATTTTTTTGTTGTTATAGCGGCAATAGAAATAACCACTCTGTGAACATTTCAATTGTCTACGAAATACAGTCCATTGACAGACGGAGGGACCGATGGACGTATGGATGGACGGACCGACGGATAGACGGACCGACAGCGGAGGCTTAGTATGGTACAGATATGCGAGACTTCCCATGTGTGGGCGGGAGTCTATCATCATTTATCGGGCACATTTCCAATCCTGGGCCATAACAGAGTTTCACCACCGATAACCTCAAACTACATTTTGCCCGATGTGATAATCGAAGTCTGAAAAGTAGTCCAGACCCATGAATAGCAATGGATAGTTAACACACACAGACACAGCTGTTATCGTAGATGATCTGCTCGTTATTGAGATAAACCGATATGTTCCTGTGAATATCAGTCGAATGCTTCACGCATAACGTACATATGTACTCGAATTCCCTTGCTAGATCAAGGCGCGTAATTATGAAAGGTCATTCAAACGTGCTGTAATGAAGATAGACATTTTGTGATCAGCTGTGATATGATTTCAGCTCTTATTAAGAGCACTTTTGTCCCAGTGGTAATGACCCCAACTTACTAGCTATAGGTCGTGGGTGAACTCAGGCAGGCGCTTTATTTTGTGTAAATAATTTCATGAACGCTGCTGTCAAAACTGTGAAGGAAAACAACGTGAGGAAACTGGCATGTCCTAGGACCAAAAAAACGAAAACATGTTGTCACATGTTTTCGTTTTTTTAGTGCGGGTTGGTAGATGTCTCTACCAACCCGCACTGGGCCCGCTTGGTAGATTATAGACTACTCCCTCTCGAAGAGAGGACACTATAGGCTGATTATGCTAGTTCTTATTTAAAGAACCTCTTTACGGGTAAATATTGTAAGATTTCTGTTTGGAAAAATAAAACAAGAAAAGTATAACGCTAGCACTGGAGAAATGATAATAAAAGTTTATTGCACTATGACTATCCTCCCTTAAGCTGAAAGAAACTCTTGGTGGAGGCATTAACTCTTAGTTAAAAATGTTGCAAAACGCAGCACTATTTGTCACGACGACTTTGCGTCACAGACAATAACTCCACGTAGAGAAATCCCGCACCACCTCTTTGTCACATTTTGCGAAGAAAAAATTGTTCTCCTTTTATTCATTTTGTCGCTTGCTCTTTGCTTGGGTAAAAATGCGAACACGAGATGCAGTTTGGCGTAACTTTTTTAGGTGATGCAGAGTTATTCATCATTTTCCGTTCTCGTGCGTGCGCCAACTTTGTTTGCGAGAACAAACTGATTTTAATACGTATTATTATATTAGTCTATGAAATTTTGAAATGGTACTAGAAATTAAAAACGCAATTCCTTTTCATATGAAAGTAGATAGTTCTATAAAATTCTGCGTAATAGTGATTTACCTTTTGGTTTTATTACTTTTAAAACGTGATTTTTACTCTGCAATATAAAATGTTCGTATAACTTAAATCTTTAGCCTTTGTAGAGTTAACAATTTCCTAACATTGTTTCACGTAGAACTAGATTGCTTAGTTAGCATCAATGTAAGAGTAAAACATATGTTCTTTGAATATTAAAACACTTTGTTTCCAACACGCCTGGCTTGCCTGCATTCGCTCATATGTATGTAGATCAGAATTACATTCCGTCATCTAATACATTTACATAAATAATATGTGGAACGTTCAGATTTGCTCATATTAGTGGGGCTATGCGATTTTGCGGTTACTCATGCATAGCCCATTACGGCGGGGAGGATCGGCGGAATCGTTCATGTGCGCGTGGCCCTAGGCATTCAATGCGTCCACTACTGCCAATTTGATAACCTTTGCGGTTATTTCCGAGGGCCACTGTTAGGGATGCCCCATTCTCCTCGTGACCGCTCCGCTTGCTTTTGTGAGTAGAATGAATTATATTGGTAGTTCGTGATTTTTTTACTTAATAGGAACCTAATTTTGGTAACCGGGTCACTGAATTTGTACGGAATGGCTGTTCCTATATAAAATTTCTTATACATATATAGATAGATAGATAGATAGAATACTCTTTATTGTACACCATACAAATTACAGAAACATAAATATATAACATTATATAATATGTAGATACCTAACCTACCCCTCGTTTCTATAATAACCTGGGACTAAAATGAATGGCGTAGTGGTTTCTCGTCTCATACAAACAGTGAGGACCAACTGGCAATACTATTATACTGTACCCATTTCTCGTGGGCGATATGATAGCAAACTTTGCACTTTGCTGAACTCCCGTACGTATATCTCGTTTACAAACTTGCTGCAGTAACGACACATTTACGTTCAATTTATACTTTGGTACTGAGATCTATGAAAGCTTTATTATTTATTAAATTGAAGGTAAAAATAGAACTAGAACACATCATAAAGAGTATTCTATTCTATTCTAGAAATAGTATATTTGACTGTTTGTTGAGCATGAGGTTCTGGGCCCAATTTCCAAAGTGTTATTGGACTTTCCCGTCAGTGATTTCTCAGTACTAGCTTGGAGTGTGAAATTGTGACTGTTTGATGGTAATATGATCGTCCCCTATGGTATGGGATTTAAAAATAACTGACGAAATTTGGGAGTACTATATGTAGGTACACCTCTGCCTTACCCTTCCGGGATTACAGGCATGATGTCATATGTATGTATGTATGTGTAAAAATAGAAGCGATTATTGGGCGAAGTGTAGATGTATGACAGGATCCCTCTAACAACCACATCGTATATTCACCCGAGGTTCCAATTGGATTCCAAAGCGATTCGAAAGTGGAAAAAACAAATGCAGAGCACTATAAAGGGGGAACGGAGCAGCGTTGGTATAACTTGAATTTTCTTTTCGAAAAGACGAGGTCAAAATACATGTGGTTTTATTCAGTGTGTCTCTTAGCTTACCTATTTGATTTGAAGTTATTATTATTTTGTACTTCAACTATGTTATCTAATTCAACTATTATTTCGGGTTAGTCGGATTAATTTCGAATTCGTAGAGAACTCATTACGCCATGAAACCGCCGCTCATTAGGTCATGAAATAAATACGAAAGGTAAATCCATGAAATCGTGGATTTCGATAGAATAGAATAGAATATATTTATTTGCTTTAAAACATGGTATGTACATTAAGGTCTTATAAATAGAATTATGATCTTACATGTTGCGCCAAGTCGGCATACAAATATTTAAACACGTTACATGTAAAAAATTAAAAGGACAACATGTAAAAAAACATTTTTACATGTAAAAACTGAAAAGGATAACAATGAAAGTGTCTCAAAAGAAACAATTGAAAATCCTGAAACAAAAAGAGTGCTCTTCAAATAAGCCGCTAATAAAATGTACATTGTAAGTACTACTTACTAACCCGTGCCGGACTGAAGAATTATTTCATCATAAAGCCGCGACTAAATCGTCCGTGAAACCGGGCCGGATAACTTTTGCACAACGTTCCGCGATTCATGGCTAGTTTAGAATTACCTGAATTTCACGAACCACGTACTCGGATACGTGCGGTGGGTTGTTCATTTTTTTTTCAATTAATTATTAGATATCTATATCGGTACCTGCTTCAACTGTTTTTGTTTTTATTTTATTTTGAAGTTGGTCATGGTGATTATCGCTGTAATTTTTGTTAACTTATTTTTACGGATACGGATGTGGGTAGCTACCTCTGCCTGGTCTTTCGGGGAACCAGACGTGATGTTGTTATGTTATTTTTCTTATTTCGTAACTTATACTTTTACCGATTAAACCGCTTTGTCAGCAAACTTACACGCAGGTCCAGTGCGGGTTGGTAGATGTCACATGTCTTCGAATTTTTGGTTTTAGGACATAGTTTTCTCTCGGTGTTTTCCTTCACCGATTTAAGAGCAGTGGTGATGGAATAATTTACACAAAGTAACGCGCCTGTCTGGGTTCAAACCTATGACCTACAACTCGTAAGTCTAGGCCGTTACCACTGGGCCACTCGAGTGAATGAATACTTAATATGAGGAAAATAATGAAATATCTGATATTTACGCCAATACCCTAGGAATACGGTGTTTCCATGTCTTTACGGTAATATATCGTCCGGCACGTGAATAGTGCTTTACAATAATAAATGCTTGGATTATAGCATAAATCTGTCCACTACTAATAAACAATTTGATTAAAATTCTGTGATTTGGTAAAACATGAAATGAAATTAAATGATCCAAACTGAATAAAAATGCATTGTCTTGCAAACTGAACCAGCACGTAAAATTTCAACTCCGTAGGATAAGAGAAAGTGGTTTTAATTCAGCTTGCAAGATTTGATCCTAACATACTAACAAGGCAAGTTAAATACAAGTTTGTAAAAACAACGGTTGGTACAGTTGTTTTGTGCAGCCAGTATGCTTTTACGATTACTTTGGACTTATTCAAAATTATGTCAAATTTGTATTAAAATAAACAATTTTATGTTTTTGCTGGCTTAAATTACAGCTGTAGGTAGAGTTCAATTTTGGCATTGCACAAATCTGAGGCCATGTGTTTTCATGGTCCTCGGGACGCGCCACCGTCGGGTTCACAAATAACGGCGGGAGGGGTTCACATCGGCGTCGAGCTGACGATGAAGTACCTGGGACTCGTCCTCGACAGCCGGTGGAATTTCGTGGAGCACTTCCGACGTTTGGCTCCCAGACTGGAGCGGGCCGGGGCTGCCTTGAGGCGGCTCCTTCCCAATCTAGGGGGACCAAACGCCTCCTGCCGGAGGCTCTATGCGGGGGTCGTGCGGGCCATGGCCCTTTACGGGGCACCGATATGGGCGCGATCTTTGAGGCGGCGACCAGCCCGCCGGTTGATCGCGTCCCAAAGGGTCATGGCTGTCCGGCTCATTCGAGGATACCGCACGGTCTCCGCTGAGGCGGCGAGCCTTCTTGCCGGATTGCCGCCATGGGATCTGGAGGCCAAAGTCCTCGCCCACATATGGGAGTGGCGAGAGGAGGCAAAACGCCGGGGCGTTGCTCCGCTGCCACGAGAAATCACGGCACAGCGGACAGAGCTCCGGCGGGATCTCATAGCGGCATGGAGAGTGCGATTGTCGCAACCCAGCGCTGGGCACGCCACAATTGCGGCGATAAGTCCCCTCTTTGAGGAGTGGCTAGAGAGGCGCCACGGCGCCCTCACCTTCCGCCTGACGCAGGTCCTCACCGGACACGGTTGTTTCGGGAGGTTCCTGTTCAGGATAAAGCGGGAGGAAACGCCAGGGTGTCACCACTGTGGGGATCGCCCGGAGGACACGGTGGAGCATACGGTGGAGGTCTGCCCGGCTTGGGCGGGACCCCGCCGTGTCCTCTTGGCGGCGATCGGCGGCGGCGACCTCTCGCGTCCGGCCCTCATACAGGCCATGGTCCGGAGCGAGAGTGAATGGGAGGCCGTCACCTCCTTCTGCGAAGCAGTTATGCTCGCGAAGGAGGAGGCGGAGCGTGCGAGGGAGAGGCAATCGCTGCACCCTCGCGCTCCTAGCCGCCGCAGGAGACGCCCTGGACGGGAGTCAACAGCCGACTCCCGGCCACCGTAGGCGCGGGCTTGCGGGCGGCGAGCTATGGGCAGCTCGCCGCCCGGTAAGGACCAGGCCCGGGTCGACGGCGCGTTGTGTTCCACGCGCGCCTCAAAGAGCTGTCAGCACGAACTGACGGGGTCCGCTAGGGCCGATGCCGCCGGGGCTGCGGGTTGTTCGAAAGAGATACCGTGGCCCCTGGCACAGGCAACTGAAGGAACACGGGTGGGTTTTAGTCAGTAAAAGTCTGACACTCCCTTCTGCTCCGCCCAGAGCGGGAGGAGTCATTTGATGATTTCCCACCCAGAAAAAAAAAAAAAAAAAAAAAAAAAAGGTAGAGTTCAATTTCAACAACCATTTTTAGTATTCCAGTTTATCCAGGAATGTTGCAATGCTTTCGTTATTTTTAAAAACTTTGTACGGTCTACACAGTGCATGTTTTTGAAATGCGTAAATTCACGCTGTTTTATTTATTTATTATAGTTGATTCGATGAGCCCACAAAGTACGACACGAACATAAACGATCAACTCCAAAGTGATTACAAGTCATTACGGGGATATATATTAAAATTGATAAAGTAATTTAATTAAAGTTTAATTGAAATTGAATTTTCTGTACCGAGATCGCATTAACAGGTTTATTTCGTAAAGGTATTTGTGGTGGTTTTTACCAATGCAGAATGAGAAAGCATTGAATCATTTATTATGCGGCGATAGCCAAACGTTTCGGCGTTGGCTGGCGAGCGAAAAGTCGTGAAAACGAATTTAACCATACAACGAGTAAGTTCGCATTCTTGGGGAATGAGGCATAACACTAGTAATGAACATCCGACATGGCTGGTGTTCTTTGAAAACACGTAAGTAGGTACTGGTATGGTACAGTAAGTACTAGGAGCGCAAACAGTTTAGCAGCCTTTCGTTACAAGAGACATATTATTTAGTCATTTTTCGCTTGGCTTCCTAGCTGAGTGAAGCCACTTGGTTTGTATCCTGGTTATAGTTGTTAACTTAAGTAAGTTTGAACACTCAAAACCATGGCTAGAGCCTGCGTAGGAGCGAAATCCGGTCCTTTGCTAAAGCTAAGCTCATGTGGTTACATGGGTCTAATAATTATGCAAATGTGAAATGCCTTTTGAGGAATTGAATCTCAAATGTGATGTGACATTAACTAGAGATTTTCTGCCACTGCACTGGAAATACAATTACATACCCACTAATATTATTATCCAGGCTAGTTTCGAATGTATGTTTGTGACTCAATTGGACCGTATCTGTTGAACGGATTTGAATGAAATCTGCATGAAATTTAGTACTGAATGTGTTCTGGCTATTCTGTACGAAATTTCATTCAAATCCATACATAGGCTACTTTTTATTCAGTTAACTACACTTCGATTGGGAGTGGAGCCATGGACGCTGTTCGTAACAAATACCAGGTATTTAAATGTTTAGTTAGATTAATATTTATGATTTATATATTTTATGCAAGCGGAGTAAGGCGTGATGGAATAGAATACTCAAATCAAATCATCAAGTCACTTATTCAAAGTAGGCTGAGCACTTTTCAAACGTCAAAATTACATAAGACACTTCACCTTTCTAGTGCTTTAGCTGGAAAGAAGAAGTGGCGCATCAAACTCCCCAACAATACTTTTTCTTTCTTTCTACGAATTACATATATAAATGTATGAAATTTTACATAGGATAGAATGGTATCCCAAAGATTGTAATAGGAACAGGGAAAGACAATGTAAAAGATGGATGACCAATAAAAGCTTACAGACGAAAGAGTTGCTAGAGATAGGAAACAATGGAAGAAGTAAGAAGAGGCCTTTGCTAAGAGGCACACCGAACTAAAATACATTCTGTAACTACCGAAATATACCATATTATGTTTAGAATAAAGAGCATTTTGATATCATATTGAACAGGTTCATGACTGCAGTGCAGGTTCCCAAGTAGCAGAAACAATCGTACTTAAGACGTACTTTAAATAGGTGTAATCACAATTTATGATAGCTATTTGTTGTAACGACAAACTGCGTCACTTAAACCTTGGATTTGATTATGCAGCGAACAAAGAAAATTTGCTATCGTTCTGTTCTTAACAGATCGTGAACATTGGAAGTGTTTAGTGAATTGCTGGGGAGAGTTGTTATGGCACTTCTTCTTTACACGTTCAACAATAGGGAGAAGGTAATTTCAGAGTTGTCTATGGTAATGTTGATTCGTTCTAACTTCAAACTTTTTTCTAACCCATTGATATATAGGTACATACATATGTTCACAAATGCTTAGAAGTATCATTGTTGTAGAATTGCATTTAGTAAATGATGGTAGATATATGATGCTAGCTTGATAAATGACTTTACTAATACTCCAACTAACTTTGAAATCTGTTGAGCAAAGTTCAGATGTAAGGACAACAGACGCTGAATTTATGTTTGTGGAGATGTAAGATTGTACACAATTTAATTATAAGTGTTAGCGTAGATACCTATTTCTTATTCTTAATAGTTATTTATGCAGCCTGGTCGTGGTTTGAAATGTTTAGCAAGACTCCACCGAGACTAATTTAGAGTTCTCAGAACTCTTTCCAAACGCTGAAATTGGCAATACGCGTGGAGTAAATGTAAAGGTCATAATGTATTTTGTCCGTCTGGATGTCGAACACTCACTGCTGATATATCGTCCAATAAAGTCGTGATGTGAAGAATAGCTCCCATCCCATTAACGTCACACGCAAAACGATTTCGCCTCTGCCGAACACGATTTGTAGTGGCAGTGATTTGTGTGTCCATATTGTGAAGTTGAAGTTTCCAAATAACGGACTATTACGGAAAAAAGGAAAATTGCCGGTCGCTAGGGAACGACATTACCGAGCTATGTATGCGGCGAGAACAATGCGAATTATTCCGGTTATTCGCTACCTTACAGCTCTATTACTGGCCGGCGAGGTCGCTCACCTGCCTTCGTAGTAGATTGATGTTAAGTACCTACACTATATTTCCAGTGTTAATTCTCCCAGCAAAAAAATATTTTGGTAACTGTCCGTTACGTAACAGCTGAAAAATTTGAATTCGTATTTTGGAACTTTGCTATTTTCCTGTTGCTAAATTAGAAGCATTTCAGTATTTAGTTAATAATGAAAACCCCTTCATACCGAGCGAAATGGTTTCCTTGCTGTAATTGGTTTTATGAGTTTTAGTAAATATTATATTTTAATATCTGAGCGACACGTAGGCGATACATTAATTTCCAAGAAACCCACGAACATATTTGAATATATAAAAAATATAATAATTTCCATACTAATAGGTAACTAACTACTTACAGCAAAGGAATGATAGTGAAAAAGTAATAAAAATAAATCCTTACCTAACATTTTTATTTCGTTATAAGAATAGCGCATTTAATACAATTTTATTTCCATAATTTAACGTGTGTTATGGCAGAGCAAAAGCTAGGAGCAGTCATAACGTGTGGAACACTTACTACGGCTTTATGATTATAATATTAGTGCTGTTTTATGTTCTTTAGTTCCAGCCATTTAGTAATTGGCAACACGGGATGACTTTTTGCAACGAGACCGTGGAGTGAAAACTGAACTTATGAAAATTATAAGTGGTCGAAGGAATTGTCCACTTTTCTCCCACTCTCATAGTTTAAAAATCTCTAGTTTTCCGTTATTTTTAAAGTAAAGGGGGTTTATCTATACTAATAATAAAGCTGAAGAGTTTGTTTGAAAAAAAGTCAGAAAGAACGGTAAGCGAAAACGGAATAATAGCGTGGGCTGGCTATGCGATGCGATGGGGTGGCTCGGGGAACAAGAAACATCGCGCGGGCAAAATCGCGGGCAGAAGCTAGTTGAATAATATATATTATTATTTTTAAAATTTCTTTAACGCATCTCTATTACTAAAAGCCTGTGATGTCCCACTGCAGGGCAAAGGCCCCCTACTCTCTTTCCACTTCTCTCTGATTAAAGCTGCTAAGAACCAGTTCTTGTTGAAGGAGTCCAGCTCATCCCGCTATATCTGTCTGGGCCTGCCGCGATATCGCTTGCTATTAAGAGGGACCCATGGGGTCGTAAGTTTGGCCCAATAATATTTATCCCCGGAAATTAAAAATGAGGGTAACCTAATTGCAAAAATAACTGTCTGTATTATTACAGTTCCCGATAAAATTTCGGATCAAGACAAAAATCATTCTCATGATAGAACCTAAACCAAAAATTACCCTAAATTCCCATCTCAAAAGTTCACCCTGTATATTTTGAATACGCTACATTTACTTCAGTGACTGACAGTTCATTCTGGAGATCACTAAGTAGCAGGATTATATATGGTTATACTCGCTGTAAATTATGTAGATTCTGGCCCGAAGGGAAATATTTATAATATAACATTTTGAAAGGCAGATGGCAAGCGCGCTGCGTGAATCCAAAAATATTTATATCGAATTATCATGGCCGACTTTGGCAATAAACAAGAAATACTTCATCATCATCATCTGCCTAGCATTTTCCCAACTATGTTGGGGTCGGCTTCCAGTCTAACCGGATGCAGCTGAATACCAGTATTTTACATGAAGCCACTGTCTGTCTGTGTGTTCTGTGTTGAAGCCCCGACCCGTAACGACTGTCAAAGATCCAAGAATGACAGCCGGGACCAACGGCTTAAAGTGCTTCCCGAGGCAAGGGGGTATGTAAAGATGGTCACCCATCCACGGACCAACCGCGGCAAGCGTAGCTTATCCTGATCGATCGATCCGTACGGCTGTTATTACTTAGCCACGCGCCCCTCAAAGGTATAAGAATATGTTATGGTATTTTACTTGTACGAATGATTGATATCTGAAGTCGCCCTCGCCATTTCACTAAGGAACACTAAAAAAGACATCAAGAGTGAGAGCAGGTGCGAAAAACTTATTCACATTACTTTTCTCACCGAGAGCCTATTATACAGCTGCCCGTGTTGCGTGCGCTTACTTTTATAAATGTTTTCAATTGAACGAATTGCTGTAATTTAAACTTGTACAAGCAATTTCATTTGTAATCTAAATTTTTCTCAAGATTATATTCCCTTTGAACAAAGAAAGGCACAACATAGAACACTTCTGTGGGCGTCGAATTTTACATACCTATTGAAAAAACATCATTTGTCTACGGCGTCATTGTTAGGCGAAGAATCGTTCGTTGAGAGACCATTGAATATGCATTTATTGAACTTAACATCGAGGCATGATCTCAGTATAAAAACGTGAGTACTGAAACGTGATCAATGCGAGCCGAACAAACCGACGCAAAAAACCTACGGGAAACATTTGAACGACGTCACAAAATTACATGGAGCGTAAATAACGTTTCATTTAAAATATCTTCATTAACATCATTCGTTTTAATGCAGTGTAGGTAGACCCACAATGGAAAATATAATGTCTCGGTGTTGGGAGGTCTCGGAAATCCCGTCCTCCTGCGAAATGAAATATGATTCACATTAACTAAAGCTCTTGTTGTGTTCCGTTTTTGTCGCAAACCGTTTGCTACACTTGTATTTGCCACTGGATTCACTTCGAAGTGTTAAATAAATGCGGCTCGCTTGTTCCTCTTTTGTTTTAATTCAATTATTCTTGCCTCGCACGACTGGATTGGATACTTTTTTCGGAACAGTCTCCGCGTTATCGGCTTTTGAGACGTTAGTTGGCTGAAATGCAAGTCACGTTTTTGATACTCGAGGCAGAAACGGGCGTTTGCATTTCATTAGTAGACTTTTGATCACAGAATATTGTTACGTGATTAAAGTTCAAAGTTTGATTTCAGTTAGACTTGCAAAGATTGATGGAGGGCGTTTTGATTCATTGGACAAGTTTGAACAAAACCTTGGGTTCTTGTTGCTGGTTTTGCGACTTAACAGAAGCTGGATTCATTTATTGTGAGTGTTTGATTGTAATCAGTGAATGGCATTAGAAAAACAGAGAATAGCTTCTGAATTTCTATATCGAAGTAGCTGAACGATGGCAATGTTAAAAGAAAGGAGTTACACAAAGCTGCAGCGCGCGTTATCCTTTGTCAATAAAGCACTCAACATCAAAACACAGTCCAATACACGAGGTCATAGATTCAAACAGATCATAGAGCGGGTACTGTATGCGACGTCTACTAATGTTCACCTTTGTGGAGGATCTGGCGTTTGACGGAACAGCAGGCAGGTCTATTGTTGTCACATCCATGACGCTTATTCAACGCTTTGATAAGCCTTCGTGATAAATTACCGACTTGGGAGACAAATATTTTTTTATCCGCTGTGGAGAAACAAAAAATAAATTCTGCTCAGCGTTAGGTTTATTATGTCTTTGTTTGTTTATTGTCGTGCTTCTACTTAGGTTGTGGTGTAGGCATAGTTGTAACTTCAATGATGAGATAGATACTTACGCAAAATGACTAGTATTTTTTCTCATCATTGTTAATGGCATCAGCTGCTTGCTTATTTGCGGGGTAATTGCGTACACTAACGGAAGGAATGGCTTTCATTTTGACAGTTCAACAACATTCATTGCGTTATTTACGTTGTTGAGTAGACAGACATATTAAGACATATTAAGCAATCGATTGGCAATATTCTTTCAAATGATTCAGATTGTGATTGATAGACGGTTACGTAATGAGGGTGCTGGTTTCACTGAAGTATACGATTTTTGTTAAGATACAGTTGAAACTTCGATAACTGTCCGCTAATTAGTCAATGTGCAGATGTATTTATTAAAAGCATACATGCACTAGTAAGACGAGGTACAGTCACGAGCAAAAGTATGTATTCACTCGGCTTTATTCAAAAGCAATTTACTCCTTTATTTTTGAATGAAATTTTATGTTGTTACGAACATAGCATTTTCGAACCCAAAGGTTTATGTAATGTGTCGTATTTCAACGTTGCATTCGTTATTTAACGAAAAAATCGCAATTGAAAGTTGCCAAGTGTTGACATATTGGTGCTCGTGACTGTACACGCCGCGGGTGCAGTTACTGAAGTCGCACTCGCCACGATAACTTTAAGGCGGTCGTAGTGCGTGTCTAAGACTTTTGGCCGTAGGACGTGGTGTTCCGTCGCTTTCGCGGGCAAGAACCACGAGACAGCACAAGTCAAATTTGTGCATAATGTAGTGCTACTAACATAGTCTTGAGCTTTTTTTAATAATACCAGGTTTGTTTATTATGAATATGTGTATCTATGGGCCTGTGTTGCCTGAAATAAATGGGTTAGGTCCTTTTTTTATAATACTAGCTGCACCCCGCGGATTCACCCCCATAACTCTCGGTCTCGTTGGAATATAAAGATAAAAAGTATTCTACGTCCTACATATATCCAAGTCATGTGCGGAATTGCATCCGAATCTGTTCAGTTGTTTTAGCGTGAAAGTGTAATAAACAAACAAAATACGAAAAATCAATCTTTTCTCTTTATTATAATATTAGTTTATCAAAAAATACCTTAATTTACTTTGTTGATAAATAGATCTCAAAAAACAAAGCGCTAACTGCGAATGATACTCGTATCAAAAGACAACAAAGTACATATCAATACGACAATGCATCGCCCTTTGTTTTTCATCAATTAAATGTATGCAGACCGTCTGTCAAACGCACTTGGTACTCATACACATTGGATTTATTTTATCCTTAAATAGTATGAGAAAACACCTGAAAGGTAAACACACCAGACTATTGACTTTATCTTTGTTTTGAACCTGTTTTATCCTTTGAATTTTTTGTGCCCACGGGCGATACGTACACAAGTCATCTGCGAAAACACAGAATCCTTTATATTGAAAATTCATATCAGACTTTTTAACTTATTATGAAAGACTAGTTGTGACCCGCGACTTTGTCTGCCATCCAGGATGAGCAGCCTATGTCATTTTCAAAGTCAAAAGCCATATTTCATTGAAGTCTGTTCAACCGTTTTAGCGTGAAAACGTAACAAACAAACATACAAAAATCGACTCTTTTCTCTTTATAATATCAGTTTAGATTTAGATAATTAGACACTTATAATATGAATTGTTCATCCGTTTTGCTATCGGCTACCAAGAAAATTGTAATTTTGATATACTTCATATACATATTTTGTAGGGTGTTACGGTAACGTCACATCACTCCATCATCTGCCTACATCCAGGTAAACACATTACCATGATTTCAATTAGCGGAGTATGTACACAGTGCGGCCCGCACCACGCCCTACCTGCGGCGTGCTATTAATGAAGATGCCACGTATATCCCCCACACGTCGTCGCCGGGACGTCCCTTAGATATTTCTGGAATGATAAATGAGTGTCGCACGTGATGTAATGGTTTGGAACTCCCGTGTGTCCGAAGTGAGGGATGGAACATATGTACGCCGATATTGCAGCCCAGCGAAGGCACGAAATGGGCCTCCTTTTTGTATTTGCGCACATAATGCCCCCGAGAATATTATTGTGTGCAGAAACGGTACGTTCTTTTAGTCTTTTGTACATTTTACTCTACAGATGTTATTGCGTGCTCAAACGCGACGGTTCTCCGCAGAAATGCATGCTAAGATTTCATATTTTTTCGTTGAATAATCCTGCTGTTGCTTGCATAAGTAGTCAGATTTTTTATTCCAACGATTTACCTAAGTCGCATTGTCAGCATGCCAGGATGTTTAGCCAGTAACCGATAACCACATACGAGTGTTCATATTATGCCAAACCGGCTGTTTCGGACCCGTCCAACTAGTCAAATGGTTTGATGCAATTTATATACTCGAACTCGCGGTTGCATTTGGATACAGTAATTTTTCCGTTCCAGCTTTATTCATGAGTGACCAAAACAACGACCCGTTATAATGGAAATGTAGTCTTGCCTTTGAATAATTAATCAATGATTGTGAACTATTATAACTTATTCTATGTGTGTCACTTAGCCAAATTGTGTGTGTCAAAAGCGATTAACCCGAGACAAGACAAGACAAGTCAAGTCAAGACAATAATAACAATCAGGCAAGCAGTTAACGATCAATTATCGTCAGTTCACGCGGCGCTGGCTGGTCCGGGACATTTGATTACAGTACTAATAAATAATAGAGTGCATTACTTGCAGTACTGATGCTTTAACACGCACGTGCTGTGCTAAGGTATGGCTCAATATTATGCGCTATCGCGTGCTGGTCTTCAAGTGGATCGCCTACCATACGGTTCTGTTTTGTTTATATGACGGTGCAAAGTAAGCTGTTTTATTTACATCGAAAGTAGGTACCTAGCTGACATGCCTTCGTAAGAGAGCTCATGAAGGAGAGAGAGTGATTTCTTATGAGTATTAAGAAAGGCTGTTATTTTGGTACTATGCGAACAGTTTCCCAACTTAATTTTTACCATTCACAATTTGCTATCTAGTCCTATGAAACGGATGGCGAGCTGTGTCTGGTAAGGGCTGCCATCTGGCCTCGTTTCCCAAATTTGTTCTATGAAGGAGTCCCACTCTGGACACATCCAGAAAAACAACAGAACCATTAGAAAAACAACAGAAAAAATGATATTGGTTGAGCACTTATGAAGCTTCCGTCGGGCACATATCCAACTCCAGTCTACACCATAAAAGAACTTATAACGTGAAAGCATAATAACGTTTTGCACAGCATAATAAACGTATCCGTAATCATACTCTGCACGCTTCCTGGTTATTAGAACAATAAGGCTCGAGTTCACGTTATTTACTTCCTTTCCTGGTAATTTTTGTTATAATATACTCGTAAGGAACTGAATGTAATATATTAGCCCCACGTGAAAATGGAACGTATGTGGTTGTATGGTGTTGGGAGTTGGGTTATAATTACTCCTAAAGTATTTTTTTTATTATTTAGCCTACACTGCTGAGCAAAGGCCTCCCCCTCATTGACTAATATATAATTGCCTCCTCCAAATCCTTCCAGGCATCCTTTTTTAGAGCCACCAGGATCCAACCCTTGCGGTACGCATCTAGGTCGCCTCGCCACCTCTTGCTGGGCCGGCCTCGGCGGCGCCGTGCATCCTCAGGCACCCACCGTGTGGAGACTGCCCAGCGGTCACTGTGCAAGCAGCCGACGTAACCCGCCCACTCCCATTTCAGCTTGGCAGCCTTTTTACCTACGTCTAGGATCCTTAAAGCATTGAATCAAACACTTTTTAGGGCTATCTAACAAATGTGATGAAATTCAGTTTAGAACTCCTTGTCTTTTTTTGTGACAGAACAGAGAAGGACCTTATTTTGACACCTCTTTTTTATCAGAAGTTTTCGAATGGCCTTTGTTCAACGTGTTTCTTGTACTAAAGCTTCAAGGAGTGACGGGGAAAACTAACAAGTGTTTTTGGAAGTTCTATAGTGAATTATTTTATATTTTGGTACCTAGAATTTAGTGAATTTCGCTAGTGTTTATGTAACTTCAATCAACATATGTATCTTAAAAATAGAATCAAGAACCACTTACAACTAGAAAAAAATTATTAACTAGGTTTTATGATTCACTTATATCCATTTTCGTTAAAATTCACGAGGTTGTCTGCTTTCAATGACTGTCAAACACAAACGCTATGACGCGGTTTGCTCAAATTTTGACATTAGTACTATTAATAGATGGCAGTTGACGGGAGCAGTGTTACCATCAAAGTGCACTGCGCACTGCGCGGGAAATTCAGTCACTGACTTATAAAACTGCCCAGAAGGCCAATTCTCGTAATTTGAAACGTTCAAAATCAAGTCGCAGACTCATCTCGGCGACAAAGAAATGTCCTCCAATGTCTCTAATTTCCCTACATTTTCACAAGTTTTTGACATTTCTTATGTCAAAAACTTGTCAAAATGTAGGGAAATTAGAGGTATTTTTGACAGATTGAGACTGAGATCAGAGGGGCAATTCTCGTCATTTTAAGAACGTTCACAGTCTAATCTCAGTCTCAATCTGTCAAAAAATACTTCCAATTTCCCTACATTTTGACATTTGTTTGTCGCCGAGATGAGACTGCGACTAGATTTTGAACGTTTTAAATTACGAGAATTGACCTTCAGACTGTGAATTATCTTAAAATTACGAGAATTTTACCACGCTGGTATGACTGTTACTTTTTGATTTCGATGACTGCAAAATGTTCAACAAAAATTCGCTGGTAGCATACTATGGTAGCACGTTTTTAGTAAAGGACCGCGCACCAAAGGATTCTTCAAAAGGAAAGTAATTAACTCTCATAACATTATATCTGTTTTCTCAAAGCCAATAAGACAGTCATACACATTTTTTTGAAAAAAAGTGTATCTGCATAACACACTGGCAGATAATTACTTCCCTTCGGTTATTTACGGGAACCCTCGTCACAGTGAGCGCTTGTTTTACACGTCATTCTTGTTTACTAATGAAAAAAGTGCTGGTGGAAAAAATAAATTGCTTTTTATTGTCCAACCGCAGTCAGCCGGCCGGGTGCGTAAATCAGAGATTATAAAGGATTTTTTGAAATACCGTACACTTTAAACCAACGTAAACATTTGTCACCGACGTGATAACACACGTGGCCGTGGAATATATTCGTGAACTATTCACGCGACGCCAATGTAAGGTTTTGCGGTGTTTTTATGAAATTGGCTTCTGTTTTAGTTGTGAAGTAAATAAACAACGATATTTTTTTATGTGAAGTGCAGAGCGATTGCCGTTGTTTAGATTTATTGAGATGTGAAATGAATTCTCTCTTCTCTCGTACAACAAATCGTGCAAAATCATCGGTCTTACGAGTATTAAATCTGATTTATTCAGACCGACGATTTTGAACGATTAGACCTAAACTAGATTAAGAATTATACAGATACAAAATAAAATTGCGTGATAAAAAGAAAAATTTAATAAAGAATACACAATCCTGTTTTTCACTCATCAATAAAAATAACACTTTCTTTTTATCGTGATAATGCTCCGCTTGTGAAAAGGTTAACGCCTTATCATATTATCTTTAGCTTACAAAGGCTTTTTTGTTTTGGCATTCCTGTATAAACCCTTCACCAAGATATCAAACGGCAGAAACAAGTTTACGCGAAAATTGAATTCCATTTATTTCGTGAATGTGAAAATCTTTATGAGAATGCAATTTCTATGCAGATACTTAAAATTATTTGTCGAGATACAGTAATATAAAGCGAAATGCAATTATCCTTCGCATTATTGTAAAAGCTTTCACGTCGTATTATAAAATGGAAAGTAGTAAAAACAAGGGTAGAGATACTAGACAGATTTCAAACTAAGTACCTACCTGCTCCAGTTGTGAGCCGCCTCACAAACAAATTAAATAAGAATAATCCACCGACTCGCGATTGTTTTATGTTTGTTCTTAGATCGGGAATTTATTTAATGCATTTTTATCGGACTTGTTGAACATTTAATGTTGAAAATACTTTTTCACTGCTTACAACTTTTTCTTGGATAGCA
This sequence comes from Apamea epomidion, assembly GCA_947507525.1. Taxonomy (NCBI): domain Eukaryota; kingdom Metazoa; phylum Arthropoda; class Insecta; order Lepidoptera; family Noctuidae; genus Apamea; species Apamea epomidion. Next base: position 8,921,230 of record OX382233.1, read on the forward strand.
ATCTTATTTATGTAGATAAAATCGACAGACATAATAAACATTGACATTGACAACGAATGACGTTTATACAATAAAAAGATGAAATGGTTGAGCACGAATATTCGTATTGCATTTTATAAAATTAAATCTGTGAAGAACTTTCTTTTTTTTTTTAACTTCTACACACATTGCAACATTGTAAAAAATTACAAATGAAATCTAGTGAAAAGAAAGAAACGAAACATTTAATATTCAACTTACGAACTCGCAAACTTTAAAAATATGAAAAGTTGCGGAGTTTCTTCCCGAAATTAAAAAAAAAATATGCCGTCCGAAAAGTTTGCAGCAGAGAGTAGCGGGCCGCCGCCGAAGTTTTGAAACAAATTGGAATTCAACAAATTACTCAAATACCGAAAATAGTACCTCAATGTTGTAGGTACGTGGTGAAATAATGACCGTTATTTACTTTTTTACAGAACACATTTTTTGGTAGGATCATAATTATGTAGGTAGACGCAAAAATATACGAATGTATTTATTTCCGCGTTCAATCCATCTGAAGTGATTTGCAAAATCATTGTTTTATCGAAATCATTCATTTTTACGGGCACGACAACCTCCGAAATTATAATTATGCTGTAACAATGTTGTGAGTGCACGAGTTATGTAAGGGTAATAAAAATAATAACGGACGGAACGGACGTCGGAAACGGACGTCGGAAACGTCCGAGTTGACGCCCGCCGCGGTAATATTGTCGAGTGTGCGGGAAGCGTATCGTGACTTGTGACGTCAGTTGCTATGCGCGTAACCGCATGCGCTGCGCCGCGTAATACTCGAAATTCAAACAGATCGGTGACGTGGCTTACCTGTAGACACAGGTACGTTTTACAAAGATCAAGTACAGACGTACTTGATCTTTGTAAAACGTGTGTTATTAATGATTTTTCAACCGGAATATGTTATGTCCATAAATGCTATCTACTGCTGAACAAATATTTGACTCCGAAATCATGGTCGTAGTCCCAGAAAACTATCAACCATCTTAGTGCATCTGAGGCGATTGATAATTTCACAGTACGGTGTGGCTCGGTTTAGTTAAGCAGTTTAGGGATTACTAGCAAAAGTGATCCTTGATTTTCTATTTTTGAAAGAGAATCATAGACTTTTTATTTTAAGTCTAGACTTAATAGCAACAAAAGACAAGGTCTTACCTTTGAAGTGAGAATATTTATATTTATACTTTTAAAATATATTACTATTATATTTATTATACACCTGTCTCGAAAAAAAATTGTTAAGCTTTAGTGAGCCCGCAAAAATATATAGAAGTTTTGTAATAGTCAATCTCGAAAGTTACGAATCAACTCGACTGAAAGGGTACCGCAGATAGTTTTTTTTACTTTTTATATATTATGTGATAGAACCTCAAAAATAAAATTGTAGGATTGCCAGTTTGGTTTGAACCTGTTTCGTTATGGAACCCGATTATTTAGATGTAAAGTCAAGAGAAATAAATAGTTAAACAAATTGACTACCAACTAAATTGTCCGTAAATTCAAATCATAACTGTCATTCTACGACAGTGTAAAATGGGTGAAACAAGGGAAATTGACGTAGGGAGAGTCCCCATCTGTACCTGTATCTGTGTAAATGAGATCTGTACTCATACGGCCGAACCCAATTATCTATCTATCACCAGTTTTGGCATACTGGAGGTAGAAAACCTATCTCTGGTTTTAACGTCCCAATAATCTATATCAGTCGCGATTTGTATGATTATATTAGGGGTTAAAGTATGAAATTGCCGATTTGTACTGAAAAATTGAAATTCGTTTTTTTTTATTTAACATTTTATTTAATCAAAATAATTACCAATATTATCTATACATTGCTGCCATCTAATAGGAAGGTAATTTATGACTTTGCGATAGAACTCTCGTGATCTAGATTCGACAAACTGTGTGAAAGCATTTTGTACTGCCTCCTGAGAAGAAAACTTTTTATCACGTTGAAAATTGTCCAAATCACGAAAAAAATGGTAGTCCGTTGGAGCAAGGTCTGGCGAATACGGAGGGTGAAAAGTGGTTTCTAATTGCAGTTCCTGTAGAGTTAAAACGGTTTCTCGTGCTGTATGACGTCTCGCGTTATCATAGAGCAATAATGGTGAAGATCGATTCATGAGTCGGGGCTGTTTCACTGCTAGTTTTGTTATCATTGTTCGGAGTTCGCCACAATAGTCATCTGCCGTTATTGCTTGACCAGATCGGAGAAAGCTATAGTGAATAACACCATGCTGGGACCACCGAACAGTTACCATTACCTTTTTATTGGTAAGCTTTGCTTTTCCATCACGAAAGCGTTTAAACCAAAATCGCACGGTGCGTTCATTAGCAGTCCCCTCTCCAAACGCAACATTGATATTGCGAGCTGTTTCTGCCGCGTTAGTTCCGCGTCGGAACTCGTATTCAAAATTAATTCGAATTTTCGAAGTATCCATCTTTCTTGTCTAAGCTGAATAAAAAAAACAACTGAAAGTCGATAATCGAATTTTGCACATTTTTTAAAAGAAGAACTTCAAAGGTACCTGAGAAAAAAGTTTCACTCAAAAATATCAAACCATGAAGGTTCTATGTCCATTCGAAGTATCTATTACAATGAAACGGCAATTTCATACTTTAACCCCTATTATTAAACTGGCAGTTATAATTTGTACTGGCTACCATCAGTAGCAATCTGTTAATAGGTTATTGGGTTCGCCCGTTAATAGTTTACTTGTTGTTCAGACGCTAACAAATACCTGTATAGACATAGGACATTTTCTAAAAACTAGAAAATATTGAACACCAGTTAAATGATTGACTTACCTACTTCAAATTGTGAGGAGGCAACTCTTATGATTATATTCATAAATCATTATCTGTTAAGAGCTCTTTCTCTTAAGTTTTATTATTTGATTTTATTTTAATTTATCTTAACTTTTATGTTAACACGAGCTTAATGACATTTCAATTTGTATGCAGATACTTAAAACTATTTGTCGAGATACACTTAATATGTAACTAAATCGTTACCGCAACAACTGGACATCATGGTTCATCCTACGACGCATACATAAATACATCCCACGAAAATAGAGTTAGGCCGGAGAACTGCAGGACAATATCCTACACGTACTAACGCATCTAATGTTGTTGGGCCGATTGTTTGAGCAGTCATGTCCGGAGAGAAACACACGTCCATTTGTCATGCGACAACACCGGCTAGGTACGTCTGAATGGCGACCAATCCTCTTGTTCTATTGTCTCGGACATAATGACCACCTCCGACCCACTACGATTAGTGTTGCTGAAACACCCCAAATTAGGCAAAAGTTATGCTGAATGTACGCGTAAATCTACGTGGAAATATATTTGTATTTTAGAGCGCGGAAATAGTTGTTAATTTTGCGGTTCGCAGACCGGAGTGGTTCGTATTGGTTCGAACGTAAAACTACCGGTTTTATTCTAAATGAACAACCACGGACTAAAATACACATGCGGCGCAAAACAAAGTTCTTAAAATTGACGCGTAGCAGTTTATGCGCTACGGCTACGAGAGAGTAGTGGCGTAGCTGTGACGTCATCACATCAGTTAAGTCGTAGCAGTAGTGTTGATAAAGTTTTGAAGCACATTCAAAACTTTACAGTAAATCTGCAACGTGCATAAATATTATACCCATAATTATTCTGAAAACACAACATGATGCCAAACGAAGCTGACCTCGTAAAACGTCGTCCAGTTAATGTATAGAGTGAACAATGTACGAGTATTCCCCAGAACACATACATTAATTCTCTCTCCCAATACCGAAGCACTTAACTTGTATGTAGCCAGGAGAGTAGAGAAAGTGTAGCCTACGTTCCGAGCGGACTCAGCGATATTTATGACCCTAGAAGGAGTGCCGCAATAAATAATATATTTTAAGTGAAACCGAAGTTTCTTTAACAAAATCTTAGGCAGCGAAAATTATTGTAGAAACATTTTTTTTTCCTCAAAAGTCACAAAGGTGTACATCGAATTAAAATTTCCTCAGTGTTCCCTTTCAGAGCATTAGAAAAGGCAGCAAAATGCTTCCGAATAGGGAAATACTCGAAAACACTTCACCGTTTGGTAACGTGCAAAATAAAAAGACGAGAACAAAAAATTCACTTTGAAGTAGAAGTCAGTAAACCGAGCTGATTGCCACTTTTACGGTATTCCGAACGAGACCCTCGTCACTCCTTTTTCGACGCTTTTTGTTGTATATTTACAAATGCAAATGAGAATCGCTACGGAACGAAATAATTTTATTTAATGTATTGTAATATTAACGCTATAGGATCGGTACGCCTAATTAGGCTTCTAGCTGTATAAACGCTCGATGAGAGAGACTAACAATAAAGCTTTTACGATTCAACAGTTTAATATATTACGTAGAGGTACTACGTACCATATTGGCTTATGAAAGTACAACATAATATATTTTAGACAACATACAGCTGTTGGAGTAAAGTTTAACTTCAATTCAGAACGTTACAACAAAGCACTTTAAATACGCCGTTGTATCATCATGTCAGTTTTTACCTAAACATTTATGTGTGATGTTTCACTACCACGAACTGTGACGAGGGTTTTTTGTTGGTATGATAATACGGTGTACTTATTATATAGGTTGGCAGGGACATCGCCGCGCAAACTGTAACCATGAATTTAACACATGATCCTAGATGTAGAGTAGAAATTTTTCGTCGGTTATAAAAAAAAAAACCGTTTCATACAAAAGTGCAATACCACATCATCATCATTTTAGCCTAAATACGTTCACTGCTGGACATAGGCCTCCTCTAAGCACCGCCACTTTGACCGGTTCTGTGCTTCTAGCATCCAGCGGATTCGCCTGCGGCCTTCATCAGGCGCCAGGTGCAATACCTGCGGTCAAAATGTATGGAACAGGACATTTTTATTTTAAAACCGACGAAATATTTCAACACAAGGACGTCCAGAATCATGTACTGAATCCACGGTAACAGGTTGCGCGTCGGTGACCCTGCCACCCTGTATAGGTATTCTTCCAAATAGGAAGTAGCGGAAATACCCAATAATTCGCGTTACATGAGTTTTCCCAGTTACGGAACCTAATTTAACCGCCAGTCATGTGTCATCCGAATCACACAATAAATTAACAATGAAAGCATTCACAGATAAGTAGTAGGTAGATACAGACATCGTTTGTGGAATGCGGTAGTAAATTAGATGGTAGCTATTAGCTATTATAAAAATAGAATTCTGTTAACATCCATAATAGGTACCTACTTATACTACTACAGTCCGGCCGTTGAGAGAATGCGTTCCTGACATGACCTGTCATTGCGATAATTCTAGTAGCAAATAAAGATCAAATTCGCAAAACACGTATTCGTTTGTATGAAACTGACAGGTGTCAAAAAAGCATTCTCTCGTCGGCCGCACTGTACGAGCATCTTTTGGCGCTTGAATGACATTTACAGAGGGCGTTGTTTTATGAAGTTGTATTGAAAAAACAAGATATCGGTACAGCTCTAATAGGTACCTACTAGGCAGAGTGACATGAACAAACTAAAGTTATTGAACGTTCGAGAATTGTGTAGTAATGTTAAAAAATGTTTCTACCTTTCCCACTAAGTACATTTTCTGCTACCTTTCCCTCCGTCTACGCTCAAAATTATCGCAGTGAAAAGGGTTATACCGTCACTGAACGTCCCCTAAGGAGTTTCCCCCTCAGCATGGCGATACATACTTTTTTTTTTTTGTGTGGGAAATCATCAAATGACCTCTCCCGCTCTGGGCTTCTGGGCTGAGCGGAAGGGCGTGTCAGACTTTTACTGACTAAAACCCACCCGTGTTCCTTCTGTTACCTGTGCCAGGGGCCACGGTATCTCTTTCGAAC